>JAILWY010000026.1:5235000-7735000 GCA_022113835.1 Atopsyche davidsoni
TTTTTTTTTAATATTATATTACCAATCAGTAATTTAAAATAATGCATCCGATCGTGTATTACATTCGAGAGAAGTTAAAATTATAATATTAATGAAGTAAAAAAAAAAAATGTTTAACAATATTCTAAAAGATTCCCGACCCCTTGAATAGACTATAGAGACGTAGGCGTGCATTGAAGACAGATAATAAGTATGTAGGCAAACAGTCTAGGGGAGCCGCTCGCGTGCCGAGGACCCGCGCCTCGAGTCTCGCCCGGGGCAGAGACGCCGCCCGATCGCGAGGGATGCGACCCGACGGGGATATGCTAAACTCGATCGATAACGACCCATCTTGGAAAGACATGAAACGCCGAAAAAATCAGAAATTGCCGAAATGCTATCTAGTAAAAAAACTTTAAAAAACAATTAAGTTGCGTAGATCAAATCATCAAGTCATTATTTAATCTTGTTCGGATTAGAAACTCGATAAACATAGACGCACTCTTACCGACCTAAGTAATCCGAGTAGAATTAAATGAGCACAAAAGTTTGGAGAAATTTGTTTTTAAAACGAAATGAACACAGTTTGCAGACTAACGGCGGGAAGATCGCAGAGATGCAGTCAACTATAATATCTGACTACTTGCTCTGGTTAGAATTATCTGAAACCGTTCAAAACCAGGATGCGGCATAGACGAAAAACAATTGTTCAACACTAGAACATGCCTAGAAGACAACGTATGGTAATATATTTTATACGAGTAATAATTACCAATTTAATACGGGCTCGAGTGTGCTACGAGTGTGCATTCGCAGGGAGTATGATTCGGTATAATTAAATTATGTATAATAATATTCAAGCGAGGATCGATCTTTTAACGGGATGACTGTGACGGATGGAACACGCTGTAGAGGAAATGTTTTTTTTTAGGCTCGGGCTTGCAAGATAGTAAGCTATCCACGATATATCATCCCTTTGAGCGCCAGTCCGCCGGGGGTGGGCGGTCGGGCGAGTGGGAGCACAACAAAAGGGCGGTAGGGCTCCGCTGGGTACATGCACATTATGGGAAAACACCGGCATAACGCAGGTCTCACCCGGAGATAAGACTTCCAACTAAATATTTGTGATAATAAAATACATCGCTACAACTAAGTGGGTAGGTAACCGAAAATATAGATACTAAACAAATACAATATACATATTTTTACTATTCAATCACAATGAAATTAAAAGATATAATTAATATGTGAAGCCTTCTTTTTGCTGGTATAAAGATTTCATAGATTATATAATAAAATATTAATTAGTCTCAGTTAATATATTTCAATTACATAATTTGTTATTAAAACGCGCACAGATGCAGAGTGCGTTAAGTCAAACGATTTCCGCTTTTCGGCCTCTGGCCATTGTTTGGGCTTCCTTTATGCCGATTCTTCTCGCATTGAATTCGAGAGTGGGTCGAACACACGGAGAGAAGGTGCGCACAACTCTATCGGCGGCGCCACTCCGTCAGCGAGTGTAGCATTACCGACAGGCCGAGTGCCTACTTATGTGAAATAGTAACGACTTCAAATTATAACGTCAAAGTAAACAGACAATCGAAGGCAGGCCCTCGCGACTCACGAGTTGTCACCGATGGGGAAGTCGGAGTCACTTCTGAATTATAGACAAAACAAAATAGAGTTTATTTTACCAAAACCGAGACCCTCTTGGCAGGAATGTTTTATATCCGAAATTTTTACACTGGTTTCATTTTACAACCCATAATCCTCATTGGCACGACGTACCCGCCTGCAGCTTGTAGGAATTTATTGTTCAGGTTCACGGGCGGGGTGCAAAATAATGTTCGCCGAAGGCTTTTTCAGAGACAAAATCGTGTAGGCGTATTAAATATTCTCATGCCGGGGGAGGCAGCCGCGGGACCGCGCGGGGGATGCGATTACAGGGGGAGAGCCGCCCTAGATTTTTATCCAATTGCCGTCACTCGCACGTTGGGCCAATAATATCAGAAAAAATACAACCGAGCATAACATTTGATTAATGAAAATATAAGTTGAAAAGTCGAGAGAGCGAGAACTCGTCGCGCTACTTCGTCTCGAGTTTCGGGCGATACGAAGAACGTTGAGAAGGAAGGGAACGCGGAATGCTTTTCCAGCAGGAATATCTCTGGACGAGCGAGGCGGGGCGGGGAGAGGGGCGGGGAGCGGAGCGGCTAATGATCTGTCGCGAGTCGCGCTGCAAGGGCGCCAATGCAGGCGGCTCAGTGCTGGTCTGGCCAATAATCTGCCAAAAGGCCGAAACGCCGCAAAAAAATAAGAATAGATAATAAATTATTTAATAATGATCTCAAAGGAAACGCAGCCCTTGCGATAAGCTATAAGCAATAATTCATCCGAGTGAATAACGCAAACATGTAAACAGAATGTTCAATGCAACCAAAACACCATTGTGACGACGGCAAGGCACCTCGCGAGCACTCCGGGCCCAGGTGACGGGCATATTATGCTTACTTTTACCGATTGTCCATAAAACTCAGCAGGCAACACGCGCAGCGACACGACTCGCAATCAGACAATAGTGTCCTTTAATTTTTGGTGTATTTTTCCTAAGAGGACAACGCAACAGAGAACGTTATTTGATAATTGAAAATCGGATGCAAGTTGTGTCGCGACGGGTGTGCAGCGACTGTCGTATTTTAATGCAAATACAAGACCTTTAACTTATTTTTACTATGTTTTATGTGAAAATGTATTTGTCGGTTATTGGTGTTACTGTTTAAAAAACAGGAGTAAAAGCTTATTTATGTTTATTGTAACCAAATGTTCAAAAAGCATATAATTAAAAATGTCCTTAATACTTTAAATAATAATTCTCTCCTTTTAAAACGAATACTACAAACTGTCCTGCACACTGCAGCTTTCCATTGAGTTCAATTGGGTCTGATAAATCTGATGACAGGGAATAATAATTGAAGCTGTCGCGGTGCCGGCGCGGGGGCCGCGGTGCAGGCTGCTGCAGCCCGCGCCGGGCGCCGCGCCATCCGCTTGCGTGCATGCCCGTGCGAATGACGTCTCCCTATTCCAACTCAAGCACAACGCGATAACATCAAATATTGATAGCAGATTTATAATTTAAATCATATAAACGCAACGAAATAACTTGCCGTTAGCGTCTTTTTTGCGTTGCTCGGGCAACACTATAAAAAAAATACTCCAAATAAACGGACGTCATTGGCTGTCTCAAAACTGGTGTAGAAAGCTTTGAGACCTATACAGGCGTAGCAACAAATCGCGCCACCAACTTGCAGCTAGCCTATAGTTTCCCTTTATTGTGGGTGTTTTTTTTATAGTTTTGTCTAAATGTAGGACACTATTGGCTAACTGCGAGTCAGTGACGCGTTTTGTTGCTACGGGTGTAGAGGCCTTTAGATTACACCAAAGCGTTGTCATAATTTTAGTCATCATGTCGTGACTTAAATAAAATTATATACTGCAATTACAACTTGACGATTCCAAAGGCCTCTACGCCCGCGCAGCTAACCAATAGCGTTGTTTAGTTAGGCGAGACAATAAAAAGAACACCCTAAATAAAAGGACGCTATTGGCTAGCTAGCTGCAAGTTGGTGGTATTATTTGTTGCTACGGGTGAAGAGGCCTCAGAGCATGCCTCAAACGATCAATCGATGTGCGAGTGCGCCCTGCGAGCGCGTGCGTACATCCACATTTCAGTTGTTGCACGATGCAATGCAACAAGGCGCGCAATGTTGAGGGCACTGCGGCCTCAGAGCTCAGGATTGTCCTCCGCCAGCGGAACAGTTCCGTGCCGAGCGGCGCCGAAATAATGGAACTTCACACGGTCATTAGCGGCGGCCCGTTATGCCGGCGCCGAGGCTCTCCGCGCTGCGCTGAGCTATCCCGATCGACTTATTTCCTGCTATAATATTAACACACCGACAATTCGCACCGGGCTGGCGCGCGCCCCGCAGGGACTGGTCTGCAAGAGATATCATCAATACTAATTTTTTTTAACAGCTTCCGTCTTGTCTCAAAGCCGTCTATAATTCGATGCCTCTGTATTCCGATTTCGTCCCGTATTCTAGGAATGTATTTTCGATACGAATCGCGTTCGCCCCAAATCCAAATGAGCGTTGCCTAAATAACAAAGCGAGAGAAATCGTTAGCCCAAAGACGTGGATTCGGTTTTTTTTTTTCTTATCTTAACTGTCTGTTTGACCTGAGGTTTAATAACGCGCTGGCTCATTTGATCGTCCGAAATGAACCATTTGAGACTAGCATCATGCATGAGCGGAGTTATTTCGTAACTTCTGAGTACTCTATATAGGCTCTTTAAAATATTTTAGTGTTTAGTAGTGTTGAGAAATCGTTAGAATATTACCTATAAAAATTGTACGTATTTTAATATAATATCAAGTATGGTTTTTTAAAAGAACCAAAAATATAGCAGTAAAGTACCATGTTTGGTTATATCGATTTTCAAACTTCGTCATTGACTACACATTATAAAGGATTCAATGGATACGTCAATTCTTCTCAATTGCGTCCGTGAAAGAGACGGACAGAAGAAATTGGTATATCATAATGAATAAGTTAACATCGGGGGTTGACGGTATTGCGAGTTACACACATGTTCAGAGTTGTATGTTTGTTTCCAAAGTGTTATAAAATACATGTTTTAATCGAATTGAAGAAGTTAAACGTCTTACTGTGCGGCGGGAGGGGGTGGGGGCGCGCGGGTGGGGGGGAGGGGCAGTCGGGCTGCTGCGGTCCGCGACAAATTATAGCTTTTATTTATTAGCCCTCTTATTACGGAGATTATGTCCGGCATTTGCAACGCTATTTCTAATATACATTTAGAATTTTATGATATTGTATCGGATAATATAATAACTTATAAACAAGTGTTAATTTTTATATATGCAGTTACTACCGGTTTATGGGTTATATTCCGTGTTTGCAAATTCAATTTTAATACCAGACACCATTAAGTAAATTATTACTAACAGTTAAATAATTATTTTACACGATAGCTAATAGTAAATTGTTCGTTTTAACAACAAAATTTTATTACCTTTTCGAATATTTTTTTGTACTTCTTAAATAAATGCCATTTATTGACATGATATGCACTTACAATAAAACCGAACAAATTAGAAAAATAAAATATATAATTATTTTTTTTACATACTTTCAGTAAGTATATTCACGTAAGTGCAACGTTCAACTCCCTATTTTTTTCAAGCCAAATAAGTTTTTATCGAATAAAATACTTAAGATATTTAGAATAAGTGATTGCGTTTGGTACGACAGTTGAATGGTAAATTGCCTGCTTCGGGGGACACATCCCCGAGTGCGCCCTTGCGCCGCCACTGCAGGAGGCTCCGATAAGACGAATTATCACGGGAGGCACTGGGGAGGGGCGGGGGGAGGGGGTGACCCAGATAAGGGGTCGGACTCCTCGGCCCACGCGGGGTCTGAAGTCTCAGACGACCTTCAGAATAACGCTTCCGTTACTGTCGAACGTATTACCCGCGATGTATCGGACACGTGGAATCAATGTATATGTGTGTGTGTGCAGTCAGACGGGGAGAATCTTTAGTAAATTGTGTAAAATAAAAAGTAAAATAAGTCTACGGGAAAAACAATTTTTTTTGTAAGATTTATGCAACAAAACTCGACTTTGGAAAATGATGTTATTGCTATAAGAACTCTACGAGTACTTTCACAACCCGAAATGAAAATTACTATAATCTTTATTTCAGCCAAAATATGGCATTCGGAGTGCTCGCACTGGCTCTGGCACAGGTATTATTTATTTTTTTCAGATCAGAATCTTCAGTCAGAAAACCTGATTGCTCAAAGGCGTACACTTGAATAGCCCTCAGTGCACGTGCTGTCGAGTCGAGTGTGGAGAGAGCACGTGGCTCGGTGTCATCGAGTCGCGTGCTTTTCGGGCAAACATATTTTGCAATTTTGAATATCTTTTAAAATTTGATAATTGTGTTGCTTCAGTGAATAAAGTTATCTGGTATTATTATATATAAATAACGCAAGGAAATTATTTTACGTTATAAATTTTCTACGCAAGATACCGGGACAAACGGTGGCGTGCAGTATGTTTGAAAAACTTAACGCAACCTGTGCAGAACAATTCTAAGTTTTATTATTTTGTTAGTGTTTGTATAATCAAAAAATGCAAGTATTATAGTTAGACATAGCACTGATTGTTAAATTTAAACTAGAAACATACTACTAGTATTTTAGCGCTAGGGGTGTCAATTTTAGTATGCATAATTATTTATACTATAAGAAATATATTGAAATATGAATAAGTTAGGCGTCTATCAGGTTGTGATCCTAAAAAGTTGATTATAAGAATCAAAAATTCCTACAGAGGTATCTGTGGTTCCCGCCAGACCACAAACCGCTGGAAGTAATCCCAGCCTGTAGTATTCAATTAATAAAATGCTCTGTGTCTATTTATAATTACTTATTTCACATAAGAACAATTGCGATACATACAACTAGGAAATTACAATTGCTAACGTCATAGGTTTAAATGTGTCATGTGCACCCGTCAGTTATGTAAAAGGTAGTGCAAATCTCAACCGGATGTCTCTCCCCTTGAACCCCCCTCGGCCCACCCATCCCCGTCGGACCCTATTAATTAAAGGGTAAATAAAGCATATTTGTTGACCCGCCGCATTACGTACTTGATAATCTCACAACACGAAACTCTGGTAATATGAAATAAATAGAGAACTGACGCTGTTCCTATCAGCCTGGTTAAATTAACCTGTAATTGTGAAGCGGCTGAATATTTAATAAATCGATGTACGTTCTAGACTTAATTAATAATATTTACAGTATGTCGATTAAATTACAGACGATAAGATATTATATATCCTAGCTCGGTAATCGGTCTTTCGGAACTCGGGCGTCACGCTTACCTGCGTATTTTTTAACATAACAAAACATTTTGTGAAAAATCTCCATCGGTAGTTTCTAATGAAATATACACAAAAACAATATATAAAACTGCCTGATGGAGCATTGAAAGAGTGGTATGTTTATTTTCACATATTTGGTGATCCACCGATAATTCTATCAATAGATAAATAAACAGTTTCGAGGGAGAGATCAATTCGATGGCAAAACACCATTCATCGCCGTCGTCGCACGTTCTCGGTGTCAGTGCAATTTCGCCAATCGAGTCAAAACGACCGCGCCGATTGATCACGGCCATTCCGAAATCCGGAGCGCGCGAACCGCAGCAGGCGAGCCGTCAGGGCCCGCCACGGCGAGAACACCATTATTGCACAACAGACCCGAAAACATCAACCGGAGAACAATTACAAAGAGAACTCACCTTTCTAACCCTCTTCTTCATGATCCTCTCCGCGGCGTAGACGCGGTCCCCCGCCGTACCCAGTTCCATCTTGGAGTAGAGAATCTTGAGGCCTCTCGGGATCGGGCGGCGAATCGGTAGCGCGGAGCGGCGCTCGGTCGCAGGCGGCGTTTGAAAGTCCCGGACTCGTCTCACTTTCCCGCTCGCCGGCCCACGGGACTAGCGGCCGCACGACCGCCCGGCGCGCTCGCTGCACAACACTGAAGCATGGGGCGCGTGACGTCACCCGAGCCCTCGCTTCGCTCTTCTCTCGCTAGAGCCGCGCCGCGTCGCGTCAATGTCAAAACGGCCGGACCGCTCCGCTCGATATCATCTGGAAATTTACACAACATTACCGAATATCTTTCCCGGCGACGTCTCGCATTCGCATTCGCATTCGCATTCGCCCCGCACTGACTTCCTACTCGATATAAATATTCTGCAGTACGACAGCAGCGACGCCCCGAATACGCACAATTCTAGCGCACATTCGGTTTTGTCGATAAGGTGTCGCCGGAAAAGATATCATAATATATTACTTTTTTGACAGTACATTTTTGCTACCCCGTTTCCGACAGTATTGTGATACTCCTGAGAGCAAATTTGATACGATTTATTTTTTATCATCCCCCTCGTCGACAAAAATCGTACCCGAGGAGAGTCGGCATGCCGATGCGCAACGCTAGACCTCGACGCGAGAGCCGCGAGTTTCCTGCCTCGCCTCGCGAATGGACTCGTCCGGAGCGTTCGGCGCGCGAGCGAGCGGGCGCATCGCGACGCACGCGCGAGAGCGAGACGGCGGCCGACCCTACTATCGGGCCGCGGCGTTGCCGAGTCTCCCGACACGATCGCGCCCGGCGGATAATATTTTTTGGAAATAAATTATTAACGGCCGCGGGCTTCCGAGGGAAACGATGCCGGTCCGGGAACCGAGCCGCCGAACGCGACGGACGGTCCGACGGCGGAGGTCCCCCGCGAACGAAAAAAATACATTTTATAAATACCTGTTTTTTTGGTATAATCCGTGAGATAATCCCGAGGAAGGCTTTTTGTCACTTCACAAATTTTTTTTTTTTTTTTTGAAAACGTTCGCTCTCGGAAGCGCGAGACAGCTGCTGCCTAGCGCGGGCGCACACCGACTGGCGGCGGCTTCCAGCGCTCGGCGCTCGCCGGCTACCCCCCGGAGCGGCCGCGGCGCCGCGCGACCCTCGGCGCCCATTGGCCGGCGCGGCTGCGGCCCGAGCCCCGCGCCCGCCCGGCCAATGGCGCGCGCCGCGCGGGGCTCCTCCCCGGCCGCGCTCCGGGCCCGCGCGGCCGGCGGCGGGGCGAGGGGAGGGGAGCGGGCGGGGGGGGCGGGGAGGGGGGCGCGGGGAGCGGGGCCGCCGCGCTCTTTTTGTACGAGATTATTGAAAATAAGCGCCCGGCCGCCGCGCCGCTCGGCGATACCGCGGCGATGCGGGCGCGGGCCATAAAAAATGGACGAGTGGGAAGAACCGCCTTTTATGAAAAATGCATTTATATTCATGAAAACACATATGTAAAAAAGTGGCTCCGCGTCTACTATCTGAGAATGTAGCTTTTTTGTAGTACGCTTTGTACTCCGAAGAGATTAAAACTTATCGACTTCCAGCTGCAGCGCGCAAATTGAGGAGGCAGAAATGCGGCTCTGGAGGAGAATCCTTAAAATACCGCGGGCTGACCGCGTCACGAGAGAGTCTTGCGCAGAATGCGAAACTCCTGGCGATGGTAAAAACGCGTAATTTGTAATTTGGCCATACGTTTCGAAACTATAAGTAAAGCATCCTCCAGCCGTTTGTCCAGGAAAAAAGAGGCATCGGAAAGAAGAAAATTACGAGGATGCGGAACTTACGCCTGGAAGTCGAAAGTGCAGCCGAATCTGTGAAACTGGCCCAGGATAGACGTGTATTCGAGGAAACATTCGCCGATTTCCTGAGGATAGGCACTTTTGGGCAATAAGATTTTTGCTTAAATCTTTAACTTCGATTAATATCAAAATATTATTCAAAAAACTTTTATTTTTACACGACGATGTAAGCACAAATGAATTTTTTTTTTTTTTTAACGACTATACGAAAATAACGTGCATTCAGTACCTTCGATAATATATTATTAGTTTATTGGTTATGCTGCTCCTCTCTCTAATGTCTATGATATTTTTTTACGAACGCATATATTGTTATCACCTTTTCTAATATTTCAACAATACGCTTTTACTGACACTCTTCGAGTGTCTTTCTTGTTGAGAAGTGAAGTGAACGCGTTTTTTAATAGTTTTCGTGAAAGACATATTCAAAAGTTTATTAATCTACTAATCTGATCGTAAATTGATACAAAGCTCAAAACTAAGCTAACTTTTCGTTTGTGATCAATGCGAATTGACAAGTAAATACACATATTGCACCATAAATACGCTCCTGCTGTAAAACGATGGTTTTGTTGATTAATAAAAAAGTGGGTGTTTATTGTTTCGTACAACGTGCTTATGTCAAAGTCTCTTGCTATGCGATTAATCAGTAGCTATAAGATTTGTTTGCTTTACAAAACCAAAACAATTTACTAGGAATAAACTTGCAGGCGTTGAATAATCGTGAAACATTTCCTGTGTTTTCTTATCCGATGTTTAGTCGAGGTTGGTGTAGAGTCAGTGCGATGGACAACGTGATGAGTGAAATCTCAAGTTCTCGCAGTTTGCCTGCTGCTTGTATGTGAAGACATCCCATTACACCGTTTATATCTGCAAGCAGAAAGGTTAGCAAATATTTTAACTTCCGTGAACTCTTCAACTTTACAGCAGCCTTCATACGATTTTTGGGTGTTATCTTGGTGTTGTATGTATCGCCAATAATAGGAATTTCACGCACTTTTCCATAATATCAGATAGAAACAAGTAAGAAATGCATGCAACTGAAGCGTCACCGAAACGGTTTCTTCTAAAAGCATTTGGAAGACGTTAATTTCTGATTTACTCGTACAACACTAATTGAAAAGTGCATAACTGAATATAAAATTATAGCAAAATAATAAAACACATTGAAATTTACCACGCATAATAATTTTGATGTGCAAAATCTCCAAGAAAATTCGCCTTTTTTGTCTGGTGACAAACAATACTTATTCGTTAGTAAGTAAAAAAAAATAATAGAAAGTTTCCCAGCGGAGAAATGTATAAGTGGATTTACTAAAAGTTAGTGCATCGAAAATTTCCCACCTTCAAATAATGTTTTAGATCTGGCCATTGTCAAAATGCCGATTACAGTTTATAGTTACAGTTGTTGCTTTGATTTTACGTAAAAGTAATGGTTCAGCGATTGTTGATTGTTCAAAGTATGGACGAAAAGTAGGACTGAATTGAATACAGATCGCTTGAAGATGTCTCACCATTATCTCTGTCTTTTGTTGGATTTAAAACAACTTGCAAATGTTTATCATAACTGAAAACATTAAATACCGTTTTGAGATATTATTATTATTTATAACCATGGGTCGCAGCTTAGAGATTGAATACATCGGTACTTAATTCAGTGAATTAAATATAATTACGATGATACATTAGTTATATTTATCTTCATTTGCCTTTGGTTTAAAGCTGCGCCCTTTCAACATTAACTTATGCTAGCGAGGCGTGATTTAAAAACAAATAGACAAAGCTGTTCAGAAACTCGAAGATTGCAGCGTGGTGTGGATAAATATAGGGACGCATGTACCTTGGACATCGCTCTGGGAGCGGCTAGTCGATACTCGTGGACTACTCCCGAATGTGACTAGCCAATGTCATCCAAAGAAGAGGAGCAATAAGACATAGTTCATAGCCAAATGTACATTTCGAACCATGATGACATGTCTGCTAAGTATCTTGAAAAGCTTTCGAAAAAAATTAATGATCCTTAATGATGTGTTTTTTTTAATTATTTTCAAATGAGCTTCGTTATAAAAATAAATGCTAAATTAGCTGGAATAATTGACTAATAAAAATGGTTGCCAAAACTTGCGAACAAATCTAAAATACTACCCACTGAAACGAGAGAATGTCAATTTGATCTGATCTCATTGGTCAGATTTTTCCTTTTTCCAAAACTATAGACACACTTAGATATAAAAGCTTTGGTAATAATATATTAAATGGGTTTTTTTTGTTAAAACCGTAAATGTTTCCAATAGGCAGATATCGTTCTCATGATGCAAGTAAATAATTTTCAACTGGAAAGTGTCATTTTACCTAATTGAATTACCACACAGCGTATATTTGGGGAGCGACGAGTGGCAGAAGCCGCCGGCGCTGGCGTAACCGACGAATAATATAAAATCCGCTCTCTTCTAATATGGCCACACTTCCGCTATTGTATTTGACTCCGCGATCTGGCAACTCCGCGGCGGCTGCGGCGGGAAGGCCGGGTTACGCTGCACGCGCCGGCTATGGCGTCCTTATTGGAGCCGCACTGCCAATAGACGTGCAATTAAATGGCTAATTACACTTTAATAAGCGTGCTGTCTGTTACCTCGGAATAAATTATTCTACTCACTGCCGGTGTACTTAGTTTTAATATATATTTTTTATTATATAGTTTTTTTTATGGCTTTATCGCATTAGGCAGGTGCTGATGGCAGTAAAAAGAGGACTCGATTCTGAGAAATCGCTTTAAATGTTTTTTTTTTTAAGTAGATGAAGGTTGAAAGATGCGTACTGCGTGCGGAGCGTAGCCAATGAAAAATATTTTTTTCATAAGGAGGTTTTATTTCTTTATAAATATAGCTAATAAACCAGAGACCTAGAAAACAAAATTAATAAATACCTTATACGAAGACTGTGATGAAACCATCGCTGGGTTATTTAGTTGGTTCTGAGTTAAGTTATATATTTTTTTAATAAATCTGAAAATTAAACTCAAATAAAAAGAACGCTATTGGGTACTTATCGGTAAGTTCTCAGTTGTGTTGCCTCGTGTGTAGGTCGCTTTATTTATTGCAATTATCTGTCTTTGTATATTTTTCCTTCATAGCTAATAAGAATGTTTCTGTGCATAATAAATTGCCATTTGGCCATCGTGAACTCCCGATAAATATAGAAATACATATATATTTTATATTAAAATACGACATACCTTCTAAAACCGACTACACACGCTACGGTACAACCGACAACTGAACGATGATTAGTCAATAGCGTCTTTTTTTGCATAGTTTTTCCAGGATAAACCATAGAAAAATATACAAAATAAAAGAACGCTATCTATCAGTTAATTAACATTCGGTTATCTGTTGTGTCGTAGAGTGTGTAGTGTAGAATTTAAAGAAATCTACATATATAACAACACAACCGACAGTTGATTAGCTAGTAGTGTCATATTATTTTTGGAATTTTTTAATGTTTTGCTTAGGTAAACAACCCAAAATAGGACGCTATTGATAAATCGCCGTTTGGTTGTCAGTTGTATCGCAGCCTGTATAGGCAGCTTTATATAACACCTCAAAGATTTAGACGCACACAGTAAATAAAGCATTGCATGCTCTAAAATATCACCATAAAAAAATGAAAACACTCATTCTAATTTTTTTTTCTATTACTCCCATAATATATATACTAAATATTGTTGGAGGATTGCGTATCGGTGGGTAAGCTAGTCAATAGCGTTATTTTCTGCGTTAATTTTATCGACAAAATTGAATTATTTTATGAGGCCATTGACTGATTATCGTTTCTTTTGTAAGACGAAAGGGCTCTACAACAAATCAATCGTAGTTTATTTGCCATTTGCCTATTCATTATTGCTGTTTAAATATGGAGTGCAACAAATTAAACCGGTATGTTGAAATAATACGTATTTTCCACCATAGCTAAACCTATGTTTGTATATGTAAAAGCTCTTATTTAGGTTAAGCTGTTAAGTGTGTTTAGACATGCATATATTGATAAAACACTCCTGCTATAGGTTATCAAACGTATCCATCTTGTTAGCAAATCGTTTTGAAAGTTTTCGTATTAACCTGTTCCTAAAACACTGAAAACTAACTAACTACTTTTTTTATTTATAGAAAATATCCATAGTACATATTCGAATCACGAGTTTTCCTTGTCGGTTTTAGGCTCTATATATTTAGAGACATGGAGGTGGATACAAACGCACGTATTTTTATGGGTAGGAGTAAATCGATAGTTTGCAATCTAAGGAGTGGATGAATTGGTGCTATGGGGGTGATTCCCCCTCATTTTTATCTCGCTCGGGTCGGGGGTGTGTCCGGTGAATATTTATTCGCACCCCATGGAAGGGGGGACTGCACGGGGGACTCGGTGCCACAGCCGGCAACACCGCGCGGCGCTCTCGCGGCATAATCCGCCGCACCCGACGGCCCGTGATTTGCCGCCAACTCTTTGTGTCGGTCATCTCACCCCCTACTGCTGAATCGACGTCATTAATCACCATGTAGATACCTGTCTGCCGGGATACATATATATATATTCATATAGCTTCTTAATTATTGCTAAGCTCACGGTCAGGGCTGTTCAATACACTATGTGAAATTAATTACGTTTTCGAAACTTTTCGACATGTTGAAAATTGTTATAAAATATTTAGATTTTTTATTTATTTATATACTCACGTGTATTGTTGCAATTTTACATTTATTAAAAACTAGCGGATGCCCGGCGTGTTCTACTACGCTAAAAAAATAAATACATTTATTTTATTTGTTCGAAAAAAGGAAATTTTGTTTTTTATTAACTTTTTTATCTTAATGCTAGCGGATAAACAATATATTGAGTTTTTTCGGTAGGTGTGTAAACAAAGATTTTTCGGCTTTGATTTTGATTGCGGCTTCGATTAACTACGTGGCGATAGTTTTTTAACAGCAAGTCTTGTTCCGTTGCACAATTTAGGTGGATCTAAGTTGCGAATGAGCATTCCAGATGGTTCCAAAGAGTTAAAAATCTCTATTGGATAGTTGACTCTATTTTGGAACTTCATACAGCAATGTTTTCGTAAAATTATTGTAGCTGTGCTCCTCGTTCTTCGACATTTTTTTTTCAGTAAAATAAACACGTTGACCGTTTTCTAAATGAACAGCAAGATTGGATTGAACAATTGGATATCATTCGTGAATACTGAAACAAAGAATTCAGCAGACAGCTTCATTACTGTTACTATACTTGCATATGTACTTGTCAATATCAACGTTTCTTACTTTAATGGTGGTGGTAAATCCTCCATCTTCTGGCTTTCGTCGCTGTATTTCGGATATCCATCCTCACCAGTTTGAGTTTCATTAATCAAATCGCGTGGATATCTTTTCGTGCATTTGCTGTCTTTCATGCAAGACGAATTCATATTCAATGCTCCGCATGGGCCGTGAATCATATTCTTGCAGACAACGTCTTCTTGTAGATTCGGTAGTTCAGCAGATATAAATAACACTATCGATTTGAGTTGGAACAATTTTTTTTATCAGCCAAATTAAAATATGAGCGTGCGGTAATCTCCGTTTTTGCTTTAATCGCCTGTATGCCTACTTCAAAGCATCTTGAGCATACTCGTGCATATGCAATATTGCAATTGTATCGCGCGAATTAATATAATCTTCGATACGCAATTTCTTTTGGTTAAAACGAATGTACAGAAGCCGCTCAGTAATACGAATATTTTGGTTGAATATTTTTTTTCCCATATAAAAACAGACAAACTCACTATGATAAAACTCTCTGTTGTGAATAACAGATAGTGATTTTGTTTTATGCGCGATCTTCACAATGTTCTTTTTTCAAATTTTTTGCGAGGAACGATCTCGACTTTACAAATGTTGAAAAATTTTGTATGGAAAATGTCGAATATCGACTTAATTAATAGACCGAATGCATTTAATGCATTGTTTTAATAGTCACAAAGATTCTTCGTATTTTGCCTATCAAATGAAACCGGTTTGGGGCACATCGGTTGGATGGTTTCAAAGCCTATGACGGACATAGAAACATCTTTTGTGTTTTATATATATAGATAGATAGATAGCGGTATTGCTATTGAAACACAAAATGCCTAGTTTAACTTACAAAAAGTATACTTTGCAACAGCAACTTTGGTTATTTGGATTTTGGCTGTGATATTTATTTTCATCATCGTCATTCTTGAATTTGCTACAAAATGGATTAGATCTTGGCTTTCATCAAAGTATTTGCCGCAGCGATACAAGCAACAATTGAACGGTGATTGATAGCGTCCAAAGTCATGTCATAAAAATAACGCAAAATAGGACGATGATGGCTATTTAAAGTTCTGTTGTCGGTTGTGTTTTATCGAGTGTATACAGCTTCAAGAGCATCGTCTCTCCCAGGAACCTGGTGAATCACCTCCGCTTCCCGTGGTTGGCTCCTCAAGCTGCCAATGTGATGTGCGAACTGCTGCGTCAGTTGTTTTCGTGCTTCTGGGAACAGCAGAGAACGAATGTCGTGCTGACGCAATTTATGGAAATAAATTCGAGGCATATAATGAAATCTTGAATATTTATATCAATATTTAATCGAATAAACCGATTTTGGATAATCAGAAAATATGTGCCATATTACTCTGGTATTATGATTTGATAAGATACTTAAAATCAATTCAGTAATTGGTCAAATCCGCGGATCCCTGGTGTAAATATAATCAGAACTTATCAAGTGGTCAGCAGCATGCTGTGAAAGCTAGAGAAATTTTAAGATTCAATATATCTACAGGTTAACGTACAATTGTGAACTATGTCATCTCCAAGAGTTTGTTGCTATATTGAAATTCGTGTAAACGTAGTGTGTAAAAATCACAAAGAATCATAATTAACCAACAAGGATTCTAAAATCATGGCTGAAAAGTATAAACAGGCAGATTAGATCTGAGGTTGCTCGACTGCGCTGAAAAGGAACTCGGTTACATTAAGCATAATCAACTTAGATCTACAGCCATTGATAGGAAGAAGGCAGTCTATTTTATTTAGGCAACCTCAATAAAGTAGACTGATTTAAATGATTTACAATAGATATGAGACCTAGCTTAGAATGGAAAGAATTTATTCATAAAAGTTGTTGTACGCAGGACGTGTATTCGTTTGCAATGCGGATGACCCTGGCCATATTTATTAGTAAAAGAAGTAAGCAAAATAAGATTTGTTTTATGAGACAATGACACCGTTTTCTCGTTGAATTACATTAGTGTAAAAATCGATAATAATAGTACATTGAATACATGTTACAATAAAATAATACATCGATGCCATGTTTTCAGTAAAATGCTTACAATCGTCTTGTTTCTGGTAAATGTCAAAATCTCATAAAACTTTATTTGTTAACAGTGATGATTGGTTTCTCAAAATAAAACTCCATGATTATTTTTTACAGGATGCGTATTCGCTTTGTGTATACCTGCGTGTAGGCAGCTCCGCGCTGCGCTCCGCGACGAGCCGCTCGCCTCGGCGGCTGCCTCCGCTCGTAAAAGGTCGGGTTAATTCGGTCGGGGTGATTAAGGGGGCGTTTAATGGACATTTTCTGAGAATTTTTTTGAATAATAACTATCGGGCCTGCATCGAATGGGTTTGTTTGGTTGTTATTTATCTAAACGTTTAATTGATCGTTTTGTTATTCAATAGCAATAAAAAAAAGTCGGAAGGCTTTTAGCTAATCGATTGACTTTGAAACATGCTACCTGGCTTCTTTTAAGCTTTGAACTTAATGCTTAAGGTCGTGATCTCTGCCTCCTGTAAACATATCTTATTGGAATGTTATGCTCATAGTTTACGGAATATTATATGGACAAAAGACTAGGGACGGCTGTATTTCCCTCAATCAATAAGTTCTCTACAACCAGCAATTTCTTGTATTTACAGATAAATAAATAGTAACGGAGTTTGTTTACGCCATACACACACACACACACACACACACACACATATATATATATATATATATATATATATATATATATATATATGTGTATATATAGGTGTATGTTAATATTTTTATATTTAAATGTGCTCTTGCACTACATGCCGTAATTTTATAGGATGTGAAAAGTCACATGCATATGTAATAGAAAATATGAAAACTGTTTTTACACGTTGTGGCATAATCGACAGTCAAACGGAATCTGGTCAATAGGGTCTTGCGTTGTTTGCTTAGGTCAAAATATAAAAAAAACACCCAAAATAAAAGGACGCTATTGGCTAAATTCAAATCGGTTGTCAGTTTTGTCAGCAGCGTGTGTAGGCTGCTTTAGGATATACACATTATTTGCAATGTTTGATGATAAAGGGAGTCTTTACAACGGAAAGAACCAGTTTACAAAGGAACGAAAGATCCTATCCGGACAAAGGGCTTCCGAAAATAGTATTGCTGAATTTCGATCCTGCAGCCTAAAGTAATTTTTTCCCGTGCAATGCATAATCCTTTTCATAAAATGGCCTCTATTAGCCGCAGTTTAATGACATCGTGGTTCTGTTTTTGTTTCTTCGTAAAACAACTTTTACGCTTGTTACATATGGTATAACCCCTTATAAAACGATACTAAGATGAAAATATATCATGGTTTTTGTAAGCCCGGTTTAGGAAATGATCTTCACATATTTTTTACTAATTTTTGAGTTGTTGAACCAGATTTATTATTTAATCATAAAACTGCCTGTACCCACTGCAACAAAGCCAGCACCCGAACGATGATTTGACAATAGCATATCTTATTTTGAGTGCTATTTTTATAGTTTTGCCTAAAAAATAACGAAAAAGAGGACGCGATTGGCTTCGGTTGTCAGTTGTGTCGCAGCGTGTGTAGGTAGGCAACTGAATAAGTCAGATACTGCTGAGGTATATTACAGCCTCCACTGAAGAGAGTTAATGGTGACAGTCCAGAATGTGGGCGATCTTTAATTGGTGGTTTCTTTTTATGAGATCTTGGGCTACCTTACAAACGAATAAACTGATGACGAGCAAACCTGTACCCGATTTAAAATTAAAGTACGGATATATAATTTTTTTTAAATATTCAAGTTTATTTTTTATATAAAATTTACGTTTAGCTAGTTAAAATCAGCATATTCGATTACATTGTCTGACAGGTCAGACAATTTCGCACGTAATCATCTGATTTATAAGGTATACCTTGCAAATCGAACAGTCATAGTGTAAATTATGCGTAGTATTTTTTTGTGAGAGGGAATATTTATACGGACGGTAGCAATTCGTTAGAAAAACACTTTTCAATATGGTAGCGGCCAGCGAAAGGATAATACGGTAGTATTCATTGAAATGTTTAATGATATGAACCGCTAAGCAGCTCATGATGTTCAGCATATGAGACTCCTAAGATGGTCTAGTTAAATGAGAAGTATTGTTTGTTAATTTAAATTAAAATTATCCACCTTCTATATATTGACCACATATTTCTTGTGGTAAGTCGAAGAAAGGAAGATAGAATATATAAAAATGTTATCATGTTATCTCTAATGCCACTCGAACTTTACTTTTCCAGGGTTGTAAGATATAAAAATAATAAATACTGCCCAATCATACGAGAAAATCAGGCTTTTGGGACAAAGTTACCAATAGGTTAAGCTCTGCAGTCATTTTTTTATTTTCATTTTAAAATTAATAATCGGTTTATCGCAAATAATCAGATTCTCGTACACGACAAGCGATAAATATTTTCTCTCTGCTTAACAAATTGACCGTAAAAACGAGCGGAAAAAGTTTTTAAGATTTGAAGCCGAAACTAAAACGAGTGCTATTAATGATTCGCCTTGTTTTTTTTTTATATGAAAGTCTTCATGTGACGTATTTTATAAAAATCGGCTAGCGTTTTGGAGCCATCGTTGTGGAGACGGCCGCAGAGCCCGCATTCGCATTCGGGATCGATACCGACAATAACAAAGCCCAGGCTGTAATGAAAACGCGACACCGAATGGGTCCATTTAATTTATATTAAAAAAAAAAAAAAAAAAACGCGTCCTGCACAATTAGAAATACCGCTGGTTTGTAACTTATCTTCGTACAAACAAAAAGTATATTTATATAAAAATGAAGTAGGCACTACTGATAGCGCGCTGGCAGATAAGACGCGGCGCGTGGCGGCGGCTTTCCACGGCGACAACATGGCGAGGAGGCAATTTCTAAACCGTCTCGCGGCATTCAATGCGTGGCCGCAATGATAGGCCGGGCCGGCGCGACTCGGAGTTCACAGCGCGGCGTTGCCGGCTCGCGCGGCCGGGTTACCTCGGACCGCTAACCTAACTTAACCCGCGCTCCCAGCGGCGCTCCGTAAAATGGCTGAGCGTGCTCCCGCCGCCGCGGTGCCTTTCAGTGGGTGACCTTTCTATTGGTCTCCCGGTAGTTTTGTTGCTATTTTTTTCCATTCAGTTCGTAATAGTATGTTTGTTTGCATGTGTGCGACCGAATGGTGCCTTTTCGATTTTTTAAGGCCTCATCGCATCTTGCAACAATAACGTCCAAAAGCGTCCAAAATTAATGGACGCTATGGCTGATTGCAAATCGGTCGCAAGACGTGTCGCGACCTAGATAACGCGTCATTTTTGAGTTGATGATGTTAAATCACGAATATCAAAGTATAATTGAGGGCTTAAGGGCACCCAACGAGCTCGCTTATCTGCAGAGCATCTCGTTTTTTCGAGAGTCAGTTATTCCTCGAGTTTTGAGGAATAACTGACAAGTAGCACGTGTTTCAATATTTTTATTTGCCTGTGGTTCTTAAGCATCTATTGTACAAATCAAACGATTGAAACGAGCGCATGTCATCTGATAATAATTTACATTTATGACAATACAACTGGTTATTTTTCGACGCAAAAAGCGACGAAGCGGCTTTAGCTACCGAAACATAAAAAAAAACACGAATTGTTAAAATGTTGACGTAAATATTATTTCGCAATAAATATCACCCAAAAGTCTAATTCCGCAGCACACTTTTTTTTTAAATTTCATGACTAATGCATTAGTTGCCTAGGAGCATTATTTACGTTTCACAATAATATTTGTTTCACGGTGTGCAATCAATGTTATGTTTCACAAGAATGCGTACATCGATATGCTAATTACCTCTGCGATTGAGCCGACCCTCGACTCGAGGATGCGGTGTGAGAGCGTGAAGCTGGAAACTTCTAGACTTCCTCGGAGTTTTGAACGAGAAAAGTTGTCGGTCGGCCGCCCGCTTCCCTTGCCAAACTTCCATTAATTATTTCGCACTCTGCTGTGTCGTCTGATGTCGGGACCCAACTTGCGATCGACTGGCAATTAGCCATAGTGTCCTCTTTGGCAAAACCATAACAAAAAACTCAAAATAAAGGGACGCTATTGGCAGATTGCAAATCGGTCGCACGTCGTGCCGCTGCGTGTGTCGAGGGCTTTATCGTTTCAATATTTCACTCCACTTTGTCTTGAAGTAGTTTTCTAGCTGCTGTTAGACTTTCCAAGTGTTCGTACGATCGTTGGTAGCAAATAACCAAAGAAAAATGTTAGAAATTAAAAAAAACATTAAAATAAGACTTGCAACCACTCTTGGGCAAAATGAAAATGTAATTTACGCATTGTTTATGAGTAGCAATGCTAATGAGTTGTATAAATTGATCTTTCTTTTTTAATACTTTATTAGATTTGATAATAATCAGGTACATTAATACGTGTAGGTTACCTGCTTCATCGATCTTATTGAAGGTTTACACCGACGCCTTCTACTACTACAATCACGCACGGCTCGCTTACTCGATTGCTTCTTCATCAACATTCCATTTGCTTCCCCATCAAAATCTTTCATTCAGAGCAATCACCAAAACCAATCAAACCGACGACCTTTAAATTCGGATTGCGGGTTTTCTTATATCAGAGAATTCTTCTTTCGAGGATGTCGAAGCACTTCATTCTACTTTTATCTCGTTCAAGTCTCAGAAGGTCGACCCGGTGGGCGGTGCGGAAAGAGAGAAAGAGATGAGATACCCGAGGCAGAGAGTTCGTGCAAAAAAAGATTTGAGACGAGTTCATACCATCCATGCGTGCAACAAATAACCAATCCGCTAATAGAGATCAATATCCTAATCTTTCCGTTTCTCGAAGTGAGAGCATATTCTATGGATTACTGTTAATAAGTAGATCATTATGGAGCAGAGAGCAGTGACTGAGCATTACCTTATTTGTGGTGGTCCGTGACTAGCCACATTCGCGCAGAAATATAAATGTATGAAAGTGGAGTGCCTCGACTCTACGGCCAGACTTATCCACGTGCATTTTAAAGGGCGTGTGAGTTGTTGAGATTCAAAACCCGTTCAGAAAATGCTTATCGGCTTTCGTTAAATCAGTAAACTGGTGTCTACTTTTATTTTAAGTACATTGCGGCTTATCCTAGTTTTAATTTATATTATTGAAGAAAAAAATTATGTACACGTAAAACTGCAATTTATGAGTTTTTTGTGCCATTGTTCCATTAGTGAGCTAATTGAAATTAGAAGTCAAAATTAAAAATCAAACTGTACACAAGAAATTATTTCGATCCATATTGAGTGCATGATATGTTTCACTAAAAAGATTAACCGTTAAACTATGTCAGAGTAAAACTGTATTTCACCTGTAGATTGTGTTTATATAAATGAAAAAAAATTGAAATGGTTTTTACCATGTAAAATAAAAACACTGTGGAAGTGTTCAGTGTTCACTGTGGAACATTCTGACTTCTAATCCACGAAATTTTTTATACAATACACATGTGAGAACTTACTTGCAACTGAAAATCATTTATTCGTCTTAACCTGTCTGCATTTTTTGTTGAAAAAAAGCGTTATTTGAAAAAGTGCTGTTTCGTGAATGTCATCCATGTTGTTGAGTCGTGATTTATTGTGTTATCGCGCATTGTTCAAATGCTTGTAAATATTCCAGGAATTTTTTTTGCCCAGGTAAATATTATTAAAAGTAAAATATGCATTAACCATCTGTGTTTTTTGTTGGAAAAATAGTATTCAAAGATAATCACAAAGCTTAAATTATATACAGTTGGTAAAAAAACGTTTTAGGTTTATTTAATTTAACATTAAATCAAATAAAATATTTCGAAAATCATTTTAAGTCATCGACTAGATTTCAATAATTATCGGACAAATATGGTCTAATCTCGATCACTTTAAATACAATTGTTAGACCTCCAGCAACTCCATGTCTAAGTGATAAATTAATGTGACTTTGCACTCATGCACCTGTTTTTTCAACATCAACTAAACATATTTCATATTTTTTTAGATTATCTATAAGGCCATTCTTAGTGTGATTTATCAATTCGGGCATGTTTTTTAAATTTATTTATAAAAATGACAGGAGCATACATTGATCATTTTAAAAAGAAAATATATTGCATAAAAAGACAAACAAAAATACCTTATCTTATAAAACAGGTAAAACGTATTATTAAGCGGTCTATACACGGGAAAACGTCTTAGTAGCCAATAGCGTACTGTTTTTTTTGTATTCTTTTACATTTTTATGCTAATATTGCCATTGACTAGCTCATCGGTCGGTTGTGTTGTCTAATGTGTAGACTGTTTGACGTTACACGGACAATAACGATTGAAAAGATTCATCTCTAATAATGGTCAGTTATTATCTTTTGTGTTAGTTTTACCAATTACAGCTTGGCGGCGTTAAACATTGGATAAACAATATCTAGAATACCTTTTCCAACGACTGACTTGGGTGCTGTATTTACACGTAAAATGCCTTATTCCAGGTAGATAAAGGATCTTCGTATAGGAAAGGCTCCTCGTATCTCCTGCCAAAACATATCACATAAGATAATGATGGATTAAGTAGGCTAGTAGTTTATTTTATATATGTCTTGGTTTTGTGAATAGTGGCGTATTCGAGATTGTGTCTGTTTTTATCAACATCGTGGATACAAATGGTTGTAATATTTTCGTTTTTGGGAAAATACATTGACGAAATTCTGAAACAATTGATGTCATTTATTTTACTACTTTATTTATACACTTCCAAGTAATAAAGTAATATAAATTTTCGAATAACTTGTTTAGCGCTTTTCAATACATCTTATTTTACTTAATTAAAAATTGTGATAATAACTGCAGAAAACACATTTTTTAAATAACGTTTACATCATTATTTAGTTATTTTTTTATTTTTAGGTGGGAAAGAGTAAGCTTAAAGGTTTAACTAGTTTGTAAATATTGAGCACAGTAAAGCAGTGTGGAGTTGAAGCAACATAATATTTTACCCTCTACTCGAAATCCTAACAACAAAACATAGAATTCCAGAACATCGACCGGCGCCCCCTGCAAAATACAATAAATTCACTCGTACGGAACTTCGCCCCTAACTCCCTCGCCCCCTGCCTGTCCCCCTGCCTGCCCCTGCCTGCCCCTGCCCCCCGCCCCCCCGCCCCGGCCGCCCCCCTCCTGCGCCCCACGCCCGGGGAGGATTACGACCGGAGGGGTTGGGAAGGCCGGAGTTTTGCGCAGACCGACTCGTGAATAATTCATTATGTTTTTTGAGCACAGCATTACACCCCGGGTGAGTTTTAGCTGAGCGTTGGAATATTAAATGGAGGATTTTATCGAACTGAAAAGCAGACCTACCTTTGAATTAAATTATCTACCTGTTTATTAATTATCGATTAAGTAAATATTAATTTTAAAAAGTATAATAAAATATAAGTATTGTCTTCATATATATATATATATTCTTATTGTACCTCTCACATATTTTTGAAAGGAACAGTAAACTAAAATACATGCAGCCAAGAAATTTCGATTAAAGCAAAATCATCTTATTAATAAACAATCTAAGTAAATACCTCACATCTCACTAATAGTGGTGTTATACTTATTTTTTTATAAAGATCTCATTACATATTGCGTGGTAAATATTAGTTACTCGGTTAATCATTTAAATAAATATATAAAAAATGTCGATAATTTTATTATATAAATAAAACAATTCTTAGAACAATTTAAATTTTTTTTTTTTTTTTAAATCGATATTCTGTTTAATTATATTATATATTCTGATACACAGAGTGTTTGAGTTGGCTCTCCGTAGAAACATAGATCAGTAAATTTTTGGAAGTAAATAATATACCGATTGGCAGATATTATTTTTGTTACTAAGTAAATATTAAAACTTGGTTTCTGAAAATTTAATTATAAACAAAATTGTTTACAAACTTTCAAACTGCTTTCAAAAGTTGCAGAGATCTAATCGAAGGAATAGAGTTTCAGAAAACTCACTTGATTTATTTGGCAGTATGTTAATTATTGTAGAAGGTATCGGGAATTGGCTTCGTGCCTCGTGATGATTATTCTTGCTTCGATGGTGTTTTGTATACATAATCTTTTCAGGATTACAAAAAATAAAAAAAAGTTTTTGACCCATCATTACACAGCCCATTGAGTAAGTTTCACCCAAGATTTACGATATAAATATAATGATCATGAAACTAAAGTGGTACAATAAAATTTTATTTTTAATTCTTTTTAATAGATACAATTTTATTTATATGAAACTCGTGGTAGCTTTAAAACTTTGTGTTATAAATTTTGGCGTGTATTTTTTTCTGTTGTAATAAGATAGAACAACAAAAATTCAATTTTATATTATTAATCCAAATACTTTTTTTGAAGATCCTGAGACAATCATAGTTACTTTTTATCTTATAGCCTTTGTTTCTGTAACCATAATATATTAACTTACATAAATTAATTCATCAGGAATAATGAACAGTGTTATCTAGTTATTAATTTATTCTGAGAATAGCGCAAACTTAAAATTGCAAATTCTATCGTGATCTCCATCTCCCTTGCGTACGTTAAAACGAGCGCATAAATATTGCCTTCTCGGCGTTTCAAAGTGCTTCAAATTAGCAGACCTATCAGCTATATTTATGGTTTATACGAATTCCAGCTCTGCATCTCGCTCCCGCGCGGGGGCGGCCGTGGCTAGCCGCAGACGCGCCGGCAACGCACGCCGTGAGTCTGGTGTGCCGAGGACCGTTCGCTCGATTTGCCGGGCGATTGGCTCCGCTGCTAGCGATAACGAGACGTGTGATGCAAGCCCGGCGGTGTTAGTTCAATATTTTGTTTACGATAACAACACGTTTTAAGTAAATTATGATGATGAAGTATTAATCATGAAATGTATACACCTCATTATGATATATAAACACAGGTTTCCAAATCAACATAACCATTGTTTAAAAATATCACTGGCGTGCGCCATGTCAGAGCGGTACAGTAAGACAATTCGCGAATCCAAACAATACTATCTTAACAGCAAAATTAATGAATAAGCTATCATTAAGTTCTATATATTATATTTTTCGGGAGCTAAATAATTTGCTTCTAATAATATCCTTGATATTTTGGAAAACAGTTTTAAACAGTGCTTATATATTTTTATCCGTAATAAATATGCAGTCAGAGAAGTCAGTGATTTTAAGCAGGACAGTCAATCTTTATCCATTTTAGACTTAGATCTTGACGATTATCATGAATGAGATCTACGATAGAAGGAAACAATTTAAAAAAATAATAATTAAGGTATGCAGCATCCTGTTGCTATTATGTACAGCACGCCAGTGACTAAAGCACAGCTTGGGGCTGTAAATATGTAAGTGATAAAATATATGGCCGCCATTTTGTGGCGTATCACAGGCGATCGGCATGCGTGAGCTTGTGCAAGATGTGCAGCTCGATGATGGGTCTTGACAGCATCCTGTCTGATGCAGAAGTCGCAGCCGCGGGCCAGGGCTGGACCGCGGCCAACTACACGCGGCGCTATATTTGTCCGACAATCACTTAGCAAGTGTCAGGAACAAGCGGTATTGTTCACGAGTCCCAACGTCCAAAGCAGATTTAGCCACTCATGCCTTTGCTATTTGCGTGCTCCAAAAATAATCATTCTATTTGTTTATTTTAGCTATATTATGCCCGAAGTGTATAAAAGCCAGTTAATTTCTAGTTGTAAATATCAATAGTGATATGGCGCTATACATGCCCGACAATCATTTAGCAAGTGTCGAGAAAAAGCGGTGTTGTTCATAAGTCCCAACGCCCAATGCAGATTTAGCCACCCATGCCTCTGCTGTTTTCATGCTCCAAAAATAAATATTATATCTGTTTCTTTTAGCTATATTATGTCCGAAGTGTGTAAAAGCCAATGAATTTCTAGTTGCAAATATCAATAGTGATATGGCACTATACATGCCCGACAATCATTTAGCAAGTGTCGAGAAAAAGCGGTGTTGTTCATAAGTCCCAACGCCCAATGCAGATTTAGCCACCCATGCCTCTGCTGTTTTCATGCTCCAAAAATAAATATTATATCTGTTTCTTTTAGCTATATTATGTCCGAAGTGTGTAAAAGCCAATGAATTTCTAGTTGCAAATATCAATAGTGATATGGCACTATACATGCCCGACAATCATTTAGCAAGTGTCGAGAAAAAGCGGTGTTGTTCATAAGTCCCAACGCCCAATGCAGATACATTATGTCTAAAATATATAGTAGATCGTTAGTATTTAGCTGCAGGTATCAATAAACATGCTATGTTACTTCTGAATAACCTATAACTCTAATTAATATTATTATAGCATTTTTTAGAACGTTATCTATTCATATATTAAACGATGACAAAAATATGTCGTGTTGAAAATTAATTTTAATGACTTTTCGCCTTTTATATCAAACCTGGAGAATACACGTTATTATGTTATTGCTGTAATCGGAATTTACGCCGTGTCTTATCAAACGCGATAAATAAACATGCTTAATAAGCAGTGGCGTGCAGTCTATGAAAGCAAAAAAATAATGCTTACCCTAAAATATTTTTATGGCAAATTTAGAAATGCATTCAATATATTTTTATGACGAGTCACTCATTAAGGTAGATCTGAAGCGGCCTGCACATGTTGCAATACAATCCACAAATGACCGGTGAGCTAACTAACGCAAAAGAGAACGCCATTGGCTAGCTCACCATTTTTTTTCGACTATGCTAGGCTTTAGGCTCGTGTAGGAGGCTTTAAATAATATGTATTAATTACACATACAGGTGTTATCCTCTGTTTTTTAGTGAATTATTTTAAAGCTATGAGGTAAATAAAATTATAAATAATAATTTAAAAAAACACACACACGACGTAAACAGCTTTGCTTACGACGCCTAGTTTAGTACTGTTTTTTCAAGAATTGAACGTACAATATATAATTGCATGCTCAGATTTAAAGTGTGCTGCACCAACAATATAGTCAATAATTGTTTCAGCACGCCGAGCGCTAATTAAAAATTATATAGATTGCAAAATATCAATCCACATACACAGAGTAAATAACACTCCGACCATTTTTATCAAATTCTTGGAATGAATTCTTATCAGCATATAAATATGCATGCGCAAGTAAAAACAATATCCGATGAAATATAATTTACTTCACAGTATAACTAGTTCAAACACACTTTAATGCAAGCAACAACTAAATAAGTTTCCAGTTATTCTAACTCCGAAGAGTATTATGAATGAAGTGTACTATTCGATTGATTGTACAAATCATTGATTCAGCGTGAACTATTGATGTAGTCTTCATGGTTTCGTCTATTTTGGAATGTAATCGATTATTAAATTAAACAAATAGAATGTGAAAAGCCGAATGGAAATGAATCGTTCATCATTTAACATGGCAAATGGACATTTTAACAAAAACATACGCATTCAGTTGCAGCATTTCAGCGGTTGCGACGTCATAACCAGATTTAACAACTGTACAGGCATGAAAGCTATTAAATTATAGTTCCATTTAATGCGATATAATATATTTTATTAGACTTGTATCGTTTTGTAGAGTCTCCGTCAAAGCAGGCTTACTTTATGCATGGCAAATTAATGGTATGGTTTAACAGTTGTTGGTTAAGGTTTTATATATTTATAAATAATTGATACAAACAAGACAGCACGCTATTCAAACACAGTTATCCTGCTGGATAAAACGTGTAATCATTTGTTAAGCCAGGTAAGAAGATCACGAAGATGACGTCGCCTGATTTTTATTTTTTACAATTTTTAATACTTTAAATACTAAAAAAACATTGAATTAACAATACAGAGTATAAAGAGATTAATTCGCCCTTAACCGTATTTGTATTAACTTACAGTTTTTTTTAATAAATGGCTTACAAGGCTGCTGCTATTTATCGGTAAGACAGTAATAGTTATTTCGCTTCACAGAGGCGTCGTAAAATGAGCCATGGTCTATATCAGTGCTTCTCAAAGTGGTCCCTACGGACCCCAGGGGGTCCTTAAAAAATTAAAATCGATTTGGGGGTCCCTGAACAACGTCAGGGGTCCGCGCAAGGTTTAATATAAAATATAAAAATTGTGACACTTTTTTATTAATATGGAAAATAAATAACAATGAATACATTATTAGCGATTTTTACGTCCTAAGTAAAATATAAATATAGACAGGTGCATAAAATACATGTAATAACAGGCATCGCGGTGAGTCAAGTAGGTTTATACAGGAACTCAATAGAGTCGATACTTGCACCAACTAGTCTATAATATGAATTTATGTAGTTTTTCACCCTGGGTTCGTAGGCAAGTTTTGACTATGAAAGGGGGTCCGTGGGCCAAAAGAGTTTGAGGGCCACAGGTCTATACAGCCATAACCTACCTATAGACGGACAACCGAACAGCGTCCTATTTTGCGTTGTTTGCTTCGGAAAAAAAACATAAAAATATCTAAAATATGAGACATATATTGGTTGAGTCACAGTTCGGTTGTCAGTTACGTCGCAGCGCAGTGTGTGTATGAAAGTTTAGTTTAGTAAAAGATGGTCATAATTTATCGTTGAATCACGCGTTGGTGGCGTTCGCTTCGCATCCACGTCATAATTGGGCGTCTTCTGTTTTGTGCGTATCACAATGGACTCGTCCATTATGCAGCGAGTGCAAGTCACGGCGAGCCCCGGTGGCGGCCCCCGCCCCCCCCCCCTCCCCCCCCCCCCCCTCCTCCCCGCAGGTACCGCCGGGCGAGACTAATGCCTTCGGTGTTTTTGTTTTGGTCCGCGCGCTAAGTGCGTAATGATAAGCGACATGAGCCGTGTAAGCCATTATTACCGCAACGAGAGCGGCAATGCATTATATTTTAGTGTAATGAAATTCACTGCATGACCGCAGTGACGTCTCGTTACTTTTGGTGGCGGAGCATGGCTTTTGCACTTAAAAAACAACAACAGATCATTCACGGTTCAAAGCCATAAAAAAATCTGAAGAACTTGAATGGTTTTGGTTGTCTTGGGTGTCCGGGTACTTCAATCACCTCTAAGCGATGATTTGTTTCTAGCACCATAATTACAATCCGAGAATAGCACAATTACACTCAATAAGAAAATATTCTCACGAAAATATATAATATACTATACACTAGCCAAAATTCAGATTTTGTAAAGTTAAATAATATTTTAGTAAATAAATGAATTAATTTTTTTGACAGTGACGATCCTGATTTTTATCCTTGTATTTCGCTAGTATCACTGAATATTTGCATTAATGATACACAAGCATATAAAAATAATTGTTACAAATTGGAAGAGAATACAGTGATGGGAGGATCTTGTTATTTTTTTCTTTACTTTTTTTATACTGATTCAGCACTTAGTAACAATAAACTGCCGACGAAAAGTCACGTGCAGGCAGGTAGGCATCACTAGTGTGCTATTCACAGGTAAGATAAAGCATTGCATGACATTACAAAGTATCAATTTTACATGTTTAAAAATACATTTTATAAATTAATATTTAGCATTTACAAAAGAAAAATGCACGCTTTCAATACAAGATTTAAATTATATGGACTTTATTGCAATACGTCTTATGTGAGTAAACTATGATTATAACTCTTGCATATGTACCATGTACGTGCTTGTTCGTACTCTTAATATACTACATGGTTTCTGCGTCTACCTGGGAATTACATTAATCTGAGCTGACGCGTAGGTACTTTAGGTAGGTAGGTACTGACAAAAGTCCCAGAAAAATCTTTAACATTATCATGTTTTTTTGAGCATAAAATGCTCTCCAGCTACTGTGTTATTTCAACATGTCGATACAACGCCCGTAAGATGATTTTTTGTGTTAAATAAGCCACGAAGACATCATTCCATGAAGCCAAATAAGAGATGTAGTAAAACTTATGCGTCCATTGCAATGCAGCGTAATTGTTTTAACCTTAATTGAATTGCTAACCTTCGTGTATTGTATTATGCACGATTAAACCTTTAAAGTAAATTTTACATTTCATCAGGCTAAGGAAAATAAGCAACTCTTCAGTTAAAAGGTCTTCTTGGAGATTTAAAATGAACTTTAAAATTCAACATTAGATCAAACATACATATTATAAATTTAAAAAAAACCATATGTGTATAAACATTCACACATAAGAGTTGTTCTATTTGGGATTGTCAAAAACCGTGAAACAAGATTATTTTATATTCACGATTTGCTTATTTAACGTACAGATTTTTTAAGCATACATAGGTGTCGAATTTTTTTTAGAAACATAAATCTGAGCTCGGTCCAAATCGTAGTTATATTGAATCAAAAGTATTTTCAAAAATAAATAAGATATTTATAATCCTAGTTGATTTATAATTTTAAAATGACCTTATTCTAAAGTTGCGTCTTCTTTAAATCTGTTTCTTTTCAACCTCTGATATTTTTAAATCCGATTTCAGTCTATTATTGCTTTTCATTCTTTACTGCCTGAATCCCTTTTTTGTACTTTAGTTATGTCCAACCAACTCTACGCAGGAATTTACGAGGGCGGAACTTTTTATGCTGGTCTTTAAAAAAGATCACAGGAACTAAAATAGTTCCCGTAGAGTCACCGGCCGGGCCCGCAGGAGTCCTCAAAATGGACATAACTGAAACAAACATTACATGCACACAGAAATACACAGAAATAATTGCTTTGCATCCAGTCAAATATATCTCATTTAGTGCTCTCAAATAAGGATATTTTCATGCGTACAAAAATATTTATTTTTTTGATTTCAATAATCGCGATGAACGGATTAAGCCTTTCTGTATGTATTAAAATATCGAATAAAGTTTTATAAATAGCATTGTCAGTTCAATGACTATTTTTACGTTTCTACACGATGAAGGGTTACACTTAAATCAAAATAGTGAGAAATGGCCGATGCAATTTCACTGTCGGTTATCATTTGTGTTGTTACGTGTGTAGTGCGCTTAAATGGAGAGCGTCAATTCCCAGACGATTACCGGGACAATGGAGAGAGAGCGGATATGAACGGCGCAGACTGGCCGCCGGATCACTCCCGTGACGTCACGGCACGGCGAGCTGGGCTGGTCCCGCCTCCCCTCGACTCACGACTCACGACCCGCGCCGCACAACCCTATTCGCTCAGGTGCAGTGCGAGTGTTGCTCAATCTGTTCAGGATTTCAGGTGATATTTACCTCTGAAGTCAGAAAGTAGAATAAATTGAAATCTTGAAAAAGAGCAATAGAATTTATCACTTGAAAGCCGTCAACAATGAGAACAGCTAAATCAGTTTTTTAGACAGTTGACTATGTCTATGAAATACTTCTAATATTTAACGAGCAATATTCTACTAACGTATTCCATTGATTTGAAAGAAAATCATATTTTCTAGAATATTATCACCGTCATATATTGAAGATAAACGGATATATATTTTAATTAGTGTGAAAATAAGCGTGCGCCACAAATATAAAAAAAAAAACAAAAAGAAAGTCGCTTAAAATAAGGTGGACCGTAAAAGATAGCCGGCGCTGGAAGTGGCCTGGTAATTAATTATCTGCGAACGTTTGACGCAGCTAAACGGAGTGTGAACCGCGGGGTTATTTTATTATCACGTAGAATTTATCTAAAAAATAATAATAAAACAAATTTATTGCAACTGTTCTTGTAATTTGTAATGCAATAATAGCTTGTCCTTGGCGACACTGCCACGACGTAGACAGGCAGTTAGGTGCTCTGTGCAATCACACGCATACAATGCGCCTCGCTCGCAATTTCCCACGTGAGAGATAAAAAAATGTATGAATCTCGATCAATCATTATTATCTGGTGGATTTGTAGATAAGGAAGTACTAAATTTATTGCAGTAGTGAAATAACAGCGATGAAAAATTGTATGACAAACATTTGAAATAGGTTTTACGTATTTTTTTGAAATAAAATATTTATCAAATTTTTGCTCGCATACTAAGTGCTTATACACTATTTTAAAGTATTTTATAATTATACAAAAAATTAGAATCCTTTTGCGATATTATAAGGTATAAACTATTTTGTATAACCACGACGATTTATTTTTTATTGTTAATATTTGAGCACCTGTACACTCATTATATTGTACAGGTGCGTTGTGTCATATAAGCTCGGTGTTAGAATGGATTCTCCGTCTTGTTGCCAAGTTTGTTCATTGCTAACCTGGTGACGCTTCTGGCTAAGAATACCTATTTGCAGCGTGTCCATCATTGACAGATGAATGAAGCAGATATAAATAAAGCGATTGTAAGCTCGCGCGGGCCCCGGCGTCGGAGGAGACGAGCGCTCGGGAGGCGACATTTTGTTTGCGCCGTCTGCGCCGCGTCTAGACGGGCCGCGTTTTCCCCAGGCTGACGCCAAAAAACACATTTCTCAACAAAAGAAAACAGCAGAGGAATTTATTATTGTTATGCCCGCAGCCGCCGCAACGTCGCGGCTCCCAGCGGAATGCGAAAACAGCGGTAATTTTAAGTGGCTACTTATTTTACTGCGCATATTTTCAATCGGATTTGAAATGGTTAAGGCTGCCTACACACAGAACAACACAACTGAAACTGGCCCGGTAATTGGTCAAAAGTTTATTTTTTTGATTATTAACAATTAATTAAAGATTAAATACTAAAATATTCCACTGAAATCGACATTTTATCCGATGAATAAAAAAAACTTTGAAAAATCACAGCAACTTTGTTTACAGAATTTATTCTATTCGTTTTCGTGCATTTTTTGTTTCCAATAATCGAATTCACTAAATTCGATATTATTTAATTCGAACATTCAAAGCCTCTATTACCAATAGGCAATTTATTATTATTTGTGTTGTATAGGTTTTAATGTTTATAATATGTTAAGTTATCGACATTTTAACGAATTGTAACTATTTGCAAAAGTGAGACTACCTTTGATCCGGTGTTATTTTTTAACATGTTTTTTTGTTTTCAAATTTCAATACTATTCGCTGCATATGAATTAAAAACTATCGATATTCTGAAGGTGAAAATCAGCAATAATTTTCCGATCCCACTCCGACACTGCCGCCCGCTCCGAGAGGTGCCGCCAGCGCATTCCGCGGTTGCGACATTTTCTGCTCGAAAGTTTAAAACAATAGTTGCGATAACAATGGTGACGAAGCCTCGAGAAAATGCCTCGCTCCTCGATCATCAGTCACGCCGTCCGGTCGGGCCGCCATTGTGCGGCGACCTCACGCTGCCTGCACGCGCCGCAACACAGCCGATCGATGATCCAGTCAATATCGTCGTCTTTTGAGTAATTATTTCAATATAACTATAAACATAGCCCGAAAATATGCAGGTTAAATAATAACACAATAACGTCGTATCATTTTGAGAGATTTTTTTTTGCAGCGTGCTAAGGCAGCTTATATTTTCTACACTCGGGACAACATAACAAACAAGCCATCGATAAGTTGTCAATGGCGTCATTTTTCCTTTTGTTATTTTTACTTGTAGAAACAAAAACATGAACGGGGATGCTATTGGTTCACCGTTCGGATATCGGTTGTGTCGCAGCGGGTGTAGGTCGCTTCAGCCGTGCGTCACCGCGCGGGTCGTGCGCGCATATTGCACCGCGGCGGCTGATTTATTTCAATTTTTGTCTCCGGTCATATTATTTATAGCATTATTTGACAGACTGAAAACCAAACCATAGCATAAACTTTAGTTTATTTAATTCAAGAAATCGCTGTAAAGATAAATATATTTTTAAAAATCATTGACGTGTCAATACAACAAAGCTATTAATTGGTTTATATTTATAAATAATTGCATCTCTTTGTTTCTCTATCCTCTTAGGTTTTATAGAATTTGCTAAAGTATTAGCATCCATTATTATTTAGTTCCAGAATACGGCAACGTATGTTTACAAAGTTGCAAACATACGTTGCCGTATTCTGGAAAACCCAGAATGCCCATACAATGACAGTTTCGTATTACTCGTTCTCATGAAACTCAAACCTAGCCTCGACCTTATTTAAAATTCACTGTGTCTAGAATTGCCTTTTGTGTTGAATCCTTGGTTTATATATGTTAATATCAATTCTCCTAGCTTAAATAAGTTTCGCGATTAATAGTCAATAAAGTTATTTACCGATCATAGAGCTTCACGCTAAAATCCGGATAGAGTAATGTTTCTTACATTCTCTGAATAAAGATCGTCTGTAAGATTTTTAAAAGTAAATGTGAACGTTGCGAGCCAAACATAGTCGCAGATATACTTAATCGATTTACAACCTTTGCTAACTTTCAGCTTACAGCGATCCACTCTTTCAGAGTTAGTAGACTTTTTATTCGGTTTCCCTTTTTCGTATAGTCTAAAAAAATGCCCATAAATATCATAACTTTGATTTGAAACTGTTTCGTTTTGATAACATTTAGCTTATTAGATTTATGGTTGCTTTGTTGTTAATTTTTACGACTTAATTTTATTTAATATAAAAATATTTGATTAAATCTTATTATATTTTGCGATGCCATTCTTTGGAAAGAGAATAAAGCTTCTTCTTCGTCAACATCTTCTAATACTACACAAGAGTTTTATCATCCATCATTCCACCACCCACGATTGTGCCCGGTGCATCCAGCCAGTGGGACCTAGGACAAATATTATTTTCATAAAAATAAATTTCCACCAAATCATTGATAAATATTAAATAATTCATATTTATTTAGTACCCCGCCTTTTTTAAAATTCTGTACTTGCATTTTTGAGGGCAAATGCATAAGTCTACCAATTATTATTTGTGGTAAGGGCCATGCTTTTAACAGTAGATACTTTTAAATTGTGATAAAATAAGAGGAATGAACAATGAAACGCTCAAGTTTGACAAAGAAATCATTAGAAGATATACATATCTACTTTCTTATTATCGAGTACCTTTGAAACTTGTCACTGTAGATAATAAGCATTCTCTGCATACTTTCACCGGTTACTCCCTGCCGAGTGGACTACCTACTAACTACTATACATACGCAACATTCTTTGTTTCACAATGTAGATCGCATTCATACGCACCGAGTCTTGTAATTATATCAGCCGTCGATCACATTTGTCATAATTAATGTCGATTTACCACGACTCTAGTATGATGCAGGCATTCCTGTCTATAAATGGGCTTCTGATATGCAGGAGTGAACATTACTAGCGGATGTCCTTATTTGGCTTGAAATTTAGCATTGTACACTATGTAAACAAATAAAAAATATATTATTTTATTATTCATGCAGCCATAAGCGTTCGAAGCATTTAAGAACTAATTACTAAAAGAGAACCCCAAAAAGTTTTAAGTATAAAATACTAACACATTTTTTCTGCTGCAGTATGTTTAAATATACTTGTACCCAATCGAGTGATATGAAATTAATAAGTTCATTCTTTACCAATTAATATTGTGTTGTACAACAATTATATTGTCAAAAGAAACGTTAAAATCGAAGGCATTGAATAAACGTTTGAACATTTCCGTGTTGACTTCCGATATTTTTTGTTACGTATTTAAAATTGAATTGTACGATTTGAGAGCATTATAAATCAATTACGGGTCTAAAACTAGGACTTTTAATCCTAGAGTATTGAGATCTTTAAATTAGTTTCAAATGTATTATAATTCAACAATGAAGAATTTGAGTAGCTCATAATGTTTTGCCAACTGAATATAGTAAACTATGTTTAATTATTTCATGGCTAAAAATAGATTTCCACAGATATCATTGTCCTTTGTTAAACCCGCAAGGCGAAACAGCTATTAAAAATGCATCTTAGATACCATACGTAGAGTTCTGATAAGGTGTGCTTCGAGTGTGATGTGAATCTGTGATTGCACGACCAAATAAGTAGGCATATCTAATAACAATTTAGACGTACAATCATACAATTCCGTAATGGAATAAATAAGTACACAGCAAAAATAAAATTTTGCAATCTTCAATATATACACGAAAGAATAAAAAAAAGCGCCTCTACACAAAAACGAAATCCAATGGACGTTTTATCGGAAGAATGACTTTTTGTTGCAATTTGATGGTCGGTCGTCAGTTGTGTCGCGGTGTGTGCAGAGGGTTTACAGTTTTACAATGACAATGTTCGGAGTAGAAATAAGCGAGACCCGCGTAATTTTGGAGAGAAGAAATGCACGGTGACGGTCGGAGTAGGAGTATTCTAATGTGATTTGTATGCAACGGAGCTGGTGTGCAAGAGGAGGGTGGGCCGGGAGAGCCGGGCGGTGGGTGAGGAGGGGTGGTGGTGTTGGTGGTGTTGGTGGTGGTGGTGGTGGTGGTGCTGGTGCTGGTGCTGAGGAGCGAGGCTGCAACCGGGCCGGGCCGGGCGCCTCGCCCCGCCCCGGTGCGGCGCTAATTGGCACGCGGCCCGATATGGGAAGCGGCCTTCGAGAGCGCGGCCGCGAGGTCAGTACTCCCGCGAGGTCCCCAGCCTCTCCGGACTGTTCGTGCGGCGGACCTCTCGCGTGCTTCGGGCTTCCGGGTGTCCGATGTGTAATTTTGTCACGTGGGGCGACAAAAACACCGACTACGCCTCCGTCCTCAAAAATCAACGTTGCCGCTTACATTTGTTTGACCGTGTCTTCAATAACATTACAATATCTCTACACGTAAAAATAACTTTTTCAAAGTATGTTTATATCATGGCACTCAGTCTTCGCACTGGTGTTCCCATCCAGGTTCAATACAGACGTAACTATTTTTTAGACTTTAAACGTATTTCAATATTGTTTTACAACAAAATCGTTTATCATAAATACTATGAATTTTAATTAGCTTGCTGGATATTTATTACGTAATAATTATCTAGGAATAGGTAGGAAGAAAAGAAAGTCCAGTTCGTCTTCAATAAATGAGACAGACAGACTAAAGACAGAGATTGAAGAACGTTCGTATGAAAGACAATATTAATAGTCACTTCCTCGCTAGACTCTTCCATACAATCTAGAGTGGACGCTAGACGCCATTGTTGTATTATTTCTGATACATATGAATTATGGTCACAGAATGATAGAAGAACAGATAGTTTTAAAAGTATTTTTTAACTACAATTTAAATTAACTCTGACATTTACATTTAATTTCTTTGGTTTGCTCGATAAAATACTGAAAATAAGCAATTTTTCCAAACGATCATTGTTTCATGTCGCTTGCTGCACCTTGACCGCATGTGATTCTAATGGTTTTGTTTAGGCTAATAATGCGTTGTGCAAGTGCGCTGCGTGACCATTGCGTGACTGCAGCGTGACCGCCCGTGCAATACTCGTCTATTGTTTGCAGAGCTGATATTGCTGATATTATTCAAATAAGCGACTGCACCTACGTATTATTTTAATAACAATACGCACCTCCTGGTAGATTCCTGCATAAAAACATAGCTAATGAAACATACAAAGGTTTCATATTATTACTTGATACGTCATACTAACTATTTCATAACTTTAGCTACATTGTCTTTTCCTGATACAATTTAAAACAAAGACAGTAAATATAGTTACAATGTTGTGTGTTTTTTTCATTTATATAGATATCATAAAGTAGATTTGATTTAAAAAAATCTCATAAGTTCAAAGTATAAAATGAAACTATAGAACTTTATTCGAAAAATACTCGAGGGATCTTTAATGTGTAAAAACCAGTGTGTTTGGGCACCGCTGCTAGCTGGCGCGCCACAGGTGAAGGAGCGCTGAGCTAAGTGAAGCAGAGATTCGTTCCAGGTAAATGGGCAGCTCCTCCACTCCTACCGGCGCTTCTCACGAGCTGCCCGAGATTTATAGGCAGCCGGTACGCCCGGCTGTTTCTCCTGCAATAATGCTTAGCGTTTGATCACAAGTAAGTGCTTATTTATTTACGTTACGTCTGTATTGATTACTATTACCCAGACACTTTAAATATCGATTGCTATAATTACTGATTTGATATTAAGATTTTTCTTTTAATCGTGTTTCTTGAACCGCCCACCGTATCAATGCGTCGATCTAAAGAGAAAATCGAGGTTATTATCGAGATTCCTTTGAAGGACCATCCAGTTCTTCGGTAGCAACGCAAGAAAAAACGATGAACAACGAACGTTAGATAACCCATATGGTTATGGCAAGACAGGTTTCGTTTCCCCAATAAAGACTGTCTATTCAATAAAGTACCATAGGATAGAGACGGTGATTGTCAGAAAGCTTGTTTGGCATAATCAAAATTCGCAACAGTTGCTTTACTGAATACGCATAGAGGCAAGCAAGCATATCAATATTATCTATGTGATACTCTGACAATGATAAGATGATTGGCCAGGTCAATTGAATTAACACAAGAAAAGAGTTGATGAATATCAAGGTAAAATGTAGTTCGATAGACGGACTGTGTCGCTACAAAATCCATATGTTGTAACTTAACCTAACCTTTGTATTTACTTATTTATTATTAAAAAAAAAAATAGAATTATAACTTCAGTATTTGTACATGTAGACACGTGTTGAATCCATGTGAAGCTTGGACACCAAAATGAATTATAAAATGTATTTAATCGTGTCATCCAAATCAGCGCAATGTGTTTTTCTCTTTTTTAAATTTTTTTTTCAATTAAAAGCTTAGCTTCCTAAGAAATTTATTCCACGTTGTAAAGACTTGTAGGTTTTCACATTTACATAATTGGCAAAATATGCCAACTTCCTATATTTTATGGTCATTATATAAAAAGCAAGGGCTAAAATATTAAATATATTATTTTTCGTAATTTCTTAAGTTAATGTTTTGCCTTCAAAATAATTACGCAAATTTATATTTAAATTTGTTTATCCTTCGCATGAAGTGTAAGTATATATTTTATTAACTTGCTAATAATAGTCTTGCATTCATAGCTCATTCACAAGGCAGTTGAGTAGGAATGTTTGATTCTAAAGTCTATCTTTAATATCTGGACTTGACATTAATGTCGATATAAAATATGGTGAAATACCGGATTTTAATCGTTTGATATAAAAATTCATTCGATTAAATAGTTTCACATCAACCAGAATAACTTGCCGGCGAACTGATAGAAAAAGACATTTAAAGTTTTGAAAAAATGTAGATAAGTCTATCTCTTATTTAGATAATAAAAAATAAAACCTTTTTATAATTAAACAAAGATTTTTGTCTGATAAATCGTACTCTGGTTATTTCCTCTTAGATCCGACGTCTACTTCGTTACTGTTGGCATCTTTATGGAGTGATGATAATTCCATTATTTACAATGGCTGCAAAACCATGGCGCATTTAACACTGGCTATGCATAATTAATCGAATTTTAACAACTTCAAATTTAAATATATGTATGTACTTGAATATAACGAGTATAATTTTACGAGGAACCTACTATCGTATTTATAATTTATAGTTAGCAATTATTGTGTAATTAAACATTTACTGTAATATGCATTGTAATGCTTACAAATTATTGATTTACTTCTATGGTTTTAAAATGTTTATTGCGAGATAAATTTAAAGACATGTTTTGTGAAATAAGTATGATTTTAATGCTATTGTATGTAACACTATTTTAAAATCGGTTTATTTATAGTAGGATTAGAAACAAGCGAATTTTTCGGCAGTACTTCATTTTTTAAAAGTTAATTTTTAATTAACGTACAGGATTTAATATAATTTTTGTAGTTTATACTTTGTTGTAATAAAAAAACAAAAAAAAAATTTTGGGACGAGCTTCAGTGGTTATAATGATTAAGTAACATTGTTTGTTAAATATGGTTATAAAATTTGTAAGTACCTTTTTACTATGTAAAAATTAAAAAACGTCTGGAGCCTCTATCGCCTCCATTAATAAACCAATGGAAGAAAACATATTTTTTTGCAGTTTAGACTGAATGTGTCGGGTGTTGTGTTTCCGACTGTCGGGTAATTGACAGACTGGCAGATCGCTAGCACAGTCAATGATAATAGGCTTGGAGATGGTGCTCATATCTTTGCTTGCCAATGAGTCGAATGATATTTAATGATTAAGGTATAAAGTGCGACCAGACTCTGCCTATTACCACACAACGTGTAATGCTGAGATTAATAATATTTAACACCAGTAATATACAATACAGCCTGCTGCTGGTAGTGTAGCCTCAGCCACCAGCTCTGATTCAGCGAATCTTCCATGTTTCAGAAAATTACAATATCTTCTTTTCATCCCTTAGAACTCAATGAATGTCTGTGTCTTCAAATTCTGTATTTCAAGAATTTTTACTTAAGTTTTTTTAAAATTATTATTTTACTAATATTAAAATTTTATTGTTACATTAATCTTCTTTTGAAAAACCGTTGGGCGGCTTTATTCGTGGGTTCTTGTATAATCATAGCATTAAAACAATTACAAATTCAATACATCGCGTGATTTAAGTCCTAAGATTTTGTATATCAAGACTTTTTCTTGAAACCTTTAACTGTGTTTATTAGTTTATTATTGTGTCCTCGCATGTGGTACTTTTTTTATAACCATGTGGTTGTTCTCTAATGTTTTTTTTCTTTTTAAGTTAACAATCTTTTCGGGGGCTTTAAATAATAAGAATATTTGTACATGCATTAATTTTGTGCACTTACTTAATTATAGCGTTAAGCATTAATGGTAAAAACAGACAATTTTATATACTAAAGTGAACAAGTTGACTTCTAATCAACGTAGTCTCTCATTTGTTTCGTAGGAAGTGCGTATTTATTTTTATCAAAAACAAATATGTCTTATGGTCGTTCAATATATTATAACATTTTGTGTAGGTAATAAAATATCCTTAGCGAGCTGCCGAGACCTAAAAGATCCCTTATTTGATTCGGCGCGCACCCCTCTTCTTTAGCCGTGTTTTAAAGATAGTGAAATACTTTGCCATTATCAGGGGTGGATCTGAATACACCTAACAGTTTTGTTCGTCGTATAGTACTACTAATATTACTAAAAATAAAACCGTTCCATGAGGTTTCATTTTTGTGGCCCTTCTGATACTCAATAATTGAGGTTTATTCCTTCTGACACGTCATTCAGATGATGATAAATGACTGTAATTCTGTACACGAGAAAAGCTAATTGTAAGATTTTAATAATACAGCCGTCTAAACACAGTATAGCACAAAAGACCACCGATCTATAAATAGCCAAAAGCGTCCACTTTTATTATTTTTTTCTTTACAATTTTGTCAAAAAAAATAACGCAAAAGAGAATAAACGGTCGGTTTTGTTGTCTTGTGTGTAGACCGCTTTAATTGAATTATTGAAAATAATTTTTTGGCTTAGTAAATTAAAATAAATTTCAAACAAATCTTAGTAATTTATTTAATTGTTATGATAATTTAACCAAATATGCTATGTAGATTTAAAAGTTGACATTTTCAATTTTTAAGAAATGCAATTCATGGGTTAATAAATAATCTTCTTTTTAAGAATCAAAATATGTCAAATAATTATTTAATTTATTCTCCAAACTAGTCAAAGTATTTACAAGATTATACGTAGAATGTAAATTTTTTCTAAGCTCCTAAAGTGGGTGTATAAAAATTTGTTATTGTAAATTACGAATATAAAAAAAAACATATATTTGAGAATTTTTTTAGGTAAAAGAATAAATTCATAGAGTTTTTTATGATTTAATTTTTTTAATTTACTCGCAAGGTATTACAATTTTTCCAATATAATAAATACTACCTTTCTAAACTTAATTTTTATATTAGCGTTAGATTGTCTAAATAATAATTATTAATAAAACTAACTCCAAGTACGTTAAATAGTATATCGACGTAACCGCCTTCTTTCAAATAGTTTCAATGATACTTTAATTTATTTAAAATATCAACATTTGTATTGTATCGTCTTAGATTTATTGATTTACTCTTCATTTTACTAAAGTTTCTTAGAGTAATATTTTTATATACGTCGCAAGCAATGCTTAAAAAAGAGTCCCTGGAATTTATAATATTCTTTAAAGGTTATTGAAATGTATTACAATAGAGTAGTCTCATTTACCAGTTTCTCACAGATCGGCCACAGCCACGATCGCCACCGATTTCAAACCGCCGGCTTGCCTGGCTCTTCCAGTCAAAACTGAGTTTCGTGCAGCTCTCGAGTGTGTCTCGCTTGCAGAGCGATTTTTTTTATGTCAAGCATCTACCGTTTCAGCCGTTGCCCATCGTAATATCTAAATATTGGTTTGCGAATGTGACGAACCACCTGCGCCGCCGTCACGGTGGCGCACGGAGTGATGGACATTCTCGCAGCCATCGGCTCCGATGCTCCCCTGGCGAGCAGCCGAGTCGGCCGGCATCGCAGGGGCTCACCCCTCAGAAACGAATTCCGTTTTATCGCAACCCTCCGCCATCTGCGGTCCCTCCCGGCCCCGGCAAGACGGCCGGAATTCAGAAATAGGATATCCAAGTCGCCGGGCAAGGGGCGGCCCGGGGCGCGTGACGTCACGCCGGGAGGAAGCCCCGCACGCGCCCGGGCCCGCCGTAATTGGGGGTGGCGGGGAAAACCACCCGCGACAACATTTTTAATTGACAAGAACATTTAGCGAAAATATATTTTTTTGTTTTTTTTAATTTTTAACGACTACTGATTTACGTATAAGTTTTGAAACACTTCTCGCAATTCTCTGTAAACTTATCAATGATAAATAAAGTTGAATTAAATAATTGGTTTTAAGTAAGTCTGCGAAGCAATAATATTTTTTGTACTCTTTTCTATAAGTAATCTTGGACTGTAAATCGTTACACCTTTACTTGGGCATAATATCCAGTTATATCGACCGTCGATAATCAATAAACTTTTGATTTATAGTATTTTTATATTACGTAAATAAATTGTGAGAGAGTGTGAACTGGCAAATATATTCTAGAGAGGTAATCACACGCAAAAAACGTTTATTATCTGAATTTATTTTTTAATATTTTTTTAATGCAATTGTCGCTGACCGGTGCGGTTTTTCCCTCCAGCCAGAATTAAATTCTGTCAAGCTGCATTTCAAAGCGGCGACAAGACACAAATAAGTCCCCCCCCCCCCCCCGCCCCGCGGGCTGCTCGGGGGCGCTCGGGCATCTCCGGCCGCGCTCGGGCCGCTCGGGCGCTCGTCCCGGCGGCGACTGCTTTCGGCGTGGGTGAAAAGGGTATTATTTGTTTTGTTGCCGGTGAAAGGGACGGCGCGTGATAAGACAGAGATGACAGGATGATTGAAGACGCAGCTTGTTTAGTCGTGTTTTTTTTTTTTGTTTCATAGAATTTCAGACTTTCAACCTGCGCGAATCCTTCCCTTTCATTTCTGACGGGGTCGGGGGAGGGAGGAGGCAGGAGGGCTTGACTGAAGCTACTTACTTATGTTGCAAGCTATTTGCGTATCTAATTAATTATGCATCAGTTTTGCGCACTTACTTTTGCATAAATATAGCCCCCAAAGCGCTTAAAAAATGTAATATAATAGAAAAATGTTTTTCCACTACATTGGCTTACATGTGGTGTTCATAGTATGTATCTTGCCTAATTTACTTGGTATATTTTGCATTCAGTATATGGTCCGATTTAAAGTCCATTGCATGTCATGAGTAGATATATTGTTGAGTATAGTTTGTCAACTGGAAATTTAAATTAAAACAATCTATCTTCACCGTGTTGTTTTACGGAAGGCAGTTCAACTAGAGAGCAGTACTCGGCTCGAATATAAATACGTTGTAATTGGTGTAGAACTGCTTCGGTTTCATGATTTTTGCAACAATCTTTATTTCTTAAATCGAATTTAACAGTATACATCGATGCAACGTTTTAAATTGATATATTTGAAGCAAATATTGCAATAACTACGTTTGAGACTCGAGCATCCTGCCGTTGAAGCTAAGATCTGATAAGAACATGCTAGCATACTTCAGGACTTGGGCTGTGCGCTGTTATATCATTAGTGACATGTAACTGTGTTTCAATCTGGACATGCTTTACCATGCATTCACATGCATGATGATTAAAGTAAACTCCGGACTTGAGCGGCTACTTGTCCAAAGAAGACGATGCTTGTAAAGTATTGAAGGCTATTGCCGAGGCGGTGGTGCTCGGCGGGCCGGGCCGCGTCCATCACGCCAGGAATGCGGGCTGCTCGCCGGACTCGCGCCCCTATGGCCGGGGCCTTACAGCTCAAATTCCCGGCCCGGCTGCTCCCCTCGTGACGTGAATGAATAAGGCGGCATTATTTATTCGTGGCTGGCGTGTGGTCTCCGCTGCGCCGGCCTTAAGGTCTCTCGTGGCTGGACGCGTGGATCTATCGTTTGTGTTCGAGGTCCTTTGCGGCTTGAGGGATTACTTATTTATTATTCTATATCGGTGGTATCGGCATAAATCATATGTATTTTTTTTTGTTGTTGTTTCTATTGTAAACAAATGACCGCAACCTATTTGTTTAGAGTTTCGTTCAAGTATGTATATATGCTGGTGTTTAAAATATACTTAAAAAATTGGTTGTGTGTAATTTTTAAAGCGTTTATACACAAGATGACACAACCGACAACCTGATGGCAATTGGCGGAGTGTGTCCTATTTTGCGTTGTAACTCAAAAAAAAAAAATGGCGTTAATTACAAATCGGTTGTCAGTTGTGTCGCAGTGAGTGTAGGCAACTCAAGTAACAACAAGCATCCTTTGTTACGCTATTGGCTTAACGCATTGATCGGCCGTCGGTTGTGTTGTGCTGAGTGTATGCCGCTTTATTGATTTTATGATGATCATTTTATGATTTTGTACATAATCTACAAGCAGTATATACACAAAAATGTCAAAACTCGAAGTACGATAAAATAAATAATTTCAAATATCGTGTTGTCTGTTGCAAGACTGTCCCGATGCTGAGCGCTATGAATTTCTGTCTCACAGAATATGGAGATAAACTAAAAAAATAAAAGGTTTTACAACTAGTTGCGAGAATTTTCTGAAGTATATATTTTTCTTTCAACGTGTCTTAACGTAGTATGGTGCTATATTTTATAGCGATTTGCCTAATCTAATGTGATTGCGCATAGCAAACATATTCTCTGAGCACTCGATTCTCAGGAAATCGTAAACAAATTAAACGATGGTACCGGACCCGAACTTTATATGCACATTTTACGTCGTAATAATGCTTGAGAAAATCTGAAAAACCAAACATAGATAACTTATTCGATGCCACACATGTATTAAATTTTACATTCAGCCGAATACGCTAACTGCACCATATATTTTATGAAATTCCACAATCGAAGGCCTTTATAGTAAGAAACAAGTAGAAACAGATGTATTGGGGCAATCTAGAAGAAACTGCACCTTGAGCTATCGATACTCTACATTTTCCATCATCTTTCAATACAAGTTTTTATTATTTTAGTGGTTAGTTAAAAAAAACAGGAGTTATACATGTGTATTTGTCTTAGACACGACGTGATCGATAAACACATAATGTTAAACGGAAAATTTTCAATCGGATTCATGTTATTGCCTTTTTCGATTTCATTACTATTTTTCATATCCAAATTCTAAAGTATGTAGTTTGCACGCATCACAACACAATTTATAACCGAGTGGTAATTAACCAATAGTGTCCCTTATTATGTTTTCATGGAACAAATAACACAAAGAGGACCATATTGGTTAGTTTGCTGGCCGGTTATCAGTTGTGTTACAACGTGTGTAGGGCGCTTAGACTAAGACGGAGGCGAAATTTTCTATATAAATTAAAGCAGTGATATATTTTATATCTCTAATTCTATTATTTTTCTCTGTAATTACCGGGAAAATAACAACCGAAGGTGTGCCGACTAAGCGGAGTTGTCGGACGGACTCATTTTCTGACGGACTCTCACTTCCTTCAGGACTGCGCGGCATGGAAAAACCCGATCATTTAAAGAGCTATATATTATATAGCTATATATTATAGAGCGAGTATATTATATGGAAAATGATAACGAAAACAACAATCGCAAATGTTTTTTTCTGCTTGTTTTTCTATGATTCAGTTATCGTGATGCTAGTATTATCAATAGATTCACCCAAAAAGTAAACGTCTTTATGCAACGCTTTTATATAAGAGCACATGTGAAAATTACCTTTGAATGAAAACCTCTAGAATCGTTGTTACGCTTTTTTCGCCTAAATAGAACTAAGATTCAAAGACCAACCATTGTGAACCTTTATTTCAGCATTTAATTAAAATGAAAACTCTTATGGCTTGCTCTTCGCAATCAGCGCCGCTCAGCACCGCTTTCGGTCTTAAAATTATTTCTCACAAAAAAACTTCAGCATGTACCTCGGTATCGATAAGTGCGTTGTTATTTCATGAAGTTGTTAAAATTGGCTATAAAACTCGACCGCCGCTGGCCGCGAGTTTCTCGGACTCGGCAAAAAGCCCGTCCATCGCCGATGCTATCGCGGATTGAATCTAATCGGCGGAGAGCATCTCCGAGCGATTATGACCTCTAAAAGTATTTGAGCCGCCCCGCCGCGAGAGGCGAGAATGGCCGGCGCTCTTTTGGAAATGCTAATAAATTCGATTATGCACACGGCGGAGCGCTTTGCAAATAATTCGACACAAATGGACTCGCCCGGCGCTGTCTATGCGCGACCTGTTTCATTCATCTGCTGAAAAAATAATAATTCCATTAATTTGTTTAATAAGCCCGTTTACTTCTATCTACTGCGAATCGAACACGCTGAGTAAAATAATATTTCATAATTGAGAAATCTGTAGGTAGGCGTTTGTGTGTTTTGTTGTTTGTATATTTTTACTAAAAATACTAGTTTTGCTCGGTAAAAATCCTTTGGCTGAATTATAAGTGATCCTTCTATTTTAAAAGGTGTACACATTTATGTCCCGCCTAGACGTTTTCGGAGATCTTTGTTACTCATCTGTCATCCTGTAAGCTGAATACCTGGAGTTCTCTTCTACTCTATTGAATAGTTTTTATGCCGACATTTTTGGATTTATACTTGTGAAATAATTTATTTCAGCTTCACTGTTATCTTGTATAGTAGTGATATATTTAGTTTTCATATAATGTATGTAAAACCAGATGTTTTAATTAAGAAAATTTTGACTGACTTTTCACTTCATATATCCAAAAAATTGTCTTTGCTTGTTGTAATACAGCTAAAATATTTTATCACAACAATAAAAAAATAAAAAAGTTTAGTTGAGTTGGTAATTATCACAATACGTTTAATGTAGAAGACGGACCAAAGTGTTTGTAGTTATAATTTTAAAATAGATTGGACACAAGCGAGACAGTTGTCTTTTACAAGTGTCAGTATGATTAAATTAGTCGATGAAATGAAAGATAGCGCAGCATGTGCAAGAGAGTGAGACAGTGATTGATTGTATTCGCAACTGAAATAATTATTCGATGGTGTGCGAGCGAACCGCACATATGTAATTCAGCATGCGTCAGAGTAAAGCGGCAAATATTCGACGAATCTAGAAAACTATGGACTGAACCGAATACATCCAGTAAACCAAATTATTCGATCGGGCCCATCCGGTTTTCCCATCGGCCCAGGTAGGTAATGATAGAGTAGTTTATTGCATAATTAGGCTTATTATTCTACGCAGGTATTTATTTATTTCAAAGATATCGAGAAAAATCATCAGTGGCGTCGTTAAATAAATTAACCATTTATAAAACTAATTGTACATTTAAAATTCTACATAAAAACCTGTATTACCACGCATTATTGTAAATCTCTGTGTTTATGACCATACAGAGCAAAACGTGGTTTATTCGCCTAGTGAACATCGCTATGATAGGAATATAAATCTATGATTTATACCAATGGAGTGGCAGAAAACCTATAAAGTAGTAAATAAATTTTATCGTCTTGACTAGTAGTTATTTTAAAATGATAGACATAGTAGTCTTTGTGTCATCTAACTCTAACGTATTACCAATTAAAATAAACGAGAATCATACTCGGATTAAGAGATATTATAAATAGTTAAACTATAAAATAATGTTGAATAGAATATGTACTAACGACTTCATTGCAAACACTTGATGCCCAAAATGGGTGTTTCAATATATTTTAGGAATTTAAGAGTTAAACCATTGCATCTCTAGTCTTATTTGAGCAAATACATTCCACTGAGACCCGCCTTACTTGTTGGTTTCTTTAATAGTGATCACGCACTTAAAAAATCAACTTAAAATAGCTTAAATTTTTTAAAGAATAAAGTCAATAGTACACACAAAGAAAATTAGAATTCCACCTTGTGAATAATGAAAAAATGGTGATCTTTAAATTTCATCGCTATTGTACTAAAATAGCGATATTTATTGATGTTTTTATGTATGAGGACATGTCAATTTTAACTATCATCCATGAAGAATACAGAAAAGGTGACTAAGCAATAAAGGAAGAGGTTCTACCGTCATGTGCGTAATGTAATTTTTACTACATGACATTAATTGCGACACTGAAATATGCTAATAAATCAAGGAATTTAGTGAAAATATTATATAAAATAAATAAATCTTAAGTATAAAAGATATACGCGTATTCTAAGTGTATTTGCAAATTTTAACGGGCGTCGTATTAATTAAATAAAATCGATTATAGCAAATATGTATAGACAACTTATCGGTCCGATTTTGCGCGTACTCGGAGAGGTGCGCTCACTATCAAAGACACAACATAATATATCATAGAGTGTGCCCTCAAAACAGCATAACGTTTGACATTGCACATTTGTTCCAATTCCCTGAATACGACTCCTGTACCGAGGCCGAAACATGGGATAACAAAAATGGCGAAGTTTGAGTCACGACACTGTCGCATTGGGTCGGCATTGTTTGACATTGCACATTTGTTTCAATTCCCTGAATACGACTCCTGTACCGAGGCCGAAACATGGGATAACAAGGATGGCGAAGTTTAAGTCACGACACTGTCGCATTGGGTCGGCATTGTTTGACATTGCACATTTGTTTCAATTCCCTGAATACGACTCCTGTACCGAGGCCAAAACATGGGATAACAAGAATGGCGAAGTTTGAGTCACGACACTGTCGCATTGGGTCGGCATTGTTTGACATTGCACATTTGTTTCAATTCCCTGAATACGACTCCTGTACCGAGGCCGAAACATGGGATAACAAGGATGGCGAAGTTTAAGTCACGACACTGTCGCATTGGGTCGGCATTGTTTGACATTGCACATTTGTTTCAATTCCCTGAATACGACTCCTGTACCGAGGCCAAAACATGGGATAACAAGAATGGCGAAGTTTGAGTCACGACACTGTCGCATTGGGTCGGCATTGTTTGACATTGCATATTTGTTTCAATTCCCTGAATACGACTCCTTTACCGAGGCCGAAACATGGGATAACAAAAATGGCGAAGTTTGAGTCACGACACTGTCGCATTGGGTCGGCGATGTGTCCCGGCAGCTGTGAGTGACGGCCCCTGCGCCCCCGCGGCGGGGCCCGCAAGGCAGCCTCTCGGCTTATTGAACTGTCCGGAGTAAATGGACGGCCGTAAACAATGGCCTCCTGCAGCACCAGCTGGGGGCGGCCAGCGCCGAGCCCCGAGCCCCGAGCCCCGTGGACCTCCATGCTAAGGCATTGCCATGTTTTGCATTACTTTTAAATGGTTTTCTTAGAAAGCCCACAGCAACTCCGCATTTTTGAAATATACAAAACCAGCACTGTGCGAATCACACAAAAAAACAATTCACAAGGCTCACACAATTCAAAATAAATATGCGGAATTCACTAAACATCAATACATCAAAACTATTGGTGATATAAAGCGTTGAAATTAAGAAATAACAGCTTATTACAACTGACTGTGACACAGCCTTTACCCTAACGCAACTGATCTTCAAAAGAACCTTCAATTATATCCCCCGCGGGGCACTCTTTGAGGCCGGCACTGCCCTGTATATTAAAATTCAACGATTTAAAAAAGGGCCGTGAGATCTATGAACCACAAGCGCCAGCACCAGTGGCGTGCCGTGCATTTCAAAGACGAGTGATATATTTACCGAAGGTTTGAGAATCTTAAAAAATTACCATCCAATATATCTTCAATTAGATTTTAGTGAAAAAAATGAACACAAATAATTTTTGTACCTCGCTATATTGTATCTATAGACTGTACTTCATCGCTACAACGGCGCGTAGTCCACAAAAGCACCATAAAAATACATTTTTAAACCGTCAATCAAAAATAAAGTATGTCGTATACTTTTAAAATATATTACGTGTTTCATTTTATATGTTTAAATACATTTTAGAGAATGGAATACTGTATTATTTGTATGGATCTCAGGTCTTTGATACATGTAATGTGCTATAATTGTATGTAATTAGTCATTTTATTCAACTGACGAGTAGTGAAGGCGTGCAGAAGATAGTTTTGATAAATATTTTATTGAAATATTAAGATAAATCGTAAGGCTTTGACAGAACAATCATTTTACGAAATCACTCAAACCGCATACAACTTTTATTTATGTATATAAATAAAAATCGCAGTCGAGATATCTAGTTCGGACGTCGAATACAGTATCATAATCTCACTACGATCAAAGAAAAGAAGTAGCGCTATTTCCCAAACAAAAGTTTCATCGGAGTGAACGCACGGAGAGCGGCGAACAATGCGGCGGCAACCGACCTGCGACCGATTTACATTTCCCGCACACCAAATAGCGGCGATGTGAAAAAACAACATTCATTTTGTTCCCCGGTTCCCAGAAGTCGTCCTCGCGCGGCGACCACTCAGCGCGGGCGCGCCGCCGCCGCGCTGTGATTGGCGGAGCCGCGTCCAGCGCAACCCGGCCTTCCGCAGCAAATTTGAAATCACAACTCCCGAGCGGCGCTCCCGGGGGCGGAAGTCACCCGACTCACCGGAAATACACGCACCCCCGCGAGGACATGCCGATTGCACTATCGTCATCTTAAAACTGCTCGCGATGCTTGATAAATCATTAAAAGGGATTTCCGTAGGGCTTCGTCTGATGTAACCCCGCACACTCCGTCGCTGTTGTCTCGGCGGATTTGCGATGCTACCGAGCTGCTTGCGTATTCGGCACAGATTTTTTTTTTGTATGTATAGAAACATACTAAGCCTATAAAAAATAAAAAATAAACTATTCGGTTCTATTCGTCGTGTTCCGGAGAATTCTATCTATAAATGCATTTTTCTTAGATTATGAGGGATGTCGTGGAAAATATAATAACTTGTTGGTCGGGGATCATGAAGTGAGCGAATGTCTTATAATCGTAATTAGTTGCAATGATTATTTATTTGTTGGATCTGAAACTGCTGCATTAAAGAAGAAATCATCGTACGATTCGTGAGCGAAACATTTATGTTTTAATATATTTTTATGTCGATTGATTTCAAATTTTATGAGCAAAGGATGCTCCGACAGAATATATATTTTTTTCATTAGCGTTTATATTTTTTGGATATTATTGTGAGGTGTTTGGCCAAAGGTGTTTTTATCGTGCTTCAGTTTCGGATGCACCGTAGTAAATATTTAGATAAATTATCGTTATAGTACAGAATTATCAGTTATTACCGTTGTTTTTTTTTGACGTAATTTCAAACGGGTGGCTTTATGATTAATAATGATGGATGAGTTTAACAGAGATTTCGTATATTTATTGAAAATTTTCACCCAAAGTGCTGTCATATATTTAAAAGAAAACAAAGCCAATAATGATACAAAAAGTAATGTCAATTTTTATCAGAATATACCAGTTTATAATGGTTCACTGTTATATATTTATGGTTAGTTAGAGCGTCTATTGGATTCGATTTTCATAGCTGCAGTACGAACCATCGAAGATAAAATGCAGTTGACAATTGTCACTGCCGCAACGTTACGAATACTACAGGGACGTTCGGTGATTCGGAGCGGGAGGGTATCTCAGTGGACGGGGGTGAACAAAGGCCGAGGAAATGGCCGGGGAGAGAGGGGGGAGGAGGGGGTGCGGCTCCCCTCGCAGGGGTCGTTTCGGTTGCTCCCCTGCAAATGAAAGGATCCAGGTTAATGGTTTTTAAACATCGCACTGTTTAATTTATTCATGAATGATTTCAGTATCTCTTTTTTGTCTTTCGGGGGCGGATTTTACTTATTATATAGAAATTAAAAAGTCACTATCAATAGCTGGGCTATATACATGTTAAAAACTTTAAATATATATATAATTTTTTTTGCAAGGATACAACGGAAGCAGTAACCCAAATTAATTTGCCTAGTGAATACAGAATTACTAAAGCTTGTCTGTATTTTTAAGTGCTTAAATTTCTTTAAATCATTTTTTACGTTTAATTTTTGTACTTCAAAAGTTAAGAATTTCACTTGGTATAATTATTGACTGAAAAAGCAATGAAATATTTTGCAACTGCTCCTCATTTTATTGCAAATCTAGAAATTTTTTTTGAACAATTTAGCAAATGACTAAACGAAATCGGTTATCTTATATAGGGTCTCCGTGTAGAAAAGTTTTGGAAGTCTCCTGACCAGGATGTTATGCACACAAAATATCCATGAGTAATCAAGGAAAACGCCCGCTGTGAGCCCCGGGGGCTCCCCCCTCCCTGATCCTCCCCGGTCGTCCCTTCCCTAGGGCGTACTACCCCCACACAGCCGGAATAAGGGATGAAGCGGCAAACTCTCTCATTCAATCGCGTCACGACTTTTAGTTTTCTAGTTTAAAAATACTTCCACAAAGGTGGGATTTGTCAGTGTTGTTTTGTGGATATTTGATAATGCTTATATTGTAGACACCACTTAACAAATCATTGTTTTTGTATATACCTTCACACTTGCAATTGTTTATTTAATATATGTATTTGTTAATAATGAATGCTATTAATAAGTAAAACGGTTTTTTTTGTTGTGGTCTATAAAAAAGGCAAGTATCATTTATCAGAAATGAGATACTGTAGTGTAGATCATACAAGGCTTTGTTGCGCCGACAAGCTTGGGGTTGACGCTGAAAATGGCGAGATTTGATTTAAGTTATAAAGCAGTCAAAGTAGTAGGTATTTGATCAACAGCGTATGTGATGTACAGTGTGGGCGAGTCTGCCACTCCCATCGATGCAATACCTGATTGGGTAGATGCTGTGCATAATGATTTTTTAAGTTTGCACATCACCATCGTCTTCAAAGAAGTTTTCTGTTAATGATAGTTTATCAAAGCACCGAAAACTAGAATGACACTGCAATTGGTTTTTTTCAATTTATTATAAACTTTATGAAATAGATATATGAAATTTTTTTTTACATACATTGCGGTAAAGACAAGGATAAAGTCTGTGGCTAACCAAACCTACAGCGGTGGGCAGTTCAGTTTCTTGAACATACACACACGGGGCAACAAAACCAACAACAGACTGATAAGCTGGCTAATAATTATATGTCGATTATCGATTGTGTTTTTTCGTATGAGACAGCTTTAGTGAATCGTTTCGTTTTCTTATATCTAATACAAGAAAAACCGTATAAAATAAATTCACGAGTGGGGTGTGTGTTTTTGAAAAAAATTGTAAGCATGAACGTAAAAATCCACTTTTAAAGTAATAAAAATATATTTTAGATGGCCAGTTGTTGTTGCTTGTGTGAGCTGTAGGAGTTTACCCCACAGACACATAATATATTTAGCGTCAGAACCCTCTTCTCCATGCACCATGTGGGAATAACGACTATCACATATAAGTATTGCATATCTGTATGTAACCAACAGAGTGATTGGTTACATACGGTTTCGGGTGCTTCATTCGCTGTTTCACATACATCAACTTTAGTTTAATTAGACGATAACATAATTAATTTATGCGGGTGGTCTTGTCATTGAAACTCGGACTTAAACTTTGATCATTCTCGTATAAGTTATTACACAATCAAGATGCGTTGCTTTGAATTGAATGCCAGCAAAACGGAGACACGAAAACATTGATTTTAACCCTAGGTGGTTAATTTTTTTATTTTTTTTTTATTATTAGTTAATTTAAAAGTAACAAACAATGAAAATGTTTGTGATGCTATACTATGGTTGTAATGAGTATTGGAAATTTACAAGGATGCTGAGGCCATCGGAAAAACAGAACTAATACTCACGAAGATGCTCATCTTGAAGGACAGGAATAGAACAGGGTTTTAGTGTTATAGATAAAAACGACCTGTTATTACTTATCTTGCTATCGCAACAAGCAAGATCATTACGGTTCACTCAAGTTGAAAGTAGCTGATCAAAATCCACAGTATCTTAATATTTGTTATTTGATTGTAAAAATAGTAGGTGATTATGGGTTCAATACAGTTTATATTCAGGGAACAAAAAAAAAAAAACATGCACAGATTTATAATGCATCTCATGTAATATATTTCAAGTAGACATTCGTATTCACAAGCTATCCGTTCTGCCGACAAATATAGCGATCACGTGCCAGTCAATAACAATATCGACGAGTACCTTCTCGAACTTTCGTCTCGAGTGCCCGCAATGGCTGCCAGACGCTTTCACTCATTGTTTTATCAGCACGCTGCCACGTATTGTTGGGAATGCACGCATTGTCGGCACCTCTGGAAAAGGTTTGACGATAGATTGACATCCATTTAAGCTGGCTACACACGCTGCGACGAATCTGAAAATCGAATGATTACTAGCCAATAGCGTTCTCTTTTGAGTTGTAGTCGGCTTGCTCGTCACTTCAAGTATTCACTCCATTTGATTAAATTCCGTCCTCGCTGAATCTTATAGAAGAGTAAGTAAATGAGTTTTGCTTGTGAGCGGAAAATAAAGCAGGGATTTCCACATTTAATACATGACTATCACCCCCAAACAATTGAAATTCTGGAGTGTCTGAATTTTCAGAAGCCAATGAGATTGGCGCAGCAAGCGGTGGGTCATATTTCATACGAAAGAAAAAAGGAAATGGCCCCAGAGTGTGGCATCTCTCGACGACGGTTGAAGTGCAGGGGCAGGAAGGTGGTAGGTGGCAGTGGACGAGGTATTGCGATCCACAATGGAGCGGAGAGCAGAGAGCAGAGAGCAGAGCCGCGGCCGTCACGCCGGCGCGCTCGGAACGGCGCTTTTTACCGTTCGAGTTAAGCCGCGCTCTCGGCGGCCGTCCAGCGTAACCCGCGCGCCGGCCCACGCGTCGTTTCAACATCTGTACCCATTAACGTGAATAGATATTAACAACTTGCTATTCGGTGTCAGTGGCGTGCGGTTATGCACAAATGCACTGATTTTCTATTGTATTTTTTATTTTATTATCTACGTACAATTGCGTGGTGTATTTATTGCGTGAAACACAAAGAACGCCTAGCTTAATGTATACAACATGAAAAAGTAATTTTCAATCTATTATCTGTAGGTTATCTTTTTTTTATTTAAAGATAAAACAGTTATTTACTAACAAAAAATAAATAAAAAAATTAGGAACTGAACCAAATGTTATATCGCAAACACAAAAGTACTCGTCAATATATTTTATTTATTCTAATTGGCGATAAATATACATCGATTGCTTAAAAAATCAATAATATATCTAAATCAATATATTACAATGAAAAAAATAGAAGTAAAAGCCTTATAGAACTCATGTTTCCAATTATTAACGCCTTACTTTTAACTATTAGGAACAATTGATATTAATTTGAGTTATTTTGTATTGTTTCTTTATTGATGATCGGTTTCACCAATCCTCTGTTGGCAACGAAACCGGTCTTCAATAAAATTACCATGTGGAATATTTAAATGGAATTCAACCATGTACTCTCTGTTGAAAATACTGATTATAAAATGTGTAATGATGATGACGACAATTAATTATATATATATATATATAATTTTTTTTTAAATGGACAACCGCTTGCAACGATACGACGTACAGTAGTACCTTGCCTTGTATGGGATGAAGTCAAAATAATTTGCTTACTGATTATTCGTAGCGGCTCGGGAGCCGCAGAAGCGCGGGGTGCGGGGGCGGGGGCGGGTGCGGGGTGCGAGGGTGCGAGCGAGAGGCCTTGTGTCCCGCTCGGGCGCGTGCCGCGTATTGATCCCGCGGCGGAGTCGCGCGGCCAGCTCGGCGTCCCGGCCAGGCGACCAGCCGCACCTCGGCCGGGTGGTGCGTTGATTGGTACAGAATCGCAGGCATATTGACACGCCGACACCTTCGAAGGGTCCAATGGATATTGGCAAAAGGGCTGTGCTTGCAGCTTTCGCTTGTTTAAAGCCATTTTACATTATTATATGTTTCCACGTACGGCGTGTATCCTGAGTCTTCATCACAGTTGACGGATTTGGTTTTCTCACGATGAACCCGAATGACGTCAAAAGTCATCGGTTTGACTTCCTTCCTCTCGCTAAGTCTGGATATGCACACATTGAGTGCATTTCTAGATAATTCTGATTCAGCCGATATTATTTTGACCAGTCAGTGCCGAGCCCTCTTCAGTACGATCGCAGGCATCTGATACTTCGTTGTGCATTGGATTTATTTTTTTACTCAAATGCTAAAATAACAAGTAATGTCTAAAATAAAACTACCCCCGTGTAAACAAGTTTATATGTATATATATATTTCGGTTAATTCTAATATCGACTTGGGCAGGAGGTGACAAGTAGCTACTCTGCTCCCCTCTACAGACGCCCATAGCTCGACGAAATTAGGTCCCAAACCAAAACACGCTTCTCAAACACCCGCCGGGCGCTGGATAAAGGTTCGCTGAAAGAAACAAGTTGAGAATTTCAATGACCACAAAAACACTGCAGGGAAAGCTTGTTCCAAGAATCCTGATGTCAGATTTTAATTTGAATCGAGGAATTTTTATTTTCTATTTTTTTCCAGTTTAGCACAAAAAACGTCTCTATGATATATTCAAATTAAATGTGTGCTTTTTTCTTTATTGTATATTTATAAATCTTTATACCCGTGATTAACTTGTTAGGATTACTTAGGATAATGTTTTATATATGTGGTTACAGACAAACGTCAAATTAATAGATTCCTCAGCTAGTCAGCCAAACATATGATACATTTTATCATTATATATATAAAATAAAACTACCACATAAAAAAAGTGGCGCCATGCATATCCCCGGCTGCGGTGCAAAAAGCTGTTTTTAAATCAACGGACATGCGTAGATATCCACAGGCACCAGCAGTATCTTATTAATTGCTACGCTTAATTTAAAAATAATATATAAATACTTTAAAAGTATGTCTAGATCTTGTAATATACCACTATTAAATAAAACACTACCTTCATGGCTGCAATCATGGGTCAATCAATTATGAACAACTTGTTGTTCATCGCGGTTAGACGGATACGACTAGAAGTACAAAATTCGACTTTTTTACACATCAGTTATATGTTATAGTAAATATATTTTCTTAAAAATAATCATAGATGTAAGATTATATATAATAGAAAATATACTAATGTGAGTTATGAACTCTTTAGATTTTCACTACTCAATCATCTTTCATTCAGTTTTTTTTTGACGCGTCTATGCAAATTGTGGAGATTTTCTCTTACACGTTTTAGGTCCTGGAATCTCTTCCTTCGACACTACACTTTTAAATATTTTCAGTATTATGTCATTGCTAATATTAAAAATTTCAAAACCATGACAAGGAAAGTTTTTAAGACTGTGGTTTTCTTAAATTTATTGCTGCTCGGGTACATATCTATGCGCCAGGAGAGCAGTGAGTTGAGACAGCTGCCTTCAACCCTGAAGCACTAACGATTTCGCTGTTGTGTCTTCAATTTGCGTGGTTTAATCTCAATAATGTCGATGTTTTTTGTTACTTGCAAAGGATTCTACTTCTACGTATGTCTATTTTTTGGATTGAACGTCAATCAGATGCGTATTTATTACCCATTACGGGTTTATTATACATATTATTACTAATATGATTCTACTTCTGTACTTCTTGCTCTAATATCAGAGCACCTGAGAGATGCCTTAAATAGTACGATGGAACACTCGTTAGGGCAAAGTATCACGTCCCTAAGTATCTGTGGATAAGACATAACAATCTTCGAAAACGTCCGACCACTGTTGAGACGTCAAAGCCACAGTTTCGCTGCTGTGTTCCTTAAAATTTTATATATTTTTTGCCACACCGATAGTTTCTCGTGTACCTCTATATTTCATTAATTAATTACTCCGTGTTTTTATAAGTCATTCGATATATCCGTACGCAGCTTATACCCGACAGCACGAGCATAACGGACTCACCGAGCGCATTAGAAAATCGGATGAACAACTGATTAAAAAGATATAAATAAATGATGTAACTGTGCAAGATACTGGGTCGTTAAACGGTTCATTTAAATTTCCGAAGCGGACTTTGCATTCAGATTATTCGCATATAAGGCCTTTCGATATGAAAATGAGTTCGTGTCGTGTTTTTATAGCTTCGTATAAATAATTTCACGTGAAGGCGGCTTTTAAATCTCTAAATCACGGATGCTCATCCGCCGCCGCCGGAGCCTACTTAATGACCCGTAAAAAATGGCATGTGATTTTGTTTGACAGTTAATTTTTTTTGTCGTTTTAATGGGACACGCTGCAGTAAAATTTATAGACCTAACGCGTTATAAATTATTATGATATTACTTACAAAATGCTAGCATTAAATTTGCAAACTGCAATTTTTATTGCCAAGTATAATTTAGCGGTTAGATAGCTGTGGATCTCTCCTATAATGCGAGATTACGTGGTTGTTATTTGTAGGTAGTTCAAATTATATGATTTATGTTTAAGATTTTTTCTTTAAGTAATTTAAAGTAATAATATAATAGTAATAAAATAAATCTGGAAGTGTGCTTGAATAAAAACAACAAAAATAAATGACTTATACGTAATGCACCAAAAGACCCCACAGTTTGGCTAATCGTGGTAGTTTTTTCTCCCCGCATTCCTCACGAGACCACAGCGTCGTGGTGCAGTCGGCGGAAAGCCGGAGTCGCGGAGACTTCCACTCTTGGGCAGAAAAAGTGGACCAGGATCCGGAGCGCGCGGTGATGATCTCGGGCCGGCACCAGCTCCTCCGCTCTTCAGAGCGCGACAGCTTCTTCAGGTTCTGGGAAGTACAAAAACTGGACCATCACCACCGCCAGGCCCGGGCTCGCGACCGACACATTACACTCACTACTATAATTAGACAGAACCTATTACTATGCGTATCTGCAACAAGGTATTATGTGATATTTATTTAGTCGGAATCTATATCATATACCCAAAAAAATATTTATAGCTTTGAAGTATTAAAAATAAAAAAAATTATGTGAATTTTAAATAAAAACATTTACCATCTCATGGATTTACTGATCCTGTTGGTGTATTCTAATTAATTAAAAATATACAATTATGCAATCAATTGAGTACATATGGACGTTCAACAATTTTCTTTGGGTTTAAATTATGCCACCAATTAAGAATAGCATCATAGTTTTATGACTTATAGTACTGTCAATTTGTACAGTTATTTTATAAACACATACTGTGTTTAATTTTTACCTTAATTTGCTGAAATTATTTATGCATTGCTTATTTCTGTAAACATCGTGTCTTTTTACCTCAGTGTTGGTCATTTTCATTAACCATACGATTATTTTTTTAAATATAAAAAAATTAAAAAATAACTTTATTTTTTATCTTTGAATTCACATTATTTTACTGTCAGCGGTACACGCCTTGATTATTTATCAAGATTTTTACCAACAGAGTAATTGATTAAATAATGTTGCTCACCCAGTCCGCCCCTGGCGCGGTGCCGAGCAGCCTAATTACCCGCTGTGTCGCCGGAGAGGGTTCTCCGCCACTGGTGTTGCACTGCGACCGTCACAGGCTCGGTATAATGCATAATTTGATGTATTGAACAGTCACCCGTGGACAAGGAACGCCATCCAATGATGCTGAGTAGGTCAGAAGACCACAGAATGTCCTTAGGAAAGACGAAAGAGTCAAATGAATCGAGAATGAATGAATCTACTATCCTAATATTAATTAGGATAGTAGGCATTTTTAAAAAAATGTAATAGTAATGGTTGACTGATTTGCAAAAAACTACCTGATTTTAATAATGAGCGATTGGCCCTTTACATCAAGTATATTATTATATTTATATTTTCGTGATAAAGTGTTTAACAATTTTGTCTTAACTATACAAGTTTATTTAGGGCCGTCGAATCAAAATAAAAGTGTATAATTAAAAACTAAACATTTTTAAAAAATAAAAAAAAATGCAAGTATGCTAAGTAAGCACTAAAAAGGCAAAATCTTATTGTATTTGCATACTAATTTGGTATTATTTTTTTTTAGTAGGTTAATTCATTGCTTAAAAAAAGGATGTCACGTAAGATATTCACGAGGCGAAAACAGAAATATAATTATTTATTCAGACTAATTACTACATTACAAAATCAATGAAAAGGATTATTTTAATTAATAGGATTTTGTATATATTTTGTTTGTGAACAATATTTTAATTTGATTTATCAAAAACCATTGAAGACCTTTCCTGATTATATAAAAATGTATTTACTTTGTTTATTCAATTCGAACGAATTTGACTGCTAAGTGTGAGAAGACTCGGTGCTCGCGTAATCTGATCCAATAGCACTATCGCTGGAATAAAGGACTTCATCTCATAAATAGGAGAGCCTAAGCTTGCAACCATTAGTTTACGACAGTACAGAATAGTTTATAGAATGGTTTAACTCGGGTGCACTCGGCTAGACCGCCGGCCGCTGGTGAGAGGTGCAGCGTGGGAAAAGTAACCGGTCGTGAGAAAAATGCACCGCCAACCGAGCAGGAGCAGCCGTGACGCGACATTATCACGAAATTTAACAGCATACTTATGAATATACCACAGATAAACACTAGGAATTAATGACTTTATAGTTTATTCAGATCGCCAAAAAAAAACATCTTTCACAGCTTACTTTAATATTTCATTACTTGTTTTATGATACTTACAATGATGCTTTTTTTTGCTCAATGTTGTATGTTTAAAAAAACATTTTTTTGATCGATTTTACATAATGACATATTTATCTTTCGTGAGTTTAATAATACTACAATGCACACTGTGTATAAGGACATATTGTATTTAAGATATTGTTAAGAATATATAACCAATAAGATTTTTAAAAAAAATGTGTTTACTCGTTTAATGCATTGGTTAAATGTTTTTTTTTATTTTCTATCAAACCGTGATTAGAATTTATCAGTTTTATTGAAAGCGATACGAGGCTGTCAAAAGCTGTGTCAATGTAATTATAAAATATTTTACGGCTGTGGAAAATAGCATTGACATAAATTTATAATTTCGTGTTGATTTTCATTCACTATTGATGATGAATTAATTATCTGCTGAAGGAAATTTTAGTGAAATAATTGAGAATTTTTTTTTTCAGTTTGTTTCAGTCTACGATGACTTCAATATACATTGGCTTCTGATGAATCGACTGCGTCAGATTATTTTCATAAATAATTAGATATGATTTGAAGTACACGTCTGTTTGCAATGTCAGATTTATATTGTTTTAAAGCTATGGTGAACAGCAGTCGAGCCAACAGTGGCAGGTCTGCGTCAGGTCTGGTCGCCAACCAGGTGCGTCGCCGGCGCTCGCGTGCTACCTGCCCAGGTAACGGATGCCCCCCGCGACGCCGCAATTGATTTACCTCCTTAATGAATTGCGAGTCAAAGTTTTCTTATTCTCGGAGACGAGCGTGCACGTGATTTCCAGTTTTTTGCGAAAGTTGCGATATTAATTTATATTTAACATAAAATTAAATTAACGATTCTTGGCACGAATGTTTTTTTTAATATATCTTTTAATTGTATATTAATCATTTTTAGTGGTTAAAAAATGCACACCTATTCATTGTGTAAATTCAGATAAAATTAGAGATGTTTACATTTGTTGCAATACAACTGACGATCAAACGGTAACGTGCCAATAGGTCTTGTTATGTGGGTGTTTTTTTAAATTATAGTTTTGACTAAAAAAATGCAAACGAGAAGAGAACCATTGGCTCGTGTAGGCTGCACAATAGAAGTAAAAACGCAGTTATACACCTCGTCCGATTTAACCAAAGACTAGTGAAATTACTTTTGAAATGAGAGACGATGATGGTAGACCATCTTATGGTGGATCTTCACGAGTGAGTCAGCCAGTTGATTATCATCTTTACACATATTTCGATTAAACCACTGACAGCAATTATTAATAGATCAGTTCTTTACTTTCAAGTTTTTGAGTTAACTGGATGTATCCTACGTTATTCATCAAGTATATATTTCACTCAATATAGATAATATATTTCGGATATTTTACGAAAACTTATTTAAATATAAAAGAGCGACACTTTTTTATCAAAATATTGTCAAATGCAAAAAAAAAACAGTTCAATTTTAGTCGACCCCACGAAAACATTTCGAAATATCTCTTTTGGTTTTGTAATTAATCTCAGCAACTTCAACCAGTGTTAATTCATCATTCAACACTATTTAATCATTTCCAAATAATTAATTACACATATGTGTAATTATAATGAGTATGTACGCAAATAATTATCTTTAAAAAAAAGCAAGGATGTTTTTTTCTAAATTATTATTATAAAAAGTAATCAATCATTTTATAATGATACACGATGACCAGGTCCACAATCGCCTTGCAGGTCGGGCTAACTAGATAAATGCTGGTGTGGTGCGGCGCAAGCGGCCACTTAGTCGTCTCCCTCTTCAGCCATCTTCAGGTCCGCCGGGCGCAAGTGGTCTCATCCGGCGCGCGCTGGTCTTCGTTAGCGATATCCTCGTCATAATGAGTACCAGGTAAACCGCCTGAGAACCTCCCGAGCCTAGCAACAGCACTTCCCGCGATCTACTGCTCAACGGGACTAAAACTAGACCGGTACTAATATAAGCCAAGCACACATAAATAATTCGTTTTATATATTGTAATAAGACTTATTATTAAGTTATCATACTTCGATATTAAATAAAAAAGGATTCAATCTCATTTAAACACAATTACGATGATTTCGGACAGCATCACCAGTGGGTGAGGCCTACTTGCTTGAACAATGTTGAGAATTAAATTACTTTATTAAATCAAAACAGCAGTAATTCTCTTAAAATAAAATAAAAAGTAGAGAGTTTGATAAAACTAAAATTATATCAAAAACATAAAATTTATTATAAAGTTAATATAATTTTATATTAATAGTACAATTAATTAATTAATCACTCACTGCTTGTAGGTAAAAAAAGCAATTAAGTCGAATTAAATTTCGATTAAAGCGAATAGAACACCGAATAATTAATTAGACAGTTTGTATTTATTTTTTTAATTTAACACCAATTAATTAATGAAATCGTTTAAATCGCATAAATATGCTTGAAAACTAGAAATAATTTAAAAGTGTCATTAATTACACAAATTGATGAATAATAAATAAATAATGAGAAATAAAAATTAGTATAAAATATCCTGAGATCGTAGAGCTATATTCTTTCAATTGATTTCTTTTGGCGTTTCAGTCACCAATATAACTGAAAATAGGTTCCGAATAAGTTGCCGAAACGCCAAGAAATATATTTTTTTAGATTAAACGCGATTTCACGTATTTCATGCTTTGTGTTTTGTTTTTGAGACTTATTGCAAAACCTAAAATAGTATCGTATAATAGCGCATCGTTAAAGATGGAGTCACTCACATAGCTATTGGATAGTGTCTCATTCCGTCTGAATTCTTTGTAGGGTTTAACCCTAACCATTTTTAAACAGACTTCCACGTCAAGTTTTTGCATAACCTCATGGCTTGTTGAAATATACAGTAAAATCGTATTTCATTGTTGAATTTTCAGCAAATGTGTAGAAGGGTTAATTTTTATTTTTTAGTTACGTAAGAATTTTTCAGTGAACCGAAAAACATTTAAGCATATTTTCCTTGCAAGTAATTTTCTGCGATATTTGATAATTCATTGGATAAAGATTTGTTATTAATAATTTTTGTCTTATATTATAATTAAGATAATATAGTCCATATTACTACTTATAAATAAACATACACCGCATTGTTATTTTATGAGAACATTATCCTTGTTTTTTTAATATCTTAATATTATCAGGTAGTTCAAAATTTGGCATTGATTTAACAATGAATTTCATAGCCGTGACTTCGTTAAAATTACGCAAGTCTGCGGGTCCAGCATTAGCTGCGGCCGTGGCGCGTGCTCGGAATTGGCAATCACAGGTAGCATCGCGGGCCTCAGGTGAGGTGCCCAATTAGCGCTACCTTTTAGTAATTACAGTATTTATCGGGACGCAGACAGTTATTCAAAATATATTACAAGAATGCTTGAGTAATGCCGATATGAAACGTTTTCCCGTTCCTCAAAATCGACAGCATAAAATTATAGCCACACGCTAGATTATTACGATATTTTTGATAGACTAGTAAAATTGTAATATCTTATCCATTTTGCCAATAATATTTGCTGTATAGTCTCTCGATGATACTCAAGAACGACGTCATTGTAGCCTTCCTTTAAATTAGATTTCTTGGCCTCTATTTTAAAATTCAAAATGATCGTCAATCATTAATTAAATGAAACGTATATTTTACAAATTAAATTGAAAAGTATAGATTGACGATTAAAGTTTTTTTACAGCAATATATCCTAATGCGACACAGCCGCAGAAAAGTGCTTATATTTTAATCGATAAGAAAGCTATAAAGTTTAGATAGGAGATTTGGTCTTCGCGTTCATGTATGTGTATTTTTTATATTTTTGGTATTAAACGGTTATCTTTTTATACTGAATCATTTCCTGTGACAATCAACTTCGAGCCGTTTGACTTCCGTTCTGTAATGTGACAAAATCAGCATTGTCCTATTCAGAAACAAAGCCTAAAGGCAAGCACTTTCAACGCATATTAACGAAGAATATAAAAAGTTTAGGCATGAAAATAATCACGCAACGATTGGTTAAAATAATGTTTACAGTATTTAATTTTTTTAAATTTAATATGAAGGTAATGAAGCTATTTTATAGTTGAAGTCAAGAACTCAAACTCAATAATTCTTATAATTTTTATTTCGAAGTTAATTGAAAATTTGGTGTTATTTTTTTAAGTGTATTTTGATTTTTCAATTTCCATTTTCTTAAAATAAATAACAAAATTAGATTTTACTCACCTAAATGCTTAGACTAGAACTCAGATAATCTTGATGTGAAGAGTTTAAACCTCATTTTCTTTAGGAGTAGGATGTAAATAAGAGGTTCAAAGAACTCAGACAGAGGAAATTACGTCTATCTTTAAATTGTTAAGTCTACGGAATTGTTTTATACACAGGATATTACAAAAACCTTTTGAAAAAAAGAGACAATAATAAAATTATAATTAATTAAAAAGCTCTATTACTTAATTTTGTTTGAAATTCGGGTTCAGTGATCGCTAACCAAATGTGCCACATGTTGGTCACGGAGTCTAAACTTGGTCACGTCTAAATACGACTGCTTTCTTAAATTATTAATTTCAGTTTTACTTGGGGTTTTATTTAATAAACTGTCCACGATCTATCCATCTCTCAGCTGAGACGATATCGAATTTTCTTCTCGCTTGTACTACGGACAGTTTTAAAATTGAATTATAGACTCGGCGGCGGCTGTGCGTCTTCCCTATTAATTTAAAGCACTTACAAAGTAACGGAGACAGCACCGTAACATTATAAAGTATAAAATATTCATATATTTTCTTATGGTGTATTGAATTAATCCACAGTATTTTTTGATGTCTTATTAATTAATATCCTTTATTAAAAAAACAGTAAAAAAATATTTTACTCGTATATAAGATATATGTTATATTAGACATATGTTCATTATAACATTACTTTTTGTCTCATAAAAATATTATAATTAAATTTTTACTACTTTTCAATTAACTGTATAGGATAATATGTACTGTAATTTGATAATTAAAAACTACACCATGAAGTCTCAATTTGCATTTCGTCATTATTACATATTACACAAATATTAAAAATGCATCATAATTTTGTGCATATATCCGAAACTCTATAGGGAATTTACAATGTTCATGGTATCCAAGTGCGTGTTGAGAGAAATCACGCTGCATTTCTTTTGAAAGTCAAGTGCACGGCAGCCGCGTGGATGCAGTCCAGAAGTCCAGACGCATTCCAAGCCGGCATCGTTATTCAATTTATTTGCTGGAATGTGTCACTCTTCAAGGAGATCAATTGGCCGGGCCAGACACTGATTTTGATTTGATTCTTCGTTGTTAAAAACGCACTACATGGAATTTCAAATAAAGCAAGACAATTAAAGTCAGCCTGGAAAATTTATATTTTTTATCAAGCTATTTTATTAATTGATTGTAAAATCTTCGACTTTGATATCAATCCCACGTGTGATTTGCGTATTATCTCCAATAAGTTTACTTTATATGCTTGCAATTGTTATACAAATCTCTCAATCAGAATAATTCGCATTTACAAATAGGATATAGAAAATAGGATGAGGAGCTCAATCTTTTGTTTGCATTGTTTTGATTAACACTTGCATGTATATTGTTACTTCAATATGAATACGCTGATGGCATTCAATCTGTTTTGTTACTAACAGTACATACTGAATGGAATTTACTGGGTTTTGTGTAATGAGAACTGTGAGAAATATGGAGTAACTAAACAGGCAGCCCAAGCCCAAACACCTCATCATCCAGAAGCCAAGGTTTTCCGGAAGTGTTTGGTTATCTGTCATTGCATTTCAGAAATATATGCTACAGATTAACGTTGGACTTGGCTCCGTTCGGGCGACTCTGTGATGGAGAAGGCAGATGCAAGAATATGCGAGGATATAAATAGCAACACGATATCTCAGCAGGGATCTAACTAGGTATCGATACGCTCGGTGACACACGAGCACGTGAGCTCCGAACTTGTGTACCAAGTCTATTTTAGATGTGCTGACATAACTTAAGGGCCATGTTGAATATTCGAGTTTTTTTGATCATTTTCTGGTCGATTTTGCGAAAAATTGACTGCACCAATCAAAAATATTTAAATGCAAAAAGTTTGATACATCCCTTCTTCCGAACACAATATATTTTTATTTCTTATAAATTTACTTTAATTATGATAAATATGTGTTTTTCCGATTGAAGTGTAGGAATTTGAGATTCGTCCGGCATATTTTCCAAGAATCCTACACATTTAAAAGTCTTTTTTTCAATTGGAATTAAAAGATTAAATATAAACCATGTGCGCCTTATTAATTTAAAAATTAAAAAAAAAAAAATCTTTATCAAACTTTGGTTTTAAAAAGTCGTCATTTTATCCAATTTTTCAACATCTTCAAGATTTTATTTTACCCTGAAAATGGACGTTAATTAAATAATAAAAAATAGATAAATATAATTTAATATTTTTTTAATACTCTGTAAGAAAATCAACTCTATCAATAGAATAATAAACTAAGAATTAAATAAATCAAATGACACGATTTCTCCAGGTAAAACGGTTCTTTATTATTCGGTCAGAACGGAGATAGCCTCCAAGCGAGCATGACGCCAATTCGTTTCTCGGTATTTAAAAATCGTTATTGGTTGATTTATCGCTGTACAAGGCTTGACATCTATTAAAAAAGATATTTAAGCTCATCATGTCACTTTTTAAACATTAATTGTATTAAATTTGTGCGTATTTTGCGAGTAAAATACAAAAATGTATTTTATTTAAAAATCTACTTAGAATATTTGTGACGTGGTCAGCCATGCTTGATCCATAGAGAACGGAGCAGATGACAGCTTAGGCTACTGTGCTCGTTTGTCGTTGTTAGTATTGGCAACATTGCATTGAAAGCATGTCTCTCTCTAAGATGTCAATTTGGCAACATAGCTACTTTGTACAAATGACAATTTCGACACAGGAGCATTTGCGACCGTAATACCCGACCCAGTGATACTCAACATTTTTTTTCTTACAAGTCACACATGCAATATTTTTGAGTAATGGCTTTTTTCAGGCAATTAGTTAGTGGGGACTTGGTTTTACACTTATTTCCCATGTATTAAATCTTAATCTTTAAAACCTAAATATATCCAAACGCCTATTTCAAATTTAGTGTGATATTGAGATAAAACTTTTTTATTTTAGAAAAATCGGGTTTATAATTGCTACACACTACTCTCAATACGTTATCAAGGTGAGAATCAGTAAGTCGATTTCTATATACATTTCTTGCATATTTCACTTTGGAATACGTGTTTCGGGCTGGAGGTTGAGGATGCCTGGTCTAACAGTCATTGGTCGTGAGATCATAACGAAGTCTAACCTAAAAATTCATAATTGCATGTACAGTGGCGACGGACAGTTTGTGACAAAATTCAAAATGCCAAGAAAATACTCGCTTTCATATACATACTAAGAATCCAAAAGCGAAACGAGTAAATTTATTTTATATATTACTAGTGTCTTGTAAATCAATCGATTGGAGGAAAAATAAGAAAACTGTCGTGAATAATCATCTTGTCAGTTAGTAAATTCCTTCTTTTTTTAGAATTGTGTCCCTTTGATAGATCGTCAACACCTGATGGAATTAGTGGTGATAAAATTGTGGAAGTAAAATATCCACTATCAATATCGGGAACAAGTGTTGAAGAAGCAATTCTCAACAAAAAATTAAAATTTTGGAAAATAGATAAAAAACAGAATATTACTATAAACGTCCACCACGAATGGTATTTTCAAGTACAAGGACAATTGCACATTACTAAGCCTCCAATGAAGAGAGGCACTGGATGAAGAAGAAAAGAAATAACCTGTATAATGTTCAGATTTCTGTCCAGTGTCATATATTTGTTCAATTAATAATAAATAAATGTTTTTGGTGAGATGTGTGTTTTCATTATATATATTTGGGCCTTTTTATTATAATTTACATACATATGTCTAAATAAATATATATATATATATATATATACATACATACATATAAGTATATATATATATGTATATATATATATGCGTGTATATATACATATATATATTATATATATATATATATTTATATATGTATTATGTCACTTTATTTTTGTATGTTGAAAACTGATTTTTTTAGAGTATTGAGTATTTATTAGAAATAAAAAAAAGCTTCCGTTTGGAAGAAGGGATTTATCTAACTTTTTGCATTTAAATTTTTTTGGTTGGTGCATTCGATTTTTCGCAAAAGGTACGAGAAAATGATCAAAAAACTCAAATATGGAACCTCCAACAACGGATTTTGACTTCAGTGTGAATATTTATATTTCTTGTTTGGAATTTTTTTTGTAAAAAGGTAAAGTAGTGGTCGATTTATTGCAATTTTACTGAATTCACGCAAAGTTTACAAAAAAATCCCATGGAAATGTGGCTTTATAGCATAATTTCAATAAGTTAAATATGACAATAATTATTTTAAAATGTTTATAAATATTTATTCCTTTTTGAATATTTGAAAAGAAAAATCAACAATATAAATTTATTAAATATTAAAAAAAAAAAATTCTTCTTTGATAATTGACCATAAATAACAAAACTTAGTCCAACTAGAACTGTCATTCAGTTTCCAATTGAAAGCTACGCTAGAGACCTCTGGTGTCCGGGTTGGTGAATGAAAACGGAATTTTTGAAAAAGTAGCCCTCTTAATTCCTTCAAGTTCAATTAAATGAATTATCAATATGATCTAGTTTTAGTGAGTTGTTTTTGTTCAAAGGTTTTGGGCTTCTCGGGTGTTAAGTTACTTAACTGTTTTTGTTCAAAGTTTGGGCCCTGGTACTGGTACAATCTTCTGAGAATATCTGAAGATGATCTCAATACCAAGACTGAGACGTCGAAAGACAGAAAACACCCAGTATCTTAGCACATTATATACATTAATTTATATATATTATATATTTCTGGGTATTTTAGCGCCTGTCGTGTTGACACAGACTGTTTTGTCCATTATTTGAACGTGCGCCGTCACTCTGACGCAACAGACGGGTATCATGATGCGAAGTGTATGAGCGCTGATTACCCAATCACTCGAGTAAATACATAACTCGTAGGCAGCTTTTGTTCCGTACAAATGTTATATGCACTTTCTCTTTTTTCGCAATGAATTATTTTTGAGAATAACCTCTGGCCTTACATTTATTTGCTGCTTCTATCGGCAGAGACATTAGTTATTTACTACACAATGTGGATAGCATCAGTGGCGTGTCTTACCTCGAAAGACAAAACTGGCCTATTAAAAATTTAAATAATGCTTATAAAGCTAGTAGGATTTCGTCTTGGTCTGTTTTATATGTTTTATATCGTACACAGCTTTGCTTAGAACTTTTACTTGTAAGGAAACGAAGAACCTAAGATGCCTTTGTGATTTCACACCGTACTTTGCCGCCATCACAGGTTTGCGTTGGAAAATTTTCTGTGTGACCAATCGATATACGAGTAAAACATGGCTGAATTATTAAATGGAATATACTAGAGCTGACAATATTTTCATGGCACAAATTGCTTGCACTGTCGTGTCATGTTGTATTTAACCTAGATTGAAATAAAAACCACATCGAAGTTACCCAGAGAGTGCGCGGCCTGAATAGGGCACGGCGCGAATGTGTAGGGAGGCTTTATCTATTTTCGATCGAGAGCGGCGCGTGTCACCGGCAGGGGAGGCAGGAGAGGAGGCAATTTGTCACCCCCCTCCCTGCTGTCGAAGGCTTCCATAAGGCTGCCGGGGTTCACCTCGGGCGACTTGTCACGGGTGAAATATTAAGGCAATACTTACAGAGAAATCGATAGCGCGCGGGGCTTTATTCGACAAATTTGAATTTACTTACTCAAATTGATTTTTGAAAAACTTATTTGATATAAAGAGCATTAGCGAGATTTTTTTTATCAAGCATAAAATAATGTGATTTTTTTTAAATAACCAGACGATATTCTAACTGTTTATTGACTTTTTAAAGAACAAAGATCTATTTATGATTTCGACATATTCTATCATCTCCCAGATGAAATACCTTGGAAGTCGATGGCTATGCAGAGCTGCTTTTCCGTTTTTCGTTCTACGTGGTCCTCATGGTTTCAGCGCACCCCTGCTCCCCCCTGCTCCCCCCTGCTCCCCCCCTGCTCCCCCCCCGCTGCGCCACCACCCCTCCGCGCCCGCAGAGTGGTTGTCCCTTTATGCGTGTTCGCTGACCGCGTTACAGCGGAGCGTATGGCGGGGAATCCAATTACTCCCGGCCTTTGTTCCTGTGCCGGGGATGAACTACATTTCTGACGCGTAGCGAGCCTCCTGCACTTGCACACGTGCTACTTATTACCTCCTTTGTGCATTAGTAAATCATTGATACGCTTATATATTCATATAAAAAACGAGCTTTGAGCTGAAATTGTTTCCATTTCAGAGTCATGGCATTTATTACGAATTTAAAAAAAAAAGGATGTTTATGAGAAAATAATCTGTAAACCATTTAAGTATATCAACGTATATTCATGACAGTTATTTGTCGAAATTGATTGATTATATTAAAGAAAAAATGTTTGTTGCCAGTCTGACGAATGAATGATGATATAACGTTATCATTTTAGGCGGATTACTGCCTAATTTAACATTATTAAAAATTATTAATGGCGTGCAATTAAATGTTTTAAGGTAAATTTTTTGTCACATGTGTTGGTAAACATGGCTGATAATTCCAACTATAAATAAATACTTCTTAACGTGTGTAACATATTTGAGAGCATACAGTGCTTTCACGTCATATATAAAAAGTACGCCACTGATAATCACAATCGAATAATCTGTGCTTGCATTCCTATCTACTAATGGGCGTCAAAGAGATGGTATGATTGATTGACACGCGTTAGTGAGAGACGTTGTAATAGTTCGTGTGTTTTTTAATTCGTTACTTTCTATTTTTATTCAATAAATATTTTTTGGTATGTTATTTTTTGTGTCAAACTTTTAATAGTTAGAGACATTTCATAATATAAATATTTTTTTTTTCCAAAAATCAAATAATCCAAGAAAACGCGTATTTTTAAACGTTGTAAGAAAAAACTAATTATTTTTAAAGGTTAAATGTATTTTATTATTTCATTAAAAGAGGGTTCACGGTTCGCCGGGGGTGCTGCGCCCGCCCGGCGCCTCGGGTGTGCTGGTATCGATTTATCGCCCATGTCCGCGCTAATGAGCGACCAGGTTAATCTGCCCACAGGTGTGTGGCGGGACGGGGAGGGGGGCGCCCCGCTACCCCGCCCCCCTCCGCCCCGCGCCCTGAGCATACAATTACACCGAGTGAGGGTTACTTTGGGTAGGATAAAAATTGCGTTAGTTGAGATATTACTCTTTTAACGTTTTTCCTTATTGGCAAGATTTTACTATTATTATATTTTATTACATTCGATTCTAAGATTCTCTATATTTTACGTTGATCGATAATTTTCTGTTCTAAGTATATTGCAAATTCCGGAGACGTGATGGAGTCAGATACAGTAACAGTTACCTCTGATTGCTTTCTTATGTGGATGTGTCCCGTTAGTAGAGTAAATATTAAAAATATACATATATTTGATGTCCATGCCCAAAAGTTTTACCTTCAGCCGATTTGGGAACAGCTCAGTTACTCCCAATTTCAAAACGCGTAGTCGCCCGTCCAGGACCACATGTCGGAGCTAAACAGATGGATTATACGATATTATTTGAATAAGGTTAATGAGGGGCTACCGCACGATAAGTACACGTGTCGCCTGCGTACAATGTAGAAACCCACGTGCCTCCTCTTTTGAAATTAATTAGTAACAATGGCAGCGGCAGATGTCAGGTGGCGCTGCAGGTGTCCAGCCGGCGGTGTGATTGGCCCGCGCCCGCCATGTTGCTTCCTGTCAGGGCTGCCAACCGCCCAGTGTCCGTCTTCCGGTCGCCGGTGACAGTTACTGCGATATGCTGCGAATCGGGAACTGCATACCTACATGCGTAGCTCGCAGGGAGGGCAGTGCCCTGTTAAGCTGTCTACACACGCTGCGACCCAACCGACAACCGAACATAATAAGCCAATGGCGTCTTTTTATTTTTGTCATTTTTAATAGTTTTGCCATCAAAAAATAACGAATCGTGATTGACTAGTTCACCCCTTAGTTATCAATTGTGTTGCAGTTTTATTTAACATTACGCATTTTTAGAAAATTAAGCACCTATATATTCAACAAAATCACCAAAGCTTATAAATTTAAAAATACCCTTATTGCAACTCTGGTTGCACAAACCTCTCAAGTATTGTTGCAGTATCTGTTTGTGAGGATTCTAAGGTACTCACGTAGATGATGCCTTTGAAAACGAACTGAAAGGAAATTAGAAATTTGAATCAGTTGAAATGGTATGTTTCATTAGGTCGTTTTCTGAGATGTTGGAAAACTCAATGATATTTTTTCGTTATTATACAAATATATAGAATTATAGAATAGATAACGTAAATCCCACATCGCACAATCGTTTTCAATACTAGTAAATAATTCTCTAAGCTACATGGCTTTTAATAACAAGTAAAGTTCAGATCGTGATTCTCAAACTAGGAACTATGATTATAAAAAAATGTGTGATTTAATGCTATTCAACCTTTAGACTTATGAAATTAAGATAATGTATATTGAACGCAAATGTTAGGTATTTAAAAAAAAATTCTTTAGTATTTTGGTGATAGAAAAATTGTTTGCAGTATTTGGTACAAATTATGCACGACTTTGTTGAAACTTATGACAAGGGTAATGGCAGACAATTCCACTCAAGCAACAGAGCGCACCGTGCTCATCGAGGAGTCGTATCACTCATTTATGAATCACCCCGACCAGCCAAATTGTGTCTCAATGGTAGGTTTTAAAGTCCCCGCATCAATATCAAAGTACCTGTGAGGGTAGGTACTTATCTTTTGAATTCATGAAAAGATCACAATTTCCTAAGGGAGGATCACCAGTGCAAGAAGGCCATTTCCTTCGATATGATCAATTTCCGAGCGAGCTTCTACCGGCGGGGATAAAACCAAGGGGGATATTTTCCTTTCCTTTTTTTTCCTTTTTTGCTATCACATTTTTATGATGCTTATAGAAATATCTCAAAGTTTTCATTGTGAACAAAAAATAAAGCTTTTATAGCAAACGTCTATTGAAAATTGTAAACAAAACTAGAACAAGCCGTGCCTGCGGCGAGCTCGGTGGGCGGACGCCGTTGTGAACTTTGTTGAATGTTGGTTGAATAAATCTACCCGCGTACTTTGTTACGGACGTCCTTTGTTTTAATCAGCTTCATCAAAGCAACTCGAGGGTTTTTCAATTCAATTCATTTAATTTAGTCAAAGAAGAGAATGTTTTTTTTTACGATTAACAAAGAAAATGTATTATGAAGGAACTCCAATTCTTCTCATTTATTTGGTGACAGTACGTATAACTTACATTTTATATTAGACAATTTTGTACAGAAAAAGTTTATTTTGAGCGTTTTCTAGTAGTTTAATTATTTACAAATAATTTTAGGAAACAAAACTTAAGATATTATTATTCAACGCTTTTTACACAAACGTACATTATATTTTTAATCATAACTCAATTGTCATTTTTTTAAAGAATAAATTCTTAAATAAAAATTATAACCTTACTGAACTTATTTATTAAGTCTAAATGTTTTATTAAGACAAAATTACTATTGAAAGATTTATATGATTGTTCTAAATATATCGGTTTCAGATGAAGGGACTATAACAGTTCTCAATTGTTTAATGTGATTTAATTTATTGTAATTTAAAAATCAGATTTTAATAATTTATAATAATATAATTTTTTAAATATTTTATATGGCTATAAAGTGCTAAAAATAGATACGATAAAATCTCATTTGGATGTCTCTCCTATGCTCTGTTAAACGCAACATAAAAAGGGATTTTCAGTGAGTTATCATACAGCTTATGGCGCTAAAACCCCAGCACAGTCAGGGTTCCGGCGAGTTCGTCCTAGGGGATGAATCACGGGCCGTGACGTCACCACCCACCCTTGCAACCCCCGCCCTCACCCACCGCCCCCGCGTTACTTCCAGCCTCCTGCCCGAAGCCGAATCAAATTGCTAAAATACCCGAGAGTGAGATAACTGCAAAGGGCTATATGTTTTCTTTTACTTTTCCGAAAGCATATAGTTCTCTGGATTAATGATCTAGATAATTATAAAATGATGATCTTCCGACGTTTCAGTCCCGATTTATGATTTACCAGAACTGAAAGGTTAAAAGATATAAAAATCAATACATACATACTCGTATACAAGCATAAACCCCCAAAAATTTCCATGATCATCTAATAACAACTGGCTGCTAAAGCCACTAACTAATTTATTGAATGACGATATTTTCACGTTATTAAATATGGTTTGATCAAAAAGCTAACTAATAATTTCTCTAGTTAATATCAGCTAAGGCTAGATTAGTTCGTCTTGCAATATATTTAAACCAGAATGGGAACTAGTAAAGTTTTCCGGGTATAGTGTTTGTGAATAATTTTAGGTACTACTTAGTTTACTGACCACGGGAAATCCTTGTAGTATTTTTTTGAATTGTATTGTTCACAACTACTCACTTAACATTAATTTTAAAAAAGGATTAGTTTTTTTTTACAGATTCTGTTTAAAAAAAACTGATTTATTTAAATTAAGCTAGAATTATACTGCATACGTGAGTATACCGCATTATAAAAATCACATAGTAAAGCCATAGCTTTAAATTACTATTAAAAATATTTAATAGGGTGATCGTTTAAGATGTGCAATTATACATTTTAGAAATTATAAGCATTAGAAACGCACAGTTGATTTCAATAAATACTATAAACAGAACTGTTTACTAAATCCAAAACATATTCCATGATTTAAGGCGCAAATAAAATGAATAATTTTGATGTATATTTCAACAAAAAAAACATGACGCTAATTTTTTGATATATGTATATATTAAATATAAGATAGGGCATGCAGTGTTTTATAAAATTGACTGCACGTTGCAAATAAATATGTTACCTTGATTAAGTATTTGATTCATATGATAGTTTCAAAAAAGTTTTATTTGTAATTGTTTAGAAGTGAGACAATAAGTGTGTTTTGGGAGTTTTTCTAATTTGTATTTTAATTTTGATCACTTTCAAAGAAAAAGGGGATACAAGTAACAACATCAAACACAAACTACAATAGGTCTGATGTACACAAATTGCATTGAAAACACATAAAGAAGAATATAAATACACGAAACACTTCACTCAAAATGAAAAATCAACCCCTTAGGGCGGTAGGGTGGGTGGTGTGTTATTAACGGCGTGTTTGGATAGATGGCATTCCAGTAATAAGGGTAGATGTGCAGAGTGAGAGGGCGCGAGGGCGGGAGGCGCGTGCGAGGGGGATGGAGCGCCAGAATATCTGCCCCGGTACATGTTATTAAAGCCGTGATTGGGGAGGGGGCGCGTAATTGAGGGAATTATTAAATGGGAGTGGGTCTAATGCGCCTCCGGGAATTACATATTTTTAATATTAATATAACTATACATTTTTATCTAAGTATCCTAGTTATTTCCTGGGTGTTGAGCCGCGTCGATACGTTATGATTGTGAGCATTTTCGGTTTAAAAAAAATCCTAATAAATCGGCGGGGGTCTGCGAATATTCAATCAATGTACTTTACGATTTGAAATATTTTCTAGCTAAAGGGATTAAATATAGCAACTTATCGGTGCGGTTGAACACCCAAGAGACTTATGATATACTTTGGTAAAAAAAAACGACTGTTAAAACTTCCTTTTATTGTGATTATGATTGTTTTAGTGGTGATATTTTACAGTCAACCCTAATAAAAACTACCCACTTAGCGAACAATGGTCATCGAAAAAGTCGCTACCCGGAGTCGCGACCCTCAACTTTGAGTAGCCTGATGGAAGACTACAGACTGGTTCTATTTGTAATACTACTATGTATATTTAAATAAATAATATTAATAACCAAATGGCCAGGATCCCTTCTACCTTTCAAAAGCTTCTTGAAAACTTAATTTATAAGTTCGTCTATGATTTAAATATTTTTACCAAAAAGCCTGATTTTTTGAGGTTTGTGTTTTATATAAACAATATGAAAGGTAAACCTAGAAATATAAGTAGATTTTTTACATCGATTACCCATAAACTGGAATGAAAACATAATCATCATCTACCTAAACTAATATTATAAATAAAAAAACTAAACCTGTATCTCTTACGTATGTTGCGATAAAACCGACAACTAAAGGTAATTAGCCAATGGCGTCCTCTTATTTTGATTGCTTTTTTTACGGTTTTATCTTAAAAAAAGAAATGCAAAAGAGGACGCTATTGGTTTACTCACTGTTCGGTTGCTGATTGTGTTTCAGCGTGTGTATTTTATATGTATACAATATGCAAATATAAATAAACTCACATGAGCTTATAAGTTCCACACGAATAAAAACCGTTGAGAAGCTGTGTTAGTGTTACAAATTATTTTGTTTTTTTTTGTTCGATCGACGTGATAGTTTGTTAAAATTTTTGTAAACCTCCAAAATCAAAAGTTAAGTGGCCTTTGCTCTATTTGGAACCCTTGCAAAACCAAGGGTGGAAGGAGTGATATTTTGCTAAAAGCTTTTGTAATTGGTTTGAACTGCTTATTTGTGTTAGCAAAATTATGCCACTAGCAATATGATCAAACCAACGACCATAACATGGCAGAACGTAATGTGGGCTTTGATATTTTTTTCGTTGTCGTTGTAAGAAAGTTACTAAATGTACAAGTAGGCATTGTCATTTTACTATAAATTTTAGCAGAAACATTATCTTATCATATTAAAAATTATTATCTAACAAAAACTAGTTTTATCGATTTCGCATTTCAAGTTAAACAGCGATGGAGCAGAACTCATTTTTTTACAATTTTTATTCAATACGCTAGACTTTAAAATACAGTTCTGATATTTCAGGTATTCCCCTCATAGTATTCGCCTTTAAATCTTCCGTTTCATTTGCATTATACAATGGATATTCTCCTGAATGGCGTTTCTCTCCGGCGCTTCCTTTTCCTCGCCTTCGTAGGATTAAAGGAGATCACAAACAAAGTCCTCATCCATGCAGAGCAGACCTCGCCCGCGACCCCACTCAGGACAAGGGATAATAACGCGGATCTAAACGAAGAAATAAACTCGAGATTACTTGTATTTTTAGTAAAACTTCGCTAGTCAAAAGCATTCTGAGAAATTCCATTACGGTAGGATTATCCACTATGGGGTTAGGTTTTAATATATATTTTATCGATATAATTTTTTATATGCATAAGATTAATTTAATAATCTTCGTAAGTGACACTCTGCATGTATCGCGTACAGAATGACCTCCAAATCACATTGTGCACCGGCGAATACGTGTAAAATTAGTTGAAGTAGTATTAAAAGTAATAGAAGAGATGGCACAGATAATTGTCAAGGGTTTTATTGGAAAGAATCTGTATTGCATCTGAGCTCGTGAAGATAATTAGCCTTACAATATTGGGCATTAATTTGTCAATAATAGAAGGGATATTAAAATTCGAAATCCATATTTTTTATGAAATACTAGTAATTGTTATTTATTAATGTTGTTTGTATAAAAAAAATCGGTGTTGCAAAAGCTGAAATAAGGCATATATGGTCACCTTAGCCAATTTTATATTTATTCAAATACATATATTCAATTGTATTTTGTTCAAAATTAATCTTTTTTTTTTGTGTGTTTATTATATGAACACGTAAAGCAGTATTTCACTTTTATTTATTATGTAGGTTTGACCAGTTTATAAATCAACACACATTTAACTAATAATTTTATCCAATTTATTTTTGTGATGCTGTTTCTACACTCGCACCTGGGCATGTGTAATTTCCAAACTGCAGAAGCTTTAGAAAGAAATGAGTTCATCACTTTAAGATTCAATCTGTATATTTGCATAGTGGATATGAATGCCGAGTCACCGCCTGGCCAGAGCAGAATCGAGTTTCGAAAGCGGCGCGAGGTCCGCGCACAGGACTCACCGTATCTTTTTTTTATTTATATTTTTTACACTAAAAAATCTACATTTATTGTCAGTAAAGTAAGAAAAAAAACATGTCTTATTTTTTTATAAAAGATTGAACAAAAATTTCATTAGAAAGGTGGCAGTTATTTTATGGATCATAATATAAATCAATTCTTACTTTGTGTACTGGGTTAGTATTTTATATACGCTACTAGTTATGTTTTATAAATATCATCATATCAGGTGTTCAATCTAATACAGTTAAGTTAGCTGTGGCATGAATTTATGATTTTAATTAAAATTTTAATAAGCCTGCGTTTTCAAACAAAAATATTTAATTAAATTTAAAGATTCTTTTATTCTTCATTTATAAGGCTATGATTATAGTATGATGTGTGGCTATCCCTGATCCTGCGCGCTGCTTGCAATGTGTGACTTACGTGGTTACTTCCGTCGTCGAAAACTTATATAAACTTTGATAAAATTCATGTGCCCTATTAAAACGGCATTCGTACTTTAATAATATCAAATAATAATTGCGAGTCTGGGTACACTAGTTCCACACTTGCATTGGGCGATTCTTATATGAAGTGCTACCTTTTTGGTCGCTGCTTTTCTTATATACGCGTCTACTTTGTATAAAATAAATGAAATTATATTATATAAATTATATCCGGTGCACGGATGTGGACGGTCGGATGAAGTACGTGCCGGTGGCACCGACAATCCAGAGGAAATCTTCGGCCTTCAGCCTTCACGCTCCGCGGCTCCCGCCCGGCCGCGCCGTGTGACCGAGCCTAACATATTTTTTCACGACTACGTTAGAGTGACGATTGTCGCCTGAACTGGGTCCTGATCGACATCCTGAACACAAATGGATACTCGTTTTAGTTCCGGATAAACTCAGTCATGTATAGAAGAGTTTTGTAAGCAAACGCCTTTACAATATAACACATCTCTTTCTCAATAGTGTAGCTTAGATAATAATAAAATTGATATCATATTTTTGCGAGAGCGGTCGACGCTCATTTGGTGTGCTAAAAAAATAAGATTAATCTGCGTTTATTGTGTAATAAAACTGTACGCTATAGTAATTATTGAACATAATAAACATGTCAGATTAGATAAACAACTGTTAGATTTTTAGTTTATTTGCTTTGATTCGCACGCTTCCTGTCCTGGCGGCATTCGCTGAGTGTCATTGACATTTGCAGTGATCTAACATGTAATTTCGTAAATAATAATTAAATGCGTACTTCCTGACACAGTATAGTGTATATATTTAATGTGTGTGTGATAATGTAAGCTTTGTACTGATTTAAATGCTTAAGAATCGATAAACAAATATATTATTTAAAATTTGGTGCACACAGATTGGTGTTGTGATTTTCTAGTGTATGTAGCCCAATTTTTCTATATAACGTATAAAGCAGAACAACGAAATTTGTTGTTGGGTCAATGCACGTCCATTGAATATGGCGATATTTCCTAATACATTAGTATTTTATGATCTCATAGAATATATTATTCGTTTTAACCGAATATTTTTTGATGTACGTAAATATATTAAGCATGGCTAATATATTAACAAAATATGCGTGCTTTTAACTTTGATAAATTTCTCTTACGCAGTCTAATTTCATGGTGGAAAAACTTTTCACGTATACGACATCTGCTTAATATACTAACATGTTTATATAATTAAATTACTTAATTATACGTTTCTAAAGAATCAGACTTAAATAAGACACAGGAAGAGATTTGGTGATTGGATTTAAGTCAGGCTTTCGTTATATTAGGGAAAGGTGCAGAGAGACGATTGGAATCAGAGGCTTGCAACTCTTGGAGCTTATTGATATTTTTCAAAACCAATAATAAGAAAAGGCAGATATTTATATTTCAATGTCACATTAGAAACTTCGTTTTAAGTGAATGCAAGATTATTTTTGTAACATTATAACGTCCAAGTGTTTCATGGTCAAGATGGCATTTGATAATCGAAACTCTAACGCCTTGTAACACAATCCGAAAACACGAATCTTTCAATCTCATTCAAGCTGAATTGCCATATGTTTAAAACATATTTCCCCACAATAAACCCCATTAAATGCCTACACAATAAAGAATTTATCAAAAACAAATTTAATTCTCCTAGAATCTAGCGCACGCTCGCGGGGAATATAATTAAACCATTATGAATGAGGAAAGTTTTACGTTCAATTTAATTGATTGCAGCACAGCGCCAGAACCAACTAAAGTAATTCGCTAGCCAAGCGGAAATAGACTCTAATATGCTCCTGCACGTTTAATCCGATGTTGGAAACTAGCTTGCAGCTTTTCGCTACTTGAGGCATTTGTGTGTGTTAAGTGACTGCTTGGCTTTTATTAGCGAGTCGATGCTGCGGTGATAATGAAAAAATTTATTCTAAAAAATATTTTACACAACGAATTGGAGTAAATAAAAAAATTGCATTTAAATAATCACATTTTTTCTGTATAACAATGCACAAATAATACAATCGAAATAATAACAAAAAACAGCAGGTCATATTATATTCTGAGAATGTCTTGTTTTGGTTAAGTTTTTTTTAATTCAATTCATATTCATCTTTAAAATTAATCATAAAGACCGCAAACGAATAATTGTATTATCATAAGTGACCACAACTGACATGAACATTAAAATTGTTTTGTTTTTTTTAATGAATATTAATTTATTTTACGCGTGCTCGGAGACCCTAATAAAAGCCCCGTACAAGTTGTGTCAATAGAGGCGAGTTTCCCTCGCCGGCCACGGCTCGTGCCTACGTGCGCTGCCTCGGAGTAACGTACTCGGCCCGTGGACCAAAACAAAACCAAATGACGTAACAACCAAAGGAAGCATAGCCGCATGTAGCATTCTGTATTTGATGTATACACAACTGTATTCGAGCACATGTTCTTTTGATGCCGCGTAAGAATGAAGTAAGTCACACAATATGAAGAGATAATTTCTAGAGTTTGTATAAGAGGTCATAAAGATTGTTTTGGAGAAGCGTTAGATATTTTTTTTATAACGTTTTGATATGTCCCTGGAGAGTATTTTAGAGGTATTATGAAGAGTGGTGCTTCAAAAGCAAAAAGCTGTATGTCTTTGCAGTTTATGTGAAGTTTTCGTCGTTGTTTGTTTGAAATGTTTTATTTATTTTTATTTTTATAACAGTGGCGGATTTTAAAAGAGCTTATGTTACGGGTCGTGCTATGGCGGTGGGGACTTTTCAGATCTGGTGCGGTTTTTTCCCGTCGGTAGTCCATTTATGACCTTTGAATGAAATAATTGAGACTGTGCCTTCCTTTGCGGTTTCTATTTTTGTATGGATGAAATTGGTAGCAATTAAGTTTAAAAATAAAATCAATTTAAAGTACGAAATGGATAGTAGGAAATTGTTTATGAATAGATTGTTTAGTACAAAAACGTGTGCTAAAAATAAATTCAAAATCCGGATTAAAATGTAAGCTTTATTTGCACAAATCAGTGGCGTGCATTATATTTATTAAAAAAATAATAAATGACTTGAAATTTTAAAATGAGCCACTACTTCAAGTATATAAACAAAAATGTAAAAATTAAGTATCTTGGGTCCATTAAAAATATTATGGATTCGGTTCATTGTACTGCATGTTCAATTTTCATTTTTAGATTAACACGGTATAATATATATTATGTAAATCTTTGGTGTGACATGTAATAAATGAAAAGAAGCTTCAATGAATACTTCAAATGCAGCCGTTGTTGAAACATTCATTCGGCAAGTCCACAAACAAACAAGGAAATCGATTCGAGAGTCTAACGAGAAATTCGTGCGACTAGGCCAGAAATTATCAACCCATAGCACGCGTGCTAATAAAAATGTTTTTATTTGGTCTATCTACGACGTAATAGTGTACCAACATTACAAGGGAATAAATCAAACTAAAAGAGTTAGTAAATCGTTTCCACGACAGAACGATTTTATATGTAATACTCCACATTTAAACAAATATAAATGTCCAAATGATTAAAACATAACTAAATATTTTATTTTGAATCTATTATAAAGCGCTTACAACTGAAATGTCACCGTTCTCAGATTATTAAGCTTTCCATATTTATTAATTAATACATGTGTATTAAAAACCAACGAAGAAACAATAAAATACATTATAGATGTAACTCGGCTAAAGAGTCGAGTCGGTTTTATTTTTAAAACATTACAATATAATTATTTGAAATTTTGCATGTGTGAGTAAATAATAGCTTTTTTTAAATGTATAAACTATAATGTACCATAATTCTGTATATTTATAGGGTTTAGTTTTCATATAAAAAGTAATAAATCTTTTGGATGTCTTAGCTGGGGAAAAATAGAGTTAATTACCTTGCGTACGTTACATGTCCTCCCCGCAGCCCATTTATAAGCGTACTATACATTCTGCAACACAACCGATCGATGAACTACCCAATAGCGCCTTCTTTTGCATATTTTTTTTCGGCAAAACTGCAAAAACTGAGGACTCAATAATAGATCGACTGCCGCTTAAATTTTCCGCGTGGAGTCCGCTACGATATATTTAAAAGGTTGTTAAACACTGTTTGATTGTCTTAACGTATATTTATTTTAAACGTTATCTATATATATAAAACACTAAAAATGTTTGTTAGTCCGCTATAGGCTTTGAAACCGTACGATCGACGAGCCCCACACCGTGTTTATTTGAAAGCCAAAAATACCGAGAGTAATCCAGACCACTAAAATTATAAAAATTGATTATCAAATTTGGTTTATTCAATTAAGAAAAATCCCATACAAAAGTTTCCAATTCATAAAAGGAACTGCCATTTTCGCGTATTGCATATACGCGAAAATGTCTTGAAGCTGGCTGCCTGCATGGCTACCAATCGAGAAATACTGATATTGATGTTTGTAAATATTAGAATGAACTTGCCGTTACAGGCTGCCGAACTTACGGAACAGAATTAGGTCGATTTTTGATATTTTCCATACAAAAATTTTCAACATCTGTAAAGTGGACATCGTTCCTCGCAAAAAATTGAAAAAAGAACATTGTGAAGATCGCGCGGACAGATCGTACGGACTTTCAAAACAAAATCACTATCTGTCATTCACAACGTGTTTTATCATAATGAGTTTGTCTGTTTATATATGGGAAAAAAATTATTATACGAAAATATTCGTATTACAAGTTTCGTCTATTGAAAAAATTATTCCAACTCAAATCGACATCGATCTTATATCTGCTGAACACCCGAATCAACGTGAAGATCTGATACTTTTTGACGTTGTTTGTAAGAACATCACGGCCCATGCGGAGTGTTGCATATGAATTCGCCTTGCATAAAAGACGGCAAATGCACGAAAAGATATCCACGCGATTTGATCGATGAAACTCAAACTGGTCTACGAAAGCCAGAAGATGGAGGATACACCGCCACCATTAAATTAAGAAACGTCGATATTGACATTGATAACATATGGATTGTTCCATACAGTCCAATACTGTAAAAAACATTTCAATCATATATCAATGTGGAACACTGCAACTCCGTGAAATTCATATGCAAGGACATATGTAAATATGTTAACAAAGGCAGTGATATGGCAGTGTTTGAGCTTTCAAATCGAAACTATGAAATCACTCAATTTCAGATGGGTCGCAGTAATGAAGCTGTCTGGCGAATTCTTGGTTTCAGTATTCACGAACGATATCCAACTGTTCAATCCAACCTTGCTGTTCATTTAGAAAACGGTCAACGTGTTTATTTTACTGAAAAAAAATGTCGAAGAACGAGGAGCACATCTACAATAATTTTGCGAAAACATTGCTGCATAATGAACTTCCAAAATAGAGTCAACTATCCAATAGAGATTTTTAACTCTTTGGAACCATCTGGAATGTCACCACACATCTTAACTTTAAAAGTTGGTTCACCATAGATGCTCATTCGCAACTTAGATCCACCTAAATTGTGCTGTTGTAATAACTATCAACAAGGCACACGGCCAATCGCTAAGTATTGCTGGTTTGAACATAGAAAATTCCTGTTTTTCGCAAAATTCCTGTTATGTTGCGTTTAGAGTTGGAACGCCGAAAAGACTTTATGTTTACACACCTACCGAAAAAACTCAATAGCTAGCATTAGGATAAAAAGTTAATAAATAAACAAAATTTCCTTTTTTTTTCTCGAACAAATAAAAAAAGTATTCTATTTCTTTATTTAGCGCAGTAGAACGCGCCGGGTATCCGCTAGTTATTAATAAATATACATATTTTCCTACAAATAGCAATGAAGCGTTCAGTGGCGTGCGATCTATACAAGTAAAAAAAAATCATAAATTCCATTTGAACAGCGTCGTTGTGTATTTTCTGAATTCAAGCCGTCCACATCGTTGGATTTTGAAAGTTTTTAAGACTTTCAGCATGTACTGCTTTCTGCATGTATGAAGTGCAATCCAGTCAAATCGTGCACATGGACGTGCGTCTGCTTAGCACTACACGCAGTGGCAGAGAGAGGCGCCGGCCTGCCTCCAGCCAGACCCCGCCGCGTAGAAAGTCCAGCAGCCAGACGGGAAGCAGACATATTGAGGCTGAAATTTGCATACTGCTTTTTTGTCAGCCACTTTTTGCAGCAGTCTTCAGCGGAGACGACGACCCGGCGATTGTATGGACGCGAAGACGTCTTCAATAGACCTGTCGTCGTATTCAAAGAACTTTGACATCTGCGTGACTTAGCACGTTTTAAAACACGGAGAATCGGACATGATTTATGACTGAAACTGTATCCTGGTCTATAAAGATGCGTTGCGTTATTTTAAACCATGCCAATTTCATAATATTAAGATAGAGTTATAATGTGTGTAAATATATTTGCAACCACTAAGTAATCAAGATAATCGTAATCCGTATTAACGTAATATCTAAACAATAAACCCAGGTATATTTTTAAAGTTTAAATTGCAATGAGATATGGAAGTTCCAAAAGACGTGCCATCAAATGATAAATATTAAGCTAATCATTGCTTCATCAATTGCTTGAATACGAGGGCGGTCCGATAAGTACTTAGCTTTACCGCCCCATGGTGCTAGTATCGCAAGAGAGATTTACTATCGTGTAGTAAATTCTTGTAGAAGGCTACTGTCAAAATTTCGGCCGAATCGTACTCGTAGTTTTGTTTAAACCGCGTGTGAAAACGGACGTGTACGCGTAATTTAGTAAAATAGAAAAAGAGCAATATCGGTCGGTGATTCGATTCTTGTTTTTGGAAGGGAAATCGCGAAGCGAAATCGAAGAGCGCTTGGATGCTGTGTACGGTGACTCTTCTCCTTCGATGGCTACCGTCAAAAATTGGTTTAACGAGTTTCAACGAGGTGCGCGAGATAGTTGAAACAGTAGGCATCTCAAAAGACCGTGTGGGTCATATCCTGCATGAAATTTTGGGCATGAGAAAGCTGTCGGCGCGATGGGTGCCGCGTTTGCTCACTCCGGACAACAAGCGCAACCGTGAGACCACTTCGGAGCAATGTTTGTCGCTGTTTAAGCGCAATCCGAAGGAGTTTCTGTGTCGTTTCGTGACCGTCCACAAAACATGGTTCCACTGGTACACACCAGAGACCAAGGAACAGTCGAAACAGTAACTTTACCCGGCGAACGTGCTCCGAAGAAGGCGAAGACTGTCCTATCGGCCTGAAAGGTGATGGCCACCGTTTTCTGGGATTCACAAGGTGTGATCTACATTGACTACCTGGAGAAGAGTAAAACGGTCACAGGGCTCTACTATGCCGAATTATTGGGCCGATTCGACGCCGAATTGCAGAAAATACGGTCCCATTTTGCTTTTCCACCATGACAACGCACCGGCTCACACCTCCGCCGTCGCCACGGCCAAATTGGTCGAATTGCACTACGAACTGCTCCCCCATCCACCGTATTCTCCAGATTCGGCCCCGTGCGTTTTTTTTTTGTTTCCAAACTTGAAAAAGTCACTCGCCGGGCAGAAATTTAAGTCGAATGAGGAGGTCATCGCCGCCACGGAGGCCTTCTTTGCAGACCTCGAGAAAACGTATTTTTCAGATGGGTTAAAGAAGTAGGAGCATCGCTGGGTCAAGTGTATCGAGCTAAAAGGAGACTATTTTGAGAACTCAATCGCCACTTTTCCAAAATTTTCGTGTTTATTTTGTAGGCTAAGTACTTATCGGACCGCCCTCGTACTTACCTAATTTTTGTGGCCTTTCTTGCTCTTATCGCCATAATGGCCGTATTATATTTACTTTATGAGTATGATTATTAAGCCCCATGATATCATATATTTTAACTATCAACATTCCTATGTAACTAAAAATTGTGGGATATACTCATTTATGATGAATTTCTGGTGTGTATGTTTATTCCTCACTATTCACCGAATCGATAACAGCCTAGTTTTTACTTAAATTATTGGCTCAACACCACATATATTCGACATATAGACCAAAAGACTCTTTCTTCAGTCCTATGTGTCGATTAAATTGATATTTATTTGTATGGTCTTTAGAATTTAATTTTTTTTTTCACATTGGCGAACGATATGAATCAGTGCTATTTTTATTTTCATTGGAGATACCTTCCACGTTTATTTTTGCATGTTCATATAAATCTTAGTAAATTTTATAAAAATATACCACAGCATCTTGAAATAACATTTAAATATGTTTACAATAAGTATCCTAGTTTAAAAATATATATTCGTCTATTTGAATGTGGATTTTCAGACATTGAATTTAAATTAGTTGATTTATGTATCTTTACTTTCGGGTTTATTTTTATCTTTCTTACGGAAAAACAGCGTTACATGATTAGAACCCGTCACCAGTATTGACAAAATAATTTAAAAAATATTGAAATGAATATATAATGAGTTTATTTAGCACATACTGATTCAGCATATAAACATGTGGTAATTGTAAGAATTGATTTCATGTATTTTATTTGTTAGAATTTGAGTCTTCTCTCGTTACTTGGCATTATTTTTATTATAGCCTCACCTTTCCAGAAAATTCGCAGAGGTGACATAACAAGATATTCGCTGTTACTACACTCGTTATCAGTGCCCATGTGATAAATATTTAAACACGCTGTAGAGCAGTGGCGTACCCGCTTGCAATAATTTTATTTAATATTTAAATCAATATAGTTTTAAATAAATGTGCACATGCAAAATAACATATACTATGCTTTAAAATAGAAATTGCGAATGTTGAAAAGTATAGTTTTATTTAAGGATTGTGTTCTTCTGTGTACGCTGATATAGGAAAAAAGTCAACAATACTTTGTCTTAATTTCTTTATACTTTATCAAAGTTATACCGCTACATAACGTCAATTTTACTGCAGGCTTACATCAAAAATAATTTAATATTGATGACGATCGTTTTACATTGTATGATTTTACAGTTTTAATTTATTCTCGGGTAGATTTAAAAACGTAAAATTATAAAATGAGACAAGAGTTAACTTTACTTTACTTTAATCTGCTGTAGTGGAAAATAAGACTACCTCCCTAATAATTATAAAATTATAAACAGATTGTGTACGAACTTAATTTTGAGACAAAAATATATAAAATAACCTTATTCCTTTAATTATTTTACTGATCAGATACTTTTGCACTTATTAGATACAACAAATAGATATATATGCCCCAGTAAAATGGAGCCTTCTTTAAGATAAAAAAAATACATTGAGATCTGGTACAGCTATATCGTGTTCTCGCTAGATTGAAAATGGAGTTAAATAAAAGAAGTTTATAAAATTTAAGTAATACTAGCTAAGTAATTTATATATACAAAAAGATGTTGTTTAAAATAGGTGTTGAGGCTATGCTCACAATACGTATGTGGCTATACCCTGATTTTACGCGCAGGTCGTGGGGCTTAAACGATGTGGCTTAGGTGGTAGTGTACACGAGTCGTTATAATGTTTGTGTGGGGAAAAATATGCGTAAAAAAACCCTTTTTATTTAAGTAATTTATATATGTATTTAATAAAATAAGTCCAGTCGGGCGCGCGCCGCCCGTGAGGTGTCGCAACCGCGCCAGACTCGCGCCCGCCGCTTGCGCAACGCGCCTGCAACACCGCGCAAGGCCGCCCGCTGGCGCCGCAACGGTGGCTCGCGAGGCCCTGAGACACCCAGGCCCCGAGGCCCGAGACCCCGAGGCACCCAGGCACCGAGGCACAGAGGAACCCAGGCACCGAGGCGGGGGCGCCGGGGGACCCACAAACTGCGCCGGGCTTCGTTCGGGCCGATAGGTTTGCTACCATATACGGCCGAATATCTTTATGACGTATTTTATGAGCCGTAAAAAATATATCATTTCGTACTGAATTTTATTTATAATGAACATAACATCATATTTACCGCCTTGAAGTCTAGAGGCTAGCAAGATTACTAAGCCGGTCACGAGGCTCGTATTCAGATTTTTTATTTCGTGTCTAAAGAATAGGAATATTTTTTTAGGATAACAGGTCTATTTGTGACAACGAGGCAGCTGTTGAAGAAGTGCAAATCGCATTGCTCGAATGTCATTTTCATTGGAGGGGTCCGACTTTATTGCGGTTAATTGGCTTGTCAGTATTATCAAAGCTTGCATGTCTGTCGCTTGTTTACGATGAAAATAATAACATTTGCTTGTTCCTATGAAAGCGCGCATTTTGGACAAAACTTTTTTTTTTTAGTTGGTGGTACCATCTTCATTTCAGGTGTCGTGAAGCTCTGGTCTGGCACATGGCGTTTCACGCACAAGCAGAAGTAGGCAGTTCTCGCCATTAAGGTTTACCGCCTCTGCCGCTCCATTGTTCAGGTCCACCTCGTTATTGTCAATAATGTCTGGAGTCGTGGAAGATGGCCAGACACACTATAAATACGGCCATTGTCAGAGTCTGTGTTTTTATGACTATTGCCTTTAGAATTTTTTAAATAACTTATTTTAAAAAGAAAAATCTTATTTATTTTAAAATACTTGGTTTTTATTTTAACAAAAAACATTATGTAGTAAGTACAATATTCTAAAGTCATTTATTAACCAAAAAGCGGCTCACTATTACTAAGAGAGTCTGTATATATTTTCTGTGACTAGGGAAGGGTAGGTAAAAGAGAAAAAAAAATAGTCTTGATGTAATAAAGATATATTTATTGTGTCTAGGTATTTACATAAATAATTTTTATGGTAATAATTAAAATTAAAATTAAATAGGAACAGTTTCTTCATGAGTACAAGGACAATTTCATTTTCCGTTTTCGGGTGTGTGGCCGGTTGACTTCCACGTTCCTGACATTCACGGGCAGGACGGCGACTCCAACAGAGCCCTCGACTTCCTGGATCTTCATGCTCTTTACTTCCTCCCAGTACATCTTCAGGTGAATCATCAGGGGGTCGACTCTATTCCGCCTGATTTGCTGTCGAAGTTTTGGCCTCAGTTGACTGTCGCTGATGATGACGCTGAGCCAATAATCACTGACGACTGAAGCGGCGTGGAGCGAACGGCAATCGAGCTTTCTGTAACGAGAGATAAAAGAAACACTATAACATAAACATACAAAATTATTTAAGTTCGTAAAGGTATCAGTAGAAAATAAAATACATTTTACACACCTGAGTATATTTATTGATATTTCAAGAGGCAGTCTCGATATAAAGTCTGTAAGTTTCGAAGAGGGACGCGTCGTCTCCAACACACACAGGAGAGTAAGAAGAGAATCCATGGTATTGACTAGAAGAGCGACCAGTTCAAAATAAAATATTTTTCAAAATTGACCTACATTTCTCATCATGGGGTAGTAATAAATGTTTGCGGACCTCTTCGAAATCGGCAGTAGGTCACATTTACTGTGTTAATTGCATTTTGATAGAGTTTTATGCGTTTTTAGTGGATGACACATCGCTAATGGGCGATTAGACAACGCTGTAACGCGTGCGAATGTGGGTAAATTGAGCCCTTAACGACCTGTCGAGCACTTAGTGGTGCTCGAGTCAGGAAGCGCATCGTTACCTTAACTTTAATGTTACAAATAACACATTATTTTCAAATACAACATGTGACTGTAAATAATGAGTGGCTCAATGTCGTAGATTTAAAAGGTGATACGTATAAAACTCATTGACATACTGAATATTGCATACATTTTTGGCAAAAGTCTGCAACCCATTAAAGCAACAAATCATTTCATGCGCCCAAATACAATTATTCCTATAATTAAAATTCTAAACTTACGTATATAAATTATTTGTTGTGTATTTATTTCGTGCTCATTACAAACAACCGGGAATTTTAGCGGAATTTTTTTTGGGAATGTAAAATACTTGGAAATTTACTTTCTTTCATTTTTGTATTTTATCTTACTGTATTAAAATTGGTGACACCATGAGAATTAAAGCATCACCTTGTATGTGGCATGGCATTTGCATTCATTTTATTCTTGCCACGGCGGATTAATTTTATATTGATTCTTAAAATCAGTAATGTTTTTAACATATAAACAAGATGCTATGATACGAAAGCACATTTTTTTTAATAGCAATTGCTCACAATTTTTTCAAAATATCCTTACGAAATTATCAAGTCTATTTCTTTTTTTACATTATCCAAAGGTTTATATAATATAACTCTTGAATTAGACTATTATACTCATAGATTTATAGCAGCACCAATCAGGTGACAAATATTCAATAAAGAAAATACATTCATCATAGTTTATTTAATATCTCAATAATTTTTCGGAATATTTTTCAGTTGAATGCCAGAAAGATAATTTCCAATACAATAAGGCTGAAATTTTGATACATATATATTTAATTTATACATCCTTCACGTTAATATTTAAAACAATACTATTTGGTTTCATTTATATACATTTATACATCTTATTCTAATTAAAGAATCAACAAGGTAATTATCAAAATGTGTTTTTATTTGGGGTTGAACGATTTATTTTTAATAGATATAAACTTACAGCTTTTGTGGTAGAAAACCGTTTACAAAAAAAGCCCATAGCTGTGGTAGCTCCATCGCTCACTCGACTGGTGCACGCTTATAGAAGGTATCGCCCTGGCAGTAGGTAGAAAGCACTCCCGACATTTCACTACAAGTAGACGGGTAGACGGTAGCTACATGCAGTACATCTCTTCAACCTGCGCGGGAAGCTGCAGGCTGGAACACAGCGACCCCCTCCGCTCCACCCCCGCCCTCGCCTGTTGGAATATTCCACTTGCGTCATCCCCAAATTGGATATCGGATCAGCCCTTCCGCCCCGAGACTGGGGGTGGCTCGGACCGCAAGTGCAGCTTGCCTATTTGCAATTGAGAATACTTCGTAAATAGAAATACTAAAAACTTTGCTGATGCCAATTTTTTTTGCATGATATTAATTTTACACAACTAGACACTGAACGGTATGTAAAATACTATAATATACTATAAAAATAACGTTAAATTCGAATCAATTGATCGACTTATTTATATGCGTGATTGAATAAAAAAATGATGTACATAAAAACAGATATAGTAGCCGTAGTAAATAAAAGAGATTAATTATATTTTGATTGAAAGTTGATTTTCTAAATATGTCATCGTTACGTAAAAATTTAATACATTAATGTATATTCAGTTACTTTATTGTTTTTTTTTTTTTAAATTTAATAAAAAGTCTAGAAAAGGGTAAAGTTTGGTTGCTTTGAAAAAAAAATCATTTCTTTAGTAGTATACTGGCTAAAGTCATTTAAAAACTAGGTCTAAGGAATAACACGATTTTGAGGCTTTATTGTTATTTCACATACGAATTCAAAATACGACCCCGTGTTGATGGTTTATTCGCCTTATTGGAAGAAGCAATCGGCGCTCACTTGGTACTCACAGTTTTATTAGAAAAATAACCCAATTCCTTGAATATTGAATGTTAAAAATAAAACTTAACCCGTACAATATTATAATTAGCGTTCAGCGGCCTATTCACGTCGAAAGTCGCTCGGTCAGCTGGCCAATACCGTCTTGATTTGTGCTATTTTGTCCAGCAAATTCTATCAGGTCGTGGGCCACTTTAAAGTGCCAAATTATTACCTGTGACTGCTTGTATATCATATTTTAATAGTTTATTTTCTTTATTTACAGGTAAGCTCCATTATTCAAGTTTTTGAATAAATTTCATCTACTTGTGTGAATCCTGCTCTCGTTGAACGGTACGTAATGAATACATTTATTTTTACGCTCGTCTTTAAACAATACTCCAGGAAACATGCCTTCAAAACAGAGTTCTCTTTAAAATTAACATGTCCACGCGAACATGACAAAGTGTGGAACAAAGCAACAAAACAGATCCCGGCTTTACTTCTCAATCGAAAAGGTTCGCCCTTTACGGCGCCGCAGTGGTGTGCGTGGCGAGGGGCGCGGGGGGCGCGGGGGGCGCGAGGGAGGGGCGCGCGCCCCACGGGTTGGGAGCCGCCCGGCCGGCCCGGGAAGGGGACGACAGCAGCCAAATTAGAAATTATGTCGAAGGTGACAAAAAAGCGTGTGGTTTGAAAAGGAAGCAGCATCGATCAACGGGCTGAGGGGATTAAATAAATGAACATGTTAGCGGTGGTGTGTTTTAATCAACTTTTTCAACGACTTTAATAAGATGATCCAACGTAGAATTCATCATATTGGGTTTAAGAATTTTTTATATTTTGGAGTTAAAATTTAATAATTAAACAAATTAGTATTCGAATTATCTTTCCTTAGCGATTACTTGGCATTTTTAAAAATTAAATACTCCCTTAAATAATCCCAAAATTATAATATTAAATTTATGTTCTTTTTAATGCCAGTAAGTTAACCGATTTCATTAGCCTATATAACAATATTATATTGAAATAATTAGAGTTGCATTATATCAATGCTCTGATTTTTTTTAATGCAAAATAATATAAAACAAATAACTCATATTAAACCAGAAGAAAATATTGACCGGTGACCCTTCGCATAATCTCATATATATATTTTTACTAGTTTATATTTACTGCACGTGTAGTTTCTGGCACTGTTCATGTCCTACAGCTTTTTTAATCCACAGAGCAATTTTTGGATAGTTTCGATTGCAATACGTTGTTTGATAAAGTAAGTCGATAAAAGAGTCGTAAACATCATAGCTGCCCTCATTCGGCAATTTACAGGGCGCGAGGGGCTGATCTGCTCGCACCCTCGCACACGCAGAACGTCATAATGAAGAAATATATTGATAATTAAAACACGCCATTCTGTACGCATTAGGCATCGGACTGCTGTTTATCACAAAAAAACATTATTAAGATATATATATATATATATATATATATATATATATATATATATTCATTAAGCAGGCACATATGCTATTTGTGAATGTTTCACAGGTGGGAGACACCTGAACTGAAATAATCAGAACGATGAGGCAAACAAGCATGTTAATAAGTATTGAGTTGTTAATAAAATTTATCAATATTAAAAGAAAACTCTCCCAAGAAAACCAAAAGTCGGTAGCATCCCTTTATTTAGGGTGTTTTTTTGTGGTTTTGTCGAAGTAAACAACCCCAAAAAAGGACACCTTTAGCCAGTCACCGCTCGGTTGTCAGTCGTAACGAAGCGTTTGCAGCCGGCTTAAAGCTGCCTACACAAGTTGGGACACAACTGACAACCGAGCGTTGATTAATGAATAACGTTAGTTAATGGAACTGGTATTTATATTGTAATACTCCATTTTATTATAATAAAATAAAACCAAATGGTTTTGGAGACTACGTTAATTAACGTAGTCTCCAAAACCATTTGGTTTTATTTTATTAGAATAACGTTAGTTTATTTAATTCTTTTTTGTTGAATAGCTTGGCTTAAATAAATAACGCAAAGAGGATGCGATTGGCTTGTTACCGTTCGGTTATAGGTTGTATCGCAACGTGTGTAGGCAACTCAACCGGAAGCAGATATTTCTGCGCTAAAGAGTGAATCCTTCATCACTGAAGTACCCATAGGCCCTGGAACTTATATATGGGAGAAGTTTTATCTCTTGCTTCTAATTTACAATTCCTTAAATTTACTTAATTCCGTCGACCAACTATCTGAATTCGTCGTTTTAGAATAAGGTAGATCGTGCTTGTGAAACTCCATAACCTATATTACCGAGTGTAACTCTAATGTAAAGCAGCCTACACATGCTGCAACTCAACCGATAATCAAGTGGTAATTAACCAATAGAGTCCACTAGTTTTGTGCGTTTTTATAAGTTTGCACAAGTTAACAGCGCATAAGTGGATGCTATTGGATAATCATCGCTTGTTTGTCTGCAAGTGTAGGCAGCTTTATAACACAAACGAGTACGATGCTCGAGAGGCACTCCGGTGATATTGGGTTTTGGAAGTTTTCTTTTTCTATTTACAAAAAGCGGAATTATTTTTGTTGTTTGCCTGTAACATCAGGGATTGACTATACAAAGTTCTCTTAATGCTGCCTATACTCGCTACGACACAACTGACAACCGAATGATGTCAATATGTGTCACTACCAGATGCTATTGCCAAATCATCGCTTGGTTATCGGTTGTGTCGCAGTGTTTGTGTAGGCAGCTTTATTATTCCAGCAATCAAAGCAATAAATATGCTAAGTATTATTCTCCTTGATTGCTGTATTCATGTTTTTGAAAATGGTTTTTTTGTATATTTTTTTAGGATGGGAAAAAAACAAAACAATTAATATGTAAATTGATCTTTGGTTTTTATATTTTCTTTTTGCATTTTTTTTATAAAATATTATTTATATATATTTTCACTTGTGCTAACTTAGATTTAAGTAACAAAAGATTCTTATATTTATATTATTTACCAGTATTACTGTAATACAAACATAATGTATTTTATCAATATCTATAATACTTTTAAGTATACTAATTAAGAAAAATACTTTAATACAAAAATTTACTTAAATGTAAGAATACTAAAACTAAATTCTTTCACTCGGTCCAGCCAAAAAACAATTGCACGGGTCCAACTCTCTTTCTCTGTTCGCTCTGTCTATAACCTTCATTATCTTCATTCTAACTGAAAACTTCGAGTTTTCGGGTATTTTCTTAAGGGGTTTCACCAAGGACTGTAAAAATAATCTATCATCATCGTCCTCTTCGCCGACCGCTCTGCTTTCCTTTCGCTTTTCTTCTTTCTCCTGTTCTCTGACATTTTCTTCGCGGGGTTAAGAATTTTCTGCCTGAGAGGAGATTTAGTCAAGACGGCAACGTCCGGCTTGACGTCGAGATCCGATTCGTTCAGGTCCAATTCCTCAAAGTACGGATTCGCGTTCTTCTTTTTCTTAACGTCAATGACGTTTTTCAGGAACAACAGCGGCTCGTAATACATGTAAGTTTTATTCCACGACACGGGCTTTCGCTTTGCGGCTCTCTGGATTTCTCTCATGAACGAGTCTCTGAGGCTTTTCCATTTTCGCTGGAGAGTATTGCCTGGAACGATAGACAAAACGGTCACGCTATGTGTTTACGATATTTTGTAACGGTAGAATTTTAGGGCGGGCATACTTACAAAATTCTCTCTTTTCCATATCGGACGGGGACTCCTTGTCGATGAACAGTGGACGAGCTCTAGCCAGGCGCCGTGCTTGTGCCCCTTGTTGGAGTACTCCGGGGAGCGGACGTCCCAGATGGCCGGCCGGCTTCTCACCTCGTCGATGAGCTCCACCGTGTTGTAGTAGCGGTTCATGGTTCGGGGTGAAGTCGGGTGGGAAGAGATCGGCTCTCGGGATGCGCCCGCTATTGGCCGGCGGCGGCATCGAGTGTGGCGTGGCGCGGCGTGGCGTGGCGTGGCGTGGCGTGGCGTGGCGTGGCGTGGCGTGGCGTGGCGTGGCGTGGCGTGGCGTCGGCCGCGCAGCTGCGTGGCGCGCCACGTGGCGTGCCACCGACAAATAGGCTAATATATTCGATATTTTTGGAATTTCACTCTTTTCTATCTGACTTTCGAACCTAACCCAACTGACAAACAAACAACGCTAACTGGAAAAAAAAATATTTTTAATATTTAAAAATATTTTTTTTAATGCGGTACGGTGTGTGGCTGAATGTTGTAGGGCTTACGAGATGTGGATTAGCTGGAAGCGTACTATATATGAATTTCTTTTTTTTTGTAATTGAGTTTGTGTAGGGAAAAATGTGTGTTTTTTGACCTTTTTTGCATGAGTTGAGAATAAGTTGGATAAATAATAAAGGATAAATATTTAAGAGATAGAACTAAACAAAATAAGAGGGTCTATCTGGAAAAATAACCTAAATGGTTTGTGCAATTTGTTGGTTGGTTGTCACTCGTGCTATAATCTGCCTACATATTAAAAAAATGAATTTGACTATTCTATATTTTCTTTTATGTTAATTTACAATACTCGTGAGGGCTTACAATGTGGTAGTATTTGGATATCTTAATTTCGTGACCCTACAAATCGAAGTACTAAATGTTACTTAGTGATGGAGATAATTGTCTCCAAACATGATTTTTGAAAAATAATGTTACTATGAGTGATCTCAATCGCGTCCATTTCTGCAGATAAATATTTTTAAATCAAGCTATACATGGATCTTCGGAAAAAGTCAGTGATAATGATATTGTTTGATTCTTCAACCAGTCGGACTATGACAATGCCAGCTTTGCCCGTGCTGTAGATTTCAATAGTCAAATCGATTTGAAAGGTATTGATATGTTCCAAGGTTTTGGCAGCCGTTGTTTTGTGTCGATTGACGTACAGTTCTCGCACTGGGACCGTCTTTGAATGGTCAGAGGAGTCATAACCTCGAGCAGCAAAATACCCGAGAAAAGAAATCAACCCATAGACAAGTGTTGTTTCTTTAAGCTTGGGGTTCACCGAGGATGCCGGTGGAATAGCTTCTTGAGAGTGTATCAAAGGTCGAATTCGGGGCCTCTTCTTAGATCTGGTTGCGTAGAGCAGGCAAGTTGAAATAGTGCAAGAATTTTAACCTTATAATGGATCTATCGAACACGCTCTGAGGGTTGAAAATTCTCGGACTCTACTCGTCTTAATATATCGGTCTCGAATCTCACGATGCTCTTGACTTCAGTCAAGGATTTTAACGGCCAAAATGCTTTTCATCTCTCTCTGAACAGTTCCTTATATATTCATTACTTTTACACAATATTTATTCACGTGATCTGATTGATTAGATATTTGTGTATTGCACGTATAAATCAAGTATGGTGAATGGAACTTTACTAAATTAAAGTAATCAATAAGTTATGAAGATACACTTTTTATAAAATTATTTTGATTAAAATAATCAATATTTATTTTTTTCCAAAATATATCTTCAGGTTTTAGATTATCTGATATAATGGAGTAGCTGCAGCAACCCACTAAAATTCACGTGATCCTTTTTTTGTAACAAAAGTAACGCGAGAGGCGCTGAGTTAGTAAGAAGCGTTAATCCTCACTCCCGTACAGTATAACCCGCGCTTCTTTCAGTGTGCTTGGGAATCGAAAGCAGCGGTTGAATGCAAGAAAACGCTGCATTTATATTTTCTCCTAAAATACTACTGTTTTAGTATTGTTTTGAAAATATTTTATATATAAAACTATACATTATATATCAGTGCTTATATTACGGGTATAAAACAAAATAAATCATCAGTAATTGCAATAAGTTTGAAGTAAAGTAAATGGGTTTTTTTTATAAAATACAGTATTTGAGTTATGTGTTTAATTCAGCACCTCACAATTATGTGAGGTGCTGAATCATTTTTTTTATATACGGTGTGTGCATTGATTTTTTCTGATTTTCTAAGAGATGATGTTACTAGTATTGAATCGCATCAGGCTATACTTTAACATTTCATTGTGAAGCGTCATTATTGCGATTTTGTTTTCAGTATATGTCATATCGCTGAAGTATTTATAACATTTATTTTTTGAGCTCTCAGCATCTCAAATTTTGTACCAACAAAACGTAATTTGCAGGAAGCTTTACTATTCTGTTTCAATTGGAAGAAAAAACCAGCTGAAAGTCACCGATTGCTGTGTGAAGTTTATGGTTAACATGCTCCATCGCAAAAAACGTGTGAGAGCTGGTATCGACGCTTTAACAATGGTGATTTCTATGTGGATGACAAAGAACGTCCAGGCCAACCAAAAAAAATCGAAGATGAAGAATTAGAGGCATTGCTTGATAAAGACTCGTGTCAAACGCAAGCAGAACTCGAAGAATCATTGGGAGTTGATCGAGCAACAATTTCAAGACACATAAAAGTATTGGGAATGATTCAAAAGCAAGGAAATTGGGTGCCACGTGAATTGAAGCCGAGAGACGTCGAAAGGCGATTTTGCATTTCAGAAATGCTGCTTGAACGCCACAAAAAGAAGTCATTTTTGCATCGTATCATCACTGGTGATGAAAAATAGATTCGCTACGACAACCTGAAGCGTAAAAAATCATGGGGTAAGCCCGGACAAGCATCAACATCGACGGCCAGGCCAAATATTCATGGCGCCAAGGTAATGCTGTGTAGTTGGTGGGATCAGAAGGGTGTCATCCACTATGAGCTGCTGAACCAGGCCAAACTATCACGGGCGAGTTCTACAGACAACAATTGATGCGTTTGAAGCGAGCATTGGCAGATGAACGGTCAGAATATGCGACCAGGCACGAGTCTGTAATTTTCCACCATGAAAATGCTCGGCCACATGTTGCTAAATCGGTTAAAACCTATTTGGAAAACAGTGGATGGGAAGTTCTGCCTCACCCGCCTTATAGCCCAGATCTTGCCCCTTCCGACTACCACTTGTTTCAATCGATGCAGAATGCCCTTTCTGGAATACGCTTCACTTCTGAATAGGGTATCAAAAATTGGATTGATTCTTTCTTGGCTTCAAAAGACGGACAGTTATTTTGGGATGGAATCCATAATTTGCCCGAAAGATGGGAAAAAGTAGTGGCTAGCGATGGACCATACATTGAATAGAATATATTGTACCAATTTTTTATAATAAAGCTCCAATTTCACGAAAAAATTAATGCACACACCGTATATTAAATTCAGATCTTTAAAGTATCATGTTAATTTTGTTAATCTGTTATCTAAAACAAGACAAACTTTTAGTTTTTATGAGAATATTTAAATAATTGATTTTAGCAGGCGACAAACAAAAAAAAAAAATTGCTTCGGTCGAACATGGATATGTCTCTGTAGTAATTATCCATCAGTTTAATTTAGAACATTCCAGATGAAAAGTCCTTCGCTTACTAAATTAATACTGCTTTGGATGATTCTTTGTTATCGCCAGCTTACCTTTTATCACGTGTATTATTTTACGGAATATCTAACGCAAGGTTTGAATATTTTGATTTAATCATATAAATATACTAAAATATCTAACTTCCGGGCAATTTTATAGAAGAAATGTAGCTATCATTCAATGATAAGGTTCTAAATCTGATCCTTTTCTCAATTGTGTATTCGATCATAGACTGTTTTCTCAAGTGCCCAAGGCTGTGAAGTTATGCTGATAGAGACATACAAACCTCCCTGTCTCCTGTTGCCATCGCGGATGAGAAGGGTGTAACTCGATGCAACCTCTTTGAGTCTTCCATGTATACATTATCTACCAGAGTGCTTTTTTTAAGATGTCATCATTGCGGCGGTCAATTTGGCCAAAGAATTTGAGAATATGCCGTAATCATAAAGGGGACAGTATGTATCCTTATTTCTCAGTTTCCTTAAGACGTATTGGTTCGTTTATTTTCTGTCTACTGTTACGTATGAAGTAAAATAACGATATAAATAATAATGTATCTACTAAGTTTATATTATAATTATGTGGGATTAATCTGTATTACCCTGTGGTAATAGCGGTTCTAGCATATTAATTTGCGTGCGTTGATACCCGGGCTGCGAAGCTTTATGCAAAAGCGGTGAGTCGAAGAATTTTTCATTAGAAATCAGCTCATCGGGATCTCACGGTAGCGGGAGGGCTCAGCGCTCACCGGGAGGAGTGAATACAAATGAGGTGCAGGAGATGCCAGATATCCTGGAAGAGAGACACTGGAAGTGGCGCTGCCCAGGGCCGCATTTACAACGCTCAGCCAATTCGTTCGTGGCGGTGCTTACTCCCAAACCAAAAATAAATTTATTAAAAAAAACACTAAATATTTACACGAGTATGACTACTAAAAAAATATATTTATGGGTAAACTTTGCTGTTTTCATTTATTGTGTTTTATTTAAATTATGCACTACTTGCAGGTCAAAAGTGTAAAAAAATACACTGTGAAGAACTCTATCTGATGCATGTTTTCTGTAATTTATCTTTAACCTGATCACAATCGTAGTTTCTTTATGATTTCTTCAAGCCATTTAAACCTCAAGTTTTATAACATTAGATGCACTGATCTGACCCACGAATGATCTGAATTTAGTGGTCCGTTGAAGACAACAATAATGTGGCATATCAAAATAGACTCATCGTCTAGTACAAACCCAATTACTCGTATATGATAAATCTACAGTAGTAGCGGTCTCTCAGGTTATTTCAATCTCTCTCTGTTAATGCTGATGGGTTCCACATTGATCGATCCGGATATGTGTTTATTGTAGTAGAAAGCTATCATAAAAGCGTAGAGTTGTTGAACATATTCGTTTAGAAGAATCGGTGGTAATACAGCATCCGGTGCTTCGTATAATTATATCGTACTGCCGAGCCGGAGAACACAATACATCCACTTAGGAGCGGGCTTGGTTTCTCTGTTAGGTATTGCAATTCAATCTTTCACACTTCTGCTCTATTAACAATAAATACTAAATCGAGATACTCTACTCAATCGAAACGCTGAATACTCCTTCTATTCGCAATACGTCTCAGGGGTATCGCTTCTCTCTTTCTCCCGTGCGCGATTTGAATGCGACGAGACCTAACCTCACCCTGCAGCGGTATAGGGTAGGTCGATTTTTGTGCGTGTGTGTTTTTGATAGGGGAGCCTATCGAGGGGAAGTAAACTATTTACTCGAGTGGAAAAAAAGGGGGAAAGTATAGCTCTAATAAAACTTCTGGGGACATTTCTATTTAATAAAAATACGTGTTTATTTTTTTTTTTCTTCATTATTTTGATCAGTTATTATAAATATTGAATGGACGTGCATTGTCATTAGTAAATAGATTACTAATCTATTCGTAAAAATATGAAATTTAAAATTTAGAAATTTAAGCATTGGTTTCCAATATACTAAAATTTTAGCGCGGTACTTATTTTTTTAAAATTAAAAATAATAAATATTTAAATGTAAATACATTTTGATCATTATTTGTTATGTTTAATATTACGAATAAAAAAAAATAGATTTGAATACGTTTGAATTTGAATTATCATAATTTAATAAAATAAGGCTGTTAGCTAAATAAGTATAAATGTTTAAAATAAAAACGTAAATAATAATATTTTTTAACTGTACAGTAAGAATTGAATACTATATGACTGATGTATAAAATATATTTTGAGTTGAGTTTTAAGAGTTAACTAATAAAAAAAAGTGACAGTTCTTGTAGTGGTTTTCTATTATTCAGTGATTTGTATACAGATTTTTATGTGTTTATTTAATCGGCAATATATGGCAAACGAAACATAAGTTTTGGGGCAACTATTCAAGGACACAGTCTGTGCACAAAAGGCATTTGATATTAAAAATTGTCCGCAGCGTAACCAAGCCGGCGTCCCCGCCAGTCAAAACCGCACATGCCTATACACATATACCCAAGGGTAGGTGCAATTTGACGTGCAAATTTATTTTTTACTGAAAAAAATTGAATCTAATTAATTTTCAGTTGGTTTGTAGTAAAGGAGTATTCATCAAGTGGACCTGCATGATTTGTTCTTAGTGTTTATTTATAGTCACAAAAGGTGTTTGAGCACCACAGTCAAGAATTCATGGAAAATAACCCATGTATGATGATGAAGATACTACTGTAGAGAACAAAAAAAAAAATTTTTTTTGAAACATGACCCCAATCCCCGAAATCTGCAATAAGGTTGCAAGAATATATTAGAATTATTTTACGAAACTAGGCGGCGTCATTAAAATAAAAGTAGGTAAGTTATTTATATATGTGTATAAATTTCCATACGAATGTTCCACGCAATCTCGTTACTGTTTTCGTGGTGTGTGCATAGCTGAGATTGCTCCGGCGATAGTAGTGTAGGGCCCATTCATGTGCGTGTGCGTGTGCGTGTGCGTGTGCGCGTGCGTGTGCGTGTGCGGGGCGAGGGCCTCTCCCCGGGGCTCCGGAGGTGCGACTCGGCCGAGCATTTCATATACGTGAGGTGCTGCCGGGTTGTGTCGGAGGTGCGTGTGAAATGAATGAAGGCCGCGTGAGAACTTGTTATTGCTTTGACGGGTTCGTCAAAAATCCTCATAGCCACAACGCTTTAAAATTTTACATAAAACACACGATTTATCATTCATTCACATCAACACATTGAAACTTAAAACATATTAGTCTTTTTGTATTGGAATGTTTGCTGTTTAACTAACGCAAGCATCAATATGATCACTGTCATTAAAATCTCTGACCAATCGTGACGAAAGGAATTCAGTTTTTCAATACTAATGCAATAATGAGATCATGAATGCATTGCAAGTAAAATCAAACGTTTTAATTAAATTAGTGTACACAGTTTACCCAATGTGTGATCAATGTATATGACATTTACGTTATACTCGATTTCCATTGTATACTAATTGGTTTTTTTTTAAATGACTATTTCATTGTATTTGACATTGAACATAATATATATATTTCCTTAAACAATTATTTTGTACAACCAAAGACTTTCATTAACAGAAAAGAAATGTAAGAATTTGAAAACTCTTCTAGCTGTGGTATCGATTTTTTTCAACATAGATCCATTACACAGCAAACTAGCATGCTTTAATACGATATAAATATTTAAAACGGATTATCAATATATCTTGAATCATTAATTAAAAATCATTACAAAAACAAGAAAAAATGTCACATGCAAACATTAATATTCGTGGTCTTAATATGTGAAAAAATCTATTGCCAAATGAATGCCGCTGAAGGCACGCCACTTCTATCTGATCGATGAATAACTACAACATACCAGGCAAACATGCATTCAAAAATCATATAGCATACCTTGAAATGATATACGTACGTCTGTCATTACTCAAACGTGTCAAGCAATATTATATTCGAACATTAATAACACATAAAAAAAATTATTTATATAACAAAGAAATAACTTGGGTGAAACACCAAGCTACAGGTATTTTGATTTATATGATTGTATTACAATACAATAATATAAATCAAAATACCTGTTCTCTGCAGTATTACAATACTACAGAGAAAAATCTCTTGCGCTTTTATTGGCACTCCTGATAGTCCTGGACAGTAAAAAGAGTGATATCTACGGCAGCGGTCTGAAAAAGTTAATAAAAAAGGATTTTCCCCGCTAACTTAATCTCCCAGCGCGCCGGCTGCCCCGGGGGCGGCCCTGGGGGGTCCCGGGGGTGGTCCTGGGGGGTCCCGGGGGTGGGCCCTCGCCCCCTCGCCCTTCCGCCCCCGCCCTCGCACCCCTAGCCACATGCCGCAGCAGCGTGTAGAGCCGGCACGTGCTGGAGTTATTGTTTGCCTGGCCGAATACACGTGGAGCGACTCACAATACTGTGCTTCTATGAGGGAATTATTTAAAATTGACTTCCAGGTAGCATTGCACATGTAATCGGTTGTATTATTGTGAACTTGTTGATATACTTGTCATGATGGTAATTATTCATATATATAATCTATTTAATCTTCCCAAATAAAGAACACATCAAAATGTTTTGTCGTGTTAATTCTGGCTAGTAAATGATTTCATTTACGTTTATAACATTCTCGTAAAGAATCAATACTTTTTCAGAATTCGAAGATAGGACTAGGGTTGCAGTTTTAAAATCGATAACTCTGCCCTTAAAGCTATGAAAATAATTTCCCCCGTGGAAATACATCTTAATTCACCACTTGCAGTCAGACAATAATGATTATACTAATGATGCCGCGAGGGTGGCGGCCGGGTGCTCCAGCCGAGGGTGGTCCGTGTCCACCCAAATCGGCATTTAGCGACAGATAAAGTGCTCAGCCGTCTCATCCCTCTCAATAGCCGAGGGGTGAGGGAGTTATAGCTCCAGGGGCAACACGAAATCATAATTATTTACTTATTTTAATTTTAGTACTTTTCTGACTTGTATAGCAATAGCATTTTTATAAATGCCTAGTTTTCTAGATGATACGTGGTTAGCACTACTATTGATTGGAAGTATCAGAAGTAAATAGAAAATGTTCTTTATGTTTAAGGGCAGAAAAAAAATTCGCGACATAGATTAAATTATAAATTACAGTGATATGATATTACCTGAACACAAATAAAATATGGACTGTATATGTTTTGTGGCTGGTATATTTTTTTGCTAATTTATTTTGAGCTAAAATTGAGCAATTAAAGTATTTAAACTTTTAAATTTAATGTGCATGAATCTATATTATTTTAATTTATTAAATTCAAAAAAATGTTTTTCCTAAGCATAATTACAGAAGTTATTAGGTATTTATTTATTCGGTATATATCACAAATAAACAACTGGATATAATTAATTTAAGTAACTTTTGTAAGTGAAAAATGTGTGATTTAATGTTTTGCGCGCTTCACTGCAAGCTACCCGACAGAACAATCTCACTAAAACACACCCCCGCCCGCTTACGGCGCATTATGTCGCCATGGCAACGGCCATTCTTCATCCCCTCCCTCGCCAGGGGTTTATTTTTCTTTTAACAAAGTCGAATTGCATTGACAACCTGGATCTGATTTGACAGGTATGAGAGAGCTCTTATATAATATATTACCTGTATCAATACCGGCAGATAAAATATTTACGGTTATTGTATATTTATTTATATGGGTAATTTTTTTTACACTAACTCGAATTTAATAGCGTTTAAGCTCTTGTCCAATACTTCAGTAACTATTGATTTCTTTTGGTCGTATAACCAAAAATTCAAGTACTGTTTTTCTAGAACTGAAGAATTGAGAATTATTTTTTTTTTACTTGAAAGGACTGTCGTTTTACGGACGACAGCAATTAACAGTGATTTTATTAAATTATAAGTAAGCGTTATCATATATAAGCTCACGATTCGGAAGTCTGTTGTGTTGCAACGTGTGTAGAAAATCAAAGGAAAATTTTTGCTAACAATGGCAGGCAATTCCTATTAACATTTAAAATTTTAAAACACTTTAAAAGAATTATACGTATTAAAATGAGAATATGCGAGTTTTAAAAGTATTGGCGACAAATTTATTACATATATATTTTTATTTTAAAGAAATATTATAAAGTAATTCCACCGAGTAAATTCTGTCAATGATATTGAATACATAATAGCTTAAATTGAACATATGTAAATATACGTAAAGATTAGGTATTTCAGTACTTAAGAATGTATGTAGGCATCAACTAGCTTAATATTATAAAGCTGTTTCCAAGAAGTCACCGATAATTAAGTAAATAACACCCATAACTCACACAACATTAACAGACACAACCAAACACGGGACTCGCGCGTCCCACATCAAAGTAAAGCTGCATCGTGTATCACACCCACACGGGCTCGCCGCTGCGCCAGTGGCGTCTGGCTCGGAAATTTAAATACATATTACATTATATTACAACAATATATATTAAAAGTAAATACCTTAACATTTCTTAAAAAAAAAAATTATATGTGAGAGTAAGAAACTTAAAGGTTGTGGTTTTACGGTTCGGCTGTGATATATTGGCTGGCAAGTAAATTCACGAAGTGAGGTCCGGAGTGTCTGTGCGCGCCACTGGGAGCGGGGATCCCCCCTCAGCGCGCCGCCACTGCCTCACAAATCCGCCGCGGTACAAAAAGAGGACTGGCAAGGGGCCGGTATTTTTTCTTTTATTATTAGATTCGTTCCCAGGGACGGCGCGCGGCGTGTGAGGGTATGCGGCGCTACAGGGTGCATGCAAAGTGTTTGTTTAAAGTTTTTTTTTATTAAAAAAAAAAAAACTCGAAAGATAACTTAACATTTTTTTAAAGTTTATTCAGCAAGAATGGCTGCATTAAAAATATGAAAAGTCAATAAAAGTAACTGACAAGCTTGATTTCAACTCAGAATCTAAGTCCATATATTATTGATGGCAATACGTATTTTCCAATATATTATATTGAGTCTTTGTAGATATTCTTTGTGAGACACATAAGTCTCGACCCCGGTTAACCACTGTAACAGTGAATTTTGTGAGCCATTCTGCTTCACATTTTTTCTGTGTTTATTACATGTGGGATTTTTTAAAAATTACCAATTAAAAAAATTGTAAGCTTTTATTTCGCTTGATTAGCTTTTAGCTTTTATTTCGCTAGCTTGATTTCGTATTTCTATTTTGTTTTGTACACTACATTTTGTTTAAATTTTAGTTTTTATTTTATTTTTAACACATTCCTATATTTTTCTATATTATTTCAGTAGTGAGAATAATTATATTTAGTCAAATTAAAGAAACGTTTATATTTTTTAATACAATATTATATAATTTTAATTTTAATTATTTTAATTTATTTAATAAATAATATTGAAACTCAGGTGAGTTTGTGGACACCGTGTCGCCGAGAAGCATCGTGGGACACTACTAGGAGTGGGGCCGGCACAGGGGGCTCGTTGCTCCGGACAGCATGGCCATTTTAAAAATAGCCGAGACTGCAGGGTGGGACATTGCACACCAGCGGGGACAGAGTCCTCTCGTAAATTATCATATAAAATAGAAATTTATATCATACCTATCGCGGGAAATTAAATAAAAACTTTATAACAATATTCATTAGTCTCAACAATATTGATTATATACGTCCACAGCTATGTGCATAAATTTGTGAAAAAAAAATTAATTCAAAATTTTAATATAATTTGCACTTTAAGTGTTAAAAAAATATGCGATTTTTACATTTCACAATGTTTATTTTGAGTATTTATGTTCATGCAAGATTTTTCTACATAAAAATTACAAACGCATACAGCGATAACAACTTCCCTTATAATTAATTTATTTTGTTTAGCTTCATAGCTTCAATCACCTTTTAAACTAGCCTTATTTATGAAAATATATAAATCGACCGAAACTAAATTTTTATAAATATGTGTTTTTTCAAATATGTTTTCAACTTATTAAATGTATACAAAGTTACTATGCAACTCTTACTACGACGTGCCACCAATATAGTCATATTTTTGTGTGTTAATTGAAAGATGTTTTACTCGAAACTTCGATCTCAAGAACATGTGACTAATTGCAGGTGACTTTTCTAGCTATCGGTAGTAGCATAAAAATATTATTTCTAGGTTAATATTTATTTTTCGCCAAGTGGGGAACACCACGATCACAGAAAATCCAATTAAATTTTCAATTTCCCACCCAGCTCGGGTTGCGTCCTGGGTGACCTCTGCGGCCAGCCAGGTGCACCTGCAGCGGGCCACCGGGTCAGGTCATGCATCAATACTGCATCATCCCGGGCGGCGCCCGTCGATATTGTAATCCTCTTGCAGAATTAGGTCAATGCTGACAGCGGCTTATATAATGCACCTACAATATCAAGGGCCAAAGCTGCTAGAATATGCACCCATTCATCGTCGAGCTTATGCTTCGGTATACCTAAAGTATGTGAGCTTCTTTTAAGTTGAATTTAAATGCATTTAATTCTACACTGTTGTTTTCTTATTAAATCAATGTTTTTTTTTTAACTATTTATTAAATTGTTATAAAGCGAAATTCATAATTCGTTGATATACTAAAGTCAATTACGTGGCTATTTTTTAAACTAGCCTTAGGATAGTAATTCTTTATGGTCAAGAGATCTATGGTTTGGCGATGCAATAAGTTTTTTTAATGAGAAAATTATCAATTGTCTTTTTAATGAAAAAAATCCGTTGAAAAAAGTTTTTTTATGTATACAATAAAGTGAAAGATGTAGATGTGTCAGCCATAATTTATTTTAATAGTTTTGAATCGCTTATATGAATCTTTATCGTTGTTCGAATTATCCACACAAAGTGGCCACTACTATAAAGTGTGATTTAAAAATATTTCGTTTTTTTAATAAATAAAAATTCCTTTACTGCATTGTGTAAAAATATTCAACCGGGTCTAAAGCTGTCTACACACTTTGTGGCACAACCGAAAACCGGACTGCAACTAGGTTGTCGCATCTTCTTTGTGTTACATATTTAGGAAAAACTATAAATAAAACACCTGAAATGACGCGGTCGGTTGTGTAGCAAAGTGTGCAGGCTGCTCAAATCGCAAATCATAAGAGATCGTCCACACGCAGCATGTCGAGCCGTTCATCAGAGGCGGTCATGTTTTATGAGTACTCGGCGAGAATGCATCTGGTGAAGCTGGGCGTGACGAAGAAGTGCAGATGCGCAATAGGTGCAAGGAGAAAGCTGTGGACTTCTCGTTTGCTCACAAACTAATTGCTTTATGGATATTAGAGTTGTGGAGTGAGAGAAATGTTGATTTATGGCGGCTGGTGTTCCGCCTCTTGCTAGCAAGAAATGCACACGCGTCGCAAGTGACCGGCAACTAGCCGAAGGTCCTCTTTTATCGGGTTATTTTTACAGATTTGTCAACACCACAAAAAATCGAAAAAAAGGCGTCGTTGGCTAGCTTACCGTTCCGGTGTCGGTTGTATTACAACTTGTGCATGTCGCATTAAACAGCCGAATGGGAAAAAATATACTAAAGCGACCCTTACACGTTTTAATACGAAGGCGGTCCGATAAGTGCTTAGCCTACAAAAGAAAAATGAAAATTTTGGAAAAGTTGCGATTTATTTCTCAAAATAGTCTCCTTTTAGCTCAATACACTTGACACAGCGATGCTCCAACTTCTTTAACCTATCTCAAAAATACGTTTTCTCGAGGTCTGCAAAGCAGGCCTCCTAGGCGGCGATGACCTCCTCATTCGGCTTAAATTCCTGCCCGGCGAGTGACTTTTTCAAGTTTGGAAACAAAAAAAAATCGCACGGGGCCGAATCTGGAGAATACGGTGGATGGGGGAGCAGTTCGTAGTGCAATTCGACCAATTTGGCCGTGGCGACGGCGGAGGTGTGAGCCGGTGCGTTGTCATGGTGGAAAAGCAAAATGGGACCGTATTTTCTGCAATTCGGCGTCGAATCGGCCCAATAATTCGGCATAGTAGAGCCCTGTGACTGTTTTGCCCTTCTCCAGGTAGTCAATATAGATCACGTCTTGTGAATCCCAGAAAACGGTAACCATCATCATTCCGGCCGATAGGACAGTCTTCGCCTTCTTCGGAGCAGTGAAGTCACTGTTTCGACTGTTCCTTGGTCTCTGGTGTGTACCAGTGGATCCATGTTTCGTCGACGGTCACAAAACGACACAGAAACTCCTTCGGATTGCGTTTAAACAGCGTCAAACACTGCTCCGAAGTGGTCTCACGGTTGCGCTTGTTGTCCGGAGTGAGCAAACGCGGCACCCATCGCGCCGACAGCTTTCTCATGCCCAAAATTTCATGCAGGATATGACCCACGCGGTCTTTTGAGATGCCTACTGTTTTAGCTATCTCGCGCACCTTTAATCGGCGGTCTGCCAATACGAGATCGTGGATTTTTGTCACGTTGTCCTCCGTGGTAGCCATTTTTGGGGCACCTGGGCGTGGCTCATCAAAAGCCGACGTGCGACCACGTTGAAACTCGTTAAACCAATTTTTGACGGTCGCCATCGAAGGAGAAGAGTCACCGTACACAGTATTCAAGTACTCTTTGATTTTGCTGCGCGATTTCCCTTCCAGAAACAAGAATCGAATCACCGACCGATATTGCTCTTTTTCCATTTTTTAAAATACGCGCACAAGTCCGCATCCACACGCGGTAAAAACAAAACTACGACTCCGATTCGGCTGAAAATTTGACAGTAGCCGTCTACGAGAATGTACTACAAGATAGTACTCTCTTGCGATACTAGCACCATCAGGCGGTGAGGCTAAGTACTTATCGAACCGCCCTCGTACATATGTCAACCGACTGGTGAGCTAGCTAATCGTTATTTTTATGCAAATTAAAAGGATGCTGCCGACTAATTACCGGTCAGTTATCAATTGTGTTTTCTTGTGTAAAAGCCGTTTTAGTAATATTTTTTATGCTGGCAATCCAATTGCTTATGTTTTTAACAATTGCAAAAAGATAAATGGTTAGTTTGACATATCATCGTGGACATAATTTGACAATTCACAGATTACAGACACATTTTAATGTTTAATTGCCACGCTCGCATAAGCATACCGTCTTAATAAAAACATAAACAACTTTTTAGTGTACTGAGATAAAATAAGATTAATAAGCACATATTAAAATAGACAACACAAATAAAGAAATAGTTATAAGCTAGGCGTGATATGAGATGACGATTTTATGATTTGTCTTTTGAGTCTTGAAGAACTGTGTTTGAAATGCGCGTAAAGCATTGACAAAAGATAATTTATTATCATCATTATTTAAATGTCCAGGTACCTTCACAATTTACTTTTATACAGAATTCCTTTTTAATGATGGTCCCATTATTCTTTTGTTGTCTTCACATAGCTCAGGAAACCCGTAGAAAACACATGACACTTATCTATCGTTTATACATTGTACTCTAGCGATGCTAATGTTTGTTTTGAAGTATTTTCTAGTAAAATCAAACTTCAAACTATATATTTTTGAAAAACAGTATGCATAGATAACAAAATACAAGTTGCCAAAAACCGAATTGAAATAGATATAACAACTACTATTCCAGATTCATCTATCAGAACGTGGAACTTTCAATTATATGTCAACAAGCTAAATCATATTAGTATTAAGATATTCAAAATTACACATTTAATAAAACAATTAATTGATCATATTATTGTGTTTATCTTTGAACACAAGATAGTTCCCAGTTCGCTATTAAAAACAAGGTAAATTCAGCTATGTTCAGATAAATCCAGCTATTAGCAGCTTTAATATGAACAGTACTAAAAAATGATAGACACTCTTAAATTTAATCAGTTTTTCAGAACTTTGGCGTCACACCATACAAGTAACAGCGAATCAGTTAAACGACTTTATATAGACATAGTTATTTGGCAGCAAATCTTTGACTTGTTACTCCGTCAATTTGTTTTTATTCACGTGATAAGTTAATTTGATTGCACTTTTATTCTAATGAACCGTTTAATTAACCAGCAGTAGCGCTTCCGGCAGCAGTGCGGTCTCGTGAGGGGCTTCAATTAAAATTCTTCGGATTCCCATTAAGTGCATTATTTGATAAGTGATGGGCAGGGCTGAGTAAACTGGCACCGAGCGGTCACGGCCCGCCGCGGCCTGGACACTTGCCCGGCTAATTGTGCATTCCTGCCTGCTGATGAGAGATCCTGCGAGAAGGTTAATGAATTCAAAGAAAAACTCATCGTTGTATTTTTACTTTTACGATCATTTTGGGGGTTTTCTTTCAGTATTGTCGAAAAGGGCAATTTGCCAACTCATCAGTCGGTGGTCGGTTGTATTGTCCCGCGTGCAGGTCGCATTATTTTTCGGCATCCATGGCTTACAAAATATACATTGATTTTTTTATCCTCTATTAGTGTCTAAACGTAATAACAAACATTCCTTACATTTAAAAATGCAAAAAAAAAAAAACAGTTTCCAGGAAGATTGTACCATCTGTCACGGGGAGTCGCATCCGGGTGGAGTAGATGTATTATCTCATGTGTCAAGCCCAATATCCTGAATTTAATGAGCAACCTCGCACTTAACAGAATTGTCTAGCATATATGGTATATTTCTGATTTAGATTTTTTTTAAGTTTGCCGATCTCTCGCTCGTTGAAGAAATGATTGCTCAAAGTCAGGAGTACGATAAAGCCCTGTACAACTAGCCAATAGCGTCCTACTTTGTGTTGATAAAACAATAAAAAATAGCCATAATATAGGGACACTGATGGGTGATAGTTAATCTTGTGTGCTTTAATTAAAAAATAAAAAAAAAATATTGTGTATTAGGGGATTCCGTGGCTCACACGCCACTGAATTCAGATTGGCCTTCCCATCTTACGCAAATCATTCTCCAGGCGCTGGGCAGCGTTGCCCGGCCACAATTCACCAAGACACACCGAAGGTCATAAATCACCAGGCGTAAAAAAACACATCTAATCAATCATTAAAAGTTCATTGTGCCAATAAAATTGTCGCGGAGCAGTGTCACCCACTCCGCGCCTATTTATAATCCACCAACCGCGGGCGCGGGGGAGCGGGACGGCGCGAGGCGCGCGCGGGCGCGGGGGAGCGGGACGGCGCTAGGCGGGCGCGGCGCGAGCCGGCACCGCCGCGCGGCCGCGACGTTGCCGGCTCGCCCGGCCCGGCCGATAAACAAAGCCGCGAGCCGGCTTTATCGCCTGTTGCGCTGCTTTTTATTATCGTTTTTTTTTTTTGAGCGCTCGCTTGATGGGTCTATCACTTTTTTGCGATGAATATATTTATTTGGGGATATATACATATATATAAATAAATGTCAGTTTTTTTTTGATCTCATTGATGAAATTCTTTGCATGAAAATTTATGACCCATCAGAAAATAAAACTTTATACACATGCTTTCATATTTTCCACGTAGAGCTTTGGTGCAGTATTTTAAATGTTTTTTGCAGAAAACCGTACTTGTATTTCGCTTTCATATCACTTTTTTTTGCTATAAATTTTTTTTTTTGGTCATATATAAATAATTTCAGTTGGTTAGGTATATAGGTTAGGTAAAATAAAAAGTTCAGAATTCTTTTTGTTAATTAACAGTATTTGTTAGAGCTTAATATGCTTACAAATACTCCTGCGCGCAGGATGTGGAGCTTTCAAGGAGTTGCTTATGTGGTTGCGTACATGGATTTCTCTCTTTTTTTTTATCGAGTTTATTTAGGGTAAAATATGTGTAAAAACCCTTTCTTCATTTTGTGTTTTATAAAACTGTTTATGTATTTGTATGGCGTGTAATATTATATATCAGGGGTGACCAACAAATCGATCGCAAAGTCAATTAAGGTCGATCGCTCGCGATGTCTTAACGTAAATACCAATTAGACTACTTGATTAATAGGACACACATTTAGAATATGCTTATTCTATAGATAATTGACATTTTCATGTTTGATGTTAACGACATTTCCCTAGACGTGACTTTTTTGGCCCGATAAATAATTATGTTGTCTTTTACGTGGGAGGATGCATATTATTGAACATATATATATTTGTTTATTTACTCATAGCAAGCTAGAATTCATCCTGTACTGAAACACAATGTACAGACACAATCCGCATTTCACACTTCCCTGTCCCACTTACACTACGGACAAGTCGATCGCGACACATTTTTAAGATTAAAATTAGATCTTATGTACACAAAAGTTGGCCACCCCAGGCCAATTATTGTTGTTTATTTATAAATTTTTATTGATTTCAATTACACAACATTATCATTTTTCCAGAAGTGGTGTTACATTTTTGTGTATATAAAATTATTATACTCGGAATGAGGATCAATAATCTAAAATAAAATAGTTTAAAAATTTATTACATGAATCCCGATTATCAATTAACTCATTGAAGGTATTATTTAAAGCTTCTCTTGTGTAGGAGTGACCCAGATTTGGTGGTAGTATACTTATAAATTAATTAAAAAACTTTATAAATTAAAAAAAATATATGTAAGAAAATAATTGAACTCATTGATATTAAATTATATATCGTTAATTTTTTGCTTAGACCGCACGCCACTGATAAGCAGGTTCGTAGGTACTCATTAAAAATGACATCCTTCGTGGGTGATAAAAAGAGATAGCTTCCGCTGTGTTTAAAAACAAATAAATAAAATTTGTTAAAAGCATGTATGCTATGTGGTCGTTTATTTATTAATAATCTAAAAATAAATAATGCTAGTAGTTTACGAGACCACGAGAGCTCTTTCACCCCATAGAAGTATCAATAAAGTTATTCGTAACAGCTATGACCGTTATATGCTACAGTTATGAAATCTATTACAGATTGAAATTTACCACAAAACAATTTAAAACCTATTTATGCACTGATGCAATAATCCATTCTATCACAACCTATACATTTTTTAATGCCCAGTCTTTTAAATGTTTACGAGAAATTTACAAATTGTAAAGTTACGTCATATTTTTTTTTTCTTCATATAAATTGATAAAAAATAATAGTTATCTTGGATATTCTGTATAAATAATTTAATGACGCCAGAGCACGCTTTATTTTATATTTTTACAAGTTTTATAATAAAAATGTTGAAATATGGTAAAATGGAAGTAGCCTTTGACATCATTATAAAATAATTTAATTTGATTTACCTGCTTCAGTAGATAACTTTCTAATATTGAAATTCAAGATGATCATCTGAATATTTCGATGTGATAATTTTAAATACATATTATATTTAGAATTTTGCTGCAAACAAATATAATTAAATGAAGCCTACCATTTGTTTTAAATAATATAATAAAATTCTCGTGTCAATTTAAAGTTTTTTAAAATCTATTACGTCTTAAAAAAATGTTAGCTCAATAGCTTTCGACACATGACAAGTACAAAATTATACATATAAAATATTTACTTAAAATATTTTTTTATAAAGATAATAAATAATACACTTTGTTGTTAAAACAAGTATGTTTTTATAAAAATTAATCAAGACAAAAGCGACCAGAAATCAAATGACTAGAAATTATTTTAAAATTACTTTTTAGTTCTAATATATATAAGTCAATATATTTATGAAATTATTTATTCATTTTAAAAGAATATTGCAATACTTTCTAAAGGAAATGAATTGGCAAATAATTAGGACGTGTTTTTTTTTAATTTTATTTAGAAAAATATATATTTGTGTTTTAGTAAATCTATTCGACAAATTTATCAATATATATATATATTTGAAATATTATTAAGATTTAAATTAGCATCAAGAATATGAATTTCACGGGAAAAGTTACCTGTCTAGTTGATAAGAGATCGATGTAATAGATTATACCCAGATTGCCTACCTGCCATTAATGACATCACTTATCGTCTCATCTGATCTATCACCATTTATGCCATGGATTAAATTGATCTTTGCATTCAGTAAGTATAATATAAGCGTCCGATGAGAATTAATGATAAGTCTGCAACATAAATTACAAGCAAGTGCTGCAGCAGCGTTAAATATAGGCCACTTGTAAGTGTGATTTTATTCAAATTTGATTTTAATTAATCCTTGATTATTGACAGGTTTCAGTAGCATTCACGACTAAGAATATGCTCTTAAATGAAAAAAAGTATAATAATCTAAGATTTTTAAGAGCATAGAGGATTCGAGGATTCAGTAGTATGTATTAAAAAAAAAGTACCTATTTCATCGTGAAATGCTGAGAGAGAATGCAGTCCTTTTATTTTGATTATAAAGTAAACATGTATCACATGCACCAAGATAAGTGTTTCGATTCTGCGAGATTCGTTTTTGCGAAACAAAATCTTTAAAAACAAATATGATAATGATCATTATTTTAAATATTGCGCAATATCGACTTTAACACCCTCTGGTAATTAAAACGATGACAACCGAGGAGGTAACCCCAATTTAAATAATTCACACAATATTTTAAATTCGGGACGCTTGTTGATCAGTGCCACCTGCCACCCCGTGGCAATTAGCCGAGCCGAGGGGCGGGGGCTGCGGGACTGCGGGACTGCGGGACTGCGGGGCTGCGGGGCTGCGGGGCTGCGGGGCTACAAGGCTACGGGGCTGCGGGGCTGCGGGGGTTGCGGGGCGCCCCTGCAACCCTCGCCCCCTGTCAAGGAGGATTAGGGGCAAGTGAAGGGTTTGTTGTGATGCATTATTTATTCTGAGGGGAATCGAATTAATTTTTTTGGGTAGATTACGTTTTTTGTATTGTTCGATAATTAGAGTAGATGATTGGGTACGAAATTTATGTGGTTAAATATTCAATTAGCGATTAAAATATCTCTGGTTCAAAAGACAAACGATTTTTTAAAAATATTAATGCTAGTAAAATAAATATAAACTAATTATTTAAAAAAAAATTAGAACCTACATTTATGACTTAATCGCTATCGGTACAGAAGGTTAAACATTTACAAATTCACCAATCATTATTCTTAATAATGAAAAAAAAAATGTTTTAGTTGATTGCTCATCGTACAGAGAACAATGTCAATTTATTAGGTGTCTAAATAGAATATCAAACTATTGGTGTTAGGTGCATGAGGTCACGGAGGTGGATTCTATCGATTATTGGGTGCCAAGCACGGAGGGGTTGCTTTTTAATGGTCAAAACTTTGAACAAGGTTAGGTTAAGCTGCGTACACATGCTGCGACACAACCGACCACTTAGATTCCTATTTCGCTATGCTCTATTTGATAAAAATATAAAAACGCTATTGGCTAATAATCGCTTTGTTATCGGTTGAGGTCGGTTTAGTTTTAAAAACACTGAATGTAATTTTAACTATTTGTATTATTTATATATTTTTAAAAAAAATTGTGTTTTTTAAATTCAACTTGGTATTAAAATCAACGAATTGGTTAAATAAAATGAAAAGTATTCGATTCGAGTGCCCGACCCCTGGCCTGCTACCGGCTTATAAGCCTCTCGTTCAAATCGCAGTCAGGTGCAGTGCGAGTATTGCAACTGCAGTTCGGCAAGCAACGAGAGGCCGGTTCAGTGCTGTGCGGCGAGCCAACACCGCCGCTTCTGTAGACACCCACTCGCACACTCGCACACTCGCACACCCGCACACCCGCACACCTCCACACTACCCTCTCCGCACACCCGCACATCTTGTGCCTTTGTGAGGCCCTCTCCGTCACCCCGACGCCCCCGATCCACCCTCTCACCCCTTTGAATGCAGCCCCTGTGTGCGGGAACATTAGAGGCTCTACATTTAATGATAGATATAACAAGATGAATAAATACACACAATGACTTAAAAGTCATGATATTATCGAGAAATGAGGGGACCAGGTGTCTGTTCTGAATTTTTTTTCAATTATTGGTTATACATAAAAAAAATTATTAAGAATTTGAAAAAATACTTTGTAGGGGTTAAAATTTAATGATATATTATTTCTTTTTCTTTTTTGCGATGTTAGATTTCGATTCTATGAATTTTTAAAATGAAGCAAGTAATGAAGAAATAAAAAAAAGATTTGTTTATATTTAAGTCTTAGATTATGTATACTTTTGATCAATAAATCAAATGCATTTCCACTAGCAAATAATTCTAAGTCAGTCATGAAACTAAAGCTAGAAGCCAAAACCGCAGGGTGGGTTTCCATTGCATTTCCTCCCTTCGTTAGGGCTCCCTTTTGGTTCAAATATGAGAATTAAATGGCTGTTCGCATAGTAGAGCACTGTAGTTTTGATTGTACACATTCGATTTATTATATTTAAAACTAATCAACGTCTAATAGTGCCAACGTGAAAGGTTGGCGAAACCGGTCACTAATAAAAACGAAAATGTGGAAAATCACTCAAGTATTTTATTCAAAAATATTAAAATGGAATTCCACCAAGTACTCTCTGCCAAAAATATTGAATTTCTTATATTATTTAGATAAATAGCTACAAACTAAAAAAAAGCTAAAAATATATTGAATCTATTTTAATAGTGGTACAAAAGAAAATAAAAAGAATTGATGTACGTAAAAAATATATTGCATAAGTAAAATATTTTAAAAGAAATATGTAAGAAATATGTGACCAAACCTTAACAGCCATTTTTGTAATGGATGGTGCTGGGATAACCGCATATTGTAGATTAATTGTGCAGTGAGACATCTACTCCACCGGCGTGGTGTGGAGAAGGGGTACAATTTCCGTCCTACAGATGTTTATAGAAAGGTGTGACCACACAGTGCAGATCGGCTAAATCGATTTGTGCCGCTTGACGAAACAACATTGCCGAATTCGATCAAGTATCTCCGCGTTTGATGAAGGCATTGCTGCTGACAAAGTTGGCGTTTTTCTTGTACTATCAGTAGTATGTATATATGGAAGCTTGTGAAAATAAATGTATTTAAGAAAATAAACAGCGATTTGTTACAAGTTATTTATTCCTATTGACTCTCGATACAGACGAGTGACTATTGCATCGGCTTCAACAATTTAAAAAAAAAATCAGTAATAACGTGACCAATAATATAAACCTACCTATACATGTTTATATGAATAATTTAATATTTTAAGTTAAACATCCTTAGTTTGAACACAAATGTTTTTATACAAAATACAGTGAAAATAACATTATTTAATAACAAAGTAACACTAGCACTGAAACTAAGTTTTCAGTGCTAGCGGAAACGAGGCACGCCAGACCATGGCCTTCTGCATGTTTGTCATCTTTGGTAAATTACGAATTTGAAATTTTTATCTATACACATGGTACATATAAGTTTTTCAACGTCCCGGTTTTGGTACCAAGGCTATCATTTTCAAGGATTGAAAGATAGCGCCTGTATCGAGACCGAAACGTTGGAACTCCAAAAATATAAGAAACGCGGCATTATAACGACCGCCAAAACCTGCGAGTACATTGCATCTTTTGTAATTTTTACACGATTTTGATCACAATAATTTTAATAATAACGCAAAAATATTAAACACCCCAGGAATATTTCTCTGTGGATTCGGTGTCGGAAATTTCTGCTTTAGCATTGCAGCCAGTGTTGGGGGTATCCTCGAAGAGAAAGGCGTTTGGACGTTTTTGGAAGTTGCTGTCGCCAAGAGACGCTCCAGGAGAAGGAGTCGCAGTGCTTGGGAGCATGCGACCATACAATATCGGAAAGGGGACGTAAGCGCTCGGCTGGGAATGGCCCCGATGTGATGTCCCCGGGTACATTAACGCGGGAGGGCTGTCGTATTTACCCATCTCTGCCTCAAACAGAGTATTGTTTATTAGATGTTGGACGAATATTCTGGCGGGCAATGTTGAGAGTTTCCGAATTTTCATTCCAATTTGTTCTCCAAACACGTCGTATTCGTCTCGTCCCCGTCTCTTGCGAGGCATGCCCCCCCTGATGGGCGCTCTGGCGCGCCTCGGGGCAGCGCACTTCTTCGGTGACGGAAACGCTCGCCTGGCTGCAGCAGTTTCAGGTTGCGGCGCCTGTTCGAGTATCTGCCTCTTATTTTTGATTCCATATGTGAACGATTCTATCCCCTCCGAAGCACCTGAACCTTGTTGATCCTAAAAAAAATATTTTTTATTGAGGATGTTTTGATTCAATTGTTTGAAGAGTATTCAAATTGAAAAGAGGTCATACATACCTCTGCGCTAGCAGAATTTTTTGATTTGCCTCTTTCCATGAGAAACTGCATTTGCTCGTAACAAAACCATTTGCATACATAGCCAGCGCCTACAGCGCTTCTGCCTTTAACTTTTTTACACTCCCTAGAAAAATGACTCTGCAAATTTTTAATCTTTCGCTCGATTTCGTCTTTAGTGAGATCGAGCGCAACCGTTATCTCCATAAGCGCCGCGTGCCGCTGCTTCCGGTCCTTGTATTCGCGCAGTCTGCAGTCCCACAACACTGGACGATTGTGATATAAATCTATAAGGGCGAGGACCTGCGCGTTCGACCACTCCATGTTAGCGACTGAACGGGATCTCCGTTCTGCCGCGCGGCACGCCACAGCTGCACGAGTCGGTTCGGCTTCCTTCGGCCGGCGATCGGCACCGCGCGGTACCGCGTCCTGCGCCTCTCGACACGACCGGCACTGGACGTGTTATTTTTTAACAATTACCATCGAAATTATTACTTTAATGCTAATCTTCTTTCAAACTGAAATAAGAGTGAGACTAACAACGACGATTTGAGATTTTCTAATCGAAACGAAAATTCTCAACAGAGCGCTAAGCTAGCAACTGTTTTATTATTTTCATGTTAAGTTGTGTCAAAGCGCAATGATAGAGTTCATAGTTTATCATATAAAACGAGTATGAGTCACTCTTACCTGTATTTATATCACCAGTTTTTATACCTACACCTCGGTCGATATGTCAAATGTAACCAAAAAAACTTTCAGACGTAAAAGCGATTAACGCCGAGAAAAAATTCAAAAGCAATTAAATAATGAACGGAAGGCGTCATAAAAAAAACTGCAGATAAAACAAGGGATTTCCGTATTTTTAATTCAAGAAATGAATGAAAAATTCCAATTAACAGCCATTATGGCGGTTTCCACGGACGTTCGCGGCTCTTGCCTGAAAAATCCGCGCCCTGTAGCCTGAGGGGCGGCGAGGGGGCGGGACAGGGAGGCTCGAGACCCGGGAAGGGTGGCCCTCTACGCGGCAGCTCTACCCGACCGTGCAATGCATTCTGTGATAAAAACAATGTCGCTAGCGAGGCCGAATTATAATAGATAAATTATTTTTAACATATTTGATAAGAACCTGGGGAGCAATTGAATTGATTGAGTCTTTGCGTGAATATTTCTGGAAATGGTACGTAGAGTCTGAAAAAAATAACAAAGTGTTTTTTTTAAACAAACAATTATAGCAAGTATTTTTTTTTCCTTACTATATCTAAGCATCTATTAATGTGACACAAAAATAGCTTCACAATTTTAAATATTATTACTAGTATTTTCGGCGTATTGGAACGTCACTGCATTGTGAACAAACCCTCCGCAAATAATTAGCTTCGTGTACCTTTTTTAATCCTCGCTCCGCCCCTGGCGTGATTATACGTGCGATGCGGCCCACCTGCCCCGGGCTGAGCGGCCAATCTGTTCAAATAAATAAAAACAAACCTTCACCAATACCCACATCCGATATCACTACGATTTTTACTTTTTAGTCATCAGGGCCAAAATCAACAATCAAGACTTTTTTGTTTTCTCCCCGCGAGGAAGATATCTAAATCAGATCATAATAAAGAGTGCAAGGGGTTAGTAATGATTGGGTGAGACTAATGTTTTTTTCCCCTATTATTACGTCTCCAGCATTTATCTTGTGGTATATAAGCTATTTATTTAAAGTTTACTTTTTTTATTTCATTTTCCATATTTTCTCGAACAACCAATCATTTTTATAAATTAATAAATTGTTTTTCTATTATTTATAGAATTTTCCAAACATACTTTATTAAGGGTTTCTAAGGTATGAAAAAATAGGGAAATAAGACCATCCTTAAGATAACGTTTACATCCACACCATACATCCACCCCTAGCATCATAATCGCCCCTATTTAAGAATTGACAGGATGGTGACTATGTTAGGAAGTTTCGGGATCGGGGTTGATTCTATCTAAATGCTTCTCACCAAATTACCACCCAAAGTATGCTTATCAATATTTTGAATTGGCTTTATAAACACTCAAGATACTTGTCTATTGGCGGAAATCTTCGTTTTCATAAACAATTTTTATCAATATTTTTAACTCATGCTACTTTTCATATTGTTTGTTGCTTACAAATTTCAAGCGAAATTTATATAATTAATTTTTGTTTCAAAGCCATTCTCCTCTTTAATCTTAATTAACCGGATAAGGGGGATAATTATGAACCGATGTGTCTGGGGACAGGTCGGTTGCAGCTCTTCCGTCGGGGTGAACTCCCTTAGAAATATATCAGGCATGAATTCACCCTTTGGGCTGTTATAGATCGGAGAATGAGATATATTCCCATCGACAGATACAATGTTGCAGCTTACGAGAAACATTTAAAATGTATCTCTTTGTGCAGATATTATAATTAATATATAATATAAAAAATAATATATGTATTACGTACAATGAAATCAGACTTACAGTATTTTATGTTTTTTTTTGCATTTATTTGTAATTTTTATCAAATAATGATATGTTGAATATTTTTAACAATGAAAATAAATTTACATCGATTCAATTACTTTATATATTTTTTAACTATATAATACTTTCTACGTATTTTGTCATCAAACATGACCAAATATATTTTCTCAGACTTACTCACAAAATTATATTGTACTAATATATTTTTTCACTTTTTTTTTACAAAAGCCAGATATTATAAAAAAACTTAAAGAGCTTATATTTTATTATCTTTTATTATTTATTATGTTCTGTCGACTCTCAACTCTCATGTTTAACTTTGGAATTAAATGCACGCCATTGATAATGATAAGTTTACACAAAGGTATTTATTCTGGTGTTTTTCTTTCTAGGGTGTGTCCCGGTACAGGGATACACCCTAGGAAATTTTCAGGAGTTTGTCGGAAAACTTAAATCACAATACCCAAGATAGAAGATTATTTAAAAACAACCTTTGCTAAAACCAACGATTAAAAATATTTATTCTGTATTTTATTTTTGTGCTATCATAATTATTACTAAAACGTCAAAAATCTTTTGTATGAGTTAAATGCTATTTAAGTCAATGATTATATAATGTGGGCATTAGATGGGTAGGAATCGACATTCGCTTTCAGGTATGGCGAGGAACCGCTTACGTTGTGCAAGATATCCACTGAATTCACGATAACATTGTTTAGCAAGCACATTTGCATGAAACCAAGCCGGTCAGTCACGCCCATGTCATGTCTAGCCGAGGCAATTTTACCCACTGCTATATTTAACATAAATACCTCGCTGGACCTAGTTTACAACTCATCGCAACAGAACGACTGTTTTTCACAGAGCAGAAACTGCTAATTTTGTATTATTTAGGAAGTGATTGATTTATATTAAACCATTTTATTGTTGAGTGCTTTGCAGAGTAGCACTTGGTGTGTTTATTTGCTATCTGTGGTGTTCCGGGCTTGAATACGGAAAGAGCAATAATGTTTAGACATATAATGAAAATACGCTCTTCAACACAGATTTTGTGTGATATCTCGTAGTATCAATTTCCTTTACCTCTCCTACATCTGCATAGTGGTTTATTTATTACATTTAGGCTTGAGTGTATAGTAAATGTAAAACATGATATTATTAGTTGCAAAACGTAAGTAACACGTTTTTTTTTACCAATTTATGTTAGCAGGTTTTTTAAACAAGGATACTGTTTCGTATTTTTGCAAACATCACTATTTGGTAATATATATGTTGATACAATGTAAACTTTGATTGGAGTTGTATTTGGGTCAATATTTAGTATTTGCTACCGGCGTAGAGTGCAGACAAGGTCCTTGCATGCAAAAACGGCTCATTGCAAAGACAATTAGTTTGCTGACATATGGCCGCGTATAGTGCCGCAACGAGGACTCGCCGTGGCCTGTCGCATAATCGTTACTCAATAGACATTCTCCAGAGACCAGATCCGGTTGCGGGGGACAGGGCCGCACTCGGGCGCGGGCCCGTCACACGCTCCGCTCCCGGCCGTACGGGCCCGGTGAGTTAATTGAAATTTTCACACACATTGCGGATGTCCCTATCATCTGCCCGATCAATATGAAACTATAGTTTTACCTAAACGAACAAATTTATAATTATTTTTTCCGAATAATTAACGATTGAGTACATATTGTATTCAGCTGTTTTCATAATGTTTCATCTGTGTACGAGAGCGTGATACAAAACATTATATTGCGGTTTTCAATTAGGATTACAATTTTTTCGCGTAAATAATTAATGCCTTTTATACATATCATAGATGTAACATTTTTTTAAATATTATTTCAAATATTGTTAAGCAAATCAGTCAGTCAATATTAAAAAAAATTGTTCTCTTTTTACTTTTTATCCTTACAAATATATATATATTTTTTAAATATAAAGTAGTAGTAGGTGTATACCCCTGTAGGAATGTATTAATTTTAATTTATCGTACAGTAAAAATAGGACAGTGTGAAATAACCGAATGAAACTCAAATCGTCAACAGACGGTCCTGAAATACTATCTCTCATCGGTGCTTTTTTTACTTTGTATTTGAGCCTTCCTTTGAGCTTGAAATTTGACACTTTTTGAAAGAATCTCTGGAAGTAACAAGCATCTATTTTATGGAAATTCTTCATTCAAGTCGGGGCTACGGGCGCACCAGCGGATGGACATTGAGTCAAATAGTTTCGAGGGTTTTCACGGCTGGCTGATTGAAAGGTGTTTCTGTTTAACTATTTGCCGTGTGATTTGATCATGTCATCACACCTGCGATGCGTTCTCAGTTTCAATCGATGTACATAATACATAATACATAAAATAACTACTTATCTGCATCACAACGCTAGAGCAAATGTGTATCAGTGTTATAACGTATTATATTTTATTAATATTATAAAAAGTACTTGAAATTAATTTTAGGGCCTCAACGGTCTCATCCGTTGGTTTTGGTTTTTTTTGGTGTGTGTTTAGTATATTTACTTTCCACGTTACTAATTATTGCTGATGGCCACCCCTTGCCGGGCCTGGTCTGCCGCACTCGCTACGGTAATGATAATTATTGACAAAACAGGCAATACTGCCGCATGGCACCGCCGACCGTGTATGAGCCTCGCCGGCTCCCTCGCCCCCTCCCTCCCTCGCAGCCCGCAAGCACTCCTACTAAATTAATACTTACCTGTTACTGACTACCTGATTACGTATTGCCAATAACAGCCAGATCACAGACAGCCAACCGACTAAAGGGAATTAATTAAAAATTCGCCGCAAACGCATGTGTATTTCTTTATACGAATATTTTTTTTATGTCATCTATTAATTTTTCTGACGTATCGAATCGACGTATTATAGCATTGCTTGACGAAGCGCCAGTAAATAATAAAAAAACGAATTATCTAATTACTAATTAAAAACTACCACGCAAGCAACGTGCTTTATGTACACAATAGTATGGAGGCTGAGTTAGCACGTGGGACATTTAGCAGGAAGGCCAACCCTCGGTGGATAAGAGAAGTCATGAAATCGTACCCAAGAGGAATTAAGGGACTACGGGGGTGTCTAAAAGCCCACTGATTATATGGGATTATATAAACAGCAGTGTCGTGCCGTATCTTATAGCAAACAGAGCACACCCATTTGTATTAATATAATAGTCAATAAAATAATGTTTATCAATTTCAAGAGCGTTCAAGCAATGAATGCATCGAGTGAATTACAATTACATATTATAAAGTTCATGCGATATTTCACAAAATTCATAGTTTAGTAAGCATTTAAAACCTGAAAAAATTTGAAAATGAAGGTAGCTATGTTTAAAATAAACATTGCCAAACACTTTTTTTGAATAGTGCGTAAAACAGCATCGTTATTGAATTGGCATTTACGTTTTTTGAAATAACTTAACAAAAAAAATTGTACATGTAAGTATACAAGCAGGTTGCATGGAAAATAGTATTAATTATGTTATGATTTTTTAATTTCGAGTAATAAAAATAGCCTATACCAACTTCTAGTTAGATCGGCCTAAAGAGTTATACTTTGTTAAAATCTCAATAATAACTTGTTTTATGAATAGCAATAACCGTAAATACCTTATCATGCATAAGCAGATAGTTACCTGTTGAATGCATTATTGATAATAAATTTATAACACAAAGGCTCGACACACCTTCCTTCGGGTGATAAACTACTGGGGGCGGTTCAAAGGTTTTGCGGGTGAAAGGCTGCCGAGATTTATGGTCGTATCATGTCGTTAGGGTGGCGCTGCAAGAGTTATTCTGCCGTCGGAGCCTTCTTATCTGAAACCGGTATATTTCAGTCACCTGTAAAGTTCTTACTAATGATTTTTTTTACAGATTTACACATGTTATTATAAATGAATGGTCTACCACCACACTTCTTTGCAAGCACACTGTGTGCGACTGTAGGGGAAGAGGCAGATAAGTTTAAAGCAATCAGATGAAAATGCGGATGTTTTTAAATTAATACGCTTTGGGCATTTTTTTGCTTTGTTACAAACAGGGAACACAACCTGGTTCTAATCCTAGACAATACGCCATCTTAATGCAGCTATCCTCCAGTCCATCTCATCCAACACCCGACAGTCCTTCGTTACACTCTTCAGCGATATCATTTCAGGTCTGCTCCCAGTTTAGTTCGGGAGATCAGGCGAGACTTGAATTGTCTTTTTAATATCTCAAAAGTTAATCAATACTTTGAAAAAGTTTTCTGCGAGAGTTTGACCTGGAATCAACTGAAAAGTTTCCTAAATTTATTAAAATTTTCAAAACTTTTAAATTGTATCCAATTCAAACCCCCTCACAAAAAAATCACTCAAATAAAGATTTGGCTGGTTTCAAAGAAAACGCTAGAGATGTAACAAGTCGAATGCATCTGAAACTGCTTTTAACTGATTAATGGCTTTCGGCCATTTTGGAGAAGGTGGAAGGGGGGGAGATTGTAAAATTCCTTGTTCAGGATTATCTGTTTTTTGATATTTCTAAAACGTGATATGTTTGTTATTTGTAAAATACAACACAATTCATCCAGTATATTTGTAGTTTGGTATGAATTTGATGTTTTGAAAATAAAGTAGAGAACTTTAGAAAAAAAGAACTATCCATAAAATGGTTTTTTTTTTTACCATAAAATGATTTATTTCAATATATATATATATATATATATAAATATATATATATATATATATATATATATATATATATATATATATATATATTTATATATATAAATATATATATAAATTCGATAACAGGAAAGGTTCAGATATGTTTATTACTCTGTAGGCTTTTGTTTGGGTTTGCCTAACCATATATATATATATATATAGCAGCGTTATTTAGCACACGATATCAAGATAGATATCAATTAGGTAATTTTGAGTTTTTTGTCGGTTACGTATTTAATTTTCTGCCGTTGAATTTAAATAATTGAGCTTATAATTTTTGTTGCTGCGATTGTCGCGTCGAAGAAAAGTATCAATAAAACTTTATTAAAAAAACATTTATTATTAAAATTCTCAAAAATATGTAGAACATTACAATAAAGTGTCTTCCCATCTACATAAACTGATAAATCAATTATTATTAAGTTGTCAGAAATACAACAAACACCATTGTGAGGTGGCCGCCGCACAAAAGCCATTCAAACCTTTTCACTCGGACAAAAACCTACACGGCATTTTTGTGACCCCGAAAAACCGAATTTATTATTTCGACTAATATTCCGAAATAATAATACGCGCCTAATGTATTCCTTTCTCGTTTTTGTGTATTCATAAGCGGCATTAGCATATGCGTCTCTCCCTGTCGCGCTCAATGTCGTGCCGCAAGATATACGCTTGCCATTGTGCGGACTCAAATGCTCCGAGTAGCCGAACGGCGAATCGGACGATCTTCAAACAAAAACGCCAGAGCTTCATACACTTCGGTGTCAACTTACGCCGTTCTAGTATTGCACTGTCGACTCTTACAACGTTTTACATTCGACACACGATGTACTGAACTCGAATGCTTCGGAGCGTGACGCGGCTTCAGAGGCGAGCTGCGCTCATGTACAAAACGTCATAAGTTCGCGTGTGCTTCCATAGACATTTGCTGTTACGATTCTGAGCCCTCGGGGCACTTGTGTCGTTTTCCGATTCATTTTCAAGCGGTCCGTAGATTACCAGCCCACAAAACAAAAATAAGTCGCAATAACCTCATAATAGAGTAGACTTGATATTTACGTAGTTTTTTAAAAAAATTATTTTATAAAACGTACATTTTTGGCTTATTTAATACAATTTCTCTACGTAAACCTGTTTTATTTAATTCAAATAATTAAAAAAAAATTAAGAATAGACAAAAGTAAATAAAATGTATATGTAATAAATTTATATAAAATTTTAATAAATATTGTTATTTTTTTTTTATTTTGGATGTGTTTTTTTAAGGTATAGAAACTACTAAAAAGGCATTTCTGAATCCATACGATATTTTTTTTTTATCGTGGAACTTATATTTTGTTCATTAGGTTTTGGGGCAGCTCTCCTGCGGTCCGGAGGAGGTCGAATGCCTCTCACGAATTCCATGAATTATTCGGTTTTGCCGCGCGACTCGGGGCCGCGGTAATGCGATACTTGGCGGGCGGACTGCACCGCGCCCCCTCGCCCCTCGTCCCCCCCCCCCCCGCGCCCCTCGCCCCCGCGCCCCGCCCCCCTCACCCCCGCCCCCCCCACCCGCGGGTCGCGGCGCGGAAGGGCGCGCGGATCTTATTTGACTTCGGAATCCAATTTGTTCTGAATATAAAGCTACGAATAAAAAGGGCGCTACGGAAAACCTTAACGGCGCCGTTAAACTTAACACACTCGCTTTAATGGCTTTGTTAAATATTTTTTAACGATGACATGCAATGCTAAACAAAGTGAGATTTTTTCACATATATGTGTTGTAATAATTATTTATATCGAAATATATTTATTTTCAAATTCTGCTTCTTAAACCGAAAAAATTTAAGTATTTTTACAAACGTATTGGATAAAGCCTGTTTCAGCTTATTGTCCAAGGAAAAATCGAAGGAAAAAGAGCCATTGAAAGAAGAAAACACGCGGGTATGAAATTTACGCCAGAGGCTGGAAGCCGGGAGTCCTCCTCTGAGGAGAGGCACTCGAAAAAAAAATTGTATGTATTTACTAAGATCTTATGCAAACAGAAGTATTTTGAATGATGTGCTATAAAAAAATGGCGAGCTGCGAAAAATTGTAGCGGTTACTCTCTGAATATGACATAAATAAATTTGCTGCATTAAACATCGGCGAATTTTGGCATATACATACATACGTATCAATCTATTTAAGAAGAAAAAAACTATTCACTAACAATACTTCCTACGAGGCGCCAATGACCTCCCAATCATTGTAAGCGAGCCCACCCGAAACGCTTCGAAAAAAGCCGAGCGGTCATTACGCGTCTCATCCGAAACGCCGCCAGCGCCGCCCGGGCCCGCGGACTTGTCACCTTCCGGTCCTGAGAAGCGACTCAATTGAAAAAGAAATATTGTTTATTTGATAAACGCCTTCGTAACAAATTAATACCCCGCGGCTTTTTGGTCCATTTCGGTACGACGCGCAGTGGCGCGCTGGAGATGTCGTTGGGCTTTGACGGCCGATCGATGCAAAGGAAGTGCAGAAAAAAGTACAATAGATATTTTAAAAAAAATCACAGACTCTGATAATAATTATTGAATTTGTGTTTCTTTGATATTGCACCCACTTATCGTTTTTCTGCGCAATAGATTTGAGTAGACGTTAGTTCCTGGTCCCGAGCACACTTCTCGTAACGTCTCCGCGTATTTATTTAAGTGGCAGCATAAGTGAGTCACCTCGCCAAAGTATAGTCTTTAGACTGTTCTATATTTGGCTTGGCAACTCTCTCAATATATTTAGGAAGGTTGGGTACAGCATATCTCATTAGAGTGCTGCATATTTCTGAGCCTTTTCAAGCTTGTTAGAATGGCCAGAGGGTTTCTTACCTTAAATATGGATGCTTGGACAATTTTTTTTGTTCTCACATCTTTTAAATGAAAATGTAAGTTTCTTTTTAATTGTGAACGTATTATTTTTTTTAAATATAAAAGTACACTTAAAATTTAAACACTTTTCCCAAATTTTCAATACACTACATTTACAGGTAATCGATTCACACGATGATAATAAAAATCGATACGAATATTATTTGTATGCTGTATTCGATCTATATTAAAAGTCAAAGATATTCGCGAGTCACAGATCTACGAGTCTAGCAAAAATCTTGGAACATCTGTTCTGCACTTGCAAATAGTAATGATTTAATTTCTCGCTCGGTCACAGTGGCATTGAAGCTTAATCAGCAAGAGCTCCGGGTCGCAATAGCCGTGGAAAAAAATCAAGGATTTTTCATGTCGTTTTATATGCGAATCGATGGTTTAAAAACATAGTGAACACAGTATACCCGTATGACTAAAAATATTTAATAATATTCACTGGCCTAATTATATCGGTCGTCTGACGAGATGAGCTAGCTCGTCGCCCTGCGCGGCTGCAGCGAGTGCATTCCGCGAGATCGATTATTATTTTATCGCCGAACAGTAAAACTCTGCCATCAATGCGCCGTAAAGTACACAAATAAATATGCTGGCCAGCCTCGGCAGTCGGCGCTCGATTTAGCTGCTACTCTCACGGATGGACTCTTCCTCTTGCAAAAGAGACAGTTTAAATTATGTGATTATACATAATAATTTTTATTTCTATATTCATGCGATTTCGTTGCGTTTGTTGATAAACATCAGCACTTACCTTATCTGAACTGTTTATCCGATGTTTCGATTTTATTTTTATCATGTATGTGTTCTTAGCGACAGGAGATAGTGAGATATGATGCGAATAAAAGTTTTTTTTATGTAAAAATTATTTTAGAATAAAAAATACGACACTACAACATACTTGAAAGTAGCAGCGGCATTATATATTTACTATAAATATACGTTTTCAGCAGCAGAGCATGCCGGTTATAAAATAAGGTGCATAGTTAGAACTAAATAAATCTCAGATCCATTTTTTTATTGTTGTTGCTGTTTCTAGTCTAGTGTAGTCTTATTAAAAATGGCTTAAAAAAAATTTACTGTTCAGACTATAATTTTTATTGTAATTATTCAAAAATAATAATAATTGATTGAATCGATATACATGAAGATCTGTGTGCGCTTAAGATAATAAAATATAATTTTTAATATATATTGTTAATCGCAGATTATTTGGTATTCACTGGAAAACTACTTATTATGCAACTTGTGTAATATGATATGCAGTTTGTTAAATATTACTTTCGTCGATCAGCCTTTGAGAAACTGGGTGTTAGGGAGATACTGAACATTGCAGATTTTCTAAGATAGCTGCGTAGAAAGCGTGATGCGTGGGTATATATTATATTTATGTAGCGGGTAGACAGAACCTCTAGTGACAGTGTGTGGGCGAGGGTAAAACGGCTGAGGGGACGTCCTGAAGCCGACTGCCCTGAAGGGACCATAAAATGGATACGTGATTATCGGGGATGACTTTGGAGATGTTGTTATCATACTATTCGCAAGTCACTGGTGAAACTTGGAAGATTAAAAATACACCACGCATTTCTTTGAATAAAAAAATATTTATTTACTGGCGCTAAAAAAATATATCCTAGAGTACTGCTTATTTTTCATTTAAATTATTCAACCCAGTGTAGATTTTTATTTACGCGGAAAATCAAATATTAAACTACCTTATTACGCAATTAAGCTTATATCTACGGATAGAATATGTGCTTACATAAATATTTAAATTATAAGTAATTAATAGGTTTATAACAATCCTATTACGAAGCACGTTTATTTATTAAGAGCGATCGGCTTTATTGCAGTTGCTTATTGAACGCGACAAGTTGGTACACTGTATCCACCCATATAAGCGGTGTCGAGTTATCTAAAGATATCAAATAGGTAATATCATGTTCTCCGACCGACAGCGTGATTAATGGGACAAGGCAAGCCCTCGTTAATCACACCATTACAGCCGCTACTTAGTACACTGGAGCAAGACGTTTTCTATTTTCTCAATTATGTTTCCATCAATTAAAAAAAACGGATGATTGAGCAGATTGGTATTTGAAGTGGATATACTTTATGTGAAGTTTTGTTAAAAGCCAAAGGTAAATATCCATTTCATTGACTTACGGTTTGAAACAAGGAAAGTGTATTTATAATACATGTACTATTATAACTTCACATTGTTCGACTTCAGTTCTCCTTTATGGAGTCGAAGCTTGGACACTCAAGACAGCTAATGCAAAGAAATTAGGCATTTGAAATGTGGCTGTATAGGAAAATCCGACCGTGTCAGAAATGAAAGAGTCATGCACATAATGCGCAAAGAAAGGTAACTCTTTACACTGGTAAAGAAGCGAAAGGTCTCCTATTTTGGACACATTTTTCGCAACAATAAGTATGGTATCCTCCAGCTGATTGTCCAAGGAAAAATCGAAGGAAAAAGGGGCATTGGAATTTTTGGAATTTTTGGAATATATAGGCATTGGATTTTACTTTAAAACAATAATCACGATAAAATTTAGATGCTGAGGCTACAAGCAAAAAAATAGGCCCTATGAAGTATTTTTCAGCTAATGAATGGCTCCGTCCTGCAATATTGCGTTTTATACATATTATGGCATGCATTTTAATAATTGGATGTGAATATTATATAATTTTGTTTTTATATCATAAAAAAAGTACATATACGTTAAACTATGTACTCATAGAACAACCTGAGTACAGGCCATTTAATGGAGAATACACACATTACTCAGGTGTATAATATCAGGTATTCAACAAATTACCAGGCAAAAAGCTTGCCATTTTCTTAATAACTAAACTAACCTTTAATGGAAATTAATAGCTTTGCATAGCTCGATTAGAGTTGCATAAATTTTACTCCTTGTAAGAACGCTGCAGAATTTGCATCCCACCGGATGGTATTAATTTGAGAGATGTGCGTGCGTCGGTGCAAGTGCACCGGCCATTAGCCGCCATGGCTGCTGCGGGAGCTGCAACGGGCTGCACAATCAGAGGTCGGATTACACGTTGGAGCATCGAAGGTCTATCTAGGCTTAGGACTCACGAGACATATTTACTCAATGCTTATTATCAATCATTAAAACTTTACCCTATAATCAAAGATATAACCTAGTAGACTTGTTATGAAAGAGCGGGTAATATTATCCATAGAATTATCAAGACTCGCCACATTTGTTAATAGATCGATTGGATTTGGATTTTTTTAAGCATGGAGTGAATCGCACATCTGTATGCCAGATTTATAAGATGAGTTCAGCGTCGACAAAATTAAATACTATTAGAAGATAATATAATAACAATATATATCATCGCGCAATAGATAGCGACTAGAATAAAATACGCCGTCTTATGTAATAGTCTGATTATGTAGAAGTAGTAAAATAAAGATAATGATAATATTTTTTGATATAAATTAATAGTATATTCCAAAACATCAAACTTCTGAAGTGCGGTTTATGCTTAGATGCGGTGAATTATACGGTTTTTATACCATCACTGGTGAATCAATTTTATTTCATTCCTCTATTTACACTGAAAAGTCTAATTTCTGAAAATACTGCTTTGTATTTTCCCATTATCGAGCAATAAAAACTGCTAAATATACACAAAATTCTTGGCGGGTATCAAAAAACCTTTTTAAATCTACTAAATTGTGTTTTTTTATTGGGCAGTAGACATTTTAATTGAAAGATGTTGTCGTCGACGAGGAGTACACTAGCCAATTAAAATGTGTGTTTTGTTATTATTGATTTAACCGCTAAACATTTTTCACTTAGATAAACTGAGTTGGGTGTCTAAACATTCAATCTAAGAAGTCTTGATAAACGCAACGCGGTTGAGAAATATTCGGAAAAAGTCTGGTTAATACATTGGAAAAATACACCACGTAAAAGTATAAGTATAATAAAAATATTAGGAAAAGAGTTTGAAAATTTCTTAGGATGAAATAACAATTTCTTAACAAAATTGTGCATTTGTTTAAAATATTAATTCGTTTACGCGGCGCCACTGAGCTGAGGTTTCCTCGGGCGATCTTCATAATGAACACATTGGGAGGGCTGCCCGCGGGGTGGGAGGGATCGGACCTCTGGGCGGAATCGATTTAGGACCTCGCGGTGGTGACGTCACCGCACCAAACCCGTCGGCAGACCGGACCATTTTGTTGTGAGTGGTTTTCGAATACTGCGCTTTCGTGTTGCACGCCGTAGGAATTTACTAGGACCTTTGAAAAGTTGTAACATTCTTAGACACCAATGAAATTCGTGCCATAACCTCCGTGAATTTATTAAAAATTTGAACCCAGTTTTTCATTAAGGACATGTGATTTTTCAGTAATATCTTTGTTTCAAAAATGCTTTATGTGATTGACTACTTTTTTGGCAAATTGCTTTCACCTCCCAGAGATAACTTCAATAGTTTTTTTTTTAATTACATACTGCAAAGTATGAATGTATCTCGACAGAAAGCGAAATTTTACTGAACATACTAAACACAATAGGTTTTTTAATACCTACAAAAGTATATTATTTATAATAATACGAGTTATATGAAAAACAGAAGAAAATATCCGTTGATTATTTTCTTAATCAATCGTTGCATAGAAAAATGCCTGAATAATATTTTCCATATACCCACACACACATACGTATTTACATTTAAATAACTTTACAAAAAACTTTATTGCTGAAGCAAGAATAAATTCCATTTACATTGAGTAATTTATAAAAGTTAAACCACACACTAGCCCATGTCTGTCGGATCTGTCAAAAACATTGGTAAGAGTGATTAATCGATCGTGAATGCAGCAAATTTTTGCAAAGCCATACTGGAAAGTTTTAAATTATATAATTTTCATATTTTCATTAATGCTGGCTACATTACAAACGAAATTATTTAAATTCAACAGCTTTCAATTGAATATACAATCCACAGCTTTTATATAAAAGAAATAAACTTATAAAAGTAAAAACAAAGAATCTTCAGGAAAATATGAGAAAATTTCACTCTCTCTGCCCCGTAAATAAATTAAACCAAAAGCTCTGAGGAGGAATAATCAAAAGAGTGCTACGAATAGTAAGTGACATAAAAGCTCATTTGTAAAAGTTTCAACCAAGATTTTTTTATGAAAAGATGTTTTCCAACAACTTGATTGTTTTTTAGTTACAGCTTTTTACCACAACGATTCAATTACGTGCTTTGCGATAGCAAAATATTTTATCTGAAAGCTTTTACTATCAGAGGTAAAATTAAAAGGCGTTGATCTGAAAACCAACAAGTTTAATTAGTGATAAATATTTTCTATTTACCAATACTAAAATTATATGTATATTTAATTTAAAAAAATATATATGTATAAATGTAACATCCGCGATAGCTAGAATTTTTTTTTGGCCATGAATAGTAATGCATCACTGATTTGATGTAAAAAATAAAATAAAACTATTTATTTTAAATATTATGCACATAAATAGGTTTCTATGAGTAATATTTACTTAAGGTATTATAAATAAAATATAATACAAGCATAAATATAAACGCTACGGTGTCACAGAAAATACAGTCCCTCAGCCGAGAGTGCGGGTTAATTTGAAGGGCCATCGACGGTTCCGCTCTTTGCGGTGCGCTGCGCGGTGTTGTCATAGCACAAGAATGCAACGGTGAATAAATTAATAGGGATTTTATAATTTATCGTAAATATGTGCCGAAGAATTTTTATTACTTTGTGCTATTGTTGAGAGCTATTTTTTGTTTTGTTTCTAGAACATAATTTTGGAAATTATAATCTTGATTATAAATACGTATGGATTTGAGCGCACCACTCCGAATTCGAAGTATTGAAACATTAATACGACATACGAGAACCGAGTATTTAACATATCATTACGACCCAAAAAATGTAGATTACTGTATTTTCTCTGCACGTCGAAAGTTAATCGTGACATTTAAAAAAACAGCTAAAAGAAAGAGTCAGCATATTTAATAGGATATGCTATGAACGTTTTAGCACACTCTCCAATCTAGTTAGGGTAGGTCTGTATTGCTCCTGCTCTATTATTAATCTCTACAGCAAACTCACTGACGATGTGAGATATGGCAAAGCTGATATCTAATCAGACAAAAAGCAAGAGAATCAGAATTATTAAAAACAACAGCGCCAAAAAATGCAACCGAAGCAGCAGTTCCTCGTTTATTTTATAGCAACTTGTATGCAACACGGTGGACTAGTATTTTATTTCTTTGAAGATCCCGATGTATTATCAACGTAGTCCAAGAAAAAACGCTGTTAGTTTAAGTAAACGAAATAGTTATGCTGCATAATAAAGATATACACGAAACAATCTTGAGCAATTTACTAGATTTCGACCATTTTGTACTTAGTTGGTAAAACGTGATCTCTTGCGTATTGTATCCTTCAAAATGCTAATTCGATATGTCCACTGTACTTTAGTCTGAATGGGACAAACTCAAGCCTGACTAACTGCCCGTCGTCTCGTGTCTTTGCGATTGATGATCAGCATTCAGCTCTCCATTGCACTCTGTCAATGCTAGGAGGGAGCACTGATTGAACGATTCATTCTCAAGAGACAATGAATGATATATCTTTTCTAGATGCTCAAGTGGACTTCTAGCCTGTTTTTTCCGTTATTTCAAGACTGGCTGTGATTTTGGAAAGATTATTAACGTGTTTTGGAATAATTTGCACCGCGGTTCTCCCGACGAAGCACACAGGGGGAGCGTGCAGACTTGCTCGCACAATGAAGCATATCGAGTCTGACCGCAATCGTATAAACAACGCGAGTGACTTTTCTGAACAATGCCGTCGTTACGTCATCGCATTTTACGGCCCGTGTCTTCGCGTCGGGCGCGTCAATAAAAAAACGCAATGATTTCTAAAGAGATAAGCGGCCCGACATCCGAGGAACGGGATCAAAGAATGCCCTGCGCCGCAACAAATATTTCAATAATATATTGCAAGCCGCGCTAATGTTCGTAATAAATACACCAGATTTATCTTTCACCGCGGCACACGGCGATACTTAATTACTACAAGCCGCGCGGCTAATTCACTGAAAAAAAGTATTTATTTCAAGTCGTTCTAAGGACTGCTTTCGTTTGTCGCGTTTATGCGAGATGTGACGTTTTGGCAGGGACGGGTCGGTATAATTTATCTCAGTCTCGCTCAACGAGGGGACGTGATGAATGCTTCCTTTTTTTAACGTTCGGGTTGTCTCGGGATTGTTCGGGAACCTTCGGCTTGCCGGGACGTCGGAGCAAGTGTATTCGGGAAATGATAAATCTCTTATTTCTTTGAGATAAATTTTGAAAAGACCGTCTCTTTGTTATTAAAAAAAAATTATATCGTAGACGATCTTATTATAAATGAGGTGTTTTACTGTATAATATATAAGCCAAAAATATGTAATTAATCAATCAAGAAATGTACAGGATTTAGCCAGAAATTACATTTTTAATAATGGTGACAATACATATTGACAAATTTGTGGTTATTTGACGGCTCGTAAATGATTAAAAGCGTGATTATTTTTCACTAAAACTTTTGATTTTAAAAAGTAATTTTAATCTAACTACAAGATGCAATAATAAATAGGCGATGATTTTAAATGTATAGTTTTATTTTTATCGTTTCAAGAGAAATACTCCTTAACTTGTGATAATACTATTCAACGTCGAATGGCCTTTCTTTGTAAAATCTTGGCCTTTCTTTTTTTGTGATATATTTAATAAAATTGATATTTTCTAGAAGAATATAAGAAAATGAAAACTTTTTTTCTACATAACCATTGTTTTCAATTTAAGCCGCCGACACTTGAATGATAAGCTTTGGGTTTCTCATTTTTTTGAATCGACTGAATAAATCCCGCAAGCGGCTTTCAAAATAAAGTAAAAAATAGTTACAAAGCTATCGGTGCCCGCGCCTATCTCTGTAAGTTTCCATTCAAGCAGGCTTCATTGCATGTAATAACATGTAATTTAGTTGGAAAAATGAGCGAGCGTAGAACCTTCCATACAATTAATTTCTCGCTAGTGCGAGCTATAGACAGGAACATAATACATATTCCATTTTCCCCATTGCTCTAGTAATATGATATTACCATTATTATCGGTGTAATCACGGTGGAAGAAATTAAAAGTTTTGTAAATGTAGACAACTTCGCTGAATTATCTCAGAATAAAGTGAAACACAATTAGCTTTTTGTGATGTCACAACTTTTTGGGATAAAAGTATGTAAAATCATAAAAAGTCAGCTGGGAGACTTGACCACAAATTCTGCAAGCAATTCTAGAGTGATCGGCAGCGATTGGATAAATACTTCAGAAGAATCGAGAATTTTCAAGAACTTTCTTTTTAGCATCTTGTTTGAGAAAATTTAGTGAGACGAACAAAAATAACAAAGCGTTCAATGTTCATAAATAAAATAAACTTATACATGAAATAGGAATAATTAGGTATTGGTGTTATTATAAGTAAAGTGTCTGCTTGATTAGCAAAGTGCTATCTTCATGGAATTAATTAGATATAAAATAAAATATTAAATTATCGCATCAACAGAAATTTCTCGGAACACATACGCAAGGGAAATTTTATAGAAAGACATTAGACATTATCCATCGTTTGATTTACATAACGACGCTATTTATGCAATATAACGATCATCTATGCAGATTTAACGAGTCTACGGAAGACGTTACAGCCGATGTCTTCTACAATGTGACCTCGACTAATGTGATAAAAAAACTTTTTTGACATCGATTATTCGTTAGTTTCGCAAGATTGCTAGGACTTTGTGTAAAATATCACAGCTCTCCGGAGATAATTTTGAATAGGTACGAGAAGAGTGGTTAGTGACTTCTTTCTAGTATATCTCACAAATCAAACAAAGATATTATATTAATGTACTGATGAAGGTGTTAAATTAGATAGTGAGTAATGATGAATTACGGATGAATTAATTGCCAACTATGTATTATAATAAATATAAATAGGATACAAAATCTGAAACTCCTTATTCTCCTAAAATATCGTTTAAATATGAATATTTTTAGTCTACATATTGAGATTTTGTATTTAGATGAAGCATTGTATCCAATGAATTTTTAATTCAGTTGAAATTGTTTACTTGCAAAAATGTACTTATTCATTATTTTCATCCCCCGCCATTCTACCCCCCTTCCCCTTGTCACTCTCTTGCGCTCCACAGCCTTCCCACCCCAAGTTGGGGACGAGGCACTTCATCCCTGTGATTGAATTATAATAACAATATTGTCGTTTGTGATAATCTCGTTATGAAGGCAATCAGGCCGGAATATTTAAAGGGTGGGGACTGACTGAAAATGTTACATTTTTGCAGGTATTTTGAGCAAAAAAGAAAAATTATTGATTGTGCTTCGGATATCGAATCGATACACAGATATCCTGAACGTGAAAATATTTTAAATTGTGCATTACAACATGCAAGACATCCAAGATTGGATAATATAAGACGTGTAATGTATAGCCCAGATGTTTGTGGGCAAGCAGTAGGAAGTATTCGCACAGCCGTATACTGTAGATGACTAATCAAATAATAATTTAATGTATTATATAACAAATATGAAATTTTTAGTTTCATACTACAATAACTAGTAATATATAGGTATCTTTTGGTATATACTATATGCGTATATTTTATTTTTTTTTGAAAATATACCGACGCGCAATGCTGTGAATAACTTGGTAAGCTGTTGGGCATGAACAAGTTTTAGCATCATGGTGTTGTTACACTTAAAAATAATTGCAATAATAATTAGGGAGGCACTTAATGTTTATAGTAAGTTCTGCAAACACCCTTACGTTCAATTAAATCAGCATTACAAACGCATTAAAAATCACAAAATTGCATTAAAATTCCTTCGCCCACAATCCGGTGCAATGTAAAACAGGTTTTGTCGGAGGGTCCGCGGGATGAGCGAGACGGCACACGTTGGCTCAGGGAGCAAGTGAGACGGCGCTATACGAGCCCATTAAAGATGGTTATCTGCGGGCCGCGACAGATCTCGCGCTATGGACTGCCAGACCCGGCCAACTAACTTAATGAGCTCCTGGTAAGAGATCTTGCACTAGACCAGTGATTCTCAAAATGTAATCCTTTTTATTCATTTAATTATATTTGTTTTTACAATTGGGAAGTTATGGTACGTGGGATAAAAAGTTTTGAATACCTGGAACGTAGATCTGTAAATCTGCATTCCGGACCGAAATTAGTTTTGATAGTGTGAATAAACTTATTTTTTTTAGAATTTGAAAGATACGAAGATAATTTATGTATTCAAATTATTTAAAACGCAAAGATGTAATGAAATATATTTTTAAAAAAAGTAAATTAAATATCCGTGTTTATATACATATATATCAGCATTGAATATTATTTTCGAATTGTCTTGTCATAAAATAACAGAACCTCATTCGTGTTAAGTATCAAGACCTTTAAACTTATTTATTATAGATTGTATTTCTCAAAATATTACCACTTTTAATCTAATAATAAACAGTTACTGTTCAAAGTTATTACTTATAAAAATAATGTCATGTCACTATTGTATTCGCGATTGCCTGTTTTTAAACATACAATATTTAGATAAATCGCATTTTAGATGCAAAAGGTTGCGAGCCACTGAATTGCAGGATGAGTTTGTAATGTACAAAGTCCTTGTGTTTACTCAGAAGTGAGTTTGTTCGTTAATTTATTTTTTTTGTTTTAAAACAGCGACATGAATTTGGTTTTTAATATATATCTCAGTGACTGTTTATTTGCTGCGTCGTATCGTCATAAAGTTACTTTGTTCGATAGAAAACAACGTATATATTAGTTTTATATTTCTACAATTGTTTCCGAATTCTATGCCTTGGAACGAAAATAAGAGTTAAATTTAGTGGAATATTTGACACGTGTATAGCAAATAAATACCAGTGACGTGCAGTAAATTTCAACCAAATCTAACCAGATCAAGCTCTTAGCCCTAAATATAAAACACCATAATTTATTGAAACGCCATGAATACAATTCCAAAACACAATTTTTTCATAATTTATTTAAAAGACATTTTAGTGACCTAGGATAGTAAAATATATGAGTTTTAATTATATTTATGTGTAAAGGCGAGATTTAAACGTTTATTTTGAAAATTGTCTATTTCGCAGGTTAGGTTAGTTTCGTAAGATCGAATTGGTTTAAATAAATGAGAAAAAGCACTGCTTTCCCTCAGCATTCTGCAGCTTCCATTCCCACCGAGGTGGCCCGCAGTCGGAGCTTCACGACTGCAGCACTCGTGACTCCGGTAAGTGCTCCAGAGCTGCGGTATTCTGATGTGACATTTACCGTCTTACCAATAATAACTTCGCAGCGGCTGTGCCGCCGAGCAGGGACTTTACGACATGCAAGTAGAATTCATAGCCAGGCTATTGAACTGATACAAGTTGGTTTTAAATTTGTGTGCTATGAAAAAATATATTTAACGTAGTTTCGATATATATAATAAATATCGGCTAAATGGCCAATAAACTCTCTTTTGCGATTTCGACAGATTTTGAGATATTCTTCAATATAAATAGTAGGTCTATAGCTTAAAAACCGGAATTTGGCACTAGATGCCAAAACTTTTGTACGCGCTGTAGCAAATCAATGATATACATGTCATTTTGAAGCTCTATTCATAAGCTGTCAAAATCAGTCAATAATGTTTGATTTGCTTGTGCGCATCATATTTTGAAATATGGCGGAAAAATAGCATTTGCGGGAGTCACTTTTTTGCTAAAAAAATCTGCAGCCGAAAGTCATCATTTGCTCATGGGATTGTATGGCAAACACGTTCTTGCGAAAACACAGTGTTTTGAGAGGTTTCAACGCTATAAAAGTGGCGATTTTGACATCAAAGACAAAACCGGCCTGGACAGCCGAAAAAGTTTGAAGATTAAGAATTGGAAGCGTTACTCGATTAAGACTCGTGTCAACACACAAGAAAATCTTGCGGAATCATTGGATCTGACTTAAGCAGCTATTTCCAATCCAGATTCATCCAGAAGAAAGGCAATTGGGTGCCATACAAGTTGAACCCGAGATACGTGGAAAGGCGATTTCGCATGTCTGAAATGCTGCTCGAACGTCATAAAAAGAAGTCGTTTTGGCATCGAATTGTTACTGGCGACGGAAAATGGATTCATTAAGACAACCCAAAGAGCAAAAAATCGTATTTGAAGCCCGGTCAACCAGCCAAATCGATGCCGGAGAAGAATATTCACGCTGCCAAGATAATGCTCCGTATTTGGTGGGACCAGAATGGAGTTGTGTATTATGAGGTTTTAAAACTGGGTGAAACCATTACTGGAGAGGTGTACCAACAACATCTGATTCGTTAAAAGAGAGCGTTGAAGGAAAAATGGCCAGAATGGGAGACCAGACACGAGACATTGATTTTCCAATATGACAATGCTCGGCCACATGTTGCTCAACCCGTTAAAAACTATTTGGAAAATAGCGGATGGGAATTTCTGCCCCACCCGCCATATAGTCCAGACTTGGCGCCTTCTGACTACCTTCTGTTTCGGTCGATGCAGAATGGACTTTCCGGAATACGCTTCACTTCAGTCCAAGGCATTAAAAATTGGGTCGATTCGTTCTTTGGTTCAAAACATGACCGATTTTTTGGGATGGCATCCACAAATTACCAAAAAGATGGGGAAATACCGTAACTTTCGATGGACAATACTTTTAATAACAGAATTGTACAAGATTTTCTTAAATAAACGGTCAAATTCCCTTAAAAAATTCTGGTTTTTAAGGAATAGACACAATAGTATTTTCTTTGCGACTTGTTTTAAAGATAACGCCGATGCCAATAATCGATAGATAATTGAAAGAAAGCCGCGACAAGAAGAAGTGCGGTGTCAAATAATTCGGCATTGGTTATGAAAATAAAATATTCTATAAAGCAAGTTAAAAAAAATCTACGTGCCGCAGTATTATTGATAATAACAGAATATGTATAAAAAAAAAACTTACATCAAGTTTTTTCCTTTTTTTTTTTAAGATCACAAGAGCTACATACTTCGAAAAACACTTCTTGAAGTTTGTAGTGACCCTAGTAGCTGCATCGGCAGGTATTGATACGCCAATAGCTTCGATATGATTAAATTTAACATTATATTACGATGGGTCGGGCTGCCCGGCTTCTCATTCCGCGCCGGCGTTGGCTGGGCTAGTTGAGCGCGGTGACTAATTGATATCCATGGTGAGTTTTAATTGAATCGTACCTGGCGGCCGGCGCAGCAACTGCCCACGGTGACTACCGCAGAATGGATGACCCATTAGTTATGGTCAGAGGCGGACTCGCGGACACCGAGCACGCCGCGTCGGTCCCTGCCAGCAATCTCTCACTGTAGTATTCCACTGCCACATTATTTATAAATATACACATATAAACAAATTTTGTATGGCAAGGATATGTTTGTAGCCTCCTAGCCATTTGGCTATTTGTATTTGTTGATTTGCGATTACGAGGTTAAATTATCTCGCAAGTTCAAATAACAAAGAGCCTCTGGTGCAGATTTACTATAGTCCTGTATAAAAGCAAAGCTGTATGTGATTGCTTTGGTCTGCATGCCTGCCTGTATCATTTCTAGTAGCTCTAACAGTGTGGTTATTTGTGTGAACCAGATTTTTTACAAACATTTTAAATATCATTTGTAGCAGATCGATTCTAATACATGTCTTCAAGTATTTTTTTTGAGATAATTATTTAAAGTTCAGTTATTGATATATAGATTCATAATTTATGATTTGATTTGAACGACATTATATATCACAATAAATATATAATTTAACTATATATCTAAATCTAATAAGTTTCCACTCCTGTGCGGGGTAGTTAGCTGACAACTTGCTGCGAAGTTTAAGCCGTAAAGTATAAAGTTACCGCAGACTTTCTCTGCGACTGCTGAGTGCCTAGACACTAGACAAGTCGATATCGCTTACTGGGATATGCGTTAACAAGTACATATCAAATTCCCACGACGTGATGAAACCACGACGAGAAAAAGTCCTACACAAGAGTGGGAGAGACATATTGTGAAGAGAACGATCTATTTCAATAAAAAAATGTCATTGATAACAATATTGGTTCAAAGACTCTCATATCACTCAAGGGTCAGTTGGATTTCTAGGATTAAATGTTTTTGAAAAATGTTGACAGTAAAAACAAGAATTAAACAATATCTTTTAGAAGCAGATCAATAGAATACGGATTATTCTATAAAAAATAGCTAGTTTCTATAAAAGTACTCTAATGTAAACATTCTCGATCATCTCATCTGTATTAATTTGACTAACTTTCCAGAAAAGTGTAATCTTTGTTGAATTCAAGATTGATTACTAATTCCGCAGACGAGGACGACAGTTCTCCAACCAGCCATTAATTATTCAATTGTAGACAAAATATATTTTTTAAGTAAAACAATGTGAGCTCAACGGCATAGATGCAAGGCTTATCCGCCTTTTATTCCCCGACGAGGCAGTGGCAGGCCTAGACACGCGAAACTCCACTTAACTCCGCGCATAGACAATAATGTGAAATGTAAGCCTCCAACGGTAGTGGCTTCGTGGCGAGAGGATTGTAATCGTCTGTGGGAACGGACTCCATTATTGTTGAAATAAAAATATGTAACTGCTCTGGTTGCAGCCTTCGTGGTCATTCAATTTTGCGTCGACAATTACTTAACCTAACCATACTCCGTTTTATATCATTAGAACATACATTCTTACACTAAACACTTTGTGACTTAAAACTTTATCTGCAATAATTTGTCTTAATATATAAGCCAACCTTGCTAAATTAGAGTATTAATGTTTTGAAAGGCTTTTAAAACTACTATAACAACCTGCTTAAAATTATCAATCTGGCATGTCTTACGATGACACGAGACTGATGAGCATTCATATAATGCAATAAAAGTACCAAACATTGAATGAGAGTTTCATGTTTAAAATAGTAGGCTTCAGGTACTAGAAAATAATTGTCATAAATAAGTACGGCTTATTCTGCGCTTTGTATTTAGATCTATAAAATTTTAGATTTATTGTTCGAAACAAAAAGGCATACATTTATATATATATTTTGAATTGTTCTGGATCTGCTCGTCGTGTCATTCGCTAAACCTTTAATTCTCCTGTAAGCTCGACCCGAAACCATTTTGTCCGGCAGCGATTGTTACTTGCTTGCGAGGCAGTTTGCTCACACTTCCATGGCTTCCTTTTCCATTCAGGGCGTGGTCGAAACGATCCTTTTGTCTGACGTGACACAAGAAGAAAACATTTGTTTGTTATACGCATCGCTCAAAAGAATACATCCTTCTTTAAATGTATGTGTTCAAGAATGAGGTTTCTATAATAAAACAGCTACGTAAAAAAAGTAATTTTATATGTTCTATGTATTTAATATTAATATGAATAGAATCGTAAAAGTAATTTGTTAGCTACTAATCATAGTGAATATGTTTTTGTCATTAGCGATACTAAGTCATATTCAGAGTAACGTACGAAGGCGGTCCGATAAGTACTTAGCCTACAAAAGAAAAATGAAAATTTGGAAAAGTGGCGATTTATTTCTCAAAATAGTCTCCTTTTAGCTCGATACACTTGACCCAGCGATGCTCCAACTTCTTCAACCCATCTGAAAAATACGTTTTCTCGAGGTCTGCAGAGTAGGTTTCCGTCGCGGCGATGACCCCCTCATTCGACTTAAATTTCTGCTCGGCGAGTGACTTTTTCAAGTTTGGAAACAAAAAAAAATCGCACGGAATCTAGAGAATACGGTGGATGGGGAGCAGTTCGTAGAGCAATTCGACCAATTTGGCCGTGGCGATGGCGGAGGTGTGAGCCGGTGCGTTGTCATGGTGGAAGAGCACTTTTTTCTTCGTGGATTCCGAATGGGGCAGTTTTTTCTGCAATTCGGCGTCGAATCGGCCCAATAATTTGGCATAGTAGAGACCGTTTTGCCCTTCTCCAGGTAGTCAATGTAGATCACACCTTGTGAATCCCAGTTAAACGGTGGCCATCACCTTTCCGGCCGATAGGATGTTCGCCGAGTGAAGTTTACTGTTTCGACTGTTCCTTGGTCTCTGAAAAAACTCCTTCGGATTGCGCTTGAACAGCGTCAAACATTGCTCCGAAGTGGTCTCACGGTTGCGCTTGTTGTCCGGAGTGAGCAAACGCGGCAGCCATCGCACCGACAGCTTTCTAATGCCCAAAATTTCATGCAGGATATAACCCACGCGGTCTTTTGAGATGCCTACTGTTTCGGCTATCTCGCGTACCTTCAATCGGCGGTCTGCCAATACGAGATCGTGGATTTTTGTCACGTTATCCTCTGTGGAAGCCTCTTTCGAGGCACCTGGGCGTGGCTCATCAAAAACCGACGTGCAACCACGTTGAAACTCGTTAAACCAATTTTTGACGGTCGCCACCGAAGGAGAAGAGTCACCGTACACAGCATCCAAGCACTCTTTGATATCGCTGCGCGATTTCACCGACCGATATTGCTCTTTTTCCATTTTTCTAAAATACGCGTACATGTCCACTTCCACACGCCGTCATAACAAAACTACGAGTATGATTCGGCTAAATTTTTGACAGTTGCCGTCTACGAGAATGTACTACACGATAGAACTCATAGTATTCTTGCGATACTAGCACCATCGGGCGGTGAGGCTAAGTATTTATCGGACCGCCCTCGTATAGCGAGGATGCCGTCATTTTATTTTCGTCTATTTATTTTCAAAATCTTTAACTTTCAGGTTAACCTGTTTCTAGTAAATCTATTTGTTTATTTGACTGGTATAAATGTTTTATTTTGTACAAGTTTCGGTCATAAGAAATGTGTAGTCGGAGAAACTAATACTACATCTATACAATGCACGTATGCTTAAAGTGCGCTCATAAATTCGTTTCAAGGTAAAGTATACGGAACCGCTGTGTATAAATAGACTGCATCTCATACACACGCAACATGTGCAATTGAGAAATAGTACAAATGTATTGGTCTATTTTAACCAATTGCAGCTCGCCTTGCAGACCGCCAAACTCCGAGAAGATACAAACAATTTTATATTTTAAAAAAATAATTTTAAATAAAAAATGATTTATATAAAGATTGAGGTTTCTCAACTAAAAAAAACTACTGTTAAAATATGCATAATAGTATTAAATCGTTTACTTTGTGGTTGAAGCTTTATCGCGTCCCCAGTTTCGAGGTTTTTTCTGAGAAATTTATAGTAGAGAGGGAAATAAAATCACATAAATGCGTGGTTTTTCACAGCCTGCCAATTCGAAATGAAATCACAGCTCATGGCGTGACAGGGGAGACATCTTTATGTGTCCCCCACTCTCGGGGTACATAAAATATTCAGGAAAAGCCGAGAAATGCACGAGACTCCGCACTACTGAAAATCACTAAAATGAGACACATTTTCAGACAAGAAATGTTTTAAGAGGCGTGTGTTTAGTTTTATAGATGTATTTACTAGATTCCAGCATATTTGGAATAAGTAAAGTATTGCAGGTTTATAGTTTATACGTGAAAAAAATGGTGAGTTCCTCCGATGCGCTGCGCTAGAGTGGTGACATTTGTTTATTCAGATGATGCTTAGCCAGTTTATTTATAGAGAAACGAACACCAAGGTCTTCACTCAGCGGCTATATAGATGCGAACGTATTAGAGACAATCGCGAAATTCTAAAGCATTCGTGTAATTATATTAAAAATTTATGCTGCTGCAAACATTTTGTGCAAAACAGCAGAAAAACAAAAAAATAATAGACACTCTGGTCCGATGCGCCGTTTGTAGTTTGTAGTTTGTAGTAGTTTGTTTGTGGCTGTGTTTTATTTTTCGGTTGAAATTGAAATAATGTTTCGGTTGCGGTATTGTAATAGAATTAGAAACCGTGGCATCGCACTCGCATCGTCCAGCGTAACCCGGCCCTCGCTTTCCCCGCCGGAGCGAGTGGTCGATACTGACGCGCCGGCGCACGGCCGCCACGCTGCGCCATCTCTGGAGGGCCGCGCCAACCGACCGCCCCGCGCCCGTCCCGTTCCCGCACGCGGAGCCCCCGGCGGCGGGAGAGGGACGCGCGCGCGCACGTGCCTCGCTTTCCCGCGCTGCGATGGAAGATCCCGGCCGCCGCGGGAGAGAAAGGGAGAGACCCATAAAAACTTGACGTCCTTTGTGACCGCGCGGCCCGGAACTGAAACGTCTCATCTCGCGCTTCGGGTGCTGAAGAAAAGGTTCTTTTCGCCCGCCGAGCGTTGGGTGCGTTTTCGCTGCGGGCCCCGGCGCTGATTTTGCGGCTCGGCGCCGACACATCTGTCCGGTCGCACGATTTATGTACTCAATGCCGCTGAAATACTTTTTGCCAGAAAAAAAATTATATTTTTTACACTCCGGGCGAAACCGGTATTGTCGGCTTATATTTCAAGGTTTTTTTGTTATTTTGTTTTCAAGTAACGAGCCGGCTTCGGCTGTCCGAAGTAACCCGCGCTTTTCATCAGAGACGTGATGATTTACAGATGATAATTAGGTAACCGTGTTACGGTTTAATCATTAAAAAAAACATTGTTTTACTATCACTATAATACATTAAATAGAATCAAAATCAGGAAATGATTTTTGTCACTAGGGATTATGGTTATTTTAATAATAGAAATATCTTGAAAATATAAAAAAGGTTTTACTCTTCCGAGCAACGTTTTAAATATCTATAGGAAAATGAAAACAAATGGTCGATAATGCATACTTTTTATCACAAACAAAGTAAAACTCACACTCAACACATTTTATCGTGATGTTTTGTTTGAACTTAAAATTATATGAATGTCGTGAATATCCTTAATTTTAATATATATATTTGATCACATTGAATTTAATGTTTCCTCTGCACAATACTTGTATATTTGGCATACACTGCTCTATTTAGATCGTTTGCATAAAATATATCAATAAAAATAAGCGCATATTCAATTTCATTTCCACACCGATCCGAAACACCCATTCGTTAATGCTTAGAAAACAATACCTAAAAATAAATATACTTGTTTCTAGCATTATTGACGGATTGTTAACGATTAAAAAAAACATTTTTTACTTATCATAAATACCAACTAAGCATAATTTGCTGCAGAATATCGTAAAATAAAGCCATTCACAAAATGGCGATATATATCTGTCTTGAATATTTGCTGACCAAAGTCCCCTTTAATGAGTTAAGTTATAATTTATACTAACCAACGATTGCATAAAAAAGGATCATTCAATAAATCTTAAATTTAATTATACAACCTTATTTGAGTTGCATAAAAACCTTCTTTTTCACATTTGCGTCTATGAGGTCACATTTTATATTGCGGTGAATAAGTAGTTTTACTGTCTAAACAATTTATTATGGTTCAAAATAGCGGTTAAAAGTTAGCTAGAGTTATTTCTATATAATAATTTATTTACTAGTAGTTTTGTACTTTGTCAATTATATATATTATTAAACCGTAGATTTGAATGTCTATTCGTCAACCACCTTTAAAAACATTTTCTTTAAAATTTTCTGAAAATTTCTTTAATATCTTAGTTATTTAATATATTGAATAGTAATATCGATACGATATACACTTTGTAGGAGACAATTATAACTACTCACGACTATGGAAATTCGTACCTCTTTATATTAAAGCAATTATATATTTCACTGCTTGATAATTTGATAAAAGCTTTTATGAACTTTATTTAAATCTCTAATGTGTAATAAATTTAAGTTAAATGAGTGAATGATTGGGTATTTCATATATTAAATACGAAAAAAAAAACATCGAAGTTGGGGCGGCGCCGTTGGGAAAATGGCGATATCCATGCGTTGTTTTTTGTTCTATATATCTGCTTAAATTATTATGCAAACCTAAACAATTATTTATTGAAAGATAAGGAATATATATTTTTATAATATGTTAAATGAATTTTGTTGATAAAACCAATTCAGTCATGGTAAAAGATTTATAATTTGTTCTCGTTTTTAGAAAAAATATTAGCGGAGCGAATGGAAATTTCCACGATAGACACGTTGGTGTGATTCAGATAAGAAAATAAAACATTGATACATAAAAGTGAAGTATTGAAATCAAGGATTAGTAAATTTATGGAAAGATAAACAGTAATTTATAATATCAATGCTGTTGTGCATGCTTTGAGCACGGCTGTAACTAAGCTCGCTTTCTGGGACTTATTGCAATACTGGATAAATATTTATAAAATATTATCAACACCTGGATTTACTTCACAATGTGACATTAAGTGTGCAGATGTAATGCGGGTTATGTGATTAGTAAAATTTATGGAGAATTTGCATAAATAACGCAATTTCACGAACCAAATAAACATTCAATTTATTTATCAAACTAACTTAGCTTAAAATGGGGTCGAAAGTATTTATAAAGTTCCCAAGCTTGAAACGCTAAGTTTATTATAAGATACAACCCGTAATTGATAATAATGTTTAATAATGATTATTTATTAACTTCGAGTACTCAATGAGAAAGGTATTCAAGGTCTATTAAATACTTTTCGATTAAAATTGTCTTTAAATGCCAATGCAATGGATAATTAAATGTGCGCGTTGTGTAGATATCTCTTTCGCGTGTGCAATTACTGTAGGAGGTTCTATTCAAAATATTAACGTTTGATGGAATTGTGGCTTCAAGAATTAGCAATAAAAGATAGAAGCATCCATGCGGGTAGCTTTATTAACGATACAGTTAATTACGTATACACCAATGGCAATATTTAAAAATCTTTATAAGCAATTTTAGACATTGATGATTTCTTAGCATTGGCCGCGACAAACCAAGAATGAAATAAGATGGATCTCTTTTCAGGCTGTTGCCAAGATGACAATAGACTTTGATTTTTCTAAACAGAAACCCGAATTGTCTCCGTTGTGCAAATTTATTGTCAACCGTTCTATGTCAACGTTTTACAACGTTCTACGTCAACTATCGTGTAGTAGTTGGTTTTACTTATATACTTTTATATACCATACTAAATATTTCTTAAAAGCATAGACTACCCCTTATCAGTATTAGAATGCATCATCCTCCTTACCGCCTTATATTTTTAGACTCGTGGGATTACAAACATAGTTGGGATGGAGTATATCTTGAAATAATACAATGAAAGCATTACGATATTCATGATAGTATGATAAGTCAAGGAGATTTCTTCTTCTTTTAGTGCCTCTTCTCATAGGAGGTATGTGACCATTTCCTCGAATACATATCTATCATGGGCCAGTCTCATTAATTTAGCTGTACTTCCGACTTTTTGCCTCTGAGGTTAATTCTGCATCCACGTAAGTTTTCTCCTTCCAAAGCTCCTTTTTCTAAAAATGTGACCAAAATAGAGGACCTTACGCTTTTTTACCATGCCAGGAGCTCTCTTTCTTTCTCTCATCTGACTCTCATCAAGACTCTCTCATCTGTGTCGCGATCAACCCGTGGTATTTTAAGGATCCTTTTATTATACAAAGCCACATTTCAAATGCCACAATTCTTCGCGTAGTATAGTCCAGGCTTCAACTCCATTAGGAAAAACTTAGACGACATAACACTTGGTAAATCTCCAGCGAGTTTTCAATGTTATGTCTCTTGAGCATAATACTTTTCTCAAGTTATTGATTGTGCAGCGTGCTGTCTCAATTTTCATTTTAATATCAAGATCCCAGTTCTCGTTCTGCTGGCTATATATAAATTTATATATACAAAGTGAGAATTGAGACAGCACGAAGTACATTCTACAACATTAGAAAATAATTATGTGCAAAAGACGTAACATTCAAATCTTGCTGGAGATTCACCAAATGTTATTTCGTCTTATTCCACCATTATGGAGTTGAGGCTTGGGCACTTGAGGCAGCTACAGTGCAAAGTGATTCGGTGGAAATGAGGCTTTATAGGAGAATCCTTCAAAAATACTTCCGGTTGACCGCGTCGCGAGAGAATCTTGCGCAGAATGCGAAACTCCTGGCAATGGTTAAAAAGCGTAAGGTCTCGTATTTCGGCCACATTTTGAAATTTTAATAACTATAGCATCCTACAGCTGATTGTCCAATTAAAAATAGATGAAAAAAGGGACACCGGAAAGAGGAAACTTACGTGGATGCGGAATTTATGCCAGCGGCTCGATGTCGGAAGTAGAGGCGGATAAGTGAGACTGGCCCAGGATAGGAATGTATTCGATGAAGTGGTCACCATCTTATGAAGAGAAGAAGATATATATGTATATATATATATATATATATATATATATATGTATATATATTTATATATAAATATATATATCTATATATACATATGTAAATAAATATATATGTATATATATGTATATATATATATATATATATATGTATATATATATATATATATATGTATGTATATTTATATATAAATATATATATCTATCTATATATTCATATATAAATACATATATATGTATATATATAAATGTATATATATAATTTTCCGGAAAGCATTTCCCAGCGCGTCTCACACGGGGCGAGCCCGCGCTCTAGCGGCGGCCGCGGGAAGCTGGCCGAGTCCCTCTGATGAGCTGGAGGGGCGGGGGGAGGGGAGGGGGCAGAGCGGGGGGCGAGGGGAGACATGAATATGTATGGGGGCCGGCTGGTACGTATTGCGTACAGTCAGACACCACTGTAATCACCTAGGTTATTATTTTTCTTTAATTATTTACATTTTTACGACGCAACTCGCGATCGATTTTCAATTATTCTACAGCGTCTTGTTTTGCATTGTGCATAAAAATACGTATTCAAGGCCCCTCCTTACACACGTAGCAACAAATCGTGCCACCAACTTGCTGCTAGCCAATAGCGTCCTACATTTTAGGCAAAACTATAATAAAGAAACGCTATCGGCTAGCTGCAAGTTGGTGGCGCGATTTGTTGCTACGTGTGTAGAAGCCTATAAAGTTGTACGTCTTATGAGATAACATTGGTTAAAAATATTATATTCATACTCTTATGGAGTTTTAGGTGTTTTTTTTGTAATATAAATATTTGTTAGTTTGACTTTTGTAATAATCGGTTTTATCACCATTAAACTATTAAATGTCTGTGTATACTATAAGGAGTGCATTAATTTATTTATATAGTATAATAACAAAATATTGTATTTTTGTTAGTCGATGCCTTACGATGTGCATCAGGTGAAAAATCATAGGTTTTGATGTATTTTCAAATGATACATTTTATTGTTCATATATCTATTAACTTTTACATTCTTCAATAAGTAAACAGATATGTGCAATATTTTAGTTAACAGACATAGATGCGAGTGTAATAATATGTAGCCTAAAAATAAATTATACCCGGGGAGGGCGTTTAAAGCATGGAATATTATTTGAATTCCTATCGACAAATGAGATTCTAAAATTAGTTTTTCACATTTTAAAAAAGTTGTCAAAAAACGTGTTACGAAAGTTTCACTTGACAAAAAATATTCACAGTATTTTATAATTTATAAAAATATACAAACAATTGGCGAATCGGTGCTGAAAACTTAAGGTAGTTTGTTTTTGTCAATTTCTGTCGGTTCCGCTAGTGAGTTTTGCTAAATGAGATATTTATTAAATTTAATATTTAAATAAGAGAGTTAGGCCATCTGACGGTACCCCGCATATACCGCTTATTTGCTTGACAAACAGCGGCGGCTACGTCTGCAGACAGTCGCTCCGTCTCACTCCCACCCGCGCGGGCCGCCTCAGCGCTGTCCCGCTCGCACCCACGCAGTCGTGACCTTCAGGCGCCGCACAGCGCTTTCTCTGTCAAATGATCGTCGGTATACTTACCGCGTACACTCACACCATCAAGTATAATTCATTTTATTGCTTGCTTATTTTTTTTACAGCCAAATATTCCGGCTAAAATATTTCAATGTCCAATTTATTCACGAAAACGTTGCTTTTGGTTCATCGTTTTGAGATAAATTCATTTCTACTCAACATTTATTTTATTAGTATCGCAATAAGCATACGAATCGTTGTTATTTTATTTTTATGTCATGTCCTAGCATACACGAATTTTAAAAAATTGGGCTATTTTATCAATAGTATCAGTAGTGGTCCATGTGGCCCGTGCTACGCATTAGACAGTTATTTTTGCAGTTATTCCAGATAGGGCGTTAGTGCGAAAATAACCGCAAAGCCAAAAGTAAGTTTTTACTGAATGTTACAAATTTTAGGGGGTGGGAATGTTGTTAACCTTTATTTTTTTAGATAAAAAATACGTAAATTCATACCAAATGTGATATTTTTATTTTGTAAATATTTCTTTAATTTTAGACGAGGTGATTTAAAATAAGTGATCGCTTACAAAAAGCTCCTGTGTGTTATTTTTGTCACTTTTTTCGCTTGCGGGGAGAGAACCATACATATCGGATCACTCGCGACGATTCGTTTTTGATGTCATTACTCGATAAAGAATTTAAATATTAAATTTTAAAGAAAAGCTCCTGTTCAAATTAAGAGCATATTCAACAATAATGAGTATCGCCGACCCTGTCATTTGGGTTTATTGTATCTGATGAAATTGGTTCAATGATTAAAATGCCCGGTCGCCTGTACGGCAACAGTAACAGCTGAGTGGCGAGTGCGGCCGGAGCGAGACGCGACACTCCCGGAGCTCGCCGTCCCTCTCGGGCGCGGTTCCCGTGCATTCTGGAGCCAAATTGCCTATAAATCAATACGCGGACGTGCGTCGAGCCCCGCGGCCCGCGCATGGCGGACACGCGGCGCCGGCGGATCTATATTCAATAGCGCAGACGAGAAAGAGACGGAAGGAGCTTTAGGACGTGAATATTTTTTTGGGTTGTAATTGAGTCGGCGGGAGGCTGTTGCTGGCCTCGTCTGCCGCGTGCGTGGGCGAGAGACGGAAACACGGCCGGCGTGTCTCGGAGCGTCGATTCGCTCTAAATGCTTGTAATAGGCCTATTTTTTCCCCACTTACAGCAATCAGGAGCAAACTGGAGGCCCTGCGTCCTTCGTGACTCGATTCACACCTTTGTTATTTATTATTTTGACACGTGATGGACTCGGCGCGGCGTGCGGCCCGCCGACCGTGAAAAGCATTACCCGCTCTACCGTATAAAAAAAAATCACGCTCTCTATTACGATTTCTTTGCTGTGAATCTCGAACGACTCAAATGCCCGTTGAATTACACTTTTTTTGTCTTTTTATCTAGTTTTTAATGCTGAGATTTAGAATATGATACAATAGGCTATCCGTTATCTTTTCACTCAAACGTATCCATCACTATCTACTGATAAATGCAATTTGTAGGATTATCGGCTGATTCCTGCCTTCATTGGACTTTCGCATATCTAGAAAAAAGCAAATATTAAATAAGACTACATATTATATATTGAAAATAAATAAAACTCCATTGATTGAACATTTATTTTATGGTACAATCAAAATCATGAATAAAATCCAGGAGTCATATTGAAAGAGTAAACTGAGTACCCACACACCCTAACACATATATATGTATGATGGGTTCATATGTATGTTTTAGACTTAAATTATCTTATAAAGCAGGGATGGCCAACTTTTGAGTACATACGATCTACTTTTTATCTTAAAAATGTGTCGCGATCGACTTGTTGTCGTAGGCGTAGCCCAAGTGGGGAGAGGGAGGCGTGAAATGCATACTATGTCCATGCACTGTGCTTCGATACGAGAAGCAAAATATATTCTAGAATAACATAATTATTTAACTGCGATCGACCAAAATTGGCTTCGCGCTGGCGTGTGCCAGCCCTGTCACATAGAAAAGACATCCTGAAAAAAAAAACGTAAAAAAGCAATTCAGGCTATTATTTATTGATATTTTGATGTTGTGTAGTGTATTTTAGCATATATTCACATAAAGTCGATAATTAGGTTTTTATTTTTAAATAGTCGTAATAAACAAGCTGGGAGTCCGCGGCGGGCCTGGCGCGGCTGCATTCCTGCGCCTGGCGAGTACCGGAGACCGCAAATAATACTTGCCGCTTCCACTCTTCGGGCTTAGATCCTATCTCAGATTTCAGATTGACTGTCATTGATTATTACCTTCGAATACTGCCTTTTAAGTCACTTGCAGCATTAATAATGCATCAATTTTTTTTTTCAGATTGCCTGTCATATTCGAATATTACCTCTTAGTTCGCTTGCGGCTGTAATGATGCATTCAAAGTTTTCGACATTAAGTACTTCATTGTATTTATTTTTTATTTTAAATAATTAATTTTAATTTTTTTATATGTTAGGATGTTACCTAGGGTGTCGGAGAAATTTGTCGTGTCATCAAATAAAAAGTGGAAAAGCAGCGTTTAATGTTTACGTGTTTTTACTTTTCTTGTAAATATTTGACAACAGAAATATGCAGAAAAAAAAAATCAGTTCGAATAAGTTTCTATTAATTTTATCCACAAAACCCAAGAATATCTATTAAATACACAAAATAATTTGCTAAAAAAATATAATGGTGTAACCATTGGTGTAGAGCTGTAGAGTGAATTTTAAACCTGCTTATGCAGTTTTTCTAACTTCATATAAATTATCTCTAATCTTAATCTAGTAATCTATGGTTATTAGTGAATACGGTTTTTATTAGTGTTTATAATGAAATTGCTTGCTTATACTTAAAATTGACTGTACGGTGCCGACTTTTATAGTAAAGTAGATTTGTATAATACAAAAGTAGAACAAATATATTCCACAACCAAATTACTACACTACCCCGAATGTTTCATTTCTCCGGAAGTTTCATCTGGGGAGCTTTTACATCATAATATTAAGGGATGCTGACATAAACTGGCAGGGGCGGGCCGGAGGGCGAGTGCTGTGGGGTAGTTAATGGTTTTCCAATCTCGGCTGGGAGGGGGTGGGACGCACGACACGCGACACGCGACACGTGACACGCGGCCACCCCACGGGGCGGGTGGAAGTGGATCAGGGGATTTACGCGGTGTGATATTAACAGGTGTGCTTCTAGCGTAATGCGGATTTCAGGTTCACACACGCGGAAATTAGATCCCTTATATCTGATTTAAAATAGAAAAACGACTATTTTAATTAAAAATTAAATTAAGCAAAGACAGTCTTATCTAAAAACCAATTTTACGCTTGCTTAATTTTTTTATAAAAATTAAAAGGCCTTGAATAACTTTTAGATTTGTTTATGTCTATGAGGTGAACAGAAAAAAAAACATTTATGACAACTTTTGAACCGTAACAAATAGGTATAAAAGTATTATTTTTTAATTTAATTATTTTATGCCATATATTTTTATGACCCCCTTTGTTTGCGGTTACACAGACAACGAATATTGTATTAAAAAATAGTAACATAATTAAATATTTAACCATATTCTATGATAAGCTCACCATACTTGCTAAAAATAAGTAGATAAGAAATATTAAACTTGCCTACTATATCTCAATTAAAAGTAATAATATAATTGGATTTATTTATTTAGCGTTTTTTCGTCGCAAAATCGGAATTTGAATGAAAACCGATGTTGGTTTTCAACTTTTAATTTACTTCGACTATTGCGCAAACATTTTTAAAATACTAGTAAAAGTTATATATAATTCTGTATTAGATAATTTTTATATAATATCGAATTTTCATAATTTCTAACATAAATAATTATATATGTTATTTTTCATTTTGTGGGACATAATGACAAGAGATAAAGAAATTAGGCACAGTGAAAAATAAAATAAAATTATAAAACATGTAGAGTGATTTTTAGTATCTATAATTGGGATAACATATTATTTAAGAGACACTGTCAATTAGTGCTGCATACTCAAATTATTTAAAAAAATCAAACTTTTACAAATAAATCAGTGACGTACGGTAAGGATTTAAAAAGTATTAATGTATTCTGTGAGCAAGCACTGATATAAATAGATAAGTTTTTTTCAATGCCCTTTTGCATACTGAATGACGCGTTGACAAAGTTGTACGTTCCTATGAATATTATAAAGGTTGCTTTGTCAAAACATTGGAGTCAGTGGGCGGCTGCATACATTAGGCGAGTCAAGCGACGCGTGGGAATGTAAAATGTCGTAGGTGAATGTAAAAATAGCTGCGCTATACAATAAAAATTTAAACATTTCTTTTGATAGTAAAGCCCTCTACACTCGCATAAAAAACGGCACAAGTAGGCATTTTATCGAACAAAAATTACTAGCGGCGACTTGTTGGTGCGATTTATTGGCCAAGTGGCCAGTTAGGTGTGGAGGGTCCAAGTAACCGCAGGTCAATAGAAGCCATTCGCTCCACGTGTGCTTCCTCTGGTCTGCAACAATGCAGCATCATGAATGCTATCACTGTGGGTTGGCAGGGGAGGTCGGGTGGCCGGGGGTGGCAGTTAATTGAAAGAACCTCCGGGGCGGGGGTGGGGATGAGTTACTGCTGTTCTGGCAATGGCACCCCCACCGACGCCCCCTCTTTAGCGTGACTCCGCAGCACAGTGAAATAAATTTACATCATTATATATTTAATAAATACACTTAATTTTTTATTAAATCCATCGTTCGCTGCTATCTTTGTTTGTTTATTTTTTATCTTGTAAAAAGATACATAAGTTTTTTGAAAATTTTGTATTCAAGGTTGAGCTATCAAATTTATTAAAAATTACCGTGACACAACAATATATTTTTTTACCACCTTTATTTCACTTATACATTGGTCAATTATATTAGCACTCGCGAATACAAGAGAGGTTTTGGTTACCAACCCCTAAAAACCCGAGCCTTAAAAAAAATATTGGCATGAATCTGAGAAAATTTGGGAAAAGGCTGAAATTTCGGAAACGGCCTCTACACAAGACTGCCGGGTAGAAAACAATGGGTAATAATTGCGCTATCTTCCAGAGATAACTATTTTTAATGAGATTAGAAGCTTTTCTATGTACCAATTGGGCGTAGGGGTTATTTATTCCACACATTTTGCATAGAATACAATACCATGTACTGGAAAACTATATATTATATTTTAGGGAATGCATTGCTTTTTTCGCAAAAATTGTATGTCTTACAAAGAGATGAAAAAAATAATAGAAATATGAAATTAGTCTAGGATTTCGTCAAAGTGCACTATTAAATTTTAAATTAACTATATACTTATATAGAAAAACTTTTTTACTATACTCATGAAACGAAAAAAAAAAATGTAAGTATCTCGATGGTTTTGGGTTGCGGTAATTCTATTTACCTTAGTTCTAAGCTGAGTGGCTCGGATGCTGCCAGTGGGGCGGGGAGCGGGGCGTGAAGATCCCCACGCCCCCGCGTGACGTCACGGCACGTCGGTCTTATAGGTCACGCGACCCCGAGTACTGACGTGCATTGATCTAGGGCGGCGCGCGCCTCCGCCCCCGCCGGCAGGGTGCCGTCCGGCGCACGCAACTTATCAATACAATCATTTAGGGAGAAATTCATTTTTTTTTTCAATTTTTCCGCTTCACTTACTGTTTTCAATAATTTGATCAAATAATTTTTATTTGATTAAATTATTGAAATTTATATAAAAACATGCTTATAAAAAAAAATTCGATATTACATCTTGTTTCAAATTCTAAAATCTATAACATTTATTATATATAGCATATGCCCATGTAAGCAACGCAAAAGCAGGACGTTATCGGCTAGCCGCAAGTGGGTCGCAAGTCAAGTTGTAAACAGTGCAGCGCTACACCTCGGCGGGCAGCTCCGCGGCGCATCGTGTGACGTCACGGGCGATCGATCGGGCCCGCGGCCGCGCCGCCCTCGCTGACGTAGAGCCCTGCGCTACCGACATAACCTAGGGCGGGACAGCTGTCAAGCGGCTCTCCGGCGGTTCGATCGTGTTTATAAACACGCGGGTGCGGCCGAGGTGCGGCCGGGCTGCGGCCGGGCTGCGGCCGGGGATGCGGCCGGGGATGCGGCCGGGATGCGGCCGGGATGCGGCCGAGGCTGCGTTGATCCGCGCCCGCGCCCGCGCCGCCAGTCGCTCTCGGGAACCCCCGCGGCCGGTCGCGCTCGCGGCTCGTACGCTCGTCTCTGCGGCACTCGGGCTATATTTAAAAAGCGATACGCTGTGCGGTTTTACGAAATATCCGCTCCCGCCGTGCGGTCCACCACTTTGACAATAATTTTTGTACAATCAGTGAGACTTAGATTTTGGCCTAGTAATTTTTAATACTCTGATTGCATTTTTGCGAAGTATCATGTGCTAGGATATTTTCAAAACTACCCTGCGGAAGCGGACAGCGCAACCATTGACAGGTATTATTTTTTACCGATGCAGAAATGCACTGCCCGACTTATTTAACTGTGTCCGCAAAGATTTGAAGATTATTCTTGCAATTATGGAAATAAACGAAGTCTTTTCGGAATTCGGTGACTCCGACAGCTGAGCATACCGTTTATGCGGAATAAACGAATCTATTTTTTTGGATGCTATTAAAATGCAGTTGCGATGTTTAAAAACGTCGACCTACCGATTAAAAAATAAAGTACCCAAAACTCTACAAAATTAGCCTTCAATACGCTTATAACAATATTTGTAACAATATTATTTGGATACAACTGTTACAAATACTATATGGATTATAACGGTTGGCTTGCTGGTCCAATGGTTAGATTCCCCAAAATGAGTTCGCAGGCTTGTTTCTCGTCTCAAGGGTGGATGATAAATCAATCTTCTTCAGGAGGTTAGCGTCCATCTCCCTGTGCATATACTTATGCTGAGCCAGTGTTCACGGTTTTCATAGGGAGAATAGTGGAGTGGGTACACCGCAGTTTTATATTCGAAGCAAAAGTCTGCGTATTGCTGCTTCCCAATAGCATTATTATATAATCCTTTCATTGCAAAGCGCTGGCGTTTCGATCTGATAATCTGTGCCCCCCTTCAAGGTACTTCCAGAGCACATCCCTCTACAATCATTCCCAGTCCACTACTCCATTACTGATCTGTTACACACGCTCAGGGTATAGAGTGGCAGCCATGCACAAGCAACAGAATAGAGAGTGGAGAGGTTGAATAAGTTAAAAGATAAATCAATCATAAGATCAAAATAAAATTAAAACATATAGATTTTTTTTTAATAATGAAATGATTTTGAATACAATAATAAAGCTATATATATACTTGTCGGAGCGCTCGTACTTCCCATGTCTAAAGTTTTCATTGACGGCGTATTCGGCTTTATTGGTTTCCTCCGTGGGTTATCAGAGAGTGAGGGAGAGGGGCGCCGCGCTCTCTCACTCCCACAAACATGACTTAATTACAGGCAGCGAATGACAGATACGTGAGCGAAATAACTCAAACGCCGGCGGCGACATTCTGGCTATTTGTTTTATGTTTCTTTTCGAGGGTACGGCTGGCAGACAGGCCGTTATTAAAGAGGCTTTATTGAAATTGAAGGTACAGCTGAATAATTAATTATGGGCAGGTACAAATTTTGAGAGTCGGTATCACATGGATTAGAATACGTAAATTAATTTTTTAAAGCAAATTTGAGTAAAATATACAATTTTTTTATTTGCTTTTATGAAATAAAATGCACATCATTGTTTTGATTTTTTAATAAGTTGAACGTATCTCATTATCAAAAAAGTTATAATTATCAATCGTATATATTTTTGACGAATTATGCAACAGTTTTATTAACCTAGAATTTTTAACAATTTCAATTCCCGAAATAATTTTTTTTATGAATTGTTGTAGTAGAAACTAGTTGGAAAAAAAAGAAATCTCTTTTTAAAATTATATGGTATATCTTTACATATACTGAGTTGTACATATATAATACAAAGCATGAAATATAGTTATGTTTACTTTTTGACAGAAAAAAGATCAATAGGATATGAAGTGATTGATGAACTATTGCGAAGAACGCGAATCCTTAAAAATACCTTACAGATTGAATGGCTATTGTATTTTTTATGGTACATGAAAATTATATCTATTTATATACTATATTTCATCTTTCCTTGAACAAAAGCTTGAAAAACTTTATCTCATTAAAAATGTGGTATATTTTAATTGTTACATTAATTAACGATTTGATCTGTTATTAAATCGCAATAAGTGCATAAAATATGATATGATAATTTTTACCTCGAATTTAGCTTTAATTTTATTATAATTCCTTCGATGTGAATCGTACTTTTGTCATTAAATATACAATATTCTTCAGAACTACAGAAATATCATGGTAAACACCGTAGGTTACGCCTGCGTAAAAAAAGTCAGCATTATGTAATATCGATATCTGATATCGATGTCTGGCTGAAAGGGAGGTGCTCGCTATAAGTCGTACTCGTTTCAGTTGTTGTCCACGGGAAGGGTTCAAAGGTTCACACAACCCGTTGGCTTCGCGAATTTATTGACTTGCAGGCGCGAAGGGTTGCGCCGAGAGCGACGAAATTTAAGGGGTCGGTTAAGAGAGGATCGGGGATGAAAATTTTCCCCGCAACCTTTGCCTTCCTAAGGCTTCCTACATTTCCTGCTACACCACTAGTAAATTAACTAATTTCCTATCTCGTTAATATTTAATTTGATTATTTAAGCGCTCAGAACAATACCGCACCGTGTCGAGTTAAATTTTGTTCAGTATAATTAATTTATATCACTTCATGTATTTTATATCCTTTGATATTATCACATTGAATCGTGTTTCGTGCACTTGTTTTTGGATTCAGTTTTTCCCTTTTCAGCAAAAAAATATGTAAAGTCTGTATTTTATAAGAATATATCAGCATAAATTTAGTATTCTACGCATGGATTCTTATACCTGAAGGGCTATATATTTGATTTTGTGATTTTCATAATATTTAGGATGTATTTTTTACTACTAGTCTAATATAGTTACAAAATAGTACAATTACACACTTGTAATATGCCCAAAGATAGTAAATATTCCATCATAGTTGAAATTTATTAATTTAAAATGTTTATTATAAGGTTACCTTCATTAAAACTCATAGCACTTCCTTGTAATACACTAAAGATAGTTACACAAATGCAACAAGTACACACGTTAGCACGTAACACGTGTACTTGCCGCAACAACAGCACGTGCTTTAATAAAGGATCGTATCTTAAACACAATAATTTAATAATTAAAGAGTATGGCTATATATCAAATAATAAAAAGTATTTTTATGAACAAAGATCAAAATAAATACTTATGACTAAAAGCGTCTATAAATTCAAGATATTTTCTTTATTTATAAATTAAATTTTGGACTGCACAGCTTTCCATATTGACTCAAATAAATACTCTTATTACTATTATTGTTAAAAAGCTCTTTAGATCATTCAAAAGACGGCACAATAAAACAACAACAAAACAACTTTTGTTCAAGTACTGCTATTTCGTTTTATATATTATATCCGTATTTATATTCCTGCCAAGTTGTGGAAATACTGCCTAGAAATATAATTAATCGCCAATCAATCATATTATGGTTATTATTATATAATTGAATCACACATCGATGACGTGGGATTGGTTTGATAGGAAATATGTTTAGCAGACGCATATATAAATAATTATTGCCGATATAATTTTAATAAAAAAACATTTTTTTTGGTCTCTCGTTGCTGCATGATTTGAAATCTCATTAAATTATATGAATTGTATATCCGGAGACGCTATTATAAATTATTAAAGCTGTTTTAATCATACTAATGAGCATAGTAAATAATTGATTATTAAACTGGCATTTCGATTTGATTGGCTGAGATTGATGCTCTTTCTCACTACCTGTAACTCCCGTGTTAATGTATCGTTGAGGATAAACAGTAGAACGAAATACTATACTATAAATCAAATACTGATGATGACCAATAGCAAACAAATGGTATAAAATAATAAAGGTTTAAATTTAAGGGTCTAGAACAGCGTTATGTAATATACGGCCTACTTGGTCCCTCAAATTGGGAAACACGCGAGACAACACCACAGGTAAATAATCAATTACCTTTTCTTTTTTCTTTCTTTTTTTATAAAAAATGGCTAATAGGCTGTATTGCGACGTGTAGCTTTTTTAAATTAAAAAATACAAATTATTTATTATTAAGTTGCTTGTTCACTGTTACTTTGAGAACTACGAATGAAATTGATTTATTAATATTTGAAACACGATATTTAGTGCTCTCTAATGTCCTATTTGTTTAAGGAAAAACATAATAAAACAGAAATATTGCGGCGGAATGGAAATATTAGAAACCTTACTTCACCCAGCCCGACAGTTTGCTCGAATTATGGTTTCATGTTTTTTACGGTCCTCTATATATCTAGATGATAAATAGACTTCTTTACTGTAGTTAAATATAAAATTTATAAAAAAATATTTTTAATATAAACAAATTCATTATTTTGAAGCTAGTTAGCTATAAGTTAGAAAAATACTACATATTTATTATATTTACTACAGTATTCCTAGAATACAGATTCTCGTTGTATAAAAAAAAATATATATATATAGTTAGGTTTTGGTATGGCGTATCACAATCTTAATTGACTGCTGGTAAACCTGCTTGTGAATGTATCGACCCATTTTCTTGGTTTCAAGACGTTTTCCGAATTTTTAAAAGCCTACATCTTCCACCCTTACGGAGAATGGTCCATTTTCCGCAGGGGTTGAATTTTACGACCGGAAACCCGGAATAACAAAAACACACTTCTACACCCCTTAAAATAGCCTACTCGGTTCCGCACGAAATAGTTTCGTGTGAGTTATTGATAATATCAACAACGTAACTGAACAAAAAAGTTTGTTCTTGGAAATGTTCCTCATTTGGCCAAACTTACACAAATTCTTTGTTGTAATTATAGTAATACTGGAATATGTTATATATCATTATTCGATACATTTTTTTTTACACTTAATACCATTGTACTAAAAGACCGAGTTCTGGATTCTAAAAAGAAATGAATAATTATAATTTTAAAGCGTTATGAATTCTCCAGGGCTGCAAAGTTGGCCTCTAGAAAATAATATTATTTAAATAATATTTACGCCAGAATTAAGGAAGTTAAATTTATTTATGAATTTCAGCATAAAATTATCATAAAATTACAATAGTTGTTGATGGTTCTGTATTCTCTAAATATGAATTCTGATTTATTGTTATGATTTCAGCATTTGGTTCATAAACTTTGAAAATACAATCACTCCCGTTGAAACGCTGAGTATTTTACCATTTTATAAAAGTTATTGCTTAGGAGAAGTGTTGTAGGCTATATAGATATTAACTTTTTTACTTTTATTATTCTTAAGCATTGAAAATGAAAGCACTGTACTGTGACGATGATGATGTTGTTGAGTTCAAAAATATGTTTATACTTATATAAATATATATATATAAATAATTTTGAATTTTCTTTAAGTGGTGCCCGATTTCTAAAAATACATTATATATTTGGTAACCTGGTAACTTATGCTGTTATATCACGTGCGCTAGAAGTAACATATTTGAATCTTACAGGCGAGTAAACCATCTGATGGGGTTGGGGTTGGGTTTGGGGTTGGGGGTGGGGCCGGGACTGTTGCGCGTCTGTTTTCCACACTCCGTCTCTCCCCCCCGACGGATCGTTCCTGACCTGAATAATATAAAAGCTTCCGACTATGCCTGCTTGTTTATTTATTTTCATTCACAAAATGAAGCAGAAACAGTCCATCACTATTACGCTAATGTAAGATGTATGGGAGGTTCTACTAAAATCACCGGAAATTTTAAACGGATTTTTTTTTAAAACGAAACTAGCTATTTGTATTATACAATATTATTTTTTTTAGACATTTAAACGAATGTGATTATGTCACTTATTTTATAAAAAAATCAGTAAAAATACATTTACGTTTGGTTGAATCTTTTAATTCAAAAACATTGTTTTTCGTAGAAAACCTTGATTAAAATGATACATTATTTAAGGATTGTAAATTATTAATAATGCGGTTTTCAGTTTTACCCTCTGACATTTATTTTTACTATATATATGCACATATATTTTCATGTTTATGACTTATAATAATTGAAAACATCATTAATTACCAATAAACAGTAAATACTACTGTTTTAATTTTCTGTGAGTTTATTGTTTGGGATAGATAAATATTTTAGTATCCCCAGGATATTTCCCAGACCATACGTACTACACAAAATATCAATACATATGACACCAATACTGGTGACCTAAAAAGGTGATTAAGTTACTTTTATCTTATGTATAATCACAGAGAGGAATAACAAAAACGTTTTGTGTTCAATAAACAACTCGTGGGATTATGTTTTAACATGTTGTTAACTGCTACATTGTCAGTTGATTTTATAAAAAAAAACTATTCAACTGATATCAGGCATCTTTTGTGAATATGAAGTTATGTAATTTTTAAAAAAAAATTTATTAAAGCAATATGAGTACTCATTGTACGAAAACAAAAAAAATATTTAGCAAACTTATAATTTTTGTGATTGCGGCGGAGGCGAAGAAATTCCAAACAAAAGCGAATAATAAATCAGATGTTTTGTGAAGATAGCCTCGACAAGTTCACATTTGAATAATGTGTGAAGGCGGCAGGTAGCGAATATAAGCTATATATTTTCCAGAATAACAAAGAAAGGGCTCACAACATCCCCCGGCCTGTCTCCCCATTTCCAAAATAATAATATTCAATGCTATTTAGGGTAGGATTTAAGTTTGTGAGATAAACAAACGCCAAAATAAACCGTACAAAAACAACCAGAAATTCGAGACCGTATCTTGTTTTATGTGAAAATTGAGGTAAATTCGAGGTTTCAAAGGTATTTAGTGTAATCAGTATTCAAAATTACTATATTTGTAGTAATTCAATAATATTATTATTATTTTATTTTATCAATTGGAAATTTAATTTAGCGTAAAGCGGGCTTTATTAAAAAACGATTTGTTCAAATAAAAAAATATCTACTGTACGCGTGGAGATCCATATTATTGCTTGGTGGTCATTATTTATTTTTTGCCTATTATAAACACATTGTTTATAAATACATAAATATAGTAACTGGACGCGGAAATAAAATTGTGAATAAGCAATCTATGTTTAGAATTTTTATAAATAGAGATCCTCGGTGTAGGAGGGTGTTGGGGTGGTTTTATTTTTACATCACAACAAACAGTCTTTAGCGAAGCCAACATTCACGCAGCATTAATTACTGTAATTATTTTTAGCTAAGGGTGTTTGTGTTTGTTTTCTCCAGCGCAGCCTCCCCCGGCCAGGGGCGGGGAATGGTACAAGGGAGGCCTGCGACTGAGAGTGGGTCGACCGACCTGTGCAAATGTTGATTTTAACTTGCTGGATGTCCAGTTGATGAATGCTCTGGACTTAAGTGCTGAACGTAAACTATATTGATAGGAAATAAAACAAATATGGGTTAGGCCCACGGAAATAATTCAGTTTGTAAATTAAATTCGGTATCGACTTGCAATTTCATAAAATATAAGAGCATCTCTATAAAGGTATATATAAGGCTATATATATTATTGAATTTATTTGTTTAAAGTTTTCATAGTTTATTCGTTGATATAACGAGTGCTCAGCACCACGAAAAAAAAAATTAGGGGCAGAAAGTTATTTCATATAACTTAGGGGCTAATATCTTTTGCGTGGATCTATTCTATAATATTTTAGGCCTGTGGTGGCGTGATAAGTAGAATTAAACCCCTGTGCCTCTTTTTACAGGTCGATTCGCGTGTGAATTGATTAAACGGGAATATATCGCTCACAATAAAGCAATACCTCGTACACCACATTAATTACTATTATTTTTCACCATGAATCATTCCAAAGCTTGACTTTATAAAAGCTATAAGTGAAATGTTTGTTTTCGCGGCCGATGTTTCAATGAACATTGAGGCAGCCAATGGCCTGTTCTTTTGCTTTGATTTTTGAAGCGAAACTATAAAAAAACACACAAAAAAGAAAGAGGCTACTCTCTAATTATCGTTTGGTTATCTTATCGGTTGTGTTGCAGAGTGCGCAGGCCGCTTTGTGGCTGTCCAGTAACACAATCCTGATTAAAATTAAAATTTTATGGAATAAGCTTGTATTTTACACTCGTAAATTTTTGCGAATTTTTTCGCGAATGGGATAAAAATTGCCTTTATGAAGCCTTTGAGCAAAAGAGAAAAATAAATTCCCCAGAGATTTGTGATGTTAGTTTTACTTTTTTTAGAATATGCAATTTTAAAAAAAAATGTTCAATGAATTTATAGTAGCTTAATTTGCATTAATAATTTACTAAACCAAGCCAGGTTTTTGAGGTTATATATAACTACATTGAAAATGTCAAAGCAGACAATTTAAATTGAATTATATTATACGAAAATGTAAGTAAGCTCGTTTGTGAAGGAAAATTTTAGGTAGCTCAAGTCAGTATCTGAAAATACGCATGTGATCTTCATTCGTGTTCAGTGTTCCAGAGAATCACACGAAAAAGAAAATTCTTTTTGTCGGTTGAAATTTATTACAAAAAAAAGTTACTTTTTCTAATTTAATTTTTTTCAGTAGAGACGAAAAAAGTCCTTTGCGTTGTTATTAAATTTAAGTCAGGTACAAGCCAATTTCAGCTATATGTATCTGAGCAGCCTGAAATGTGAAAATATGAGCACTACAAAGAAACGCATCCTATTTTTACAATTTCGAAAGTTCTCCCATGAATTTTCCTCCCTTTGAAGCTGTCAAGGCTTTATAATCTATTTCCGACACCTGCTGTTCTGTACTATATCAAGCAAAGTTGGAGAAACTTCTAGACTTGAAGTTTTGGTGTTTCTTTTCAGAAATTCATACAGATTTTTATGTGTGTTGGAATTTGCGCTTATAGGTACACACTCGGTTCATACTTGTGGAAAGAAGAGCATGGGGACCCACTGCACTATTTACCCTAAGAAAACCATGAACAGAAAAATATGTTCAATGAAGATAGTCTAAACTATTCTGAGGGGAATATACTTATTATACTTGTGGAAAGTACTGTAGTTTGTGAAAAGTAATGAATGAGCTTTATTAGGCTTATTAAATTTTTAATGAGTTAAACTGCTTTTTCAGATTTCAAACTCACTGCGTGTTTTTAAAATAATACTCTAGACTAGACGAGGTTAGGTAATTTTAATATAGAAATACATGAAAGTATTATGCAAGGGTTATCTGATTATACTACGAGCTTCGATAGTACATACATTGAAAATTTACAAAGAGCAAATATAAGTAGATATTTATTTTATTCATAATCTAACCAATGTATTTGTATAAAATATCTAACTGGTACAGATCTACAAGTTAACTTGTATTCAAAGGTGTTTGGATCGACTTTGTCTATTATGTAAACTTCAACAGTAAAAAATACGAATGTAAAAATATAACAGTGCATTTTAAAAATAGAGTCGGCAGACAGTCCCTTAACTTTTCAAAGGATAACTTGCGAAAAGTTTTGATTGCCTTTTCAAAGAAAACTTTCATTTATATTTTTCTCTCAACTTTACTCCGGTATAAGAGGAGGTATGAACCTCCTCTTATACAAAGAAAGTTTTTATTAAGCTTAAGTTTATGAAAACTAGATGGAACATTGATGTTTAGGTAGCTCACAAACTCTAAGCCCAATCATAAATGTAAAGCAATATTATCGCAGCTTTCACTATTGAGTTTTTCAGGAATTTGTTTTGTAATTTAATTCGACTTTCCTCTGAAGTAATTAAGCTTCTGTCAAATTATTAATTGGATTTTTTGGCTTGTTCTCAAAGGAAAGAATTTTCTTTATTTATTTAGAATTAAAACATATTTTTTTAAACGACTCAAACGGTACTTGATGAAATACCCCAGATTTATTTTAATATACAATAATAATATAAATATATTATAAGTCTGTATGTTGAGATATTATGTTTTTAAGTTTTGTTTACAATTCCTCTCACCTTTTAAAAAATGTTTTAAATATACAATTGAATTGCACTATCCTTGTAATAATTGGGTAACAGTTTGTTTACAACTCCAAATCCATCTCTCACGTTTTTTTTTTTTCTTATGCGAGTATGAAAACTCACTTGATTTACTCTATGGAGTATATATTTTATTTCCGAGTCATTTCTTGTCAGATCGCCCGCCCAAATCACCCCACGAGTGTTTCATCCCTTCGGGATGTAATCTGAATTCATTCCCAAGGCGTTTAATTAGGCTCGGCGTCTTCCGTTAAACTGTGAAGCGTCGTTAGAGAGATATAACGACGTAACGGCGTCGTTAGCGGCGCCGGCTCTCTTCGACGCCTCACAAAGTCTCTCGTGCCTCTAACAAAAGGATAATGAAACCAAAAACGAATATTATATCGAAATATCTATTCACCGAGAAAATCAAACAGCTTTAAAACTTTGAATTAAAATGATTATTAATTATATGAAGTGATAAATAATTTCTGCCTAAAGAAATATGAAAACACGTTTCTATAACTAAGATTTTTAACAGACATCCATGATAGAAAATTAAGTTTCAATCGCGAATCCATCTCAATTATTTTTAGCTTCCATCTCTATGGTGGGAGCGTTAATGGAGGTAGGACGTCCATTTTGTTGGATGACAAAAATATATCCTTTCTTTGAAATTAATTTCCCAAGTTGCCCGAGGCTGTCATATTTAGGACGTCCTGCGATCCCGGAGGACAGGGAAGTAATATTAGTTACATAGTTTTTTTGTGGGTCGATACGCGCCAGCGTATGTGGACATTTTTAGAAAAATATAACCGAACATTTAGGGGATTTTTTTAAATATACAATGTCGATTGTGGTTACAATGTTATACACATATCATTAGTTTATAAACGAGCGGAAGTCACAAGACATGGAAATAAAAATTGAATAGTGTGAGCAAAATTTTTTTATCTTACCCTTCTCTGCGTATTTTTTAATAAATACTATCTGTCTCGCTATTTTATTGGAGGTCCACGGAATTCGAGTCGCAGCTGAAACGTGAATCCGTATGAGGATATTTATTTCCATGTAGGACACACTCGTAAAAATGCCGAGTCTCGAGTACTTCATAGGCGAGCGATGTTATACTTTATAACTGTGCAGTGCTCCCCTTCTCCCGCGCCACCTGCCACCCCCTGCTCTAGGGGATGCCAGCCCTAATGCGCTCTGCAAACACGTAAAATGGATTATAGGTATGCGACTCGAGCCCCTAATTTGAAGAAATAATTAAAAATTAAATTCGAATGCAACACAAACAACCCTGGGAAACAAGTTAAATATTTAGAAATAGTAATATGCCGCTTAGGGTGCTGTGCTTATTTACGAGTGGCGTGCAATCTTATATTTTATTTGGAATAAAAAATAATATTTTTGTATATTTCTGTAACAATCAATACATTATTTTGCATTTTAAAATTTTTCTTGTAAAATTAAAAATCAAAACATAGTAAATTTTAACTAGATACAACAAATATCATAGTTTCGAGTAGAAGAGATTTTCCTTTTTATTATTTATACTCAATTACTCTACACTCAAAGTTTGTACGTTATTATGACAAAAGGTAAACTTTATCCTTTGGTATAAAAAGTCGTGTATAAAAAAATTGCCGTTTACAAGCAGGTAATTTTGGGGCAGCGATTTCGCAAGGTGAAATTTCATTTTAGATTGGGAGTAAAAAATATTAAAGCAATTTATTAGATTCTTAAATGTATGACTTGATGAATGGGCAATTTTATGCCCAAGTTTTCTTTTAAGTACATAAAAGGTGGCTCTTATTATTACGTAATATGACTTATTGTATTTTTGCTTTCATAGGTAAAATTAATAGATAACAGACAACAGCCTTTTATGTTCAAATATTTAAATGATAAAATAATTAGTAATATTATATAGTTTATATAAGTGCTGAAGTTTCACTGTACCGAGTACTTATTTTCAGACAATAAAATATTTGGTGTATTGGCGTTATGATTGAGACTGTTCGACTCCCGTCTTGACAGGTGAATTCGCACCTGGTGTAAATGGACTACAGTCTAATTAGATTTATAAGATGATGATTTGTTCAGATATTACACTTGTCAGTACAGTTTAAAAATAAATATCAAACACATTAAAAGCCGCGTACATTTGATGCCTTTTTTTTAATGGAAATATTTATTGGCCAATATAAAGTAACTGCTGTATAAAGTGCTTACAAGCTACAAAGTAATAAGTTTTAATACTGAATACTTGTTAAATATATTCATAAGCGTAGTGATCCTTTTTTAAGTAATGTTTTTATTATGTAACTAGAATATATACTATTTTTTAAGCTGCACACACACTCTGGGATATAACTAACGTTCTCTTTTGCGTTGATTGTTTAGGCATAAGGTAACGCTATTTGGTATTTACCGTTTGATAATCGGTTATGTACGTGTGCCGGGTACTTCACACATTGCGGCACAACTGACAATCGAATTGTAACATGACAATAGCGTCCTCTTATGCATTGCTTACTTAAAGTAAAACTAAAAAAATAAAGAAACGCAATTGGATAATTATAGTATAGTTCGGTTGTCGGTTGCGTCAAAGTGTGCGTAGCCAGCTTTATTGAATTAACTAGTACCCGTTTCGCGGACTACTGTCTGAAGGCGGGGCGCGTATTAATACGTTTTTGAATGTGTTTACTCTAAAAGCGGCAGAAGGTCATTTTACTTTTTAGGTTTACAGCTCGTAATGTTTGATTAGGACTCGTCAACGTTACTTCTACCAATACTGTCCAGTAAATCTGAACAAAGTGACAATGCAGGAGTGGAGTGGTCAGTGATTGATAATCCTCCAATTATTTAACAATTTTTACGACAAAGTGGTGTTGTTGTGATGCCAAGTAATCCGCAAAGTGTGTATGAAGAGGTTCAACTTTTTATAGGAAAGGATCTATTTGACTACATGCAAATCAAAGAGTGTATAGACTAGATTTCACACGTGCAATTTTACGCGAATTTCGTCCGCTTCGCACATCAGTTTAGGCAATTTGGTTACCCGCTTAAAATATAAATATAATATAAGCTATTGTGTAACAATAACATTTAATTTATTAACAAAAATCACATAATTAACTCGGAGTTGCTAAACGGAAGAAAAAAAAAATCAATAAGTGCAAATCAAAGAGTGTATAGACTAGATTTCACACGCACAATTTTACGCGAATTTTGCCCGCTACGCCCATCAGTTAAGTCAATTTGGTTACCCGCTTAAAGTGTGTTCTGCATGGTTTGAAAAAAAAAAAAAAAAAAAAAAAAAACACTTGACACGGATAAACCATTTTTTCAGCAAAAAATATCAATATGGAGAAAAAAGCGTTTCTCCGAGGACGAAGGTCTTTACAAAGCAATAGACTGGATGCTGCTGGCCTAATTGCTGCCATAAATTGGGAGCGAGCCCGGGGTGGGGGCGGGGGAGGGGGGCGCGGGGTGGGAGGGGGGGGGAGGGAGGGAGGGAGGGGGCCCGCCCCGCCATTGGCCGGCCCTGCTCGCGGCAATAACCATAAAGTGTCACGTCATCTCCGACGCCCCTGCGCTCGGCGCCCGGCGTCAGGCTGTGGGCCGGATCCTCCAAATCTTTACCATGGCCTACAAGTATTTTTTTTTTTTTTTAATAATTGTCGGCAATTTATTTTATTCGGATGGAACTCAATACAATTTTTTTTTCTACGTGATTGTACATTTTAAACTTATGAATAAGTAAAACGAAATTTAAAAAAAAATCACATTACTGTATTGAGGCCTTTACTATCACGTTATTGAATTGATTTATTTTTTAATGTCTCCGTTGATTAATTTTGAAACGTTACTAAGTTTAATATGTTTTTCCAACTGATATAAACTGCCATCTGTGCGCAGATTTTCTTAGCTTTGCTGGTAGTTTATTTTCTTGTTCACAGATGGCGTTTCTTCAAGTATCTTGAAGCGACGCTGAAAAGCTACAAGATATTTTGTTGAAATTCGAAATGATATTTTAGCATTTAATGATTTATATTTGTTTATGTATACATAAGTATTCCACAATAAACTATCCCAGTACATAAATAAACGACATCAAATAAAAATAATTCCTAGGACAAAAGCGCAGTATCACATAAAATCTATAAAAATATAACATATGCAGTTTCGACAATATTATACTTTTGATTTTTAAACCAACGGTAATAGTAAATGATTTTTTGATCAGTTTTAAATGTGTCATCTAACATATACTATAATATTATTTGAATAAAAATTTTTTTAGACAGTATAAGATCTATATATCGATCTTAGATCTATATAATCTCTGGAATTAAGCTGTAATATACATATAGTAGATACATATGCTATATGTAGATACACTGCAAACAAATTTAATCTTTCTCACTGTGCATTCCATGGTTCAAAAGTCTCGGTAAGTCTTAAGCTGGCTACACACGAAGCGGCACAACTGACAACCGAATGGTAACTGGCCAACAGTTTCCTATTTAGCGTTTTGCGCAAAACCACACAAAGCACCCCAAATTAAAAAAAAGCACACTACTTGCTAATTATCACTGGGTTGTCGGTTGTATCGCGGCGTGTGTAGCCAGCCTCGTTCTTACCACGTGCCAAGATGTGGTTCCCGGTGATGATTATGCACACTAATGGGGCAATATGCAAACACTGTTAGGATGATATGTTGGTTTAGCGGAGTAGATACAATGTCAGCCTCCTGAACAGAATTTGCCTCCTTGTTGCATTTTATAGCCCAAGACCGCGGCTTCCCAAGGGGGTGACTTATGCCTCAGTACACCCCCGGCAGCGTTTACAGTGGAAAATCCGAGAGTATTTGTTAGTGTTAACAAGTATTCACGATACAATAAATTTCAAGCTTTAAAGCTGTAACTACTCAACGTATAAAGCTGTAACTATGTACATATTTAATATATTTTTTATGCAGCTGTAATCTAGATCAAAACTATAAATATATATTCACGATTTTCTAGAACTGACTGGGTTTCATAAATGTCACTTTGAATTGATTGAAGTGGTGTTTACACGTGTGTGTGTGTGTGTGTGTGGTTGTCGCATTTAATAGACGTTTATATGAATAAAAAAATAAAAATAATACAGCACAGTATTCATAATTTATTATATATAAATGTAAGCTTAGAATTTAATCCAGATGTATTATTAATGGGGCTCGTGTGGCTCCTGCGCCCCTCGGCCCCCGGGACAGAGCCGAACTGGCGGGGGCTGAATTAATTTCGCCGCGGGTGTCCGTGACGTCACGAGCTTTAATAAAGTGACGGCAAAAGGGACGCAACCCCCGCCCTCCCCAATAAGCCTTAACAATGGCGGTGAATGTTTACAGTTGGAAGCTAGCATTATATACTCGAAGACACTTATATACCATAGAAAACTATCAATTATAAACAAAACCAGATGGTTTCTATAGCGCATTATAATATGTAGATTTCTACTGCCTTGAAATTCATATGCAGGTGGGACAAAACTAGAGGGGCAGGTAGACGTCTATTGTATAATTTTCTGTTGCGTTGTTCGTGTGCAGTGGAAGACGCAATCGTCTATTTCGTAATGCACAGGGATGGGGGCTGATGTGAGAGGGTGGTTATGACGTCATTCAGAAAGGTATCGGACAACTGTTGACAGTCCAGGAATAGTACTGACGAACAGCTAATACAGACAAGTGATTGAGTGCGAATAAGGCGTTAACACTCGTGTGGCACACATACACACTACCCTTATTCAAGCTATATTGATAATACCCCCTAATTTGGTTTGATAGTTTTAAAAGAAGTTCGGAATATAATATAAATGATTTCAATACATTTTCTGGGCCTTGTTTTATAAAATTTTCCAGATATCAAGTTTGTTTTTTTAAAAATATTTTCTACCGCTTTTAGAAGAAACCGATCCAAATTTCTCCAGAGAGTGCCTTGTTTTTAATAACAAAAAATGCAGGTGAATAAAGTAAACACGAAACCCTTTTCATCTCTTGTTTTCTTTCATCCCAACGTTTCCTGAATACAAGGGCGTCTCGGAGAAAATGCTTCTTGAAGCGACAATATTTAACGTTTTACGATTCCGGAAAATATTGTACAAATAGAAAATTCTGTTGTCAGAAGTATTCACTTTATATCATGATATACTCTTTTATAAGAATATATTATTAATATATTGATAAAAAATATTGAATATATTTATATATACATATGGTTATGTCAAGATCGGCTATGCGATTTGATATGGTTATATATTGTTGTCACGATGCCTGGTTGGATCGAATTAGATATATTAATAAATGGTAATTATTTGATGGAGACCATAATTAGCTGCCAGGGGAGACGCAGTAAAGCCCGTCTGTTTTTGGGGGATGAAATTCACTGAAAATTGCATTATTTTATCAGAAATAGAACGTGAGGCACGGACAGGAGAATGGTTCCCTCGGCTCTGGGGGAGGAAGCGGGGGATTATTCTGTTTTACATTTCACCCCAAGTTCACGAGGTATTTTATAAATATGTTCGTATTTACCTTAAAAGGAAAAGTATTTCGGTAAATTAAGCAACCTTTTTAAAAAAATATATTATCTTTTTAACAGTGTCAATATTTTTAGATAAAAATTAATCAACACGCATATTTTTTTTTTTTAATTTCAATTATTAAATTTTTTAAAGCATCGGAAAAACGATTTATTTTGATATTACCTGTGAAAATGCGCTTATTCACGCAGTCATTTTTTAATATGCATATTACACCTTACTCGATGCGTTACCGTATCAAATAATATTTTTGAGGTTTTTATCTTTGTTCGACTTTAGTATGGATATAGTAAGATTTGGATTTAAAAAATTGTGTTTTTTGTTCAACAGAATGACGGATGACAGCATGAGCGATGACGTATTTGAGGATGACGTCATACCATCTGCCAACACTCACACACCCTCAACCGGCTATCGAGACTACGAGCCTCCTCCTGATCTGCTCAACCACTACGCAGCCAGAAAACCAGAAGAGGAACTTCCCATTCACAAGGTGAGGTATCTTTATCTGACTGATTAATATTTAAATATTAAATAAAGTTTGTTTTTTCTCTCACAAAAAAAAAAAAAATAAGCTTAGGTCGTTTCTTTCTTCTGTTTTTTGCTGTTTACACGAATAAAATTGGTAATGAATGTTAAAGAGTATCAAAACGTGTTCCCACATATTTTTCATTATTATTTCACGAGAGTTTGAATATTAATTTTGAATACGCTTTCAGCGTGTATTTTTAGGTGGGTATTATATGTAATGTATTTACCCTTACTTTTAAATAAGCAGAAGCCTTATTGATATTTGAATTATACCATTTCAATCACAGCGAAAGAATCCCCCTCGAGCATCCCCTGTGGGTTTTCATTTATTTAAGATGCCACCCTGGCAACGGACCCGAGGGCGGATTTCTTCCTTATCAGCGAACAATGAATTGAGTTTTGTATTGTGGGAGAGATATGATCCTTGTTAATACTTGAAGATTTGAAATTTAATATTGTACCTTTAGTATATTATTTAGACAGGTTACATTCGCTCGAACTACTTCATACATTTAGGTCTTACGCTTTGAATTAACTGATATTTTTAACCAATTTTAATTCGACTTTGAACACATCTTTTGAGTTAAAAAAAGTCGTAGTTATGGACGTATATATTTTTTTAAAGTAAGATTGTCTAATTGCATGTTAAATGGTAGCACATCAATATTTTTAGTATATCAATGAGAATTTTTTTTAACAACTGTTATTTCTGAGAACTGTAATAAAAGAGTAATCAGTTATTTCTCTTATCGTAGTTGTGACAACTTATCGGTTGTCAGTTGTGTGTAAAGTTGCCTCGGTGAGCACGTCGACCCACTGTACGTGCAATGGAGAATCTCAGCATTAGCGGGGAAAACTTTGTAGACAAATTTAATTTACCCCCGGAAAGTATTAATAAGTTAGCCGAGAACTGCTGTGGATTCCTCGTTTGGTTAATCTTACTCAGGGCTTCCTCCCTCTTGTGGTCGTTAATCTTCATTAAAATTCAATTTATCATGCTTTATAGAGAAGTTGCTTGATTCAACTTCTGATTTCTTGACAGAAGTGCTGCATTTAACGTTTTGAATTTGTGCTGCGTGCGTTTTGATTAAAAACTCTTGTTAATTTTATTTTATTGAAAAAAAATTGTACACGGAGTCCAAACACTCAGCCTTAAATGTGATGGGACCGCAATGGATGTTATTGTGCCAGTGATAACTATACATCGTGGATTAAAAGTTTAATTCGTACTTTTTTGCAGACGATCCTGCTGGGAGACAGTGGCGTGGGGAAGACGTCTCTGCTGGTGCAGTTCGAGACTGGCAAGTTCCAGACTGGCAACTTCTCGGCCACTGTCGGCATCGGCTTCACGGTGAGTGCCTCCTCATCCACCAGCTACCTGCCTGTGTACCCTCTTCCCTTGCATACTCCTGCAACCCCACCCGACCTGAGCTCGTTGCTTACCCGCTGGGTACACTACATGCCCCAGGGGTGAAGTGAAGTGATTTTGCTCAGTAATCATAGGGTATGTTTATTATTTCGATATTGAGTATTTTTATATAGCTCTTAAACAGTGGCATAATATGGAAAACTTTATGTATATAATGGAAAGTACACTTACTGCGAGATGCATCAGTATTTTATACCTAATAATAATCATATCAGTAGTAGCTCTTTGTTTTTTAATTATTAATAAAAAAAAATGTGCAATAGTCAGTTTGAAATTGTATTGCACCGTAAAGTTCATAAACACAGACTGTCAATTCAATCGTCTTTTTTTATTATACTTTGTTCAGAAGGAAATTTTAAACAATTCAAAACGGCACAAGGGGGCTTACGAGGGAATATTTCATCGATCAATTGTTCATGTATTATATTAAATATTTCATTAGTTTGTGTTGGAAGCGCATCATATTAACAGAATGCTTTCCCGGCGCTGCATTCCTTAACCGGCACTACTAGCGTGTAAGAATTTTAATAAATATTAAGCAAATACCAAGCAGAAAACTTCTTTATTTTTAGTCAAATGATGTTATGAACATATTTTTGGCATTTTAGTATAAAATTATCCAGTAGATTTTGTATTTAAATATAATTTTCAGATATACATTTAAGCATGTGCTTTTTAAATTTTAAATATTTACTGGTTCGTCATTTATACAAAACAGATTAAATTTCAAATTAATTAGTGGCGTCATGAAATATTATATATGTTTAAATGTTTATATTTTATTGTATGTTTTAATTTAATTCAATTATACTCAAAGAAAACCTGAACAGCAAATGGTCTTATACATAATATAATAATATACAAGAGTAATTTATTTTTAAGACTACTTGTATTTATAGCTTCATTTAGTCTGTCTATTTTTAAATTATAATAATAATTGCTTGCTGTAAAGTCACATATTAAATTAACGGTGGTTTCTTCATAACCAAATTTGTAACTGCTGTAACATATGATATATTTTCGTCAAATTAAAAAATAAATCAAATGTAGGCTTTTCTTATTTCAGTAAAGCTTTCCCAATTATGAGAGTATATTAAGGGTAGTTTAGTGATTATAAATAATACTACGTTTCCGAATATCGAGTTATCCTATATGACCTAATAAATTTAATCGATACTCGCTGATTATAATTTCGCTCGTGATTGAGCGGCTGCGGAGAGTGTCTCTCGGATGACTTGTCGGGCTTTTATTGGGTAAATCTGCCAATAAGGGTGGCAAGCTGATAGCAGTAATTTCGTTTATTAGATAGAGTTTCCGATACGCAATCTAATAATACCCACTTGGACCCTAACGAAGTTGTCCTCACACTCCGAGGTAGTCGATTGAAACGGCAATATAATTTCCAATCATATTATAAGTAAACATTTGATTTTGATGGTTTGAAATTTTAATGTATAATTTTTTTAACATTTGATATTTTTCACATTAAGGGTAAGATAATCCGAGTCTAAAACCATTATGCATTGTAGAAGTCGGAAATCGCTAGCTGCGATTGTGAGGTGCATTTTTCTGTTGTGTGCAAAAATATACATCATAGGAAAAAAAATTCTCGAAAGAACTTTAATTCCTCTGACATAGAGACAGTTAAGAATTTTAATATTGTTGAAAATACATATCGCTCAACCCGGGTTTAAACCTGAAACCCAAAGGACTGCAAGTAGGCGTGCTAGCTACTGTGTGTTTGTTGCATATTTGATTGGTTTGTAAAGCATATTGATTAGTCTGTAATGTAAGAAAATAATCATGTAATAGAAAACATTAAAAAACAAAAAAAAAAACTGCAAGACAAGTACGCACCACGAAAGTAATATTTAAACATATAATAATTTCTTCTTGGGTTATTTTTTTTATTAAAAAATCATATAATTTTTAAAAATGTTACATACCACGTATTTCAAAATTCCATGCAAGAATATAATAATTTATAAGAAGTACGCCATAAAAGTTTCTACTTGAAAAGTGCACCATGAAAACGTCATAAAATACACTCAAGTTCCACAATAGTGAGAGGTTTGCTCTTTGGCCATACGTCCTTGGGCTTGTCTGGTAATGTGTCCTTGTGTTTGAGGATCCAAGGACTCGCCCCAGTGACCATTCCATTAGTAGGGATCGCAAAGCGAAGTGTGTTCATTAAAATAATATTATTCAATTTATACGATGAAAACCAATTCTTAAGACAAATTTTTATCGTAGTTTTAAGCATATTTTATTTGTGCACATATATGTAATTAAATTATAATTTTTTTGACATGTTCATATATATGGCTATACGTACGCGTACACTTTTCTTCGTCGAAAGTTTTTCTGCAATGTGTAATTCCTCATAGTTTTTTTTTTTATAAAATATAGTAAAAAAAAAATATTTTAATTTATGTATATTAAATATACCTTGATTCTCAACCACCGTATATAGGGTTTAAATGTATTAGTTTAAGACAATTTAGAGGTTTCGAAAGTAGAAGAAAGTCTATTAGAAATATCTACTGATAATTTCTAGCAACTATCGAAAAACAAACCTGAAAAAAGGTTTTTATTATACTTAATAAAATTCAGCATGCACAAAGTTTAATTTCAGGAGATACAACAACATATTTATGCATCTTAATAAAACTTTTTTTTATTAAAAATATAAATAAGACCAAACACTCAGGAATAGTTATATTAATACAATTAAAACATTAAATCATTTACAAAAATTGCTTAATTTTGTACATGCCACGCCTCGTAACCCTAAATGCTGACTGAATACACAATTAACCCTGCATAGATTCCAATGCAAATTAGACAATTTGTAAACAAGGTAACTGTAACAGGACGCAAATCACAATGAAAGAACAAAAACGTAAAAGGTGATATATTATTCATGAAATGACGCACGGGTCTCTGATTATTGATAGATAAAAAATGGATATATAGTTTTAAAAACATAAAAATCAAAATTTTTAATGTTACTAGAATATTACAAGACTATTGATATTAAGTTTTTTTAGCAATAAGATATCATAAAATATGGACATCAAGAAATTTCCTCGTTTTAAATTAAGTCCAAATCACTCAAATTTCTTTACTTCCTAATTTATCCCATCTTTAAATCTTGCACCCTTAGTATAAAGACTATAAATAACCACCAAAATTACTACTTCCATAAAAAGTCCCATGTCGAGTAGTTGAGATAGTGTTTTAGATGATGAGGCAAAACTACCGAAAACACTTCTATTCAATAGTTGAAGATACACCTGCTTGTGTAAATTATAACACTACTTTTATTATATCAGTATTACGGTTAATAAGATTGCAGTCAAGGCAAACGACATTTACTGTAATATTATGGGAGATTATCCAGGTGCGACAAGGGCTTTCCAATTAAGATTAATTGTTTCCCTTGACGACAAGGGCGCAGGGCTGGGAGGGGTGAACCTCTCAGGGAGGGGGATGTCCCCTAATCGTCTTTCAGTACATTTACATTTCATATTTAAATACACTTAACTTCTAGACGCCTCAAAACGGAAAAGCTAAATTTATTTTGCAACAAACTAATTTATAAGGTTTTATTACTCACTGATCGGCTATCGTATATAATCGTATAATATATATATGCATATTTTATCAGAAAGGTAATTAAATATAATTTTATTTAGAACAAATAATATAGCTGATTAGATTATTTAATAATTATATGAAATTCTTTTAACGTTTAAGTATTCAAACCGAAACAATGAATTTTTTTAAAAATTATTAAGGAAAATTGGAAATATATACGAAAATATAATAAATTTAATTTTTATATATTATTTTCAGGTAATTTGACTATATATTGACGTGTTCAAGTTATTCCAACTATTATAAAATATACCTACTATTTTGTCGCAGTAATTCGCTGAAAGTCTAAGCTGCCTACTCACACTGTAACACATGGCATGGAAGGGTGCTTTTGGGTAGCTCACCGTTTAGTCGTCGGTTGTGTTGCAGCGTGTGTAGGCAGATTTAAATATTGGTTTATAGATATCAATACGTATCAGTAGCCGGCAACTAATGAGTTAATTGGGAATCAGTAACCTTTGCGCACCTCTCCAGTTAATCGCAGGGTTTCCGAAATCCGGAGTGTAAACACTAAACGGGGGGAGGGGCGGATCACCTGTTGCCATGGCAGCGCGCACGCCCCTGCCACCCCTGCCACCCCCGCCACCCCCAAGACCCCCGCAACCCCCGCCACCCCATTACAGGCGCCACAGGTATGCCACAGCCGGAGACAAGAAATCAGCAATTTAGATCGGGAATCTACGTGCGATTTGATGACTGCCTTGATTATAAATTCGAATGAATAATTAATATTGAAAATTTTTTAAACTATTTTGAGTACTAGCGACAATGAAATATGCATATTATAACTATAAAAAAACAGTTTTTATACAAATACTATTTATTTTAATATTTTGATTTACAATGCCCCTTGATAGTTTCGTCTTGACTATTGACAACCGATTTGTAATAAGCCAATAGCGTCCTTTTGTTTTGGTATTTTTTTATAGTTTTGCTAAGTAAATAACGCTAAATAGGACGACACATGCCAGTTGCTGTTCAGTTGCCGGTCGTGTCACGACGTGTGTAGGCAGCTTATTCGTCCTGGTCGTATTGATTGGATCTCCTTACAGCATACCGCGGTGACTTGTATCTCGGTTAATCTAATGGGGTTTATAGTCCATAGGATTCACTATGTAGCCGTGAATATATGAATAAATAAGGACCCGTTTGATAAAAATATGTAAAAATTTGTCATAAATATTCTAATAATTTAACCATAGTAAAATATAGCTCATTTTGTCACATATGATCTGCAAATGACAATTTATTTTGTTTTGCCTTATACGTTTGATTTTTTAAAGAATAAGTATACTAGAACGCATCGTTATATTGATACATCCCGCCGTATTCAAGATAAAACATTCAGATGTCATTTATATTGGATTTCCCGAAAAAGTATTATTTACCTTTATGGAGAATATTGTATTTATTATTTTTTCGTTTCATAAAAAAATATATGTTTACAAGTAATATTCTTAACCTTTATATCCAAATAAAATGGCATTCGAAACCATTTTATCAAATAAATATCATATACATAAAAATACTCTTTTATCAAAACATACGATATTTTTTTGTAATTTGATCAATATTGCTGGTATACTGCCATATAGTCATTTTAGGCATATAATATTAAAGAGTATTTTCAGGAGACATATACTATACTTTATTTTAGATAAAAAAATGATTATACATTTACGCTAGGATCTTTTTGCAAATTAATATCTATATTCATTCTATGCCAAAAATACATTTTGAAGTTTAAGTAAAATATAGGAAGCTTTCATCACACCTCTGCTGGGTAAAAGGCTGTGATTTTCAATTGGATAAGAGCTCCCTCACCCCCATGCCCTGCTGCATATATTATGCAGTCCATAAAAAAAAGAGCGGTGAAAGGTTTGTGTCCAATCTTTTTGTGTTCAGTTACTTCAAAAAACTATTTTGTGATTTGTCACAAAACAATATTGTTCGGACATCAAATTGAACGGAATTGCGTTACCTTCTGTGTCATAATTTGACCAAAAAGATTTATATATACATATATATATATATATATATATATATATATATATATATATATATATATATATATATATATGTATATAAAATGGAAAATTATTTAAAAAAAATGATGTTATCCAAATGGTGACCGTTACGCTGCTGGCACTCTTCTAATCTGGAACGAAGATTGCTGATAACACGCTGACACATAGCCCTCGATATTGCTGCCATTTCTGACCTGATGTTTTGTTTCAATTCCGTTAGGTTCGTCGGATTATTCTCATAAACCCTATTTTTAAGGTATCCCCATACGAAATAGTCAAGAGGGCTAAGGTCGGGGCTTCTGGGAGGCCAGTTGATGTTACCTCTACGTGAAATGACCTTATTAGGGAATAATCCGTTAACAGCTTCAATTGATTGCTTGGATGTATGGTATATCTTGTATATCTTGAGTTGAAACCTTGAAACTCCTGCAACTCTGGGCCCAAAAATTTAATCAACTTCAACGCTAAAACATATACCCGATACTTTGTTTGGACACCCAGTATATAATTTATTTGAGTAATGTATAATTTATGTTAATTTTATTTTTTTAAACATTAATATAGAAATGCATGCGTCACATTGGCGAGACACCGAAAATGCATTCACGAAATGTAAAGGTGTCCCAAAATTAACGCAAGATTTGAATTTGTCGCCATTTTTGCAGTAAAGTTTTAAAAGGCTACCAAGCTTTCATTCTTTTTGAAATATTGTTCAATAACGAAGACACGTTGTTCTATCGTGTAACGCTCCATTTTTACTAACCCCAAACTGTCAGCTGGTGTTCCCAAATCTTTACCGCAAAAATGGTGACAAATTCAAATCTTGCGTTAATTTTGGGACACCTATATTAAGAAATTAATATTCAGTGTAGCTGTTCAAATGGACGTCGCGGGATGTTGGTGCGCGCAGTCGATCACAAGGGTAGGGGGCGCGGCGAGGGGTTGGGGAACAAGTGAATAGGAGAGATGCACTTGCCTCCTCTCCCCGCGGCCGCGGCCAGTCTTGCGGGAGTCCCCGTCGCGAGTGCTCGTGTCCGTGTCCGTGTCCGTGTCCGCCGCGAACACGCGCACGTCCGAAACTCCCAAAGTGCTTATTTTTTCCGAAATTGTGATCTGTGGCTGTCGTGCATCCGGGTATTTAAAAAAAATATATATATATATATACGTGTTATTTGGTAGTAAGTCAAAATCGACACTTGTAAATTAAATTTTAAACAATGTCGCCAAGTGTATTTCTGCACACCACTTGTAGATATCATTCAATAGTTATCTCAAGGAAAACCTTCATACTCATACGCACACGTTGTAATCACTCTTCACCTATATGCATAAATTAAAAAATAATATTTTTAATACGGTTAACATCGATTTGCATTATTGCAACGAATAAAATCGAAAAGTCATGCCTGAATAGATTCTATTTTTATTAATTCAGTGTTTGAGTCCGCCGGAGGCTCCATCCGCTCAACTCCTCTGAGTGTCCAGAGGACACGACCGGAAGGGCCCCTCCGAGTTTGGGGTCGCGCCTCGCCCGCGGGCCGGGCTCGCGCCCCCCTGCCTGCTTTGATGTATATCGGACAGTTGATACACCGTCCCTGAGTCTTTTATTTATTGAAATTTAACATCAGACTGTATTACAATAATTAAATTTAAAAAAAAAAAATTCTACGTAAAATCTGGGTTTTATTATGGGTAAGTGGAAATTATTGATTCAATATATGTATATAAGTGAAATAATCAAGTATATCATAATCTGTTATTTGTGTTTATAAAAACAGTAGCGCACTACATTAACAATAAAAAAATAATATATCTGAAATTTTATTTGAACAATTTTGATTGTTTCACTAACGGTACGTAATATACAATATATTTTATTATATTCTTATGAAGCCTTATGGTCTCTGAGTTTTATATTATTTAATTTTATCTTAATAATACGTACGCATATATTTGTTTGCTTTGCATAATAAAGACTCAATCCATGGTGTGCGTCAGTCGGGCACACTCCGGCATTTTAAATTTTCCCCGACACCACGGCAAATAACTTTATGAATTTAAATGAACAAAATGAAATACTTTTTTATGATTCGCGTACATTATACTTAATGCGGAACACGTTGCAGACCTTGTGGGACCATTCTAAATCACATTAAAATTAGTACTTTATTATATCAGAAATTTGGGCGTACCGTAAACTTAATTATCCGAAATGGGCGTTTACCGTGAATGTATTGAGCATTGAATAATTTGATCAAACACAATTCACTGTATAGTCCTCATCAACTAAAATATATTCCACATAACAATAACTCTTTAAACGTTTTTCAGAAAATGTGTTCAATTTTAGATTGAATTATCACACCATATTGAATATAGTTTTTAGCCGGTGGACTTCATGATGCAGTTTTTCATCGAGCAATAATGGTTTTTATTATTACGGACTACGAAGAGCGGCGAGGTTACGATCTATGAATACGTTATCTCGTTTTTAGTAGTGCGCCTTGCAGCCAACTCAATAAAAATATGGCCATAAAATAATACTTACTCTTATAAACTATAAATATCAAGTTGCTATTAAAACTCACACGTAGGAATGAAAAATATTTGATTTATTAAATACACCTGTGTTGCCACTTTTTTGATATTATTGATTTTAAGGTATTTTATTGAATATTTTGTATGTTAAAAGAAATATTTTTTAAAAATTAATTTTGTTTTTATATAATATAAAACTGAAGTTTGTTAAAATAAGACTGTGGGTAAGAAACTGCATCACATGTGCGCTTTCAATTAAAAACAGCTTACTTTTTACACAATCGTACCACCAACCTGCAGCTAGCCAATAGCATTATTTACACAGGCCAAACTATACAAAGCTGCAAATTAATGGCACAAATTGTCGCTACGGGTGGAGAGGCCTTGATCCTATTATAGTATATTCCAGGTGGGCTGCCCTCACCGGTGCTATCAGCCCGGAACCGGATAGCACCGCTTGCATATTATATTAACTGTCAAATCTCAACAGTCCATCAAACAATCGAATTGCGAGACCCCCCGTATTTACGGGCCGCTATCGGCCTGGGGCTGGGGCCGTTATCTGACCGCGGGCCGGTGATAAGCACAGGTCGCCATGGAGACGCCGATCGTCCCCGAGCCGCATTCATTAGCGGCCGCAGCCGGGATTACCCGCTGATCCTCGCAGAGTGCCGGCTCATCCGGTAAACGTCCGGCGCTAAAGCCTCCCGGTAATTGTTAACCTTTTATTGTAATTTTTAAACAAACCTATATTATCACCTCGATTATATATATATATAAGTACTCAGATTTTTTTATGAACCAGTTCAATTGAATTTTTTAAGTAATTATGTATGAAAAATAAAATAAAAATTTTGATTATATAAACGGTAATTATTTTTAAATGAAATCCAAAATTGCAACGCTTTTTTATGTTGTTCGAAAATTGTGTTTTTTTTTTTTTAATTATGCATATACTCAATTTGGTGAGGCTTGTTTATGAATTAAAAATATGAAGCTTAGCAAGTTGCTCAGCAACCTCACCACAAAAAGTTGCATAATGATAGAATAGGATATATGCACAACATTTTTTTAATTAAATTATTTGTCGTTTCATATTTTAGGAAATTAAGTTTATACATAGGCTGCTATTTAAGTATCCGGAACTGGCCACTACATAAATAATATTTAAAAAGTAATTATTACATTTGAAAATGTAACTCTTTGGCTGTAGAATGAGTTTATTTCAATGAGTCAATAAATTGTTTTCATTGTGTGGCGTGATTTTAAAAATTGCGTGTCATTATCACAATGGATTTAACTCGAGAAAATTTTCGTGCGATGATTTATTATGATTTTCGACGTGGTCTAACTCAACAGCAGTGCATCGATCAACTCAGTTCGACTTTTGGGGATCAAGCACAATCGAAGACCACTGTGTATCACTGGTTTAGTGAGTTTAATCGTGGACGTCGTATGCTCACGGACGAAATTAAAGATGGTCGGCCTAAATCAGTTGTTGTGCCACGAAATATCGACATAGTGCGTGAACTGATAATGCAAGATCGTCATGTTACATATTTAATAGTCGATGATAGTTATTTTATTTTATTCCGGATATATAAATAGCAGCCCTCGTAGTATATCCTATTGAATGTCAACAGAAAATATAAGCAACATGTAGTATATATTAAAAATTATAATAATCTAATTACTACATCATGTATACTAAAGTAAAATAAGTTTACAATTTATCTCATAATTTTAAATTAAAAGTATTCTGGTATCTCTGAAACTATGCGGTGGGTGTTAAAAGTTTTAAAACGTATAAAAATTTATGTAATTTTCTACGTATCGAAATTTGGGTTTGGTTGAAGTATGCGATACTTTTTTTGGTGGAAAAGTTTTATAAATTTTAACATTTAATCGGTTGGATAATTTAAAAATCTATTAGGATGATTTTAACTTGTGATTTAAATTAATTTTTTATTTAACATTAAGTAAATTAGATTATTATGAAAACTGAGTAAACTATTATCATTGTCACTATTTTTCAATTTAAGGAAACACTTTGGAGAAATAATTTCACAGAAAACTGATTTATCAGGAGTTCTAAGAATTTTCCTAATTTTTTTAACTCAAATGGGAGAAAACGCTTTACAAGCTTAATCGTTTTGAATAAAATATATTACTAAACATTAAAAGGCTAAGAATTTTAATCGTTAGAAACCAAGCATACATTTAATTATATTTATAAACGTATTGTTTAATTGACCAATAATTATTGGTCACTGTAAACCTTTTACCATTTTTTATCGAGTGTAAGCAAAGAGTACATACACACACACACACACACATATATATATATATATATATATATATATATATATATATATATATAAATTTATATATATATATATATATATATATATATATTATATCTCTTTCGTGTAAACATATTACATCCCATTCCTTTGTGTAGAAACAAGGTTGAATAACAAGACCTTACCTTTGACCACGTTAGTATTGTTTTGACAAATTCCCGACAGCACGGAATGCACTGGAATTGTTGGAACAAGGGCGCGACGTTTCCCTGGAGACCACAGAACCAGGAAAGACTCGGCTAATGTGTAAACAGCTGTGCGGAATGACGGAAGGTACACTATCCGAGGGTGGGGATGCTGAACTGTTTCATGGACTTCATTAACATTGTCCAAAAATGTTATTAACGCTATGAATATATATTAATATTATACATATTAATAATACACCCAAAAAATCCATATAAAATAAATTCCCGAATAATAAAACTTAAATCGTTTAATTTTTCATATTTGAGCTCCCGATTATTATTGAAAGAAAATTCTGTATTAATAATAGCAACTATCGAGAAGTTTTTATTACTTTATAACATATATTAAATTTAAAAAAAAACTTATTTTCAAGTTTTTGTAAATTTATAGTAAACCGTGTCAAGCGTTAATAGAAGTTTTGAATTCATTATAAAGTAAAATGTTCTCATATGGAAACACATATTTATGTAGCATATGTTGAATATTCAGTTGAACACTTTGAATGTGGGTTGGTACTAAAGTTCAAATAAGTCGAACACTTAAAGTTTTTTTTTTTAACAATAATATTATATCTTTTACTGTATAGAAAACTCAAAGAAAATTCCAAGTAAAAATATATTTTCTGGGATTAAATGGACTGAAAGGCAGAAAGTTGTCGGTGAACTTTCTGCCTGTCAATTCTTTCAAGAAAATTTCCCAGGGAAAAGCGTTATATTCTGATTTTTATATTTCAGTCAGTATATTGCCTCGAGCGGCGTGGGCCGCTGCAACTTGCGAACTTTATAAATTGTTTTAGCCGTATGACGTGACGAATAGCGCTGGTCTAATAAATGTTAACTCTATAGAAAAATATCGAAATTTCTAGTCTAAAAAATTGATAAAATTTCATTTCGTGTTACTGTAAGTTTTCACGGTTTGATAGATGTATGAAAGAGCGAGGAACCTCCGAGCTCAGATAATGTGAAAACTAAAACAAGAGGTTGCAACTAATAATGCAGTCAGCTGTGTCAGTTTCCTGTCTAATGCGTTTCCGTCTTTTACCTTATTGTAAAGAAATCATAAAAAAACTTGTATCTCAGTGAATTTTATTTAAGATGGTTTCTTTTAAAATGAATTAACGAAAGAAAATAATCCTTATAACAGATATACTTTGTCCTTACATTTATTAAAATTGTGAATATATTTTCATTTATTTTTATCTTTCATTATGTCTTACATTTTAAAATATTCCATGAAAAAATATATTTACATATATTTTCAGGTTTTAGTGGCTGACAATAATCAAGCCATTGTATAAAAAAAATATCGGTGCGACATCTAAGAACAAAAAAAAAGATGATTGCTCTTTGCAGACAAATAAAAAAACATATTTTTTAAATACGTAAACTTTTCATATAATCCATAGTATGTTTAATTCACAGCAATGCAATTTTTCTGAGGTTTCTAGTAAATTTACCAGAGTGAGTTTCATTTATTAAAATTCTCGCAGCAAATATGCGGGTTTAGTTTATTTTCTAGTCAGGAATAATAATGAGTTTAATATCGACTGGTTGTATGAACTTGCCTTTTTATTGTAGTTTTTAGAATTTTAGGAGATGAAGTTTCAGCTTCATCAGTAACATTCGATTGTTCCGAAGGTACTAACGGTCGGCCGCCGGTTTGATTGATATTTTTTAATTAAAAAGTCTCAAAGGGATGTCACGCACTGCCGCGTTTTGTTTATTCCGCCTGACATTTTTGATAAAATTGACTGCCTTTTGATGAGATTTTTAGAGCTGAAAATGTAAAACATGTCGGTATTTACTAACAGGCACATACATGTACCTGCGATGAAATCTAATTAAAAATTGATTAGCCTGTAAAATTTCATACTGGAACTCGACATCAGTTAACAGCCTGACCCTACGTATATTTATTTGCTCGTATTATCCGAATAGCTTACATTATATCTTTATTAAATTGAGCTATCTAAATACAGTCAATTGTATAAAAACAATATTTTTTTATGATTAGTTTTTAAGAATTTTAATTGCTTAAAATACGATTTTAAATTATTTATTTTATTAAAAAACATGTTTTTGATATTAAAAATTAAAGCAGGTTTTGTTAGTAGAGTATTGAAATTTTTAAGTCAACCAAACCGTAACTGGTCAATTATGTCCTATTTTGGGTTATTTACTTGTCTTATTACGAATCGGTTGTCTTTCAAACTTTCAAATGCCCTTTACACATGCTGCAACTCATCTTGTGCCTGATTTGCAATTGGCCAGTAGACGCTATAGGCTAATTGCGTGTAGGTTGCATTTTTTGTCCCGGCGTGTATATTAATGTCCCGGCTTTATTATGAATACAGTTCAAATGATTTAAAAAATAAACACAACTATTATTAGTTTTGAATACATCTGAATCATATTTAAATTGAAGCAGATAATTCAACTTTTTTATCACATTAAGCTACTGTTGCACTCTAATACATATAATTACCAGCATTTGTTTGCAATGCAAACCTTGAAGTATCAGCAGCTGAAGTGCTCTATTTGTGTCGTGGCCTTCCTTGGCTGAAACGACATCCCAGTACGTTTGGTCGGGACACCCACGACGACGAGATTATTACTTATATGTACCCTTGGAATAGCTTTCAGGTTTTTGTTGAGTTGCCTTTATCTGTCACTCCTAACGAATACGAGGAAAACACATTTGTACCTTCAATGTATCTACTGCGATTATCCCAAGCGACAAATTATAAATATATCGAAGTGGAATAAAAAAATGACAATGAAAAATGTGTCCTAATGAAAAATCGTGAAAAATCATTTACGTGAAAAATCGAATCCTAATTAGATTCCATGGAGGAAACCGAACTCCACATGTGCTTTCAAGGGTCAAGATAATATTATCCTTACGATCTACATATTACTCTGCTTCGAGAATATATTAATTAAATTATAGTCGGTAACGTAACGTCGTATTCAATCTTTCGTTATCATTATAAATTTTTGATTCTGCGTACAGGCATATCCGAATAATAATTTTATATCTCAAATCAAAATACAATAATTTAATAATAAAATTAATAATGTTTTTATTTACAAATTTAATCGTTTACTTCTTTTAAATTTAATTAAATAGTAGCAGATATTATTGTTTGCATATTTGTAATATTTATTTTGAGAGTAACTTTGTGATGTCTATTTTTATTCACAAAAATCAATCAGTCTATTATTATCACAGTAATGGATATATTTACAGGAGTATATTGTTGCCTCCACCCACATAGTACACGACGATGATGTCACACTACCTGGGGTTGCATCCCCCGACCTTCCGAGCCTCAAAGGCCGCCCTTAATCAAGTTACGGGGCGGGGGCAGCGCGGGACGGCTAATTACTTCCGCTACATTAGGGTGAATAAAAAGCCTTTGTTTACACGATCCGGAGTCTTTTTTGGACCTGGCGGTTTAATTGTTGATTTGCTAATTATATTGCGACAGGTTATTGTTTATATCCTTATTATTATAAGCGGCTGTCAATTATTATTGATGAGGAAATGTATGTAATGAAATCAGGTAATAATTATTTTCAATCATCATTCCTGATATAATTATGTGATGGTAAAATAAATTTATTGTTTTTATATTATTAGTATCAAATGAAGTCATATCAGATTTTATTATATGGTGTTTATTGTTATTTCACATGAAAAATTTTGAATTTAAAAATACAAATACTTTCCATCTTTACGACAACAACCGCATACAATTTTGAATGAAGACAGCCTACAAATGAAAAAAATTCTTTCGACCCTTGCTTGTATGGTTTTTTTTATTTAGAGAAAAATTATGCGGGGGACATCGCAAACACGTTTCCATTACGGTTCTTTTGCACTTCAGGATTTATCATCATACTTATGCTAAAAGCTTTTAAAGTATTTTTTTTATATATAATACTCTATATTTTCAAACGAAATACACCTAAGAAAATTATCAGAAGACACAGCGAGGTATAAGTCAGTGGCGCAGATTTAAAATGAATGTTTTTGAGTAATATATATTTAAATATTCTCGGGATCAGAGAGTACCAGAAAAAATAAACAGACTTCTTAAATAAATAAACAGAAATGATATTATCAACATAGAAAAATCAAGCTTTATTTATACTTGTTTTTATAAATAAAAAAATATTTTATTTGAGAGATTTCTGAAAGCGTTGTTGTCGAAAATAAATATTGTAGCTAGTACTAATGAGATCTCGATCGCTTTAAATTAATTTAGCTCCCATTTACTTACTATCAAAAAAAAGCAAAGTAATTTTGCTAAAAAGCTATCTCTTATTTTTCCGAGTTTCGAAATAATGTAAATTAAATCGAACTTTATTTTTTCTGAACCTATTTTTTTTATAATTTTATTTAATATTTTAAATGATGTAACAATTACACATGAAATAGCAGGAAAAGTTCCTTAAACTTTTGTCAAAAAAAAAAAAAGGTGAGATTCGAACTCTTTTCCTAAGGCTACTTACTATACACTCTAGTTTTTTCGACAATTATAGTTTTGTTATTATTTCACGTGTTAAAAAATACGGATCGTCTAAATATTTAAACAATCACAAGTCATATAATTTTTGGAGATTAGTAATGAATGATTTTATTTTATGATTTAATCATAGTTTGAGACTCAAAATAGTTGCTTAAGTAGTAGATGTGTCTATAATAAGATTGTAGTCATATGCTAAAGAAACCGTGTGTTGAAAGTTTTTTTTTATTATAAACATAGTTTTAAATTTGATTGACATTCAAATTTTATTGCTTTTTGTTAATTATAGATCTTACGTATTTTGTCTAATAATTTTCTTTATAAATTATTAAATTAAACATGCCTTTTTAAATTCGGTTTATCTGCTAAGCTCTCTTCTTTACTTTATCGTTCATAGATTTAATTAATGATGTAATTGAGTATGCCTGAAGTTGTCTGTTGATTTTGATCTCTAAATTAATTAATTTGGATAATGTTTTTGATTTATATATTTATTAAATGTTTAGCAATATGAAAATATATAAGAGATACTTAAGCCCTTAAGCTACCTGCGTTTCAGTCATGGCGTTTTGCCAATCATTTTCCAAGTATTGTTTTCATCGTGTTTTTGATCGTATGATATAATTAATAAATTTAATTGCAAAAGTACAAATTGTATATTTTAAAACTGTACTGTTTTCATCATTTGCATATCTTATTTATAAAATAGCGCATCCAGAATAAACTGTTGACGATCGAACCGAAACAGACGTGCGGTCAATTACATTAGCTTAGAATTCACCTGCCAGGAAGATTGAATTAGTGACCGACAAAAAATAATTATCATTCTAACCGATCTTCTGTATACCCGATCACAAAAAAATGTTGAAATGTAACTTATAAAATTATAAGGAGCATTTTAAATTTAATTTAATTTACGAATTTCGATTTTGAAAACTGGTATGAAATAAATGAATAATTTATATATGAAATAATGGTTTTATAATTAGAGTTATCTAAGCTTTGCATTCTAGCAAAAAAGGTACCAGAGCATTGTGCGCCAAGTATAAGCCTTCTGAAGGATAAATGCATTTGCTGTGCTTCTTCAGGTTCATGTGAATTTTCGAAAAAGCTTTATTTGCTGGTGGATTTTATTATTAAACTCAGTTTGTTAAATTTTCCCCGCATTTATTTTTAATGAAATGAAAGAACTAATGAGCGATTTATTAGATCTTTTGTCGTTTTTAATATTTATCAGTCTACAGGCATTTTATTTATTCTACTTTGTCGTTTTATATTGATATAATAACAAATTTATATTGGAGGTGAGAAATTAAATTTTAGAGGGTTTTCGTGTTTTTTTGGTTGGCGAATAATGAAATAACCTTTAAATAAACAGAAATAATGCATAGCCATAAATTATAAAAAGCACACCGCTTTGTTTCTATTAAAATACGCTTCGTCAGAGTATTGTGTTTTTCTCTGAAAAATGTGTATGATTTTTTAGTAAATTACTTTGTAGTAGCTTTGTGTCCAACGCTCGCTTGTGTAATTAATATTTTTTACCTTTTAGAAATGGAGGTTTTGTTTGGAGGTTCTATTTGTGGGATTGTGCTTTCAGTCCATCAGAGAGTGCAATCAAAGCTGTTTTCAATTAAAATCAACAATCGCGTTCTTTATTACCTGCTTGCGATTGGTAGCTTCTCAACAGAAGGTATTTTTAAATAAGAAAAATAACAAAATATTATCTATTTTATATCTAAAATAGATCCTCAACTCAATTATAATATTTGAAATACAATATGACATGGATTATATTATAAATAAAAAATATAGCATCTCCACCATGTAATAAGATATATTAAATATAATATTTTATGATCTACAACAGATTGATGATAATGTAAAAGTATCAAATTAGCAGTAACATACTGATTCATTAGCACACAAAACATAAACTGTCATGATCAGCAAACATGAATATAATTATTTATAAATTACAAAGGTATAATTAGGTTTTATGACTTTTTATTCACAAAGATTAGTTTATATGTTCTAATATCGATAGTATGAGAAATAAATATGAAGAAAACTTGACTCATAAATCCCATAAACATAAATCTTTTATCAAAAAATCAACGCAATCAATCAATTTTTATAAAAGGTCTATAAAATATTAAATTCTTCAAATTTAACTGTTAAAGATCTAAAACTTTCGTTTGGAGAACCGAGGCAACTTTAATGTAATATAATATAGTTTTACGGTGAAGATTGACTAAAATGAAAATTTCATGAACAGATTTGGGGGAGAATGGATGAATAAGTTCACGAAGGATTCGGCTGACTTAGAGGTCTTTACAAATCGATTGATAAGATTAAATCATTATTATTATTAATTTCATAAAGAACTTAAGCCTATAGCGTTTGATATTTGAAAGTATGCTTTATTTTGAGAATTTTCTTTTTAATATGTGAGCGTAGTATCTAATTAAGATGTTTTTTTCATTATTTAAATAAGTAAATTATACCTTATAGATAAACCAAATTATTAGTTTTGAAATAATAATTATTGATATTTAACTATATAAACAGACTTAAGGTATACGCTTGCAAATAAACCACGGTTTTTTCTAGTACAGGTACATTACTCACACATTTGCATAAGACGATGCATATTCTTATTAAAGTTCAGAGCTACGGTGGACGAAAGAATTTTGTTGTCATGTCGCTATAGTTAAGTAATAGATTCGAAAGCTTAAGTAAAAACGCGTTTTATTTTTATATTGTTCAAGTACTTCTTACTAAAAAGAATTTGCTTGTAATTTATACAAAGCCACTGAAAACATCAAAACAACAAAATTAGAAAAGCGGAATGAAAAGCTCATTACAAATGTGAAACATTAAACTAATATATCTTATTACGAAAACCATACAAAACCTCTTAATACATGTTCACAACCATTTTGAAATCGAGGGAGTTTGAAGCTCTTAAATACATTTTGACGCAATAGTTACGTGCGAGTAGGTCCTATTAATAATAATCAAGCACATCTCGTTCATATGATTATCTCAACAAAACGAATTCCCTGAATTCAGAGCTTCAAACTTTCACGATTCACAGAAGGCGTGTGTTCCTCTCCGCAAAAAGCTCCTGCCGGTCGGATTTTCCGGGCCAGCGGGGATGTGAACCCGACCACCTGCCGTAATCTGCCCACTGGGCCGGCGCCGCGGCTCCCTAGCAACGCACAACTTCTGGCCCGAGAGACTCGGCGGTGTGGCGTTTGAGGGATCTCGCCTCTGTGGAACAGCCGCGGGTACTGATTTATCGCCTGATATATTGTAGACAGCAAACTTCTCAGGGCACTGTAAATATATGTATACATATATCTATATAAGGTGTAGAAGGACCCGGGGACCCACTCACTATTCCCCCTAGGAAAACCATGAACAGACAGAGATATGTTTAGTGGGATAATCACCGACTTCCTCTACTATAATAATAGCCATTGTGTGTGGGTGTGTGTGTGTGTGTGTATGTTTCATTTTTGGGTTCTCTATAGAATATCTTAAAAGATACAACGCTGATTTTTTGCACGCAAGTTTAGTGAGATTTTCCGCAGTTATGTGCCGAATTTCAAGACGATAGGATAATATTTTCATTCATAAACTAATTAAATAAAACTATCAAATATGCTTTATGTACAAATTATATGATTCTGTTGTTCACAGCGAGAATTTCAAATTTAGTATTTTTACAAAAAAACAAAATATGATGCTTCTAAGAAATTTCCAGTTTATGTCAGCTTGACACAAGTACCAATTTTATTTTTTAGTTGCGTTAGAAATTATTAATCACATCATTAATAACTTAAAATGCCTTCTAAAAAAATAACACCGTCTAAGCACAGCAAACGTAATTAAAAAGAATTGCACAATTGAACGTGATAAAGACTGCATCTAATAAAGAACAGTGCAGTGAAAGTGATTCGATGTTTGTGACACGAAATGTGATATTTCCTAGAATGGCTTTGCTTCCAAAATTAATATCCGGTTATTAAAAAAATATGTGTACAAAATATTCATCTAATTGTCAGCCAAACATATGTTCAAACACCATTGCATCGTTCATCGAATACGTCATTTTATGACGGGCTACATTTCTAGTATATATATATATATATATATATATATATATGTGTGTATTAAATGTGGCTTATAGTAGAATCCATAAAATACCACAGGTTGACCGCGCCACGAGATAATCTTGCGCAAAATGCGAAACTCCTGGCAAAGGTAAAAAAAGCGTAAGGTCTCCTATTTTGACCATATTTTTATAATAACGTAAGTGTAGTATCCTATAGCTGATTGTTCTATCAAAAATAGAAGGGAAAAGGGTCATCGAAAGGAGGAAACTTACGCGGAGTCGGAATTTATGTTAGCCGAACTAGTGAGACTGGCCCATGTTAGGAATATATTCGATGAAATAGTCAGAGGCACTAGATAAAAATATATCACCCAAAAGTGATGTTAGATTATGTTTGATATTAAATTATTCTAATAAATTATGTGAAGTATATGAAAAACAGCGTAATACGAGTAATGTAGTGTAATTTTTGATGAAGTAATAATATTAGAATACAAAAATATGTATACGTTTTTGATGACATATTAGATGTCTTTAATATTTTCATCACGACTGAATTCGACAAAGACCGTTATTAGAAAATTTCTCAACGTCTGTAATAAGTTTAATAGCAAATGGAAAATTTAATAAGGAAAGAGTATTTATAATGAATTTCATTTGAAGAATGTGTTCGTGTGGGTAAACCCTCGCGTAGTAAATATTCTCTCCCGAGCAATAATATTCAGAAGCTCGTTTCTACATTTTCCAGTAAATAGTTGTTATGGTTTAAAACATTTACCAGGGATTTGGGTCACGGAAATCACAGTGAGCATATTTTGGATTCTCCGCGCAGCTCTCGCGCCGGGATTTTGTTATATCACGAATTCACGATGAAATCTCATATCAGGACGGGAATTCAAATAATTTCATGCGTGCAGTTGAATGGAAAAGTTTGGAGTTCACCGGAAACGAGAATGTTTTTAATCACACTGTAACGGTTTTAACGGCACAGATATCTGAAATATTTAACTCCGTTTCCGCAAAGAGATTTTGAATAAATGTGATATTTGGAAGTCTCTTGCAGATATTTGCTCTGCTCGAAATTGTGTTTACTTCGAGTTTTAATGAATTGCTTTGAAATTTATCAATTTCTTCAATTATACGGATCATTGAGTTCATATGTATATTTTTACCCATTATATTACCAAGTAGGCGTTCAAATATTGAACATTAATAGATTCATGTATATTTTGTACCAAAATATAATTTTACTATTCCTGTTATTACGGTTATTAATGTGTTTATTTTTCATTTGTGCAAGTCTTACATCGGCGACTGCATTTCAATTTGATTAGGTCAGGTTGTTTCCCAACCAACGTTCTAGATCAATACATTTCCAATTATCCCCCAGAGGCGATGAAGGTTGCTGCTTGGGGTTAAACGACAGCAGACTGGTGAGGGGGCTGCATTTATATTGTCACACTCCATTAGCATTATTATCGCCTGGTCGGACGTCATTCAATCCACGTATCATGCATAATCCGCAGCTGTTATCACTAAGCCTTGCACAACTAATGACGTATAACTCGAATTACAATTTACTGCGAATAATATCCAGAGAGTCATTATATTTTCATAGCAAGGTGTAACGATAAGAAGCAGTCAGAATTTATTGGGAGATAAATTTTTTAAACCTTTTATTAGCAGTGAATGTTTATTATTTTTTATTGAACGTAATCGCATGCCTTTCTAAAATTCAAAGTCAACAAATATAATTTTTGTATGTGTCAAAAATAATTTAAAATTATATATCATATATATATATGATATATATATATATATACATATATATATATATATATATATATATATATATATATATATATATATATATATATATATATATATATATATCATATATATATATATATATATTTTATGGAATTTTCCGCACGCGCGAATTTCCTTCGCGTAGCACAAAAATTCTCTGAACCTTTGATCTTAAACTTTTATTCATGAAAATCATCTCGATTAAGAGAGCATATTTATTTCTGAAGCTTTGACTTCTTTCTCATTTTTTCGTTTTTCATTTTCATTAAAATAAATAACTGAAATGTCGTCCTGAAATAATATAAGCTAAGGTAAAGGTGCTTATTTATAGGGGTTTCAGATATCGCATTTGTGTAAATTTATGTCGAGTAAAAAAATAAAAAAGGGATTATTTATATGGGCAGTATATGAATTGATTCTTTTGTGGTTGTTACTTTTTGTAATATCTTCAATTTTTGTTTTAAACTTTCATGTATCTGAATATAAATTCAAGATACTATATTTATTATAGAGATGCACTGAATATCCAGTTTATCACAATTCCCTAGCTTCAAATACTAAAACTTCAAATATTACTGATAAAAGAATTATATATGAAACGCAATACATCGTTTTTCCGCATGATGCTTCGCTCATATTCCCAACCAATATGAAGTCGTCGGAAATATGATGCGAGATGCTTCCGTCAGCTGTTTCCGCCGGGGTCTTCAGCGAGATGACTGCAGACATGCATTTCCGTCTCCTTCTAACACTACATCCGTGTTCTTTCTGCTACATACTGTTTTCTGCAAAGGATGCAGAACTCTTTGGCTGTCGCAATAGAGTTCTTTTCTTTTTTGCAATATCTATATACAATTTATTATAAAATACTACAGATTAATTATGAATCAACAGACATTTATCAATTTAAAAAACGGAAGTAAGCCATGATATAAAGTTTCCAGTTGAAAGCCGAAATGTAATAATAATGCAATTTTCGATTAAAAAATGTTATGACATCTGATAAAATTTCCAAAAATAGATTTTATGTCTCATGAATAAATAAATTCAAGCCAATTGAAGCCTTCAGGAATAATTCCTGAAGTTCACGAGCACGGCAATGCCTCGGCCTCGCGTGACTCGGTGCCGGTGTTCGGTTTTTTTCAGCGTGTAGATTGGTGCTTACAAATCGAATTCGACCGCTTCGTTTCCGAGCCGAGTTCCCAAGTTTAATTGAATCCCAACCTCTAAATTACTATGTAAATTGAATGTAAATGGACTAACAATCTGTTAAATAGAGGGACTTGTAGTCATTATGCCGATTGACTAAGTTAAGTCAAGGAATATCTTAATTTACATTTAATATATTTTTATTTGAAGCCTACTTGCTACAGTGGCTAGCGTGCTTGCTTATCACCGAGAGATCTGGTATTTAAACCATTGTTAAGTAAAAGCATTTTTTAAATTCATTATACATTGTCTGCAAGTACAAAACAATGAAAAATATTAATTTAAAAAAATTTCTGATATATTGCTTACAAGCAATCTGGAAATTATTTAAATATATACATATATTATATTAAGCAATTGGTTACACTTGCTTACCTACCTGTCTCCTATTTTTAGTGATGTGAATACAGAATCCTTGTTTAAGTTTATAAAAGATTTTTTAAATAGCTTAAATAGTAAAAAAAAGCATTTTAATGGAAAAAATCTATTTTTTGTATTGTGATTGTTTAAGATTATGTTTTATTCATACTACGTATTTTTTACATGACATATATGAAAGACATTCTCACCTGTTTTCTAAATACAGTTTCGTGCACCAACTATAAAAGGCGCCTTACAAAGTAGCTTCCTGTATCCTGTTAAATAGAAAGGCAAATAAAAATCCCCGAAGAGCCTCCTAACGATTGCGAACATCAAACGGCTGGGAGGGTAGGGGTGTTGGCTCTCCATATAAAGCGAGCGGGTGTTACCTACAAACAACCCTTAACACTCACAGGAGCGATGCTGAAAGCATCACTCGACTATCACGTTGATAATTGTTACTTAATAATATACTCAACTTAATTTTGTTGAAACGAAGTCATCAATTGACAATTTAAGTAATTCGTTTATATATAATAAACATTTCCACAATGTGATGTATTTCAAAGGTAGCATATGTTATTTTATAATTTAAGAGATAATTTGTTGCCGGCAATAAAGTCTACGGCTTACGTACTGCTCGTTATGAAAAGATATTTAAAATTGAAGCCGTCCTCCTGCCGGTTGGCTGCCTGGTTACGGTTACTATGGAGCTGAAGGGGTGCGGAGGGTGGCAGTGAGGGGGAGGGGCGAGCTCTCTCCTTACTGTCACTTTCGTTTTCATTATAAAAGTGAGGAAACTCGCGACGTGATACGGCAAATGGAGAGCACCGCCCGCCCTGTGCGAGCTTCACACAAATCTCAATAACATTAAATTCAGAAAATTTAGCATGAATGTTCACGAATTCAGGCAAAATTGTGCAAAATATCACAATATTAAAAGTATTAAAAATAATTTATTTCTGAATCCACATCTACGCTCTAAAAACAATGAATCAAATACTTAAATCTACACCTAATCAAATAATTTAATATTTACTTTGTGATTAACATGTATAAAAATATATATTAAAAAATACATATTAGTTAGTGAGAAAGTCTTTTATAGAATAATAATATTTATTCTATATATTATAATAAGACATAAAAAAAAAAAATTTTCATTTTTCATGATCGATTGTCTTCGCGGTCTCTTAAAAAAGATTTTTGAAAAGTAGGTAAAATTTTAATGAGTTGTTTTTTACGCGAAAATAAATATTTTCGAGGAATATATATATTTGTATTGTATATTTACCGTTTGAGAAAAATAAGAAAAACGAAAATTAAAACCAACATATTTTATAATTGTTTTTCTTTGGCAGGTAACGCATATCCTCTTATTATAAAATGGCTAACGATTCCGAAGTTATTATTTCACTTTTACTCGTGTATATTTTTGAAAGTTTACGCTTTAAATACTTTAATGTGAGATATCTATATCTCCTGAATGTCAAACATTAATGCTGGATAATTCCTGAGGGTGACCTTTCAATTCTCCCTATCTTATGTTCTTAGACTTTGAGTCTCCCTTTGTGCACTCTGTATAAGTAAGAATCAAACACCCGCGGGAGGCAAACAATAACGTGACGCCATAATTCTTCGTCTACTTTTTTTTACTTTGGCAAAATATGAGAAGTAGATGAAAATAAATAACGTTTGCGGAAAGTATTCCTTCTCAACTCTCTCTGTGATTTCATTTTACTAAGTGAGATAAAAAAATTAAAAATAACCTTAATATTAATAAATATAAATTAAAAATTATTGACTGTAAGAGGCAGTAAGAGCTCATCTACAGATAATAGATCACAGTCTCTTATTTCAGTATTAGAATAGATGTTATTGTTGAAATGGGTCATAAATGGGTTATAATGTGGTTCAGTATAGTTTGTAGTGAGTAAGAAGTTTGTTTGATCGAATTAGGTGCATCTATCTGGTCTTAATCTAATATTGAGGCCGGGTAGTCTCCGGTGCAAAGCGAGTCGATCATATTCAAGGATGGTTCTAAAAGCACCTGCCGACGCATTGTACATATGTAAGGGTTGTATATAAGGGGGTGCATGCAAATTAATACATTGCCAATTGGGTTGCCTTGACGCCAATGTCAATTATTTATTTTTATAGATATATGTATGTTAAATAAATTATTGTTATTGATGTGCCTATTCTTTGCATTTGTAATAAATTCGTAACTTTAATTTTTAGTTTGATATATTATTGAAATTATATTGAGTAGATTTTATTATAAAACTGGATTTAATATGGTTGCTTGGTTGACTTTTTCACGTTGAAATTGGTCCGTCCTAACAGGTGAATTCCAAACTGATTTCTTTCAGTTTGGTCGAAGACGATTTCCTGCATATATTTCCAAATCACTTTGCGATGATTTTTTTTTCATCAGCTTGTAGCACGATCGAGACCTCTGTTTTGCTATTAAGCTCTGAGTATTTTTGACGCGATACAAAATCAGGCTACAGTGTATGAGTCGTACGCAGGTCTAGCACATTGTATGAATAAACGTCGAGCAATATTTGACTATTAGACTCACCGGACGCCACTGGTGGACGCCCCGGCTTTGAGAGCCGTTCGTATTACCCGAGAGCAAACACCAGCCACCCCCGCCTGGCCGGAGGCTACCAGCTCTCCCCAGGGCGGATATTTGCATACTGCTGTTTAAGCGGGGGTTATTCAGTAGCACAGCATTGTATTTTTATTATTAACAAAAAATCAGTTCCCTGATTTTCAGTTTAACAAGACAACCCTGGTAAGTTTCATAATACATAATGTAACGTGCTAGCGATAGAATCAATCGAAGCGATTCTACTCCAGAGTCTACTTCTAGTCCATAGTCCAGAAACATCTGTAATGATCAAGCGACCGTCGTTTAGGGGCGACAATACGTGGTCTTGGAGAACGAGCGACAAGACGACCGGCGCCAGTGCTTGACAGAGAGTCCTCGGGAGTAGTGCTTGATAGAGAGTCCTCGGAAAGGGAGCTCGATAGAGAGTCCTCGGGAGTAGTGCTTGATAGAGAGTCCTCGGAAAGGGTGCTCGATAGAGAGTCCTCGGGAGTAGTGCTCGACAGACAGTTCTCGGGAGCCGTGAGCGCGAGACAGTCCTCGGGTGTCGTTGATATAAATATGTTGTTAATATAAATAGTTGTGAAGACTCTGTATGGTATAAGTTAAATATATAAATAGTGCAAATAAATCATGTAATAATTATTGAGACCCGGCGCGTTACATATGTGGTAGTACACCAGGCACATTAAATTAGCTTTGAAGCATTGGGTCTTTGACTATAACGAAGCTATGCTGTCAGTAAACCATACCTAAATAAAATATTTTTCTCTGTGAAATATTATTTATGTAGAAAGGTTTTATATATACTGCATAATCTAAGTACAAGTAAGCTTTAATGATTCGTCCCCCTCTGTTAATATCGCCGAAACAGGATCAATTGTCCCTCTTGATAAAATTGGCCAACGATGATGCTGAACAATCTAGATTTAACTATCTCATTTTCACTATGAGATCAAAGAGGCAAAGTATTCTTTGATGGTGTATTTAAAATAACCTAGTTTTGATACAAGTTTTTTTTAAAAATCAATACACTTTGATTATCAAGTCATAATCCGTTTTTTTATATTGCAAGTAATTGTATAAGATGTTTGTTTTGAAAATTACGTGGAGCTTGTTTTACAATTAACATTAGCTGTTTCGTAGCCCATCAAATGTGATTACGAAGAAATTTTATTCTCAATAGTTAACTTTGACAAAAACAACATAAAAATCACGAGGGAAAAAATAAACGTTTCAGGCGATCTGTATACATTTATTATATTTTTTCTTTTGATATATTCCTTGAATGTCGCTGTTCTTAATTATTATTAAACCAACCATTTCTATTGAACCATAAACTATTTAAAACCAATTACCACCCATCCCATTTGTTTGTGCTATCTCCGTCCAAAGATATTCATCAATAATTTAAGGGGTTGAATATATTAATTTTACTCTCAGACTGTCCGAGTGAACTCAAATTACAGCGTATTTAGAAAAGCTCATTTCAATACGTTTTCTGATTACTTCCAGTTCCGTACATTGCAACCTATAAGGGTAGTTTATTCAAAGCTCTCCCCAGTTGCTAGTTGTGGTTAATTATTGGTATTGAAATAAACCCTCTAAAAGCTGTAATCTTTCAACGCTACAACCAATTTGTAAAGTAATACCGTGGTTTTAACTTTAGAAGAGTTATTATATTGAATATTCACTGATATATTAATTTAGAGAAATTCAATAAGTTTATATGTAATGTGATAGACATTTTCATTTGTATTAATTTATTTACAAATTATTTAACGAACATAACGTTTATGTTCATGTTCATTACGTTTGTGTTTATGGTGTTTTATGGATTTATGTTCGATCATCATATTCTACAACGTTCCGAAACTGTCCGTGTGAGTTTTATTTCAGGAACTGATTGAAAATTGCTACGCTTCTCATTTTGCTGAACCGGCAATGGGAAATGTAAAAAACCGAATAGCGCAGCTCTTTTTATTTAATTTTCAAGATATTGACAGAATTATTTCGTCTATTTGTAGTTGCAGTTTTTAAGAATAGCTACCGTTATTTGTATTGATATTTCACGTGGAAAAATATAATACTGTGCTGATTAAAATTGGTTCATAAGCAAGCAAAGCCTATATGCATAATATAGGTGTAACTATAAATTTTATCGGAAACAATATAACTTTATGATATTTGTTTTAGTATAAATGTGTAAAAACGGTTACCGTATTTTTTTATTGAAATGATTGATAAATTTTGCAACAATACTTTATTAAAGCATTATTAAGTATTTTTACCTCTTAGTTTAATTTCAGTAATTTACCTTTCCAGTTCTGCATCCCATACCTTATAAATATCGGATTATTTTTAACCTCTTTAATCTTTTTCAATATATTCTTCATTTAGTCATTGCTTTAGATTCTTAGCAACTGCTATCATATTTGTTTTATATGAGTATGTAGTCAATCAGATCGTGATAATAAACATTGCAATATCATATTAAATGTTTCAAACAATTTAGGACAGCGGCAAAAATATATGCAATAAATTTGTATTATCGTCTGGTTATAAATATTCCTGAACCTGGCATATTGTTTGGATGGCAATTATACATTTTGCTTGCAATCTGTAAATAGATCTAACCTCTACGTTATCTGACTCTGCGGCTGCTTATCTTTTTGTGTACCCACTATAATGCGATAAGAGAGTACACTTAAAATTTATTCATCAATAATAAGTGGTAGGTAAAGAGTGAATTAACTGTTTTTTTTTAAATGAACTGATTTTTAAAATTATTAATTTCATGCAATTGCACATTAATCAATACTTTTACACAATATTAGAACAAATTCTTAACGATTAACTGATGGCTTGGTAAATTTTTATATATTTTTGAATTCATTAATTTGTGTTTAAAACATATCATACAAAAATACAACATTTAGAAATTCCTTCGTTTGAATGAATTAATAAAAAAGGCTTAAATTAAATGCAGATTAATAAATAATTTTTTTTTTAATTATTGAAGTTTATTATCCTGTTTATTTTTAATCTTCAATCGCTTATATTGTGTCTTTGACTCTCAGTGAAGGTAAATATAACTTAACACTAATATTTCCCAGAGAATATACACAAGTCATTAATCAAAATTATCATACAGTTCATATAATTTAACGCAAGAATACAAGATTAAACACGATTGATAAAGTAATTAATCTATTAGAAGAGACTTGTTTATTTAACCGAAATAAACATATCCCAGTTAATTACAATATTTTTTATGGCTTTGTTAATTGAACGTATGAAATCGATTTATATTAATTGAACATAATGAATATTGTATTTCATATAAAGCTTTTTCATTACAAAATTCATTGCTTCACAGTATTCACGTTTCGCGGAACTTAATATAAAATCCGCGAATGAGGGAACCGATTTTCCACTAATTAGTGTTTTAACGAACCTGTCAGAGTGAAACACATTAACAATGATGTGCGAAAGCCATTTAGTGCATTTGAAAATAAAATTGATTAAAAGCTCGTCGGTGTCGGGGTGGTGAAGACTGTGTCCGGCCGCGTTGTGTTCGAACAGTGACAATGTGGGACAAGTCAGCTGTTCCCGAGCGGAGGGTCGTGGTCAACAGGGTGCGGCCCATGTGGGCGCAGCAGGAAGGGGGGGTGCGGCCCCCGCGCCCCCCGGGGCCCATCGTAGACTCGCCCCCTCCGAGACCGCCCCCCGAGACGCACGATCTCTTCTGTAAGGTATGTAAATATTATTTCATCTTATATTTGACATATACGAGGGCGGTCCGATAAGTACTCAGCCTCACCGACCGATGGTGCTAGTATCGCAAGAGAGATTTACTATCGTGTAGTACATTCTCGTAGACGGCTACTGTCAAAATTTCAGCCGAATCGGACTCGTAGTTTTGTTTTGACCGCGTGTGGAAGCGGACGTGTACGCGTATTTTAGAAAAATGGAAAAAGAGCAATATCGGTCGGTGATTCGATTCTTGTTTTTGGAAGGGAAATCGCGCAGCGAAATCAAAAAGCGCTTGGATGCTGTGTGCGGTGACTCTTCTCCAGATTTGGCCCCGTGCGGTTTTTTTTTGTTGTTTCCAAACTTGAAAAAGTCACATGCCGGTCAGAAATTTAAGTCGAATAAGGAGGTCATATTTTAGTAATACGTATTTTTCAGATGGGTTAATGAAGTTGGAGCATCGCTGGGTCAAGTGTATCGAGCTAAAAGGAGACTATTTGAGAAATAAATCACCACTTTTCCAAAATTTTCGTTTTTCTTTTGTAGGCTGAGTACTTATCGGACCGCCCTTGTACTTATCAAGATGCGGTAGTCATTCAAATTTAAATATGTTACATCCATTTTTTTTTTCTCTTCCATATTTTGTATTCACCTTGTATAGACATATCAAATGTTTTTTTTTCATCTTGAAAACATGTTTTTGTCCTAAGTTTCAAAATAATTATTCAATATTAAATGTAATACACCCAGTTTCATTAAAACCATTCGTTGAAAACATCATGAAACTTTCTAGTCAAAAGATTGAAGATATCATAGATTAGGGAGGCTTTGTGCCGCCAGTAGGCTGCTAGATGAGATTATCTAATCAAATAAATAATTAACTACCCCTAGGAAATGTGATCTCCAAGCGAAGTATTGTCTTTCATAGAGGAAAGATTTATTTTTATCTTTGTTCTCAAAGGAGTCTCGGCAGTAAACTTAATTCCTGGTTTTTAATTTAATATACGTAACTCATCAATAATATCTTTTTTATCCAGTTATGAAAGCAGTTATGACACCAACGAAAAAAAAAATAACAAACCGAAAACAAATTATTGCTGAAAATAAGGAGATAAGTTATCTAATCGTAGCTTACTTATGTAATAATGTTGTGAGTGCAAATAATACGTGTTGGAGCTTTAAATCTATACTTAACTTGAGTTAAGTATTGATTAGTAAAATTAATGCATGATAAAAAACAGTACTCTTCTTTATATTATATAATATAAGTAATACTTACAGTTTAGCTTTGTTTAAATTCTGTATTGGTTTTTTTGTAAAAACTCAAAAATTATTAAAGATTAAAAGCAAAAATACCTTTACGAAAATATATTCACTAATGATAATTTAGCACTCGTAATTATCCGATATAATAGAATATATAGTTATATTTATAGTGTGTTCATATTTTGTATAAAGAAAGCGCGATGTGTTTAAATGAAGAGTTAATATTTGTAATACAAAGCATTGTATTTTTTTTGTTGTGTGGTAAAGCTTTTGTTTTTTTTTTAATAATAATTATAATATATGTTTGAAAAGTGTTAGATTAAAATCATTAAAAAAATAGGACATATTGAGCCTTTTTACAGGCATAAAAACACAGCTTATACAAGACGGAAGCTACTTCAGCGAATGCCTTAGTTGGGGTGCTAATTAAATGTCTTCGCGAAGTCAAAGAAAGTTGTTCTTTGAGAGCGCTTCCAAAGAGTTAAATCAGAGCTAATATTGACGATTGATTGAATTTCAAATAAATTATCTAGCGAAGTCAAATAATTGGCAACAGAGAACAAGCCAACAGATTCGATCTGCGGCGAATCGGTTGTTGAAGTTTGAGAAACTTTTAGCAATTCCGCACACACTAACGATATAACCGGGAACATAATTGTTAATTGTTCTAAACTTTATTTAATTGGTATAATATTCATTTAAACGTTTATTTTAATACTTTTACTAGCTGTATAGACCTTAAGCTTAGTTTTTAGTACAGCGTAAGGTCTCTAGTTCTTATACCGATTGAAACAATCTACTATAATAATAGCCATTGTGTGTTTGTTTGTATGTGTGTATGTTTCGTTTTTCCGTTCTGTATAGAATATCTTAAAAGATACAACGCTGATTTTTTGCACATAAGTTAAGTAAATTTTTCCGCAGCTATGTGCCGAATTTCAAGACGATAGGATAATATTTTCATTCATAAACTTTAAAATATGCTTTAGCGAATTTCAATATGTACGAATTCGCCGCGAGATGTCGTTCACCGCGAGAATTTAGACGCATCGTTCATCAAATACGTCATTTTGTGACGGGCTACATTACTAGTTAAAAAATAATACGCAACAAACAGAAGACGGAAATGCATTGGAAATATTCACGCTTGCTTGAATTTCATATTGATTTTTAATTTGCAGTCATCTTTATTTGTCATAACATTATATAGTCCTTATTATTCGGATTCAGTTTAGATATTTTAGGTTTAAAAAAAACTCACTTAGTTACTTGCAATAGATTTACAATTGGGAAACCTAGTGATTAATACGTGTTATTTATCTTTGTAGAAATATACGTCAATATAAATTATTAGAAATATAAGATTAATATTTTTGACAGAGAGTACTTGGTGGAATTCCATTTTAATATTTTTTTTTAATACTTGAGTGATTTTCTACATCTGGAAAATCACTCAAGTATTTTATTAAAAAAAAAAAATTAGAAATATAAACAGTTTGATTGATGGTTTCCGGTGCTGGGCTTGCAGGTGATGCTGCTCGGCGACTCCGGAGTGGGGAAGACGTGTCTGCTGGTGCGCTTCAGGGACGGCATGTTCCTCAGCGGAAACTACATCTCCACCGTGGGCATCGACTTCCGGGTTAGATTTCATCCACCGCAACCAGCAACCTGATTATGGCTTATTATTCAAATTTATTGTTTATTATCTTTGAACGTTTCTGAATTTTCAGAGCATCCTAATATTTCAGGTATACTATTATTTCAACATTATACATTGAATAACAAGAAAATTATTTATGAATATTAATAATATTATAATTATGGTTATTGAAATGTTAAATTCAAAAATATATTTATATTTTTTAATTATTTGAATATAATACTATCTTCATCGTGAAACAGTGAATGTATTTATAAACAATATACTATCAAAAGTACTGGCCATTTCTATGACTGATTCTTCCTTACTGTTATTCTCATTATATTTCGGCTCAATAAATAACTTTGAAAATTTGATTCCTTCGTAAAAAAATATAGTATATACGATTGTTTAAATCGTAGGTTCCCAATGTGGTCAATATCGATCTCCAAGGGTCGATTCTGCCCTGCAAGGGGTCGATGACAGCGAAAAATTAAATTGAGGGTCCACAAACTGTAAATGGGGTCTACAAAAGTGGATCCCATTGACCATGTTGGCCACGATATTTTCGACGATATGCACGTTGAGTTAACACAACTGAACGACTATTTTCAATGTACAGCGTCACTATTTCGGCGCGTTGTTTCAGTGTGAAAAATGGTTAAAATTGTATTGAATTATTGTTTCAAAACATGTTTACTTAAGTCAATCAGTTGATAAATGTCAAAGATATTCAATGTTTACATACCGACATAAAATATGGCGCACCCTGTGTATCAGATGTCAAAAGCATGTTTGAAGTTGACGAATGTTATAAAAATTAAATATTAGCAAGACGAAAAACAGGAAAACTCGACAAGACGTCGGCGGGACAAAATAGTTTGGGAGCCTATGCTTTAAATGCACCTTGAGGTAGACGCGCCTTTCAAAAATATTCTCCCACCAAAGTATCACTCATGTACGTTTGGTTGCCTAAAGTTAGGCGCGGTACTATAATATTACTAATATATTTTTAATATCTCTTATTATCTAATATTTTTATTATTTATTATTTGTTTAAATATAAAAAAAATTCTACTATATTTAATTTAATGCTATAATTTCTAACATTATAGCATTAAATTTAGTATGTATTTTAATAAAATAATTTTTTTAAACCGACTTCAGATTAAACAAGTTAAAGAGTAATCGTAATGTTTTTTTCATTTTTTCTAGGTTCTATTAAATATATTCATTTGATCTGATGTCCAAATCGATTATAGAAATATAATAGCGTTGAATTTTATGAAAATTGTTTAATGATTCAATTTTTAAAATATTGTGTATTTGCATGTTCATTTAAATAAATTGTGTGAATTATATTTGAATAACAAAATAAACGTTTTGAATGTATTGAATCCTTTGTGATTTTAAATAAATAATAAGCCTTTGTGTAGAATTTATATTGCATTTACTCATGTTTTGTTCAAGCCGATATTTTTTTAGAATTTGTATTTGATAAACTATTGAATTAAAATTGACAGCTTTTATTCTGGGCAATAATACATCAAAAATTCATGCACTCTCTTTATAAAATGTTTTTATTTCATTAATAATTTTACTGATAAAGGTTATATTTCACATAAAAAACACTCAAATAATTTTTAACATGAAATAAATTTTTTATTTGCAAATATATTTTTGTCTTCTCGGAATTTTTATTATTGTGTAAAACTATTTTTTTAAATATGCAGAAATAAAACATCTTCTTTATACTTTTTTTACATATCTTTTGTAATAATTTCAATTGTAATAACAAAAATATAAAAGATAATATAAATAAATTACACTAACTCAAAGCAATAAAGAGTTATGCAATTTTTAAGTATTAAATTAAGTGTTAATGTTAATTTTAATGTTAGGTAAAGATTTAAAAACAAGCAATTAATAATTAAAAATAAAATGTTAGTAATAAATTGTTATTTATCCAATAATAACAAAGAAGTATTTATTGTACTGTAAACTATACTAATGAAATAAAATAATAATAATAAAAGAGTTAATTTTGAAATAAAAAAAAGTGCACTTACATTACATTTGCAGTGAATAAAACAGAGGAAGTAGTTTTTATTCAAGTTAGTTTTGCTCCTAGGATAATATATATTATATTTTGTAAAATAAAGTACTAAATTAGGAAATGCCATTATGAAGTAACACTCGAACATTACAGTCAATTATATAACGATAGACTTTGCGCAGGTTCCTGTTTCCATACAATCGAGTGGTAATTGTCAAAGGAAAACGTCAAAGGCTTTTTTATTGCCGTTTATTGTTTTATATTATCCAGATAAAACTTTCGTGCTTCACATTTATTAGCTACAATTTCACTCTTTGACAATTTATATCTCTATTGTAATAGTATCATCAAATAAGAGTTCAATTAAATACCAATATAATAAAAATCAATTAAGCATTTGTTATCATTATTTATTATGTTAATAATAATTATATTAATAAAAATAATTAAATTGATCACCAGACAAATTTCCACGCAAAGCATTGAGCTAATAATTGTTGTACTATATTTTTGAGTTTACTTCTTGGATTCAAACCACACATTCCAAGGCTATAACAGCCTGAGGCTTTAGCTTTCTTCACTGCCCAAGTCCCTAAAAAATAAATTAATTGTAACGTAGGTAGCATTATGTTGCGAGGACCTATGTTACATTCCCATACTTCGGCAGTCTTATAATAAACACAGTACAAGATAGACGTGTATTTCATTACGTTACAATGGCGACGAGGATACTGGTGGCGTGCAAGTGCTAATTGCGTTGAATCACGCTCGCCGACGGCCGCGGCGAGCAACGAGCAATCCTGGTGAGATGTAAACACCTAAGGAACGGGATAGCAATTGTGGGTTCCTTGGGGCCAGGAAAATCGGTGCGTGAATCGGCGGCATGGCCGGTGCAGGAGCGAGTTTGGGCGCCGGGTGGATCGGCGCGGGAATCGGCGGCGTGGCCGCTATGGAAACAACATCGGGCGCCGGAAGGAACGGCGCGAGGACCCGCAGCGTGGCCGCGCTGGGAGCGATATCGGGCGCAGGAAGGATCAGCGCGGAAACCGTCGGCGTGGCCGTGGGAGGAGCGATGTCGGGCGCAAGAAGGATCAGCGCGAGGATGTGTGAAAAGGAGACAAGTGAACCATCGTCGCGGAGCATGGGGCTTCGCGAGCGAGTGGCGCTGGGAAGAGCGCGAGCGAGTGGCGCTGGGCAGAGCGCGAGCGAGGGGCGCTGGGCAGAGCGCGAGCGAGTGGCGCTGGGAAGAGCGCGAGCGAGTGGCGCTGGGCAGAGCGCGAGCGAGTGGCGCTGGGAAGAGCGCGAGCGAGTGGCGCTGGGCAGAGCGCGAGCGAGTGGCGCTGGGAAGAGCGCGAGCGAGTGGCGCTGAGCAGAGCGCGAGCGAGTGGCGCTGGGCAGAGCGCGAGCGAGTGGCGCTGGGCAGAGCGCGAGCGAGTGGCGCTGGGCAGAGCGCGAGCGAGTGGCGCTGGGCAGAGCGCGAGCGAGTGGCGCTGGGCAGAGCGCGAGCGAGTGGCGCTGGGCAGAGCGCGAGCGAGTGGCGCTGGGCAGAGCGCGAGCGAGTGGCGCTGGGAAGAGCGCGAGCGAGTGGCGCGGGGAAGAGCGCGAGCGAGTGGCGCTGGGCAGAGCGCGAGCGAGTGGCGCTGGGAAGAGCGCGAGCGAGTGGCGCTGGGAAGAGCGCGAGCGAGTGGCGCTGGGAAGAGCGCGAGCGAGAGGCGCTGGGCAGAGCGCGAGCGAGTGGCGCTGGGCAGAGCGCGAGCGAGTGGCGCTGGGAAGAGCGCGAGCGAGTGGCGCTGGGAAGAGCGCGAGCGAGAGGCGCTGGGCAGAGCGCGAGCGAGTGGCGCTGGGCAGAGCGCGAGCGAGTGGCGCTGGGAAGAGCGCGAGCGAGTGGCGCTGGGAAGAGCGCGAGCGAGTGGCGCTGGGCAGAGCGCGAGCGAGTGGCGCTGGGAAGAGCGCGAGCGAGTGGCGCTGGGAAGAGCGCGAGCGAGTGGCGCTGGGAAGAGCGCGAGCGAGTGGCGCTGGGAAGAGCGCGAGCGAGAGGCGCTGGGCAGAGCGCGAGCGAGTGGCGCTGGGCAGAGCGCGAGCGAGTGGCGCTGGGAAGAGCGCGAGCGAGAGGCGCTGGGCAGAGCGCGAGCGAGTGGCGCTGGGAAGAGCGCGAGCGAGTGGCGCTGGGAAGAGCGCGAGCGAGTGGCGCTGGGAAGAGCGCGAGCGAGAGGCGCTGGACAAAGCGCCAAAGAGGGGTCAACAGGACTGTCGTCGCGGGGAGTGGCACTCCGCGAGCGAGAAATGTGTGAGGAGGAGACAGGACTGTAAAACTTTGTAGATTGGACAAGGAAAGAAAAAAATGAGGTGTAGCGAGCGATGTGTGGAGAGAAGACAGGACCGTTGATAATAATTATATAACACTGTTTAAGGTTGTGATTTTGTAAATTACTTGCAATGTAAAATAATATTTGTAGAACACTGTATAATGTTGTAATTTTGTAAATGACTTGCAATGTAAAAATTATTTTGAAATAAGTATGAGGGTGTAACGTAGGTAGCATTATGTTGCGAGGACCTATGTTACATTCCCATACTTCGGCAGTCTTATAATAAACACAGTACAAGATAGACGTGTATTTCATTACGTTACATTAATCAAATAATTTTTTTACATGTGTTTAACTACTATGCCTAGTTAGAAAAATATTTTAATGTTCGCAAACATTCTTGATATCATTGCTGCTTGTATTATACATATTTGTTTGTTTAAATAATCAATGCGAAACGCATTTTATTTCCCTGAGATTATTAAATATCGGAGGTGAGCTTGGTGATGCTTTTTCGCTGAAGATAAAATTTTCTTGTCACAAAAAAGTTGATAATCCTTGAAGATTAAACCATCACATTATTCAAAATTTAGTATTCTCTTTAAAAGCTTGCTTTTTATGATGATGGTCACCCATATGGGTTTGTTATTAAATATTTTTAGTGTTCTTTAATATTTGTAATTAATGTACTAAGTAATTTTTTTTTAATATTGTTAACAGAACAAAATTGTGGCGGTGGATGGAGCTAAAGTGAAGCTTCAGATCTGGGATACAGCGGGGCAAGAGCGGTTCCGAAGTGTGACCCACGCCTACTACAGGGACGCCCATGGTAACAACACTCTCGAATTACACCTAAACTTCGAACCTTTTAAAATTAAACTATTTCTAAACCGTTAAAAAACACAGAGTTTGACTGTGAAAAATTTATCAGCACACCTGTACGGGCCCTTCGAGTCCAAGCGATCTTTCCTTTGTTCCTAGTTCCTTTGTTACAGGAAGATGGGCTGTCGTCTTCCTCTAACGGATGCTCTACGCGCACTGGCGAGTAGGAATTTATTACACCATATATACGAATACAATGCTATCAGTACATTGACAATTACTTGGACCATAAACAATTCTCAAAGTTCACAGACAGGTCAGTTGACGTCGGGGAGCTACGGGGAGTCGTTTACTTTTCGAGTAAGTTGTGTTCTGAAAAAGTTCGTCATACTCGTGCTGTAAATTCACGTAACTTAAATAGTAACAAAAAGCTTTTGTAAACATTAGTTAAAGTTAAGTAACATTATTAATTCTCATTAGAATATTATAACCATAAATATTCTAGATATTTTTCTGGAAACCAACAAGCGCAAACTCAACTGCATAGATAAGAATCACATACCCAATTCTTTTGGTGGCTTTTGACAGGCATTTATAAGGCTTTTACATTTAGACCAAAATAAGTTTTAAGTATATATTTGTGTACCTATGCCAATACTATTAATGTGTTCTTATAATATAATAAATAGAATTACTATAACAATCCGAATTTCCACAGTTAAAAAACCACAGCAAAACCTGGCTGTTTTAAAAAAAAAAAAATTAAAGTGGTGTATCTTGTTTAAATTACTTTAATAAGGAAATTGAATTTCTTGGTAGTTGGAATATAAAGTTTATATCCTCGTATACTCGAATAGTTCGTCTCGTCTTAGATGTTCTCTCATTATAAGATGCACTTTCTGGAGTTATCTCTCGGAAAGTAATCAGAACTTTGAGTGAGTAACGTTCTTTTAAGCTTTTAAGTTCAAGGAGATATCAAACTTATATCAAATGATACCCATTAGATGACTTTATTAAAAACCCGGTATATCTACTCATCCTAAAATTTATTATTAATGTTAATAAATAAATATACTTAAAAAAAACGAGTATCCTAGTGCAGGTTACAGTAGATTTCCGCTGAAGTAATCTTCGAAGGTACGATGCGTAGAAAAGTAGTACGCTTGATTTCAAGCTCTTAAAAATGTTAATATCAAACGTTTCACCATCGATGATGTTGCTGTTTTAAAAAAAAAGGTTTAAGTATTTTCTGGATAATGATTTTTGCACTGACGTTAAAAGCATCGACATTGAAAACTTTTACAATCGTATAGCATTTTTTTAAATAGAAATTCAGTTTTACCGAATTCGCCTCGGGTCCCAGAAGTCATCGCCTCTAGCTATATTTACATTTCTTTGATTTCCCCGAACGGCATATTTACATCACATTACATTCAACCTCCTTCCTTTTCAGCTCTCCTGCTGCTATATGACGTTACTAACAAGACGAGCTTCGACAACATCAGAGCTTGGCTCGGGGAGATACGGGAGTATGCGCAGGAGGACGTCGTCATCATGCTCTTGGGTAAATAATCACCAATTCAACTAATCATATAAAATGTACGATTCGAGGTACCTATTTTTTCACACGTATAAGATTTTTTATTGCCATTAATATATGAACATATTTTTGTGTTCAATGAATAACCTAAGTAGTAGTCCGTGTGTTTCGTAAGTGGCTTAATATTCCATCCTAATAATCTTCCCGGTACAGTTAATTAGATATGTAGTCAAACAAATCGCTTACGGTCCCGAAAAATAATTATATTATACCTTTAGTAATTTACTAGTTTATTTACCTAAAGATATTATGTACATGTGTATGTCCCTTGATAAGTCGGGTCTACAACCCCTTGTATTATGTACTTGTGGGTTCAAATCCGATAATTGAACCCGAGGACCCTTAGTTTCAAATTTATTAATCAACAAGCACAGGTTAGCGATATACCTGGGGAAGTTAATCATTATTATTATTTAAAAGATCTTTAGTACATATCTATTTATGTTGTAGAATTTCTCTTAAAATGCTTATCTTTGAAAACTTTGTTTGATAATTAAAATTACAAATACGAAATTAATGCAACTACATATACATAATTTCGTTTATCTTATCATTAATCATCAAGTGTCACATTGGCGTGATGGAAGGAAGTTTTCCCTAAACTCCAGCGTAAAACTAATGTAACATGATTTTTTACGAGCTATTATTAAAAAAAAATGTTGCTTGTTGAGCGAAATGTCCGAAAATGTACTAAACACTGATATTTTCATAACTTACCTCACTAATAAGGTGGTTTTAAAAATACAAATAAATGTGCAACGGGGTATAAGTATACAAATATCAATTCATTCATGTTTTACATAACGTCTCCTGCAATCGTAAAAATGTTATCTTAAATAAATAACAAATCAAAGAAAACTTATTACGGTTCAAATTATTATTCAGTTATGGCGAATTAAAAGTGAAAAAGATAACAATCATATTATTAAATTTGCTGCGGAGGGTTTATCTATTTTTCACCTACAGCGTTGAAGTAAGATTCATTACAAATTTTAACCGATTCATCTCCAAGACGGCAATAATAGAGCTTTAAACATATTTACACTATCAGGGAGTGTTAGATAGTAGCCAACTATCTAAGCAAGGGATGAAGGATGAGGCTTCTTTGCTTTTCCACTCACAGCTGGCTTTTCCACTCCCTCTCAAAGCTTTCGGTCCATCGGTAAACACCGGTGGTCTCTTCGGCAAACACTGATTGAAGTTCTATTTACCTACCCTTGGTGGAGTTCAGCGCTGGTAACATCTGCAGCGATGGAGTTGGGTAGATCTAACATTATATAAAAAGGGTTGAAAAGATAGGGTGCAGACAGTCCAGTTTCTAAGTTGAACAGCAGATAGCCTGAGAGATTCACTTCAAAAGAGTTTTGGCTTAACTTATCTAAAGCTTTTATGATATTTATAGTTCAAAGTAATATTGAACGAAACACAAGACTCGCAAAATCAACCTGAAAGCCATTTTTAATAGTTCTCTCGATACTTTAACTGTTCAAAAATTATTTTTTTTTAATTGATTTATTGTGATGCTAACCACCTGTTAAAAAAATTTATTTTACAAATATTAGAACCATTCTCATTTAAAAAGAGCTGAAATAAAATATTCAGCAATATTAGCATATTGTATTTTTACCAGCGATTTTCCCTGGGATCGGGTCAAGAATTCAGTTTAATTATTTATTATGTTGGAGTGAGAAATTCTGCGAGAATGTATCTACGTGTGAGGGCAATTAACAATTCATTCCACCTTGTTGCCAAGCAGGCACACATGCGTCATATAATATACTTAGAAAATATCCACGAACCTTATTATTGAAAAAAACATATTTTGTTATATGAATACACGGTATATATAATAATTTAATAGGAATTTAATTGCTTTTGCTGCATTATAATTGAATTAATTGGTTCATCGTTGTTCTATATCTTGCTGATATATTAAATAAAATTTCCAGATAAATATCGAAAAAAGTTGGGTATTTTTTATCGGTTTGTGTGAAATTAGTATCATTAAACTCACTATAAATAACTCTAAATTTATTACTTGCAATACATTTGTAAAATCGTGATGTACTTTTGTGTGTACATTTTTTTATGTATAATCCTTTGATTCAAAAGTTTTAAGTTCAAAAGCTCGCATTCACAGTGTCGGCAATAACCCACTGTCATGTATGGTGAGCTTTGATTTCAAAAGCTCGCAATTCATCGTATTGTCAACACCCCACTGTTATGTACGGAGAGCTTTGTAAATTCTTTAAAAAAAGGATTTAAATTATTACGATTTGTTTACGAATAACTTTATAATTACTACGTTTTTCTATCATAAACCAAATTTCAAACTCTCGATAGATTTATATTACTTTAGTTATAGGCTTTTATGCTGTACGGATGGGAGATATCCAGATTAAAATTTTCATAGTTTCATAATTTTCAATTTTGTTAGTCATATTATTAAAATACGTATCAAAATAATGTTTACCATGGATTCTGCTGTAAATTGAACAATTTCAACACTTTATACAAGCGAATTATATAAGGGGATAAACTAGTTTTCAAACAGCACTGCACATATTCTATTAAATGTATGAAGTATATTTCGCATTTAAGTAAAACGCGATTGTGCAGTTGGTGAAGTTAAACTTCATTCAAAGGACGCTCGTGCCTGAAAGGACTGCGCATATTACGTCAACTGCAATTTAATTAACTAAAACTAAACTAAATTTAATTAACTAACTAATACCTGAGGAGAGCTGGGCCGGGCTGGGCCGGGCTGGGCGGGCGCCGAACAGCTGTGCAGTCCCGCTGGCCCGGCAACATGGCGACGCGCCGAGCACCTGGACCGGGCCGGGCAGGTGGCAGGGGCACGATTGGAAGTCTTTTGAAGAGCCTGAGCTCAGACCGTGTGTCGTTTGCAAAACCAGGTCTCTGTAAGCCATGGTTCAACTCGTCATATCTTCATAGTCCATTTTTTTATATTCGATTTTGTATTTTTTTTTGTCGGGACTCAGTGCCATTTAGCAATGAAACCTGAACACTTAATGCGTATTTTTTTTTTAGAGGAGTTTTGAAAGCATTTGTCGGCAGGTTTTTGTGGAGTTCTTTCCATAAGCAAACTTTGCACTCTTCAATTGATCAAACGACGGTCGTCTGGATAGTTGTTTGCTATACCCGTTTAGCAGGGAATGCGCTAAGCTTTAACATCACAAAAAAATACTTTTTTTTTTATTTTTACCTAATTTAACAGCTCTGGATAATACAATTATATATTTACCTACGTCGTTCGCAGATCTAACGTGTTTGAATCGGCCCTAGACAACACAAAGCACACCTCGTACGGTTCAGTTCCTCCTGTGCGCGGTGCGGTTTGTGCAACACCAGTAACACTCAAAAGCTCCGCTACACCGTTCGCGTAAATAGTTAGCTCAGCCACCCGCTGTGAACTTTCAATATTAATAAAGTAGTTCAGGCTATATGCTACCTAAATGGGTTACAACACAACCGACAGCCGAACGGTAATCAGCCAATTACGTCTTCGTATTTTGGGTGTTTTTTTTTACAGTTTTGGAAAAAGTTAAACAAACCAAAGAGCCCTAGAAATGAGGATATTTTTCATCTACCTATCATAAATAAAGTAATTGTTATTGTTGAAAAATATAAACTGTTTAAATGTTTAAAAAAAAAAAAAATATACTTTTATATATATATATATATATATATATATATATATATATATATATATATATATATATATATATATATATATATATATATATATATACATATATATATATATATATATATATATATATATATATATATATGTATATATACTCATACACACTCGGCATTGTTTAATTTTAAAATATCTGTACAAGGTAAAAGTTCTATTATATTTGTAATTTATCTTATCTCGATTCGTTATTTTAATATAAGTATTTTTTAATTGAAATTTCCCTCGAATAGGTACAATTTACAAAAACCTTGAAATTGAAGCTCTTGCATAAAAACAATTATAGTGAGATTTGCTAATCTAGATTATTATAAGGTTTGTCATAACTTATAGCTAATAACTCGTTTCAAAGACAACAATTAAATTGATCCTGAGACAATGAATAATACATTATCGTAACGTAAGATTTTATATAATACACCAAAATTTGAGTTCACTTATTGAAACCGCGAGATTTGCTAATTATGTAAGCGATAGCTGTGATATAACTTAAAACTTGCAACTTACAATACCTCGTTTATATAACGTTAAGTATAACAATATTTAGATCGATTCCGTGATAATGAATTATCCTCTCCCCGGAGGAGATTGGTGACCAGCTCACTGAACACATTGTCTATTCATGGTTATATCATCTGATATTCCTTTTGCAGCAGGCTGCAAAATGAATATTACGAACCCACCCTCTACAAGGTACTTCTAGAACACACCCCTTCACAATCATTCCAAGTAGTATACACTACTCCATAACCGATCTTTTACATACGCTCACGGCACAAAGTGGCAGCGATGCACAAGCAACAGAATAGGGAAAGCGGAGAGGTGTGTAATACGAGATGTACTTATTGGTTTAAACAATTCGTTATAAAGAGTGCAAATTTGTTTGCAACGATATTGCGAGTCACTCCCGAGGTGATGAGAGGTTGCATCTGCAAGTTCGCGGCCGGTGCCTCGCCAGCGGGCCGAAGTGAAAGTATCGGTAATTCGCCTACGCCGGCTTACGACGTTGTGGTCGGGCAGACTGAGCTCTCGCCGGGAAGTTGTGTAATTCGCGCTGATGTAATAGCAGACCTCAGGGTCTCGGTGAGGTCTTATTGCAGAAACTACTGTAGATTATTACATTCGGGCGATTCTGATGGACGGCACTGACGCTGGAAAGGGGAGATGCTTGACTCCCCGTATAGCTGGGAGACTTTGCGTACGCTAAACGTTCTCGTATTTATACACACCTAGTTTATTCTTTTTTTTGTATAAATAAATTAAATGATATTTTGTGAAAGCAAGCCGTGAAAATACGTGGTATTTTAAAAATAAACGGCTGTATCGATTTATTTAACAATATATATTTTCAGGTACGAGTATTATTTGTAGTGCACTGTATAATTCCAATCTTGTTATTAAGAATGTAATTCCCGTATTCATAATCTAATAAGCATAAAATATCAAAATACAAATAATATAATGAGTTTATTTATTTTACAATATTATAACGAAAGTAAGTTTGGATTTTCCGAATGAACTTCCTTAGCAAAGTGGTTAGGTTACTTTCTTATTTCGCTTTGAAACTGAAAACCGAAAAGTGTTTTACCTTTTTTTGTGTTTCTTTTTTATGATAACAACAACGAAATAGAGCAGTGCTTCTCAAAGTGGTCCCTACGGAACCCCGGGGGGTCCTTAGAAAATTAAAAATCGATTTGGGAGTCCCTGAGCCACGTCAAGGTTTAATATAAAATGAAACAAGTGTGACACATTTATATTAATATGGATGTTAAAATAAATAACAATTTTTACGTCCTAAGTAAAATATAAATATAGACAGGTGCATAAAATACAAGTAATAACAGGCATCGCGGTGAGTCAGGTAGGTTAATACAGGAACGCAATAGAATCGATACTTGCACCAACTAGTCTATAATATGACTTTATGTAGTTTTTCACCCAGGGTCCGTAGGCAAGTTTTGACTATGAAAAGGGGTCCGTGGGCAAGTTTGACTATGAAAGGGGTCCGTGGGGAAGTTTTGACTATGAAAGGGGTCCGTGGGCAAGTTTGACTATGAAAGGGGTCCGTGGGCAAGTTTGACTATGAAAGGGGTCCGTGGGCAAGTTTGACTATGAAAGGGGTCCGTGGGCAAGTTTGACTATGAAAGGGGTCCGTGGGCAAGTTTTGACTATGAAAGGGGGTCCGGGGGCCAAAAGAGTTTGAGAGCCACTGCGATAGAGGGTATGACGCAGCAGTAGTAGTGAGTAGGGCAGAATGTTGAATTGAGTTTTTGGTGTCGCAGGCAACAAGGCGGACAGCGGCAGCTCGCGCGAGGTGCGGCGCGAGGACGGGGAGCGGCTGGCCCGGGAGTACCGCGTGGCCTTCGCGGAGACCAGCGCCAAGACCGGAGCCAACGTGGAGCTGGCCTTCACCGCCATCGCCCGGGAGCTGCGCGCGCGCTCCGCCCCTGACGGCCAGCCGCTGCCGCAGGACGCGCGCTTCTGCGTGCAGGACTACGTGCGCGACCAGGGCTCGCGCGGCTCGTGCCCGCCCTGCACCTCGTGAGCGCGCCCACGCACCACGCACCCGCCAACTCCAACTCAGAGTCGTTCTCTAAAGCAAGTCTAAGTTTGAAAAAAAAAAAAATGGGCGTAACCAAAATAATCGATCATTTCTGGATTATTTTCATGATAATGCAATATTGTAATTTTTCATCCCGAAAAGTTAAAAACATCAAAAAACGGACTGTTAAAATCTGTGACGTCATTGAGCTCTTTTAGAACATTTAGAAATGCTTTAGTGAACGATTCTTTAGAAAGCTGAAACTATCTCTGTATAAAAGTTTTTATTGTCATCGTTAGATGTCACCTGATTTATATGTTTAATGGCTGTTATCCGCGTCATTTTTGAAAAATATATCGCTGTTTTCTCGGTTTTTATGGTATACTATGTTTTTGCCGAGGGAATATACTCTTGGTTATTATATATGATTTATGATCGGTCAGCCTTATGCGTATATATTTATTTCCATTTTATCAGATCAATCGGCTCAGAGCAAGACAAAAATTGTGTTTACATTGTTTAAAAAACAGTAGTAGTAATGTAATTATTTTTTTATAATTATTTATTTCGATAGAGAGTCTGAAAAAAGTTCTGCTAAAAAGCAAAATGTTTCGCTTTCAAATAATGTGTCGTAAATTCAAGCAAATAAATTTATGCGAGACCTGTATTGTATGCCTACTTAATGTTTTACAAAATACGATGGAATCAATCGCCTTATATTTCAGTATACTTTTAAGTTACTGAAGTATCATGCCATACCTATGGTATGTACTAAATGATTCGTATTTTCAGTAATTCATCCGCGACATCCGTAAAATTGCATCATTCCATCTAAAAATTTCATTCACCTGAATTTATATTGACGTGTTCCACGTGTTGTCCCTTAAAAATATAACGATTTGATAAACTGTTTGAGTCTGAACACAGAAAGTTAACTTAAAGGAGACCAATTGAACATATTGAAAAATCATTTCAAAGGAAAAAAAAGTATACCTACTAAATGGAAATTGTTTCACTAGTATTTTCTAAAATTAGAGTTCTTTGGCTCATTCTTTTTGGAAGAATAACGATGATAAATTTGTAACGTAGGTTGTTAAAACAGTATATCGGGTAGTTTGAATGAGAATAATCATTGATTTGCTGTGAAACTTGAAAGTATATGTTTGGAATTTCCTTCGGGATAACCTAAAACCGTGGCATTTGCAACCACACGCAGTGAAATTATAAAGACGAACATCCTATGGTAATGGTAATAACTATCATGAGTATTTACGCGCGTGGAGGGTATAGGATAACTTTTTATACTCTACTAGATTTTTTTATAATTTTACCAATTATGTAAAGCACTAACTGAAAAGATTGTAATTATGTTTATAACGATATTTCATTAAACATTTGCACTGCGTGAAAACACACGCATCAATGGGAACAAGTCTATATTTATATTAATTACAGTATTTTTTTCGGCTTCCTAATATTGAAAATAACACACTTGCATACTCCGGAGTTATGCCATTAAAGCTACTTGAAGCATAACCATTGTTTTTATTCACGTCTATTTATTGTGGATGACAAATATCTATCTAAGGTTTAGCGAGAATGTATAGTTTGTTGTGCGAGATTGCCCTAAAGGCAACCGGACTAGCGGAAACAGTGGATTGAACACGCATTATTGAAATGGTACCGTATACCTACATATATTTCAATAATTTGACCATAGAGCTGGGGAAGTCCAACTCATTCGAAGAATTTACAACTTAAATAAACATTTTTCGTCGTAACTCCGAAACAAACGTCGCAACTGTGAGGATGCTGGGATTTCAAATTGCCCGTAAATCCGAAACGTTTCAGTCGAATAGGCGGAGAGTGAAAATAAAATTTCAGTTATAGTTGAAAGTGATTTATGTAAGTAAATAGAAGAAACGAATACATCATGAGAAAAAGAAAGTTGAAACGTGGTTTTAAAACGAAACGTAAATATTTATCGAGTGCTCATTATTTTATATTAATATTATTTTGTAATAAATATAATCATTGTGAAAAAAATGTATTTTGGAACGTTACGACCAAATTATACCAAATTTAGATATTTTTAAAATGTACTTATTCATGTTGAGTAGAAATTAATAGAACTGTACGCAAATGTCATTTTATACCAGGGTGTTGGAAGAAAATATTGTAAACAAAATTTTACGTGCGTAGATGTGCTTCTGTAATCGGTTCCTAATTATGAAATAATTAACCGATTAGGTATTATATTAGTGTTATATTGTCTATACATATTTATAAGATTAGGGAAAAAATTGTAAAAAAACATATAATCCATAAAAGTATTATACTTAGATACGTATATAAGTAACCAGTCAATAGTATTTTAGAAAACTGTGAGTTTTCTTTTTTAACAGTACATGTCATACTGAATCAAAAATATATACTGTATTTTATAAAAAAACTATCAGTGTAGCCAATGGTACATCAAAACATTCTAGACCTGTATTAGGTTGCTTAAAAATATCATAATTAATCGTTATAAAGTAACCTTAGGTATTGACCCTGAGATTTATTTACCTACAGAATAATATTTGGTTCTGAAACAAAATTTTAATAGGCTACAAGATTTTAATAGATTCTACAAGACGTGCTTACGATTTTCAACTTACAGAATAGTATCAACTCCCGTGTGATAAAAAAACTGTTTTAAAAAATCCCCACGTGTGTAGTCAGCATGTGCTTTAACCTATGACATAAGGACGTACATATGTATTCTCCCACGTTGTATGAATGTATTCTCATGTAATGTAATATCAAAAAAATAATCAGTAAAGTAGAGTGTATCAAACACGCCGCTGTTGATGAAGTATTATTATTTTATACGTGCAATTTTACTGCCTGTTAACGTCATTTTTACTAGGGCTGATAATAAAAAGGAAATTAATAATAAACACACCCAATGTAGCAACTTAAATAAATAAAGCCTTTGGGTTCAAAGTAACGATCGCTAATGCTGTTTAATCGTATATCAAATAAGGCTTTAGTCGTACTTACATATCTTCATTAATCTATCAAAATATAAACGCGTTAGAATTTTAATGATCATTCATATAAATACATTGCAAAAGTAGGAGTTTTTGCATTCCTTCACGTTTATTGTAAAAACAACAAAATTAACTCTAAAGCCAAGTATTTTATCTTAAAACCATTTATTGCGCTCAACCATTTTGAAACTATATATTATTGAAAGCAAATAAAATTTAAAATATTTAAATGAATATTTTATTATTAAAATATTTTGGATGCAGCTTCAAAAAACAGACAAGGCTGGATATCCAATTTCTTATTTGTAAACGACCTGCAATTAAGATCTGTCTATTCAAAATATAAAGTACTTACAATTTGACTTTGAAACTTTACATTAATTTTTGGGTTTTTCAAAATTTGGGCGCAAATCTAATTGTGTTGAGTTTTCATGTTTGTAATGATTATCAAATAAATAATACAATTTTTTAGAGCATTTATTTTCCAAATGTTATATATACTTTTTGGTATCTAAGTATCAATAATAAATATTTGTGCCACGTGAGAACTCCAATAGTCAAATAGACAACATAGCGTAAACAGTTAATCCAAATTTACAAAATATTAAATTATTTATTTATAAAACCTTAAAATATACATGCATATATTTTTAGATGATAAATGTCAAATCAAAAACTGGATTTTTTTAAATATGTATGATAGACGTTTACTATACCATTTTTTTCTAACAACAAAAAAGTATTTAGAATTTAGACTGTCAAACTGTCAAAAAGAGGGTTTCTCAAATATATTGTTAAAAATTTAATATTTATAAAGTGTACCTCGTCTTCAAGCAAAATGTTGAAACAATAATAAATTATTATATACCTGAAATTTTTACCTGACCTTACCGGCTGCTTCTTAATGATGAACATAACTGTTAACCAGAAACCTGCACACCTGCAGCCTGGGCACGGCGGCTCCAAGTTACTCGGGGCCTTGGCTGAGGGTTACTCCTCCGTGAGCTCTTTTTGTGCTCATGGCCTCATCTCCAAGTTTGAGCTGGTCTTGGTCTCTTCCTCAGACTCTATTAGCTTTCACAGCAGCATCTCATTTTGAAGATAATCAAATGAATTTGAAGTCGTCATCAGAATTATTCGGAGTCTTTATTTGAGCAGGTAAACAACGGATTAAACCGTGTTTTTTTTATGTAGATTAAATATTTGAGTTCGAAACCACTGGAAGCTTTGAAGACTTTTTACAAAAGAAATCACCACAAAGAGGTTAGAGTTAGTATAGGAATTTAAGGATACTATTAATTTTTAACTTTATAGGTGTTTTTTTGTTGTCTTTATACTAATTGAATCCACGACAGACTGACTTAATTGAAAACACCCCACTTAAACATTTTTTTAAATTAGTCTGACTTCTTCTTAATCGTAATCGAATTTATTCCCCTGTCTATTTATTATATATTTTTATCGATACTTTTGTAAACATTTACACCGCAAACACACAAATAAATTAATTAACAGTATAAGTATTTAAAAAGACGGCTATTGAGTTAACGTTGAGTTCAAATATTAAAGATTTTATTATTAAGGCAGTGCGATGATTTTTTTCTATTAAAATCATTGCAGTCGTACTAAAATTATATTTTTTAGATTTGGCAGAAAAATTATATAATTGCGAACATTACATTTTTATTCAATTATTTCTTTAGGTAAATATTTTAAAAGCAAAATATATTATCCATTTTATATTATAATGCGTTTATATATTATTAATAAAATATATTGTTTGACAATATTTATAATCTGTTAATAATAATATGTATCATCTGTTTATTCTGTTTGTTTTTTATTGATGCGACAATACGCTTTGCAAGGCACAATAATATTTTTTATAAATAATTTTGTACACTGTGATAAAAATATTTATAAAAAACTATTTTGCAAAAATAAAAAGATTAACTATTGTAAATCATATAAATATAACTCACAAAAATTCGGACATGATTGTAGTTGATACAAAAAATATATATTTGTCGCGTATGTTGAATTTCAATGTTTACATCAAACAATTTTTTTTATAAGCATCCTATTATGAATGCAGTGCTTGAACATATCTATACATTGCATGTCACTGAGATGTATAACAAACTGAATAATATACATCATGTAGGCCAGTCTTGCTTTTTATATGGTAGGTATATTATCTACCTTTGATTAATGCCAAATAATTTATGATATAATATATATTATATACGTTTACTTTCGAGAGAAACTGTCGAAATTTTTTTGCAATATAAAGAAATCGGAAAAAAATACTAAATATTCGTGATTGAACATAGAATATATTTCATGTAAAATATATATTTACCAATATTTAATATAAAGATAAATTTGGGTGCCCAAATAAAAAAAACCCTTCAGATTGAAAATAAATATTTATATAAATAATAAAAAGTATTATGAATGTTTACCAAAATTAATTTAGTATACCTATTTCATATCTATGTAATTTCATTATATATGTATATTTTAAACCTATATTATTGTTTTGGTAAAAATTGTATACCTATTTATCAGATAAAGAAACATTAAATTTGTACTTTTAAAATTCAAATTAATGTTGATTACTGAAGAATATTTAAATAATATTTTAAATAATAAAAAAATGTTCCCATGATACCTTATGTATTATTTTTGGTTGAAAAACGCATCTTATTTTTTTGTATTAAATATAAGTTAATGTTATAAATATTAAAAATGGTGTACCGATATGTTGTTGTGAATATATGAAATAATAAAATACGTAAAAAAATAACTTTTTGTCTTATTATCACTCTTCAGAGGTTAGGCTAGTTTTATAAGAAATTTTAATTTTTTGTCACTCATTTTTACTCGTAATATAATCTCAGAGGTTTATATACCTTACTTTTGAGTAATGTCTGAATTGGATCGAATAGAGTTGATTTATATGAAGCACGTGACAATCTGTGATGACATTTGCCGCTGAATATAAAATTAAAACACAACAAACATTTCAAATTCCCCGCGCCCGGAGCGCTATTCGATCAGAATGAGAGAACTCAGTGCTTCCCAGCGAATCTCAACATTTCGGCAATAATACGTTTCATAAAATAATGAAATAAAAATATTAACTTAAAATATTTACCCACATATATTGGTTCTTGCAAACCGATCGATGGATCGAGATTATCTTTAAAAAAGAATTCATTGCGGACATGAGTCACGAGAAATACAAAAAAAAAATGCGAGTTTGCTGTTTGTAGTCGGTGTAGTTAGTATTTTTTTTCTATTGAAATAGCATCTTTTTAAACATTCAAGTCATGTAATTTTTTTTTTCATTTGGAAAATTACAAACTTTGCGTGGATAATGAATATTAAAGTGATGTGTATTCTGCAAAACTTGGAAGTGCTTGAATATTTCCACGAATAGTCAAATTTAAAAATAGTCCATGGTCGGTAGTTTTATTTAAAATTTACCTTCAGTACCAAATATTGAGAAACACAGATTCGCGCTCACGCTTCAAAAGTTTTGCTAAGCGACAACAGAGGTCCAAATATAAATAGAAATAGAAATATTTAAAAAAACTGATGAAACGTGCTAAATAATTTGAGGGGAATTTATTTAGTATTATCGTAAATCTAAAAATGATATTGAATACATATTTGAATGAATTTGTGGGTTTCGGTGGAGCATTCGAGCGAAGCGTGTCGGGCGGCAGCCATGAGTAGCGGCGCTGGCCGCGCGGACCAGGCAGTCTCGCGGAGGCCACGGCGGCTAGCGGTCATGCGCACAGCGACAGGTGCTCGCGGCCCGAGCGACCGTCTCCCGTCTCCATCATCAGCGGCGTTCGTTTCCATCATGTGCTGTGTTTTGTCCGGTGACGTCTCGTAATGGTGTCGCGCCTCGCGTAGTACCGCAGTGATCGTCCGAATTCGCAACCATGGAACGACCGATCGCCGGCTCCGACCGCGACGGCGTGTGCAGGCTTTGCCTGTCATCGCGAGGAGAAACTCAGCCGATATTCCCGAGAGGCGACGGCTCCGAGGACCCGGACCTTCCCGTGCTGGCGCAGAAGATCCGGGCCTGCGTCTCCGTCGAGGTACGGATGTCGGTTTCGCGGAGCGTCGCGCTCCTCGAATCCGAAAAGGGGCGATCGCTCCGCGGGAGTGGGTCGAGGTCGCCTGAACATCAGCGCGCGTCGGGAGCCGGAGCCCGCGAGGATGTCGCAAGGTGTCCACCATTTTGAAATGCGCTATCGCCCGAGTCGAGGTGCGCCGCGGATATTTCGAGTCCGAGGAGTCCTTATCTCGGAGCGCGGGGAGATCGCGGCGACTCGGGCGAGCGGATTTTCGAGACGGGCGGCGAGCGCGCGTCCCCGCGGGCCGGGAGAGCCGCGGCGGCGAGTAGGCGGTCGGGTTTATCGATTTATCGCCCGGCCGGCTGCGGCCGACCCTCGCCCGGCCGGTTCGCGCTGCGCGTGTGGTGGTGAGCGCGGCCGCGCGGCGACCGGCGACCGGCGACCGGAGCCGGAGACCGGCGACCGGCGCGGGGCGGGCGGCCTGCAGCTGCTCGTCACGCCGGCCGCGCCGCAGCGGCCCGCCGCCCGCCGCCTCTCCTCGCTGACTCGATGCTCTTCTGCTTCCAGATTAACGAGTCCGACGATCTACCCACGCAGATATGCAAGAAATGCGTCAGCAATGTCAACAACTGGCACATCTTCAAGAAAGTCTGCAATGAGTCACAAGTCAAGCTCAGGGATTGGATGAATGGGGAATCCTCAGCAGGGGTGAGTACTGAGGTGGATTATCCAGTATATCGGTTGTGCTGTTAAAGCTCATGAGTATTGTCACTCATTCCAATGAAATGCTGAGATGTGCAGTTGAGAAGCTTGTGAAATTATTTTTGCTGTTGTATAAAACAAACTTGGGTAAGCTGAATGTCAATTCATGAAATTAGTTTTTTATTTTATTTTTACAATTGATACTTTATGTCAACCCAGTATTGTCAATTTATATGTAATACTCTGACACTTCGTCGATTGCCAATCCTGAGAGATTTTGGATTCTCTCGATCCACCGTTATCCAGACAGCGTGTCATTGATACATTTAGAAATTGAATGTAGTGCTGCCTCAGTGAGTCATGCGGTTGCCAGGTATCAGACGATGAGCTCACTCTGACGAGTTGGATCTCTGATAGGAAAATGTGACGATTATACCTGATAGGATTCAAGAACATTTACCATGATTGATCACTAAAAGAGATATTATTTTTGTAAGAAGGTTATATTTTGTTGTTTGTTTTTTTAACAACTTAATGTTTTTGTTTATGTTTCAGAGTATTCAAATCAAGAAGGAACCTTATCTAGACGATTCTAACGATGAGGATATGGCTATAGATGCTTCATACCCGGGGGTGGAAGTGGTACGTCATTGTTTCTAAATTAAATATTTCTGTAAAAATACCACCAATACCCCCTTCGAAAAAAATATTCAAATGAATTTATATTTAAAAAAATATTTTATGAATTTTGCATCCATTGTACTCCTTTGTTGCACGATTCTCCCTATATTGAGGTAGATATATATTACACACAGTATACTCTATCAAAAAGAGAGAACCACCAGGACAAAAAGTTTCAAATTCCATTTCATATAAGATCAATCATATTTATATAGTACAAAGAAAATGCTTACGTCGATTTGATTGAAAATCAGTTATTCAAACACTGCAATCTTTTTTCTGATCTTATCGAATGGCTTTTTGTAACATTGGTTGTAATAGTAGGTTGCTGCTGATATATGAATCATTCTATTGAATGCTCCATGTTTGTGAATATTTAAAAATGTATCTCTTGTTAAATTCAATATCAAATCTATTTAAAAAATATCGTAATAGATATCATTGAATGAATCTTTAACATTCTAGATTTCTTGTAATTTTATTCGTCACGATTCCAGATGGACCGTGGTGAGATGCGACTGCAACCGGAAGGACCCCCAATATTGGCATCTTTAGGGCTGGCTCCGAGAAATGAAAAGGTAATATTGCTCATTTATTTACATTTTGTTATTGCTTGACTTGTTTATTATAATATTTTATTCCACGAATTAAGAAAGCCATTCTCACCCGGTGTCAATATTCTGTATTTTGGAAGGGAGGTTCATTTTCAAATTGAATGCTAAATCGTAGGTCGAGTTTTGAGTTTGCGGTCAGGTATTGACATACATGTTTTTTATATGTGCTTGGTGGTTATCTTGATACACCAGTGGACTACGTTATTTTGGCCCACAGAGTGAAATGGACCCACGCGTGGATTGGGACCGAGTTATCGCAATTCAAAGCATCATCGACCGAGATGAGGCTGTGGAGAAGACTGATTCTGGTGACGATGTCGACATCCTAGATGAGTCTGATGCCGATAGTGAATCTGATCAGGAGCTCAATCCACGCAAGGAAGAGGAGGACGAGAGGCTGAGGGCTGAGTTCCGGGCTGACTACAAATCCAAGGACGGATACATCAAGTGGTTCAAGAAACCGTTCAAGTTGAGTGCTGAGAATTCTTTAAAGAGAAAGTATATCTCCGGATGTGCCGGATCAGCTAGTAGTGTGAAGACTCCGATACAGGCTTGGTCATGCCTGATAACAGATTCCATGATAGATCTTATTGTGGAACACTCTAATGACTATATGGAAAAGAACTACCCAGCAGCTGGTATCACCGGAGACCCTCAAGAAAACTTGACTAGCCGCAACGAGATGAAGGCCTTGTTCGGCATTCTGTACCTTGCGGGCATCATGCGCCCTGTCTTCTATAATTCTTCAGAGATGTGGTGGGGCGATGGCTGTGGTCTGGGGATTGTTCACGTAGCCATGACTCTTAGTAGATTCAGATTTCTCCTTAAATGCTTGAGATTTGACGACTACAAGACAAGACAGGTACGAATTGAGATTGACAAGTTGGCACCCATCCGACAGATATTGGAGGAGTTTACTACCAACTGCAAACAATCCTATAATCTAGGAGAGTGTGTTGTTGTAGACGAGAGGATCCTCCCTTTTGAAGGTTCTTGCCCGTTTCGTAAGACACTCAAGACAAAGCACCACACTCGAACCGGAATCAAGGTGCTCTCCTTAGTCGAGACTGACACGTTTTATACGGGAAACATAGAAATTTGCACCGAGGAAAAGGTGAAAGAAGAACCCGCTCATGCCCTCGCCGTGGCTGACTCAGTAAAACGTCTCACTGCTCATTTGGCAGGTAGTGGAATTACAGTGGTGACTGGAGCCAGATTCGCATCTTTTGCTTTGGCCCGGTATCTGAAAACCGAGTATGACATGAGCCTCGTAGGTTCACTCTTATCTGATCGAAAAGAAGTTCCTCCGGTCTTCACCGCTACAGATGCCAAGCCGTATTCTTCCAGATTTGGTTTTTTATCTAACGGGACAACAATTGTCTCGTATATCCGTCCCGACAGAAGGGCTTGTTTGTTGATATCTACAAGGAATGATCATCATCATGGACGAAAGCTACATCGCACGGGGGCCCCCGAGGCATTAGTGTGGTATCGACAGAGACGGAATGCTGCACGTGTAGCAGCTTCTCTCATGGGCTGCTATACAGCCTCTCGCCGGAGCTCGAGTTGGCCGCTGACAATATTTTTTTCCATACTGGATATTGCGGCTGTTAATGCGCAGATTCTGTGGCTCTCCAATCGTGTTCATGCTGAAGTCATCCACCGTCGGAGTTTCATCCGCAGTCTAGCCCTGGAGCTCTTGCACGATCATGTCAGGGCTGATGACCGGAATCCCTTCGAGCTCGACCCCCTGCTAGCTGTCCGGGGCGGACCCATCAAGAATGTGACCACGGATGATGCGCTGCTGCGCCGCCACCGCCGCTGCAAATTGTGCGCGCGAGGGGCCGATCGCAAAACCCGGACTTACTGTGTCAGCTGCAACACTCCTTGCTGCAAGGAACACTACAAGCCATTGTGCATTTGTTGCGCTCTTAAATTTTAGTTTCCTACACTGATGCTTCTATGTCTATTCGATCTCTGGACTTCATGGAAGTTCATTTTATTTGTAGAATTCGTATTTTTTAAATGAATATAAATAACAAGTATTGAATATAAGAGAAATCAGTAATATAAGAGAATCTTACTAATTTCTGGGTCAGGATGTTGGACAGTGTTAAAGACAGATTAGATTTACTAAAAATTTTCTCAATGGTGGTTATGCTATTAAAATGACAAAACAGATTGTTAGATACAACTTTGAGTTCTAATTATATGGTAAAGCAAGCCGAACAAAAGGCCAAAAGACTGTGATTAGCCGACTGTATTCATTGTATGAATGAAAATGATCTAAGCAAGGCGCTGGATGGTGTGCACAGGAAGGATGTGATCTGTAACAGTGAATATCTAATGTTATCTTTAAGAAGCCACAATTCAAGCATGATTGGAGTGCTCAAGATAATGATAATGAAATATGGGAGGAGTTAAATTACTAATCAAAAGTTAGCACTTCGATCAAATTTAATAAAGCTATGGTCAGTTTTAAGTTGGCCAGTGGATAACACAAACCATGGTTCCGAATAATTCCAAATAGCAGTATTGTCATTTCCTTTTTATTTTAGTACAAAATGTAATATAATTTTTTATTAATATTATATGGGATCTTTAGGATTAATCAATTTTTATTTTAAGGTGGATAGTTATTTTAAATGTCTTTAAATATAACTACTGAATTTTAGTATAATAGACTTTTCGAAATATCTTGTTTTTTTATTATTATTATTCCTTAAATAGTGCCACATTTTATTACAAAGGTGTTCATGAGTGCTGAGTGTGTTGCGACATTTTTTCATTACATCATAACCTTGAGTGCCAACTGAATGGATATTATTGCCAACAGTGAAAATTTTCTTTGGGTTTGAAGGTACTGCGGCAAAGGGAAAATATTGAATAAATTCTACATGCTATTTCAGACTTGATTTAGTTAATGAAAATAAATCAAATACACATTAAACTATGCCAGAATTACAAAAATGAAGTTTGTCCAATTTTAAACTTAAGATTTTGTAATCCTTATGTGGTAGCATTATATTAGGCAGGTAGTTAAATTTTAACAACCTTAAGATTTCCGTACTGACATTTTTTACATATTGCATTTAACAAAAATGATTCAATGAATAGTATATTTTGGAAGGCGGTATATTTGAAGTGGGGATTTTCATGAGCACACCCAAGTATTAAGTGAAGATTTATCAATTTCTACTTATTTAATATTTTATTGATATTATATTATTTATTATATTTTTTTAGTTGCATAAGAATTGTCTCCTTTTTGTCAAAATATGTAAACTCTCTTACCCAAGGGGCTAGATATGTTTTTTTTAACTAAGTTTTAATTGCTTTGTTACAGTTTCTTTATTACTTCTGTGAATGAAGAATATTTATTATATTATATTTCATAATGAAATATTGTTAATTTATGACTGACAATACACATGCATACTGCAATACTTTGTTATAATCTTCAAAAAAAAAATCTTTTAAAATCGTCCATATTATGTTTAAAAAATGTATATTATTGCATGAAGTTCTTGTCGAGTGAATTATAATAATACTATAATTTTAAAATGGCAAGCAAGTAGGTGTTGATTATTAATAAAATGATTTTATTTATTCCAATAGGAGACGACAGATCATAGTGCTGAAGATGGATCAGCGCTTGTAGAGACCGCTGAGGTGACTAGGATCCCTCGCCGTCCTGTGGCTGTCACGCAGCTAGCCTCCAAGGACTGTTTGGTGTGCGGGCGTGCCTATCGCTACTCCCACAATGCCCGACGACACGAGCTCACTTCTCACAGCTACGATCGTTACACCAACAAAGTGGATCCTGCCAAAAAACCTGCCACTAAGCTGCGGCCCAACCCCTATAATGCTGGTGCCAGGCTGCTTCCTGAAAACCTCCCCACTAAAATGAAACTGATGCCAAATATTTCCCGCAAAACTGTTGATTCAAAGTCCCATCCTTACCCGGTTAGAATTCGCTCCATGGCCGATCTTAAAATGGACGGCAGGCAACCGGAAATTCTTAAATCTCTTCTCACCTCGAGACCTGAAATATTGGTTTCTGAACCCGAGATACTGAGGTCAGCTTCTGTTAGTCCCGAAAATTTAGTCTCTGAACCTGAATTTGCTGCTTTTCAAGTTGAAACTATAATAACAGAGCCGGACACCTATGTCAGTAACTTTGAGGATGATAGTGATGATGAACATGAGGATGAAAGCGATAATGATGAAAATGATGGTGACGAAGATGAGGAAAATGACGATTCTCATAAGGGTGAGCCCGTATCAGAAAATGAAAACTATGAAAAACCCACGAAGCTTTCTCCCTCTAGATCTGCTGCAGATATGGAATCCGACTGTGAAGTTGAAATTTCTCCTAACATAAACATTAATGATATAATCGGAGTCAATACTCACGACATGCCTTCTGATATTCAGTATGAGGATACTGAGGAAGTCGTTTCCCACGATGAAGGGGATGATGACGATGATGACGACGATGATGAAGAAGATGATGATGATGATGAAGAAGATGAAAACCTAGAAGACTATAAGGGTAGCGTTGACTCAAAAGTCAGACATAAAGCAATAAAGAATGATACTCAGGAGAGTGACGACGGTGAAGGCTATGAGGAAGAGTTGGATAACAATCATATTCATTACGATGATGATGACGATCCTGATGAGGAAATTCGTGCTGTTTCTATTGTCCCCATAGTAGAAATGAATGAGGAACAGACTGATGAAACTCCAGAGGAGGATGAGTCACATGTTGAAAATGAGTCCCAGATTGAAGATGATTCGCAACTGGATGAGGATTCACAAATTCATAATGGCAGTAAAGAGAATCATGTTAATTCTGTTACTGTCACTTCAGTGCAAAGAAATTTCATGATCAAGTACAGGGATTTGATTGAGCAAATTAACACCATGAAATGTCTATGCTGTAATAGAGAGTATCCCCGTCGGAAGGCTGTCATTCAGCATTTGCAGAAGAGCGGCAAGCGGGTGCCCAAGCACACTTGTTATAACTGTGTCGTTACCTTTGGCCACATTGGCGCCTTGCTCAGTCACATGAGAGCCAACTGCTGTACCAACGCTTGGAAACTTATATATGAGGAGGGGGGTATTCCTGATAGCATGATAGTAGAGCAGAGTGCCAAAGTTAAGATGCTTCCTAATGGGCAGCTGCAAGATGATGTTCTCAACAAATCTCAGTACAAGGATATCTTGAATGCCAGATCTTATGCTTGCAAAATCTGTAATGCCAAGTTTCAGCTGAAACAGATCATAATGAAGCATGTGCTGGACGTTCATGAGAATGGAGGTCAGCGCGTACCTCTCGTCTGCATTCACTGCAAGTACATGTTCAAGGACAATAAACTCTGGAAAAAGCATGTTCGCAACGGCGAGTGCACCGTGCACATAGCTTGCGATCTCTGTCCTGAGAAATTTAGAATGATGCAGGATTTCACCAACCATGCTCTCAATGTGCATGCCGGTAGTGCCATAGAGCCCTCTAATGAGAATCTCAATCGGTCTGTGGATGATCGGCCCTCATCATGCCCCATATGCAAGAAGGTCACAGCAAATTATCACAACCTGATAAAACACCTCAAATTTATACACAATGAAGAAAAGCCACATATGTGTCAGCACTGTGACTCGAAGTTTGCACTAGTGACTCAGCTCAATCAGCATATCTATCAGGAGCACAAGCAAACTGGTGCTCCAGTAGAAACTGATGGCAATGTGGACTTGAGCATTGTGAAAGAGGAAGTTACCACTTACAATTACTCTTGCACTGAGTGCTCTTCCATGTTTGAGACAGTGGACGGTTGGACCGAGCACCAGATTACAGAACACCACCACGAAGCTTTTGCCTGCAATCAATGCGACAAAAGATTCCTACAGGATTCAGACTTACAAGAGCACATGAACGTTCACTTGAAAGTCAAGTACTACTCGTGTATTTGTTGTACTAACACCTATAGTTCGGCTTCCAAGCTATCTGAGCATATGATCAAAGCTCACGATGGAGCGTCTCTACCTGAAAATTTGGAAGATAATCCTTTCTTCTGTGATGTTTGCATGCGTTCGTTCAAAAGCCGTCAAGCCTTCTCTAACCACATGCGCATCCATGCCAAAGTTCCCACAACCAATAATCGCAAATCTGTCAATGGCGATATTATCAAATCGGCATCTCCTGTGAATACGGTTCGTGTACGGTCTCTCCCAACTAATAATGTTAAAAAGACCACGAGTGTCGTGCCTGATGCTCCTTACTCCTGTGATATTTGCGGCAAAGGATTCTTGCATAAGAAGAATATTTGGAAGCATAAGAAGATGCTTCATGCTGATATTGTAAATCAGTCCAGCGATTATATAACCAGACAAGGAGATCACTTTATGAACTATTCCATTGAAGAGAGCGAGGGTTTTGCTGGCAGCGATCACGGAGGGCTATCCATCCCGCAGTTTGACAGCTTTAATACTGCCTCGTTCGGCACTGAGCAGACTGAGAACAGTGGAACTGATGACAATCCACAGTATCAGTGCGACCTCTGTGACAAGAAGTTCGCAGTGAAGAGCAGTATCTGGAAACACAAGAGGGTGAAGCATGGTATCGTCAATCCTAATTGTCAAGATGAGGTTTCAAAACCAGAAACTGCTAAAATCAGCTGCACCATTTGCAAAATTAATTTTAGTGACAAAAAAGCTTACTATCGTCACAGAAAGAATGTTCATCGAGCTAACACACAAGTTTGTAAAATATGTGGTATGACGCTGAACTCTACTATGGAACTATACGAGCATCTCAAGGCCGCTCATGCCAAAGAGCTTCTTGGCTACAATGCCAGTCAGGATGTCTCACTTGAGTCACGGAACGAGGGCGAGCGAACCACAGATGAGGAGGGTTGGGAGGGTGATGACCGGAATCAGGCACGCTACCTCTGCAAGGCCTGCGGGGAATGTTTTCCTGGTGCCATGGCCCTTCAAAACCACAGCTGCGCAGCTGGCTCTGATCCCAATGAAACCTTTGATTGTGAAATTTGCAACAAGAGTTACACTTCCATTTCTGCTCTCAAAAGTCACCGTGGCTGGCATCTTCGGTCACCTGATGGCAAGGCCGCCTTTAGTAATTCTGGGTTATGGATGCCGCAAAACAGGGTAACCAATAAGACTAGCAGATTTGAGGTCCCTGAGACGGCTGTCCCTCGGATGGAACGCACAACTCCTTACACTGAGATTCCTCCCCTGCAGATAAAAAGAAAGCTGCCACCTGATGTGCAACTGAAGCTTCTGAAGAAAAAGAGGTTTTCCAGTGAGGTAACTGTAGAGCTTGTACAGACAGTGCCTCGGGTAGAAGCTCCCGCAGAAGACCGTTACTGTGAACCTTGTGGGAAGCGTTTCACAAAGCGGGCGGCCTATCAGCGCCACGTAGAGGAAGTGCACCGACCAAACTCTGTTTTCTGTCCCATCTGCGGTCGTAGCTTCACCCGAAAGTCTACACTCCTCGTGCATATGCGTAAACACGAGACAGTCGTCAACATGTCGGGCCCTGTGGACGAGGACGATCGAGAGGATGAAGACGGCGGAGAGGATCCAAGTGAGGAGCCGGCCAAGCCTGCATTTAGCTGCGATCTGTGTGACGTGCAGTACACCACAGCCAAGTCTTTGCGGCGTCACTGTGTTCGCCGGCACAATGTGGCTGCTGAAGATATTGTGCTAGAGCCTCCTCAAAGGCCAATAGGCAGTGAGTTCCATTGTGAGCGCTGCAAGCAGGACTTCACTTCAGAGACTGAGCTGAGTCAGCATCGTCACTACATGTGCAACCTCTGTAAGCTTTACTTCACTAAGTCGCAGTACCTGGCGGTGCACACGCGGACAGTGCATGCGGAGAGTCACAAGATGTTCTTCCCGTGCGGCATGTGTGACCGCTTCTACATGAATAAAAAGAGTCTACAGCGTCATGTGGACGCCGCTCACTAAGAGTCTCTTGAGGCTCCGATAATGTCGGTAGTCATACTTAAATTGCCAAGTGTGAAGACTTTATTGAATCACTTCTATCAGTATGTGTGTTTCATCAACTTCATTGTATTTATAGTCCTCAATTTTACCGTGACCAAATTCTATTGATAACTCAATATTACCATTACTTTTAAAGATGATAAGTTATTGATTTTGTTAAATTTGCTTCATATGCACATGGATTGTGCGTGGGAGCGAGCTGTTCATACTTACGTGTCTGCGTGTTCGCCAGCAAGGGCGTCAGGCGACTCACCGATAATGATTGGTAGTGAGGTTGAAGACACGGGTCAGTCAGTCCGATGGATAGGATAGTGTTTAGTTTAAGTTTAGTTTCCTTAGGGTATCACTAACGTTATATTTGACTGATCTTTTTAAATATTTAGGTCTACGAAGTAAGCCAAATTTTCATTAAAAAAATAATTTTCATTTTGAATTTTTTCTGCTTGCTAAATTTTGATACATGACACTTTTTTGTAATCGCTATGTAGAAATTCTTCGTGTGTTAGGTTATTGGTTATGTACTCGAATTTACATAAATAAACCAGACATTGTATTTTATATTTTGAATTTGCCTGTATAGTAATTTAATTTTTTTACTTTGTATCCTTTTTTTATTTTAGCTTTTTGGTTTATTATGTTGATCTATCTTAGTTACCTACCGAACTGCGGGGCTAGATTTGCTGCTATTTTTGTGGACGGTTTTATACATAATTTTATAATATGCATATTGCAAACAAAACCCAGAGTTGATCGGTTTTTATCTAAAAGGAACTAATCAGTACATTATACAACTGAGTGCTATTAAACCTATTCTTTTTTAAATAATTCAAACAAGTATTTAATGCCAGTATAAAACTATTTTCCATTAATATCATAATAATCAATTATCTATAACTTTAATAAATAAATGATAAAATAAGTATTTATTTAAATAGTACTAAAGTACAAAAATATCCTTGACTAAAGGATATTATGGATGGCAATATATTTTTGGCTGCGTCAGATCTTTGGATATTTTAAATTAATAAATAATATTTTTTCAAATAAAAAAATGACCTATCTCAAAAATCGAAGTATATTGTTTGGTTCCCTTTAAAGAAAAACCATCCAATCGCTGTGTTCTTTTGGAGAAAGTGGTTCATGCTTTGAGGAATAATATATTATCAAGTACTATTGAAGTAAATGTAATAAATTAATTAATTGTGCAGATTGTAAAATATGTCGCCTGCTGGTATTTGCCAAAAGAGTTCTTTGTACTGTGGGTACTCATTATAAATGAAACTAAATTATTTTACATTGTTTTCCTGGATTTATTTCAGCCAGTTGTTAATTTATCTGTTGCGTCTTCTTCACTTCTCTTTCCAGTGTCATCCTGCAACATTTTTGTATATTTTGGGCTTAATACTTAATCATCGTCTCGTGTTACAAGTTTTCATTATTTATTGTCAATTGTGGTTTCTTCAGTGTATTTTGATGCAACAATTGAGAATCATTTTACATTAGCGTTTTAAGACTATCTGGGAGGACAGCACAAGGAATAGTTAGGATGTTTTAATTGTTTAATTGCCTAATTGATAACGTTTGTGTATATTTTATTATTTTATCATATAAGAGTAGGACTTAATATCATTCCTCTAAGTTAGTATCTATTCTTTAAATATTTATTTGTGATCTGAGAGCATGCGAAAAGATTGAGAAGAATTTTTCTACCGATACCTAAATTGCTTGCTATAGAACTTTGGATGTAAAGTTGCAATTACACTGCAGACATTCATACGGAGGCAATCGTGATATTTTCAGAAATCTTTGCAAATTAGTAATGGCTGTTACAATAAACTTAATTATAAGTGACCACAAATTAGGTTTAATGAAGAGTTACTTACATTTCAACGAAACTGAAATCATTTAGCTAAGAATCTAGTTAAAGATGTTTTTTCACATACTTGTTCACTTAAATATTTGATGATTTTCTAATGTGAAGTGTCTGCCGAGTGTTTATCTGAGTCATTAATGTTGAAAGTTCCTCGTTGAGTTTTGTGTCATGGCAGTGGACGGGGTGGCGTCCTCCACCCCGTCGCAGGTGAATCAAAATAAAGTGTATTTAATATTTGTAACTTGCGTTTTTATTATGCTCCATCTGCCCCATTCGCAGGACGCTTTCACACTTACCGTAACCCGTCTTCTTTAAACATATCTCACACTAGTGGCGGGCGAAGAGGGGAAATAAAAAATCACATTATGAATGCACAAAAACATTTTAATATAAACTTAAAAATTCGTACAACAATATGAAAAATTATAGACTATATTATAATAAACAGGATGGGAAGTACCGTCCTCTATAATTTAACTTTTTGTAACCACCCAGTAGTTTTCAATATCCTACTAATTATTGATAATAATTTCATTATAATAGTAATAATATTTCAATGAATCCATAATATATCTACAATATCCAATTTCATTAGAACATATTATGAAAGTTGAATACCAAAGGAAACGCTTCTCCGCAGAGAGGCCCTACGAGAGCGCGCACGTGTTATAGGTTATGCGCGTGTTACAAACGCTACGATCAAAATACTTTATTTTTATTTGAATATAAATATAGATGTATTTTTAGTAATATATATTTAATCTTACCGTCCATCAGGAGAGTATATTATATTATTTCATCAAATGATACATAAATATGCTAGTAGGTACATCCTAACTACGTACACCGAGAAATGTTTGTAAAAATATCAGTTTTGAATATCCGTTAATCGAAGGAGGCTGCGAGAAAACGAGTCCGTGCTGAGTGAGAGGCCGGGGCGGGGCCGCCTCCGGAGGCTCTTCTAGAAATTATGAAGGCGAACACGGCTATAATATTATGTTAAACTTTGAACTATGAAAGAGCTCTGATATTTTACATTACTTTAGGAATCGAGACCGGCGTCGCTCCGCCGGGAGGAGCCGCCCGCGCGGTCGCCCGCCCGGCCGGTCGCGGGCCTCGTCCGTTACTCTAAATAAAAATATTTTATTTCACATTCGAGTTCTACAATAGATTCATCTTCGAATTAACATTAAAGAGGTACCTACCGATAATGATTAAGTCGAGTATGTATTCTAAATTCATACTCATAAGCGTACTTGAAGTATTACAAGTTTAAATACAAAACAACGTAAAGGGCGGGCGGCGGCCGGCGGACCGGGCCCGGGCCCGCCCGATGTACAAAAATATACGTCTAGTTTCCGCTATTCCTTATTTCGCCGACATTCCCGCGATAAAAAAAATAAATAGAGAACACGAGCGGGCTCCGGGCCCGAGGACGCCGAGGACGCCGCGGACCTCCGGGGCGTCGGGCGTCTTCTTAAGCGTTTTGTCTTTTATCAGTGCGGATCGTCTCCGCGTCCCGAACCTTCCGTCTCGAGTCGCGTCACTCGATTCGGTCTCTGTACAACTGTAATCTTACAAAATTAGGTAACTTCAAAAATAGGTTTCATTTAGTGACGTCCGTTTGTGAAAATCGCAGTGTCAAAGTGACGCTCCTGTCCGAAGCTCGCGCCCTCTTAAAGAACTATATTTGCACTCTCTTATTTTATCAGGAAAACCTTATCGGAATGTTGAGCATCGAAGCGTAAATTTCGTCTTTGGCTTTCGCGTGGACCGGAGTATCGAACGCTCGAGGACGATTCTGAAATAACACAGACGCATTAAAGTATACCAGGTAACGTGACTCCGCGATCGACCCGCGGCCGGCGCCGGGCCGGGCCTCCGCGCGGCCGACCGGATCGCCGGACAGCGTGAGATTGTTTACAACTAAGTACACTAAAGCGAATATTTACTTCTCAATGACCGCCGCCGAGTCGAGACGGCCGAAGGTGCGAGGGGCGAATCGCTCCCCTTCCCCGGGGCGACCCGGAGGGCGGCGGGGGAGGACGGGGGCGGACCCGCCCCGGGAGGCCGCCCTCCGAGGAGACGACCTCGCGGAGGGCGACTCCCGTCCTCGAGTAGATACGTAGCAGTACAAAATATACTATCGACATCGAATACGGTAAAAGGTACCCGTTGCGCGCATCGCGAACCGGGAGGGCGCGGATCTCTCCGCGCCCTCCGGGAGTGCCCGTCGTCACTCCTGGCTCGCGATACATATGAAAAAATATATTCACTATGGTCCCCGGACGCGGGGGTCGCGGGACGGGCGCCCGGGCGGGATGGGGTCGAGGGGAGGGGGGCGCGACGCCGAACCGAGAAACAAAATCAAACTCAAAGTAACAAAATTAAAAATTTATATTTACGGAATAAAAATACAACATTCACGATATCCACATTATATTAAAAAATAAAAAATCTGTGAAAAAATAAAATATAAAGAAATCGTATAATCTAAATATAAAAGAAGACGGCGCGGCCGACCGCCGGTGATAAGGGGCGGGCGGGCGCGCGACTAGAGCCACTTCCTTCCGCTCGAGAGGGCTTCTCGTATTTACACCGAAGTCGCACTACAAACTACCGATATACAAAAATTGCATAATTTACATGTATTTTTTATCATTTCTCATTTTTTAAACCTATACATTATGCGCTAAGTTTGAAAGCCGGTGAAAAAATAAATTACACGGTCCTCGGGGGCAGCCGGCGCCCTCCGCTCGCTCGGCCGCTCGGCCGGCCGCTCAGTTGGCCAGCAGCAGCGGCTGGTAGGCGGGCGGCGGCGCCCACAGCGGGTCCGGGGGCGGCCCGTAGCGCCCCGGCGGCGGCGCCTCCGCCCCGTAGCGCGGGCAGGGCGGCGGGAAGGGGCCCCCCGCGCCCGCCCCCGCCCCCGCGCCCGCCCCCGCGTACTCCGCCCCCGGAGACCCGCGCCCCCCGCCCGCCGCCTGCTGCAGCGCGCGCTGCTTGATGTAGTTGGAGAACTCCGTCGGAGACATCCTGCAACACAACCGAAACAAACCGCATTTATTTACTACACGCATTCCACTACACTCCCTACACTACACCCTAACTCAACAACAGAAACAATCCACCTACACTACCACCTTGCAACCTGCGTGCGGGATCAGGGAGGTATGGATGAGTTGAACGGGTCGTCGCTCGAGGTGGGTATAACCTTGCTGAATATATGCTTGTCAGGAGATTTTTGTTATGGCAACATTCAAATTTAAATTTCGTTGAAAAATTTGTGTGTAACTGTTATTTCAAATCATCCATACCTCCCTGCCTAACCCTGTATTAGCCCTGACAACTATTATATTGTTTATTGATATTTTTACGGATTATTATCATTGAATTATCAAGTGTGTGTTTCTTCGTATTAAGAAAAAATATATAAAGATAAAGTTCCTTTTAATTCATCCGGTTTTTTTTTAAGATTAATATTTCCTGATTCGATATTATATCAAAATCATAAATCTATTCTTGCTACAAATTTAAAAAATATTTAATTATAATTAAATGATTCATTGAAAATGTGACACTATTTTATTTACACTTCCTCCACGATAAATTCAGATGAGATCGAATATTGTATGAATATTTCTTATTTATACAAATAACCGCTAATGAGCCATGAAAAAACAAAGGATTCATATAATATATAATTAGTAAAAATATGCTCAATTGAGTTTATTCATTTTACGCTAAATTTAATTTTATTTACATTAATTAGTGAAATGTTATTGCAATTCTGTTTCAATTAAAATCCCTCTGAATACTCCGTCTGTTTGTTAAGCCTGCGAAAATAGCCAATATTTATAGTTCGTTTAATCATTATAAAGTTACGCGAGTTATATTATTCAATCAATCGATTGAACGGTGTTTGTAATGGATTTGCAACGTTTGAATCACTGCAATAGTTACATAAACAAGATGAGATTGAAAACTGCCAGCTTCAGTCCACTGAACTTCAATTTGCAGCATATTCAATTTCAGGAATATTTTTTGTTTGTAATTACTCCAATCGACGTCCAATCGATTTTAATGGAAAATGAATTTAGCAGTTTCAAAGTCTGAATCGTTTAAATTTTTTTCCCGACTACTCAGTGTGCAACACAAAATTGATAATTTTGTAAAGTTTCCCCGTATTTCAGTTGGAAAAAAGGAAACAAAACATCCCCCGTATCTTTTGGTGTTTCAAACTTGAAACTAAAATTTCCTCAAATGTTCGCATCGATCGACCGTTTAGTCGAAAAACCTTGTAAATAATACTTTTTATTGCTTGAATTTTTAATAGACTGCGGCTAGCACATTCGCGTGTTATTAATTACTGCATGCATTAATTCAACCATTTGTAGCATATAAATATATATTATTTAGAGTGATTGAAGGTAGTTTATGCATAGTGAAGCAAATCTATTTCAAAATATATAAAATCATAAACTTTTTATTATTATAACGGTTATGACACATTGTTCTGAAAATCAACAGAAAAATGTTTTAAATCCAACAAATAAAATAAAGGCGGTTGAATTTTCTCGACGATGTTGAGTTTGAGAGTGTTTTTATATATTCCGTTGTATAGTTGGAAAGTTGAGAAACTTTCGGATAGAAATTAAATTAGTGTCTAAGCGAAATTCTATAACTTTGTTTTGATTATTTGAAGTGCTCGGGTTTCTGCGCAAAACTCCAAAATATTTTGAGATATTTTCATTATAACATAAAAATAAAAGAATAGAGAATTTGATAAGTGTACATGAAATATATAAATTAAGATTTTATTGAAAATTGGGGAGAAAAGTAGGATTCGCGACTAAGAACATTATTGCATTTATAAGCTTTGTTTAACAATGTCCTTTAGTTTTGTAATTGAATTATTTTACGTTGGTCTGTTTTCTTTAACTCCTTCAGATGTTTCGTGAACATCACATCTAATTTAATATGAAAATAGTGAGTTTCTTATATTAAAAAAACATTGGTATAGATTTGAAAACGCCAGGCTTGGGAGGCTAGGATATTGATGAGTGAGCCGAGTGGGATTCTACCTCTCGTGTGTAAAATGTCGAGACACAAAAAATGTTTTTATCCGAGTACGCACACGCGTAGGCAGTGACTGGCACCGAGGAGGCACGATCGTTTGAAATGTGTCGCTTATAACAAACGGCTAGCTTTTGAAATATTTTCAAAATGCATGACGTTTAGATTTTATTGTTCGTGCACGTTTCCGTGATGGAAGCTGTTTCCATGCGAGATAAGCAAATAACTGTTATTACGTTGCATCGGATGACCGATTGTTAGGATGTGATTGCATCTCGACAGCATGAATGCTGGACTTGTCTTAATTATGCGGGACACGATGGGACGTCTTTTTACTTTGCTGATAACGCACAAATCAAAATGTATTTATGTTTGACATAAATTCTCTTATCATAAAACTCCAGTCGCGTAGTTGAGTTTTGAACAGTTGTGAGTTAGGTGAGGATGCACAAGGGTGGCGGGTCGTACCTGTTAGCGCGCTTGCTGGTGGTCTTGAGCTTGGTGCTGCCGAACTTGGTCTGCGCGAAGGTGGCGGTGGTGAAGGTGAGGGGAGCGGCGGCGCGCGGCAGGAAGGGCGGCGCGGGGGCGGGAGACGCGCGGTAGGCGGGAGTGGGCGACGGCGCCAGCGACGGCGGCAGCGGCGCCCGCGGCGACAGCGACAGGGCGCCCAGACCTCCGCTCACCGCCTCGATGGGCCGGAAGCACTGCGCCTCGGGGTTGAAGGTGCGCGTGACCTCGCGGTCCGCCGAGCGGTCCTCGTGGCGGTCCTCGGAGAACAGGACCTTGACGGCGCCCTTCTCGCCGATGCGGTAGCTGACCTCGCCGGGGTCCACCCACACGGCCAGATCCGGCGGCAGGTTCTCGAGAACGTCCCGCACGGGCACCCCCGACTCCCGGGAGGCTCGCGCCAGCACCGGGTCCGGCGGCTCTCCCGTCTTGATGCACCGGAAGGCGGAGCCCTTGAAGGGCTTCTCGGGGTACCAGTGGCCGCGGAACTTGTCCTTCAGCGCCTTCTCCAGCTCCTCGCCGAAGATGTTGACCCGCCGGCGAGGCAGCTTGTTGTACAGGTACGATATCACGAAGTTGAGAGCGACTTGGACCTCGATATGCATCTTCGCTTCTGTCCCTTCACCGGCTCGGGAGAGAATCGCGGCTGCTCTCGGACCTGAGGACGAGGAGAACAATGAGTGAGTGCGGGTCGCGAGTGGAATTATATATCGACAGAGCGCGCGCACCGCGAGCGGCGCTATCTAATCGCTCTGATCTACTCCGCGTGGATTTCATTCATGCAGAGATACGGGACCGCCGCATAGATCACGTCCCGCAGCGGGTCTGACCTTCGCTCCGCGGCGCCGGCGAGACTCCGCGAAGACCCCGCGAAGACCCCGCGAAGACCCCGCGAAGACCCCGCGAAGACCCCGCGAAGACCCCGCGAAGACCCGCGGTGGTAATTAGCGGCGCGGTCCTTCGAGTCGGATTTCGCTATTCCGTTGTTATTCAATGATGCGATGCGAGCGGAATACGTTTGACCTATATTTTAGTGGTAACGATGCGATAAATAGAATTATGCAGTACGTGGGTGTGAATTCTAGATATCTGTTATAAATAAGCCGAGTGTTTTGTGTCTGTGTAACATGCAAAGTCGATAAAGCCTCGCGTGTAAATAGCCATTTGTTTTTCTCATTTTAGAGTAACGCAAAAAGTTCCAAGAAGCCGAAATAATATGAAAAATAATTTTTCTCATTTCTTCATATTTAAAATGCATAAAGGTCTATATATTATATTTAATAGGTTGTCAGTGCTTTTAGCATTAAATCAACTCAAAAATACTGAAATGCTGATGTTTTTGTCTATTTTTTAAAAGTGAATAAGCAAACAGGCTTGTGTATCATGCAAATGTGCAGAAATATGCATAATGTTCTCTATTGTGAAGTTTTTGCGTCTCGGAGCAGCATCTTTCATCATTGATATGCAAACGAAGACACATGCAAATCTGTTCTAGCGATTTAGTTATTCTTCGCTAATGGCTGTGGAGCGAATAATGCCTTTCATACTCGGCTGAATATTTATGACAAGTTGGCAATTCTCGCGCTATAATTGAAACTGTGAATTCGTCATCTTCACTCAGACGATCGTCAACGGCTCCGCGGCACCCTTGGACTGAGAATAATGCACCGCGAAGGTCGCTACGCCACTGGTGTGCGAGCGAGCCCGCCGCGCGCCTTGCGTAACGAGCGAGGAGAGCCGACGCAGGCCAGGGACGGCGGGGCTCGGGACTCTTTTTCGCGTGTGAACTATTTTGTGAAGCGGTTCATGTGGACCTCTTGACAGTTTTATGTCCGCCATTAATTCGCCGCTGAGAAAGAGGGACGGTTTTCTTTTAATTTCGAGAGCTGTTTTTAGCGAATTTTTAATGCGGAGTGAAAATAATTTTCAAAATTAAATTGAGTAAGTAGGTCAACACATTCCCAATAATTTATTGGATCGGACGATGTATAAATTTTTCAGACAACTTAAATAAAAAGTAAAAACGAATATGTGAGTGTTAAATGCGATATTTTATGTACAAAATAACCTCATTTAAATTCACACGAAATGTAATAACTTTAATTGAAAAAATTAATCTGACAATCTCTTTAAAATTTTGTTTGTCTTTACGTCGTGTACAAATACAATCCCAATGATTAAACATGAAATGCCACTTAAAGAAATTCTGTGATATATTCCGGACTTTGATTTGGTCTAAGAGTTTAATTGCGACATTTAAATGTAAGCTAGATAATATTTGCACCAAGTGGAACATAGCGTCTGGTTTCTCAGATAGTAGTGCCTCCATGTTGATTTGGAGAGTTAAGGGGTAAGAAATTTTTGGAGCGGAAATCACAGAATAGCTGATAAAAGAAACTGCATTTAATATGGTGTAATATAATCTAATCTTTGAGAGATTGAAGATAGGACAGTACATCACAATTATTTATTATCACCAGGTATTTTCCAGTATAAACAAAAGTCAGTATTGTATTATATATTTTATGTACAATTAGACTTATTTGCGCTTTGTACAACGACGTAGTATTTGCACTGCTTGAAGCTAAAATATTTGCGAGCGTTATACAAAATGCTATACTCGAGTTTGCGTTACGAAACAATTGTATTCAAATTATACCTTTAGATTTTAATAAATTATTTTTAATATAATAATAGACATTATTAATGAATCGATTATTTTTTTTATATTAAAAATAGCTTGACAGGAGATCGTGTAAAAATAATCATAAAAATGCAATGTGTTTACATTCAGCACACAACGAGTGGGGTAAGGTTAGTAAGCTGTCTTCCTTCATTCATGAGGCGATCAGCTGTTCGGAAGAGGACCATTACGTGACCTTGGACGGCGGGCATGGCGGCCAATTTCCATCGTTTGCCGTCCTCGCGGCCTCCGTCCCGCCGGCACTCGTCAGTCGCTAGCATAATATATCAATTGACGCTTCACAACTCACAGAGCTGGAGCACCTCAGTAGCCACTGTTATGCATTTGATTAAATATTAGTTTTTATTTTAAAACTAATATTCAATCGTTTTCGGAGACTCAAAATTCCATGAGCAGTACAAACACCATGAAGTGTTTTTTTTATTATTCATTTGTATGACTATACGATACGATATTGATTTTTTTTAAATATTTGTTTCTTCATGCTTTCATCAAACTCTTTACTTATTTTTTGTTACTGGTTGTTCATTGTTGTTTTTAAGTAAATTTATACATATTGGTATATTTGTTTAGTATTCTGAGTGATCGGTGCCGAATATTGAGTTAATTCGTGCGAATGTCTATATTTTTAGTACTCTATATTTATCGCTTCAGTAACTCATTCCTAGAACTGATGGTGTTTTCATGATATCGTTTACCAAGAAGGGCTTTCGCACTTTTCTGAACGCACGAATTCTTTTCTGAATGATGTAATCAGTTGAATGGTAATTTGTAACAATATTATTAAACAAGTGATATTAATAAAGTCAATATTACTCAAGTCAATCATCTTCGATCAAAATATTTAACATATATTTTAGCCTTTGTTTATTCTCAACTCATATATTCATATACTATAAACGATAATATGTTAATGAGTCCACCTAAACGGTACATTCATTATTTGTTTAAAATAATTGTAAAATATTTGAATTGTGTGTTTATTAACCAATAAACGCTTTCATTGTATTCAAAACGCGTTTGTTTTCTGTACGTCAGACCGCTAATTAAGCACGACCCCACCGAAGGCTTCGGGAAGGTTATATTTCACGCGGATCGTCAGGTTTTTTGCTTACATAATTTCATTCAAAACGTCCATTGTATAATTTCCATCATTGTGAAGAGCGGTACACAATAATTATTTGATTTGACTACAATTTCCGCTTCCAACAATCGCTCACCGGAAACCAATCTACTCACAATTATTGCCATTCTATAAAACGTCAAGGATCCTGTGGGAAGCAAACCGACAGTAAGATGCCAGCATTTTCATCACTCCACGGAGCACCCAAGCGTGCAGCCATCTCGGTCGATACTTAATTAACTTTCATGTACTCGTAGAAAAAAAAAATGATGCTTGTTGTTATAAAATTACCCTATAATCACAGACTGAACAACGGAAATTTCTTATTATATTACCGTGCATGCATATTCCCAAACATTTTCAAGCAAATGTGGCTTAGAAGGTCCTGTAATAGACTAAAATAAGCTATACTTAATATATCGGGATATGTCACACGCAAATGGTCATACTATACGATATTTCATTTGTAAGTAAAACACTGGACGAAAAAAACATTAAATTTACTAAACTAGGTAGTGAACAGACAATTCTACCCACTTGAGTAGAGCTGGAAGAAATATGGCTCTCTTGAATAATTAATTACCCCTAAGGTACAGAATGAAAACGTATCTTATCTATTCATAGCATATTTAATATTCAAATTAATAACTTCTTTAGATTAAACCCATTTTAATTATACTGTAAATCTTACTAAAGTATACGTATAAATTAATTTAAATTTCTTTTATTATTTTAAAATACTGCCAATTTTTTTGGATGCTGTATAAATTATGAGTTACATTAAAAAAAGTAATTGAAAAATATAAAAATAAACGCATTAAAAAAACTATTATTTTACTGTGTTAAAATGTGTCATTACAATCAAAGTATTATTAAAATGATGTATCGCGTTTTTAGTGTCGAAATAAAAAAAATGTTGACGTTTTGTTTGACAATCACCAGGAAGTAAGTTTGAGGAGGTCGCTGCTGTAGTCCCCAGTGATTGACGGCCTCTGGTCTTCCAGAGCTGGCGGAGGATGACGGCCGCTCGTCAGCACTGAGTCAATGCCAGTTGTAATTCTGTTTTATGTGTTTATACGAAGTGTCCGCCTATTAGTCGAATAAGTAGGCGAAATCTGTATCATCGTTGTTTACAATATGTCAACACATAATTGCTGTAATTTAAATTGGAGCCAGTGCGTAGGTTGTTGCAAACGTTTTTAGACGTTATTGTCACACATTGAGCGTACGTCTTTAAGCTGAGATTAATTAGTAATTAAACATGTGAAGCCCGCGATCTTTCAGCGAGATATAAACGTCGTCACAACTTATCAACTTAACAAAACAAAACACAGATAATTCTACGCCATAAAAATAAACATCACGTGCTTTAGAGCAATTGTTAAATTGTATAATGTTACTCTAAAACAGTGCTTCTCAAAGTGGTCCCTACGGACCCCAGGGGGTCCTTAGAAAATTAAAATCGATTTGGGGGTCCCTGAACAACGTCAAGGTTTAATATAAAATAAAAAAATTGTGACACATTTTTATTAATATGGAAGTTAAGCGGGCATTATTAGACAGGTGCATAAAATACAAGTGATAACAGGCATCGCGGTGAGTCAGGTAGGTTAATACAGTAACGCAATAGAGTCGATACTTGCACCAACTAGTCTATAAAATGAATTTATGTAGTTTTTCACCCAAGGTCCGTAGGCAAGTTTTGAATATGAAAGGGGGTCTGTGGGCCAAAAGAGTTTGAGAGCCACCGCTCTAAAACATTATTTACTTGTTTCATTAAAAAATATACACAATAATATCAATTGAACCCATAAAAAAAATACAATGTAGACCGAAAAAACACAAATAAATATGTATTTATTTATATATATTTTTTTGTAAATTTTTCTTCTCGGTTTGTATCAAACATTTTCTCAATTTCTATTTAAAAGAATTGCCGAGAAGAATAAAATATTATATCATAAGATTGGTGTGATGAAATATTTTTTAACTCTTAAAAGCAATATATTTTGTTAAGATATTGAATCGAAGACGACTTGATAGTGGCTGGAGTTTCGGGGTTACATCAGTAATGATGTGAAAAGATACTGTTTTGTAAATATTTGTCGAAAACCGTTACTGAAAAAAGAACAGACTTATAAATGTTAATGTTAACTTCGTTACATGCTGAGGGTCAACGGATGTTTATGAATTTCTGTATGTCAATATTGTTAATGAAAATTATGCAGATTAAAATGACTGACAATGAATGAATAGTAAATATAAACATTGTCTGTAGTTGAACTATTCTTTCATGAAATATTGTGAGAATTTACAGTCTTTGTGATATATATAAATACTAATATTTTATTTATGAAGAAAATAGAGTAAAGTTCCGCTACTTTTGTTGAAGCAACATTATAACCATAGAAATAATCTGAACAGCGACGTAAATGTCAAGGTAAATCTAAAAAATATATTTTTTAACTAGCTAATAAAAAAACTTTTTATGAAACAATGATACCTTTATGAAGTTTGCTAGAATAGCAAAAAAAGTATTTTCAGAAATTTGAAACATAAAAATATAATATATTTTTCAAAACAGTTTAAGATTATCTCTTTTTTAAAATATAAAAACGATATAAAAATAATATAACTTTATTATTAATTTAATAAAAAAAAAAACTTCTAAATAAAATAAAAATCTCAATGATTTTCAGAATTTTATTTAAGACTTATGATTTTTAAGACATCAAAAAGTTTTAAAATTGTTTTTTCAAATTAGAATTTTTCATGAATTTAATTTAAAGTTTTCGGTAAACCCAAATATAAAGCATCAAGAAAGCTTCTCCAGATTGACTATCCGGGATCATAATTTTCCACTTTGTCTCCTAAGCGAGGCGGGGAAAGTTTTTTTTTGGCGCAAAAGGGACGATTAGAACTTGAGGAGTTACATAAATTAAAACTTTACGTACGCCTCACTTCCGAAAAACCGAGAGAGCTTTGCAAAGCGAAACAACAACCAAAATCAATAAAGGAACTGCCTCATTAGAGGCACTCTCGAAATCCTGAAACAAAGCTGCTCTTTGAAAAGCTCCAACTTTTTTCATGACATATACTTACACTAAAGCTAACACAGTGCAGAAATCTACGACTAGAATTTAGCTGCAAAAGAATAACCACATGAAAGTTAAATTTTACATTATTTGTGGCTACTCAATATTTAAGTATACTGTCTAAAATATACAAAATGGATGCAAGGATGAAAGCATCATGGAAACAAAAAAAAACCGGCTTGGAAAAGTTAATGAATGTTCACTAAAAGTTCACTTTGCTAGAGATCTGTAACTCGATATATATGTGTAGTATTTATCACACGAAAACAATCTTACGAATAACATATTACGAATAAATAAATATTAAAATATATATATTTAATTTAAATGTTACTTATATTCACGTACAACGGATTGAGTATGTGAAAGTTCCCAGGGTTTAAAATAGATTAATGGTTCATAGTTAGGGAGAAGACGAGAAGAGAGAGAGCAATGCATCGCTATAGAAAGGAAGGAGCGAAAACAAAAAGATGCTATTTCTCAAGTACTAATCCGATTTCCAATCTACGAGCACAATTTACAAGGGAATAAAGCTTAAGTGTGACCAAGGAGGGATTTGAACCTGTGATTTATCGCGTTGGAAGATAGTTCGTTACCGACTGATTCGTTTCAGGCGATAAAAATAAGCGGGGAGACGAGCGCTAATACACACTCCGTTTAAGCATTATTTATACCGAAGGAATACTGAGAGTTATTATTCCAGCGGACGAGATAAATAGTTAGCGAGTTCTCAGAATCGGGCGAAGAAAGCAATCCGCCATTACTCGCCCATGAGCAGTTTTATTTAATGAAGTGCTCTCATGAATGTAATCGCTTTGAAATGCGCTGAAATATTTGAACAAGTCTTGCCCGGGGAAAACTACCCCCATCCATTATGTTCAAAGCAAACGAACGACTCAAGTATCGTATTTTGTTTTTTTTTATTTCAATTGAAGCTTTGTTATAAATAAATCATAATTTATGTAAATATGTTTCAGGCTCCTTGAACAGCTTGAAATTTTTTTTAATTACACTACATTTTTAACAAATTGATTGAATATCAAATCAACATTCATAATTTAATTTTTTATACTATATAAATATTTTTTTTATTCGATCACTCCAATGCAAGTAGGCGATAGCTGTTGTAGAAATTTTTCTATTTTAGGTGGTTTTATTTTTATTACGTTAACATTAATTATAGTTGCTATTGTATGTTATTTATAAGTTTTACTATAAAAAAATGATTATTCCTGATGTAAACATTTGTTTCTTACACATCTAAGTTTTTATTTAGTTTCTGAATTATATTGCCACAAATACTGACCACTTAAAAACAATTACTCTGGAACATTTTTAGTTTTTGTAATAAACGAGAAGTTTCTTGTAACGTTCATTTGAGACATTTTTAGAAATACTTTCTTGCCGAAATACCGAGGAAACAAATTAAGTCCAGCCGTCAATTAACAGCGAGCAAGAAGAACGCAAAGAAATCATGATATGTATCACGAACGTTGCTCGAACTTCCCAACTCGTGTGCGTGGAAATCAATACCGGGATTGAAAAGTTGATGAACGCCAGTCGGCAGGCGCTGAGCACCAAACAAAGTCCGGAGCCGAAGTAATCAATGGACGCGACGTCACGCGGGAGCAGCTCTGACCGTCTCGGAGGGAGCCAGCGGCTCTCAAACTGTGCGTCGCGACGCCTCCATCGCGTGCGGCTTCGGCCGATCAATCCCAGTCGTAAAACTCGGAAATTCGATTTGCAATAGTTACGGCGAAAAGTGTTACTGACATGTGAAATCGTTATCACATTATTATCTAACTTAACCTAACCTAATCCGTACAGTACGACATTTTGTTTTTTAAAATTTAATTAGTGGATTCAGCTGCGAAGATATTGTTTAGGACAGAAGACAAATATATCGGTGTAGGTAAGCGTAGTCTTTTTTAAGACATCTGTGATTGTGTTACAAATGTAGTTATTTTATTAATTTATTGCATTATTAAAATATATACTTTTTAAATAAATATTTTTTTTGGTATTAACTGTACAGCACATCTAAAGTGTTTTTGTATTATAAGAAAAATATGTTGTAATTAATCGTTACAAATTAAAAAAAATATATATAAATTTTATAATATTGTAAGCTGTTAGTTTAAAAGTAGTTTGAAAACAAATCGGTAAAGTTTTGGTATCTGTGCTTGAAGCATATCTCTGGGGGATGGAGCGAGGGTGGGAGTCGGGAGGCAGACCAGCTGTTCCGGGGGCTGTGTGGGTTATCGATTCTAATTCGAGGGGCTGGGGTAAGCCTGGAACTTTAAAGTGTGGCTGCGAGGGCCGACCTTTGGGATCTAAAGTTACACGCGAGTCAGGTTTACGGCGGGGACTCAGCCTCCACACAGCTGAGTGGGAATTCTGGTTGCCGCGTATGCTAAATTAGCAAGTAAAGCATGCGCTAATGGAGCAAACGTTACTCCCTTTAGTAGGCGCCGAGGGCGGAAGAGCACGCAAAGGAAGTCCGTTCGTCAAAAACCGCTTCGATTACTCGATAACAATTGCGGTTTAATTACATGGGGTGGAATGCCTGAAATTAACCCGAGCTCACGGGCCTTGTCCGTGATTGGATCAGCTTTTAAAGTTTGTTTGTTCCGGAGTTTTAGATCTGAATTTCAGAGGCGTCTATTGTGGAATCTTTAAACGAAAGATTCCGACGCGATGAATTTTAAATATGTGAACTTCAATCGTTGGAGGTTACAAAAGCTGCCTACAAATGAGTGTATAAATTTATATGTAGGATATAGCTTTTTGTGATGCGTTTGTGATGGTATTCAAAAAGGAAAGTGCTTTTTAGCAAAAACGAGAATGTTGTAAAAGCAGAGTTTTTGACAAAGCCACTAAATTTATTTTAAGAAATTTAAAATATAAAATTTCCAGTGTGGCTGGGAAAGTAGAAGCTTTTCAGATCTCGGTCATATAGTGGATAAAATGTATCTGATGTTGCGATAGCTTGTAAAGGTGATGTTTTATTCAAAAAACGACGGGTAAAAAATATGTATGATTTATCGTAGGTGTTTGTGTTGGGTGGCGCTCGGAAAAACAGCATTCGGCCATTATCAAAAAATTGTATCTCGACACCATTAACTTGACAATAGTCGAGCTGGAAGAGAGAGCTAAATGTGTCAACGGAGATATTACTACCTGAAACAGTATGAAACGTAGACTTCGCAAAAAGAGTATCTGCATTCTGTCCAATGCCTATCTAATATATATATATACTAGAAGTCAAAAATGATGCGGTATAGCATTTTTGATATCAACCATTCTAGGTAGCAAAAATCTGTATTCATTTTAGAATATTCGCGTCGACGTTTTATTAATTGTGTTAAGTCTCGAACCCCCGCAAACTTCCGCCCTTGTGGTCGATACACTACCAAGACAAAGTAAGATATAAATATATTAATATATTATAATATATACATATACGTTTTGTTGTTAAATATTTTTTCGCAGCTGCGGCAAGTTTCTCCCGTGAACCTTTTCATAATGTGCCAGTACCTCTATAAATCATCCACGACTTGAAGTTCACGGTCATGCCCTGAGCAGGACGACGCGAGTAATCCGCAATATCGACAGAACAACACACCTACACGTGCCGCTAATACCCTCGGCGGTTTAGGCAAACAAAAAATACTTTTTCAGGATATTAGCGGACAAGGAGGCTCGAGCAGTCTGGAGGGTGAGGTAGGCTTACTAACACAGTTCTGGCTGGAATCACAGCTGGGGGCGAGGGCGGCCGGGAGGGAGCGCTATTGATCGACGGCGGGGCGGCGGGGCGGGGCGGGGCGGGGCGGAGGGCGGAGGGCGGCACGGTGCCCGACAGCCCCGCACCCGAAATAGGCCGCCCGAGCCGGGGCGGGGGCGGGGGCGAAGGCTGGGGCGGGGGCGGCCGGGTTCATTCAGTGGCGCAACAAACTACCCAGCTGGCGTTCTGGACTCGCTTCCTTCTTCACGATTTTTTCTGACGGAAATTAAAAATATATATCCAGTGATTCGGCACGTGCCACGTACCGTGCGAAAAATTATTTAAAAATGTTTCCGCGTAATTAACTTTCGTAAATTTCAGTCGGAGTTTTCGCACAAGTTAAAAGAGTGACGTCACGAAACATATATTTTTTGTGCTGAATTTTGTTATATCGAGAGGGCAACTTTTCGGGGAAACAAAATCGCAATTTTATTTAATTTATTAAACCTATACTAAAAGCCAATACTCTTATTAATCATTTTTTCGTTTGATTTTCAATTAAATGGTAACGGTATTAACAAGCCTCGACGAATATTTAAATCAATGTACTTACTTATTTTTTTCACTGTTGATGACAGTTATAAGAAAGCGTCGTAAGCACATATTGGTGATGTCCGCTATATGTGAAAGTCACATTTTAAGATAATAGTTGAAACTATTATAAACTTAGAGGGTTTATGAGGCGACACAATAGGCTGATTATGATAACTGTATTAAAGTTTATGTCACACATATTCCGAGTGCTCCAGGGCGGCAGCGCCTCTGGCTCGCTTTCGGGGGAAGTCTCGCGGCTCCATTACTCAGCCCCTCGCAGATATGAATGGCGGTCGTTCCCGAGGCTCCCGTGCAGCTTCCAGCGGCTCGCACTTAAATATATTCAAATTATTTTCCTACAATACAGCGCCCGGCCCGGTAACAAAAGATTACTTATCTGCGAGCGTCCTTTTTGTTTGTTTTTCACGCGCAAAGTAAAATGGACGCAGCGAAAATAATATTGCGTTATGGTGTTTTAAAATTAAGTATTTGAATTGTATGTTATTTAACACAGTTTTTTATGAGCACTATATTTTTTTATGTAGAACTACGACACCAATTTATTTAATTGTCTATTATTACGGGAAAAAAAGTTCACATGTACTAATCCTAAGGGGTGTTTCCAAGCATATAATCAAAGTCAAGAAAACTTTTAAGTTACACATTTATTTATCGGTGCAATAGAGCTCAATTGACAAAAACAAAAATATATTGGATACTGAGTAAACCTATATTATATTAATTTTAGATTAATGTTAATCAGGATGCGTATTTATTTACCCATGCAGGTATTAGTACATACTAATACCTGCATGGGTAAATAAATACGCATCCTGATTAACATTAATCTAAAATTAATATAATTGAATGGTGCGCGTCTCGGCTAAACATCAATAGATTTTAAAAATAATAATAACCAGCTTTGGATATAAAAATGCTTCACTTGTTACTTTAATTAAAAAGTCCAGTGTTTGCAAATCATTAAATATTGATTAGCCCGAGCATATTAGTTCATATGTAGAATATGATTATTAAAAATTCTCACTAAATTGCAGTGGCTCGTTAGCATAGTTGGATAAATGCACCGGCCATGAAAGCTTGGGGATGTGGGTTCGAATCCCTCACAAGTCACGATGATATTTTCTGAGAGTTTTCTTTAATCGTTTTCAATGTGTGAAAAAATATGCTTAATCACATAAACCTATATTGGCAAAGAAATGCATATTTATCCTATATTTAATAATAAACACTGTTGGAGATATTTATGTACATTTCTTGGAACACCGAACAAATGGTAGGTTATCAATAAGTAAGGAGAAATCTAATTTTAAGTTCACAGATATAAACCTAGCATAAGGTCACGACCTGGCCATGACCTAAAATGATCTATTTTTTTCTGGAATACTCTTGTATTGTTTGAACGAATGTGACGACGAATAGAAAATATTTTCCTGCAAATATTAGTATAAGTTCTTAGAAAATCGTGCGTTGATATCACGTACTCCTTAATCATCATAATTTGTTTAGCATTTGAGACCACGTAATGTGTACCGAGCGCATGGACTGCTGCTTGCTTATTGTCAAAGTCAACACTAGTGTACCAATAGCGCATTTTATGTGATATAAGATGGTTAACACGATTTCTCATGAAGTTGTAAAGTAGCACTTGGTGGTAAAAAGTAGTTGATTTTCCGTGAAGTAGTAGAGAATGTACTTTACTATGGTTTTAACTAACCAAAAAGACAAGACACAAAAGAAAATAATATAACTTCAATATACACTGTGTAATATTAAATAAAAAATAATCTATTATATAAATGTGTTTAGAAAAAAAAAAAAATAAAAGTCATACTTAATTCATTATAGCAACACAAATGTCAAGAAAAAATGGTATATTTAAAAAATATATAAATATACCATTTCCTCAATAATCGCATGCTCTTTATTACTTTTCGTAGTCATATAATTATATATAGCTATTATTTGAAGTAACCCAAACAAACGAATAATAAAATATACTGTTTTGATATTTACCACAAATTAATTATAACGAAGTATTTGATTTAAAATGATTCAGGTGCTAATACAGGTGACGACAGCGTGACAGATGCGTTACACGTCAGGTGTGATGCCATTTACAGACGTATATATTGTCGTGCTTGCACCTGGAATCTGTTATCCCGCGACACATGGCATCATTAGAGCCTTCCAGGTAACAATGTAGGCGCAGACAATGGAAGCCCTCTGAAGCGAGAAGGGAGGAAATTTTGCCGAGTTTGTCAAATCACCCTTACAAATCACCGTGGAAATTCCTGCGACAAAACAAGAATGTTATACAAAATTATCTTCCATGCTGGCGAACGCGATAACATTGCGTTTATCTTAGGGGTGAGCTTGATTTGTGTTACAATAATATAAAATAATATCTACATAGCTAAAATGTAATAATGATTTATTAAATATTGATGTAAAATTAATTTAAAGTAGTGCTGTAAATTATATTTCAAATATAAGTTTAAAAACAACTTAAGTTTGAATAACCAAAAAAATGTTTTATATAATTAAAGGTAAAGAGTAACGACCAATTTTTTTGTCAAGAATGTTTTCTGAACAAGAATGCAGGTAGAAATAGGTTGTCACTCAAATTTTACTCTCTCTGGTAAAAAAAAAATAATAATTTGGTAAGAATTGCAGTTTATATATATATTATTGTTGTTTGAACATGTTTCAGTGCTCGGAAAGGTTTAAAATATGTCTGTTATTAGCAACAACTGTACTCTGGGCGATTAAATCTTAATTATTCGATTGCATGTCAGCACTAATTTGTACGAACGTTCATTAGTTAATGCGGAATGAAAGGTTTTTATTTTATAAATAGCTCGAAGTGTGCAAAGCTTACGAGATGCACTTTGTTTTTATGCACAACTGTACAGAAATTCAAACTGCATCTATTAAATTTTGCACGTTCTGTGAGCTATAAATCAAATAAAAACCCTTCATTCCGCAACTCAGAGAGAAATATTTAATTCAATGCTTGATAAATTGTGAAATATAAACACGGGAGGTAACATAAAAGGAATATGTTGCTGGAAATATGAAATATTAAGGGTGTAGCATACATCGCTGAAAGAGATTTGTTTACGTAAACAAGAATAAAAAGAGAGATTAAAAACATATTTTTTCATGAAATAGGAAGTATTTACGGTGGCTGCGGTGTGCGGTTGACAGCGGAGGTGGTGTTTTCAGGATTTTTCAAAGTTTGTTGCAACATTTTACTTAAGCTCTAAAAGGATAGCATAAAAAAAATATAATTCTATGGCAGCAATTTATATGCAAATATCCGTTATCAGGATTCTAAGGAAACAATAACTTAAAAGTCTCTTTATATTTTTTTTACATTTTTGTTGTAGGCTTGAAAGTACCATAAAATATATTATGTTAAAGTGAAATTCATTTCTATAATAATAAAATATTACTTTACACGGTTTTTATAGGTTTAGTAAAAATTTTCTGAATCTGAAAATCTTTAAAAAAAAAAGTGATTTAAATTCACAATATTACAGACCAGCCAGTACGACGTATTTTAATGCGGAGTAAACTTTATCACGAGGTGAGTCAAACATTTAAATCTAGAGTATTTATTTTAAGACAGAGATTAAAAATAAGAAGTGGCCAGTATCGAAATCGCCCAGTTAGTGTCTTCAAAACAAAAATGCCGAGAATAATATTAATTAAATCGTGTTGCCAGATGGGACCCGCGGCCGACCAATTCAAGCGAGGCTTTGTATGAGGAAGTCGAGATGCCGCGACTGAAGTCTGAGTTATCAAAACAGCTGATGATGATCTGATGATTAATTTTTATTGCCGCGGGAGTGTACACACAAAGAAAACTGAAAATATAATAAATACTCATAGTTTATAAAATAATATTCGCTTTTAACAAGGTTACTTATATTCTTAATGCGCACTGAGAGATTCAACGTAAGCGTCATATTATGTACAAAAATTATTGTGTTGTATTTTTTCTCGTTATTTTTTCACGCGAAAACCAATTAATTGTGCTTTATGAAGCAGTTATATTGCATAATCTAGGTTACAGAGTTGAAAAAGTGAAAATATCATAGTTTATTGGTAATAAGTCAAGTTGAGGAAAAAATAAATGGCAAATAAAATTTACTAAGTTAGGACTTCACGTTATGAACGAGCTCTTGATGTAAGGAAATAGATGTTAAAAAAATTGATATAACGCGATTGTTACTCGTAAATACGATCTAATGTTGAAAGGCCTTGTTAATAAAATACACGACAAAATAATTTGATAATATGCTTTTGGTTGAGCAAGAAAGAAATTACTATCTGTACGTAGGAGACGATAGCTAAATTGAGAAGACATCCAATGGTGACTAATGTAATAGTTGAATAGGTAAAATAATGATATAATTAAATATTGCCATAAGAAAATAGCCTGCCTGCGGTTGCAACAACCATTCGTAAATGGTGATGGATATTTATCTGCCGTCAATTACATTTGGGAGAAGCTTGTTTGTATTTAATAAGGAAGTGATTCACGTGAAATTCCATCTCGACTTTTGTAATGGGTTTCAATTCTGTACGCAAAACAAAATGAATTTATAATTTGTAATAAATTGTTTTCAAGAATAACTTCAGATTTAACTGACAACAGTTTTTTTTTCGTTTTGTAAAATATAACAATCAACCTTAAGATATCAGAAATACATTTGAATCTAAAATGAAAACAATCTAATTTTATAACCCGATACGCATTTTTTTAAGAGTTAATTATGGAGTTATATAAGAAGTAATACCAGAAAAATGTTGGAATAAAATTGAATAGTCTCTTGAAATACATAAAGAATATCTATATCAATTCAGCTAGGGATGTCGTTGAACATTAAAAGAAAATCAAAGACATTTGGAAGGTAAAATTGGATTTCAAATTATTGGGGGAACAAAATAGGGCGAGATGACGAGCACGAAGGTAATGGTCTAGAAAATATAGGTGTACGTATTATAAATTTTCTGCTCGCCGAGGCGACCCGCAGGGAGTGGATTAGGGGTTGGGGGTGGAAAATCTGGGGTACTTAAAAATACGCAAAATACGTAGAGCGTAAAAAAACGAATATTTCTTATACCTACACAAAAAGATTCGAAAATAAGTAGTTAAACATTTAATTGAAAAAAACAATATTCTTGCATATATCATGCATTTGGAGTCGGATTATTTTTGTAGTTAAGCAAGGCTATTTATTTAATTGTAATCTAGATAGACGCGATTGAAGCACTGGCTGACATGTCAGCACCTTATATAATCGAGTCTGTTACTTCCGTATTAGATTGCACAGTGTCAGAATGAGAAACTCTGCCTTTTAAACTGTCAAACGCCTCACCATCTTTCAAATGCAAACGTATTCAACAACAGGTTTACATAAACACAGCCTAGATAACAGGTTTTGTTGATGCTTATATTTGTATTTCATGAATCTGTTTTTCGGGGATGTCCCTAAAGCTCCCCATCCGAGCCTCCCTCGGAGTGGATTGAGTTTCATTAGTAACATAGCATACAACCGGGAAGGGGAGTTGTGCTCCATTGTAGAAGTAAGGTTTATAATGGCATTATCATCATTATCGGCCATTTTTATCCATTGTTGAAGGCTTCCAGGGTTTTTCAATTACTCCGAGTTTCTATTGTAGCTTTGTGCTGTGTACTTCCCGCGAACCTGGCATTTTTATCAATCTGGCAGAATTCAGTCTGACGTATTGGTTTTTTTTTTTATCTTATATTCCTTGTAAGACAACCTATACTTATAAGCACGCTACACAAAACCCTCATCAGGTCAATTCGGCATACCTACAGGCACTGAGGCGTAGATACTTAAAAAGAAAAACGAAAAGGAGAAATAAATTATCCAAAAGACGGTTATTCTTGTGAAATAAAAACAGCGTGATCCCATTAATAAAAATTTGAAAATGAATGAGGTATGTGACAATGATTACTCCTTGGTATTTATTTTATATATTATCATTACGCTTCTTTAGGATTTGTGATAGTATAATAGCAATGAGTTTTACTACTGTAGGTGCACGCGGGCGACTTATAGCAGTCATATAGTTGACACGTATTTATAGTTTGATCTTAATAAAATATTAAAAGTGATATTTTTATTACAATTCACCAAGGCCCTGTGCTGAAATTTAGAATTAATTTTATTATCAAATACGTGCATTTTCTATATATGTTTTAAGTTTGATATGCTTCAAGCTTTTAAACTTTCGCATGGAAGCGCGCAAAAGCACACTTGGTGAGTTAAATTTCCAACAAGGTATTCAATTTATATTCATAAAACCCAGTTCCAAAGTAACCCCGGCATAAGCCTCCGGCGTTAGATTCCTTACATTACAACACTGAGCGTTAGGCCGGAAGCGAAATATATAAGTTATAGCGTTAAATGTATTTACGTGGGCAGCCCGGCTCTAAGAATCGCGTGCTTACAAAAATCCGATAGGACCGGTGGCTGACTGCGCAGTCAGAACTGCGAATAATGTACGAAGTTATAAACGATGGCGTGAGAGAATACCCTCGAACCGAAGGAATTACCGAGCGTTAGCGTAAATATAAACTGTGAGATAACTCCCGACTTATTCCCGAGCACTGAGGAATTTACGCTCCCGATTCCCGGAATGATTTCTCTGCGCTTTCGGGCCCGGAAGTTCGAATTTAGTTCAGTCTTGCACAGGTGCTTGAGATTTTTTATATGCAGATATACAGGTGATTCATGTTCAGTATACAGCTCAAGGATTTTAGAGTTTTTTGTGTACAGGCGATTCATGTTGAGTATACGTTTTCAATCTTGTATTGATTTTATATGGGTAATTTATGTTTAACATACAAACTTATTTTTAGATAAATTTAAGAGCTTGTTTTTATGCAAGTCATAGCTGTTAACCTGCAGGGTTCTATGCTATTTATATACACGTGATTTACAGTATTTTATCAGTAAAATGTTTTTGCTAAGTGCTTAAACTTTGGTGTCTTCATATATAATATATATTCTGCATGTTTTATTTTTATTTTGTGTATTTTAAGCATAAGCCATAGTCTATGAAATACTTAGTTTGAAAATACCCCGAACGGCCAAACATACATGAAATGTGTTATTACAATAGTGTGTTCTGTTTCTAAATAATTTATTTATATTAAATCATTTAAATGAAAAAATGGGTTCGTATAATAAAAAAAAACATCCTTGTCAGAATCCCTACAATACGTTGGCCTTGAACCTGAAGTAGCGTACGTACTGTATAACCACGCTCAGGTCAAAACACTTGAGACTTCATAACGGATTTAATAACACAATTAAACCACGGTGATCTGTAGGCCCGCGACGCGGTAATGGATATTTACGGGCTGACCCACTGCACACTCTGACATTTAGTTTATTTGGATACTCCGATGTTATTGATCGATCCTCAACACTGAAGTTTTAGAGGCATCCGCAAATAGCGGCGCGGCGTCGGAAATAGCGTCGGAATTACGCGAGCGTGACGTCACGACGCGGCCTGGCGTAGCGTTTCGGCGGCGCAGTGTTTGATCGTTACCGCTGCGGCCACGTGGTCAGCGAGCCCCGCCTCACGTGACGCGCCGTGAGGTGACCCGGCGTGAGGTGACCCGGCGTGAGGTGAGTCGGCGTGAGGTGAGCCGGCGTGAGGTGAGCCAGCGTGAGGTGACCCGGAGTGCGGCGAGCGGACCCACCGCGTACCCGGCTGATTTGATTCATTGAATTTTTATTTCATAGCTGATTTATCGAATAGGGGAGATATTCACCCTTAGCACTTTCACAGTAGTCACGGAAAGTTCATATTAAAATTTACTTGTTTATTTACTGTCTTATATATTTTTTTAACTACAAGATTACAACTCAAAATATTTAAACTCTTGAGATTTATTTAATTATTTGTGTGTATATTAAAGGGACTGTACAATCACATGTTGATTGGCATAATAAGTACATTGTTTCACTTATAGGATATAATTGTTAAAAATTATTTCTAAGTACCAGTGATACGTTGGTATAATTGATAATGCACCGGCCATGATGTAAGCTTGGGGATGTGGGTTCAAATCCCACACAAATCACGATGATATTTTTCTGAGAGTTTCTTTAATCAATTTTCAATATTTGAAAAAAAATGTACTTAATGTATAGGCAGAACATATTTTACTTTGTCTCGATGAAAATAGGTTAAAAGAAAAAATATCACACCTGAAAGTTCAATTAAGAATGTTACTTTTTCATTGAATTATAAAATTGTGTAGTAACGTAGATTTTGAATCTAGCAAGTTGGGTCGATGAAATATTTCTTCCGATAAGAAACTCCACGCCGTATTTTTTTCGTAACATCTGGGCGTACGAGAGCAAACAGTAATTTATTCATAAATATATTTTTACACTAAAACAATTGTAAGCTTCGGTAATTTGTGACTTTTTTGTTTATTTCCCGAGCGGCGTTGAATGTTTGCATAATTAAGATGGCAATGTTACAGTATTTTTTAAACTCTTCATATTGCACGCCTAATGTCGGCGAGATCTATTTATGTCGCATTATTTTTCTGAAATTTGGCACTGAAAAATGTGTTTGTTTTCACAGGAGTGCTGGCGACGCATAGGCCTGAGTGGGGAAACAAATATTCTTGGCAGGAGGGACATCGTATATCTGGAGAAGCGAGACTTTTGCCAAAATTCCGTCAGACACTTCTTTGAGTAATTTTTTGGGGAAAATCAGTCATTGCGATGTCGCGGCTTAAATTTACACACCGCGAACGATTTGGACAAATGATGTTACGTGTGTGTTTTTTTTTGTATGTTTGTTTATATTTCAGGGCCGAGTGCAAGTCGCGAGGTCTCGAGATATCATTAGGGGTACTAACTTTGTTATTCCTTCGCTAATATTTACGGCCTATTGTGTCGAGTGTTTTAATTACGCTGCAAAAGTTTACGCTAACGCTCTGAAATCTTTACTGTAATCGTAAAACTTAAAGGTAGGTACCGCTTACCGCAAAAGTACTGCTTTTAATGAAAATTAAATATTTATATTTAAAGTGGGATTTTCTTTATGATTATTTAACGACGGAGAGATAAAGTACGACGAATGACACGGCAAATATCGCAAATAAAAAATATTACACAATTAGCGTTGCTGTAAAAACGCGTGGCCGTGGGAAATGCGACCAACGGTTTTTATTTTAAAAGCGATTCAATAATAAAAACCTTAAATGATTTTTAGGTTGTTGTTATTTAGGTATTCGTTCTGATAAATATGCTTTGCAACCTTACCAGTAATTTGATTAGTATTATAAGTGAAACGCACTGAAATAGGGTAAGGATTTTTCAACGGCTTTGTTCATATAGTCTCATAACAAATTCAAAATCCATTTACGATTGACTCAGGCTCATTTTAAAAATTCACGCTACTGTTCTGGGAAGTTAATTTGATATTGATGCCACAGAAGAAACGTGAGTTTCAATTCTCGTTTTCACTATTAAATATTTGGTTTTCTCCTTTTTCAGGTGCTTCTCCCCAGAGAAGGTTGGTGATCATCTCGCCTAACATATCTTTATCCTGGGCCAGTCTAATTAAATCAGCTGTACTCCCAATGTTGCAAATTCCATTCTTCCATATCCCATTCAATGTCTTTTTTTAATTTTATTTTTCCCTGTAGTAGAATATACTTGGTACTTCTTAAAATTTGATCTAAATAGGCTACCTAATGCTTTTTTACAATCAACAGGAGTTTTATTTCGTTGCACGTTCTGTGGTAGACTCAATTTTTATGTGAGATATTTAAATATTATTCGTATAAACGAGTACCAAAAAATCTGCTTCACTTTAACGCTTTGGCCGGTAAATTTATGTTTTGGATTTTATGACACGAGAAAACCAATGATTTTTCTCAATAAAGTGATATTTAAATCGTAAAGTCATGTTGATATTGAAAATAAAATTCAGGTTTCCATTCAACCGATTCTAAAGTGAGAATCAAGTCCACAGCAGCTGCGGACGAGCGGCGAATTTACGAGCCGTAGGACTTTCAAGGGCTTGCTAGCAAAGGCGAGACATTCGTGTCACGGTAAATCCGATAGATACCAGCAAAAAGTTGACCTGGATCCACGAAAAAAGACTTCTCAGGCAGTTCTTTGATCTGAATTGTGACAAATCATACTCTTGTCCGACGGTCCCGTTATTATAATAATGCTTTGAATTGATTAAATTCATCATTCAAATGCGCCGCATGCCTTGCGACGGGACATACGTGGAATAAATCATATCCCACAGGCTGCATGTAACTTGAACAGCGCATTAAACTTAATTTGTCAAGCTGCATGTAAATCCCCTTTAATACTTGAGCTGTCGTCGCTAAGCACACGCCATGGTAAAATGCTTGAATTCAATGATTATATCCCGAAAGCTGATCGTTTAGTGTATAAGAAATATCATTTAGTTTTGTATTAAATGTTTTTGATTTGGTATGTATTGTTTTTTTTTGTAAAAGCAATGGTAATTTATCTTACATATAAAGCACTTGTACACAGCATTAAGTATAATAAATGAATTTATTATCTTAGTTTCAAGGTAATGTTTTCTTTTACTATTTAAGATTTATTTTCAAAAGGGTAAAAAAACTGTGTTTTACGAGACGCGTTATCATCCGAAGCATAGTAGGCGACTGTAGATTATACATAGAGCAGGGAATTTATTGTATAATATTTCAATAAAATTAACTTCTATTTAAAGAGTCAGGATTACGCAGTATATCACGGTTATCTCGTACGTGTCTCAGTTTATACCCGAGCGCCAGAGTAAATAGCTGCGGTCCAGTTATGTTGTAATTCACGCAACGAAATAAATACACATTATTTACAATGAGAGAAAATAGAACCTACACACTTGTTCAAAATGACGTTTTAATTCAAAGCCTCGCCTGAGATAAGAACAAAAAATACACGCTGTTGACACGTCCAGAGACACACGGTCTTAGAGCTGTCTCGTAGTTAGAAATACACATTTCTGTCTTGGCGGCTGTAAATACTGGAGTGAGTTGGAGATTTGAAATATTTTTTTGACTCGTCACATTTCCCTCGCCGCCGGTTCTGCCCGGGTTTACGGTCTCCGCGAGGGTTTATGACTGAAAATGGTGCCACTTTGTTGCGAACGCGGGCTGAATCGATTGGCAAGGGCGCGGTTCCTTCAGACCGTTCCCACACACCGCCGGGAAAAAGAGAAAATCGGTTTTACTACCGACCCATCGAGTGCTTCGTATCAATTCATTACAGTTTATTAACCCCAAACCCACACTGAGGGTAGCATAATGAATAAAGCGTTCAAAATTAATTTTTTTGAGAACTATTGTGTAGTTTTATTGAAAGCACTGTTTAATCGAAGCGATCATAAGAAAGTATCGGTATTGAAGAAAGCAGCATTTTGATGTTGAAGCGTTGAGAATTCGATTTGATCGAGATATTAAGCATGCTTTAATGTAAATCAGTAATTTCAATTCTTAATTCATAACACGAGAGAACTTTTAAATATTTACACATTCAAGTAAAGCATAACAAAAAATATAAAAGCAAGAAACATTGCGTAAAAAAATTCGTGGTATTTAGAAGTCTACACGTGGAACGGCTGTTATTTCATTATCAGCAAATTAAATACGGCACGGCGCAAGTATGTGCCGTTAATGTTTAACTCGTGAACCGGGAGGTTGGGTCAATAGAACCCTCCACGTGCCAATTCCGTGAAAGAGAGGCTTTCAGGGAAAAGCGGAAAATTGTAGCGAGCCCACCGGGCCGGTGTGTATTGAGGGAACATGAAATATCGCCCTGGGTGCATACCTTTTTCACGTCGATTATCGCTTTGAATTGTTTCTGATATATTCCGGGTATGAAATATGAATGTAATATAAGTGAATATATTTCAAAAAGGACGCTTCCTTCAAGGTTTATTTGCTTTGGAGTGAAATATTGAGAAAATGGCATTCCGAAGCTGAGGCTTGGCAAATAGTGGAGTTTGTTTTTTTCTATTTTTAACCTAACCTAACCTCGGCTTGATGAATTGGTGGTTGGACTGTTGACTAGATCCAGAGTTCTCCTGTTTGATTTTTGTTCTAAAATGCAATATAGTTTGACTTATTGAACAAATATGGCGTTTGAAAGACACGTTAAATAATATACTTATTTATTATGCAAAGAAAGTGTGAATTATATAAGATTGTTTTAAATATTAAAAGACGTTAAATATAAATGATAAACAAGTCGCCAGCGTTGAACATTTTAAATGATTGAATAATTAAAAAGCAGTGGGACAACTCAGCCTTCAGTCGGGTTCCACAGTATTGAGTGAGATAGAATTTGAGTTGAAAATGTTTGTAAGCAAGTCTGATTCACACTGTATAAGATATTGATTCACGGAAGTGTACGTACATCTGCGAGTCAAATTCACATTTACGATTATGTCAGAAGCCGAACAAGAGTCTCGGATAAAAAGATAAAGCGAACAATCCCCCGGCGCCAGTAGCCGCTTTATTTTTTCGTTCGGGCAGGAGCTTCGTTATTTTGTCCGTTTTTATCGATGCTAACGACCGATAGACCGTTCGGATTCGCATCATCGGACGTAATAGAATCTGTTTTTGCGGAGAAAGTCCCCGGCGGGCGGCGCAGTGCTCTGTGACGTCACCTCTCAGCTGGTCTCTTCCGGCCGAGGTGATCGATGGGCGGCCGTCGGCTCGAGCCGGTTTCCTTCCCGAAGATCCAAACCAACGATCTAATCATGGGAAAACACACATGCAGCTAATGCTAAGACCCAAAGTAAGCGAGCAAGAGCTGCGGCCTGAAATATTCCAGTATTTTTAGCAGTGCTATTAGTTTTAATTTAAGGCATCATTAGCGTGTGACCTTGATATTAATTATGTCCGCGCACTTGTTGTAGCGTCTATGTTAGTGTCAATAAATATTTTTAGAAATACGGACTTTATTATAAGTGCACGCGTAAACGATGAAACCAATTTATTACATATTATATTGAAAAGCAATGAAGGTCTTAGGTTAATATACAAGTGAAATATTTGAAAGTAAACATCTTTAATCACAATCAAGGTTTTCGTTCCGAATAACTTTAATTAATTTAATCTTTAACTTAAAACAAAGAAACGCACTCAAAGAGCATAATATTTTTATTGTAATTGAATTTTGAAATTATAATATATATATATATATAATATTCGCATCGATATGATGTGCCCTTGTGGGTTAAAGTTATTTTAAATTTAAATTGCGAAAATAAATTTCCATGTCAACCGAGATGTTCGCAGACAATTTCGAAGGTATAATGATGAACGTGTCAGGCTATTTTTTGTATGAAAATAATATAAAAATACGCCATGTCTCATTTTCAGCGTACATTTATATTTTCTGATGCTGCCTGCGGGTTTGTTTTTAAAATACTTCTGATTTAGACGAACATTAAAATAACGCCGTGGTTCTAATTTCGACCAAGCTGTTGCCTTGGAGACAGTTCGCGAAAGAATGTCGCTGACATCTTCAGCTTCGTTTTCACGGCTATTAATAATATAAACGCGTTTAGATTGTAGATATTTTTAACGGGTGGAAGAAACAAAATAGTTCGCGGGCGTGTGTGCACAGGTTATTTTATTCAGTTTGTTTATGCGGTGAGGAATGCTTGTAAACCAAAAGTTTACATTTCAGATAAGGTTTATATAGAGCGTGTCTGAGTTGAAACTTAAATAAAATTATGATGTTTTTAAATACCCAAACGATGTATGAATTGTGATCATAAAAATACGAGTTTACCACTCGGCTAACCTTGGGCGTCAATCTCAGAGTGTTTGCTGAAGACTTTGTATGGGTGTGTGGCTGTGATGCAATTTTCCGAGGAGATAAAATTTATGTGACTTCCTCTTAGTGAAGCAATCAATTGTTTTAATATGCTTTGGTGACGTCAATTAATGGTAGTTTTGTGTTTATTCGTGTGCGTTAATGTTTTTCCTGTGATAAACACGTAATAAAAAATCTACAACAAAAACTTTAATGCGCTGAGACTCGACAGAACAATAATTATAAAATAGGCTTATAATATTTTTGTCTCATTTTAATTTTGGATCTGCGTTTGTTTTAAAAATATATTTCATAATATTATTTAATTTATTTAACTTTTAATAATAATTGTTTGGGCGACTTTGATTTGTGCAAACCATTAATTTTTTAAACAGCTGATCTACTGTATTGGTTTTGTATTCAAAATCGCAATTGAGAACATGCTTAAAGTAGTAAGTGAAATTTTATTACATTTACTAAAATTTGTGTATAATAGAAGTATAATACTTTTATTCCTGTAAACACTTTGATTGATTTTACTTTTTAAGAAATATGGGTTGTATTTATGATTGCTAAGGATCCCGCTGGTGAATGTAAAATTGTAGAAATAAGATTTTTCAAAACTTTGAAAACGGTGATGTTTTATTTTTTAAATAAAAAAAAATGCACTTGATGTGCAATATATTTAAGCGCAGCGCTTATCACCGGAAGTGCACATGAACACTGTTATTCATGTGGAATGGAAAACCGTTAGTTAAGTTTGTATCAATTTATATTATTTCTTTGTCCTCATTTAAAAATAACTTTTCATGGAAAGGCTATTGCATATGTTTGTCTGCAATTAATGAAAAAAAAAAAAAATAAACATAATCTTAAAAACCTTGTGCTTTACAATTTATCTATTGGTAATACATTTTCAACAAGGACGACAAAGTGATAGCAATGCTTCATATTGTATGTATTTTTTTTTATAATTTAAAAATTGATTTCTAGTAGTTAGTATTCTGTAACTTATTTGCTCACATTAATTGTTGTTTTAAATGAAAATTGTTCTTGTTTTATACAATACATTACTGATTTTATTTTAGTCTCAAGAGAGTTTAAATAATATATTGAAATTGATTGAAATACAATACGAAGCGAATCTTGGAAAGAAGAAGAATTGTAAATTGTTATTTGAAAAACGACGGAATTCATTTAGCTGCCTTCCCCCGAGACGCAAAGCAAAAGGGAAACGGAAATCCATTTCAATATAAATAATCCCTTTCAAAAGAGAAAGAAACGTAAATTAGACAGCTGACAAAATAGAGTATCTGACTGGTGGAAAATTAATAAGAAAAAAAATACGTATGCTCTGAAACCATACTTATATGTATAAAATATACACAAAGCTCTTTCCATGGTGTATACTTTTCCTATCAATTTTTCTATCAACTATAAAAAGTATTTTTTGACAAGACAAAACACACGTATTAAGAAATGAATAACTTTTTAAAATTCTACAGATGTTATGAGATTTGAAAAATATTTTTATCAAATATGTGATGAAAATATAATTTATACATTTAATTCTTATTTGTTTACCCAGATATAAAATTGTTAATTAAAACTGAACAGTTCGTGTTTATTTGACGAGGTTATTTGGCATGAAAATCATATGCAATCGATAATTGATTATATGTTTTGTTTATGTATTGTATAATAAAGACTTGAATGTTCGTTCAAGAAATTATGATTGGCAAATATGGTGCTTATAAAATTAAATCGATTTTAGACAAATTTAATACTAAATCAAAAAAAGTTTCTTTATAGATTGAGCAATCAAAGGGTGTGACTGATGGCGTGGAGATAACCAGCCTTTTTAGTATGCTCGTGGATTGCTAGTTATGCTTGACAAACATGGTGTTTATAAAATTATATTGATTTTAGACAAATTTAATACTGAATTAAATAAAGTTTCTTTATAGATTGAGCAATCAAAGGGTGTGACTGATGGCGTGGAGATTTTTTAACCAGGCTTTTTAGTATGCTCGTGGATTGCTGAACCTGCCTAAAGGCGGGGTAGTTAATCTGGCGGTACCCCGCAGGCAATGTAATTACGGGGAGCATTCTCATCGCATGCAGCCAGCGTGACACTAACGCTAATTCACTTGGATTGTGCGATAAAGCCGCGGATGATGCATTACTAAGGATGTGCGCAGCTAGGGGACGGTGGGATTATAAAGATATCTCAATTGCTGTATATTCTAAGGAAGAATTTTTCACGCGGAAATGGTGACGTTTTGATTATTTATATGGATTTATTAAATTAATATTAAAATTATACAAGAATTTGTACAACCGTTTTCACAAATGATATTATGCTTATCGCTTTTACGTTTGTCGTGTTTTAAGCAGATATATTTTTTGCTATCGTACTAGTATAAAAAAATTGCTTAAAACATATAAGACACCTTTTCCATATGTTTAAATAAAACATATGCAGGTTTGTGTGTGTTTTGTTTGTTCAGAAGCAACTCAATACTCGTCCATCTCTCAAATATATACTTTGCTCAGGGGAAGTTTACTTTTTTGTTTATTGTTTTCTGAAGAAGTTAAAGGTGACAATGTCAAATATGATATGTCGTATCATATATAATAAAGTTCGTTTTATTTAGAAATGCCATGTTATACTTTGCGAATATGTCGAAAGTTATTATCTATGTAATGCAATCTACCAAGTAGCCACAGGAGGATACTATCCAGCCACGAGAAAAAAGACTAATATAATCAAAAGAGGCTTGATGTTCCACCCCTAGCGACCGTCCCAGCAAATAAGATAGAAGTAAGTGACGACGAGAAAATTGGAAAATTTTCTAATATCCACCACCCACATGCACGTTTTATTTAATCTTAAAACAACAGTAGTTAACTTTCAATTTATTATACAAAAAAAGCTACAACAACGTATTTTATTTTGTTAAGTCCAGAGTTGTGAAATTGAATTTAGAGAAAGGGGTTGGATTATTTTATACACTGTTAGCACGCTGCAGGAAAAAAGAAGATTTAGCATTTAATATGTTGTATTTATAGTTATTATAGTTATAAATATTCCACTCTGAATAGAGAGACCTTGAATTATGTGCGACATAGGCGGTTGTTTATTTTTTAATGGCTTGGTCTTGAACTGGTAGCGTTCGGTGTAGTCTCCACTTAGGCCGATCTGAGTCAAGGATGAGACAGCTTCTGCACCTTGTACCAATAGAGTTGTTTGTGTACCGGGCAGTCGACTGTGTCTGGTTAACGGTTAGCATTCTTTAACGGGCGCCGTGAACGGAAGACATCTTCATCCGAGCAAACAGAACCGACAGTATTGTACTCCGGATGAATTGGCGAACGCAAAAAAAAATATTTGAGAAGATAAAATCGGAGAAAGCTCACTTCGAAGAAATGTTATTGTGTAATTAAAAATAATCTATCTCACCGTTAGAAAAAAAATTTGGTACTTGATTAGTTGGAAGTTAAAAAATCCGAAGTATGTATCGAAAATAAAAGTGATATAACAACAAATTCTAATGCATCATCTATATTTCTATTCTAGCAATGCATCATTATTACGCGGTATATATTTCAGGTTTCACTCGAAAAAACTTATTTTCTATAAAATACTATATTTATCACGGTATATAATGAAACATTGCTATTTTATAAGTGAATACCAAACAAGAGTTGAATAACGCGTTCAAAAAAAATACTTTAATCTCATAAGTGGATGAAGGAATTCGATACTAAACGTGAGCTAAATTGAATTAAAGCTATTCTACATTCGTATTTACGCATATGGCTTTAGGGTAAATACAAAATCCATATCACTGATAGATTTCAAGATTTTAAGTAAATACAAATATGAACGTATTAAGGAAAGATGTATTTATTTGAACTTCGCAGTTGGATAATCAATACAGACCTCTCAACTGTGTCTACAGCTGTTCTTGAGAGCCATGTCAACAAAAGTATATTCAATCCAATCATACAGATTACACAATCTTTAGCGTATAATCATTCTTCTCTCGCTTGTTTTCAAAATCAACATTTATAAATACATATAATTTATCAACTATTACTGTAGCTACAACACAATCGCTGTAATTCGAGATCGATTTTATATATATAGAATTTAATATTCATATGAATCTGTCGCCCTTTTGAAACATAATTTTGTTTAAACCTAAGTCGGCACTGCGATATGAAATTCCATTCGACAATTTTTTGCTCATTTTTTTCTAGGATTTTTCTAAGAAGCAGTTGCTTATATAGCTTATAATATATGCATCCAGCTTGAAACTCTTTATTGGAGGTATTATTCGAGTTTATATTTGAAATTCCTAAGAAATTGTCAACACCGTGTTTCGAAAGCATCAAACATTCTTTGATACAAAAACCAACGAGGTTATAACCGATTAGTATCTACATTCAAATGCAAACAATGATATGGTCTGTTTTACTCTTCAAACGAATTCTTCGTATGTCAAACGAGTAGGAATTTATTAAGCAGCAGATATAGAGTGGCAGATAGTAACGTGTTTATTCAAAGAGCCGAGGGCCCCGGGTCATTACGGCCTGTACGCAAAACCATTTGATGACGCCTGCCACTCGCTTGGCTTGCTAGTGCATCGTGTCAATTTAGGTTCATTCAATAGATTGAGCAGAGGCTGCATGGAGCATCCGACATGTGCGGTGATGCGCAATTCGCTGCGTTTTCATTGCAGCTAATAGATTAGATCCGATGGACGCCACACCAGCTTCTTCTGCCTCACTTTGATGCTTTGGCTGCGTGTCGATGTTTATTTAACACGAGTTATCACGGAGAGCTCTATTCAAAATGTTATTTAATTCTGCAATAAATAATAATCTAGAATATTCCTAAGTTTGTTTATTTGAAATAATTATGTTCTAGTAGCTCCAGTGTCCAGGCTTCAACTCCACAAAGGAGAACTGAGACGACATAACATTTGGTGAATCTCCAACACTGCGTGCTGTATCAATCATCACTTCAATTTCCTGGTCAGGATCCCAGTTCTCATTCAATCAGCTGCCCAAATAATTGAATTTTTTAACTCTTTCCGGAAGATCGGAAGTACAGCCGGATTGGTGAGGCTGGCCCAGGATAGAGACATGTTCGAGGAAATGGTCACCAACCTCCTATGAGGAGAGGCAACAGAAAAAGTAGAAGACTTAATAGAATACATTCATTGTTTGATAGTATATATTTAATATAATATATAGATGAAATGTCATTATTTAAATTTAAAAAGTATAAATAATGCTTATCAGAGAAAAAGATAATTTATATATTTTCTTAATAGAATAACAATAATCTTGATTGCGTGCGTATATTGATTCATATCAGTATGCTGTATTATCATAAATTAAAAGTATCAGCTGGTTATTACATGTTTAACGTAAAACACAAAGAATCCGATTTCAGGTAAAATAGCTCAAAAATAATTTATGAATCAGTAATAGGTTTTTACATTCTGATAAACAAACGTTTATTCCGAACTTCCAGGAAATCAGCAAAATTAATGTTAAAATAATCACACATTGTTATTTGCTGTGCTACCGTTATCTCAAAAAATATATTCCGTTTTGTTCTGGTGAAATATCTCGAAAGGGAAAATTTAAGTTATCATTTGATTTCAAAATCATTTTGCCCTTTCACATAATATCTTTTGAATATTATTCCCCTGAACTTGACTTGTTTGTTCGCTGGGACAAATGAAAACCCATTATTGGGGACAACGGAGGCCCTTCTGGGACGCTTCCTTTCTCTCAGAGAATAAAGCAGGACAGAGAATATTGCCTGCTCGTTTCAGGATAACAAGCGAGTGGTGATATTTCTTTTACTTGACAAAAACACAAAAAGCTAGAATAATACAAAACAGATGGCAAAAAATAACACTTTTTGAATTATTATATTAAAATATGTGTATTTAAAAATTAAAATTAACCGTACGGAAATATTCTTTCTTTATCTCTTTAGTAACACAGGCAGTTAAATCCAGTTTGATTATTTCAAAACGTATTTACGCCACACTGATTTATTCGTCAGAATCGATAATGGATATCATGAAAAGAGAATTTGCGATAAACAAAATTATTCCAACGATAATGTTTCCAATGATGGAGATAGTTTTATCTGAATCGACGTTGTAACTTGTGTACTCGCGGTTCGGTTAATTAACTGCTTACCATGGGGTCGTATAACACAGACCGCGTGCTCTATCTAGCATGCACTCCCCCCGACTACACGACCGACAAATTAATTGTGCGTCCCTCCCGGCAGATATGACGTTTGTTCCGAGAACTTTTAATGTGACCCACATTCTAATACTGGCAGAAATTAAAACATTTATTTAAAATAATCGATTTTATGAATATTGCGTAAAATATATCAATGTCATTGATAATAATTTTGAACATGTGGACAATATTATATTACAGAGATTGCAACAGTCAATGTGATATCATATAATAAAATTGTAGCCGTATAATAAACATATCAATGTTATGTTTTTTCAAACATCACGATAATAACTAAAATAAATTTTACGCAAAAGCAAAATCGATTATATGTACTCGAATTAAATGATGATTTATATTTTATGGTAATAAACTTATAAAAGAAAAACTTTTTTTATATAATGTAATTATATACACGTTCTATATTATTATTAAAATAATTTTATTTTATTATTATGATTATGTAAATTCATGAGAAAATCTGTAATATTATTAGCATAACGTAACTAAATTAAATTGACCGCTGTGTGATAAAGGTCTAGATACAGCAGTGGATCACTGTTTAATCGTCTTTCTGATATTTCATTGCTTTCGATCTTGTTGGAAACTTTGTACAGTCCAACGGCCACGGGGCGGGTTCGTGTTGAAAACGCCCGACACCGTGACACGACGACCGGGTCTCGTGACACGACTGCCGTATCTCGTGCCACGTCACTTGCCCGACCTGACAGCTCTACTCTGAGATTCTATACGCTCAATAATTTGACATGCCACGTTAATATACAAACACTGCGAGTGTCCGGTGAAAAATGCTCAATATACTTCAAACAGGAATAGACATGTTTTGTTTCAGGCATGACCTTGAAATATTTATGAGTTTTTCACTAACAATGAAAATATTTTTTTTTTATAACTAGAGGCACTCCTGTGCTAAATAACTGTATTTGAAACACCCTTAACGCTGCTGTTGAGTCTATCAAATTATCGTTGCAATATGCGATTCGTAAAATGTGTGATTGTATTTATTAACAGAAAACGGTTTTTCGATAGGCCACAAATGAAAATGAGACCAATCTCTGGTTGAAACTTCCGAGAGCTACTTAATTATTGAATTCGAAATGCAGGTTTATTGAAATATTTGGTCACGTATGCTCGGCGGCAACGACCGCTCGATATTAGCCAGAAGCGGAACTGGAAGTGGAGTCGGAAGTATTTTGATGCTGCTGAAGTTGGAGCCGGAGTCTGGATTTCTGAAATTGAAATGTTGGAAGTCAGCCCAGCGAAACCACAACCGATTTGCGTTGTGTCATAGTATACCTCTCTATCAGCGGCAGACTGGTTTATATTATAATACTCCATTCTCAAACAATAAATATGAAAAAGAAAATACGTAAGAGATTACAATATTTTTGACAGTGGGTACTTTTATAAACTATAATCAAAGACTGATTTTTTGTCATTCTAGGAATTATTTTAGACTAAAATTGTATTAAAATGTAATAATAAATATGTTTTTTTTATAGCACGGGATTTACTTTGTACGAGTAATAAAACGAAACAGTTTATCGTTTTGCGATAAATAACGGTGATAACCTGCATAGAATTGCTAAAGGTATTGTTTCAAGCGTCGCGAATTGTAAAAAAATATTGCACGTCTCAAGGTTTTTTTTTAATGTTATGAAAAACATGTTAGCAGTAAAAATTATGCACGTCTTTGAAAAAATACACTTTTGTGAATTTACTAAAAAAAAACTTTTATCAAATTTACCATTTATAATAGAAGTCAGTTTCACGTATAATTGTTAGTTAATAGGATATGAACCGAGTGTATATTTTTAGCGTGCATTATTTTTTACTGTGTGTTTTTATTAACTTGTTCGGTTGTTGGTGGCTCGATTTATTAGACTGACACAAATTCAGTCCGTGCAGGAAGAGCCTTGAATCGATAGAGTTCAATATTGCATGGAGCGCATCCATGCATGCTGAGGCCAGTACAAAATTAACATGCAACTGCATTATAGAAAATTATACCTACAGGACATAAACAATTGAAACACATGCATATTCTTCTTAAGAATTCACGAAGCAAATAAATATAATATTACACTCAATTAGAAGTTCAGTGGTGATGATTGAAAATCTAACTTAAAATATGCACCCACAAAAATAAATATATATTTTTTTAAATCTTAGTTAAGATGGTCTTAAACTAACTGTTTTTAATTATTGATCACGTGTCTTTAATAAAACATTATAGCAGCTTCGGGCGCATTGCAGCGATCTGGTTTAAGTTACATTAATTCTATATTTATTTTCAGATTTTCACGGATTGACATGTGCGTCGTTTTTGGTTTTATTATTTTTAGTTTTTTAAATTGATTAGTGTATTTTTAGGGTTTAAATATGTATTTAACTGCCTTTTAACCGATTTAACGAAATATGAATTGTACTTGATTTGTTCGTTTTGAGGACGGAGGTGTCGTGATACACTCCGGTACACATATTTGATTTCAATAGTCGAAACCGTAGATAATTCTGATTGTATCATTATTAACTGCCGTGCAATTCATTGGTTATATTTACATTGACATATTATGTGATTTAATTAACAATTCAGTGATCCGTATTCCTCTCATGATCAGGTCTCATATGCCGAGGTAGCATGGCGTAACAAGCCAGGCATGGCGGCCTTCGAGCCGGACTCATAAAACCAATAAAAGCGACTCATAAAAGACTCATAACTAGACCTGCGATTCGAAGCACCTTTGGCAAGCGGGACTCTTCGCCCTGAGCATCGGCCAAGATTGATCTGGCTGAGAATTCGTCTAGATATTTGAGTGTTGTCAGAAAATTTGTACGGTAGAAGTGATGGTGAAGCAAGGATAGCTATTTTGGCGTCTCGCACTGAAATAAACATCAGATGAATCATTTCAGTAATTAAACGACCATTTTTATAGTTGCATTATTGCGTGTTTATTTTACAAATTGTGTAAAAATGACTTTGAATGTTAAAAAAAAAAGAAAATATTAGCAAAAGATACAGCTTTATTTTGACCACGTATTTAAAAAATTTCTCTGTTATTATTTCTGTAACATTATTTATTTTTACTACCCTCTTTTTTTTAATAATTGCGATGATATATTCCAAAATGATAGTGACTTATGTTTTTCAGTTTTTGTAAAAAAAGATTGTGTGTAAATATATTTGTTTTATTTCGTGTGCGTCGATAGTATTTTTTTTTACCGAGTATAAGATGAAACTAATGACTATATTTTTAAAAATAAAACACAAAGAAATTCAATAATACGAACTGCGAATATATTCCTTTTTTCTTAGAAAAGATAATAAAAAGAGTCCACAACAACACTAACGAATAGATTTAAAACTTTATATAAATAGCGCTGCAGAAATTCTTGCGAATAAAGATCGATATGACTGAAGCCATTACAAAGCGAATGAGATTACTGAAATAGGTTATTAAAGTGAAACCAAGGTTTCCATATACTTATTAAACATATATTTATAAAATAAATTCCAATTTAATAGTTTCTGATACAAAACAAATAACAACCGACTACAGTTGATTAAACAGAAAAAAATAAACCGTGATATTCATTCGCGCGTGAAATGCATCATTTTTTTAAATCGAATTGCATAAAAATTGTGTAATAGTCGAGTGCGCTTTCTAAGTTAATTTAATTTTGCATACTTTTTCGTGGTTAGAAATGCAATAAAAAGTAATTTATGTAACGAAAAACCAAGCGGCAATTTTTACACCCAGAGATCGAGTTTCCAGTACTGAAATAGTTGGTCGTGTGTTTCACGCAGTTGTATCACTTGCTTGATAAGAAATATGTGTCGTGCATTTTTTGCATCGTCCAAGTGCAATCGCCGTGTGACGTTGCGGCCCCTCGTGTATTCTAATGAATGTTAATTGATTGCGTTAAGTTAAGCGATAATTGAATCGCCTGCCAATGATAACTGAAGTAATTGGGTTAATTTCCTGGCGTATATGCGCATGTCATTCGATGAGGTATGCGCGGAGAACAATTCTATCAATCATAGTGTTCAATCAGATCCAAGTACACTGAATAAAATATATTGACTCACAATAAGCGTACAATATGATTGTAATTTTATTCAACTCTCTTTCAAGGTCAGAATATGTTCATTCAAATAAAAAACTAGACTGTAAATTGATAGTATGTGTACGCCTGGCAATCCGTGCAGTTCATAGTAGTTACATTTATAAGTAATGTTATTTGATTTGATTGATTCTACTACTAGTTGTATAAGTATTTATATTGTAGCACTCTATTAAAAATAAAACAAAAGTCTCTATAAAAATATAGTATACAAAGAAGTATTTCACTGGGACAAATGAAAGTTCATTCGTTCTTCAAAAGCATCATATATTTTTTTAAAACTATAACAATAAATTTTAAACGAAAAATAGCCTACACTGTTCTAGAAAATACACCAATAGTCTATTAAACAGTTTAATTTATATTTACAAAATATTATGAATCGTATTCGCAGATGTTCTGCGCCCGGCCAGCTGGTACACGTTACAAAAAAAAACTATTGTTTTTTTTTTTATATTCAAACTCTCAAGTTTTTGCTGGCGGCGTCAACAGAGGAATAATGGAATGGTACAGGCGGGTCCTGTGCCAACAGCGCGTCAGAGAATTGCGAGATGTCAGCTCGGCCGAGTCGGGCCCGTCGGCTATCTGATGGCCGACTCGAGCGGCAGATGTGTCTAATCATACCTTGTGGAAAGCAAATATTGCACATTATTCCAAACCAAAACGTATAGAATATATTTTAGTTAACTCTGTACCGCCAGGGTTGACATCGCTCACAAATTTAAAATAGCATTGCGAGTTACTCGGTATAGGCTGCGATAATCCGATATTTTGAAGGTCAAACTCAAAAGCAGATGTATTTAATCATGCGTCGGATGAAAGGAAAATATTACGTGTTATTACGTGTAAGGGTTGACAACACAATAGTAAATATTTTATTTATAATTTATTCCATTGTTCATACCAATAAATGTTTGACAAATAAACGCTAACGATAAAACATTATTGAATGATGCATAATATTACGTGTAACTAGGGTTGAACATGTTCATTTGGTTAGAAACATAAGAACATATTTTTTGGTCAAAGAAACCAATATTTATTAAAGTTTATCAAAGAATTAATTGTGTCAGATTGATTTTATTTAATATGAAGATTAATGTTTTATTTTCTCTATCACATCTAGTAGACGAAACACACAAATTTATATTAATTAATAATCAAGAATACTAGCACAAAGATTTATAACCATCGTAATATGTCAGCTCAACCGAGTCGGGGAACTATTTGCATTAATCTGCAAGTCGATTTGTAAACTTTTTAAGAATTTATAACATAGAATATAACCATTGTTATATGTAAGCCCAACAGAGTTCGGACTATTTGCATATATATATATATTAAATGGTTGACTATAACGTTTACATTACATTCAGCTGATGAAATACAAAATACTACTTTTAAAGATAGCTTTTTTGAGTTATTACTGTTTGTTAAATATTAGAAGATCGATATAAGCTCGGCTGAGTTTGGGTTTTTCCTAACTGTGATAGTCGATTAAAGTACCAGATGTGTTTGATCACACTCATTGAAAAGCAAACATAGCACAATGTTACGCAGGCACCATTAAAGCTGGCGATGCAACAAAATAATGCAAATAGTTAATTATCATACAGATGTTATCACAAGCGAATTGATTATTTACTGCAATGAAAACATTACTGCTGTGAAACATCAGCTTGTGATTTATTATTGCGATTATACAATACACTTTGTAGATGTAGCACTTTCCATTATGTTGTGTTAAAGTTTCGTTGCTAGGTTAGATGATTTCAGCGAGAGTATTTTTTTTGAAGTAAGTTTACGTCAAAAGGTTTTATTTGGTCAACTTCCTGTTTTATTTTGTTAATAAAATAAATGAAGTATTAAATTTATTATTGTGAAAATAAGATAGATAAGTGCTGTTGATCGTATCACAGTTGTTTTTTTGTCAATTAGAGATAATTTAACTTTCCACCGGCACGATAGGTTATACAACATTGTTGCCCTTGAAAAATTTTCTTCAATATTGACGTTTGCCATTTCCACGCAGCGCCGAAACTTTCGACTCTCTGAGTTGGTTTTCTCGCACTGGTCTTCGCGTTGATAAGAGAAGCCGTTAAACGAATTATATGTGCTTGAAAATGGGCTGCGATTGGCTGGTTGGAAGGTCAATTCTTGTTGAGTATCGATTGTATGGAAAATTCTCGCGAGTCGTTACACACAGAGCGTTAAAAAACACATTAAACGAACGCACAATTCATATAATCACAGAAGCACCACGTATGAGTTATATGCAAGCTCAAGGATTCTAAGCATTAAGCAAGTCTATTAGATTATTATTATTTTTATAAATTATTCTTATTTATGTTTCACATTGAATGTGCATAATAATTGAAGAAAAAGAAAATAATTACAAAAAAAACACTTTTTCAATAAAGAGCCTTAGTAAAGTTTTTAATTTTTATTTAGGAAATAATAATTTATTTAAATTATGTAGTGTTATTTATTACGTCTATTATTCACATTTCTGAAAAATCATTGTTGACATTGCGATCATTGCACAAGTGTTACATAAAACAGAGACGCTAATAAAAACGGGCCAACAAACCGAAAATACGCGGTTTGTTTACAAGAATATTCATATTGATTTTTTAACCGCAACAAAGACGGCATTTATAGTATTTCAAAAAGATAGAAATGACAGCAGTCGATTTTAAACTTTGCCCAAGTTTTTATATAATTTTTTGCGGAGAATTTATAGTGATGTGAGACGTACAAATTTTATTTATGAGTTGTTTTATCACCATGGATGTTTCAGAATAAGTATAAAATTATCATAATTTTGATATATAGTTTTATGCTAATCATATGTTGCGTTTTGTGTACGCAAATGTAAGCACTCAGTAAAAAAATAGAATTTGTTGTAATATTTCACAAACCAATAATTTTTTTAAACAAATATGTGTCTATTTATATATGCTTAGGGGGGTCGTTTAAATAAGTTGCAAATGGTTCCAGTGATTTCTTAAATACTGGATTATAGTAAATTCCAGGCTAAATTTAGTCACCTAGTTACCCAGTTAAAACGTAAACTAGAAATAGACGAGTCAGGAGTCGCTACGACTGCCGGCTCACTCGGATCGAGGGGTATCGTGAGCGCACAGGGGCGGCGGGAGTCACTGCGAGTGGGGAAAAGGATGACACGAACCAACTCGAATAGGGGTTGAGAAAATTTAAAGAATACATAAAAAAACTGTTTACTAATTATAAATATGATTTTTTTAATAGAACACTAAAACAAACATCGTTTCAGGAATGTTGTGTTTTGTTACGGGAAAGGGAGTGCAAACGGGGCCAGGATCGGCCCGTACCGCAGCCGCGGGCGCGGGCAGCGTCTTACCTCCGCTCAGCAGGTGCCGGCTCCTCAGCGAGTCGTCCCGTCAGGGTCCAGCGCCCCGGCGACCTTGCGGGATCGAACTATCGATTCCGCCGCGAAACTACTGAATCGGGAACTCGGGCTCCACCGGTCTATCTCGCCCGAACTCGGCGACGGTTATCTATTTTTAATATTTCTTTTACTTTATCACAGAAGCGCGGTCAAGCGGGTACTTTTCTTCACGTTGAGCGCGAGCGCCGACCGATCCGACGGAAATGAAATTTCAGATTAGGAAAATATAAAACGTAAAAAAATCTTCGGTAAAAAATGTTTCGAACGTAATAAAAAAGGTACGGGTACGCGCGCACCGTTCCGTTCGGATCGAAGCGACCGACTGGCCTGAGCGGAGAGCGCGGCGAGTGGACGGCCGCGGGGGCGCACGGGGAGCTTCGGCTGCGCTTGCGTCCGCCCGACTCGAGGTCTCGGAGCGAACTGCGGCCGGCGCGGCGCGGGCGCGGCTGCTAGTGTGCGTGCCCGTGCCCGCGCCTGTGTGCGTGCCCGTGCCCGCGCCCGTGTGCGTGCGCCTGTTTGTTTACATGCTGCGCGCGCCGCGAGTGTGCGTGCGCTACGGCCGGCCACTACGCTCGTAGAGGTGCGCTCGGAAGTCGCGAGTCGCAGCCCGGCGGGCGCCGGCGGAGGCCGCCCCATAGACGCCGCTTCTAGCCTTTTAACTACCTCTGGTGTCCAACCAGACACCAGGCCCAATCGTGTCATTTAATTAGATTAATTGGTACTTGTTTTTTATCCGACCACCAAAAAACTTGTACCTAACCTAACTTTTTTTTTTTTTTCTAACCTAACCTAACCCAACGAATCGAGCGGTCATTGGAAATCTGCAAAGGAACGAAATAAACGCCACAACGGGACTCGTCGTCATATGATAGATTCTTATCTCTGCGAGTACATGTACATTAAAAAAAATTGGTGATCGGATAAAAAACAAGTACCGATTAATTTTCACTTTATTTTTTTATATCGAAAGTTTTTTTCAGAGTATTGAGAAAACTATAAATTATATTTACCAAATTTTTATTATTTAATTTACGTTCATTTTTAAGGTCAAATAAAATCTTGAAGATGTTGATAAATTGGATAAAATGACGACTTTTCAAAACCAAAGTTTGTTTAAGATTTTTTTTTTTTAATTCATAAATTTATAAGACGCACATGGTTTATATTTAATCTTTCAATTCCAATTGAAAATAAGACTTTTGTCTGAATTGAATGTATAGGATTCTTGGAAAATGTACCGGACGAATCTCCGAATTCCTACACTTCAATCGGAAAGACACATATTAATAGTAAATTTATAAGAAATAAAAATATCTTGTGTTCTGAAGAAGGGATGTATCAAGCTTTTTGCATTTAAATATTTTTGATTCGATTTTTCGCAAAACGGACTAGAAAATGATCAAAAAAACTCGATTATGGTACCTAGACCCTTAAGGGTTACACCCGAAAATCTCTCCGTCTTCTCCTTCAGGTAACTCTGTCCTCAGAGGAGGTTAGCGACCATTTCACTGAACACAGTATAGTATATTCACATAGTTTTCTTAGGGGATACTACATAGCAGTTTTGAAATAAGAGTCTCAGAGGATGTTGGCCAAGTATATCCCCGGCTCCTTCTACATTGCAGTTTTGCAGCATTACAAAGCTATGGCGTTTAGATCTGATACTCATTCTGCAGAAGCAATAGCAGGAGCTTCCCCACCTCGACAAGGTACTCCCAGAACACAATCGTTTCAGGTCCATTTCTCCATTAACGATTCTAACCCCCGCTCAGGGTGTTGAATGGCAGCCATGCACAAGCAACAGAATGGAGAGAGCGGGAGGTATCTCCGTCTGAATCAATTCAATTGAGTAATGTTTTTTCACATAGAAACGGCGATGCAGAAAACGTTATGGAATATTTTCTATCAATAAAATTTGTTGATAAGAAGTACACGCTAAAGATGATTTTATAATCGAGTAACGGAGTATTAAAATTTATTACCAACATTACAATAATTTATTTCCAATCGTTAGACTCGGCGCACATGCTGGACACCTCTATTTTCTCTTCATTGGACTATTGGCTTAATCCAGTATTAAATGTGTCAGACGTGATAAGGCATCATCATAACACAGATACTCTAGCGCACTTGTAATGCTTATCCAAACACACGATAAGATTTTAAAAAAATATCTTATTATAAATACGTACATATTCGACTTTTCATGAATTTTTTTTATTACGGAATATGTTTATTCAAATACATAAGAAGAAAACCGAAAATAGGTAATAAAAAAAATAAACTGCTCGTAGATTATTTTTTGCAGTTTTAAATTTCAAACGAGATTATTATAAGCGGTCATTAATATTTTTTTCATTAAAATCGATTCGTTGTCTCTAACTAATTGTGGAGAAACACGCTAAGTTTTTTAACCATTTAACAACAACTTAGGTCGATTCAAACAATCATCTTTAATCAAAATATGAATAGATATGATAAATAATTATATAATAGTACAAACAAATTAATAAATCATAATTAATTTTAATTCTGACTTAAATTTAATCGTTTAATTTTTTATATTGATTTCATTATCAACATTAAAGATTTGTTCATTTCAATTCATTTGAATAAATAAATCAGCAATTTTAAATTAATAAATATGGATATGTAATTTACTGTAAATTATTAAAATAAAGAGTATTAATAATACAAATGTAACTTTTATAAGAATTTTTTTTTATCAATAAAAAAAAAATTAAATTACCAATTGTACTCAGTTACTTATATAAAAGCTAGCAATGCAGATTATAAATTATGAAAACAAGTAATGGGCAGTAAATATAGATAAATGAGTAAACATAAATCAAATCTGGTTTTTTTAAAAACTGACAGAAGGATTATGCAGTATGAAGCTATATTCTATATATGGGACGCTGAAAATACGAATATAGGTCACAGCCTCCGATAGCTTCAAACGAGACCTCCTAAATTGACAAAATAAAAAGTCGACCAAACTCGGCTCAGTAGATAGACATTCAATATAGTGACTTTGGAGAGGTGCGCTGATTTTCCAAATACTCTAGTATAGTGCTCAGAATAATATTAATATAGCTTCAATAAACGCATTATATTTTGAAAATGACTTCAGCATTGACAGTCGAAATGTCTAATGAGAACAAAGGACTACTCGAGAAAACCCAGAGAGAACTTCATAATTTCACTATTCACTCAAAAAACTTGATACGAGTATTTTCATGTAGTGTTATACGTATAAAAAGTCTTATAATCTTCATTATTTTTTAATGTCTATTTTAAATTAATTTTTTAATTAGTAAATCATTATTATGTAAAAATATCTCGAGTTTCATAAATAATAAATCCAATATTTACTAATTAAAAAATATTCACACGTAAGTTACTTATAACGTCAAGTTCAATTGGTTTAATATTTCACGAAATTTTCAATAATTGAAAGGGCTTAGCTGTGTCTAGCGAGCCTCGAGGGCAGATTAAATTGAAAATAAAGTAATAAAACAAAAGAAAAATTCAAAATTTCAACTTAACAATATCTCAAGCAAGCCTTAAATATGAAGAAATCTTACAGTAGATACGCGGGCAAATTAAAAATCTTGTACTTTAAAATAAAGCAATAAAACTCTCGTTAACAAGATTTTTTTTATTTACCCAACAGCGCATATTCTTATTAAGTAAAGTTTCCAGCCGTGCTCTTATAAATGCAGTTAAGATTTAATAAAAAAAAAATATTTTTAAAGTAGTTGTAAATAACCTATTTTGAGGATTGCATTTGATTGGTTTGCTTTTATAATACATATATACGAAAATTAAAATTATCCCGTACTCAGACTCTAAACTTTGTTTATGCAATATTTGAAATTTTGAATCAATCAAAAATGTATAAAAAACACTCAAAGTAGATTTAATATCTTTAATTCAATTTTAAGATTTGTATTACATGTAGATATCCGTTATGAATTGAATGTCAGCGTGCAGTAATGCAAGTGCAGCATTTTTTATATATTGTCTTTAACAGCCCTTAACCCCAATAGGCCACTCTCACTTTGCAAAAACTGAGGGGCGCTTTATAATCCATTATTTAACACACATAGTAGTTATTACTTATAAATTTAATATTCCTCTTTAATTATCAAAAAGTAAGTATTATGATAGTTATAAGAATAGGTGTATTGAGGGCTGCAATTGGAATACTTTGAATATAAATTTCATTTCTGGGTAATGCCTATTTTTGATAACGAATGAACCACAGTAGACCTGTTGTGTTTGAATAAACAACTCAATGATTAATTCAGTTACAATTATAATTAATTAAATAATCGATTGTAATATTTGTACTGAACTGTTTATCCACTTATAGTCATCAATTTTATGAATTATTGGCCAGCTTGAAACGTTGTCATGATAATTAAGTAGGCACTCTATAATTAGGAAAGGTGATATAATTATAGGCAATTTAATTTAGAAATTCTCAGAAATACGATTTTTCAGTAAAATTAAGTTTCATTTGATAGAGCTACAATTTATTTTACAAAAATATATTGATGGTTATTTTTAGAAGCTTCAGAGTTTATAAAAAGGGGTATGTAATACGAGCAACGAGGGAGCCAGGTGACCAAAAAAATATGAATAGAGTATTTTGACCCATTTAATATACTTATTTGCTAATAATAGATGTTATAAATATTCATTAATACTCGATCTTTGCAATAATATTTATTTTGATTGATATTTTAAATTAAGCGTTCATTCATCGACATGGTTGTAAGATTCGGTGTACACAAAGGGTTGAATGTTAAACATCTTGAGGGTGGCGTAATTATTCAGTCCAGAAGCAGGGGAGGGGGGTGGTCACGGCTCCAATAATTAAATTAACAGCCACACAGCCTCCAGCGCTGCGCACGTCTTCCGGACAAGATTAATTAACTTACAGATTCACATGAATAATTGAGGCAAAAGTTACGAGCCGTCTCTGGGCTGAGATATTCCAGGGCCGGCTCGTATGTTCCTCCGCGGATAACTTATTTAGGCTGTGGCGGGGGAGGGGGAGAGTAAAAACTTATCCTCCCTTCCCGGAACCCGTGCGCCTCGTGCGCCATGAAAAAAGTATGAACATGTGTTTATATTCGGATAAGAGGAGCGAACACCCCAAAAGTGCGAACTAAGTTGCGATTTGTTCCGCAAAGAATCACGAAGCGACTACTAAAGGCTGAAACTGCTAGAACTATTATTGAATTTTTTAAATCAAATTAGAAAGTTTAATCCAGTTTTAGGTTTCTTAGACTTGAAGATATAAGCTCATATCTAGATGATGCAGCTAACGTCTTACGTATCGATACGTGTAGATAAACTTTTTAGAAATAATTCATGCCACGAAAAAGATGTACGGTCTAATAAACTAATAATTGTAAAGATTGCAGTATACTTGTTTATATAATAGAGTTAATACATTTAAGTAGTTATATAGCTACAATATTTGTATATTAAGATAAACTAATTGTTTTCGAATTTCTGAATAATTTTTTTCTTTTTCAAAGTTAATGAAAAACTTTGTAGATTAAATATTTTTAATTATTTTAATTATATATTCTTTTATCTATCAACGTTATCAAATATGATGGTTGAAAAAGTTTACTATATAACAAATATTTATTTATAATAATATTTAAATATGGGACATATTTAAGTTTTATAATTTTTTTATCAGTGCCAGCAATGTTTCTGTATTGGATCACAATGCTTTGGTAGGAGTCTCAGTTTTTCAGGTGAAAATCATTGCAAGAAAGTCAAATAGATCAGACTTAATATAATCTGCATGTTTTTGTACGATTTGCAATGATTAATGAGTGTTCATAATAATTTTTGAGTAAAAAAAATTTGAGAATTCAATTTATAACTCTATTTTTACAATATTTAATCTAAGGCTTTACTGTTTTCGTATTAAACATACATGTGTGCATTATCCAATTTCCTGTATTGTAAGTATTTCAGATCTTCTCACAAGTTGTCTTGAAATATATTTTGCTCGAGAATTTTATTTCTCCGTACATTTTTAGGATTGTTATCTCCAAGGAAATCAAGTTTTCCAAAATCGATTGGTAGGTTCGCAACCGTAAAATGAACATCCTATATGGGGAGGCTTCAAATGAAAACTCGAGAAATCAGCGTGCTTTCTTTGCTTCTACTAAGTTTTACTTGCAAGGAATGTTTCAATAAAGAGAACTGAGACAATTGGATTCTTTCTTAAGTTTAATCAATGGACTTCACAACGGCTGCTCGAATAGAACAACACAGTTTCTTATTCGAGTAATTTGTACGTAATAGACAATAAGATAAAATTCACATTTAAACTATGTTCACCAAAAGCAAAACATGTATTTTAAAAATATATTTTCAGCGAGTATACAAAAAAAAGATTATTCATATAAAAAAAAACCAGGTTAAATGTCGAATCATTCAAAGTTATATTTATACAAAAGAAATAGTTTTGATTTCAAAAATATTTAAACTACCGTATTAATATAAAAAAATCCATAGAGTACGGATAGTAAAATTTTTCAGTTTAATCTGCTTGAAATATTGTTCAAAGAACTCTTTAATATCTGAAAAAATTTAGTTTTTTAATAGCAGTTAGTCTTTTGTAACATATATTTTATTATTCGCACGTAAAATAATAAGTTACCTCTAAAGGAATTGGCATATATACTATATAACTATAACGTGTTTTCATCTTGGCATTTACACAGCATAGATAATTTGAATGCCAGTGATGTATTTGAATTATAAAATATATTTTATTATTCACTTGTATAATATGTCGTCTAAACAAGAATAGGCTGAGAATCTATAACACGGCTATTTATTTACTCATGTCATGTAGTAAGAAATTGGTATAAACTTTATGTACTTAGGATTCTGTTGGCATCGCGAGACGCAGGGCTGTCCAAGGCGACGGTCGCGGTCGAAGGGGTTTAAAGGTAAAACTGGTTAAAATAAGCACAACAATAAATAAAATATAAGTTTAACAATGAATAAGCCTATTATAATAGCCAAAGCATCAATCAGAATTATTACTATGTTTTACAAAGATATTGAATGAAAGCGTAAATTTATAAATATGGTTATTTCATGATTTCAGTTAAATCTTTGCCTAGTTGTAATTTCTACAACTTAATCCTTAAAATTAAATTTTGTGGTAAGAAAATATAAAAAATAAAAAAAGATCTTATTATATTCATTAGCGAATATAACAAGAGAAAAAGCCAGCTAATGCGCTGTTGCATTATTGGGGATTCGTATTTTCTCGAAAAGCATTTTTTTTAATCTCTCGTAATTTTTTAACCCCCAGTTTGTCATCGTTAGTCGAGATCCGCGGATTGGACACCCCTAAAGCTGTCGTCCACTGCAATATCGTAATGTCTTATGTAGGTCACCCCTGGTACTGACTTAATGACAAGAAAAGCCATTATTTTTTATGTCAGATGTCTCAGAAATATCCTATTGTGTCCGGATTCGCTTTAATCTATAAAGTTTCTTTTATGCATATTGTTTTAGAACGTGACTTCTTTCGTAATGTTCTTATAAAATACGAAGGAGATTAAAAAAATCCAAGGATATCGCCACAACGCATAAAATATTCCATTATCTTAAAATCCTTTGTTTTTAATTTAATAATATATAAGTTAATTACTTCATCAAACTGGCGCATATTTTATATATAAACTTTATAAAATAATAAGCGATAATAAAACATTAAGGAGAGTTAGAAAATTATTTTATAAATATATTTGTACTTTTCTGTTTCATTTACGTAAATTATTGGGCTTAACTCTTCTAAATTGCCTTATTTTCGTCTCTTTACAGCGTCAAGTGTTATTTTGTATTTATGACTCACTATACATTTCAATACAAATATATTAATGTTATTTTATTAAACAGCAACAGACATAAGCGAAATAAGTAATTCAGTTTCAAATATGTTACGATGAAATTGAACCAAGACAATGAAAAACCTCGATTATTCAAAGGTGTAAAATAAAAAGTAAATTCAAAGACTGCACATAAAAACTAAAATAAGTTAAGGTATAAAATATTCGGTAAAAAATAATTGAGTTAATATTTTAAAAATAAGAAAAAATATTGCTTTACAGGCCATCGTGGGATAAGCCTATAGCCCATAAGTTGTCGCTACTCATAAAGTACCGAATAGATAAGGCGAATGGGTAGCGTCCTGTAAATTATTAGACAAAAGCAAAGCCCTGTTTTTTTGGCCCAATAATATATAATCAAATTGAAGTCGAGGGTCTTTGTAAGATGATAATACAGAATGTAATCTATCAATGCTGAAATACTGATTGATAAAATAACATTTTGACTGTGAATAAGCAATGCAAATGATACTAGTAATAGATTAATACACATAAAATAAAATACGATACTCGTGGGGTTTGAGCCCACATTCACTATCTCTGTAACTAAGCGAGAATTTGACTAGTTATTTTCAATTGTCAATATGTTTATTATTAGTAAAATATTATAAATAAAAAATAATTTAGAGATATTTATAAGGGCGTTTCTTCATATGACACACGGTGTATAGGGGCTCTGTCTGGTGATGCAGACTGAGAAAAAAAAAAAAAAAAAAAAAACAAGGGTGAGTAGTGCGGATGCAGCAAAGGGAGCGGCATGAAATATGTGTGGGTGAGCCAGCAACTACTAGATTTCACAGACGCGTGAACGATGCTATTCGATGTGAAGTAGAGAATGCCATTTCACCATCCTCTCTCGAATACGGAAATGCCAATATAAAATGCAAGCAATCGAAAATTGAAAAGCGACTTTATTTATTAAAAATTCAACGAACGCTTATATATTCATTTGAATTTGATTGTAAAGCAGACGAAAAGGGTTGGATGCATTACGTACTTATAATTCATAGCAACGGAGCGCTGAAAATAGGAAATAACCACTCTAGAGGTAATATATTTTTATGTTTAAAACTATAATAATACTGTACTGTACCATCGGATATATTGCAGTTAAGTTGTTTTCCCGTTAATCTCTTAAGTACTTGTAAAATATTAATCTCAAACCAGGGTTAAAAATTGAAAATAATATAAAAATAAAACCTGCTGTAAAGTAATAATAACTCTCTTAAGTGATATGAATTGCTTAATTTTGCGCTGGGTTTTTCCATTGTAAAAGCGCCGCTCGTTTCGTGTAATCATTAGAAGTTACTCGCTGTGTGTGCGCAAACAGTGTTTTCAAGAATCTTGCTCAAAATGTATTCAATTGTTTGCTTTCTGATTGCAATGTTTTAGTCACGTGGCATCGCGCAGATGCACGTGAAAGCGATCCGTCCAGGTGTGAAGCTCCCCGCAAGTTTGCATAGCGAACAATAAAAATTAGATTGAGGTAGTCTACGGGTAATTTATGCTACTTGTTTGAGTTTAATATGTTTTTTTTTATTTATTTACATTTTAAAGTTTTTGAATACATAAAACATGGAAAAAATACCTCGTTAAGTTGCTGGTAATGAGATTTTTTTTGGGTACAAGTCTTTTTAATCAAACTTGCATATTGTTTATATACGAGGGCGGTCCGATAAGTACTTAGCCTCACCGCCCGATGGTACTAGTATCGCAAGCGAGATTTATTATCGTGTAGTACAGTCTCGTAGACGGCAACTGCAATATCGGTCGGTGATTCGATTCTTGTTTTTGGAAGTCAAAGAGCGCTTGGATGCTGTATACGGTGACTCTTCTCCTTCGATGGCGACTGTCAAAAATTGGTTTAACAAGTTTCAACGTGGTCGCACGTCGGTTTTTAATGATCCACGCCCAGGTGCCCCGAAAATGACTACCACGGAGGATAACGTGACAAAAATCCACGATCTCGTATTGGCAGACCGCTGATTGAAGGTGCGCGAGATAGCTGAAACAGTAGGCATCTCAAAAGACCGCGTGGGTCATATCCTGCATGAAATTTAGGCCCAGAGAAAGCTGTCGGCGCGATGGGTGCCGCGTTTTCTCACACTAGACAACAAGCACAACCGTGAGACCACTTCGGAGCAGTGTTTGACGCTGTTCCAGCGCAATCCGAAGAAGTTTCTGCGTCGTTTCGTGACCGTCGACAAAATATGGATCCACTGGTACACACCAGAGACCAAGGAACAGTCGAAACAGCGGACTTCACCCGGCGAACGTGCTCCGAAGAAGGCGAAGACTGTCCTATCGGCCGGAAAGGTGATGGTCACCGTTTTCTGGGATTCACAAGGTGTGATCTACATTGACTACCTGAAGAAGGGTTAAACGGTCACAGGGCTCTACTATGCCGAATTATTGAGCCGATTTGACGCCGAATTGCAGAAAAAACGGCCCCATTTGGCGAAGAAAAAAGTGCTCTTCCATCATGACAACGCACCGGCTCACACCTCCACCGTCGCCACGGCCTAATTGGTCGAATTGCACTAAAAACTGCTCCCCCATCCACTGAATTCTCTAGATTTGCCCCCGTGCGATTTTTTTTTGTTTCCAAACTTGAAAAAGTCACTCGCCGGGCAGAAATTTAAGTCGAATGAGGAGGCCATCGCCGCCACGGAGGCCTACTTTGCAGACCTCGAAAAACGAATTTTTCAGAAGGGTTAAAGAAGTTGGAGCATCGCTGAGTCAAGTAAGTGTATCGAGCTAAAAGGAGACTATTTTGAGAAATAAATCGCCACTTTTCAAAAATTTTCGTTTTTCTTTTGTAGTACTTATAGGACCGCCCTCATATATATTTTGTTAAATAAAAAATGGCACCTAAATAATAATCAATTTTATTCAAATTAAAAAAAAACAACTTTGAAAATATATATGTACAATAAAGACATCTCAATTGATGCAGTGTCTTTGAAATACTTTGAAGCCATATCAATTTCCTTTTAAGTATATTTTTCATTACTCGTTTTATAACTTTTAAAAAAACATTATTTTTTATTTCTTTAAATATAACTATTACCTTTTCGCAAGTTTAAATTATATTTTTAAATTGAAACATGACATTAAAATGCTTACTTTTATAAAATATGACTCTTTTATATTTTATTGTATCTGTTTTGAAAGACAGGGCATGTAAGTAAATTGTGTGATAAACTATATTGTCATGCAGATATTTGCAGCCGTCAGTCGCGCAAATACTCTCATGGCAAATACAACTGAACGACCGTGCACCTGTCAAAGAAGTGTGCTAATAAGTGTTGGCTCTGCTGGGTTCCAGTTCAAATAGACCTCAGGTGAGAGGTATCGCGGACAAAGGTGTGCCATTAACAATATCTAATGGTGAGTTCGGTGCACTGAAATAATTATTTACTAGTACTATTTAAAGATGAAAATTGAAGGTCACATTGATGAGCTATTTTTAAAATGATTTCATTTGTGAATTTAGCTGTGGTTGACAAGTATACATAGTATATTGTTTTTTTTTCATTGATTATCCCACAGTAAACCATTACTTTGTATTAAGGCCGTGTACTTTAGCGAATTATTTATAGGAATAAAGTTTTTATTGACAGACGTGTCTACTAACAATTTGAAAGTTATTATTTTATAAAATATATAAAATACAACATGCTCAAAAACACCTGTTGCTAGTTGTACTTTTGTTAACCCTTGCCACTAATCTTGCAAACCAATTCAATCCATGACCGTCCTAAGTACGTCTTTTCGATGAAATATATAAACCTATTTAAACACAATATAAATTTCTAAGGGATGACATGGATGCATCCTGTCTCTGATGCTATTTAACATTTACTTAGAAGCAATTTTTAACGAGGCCCTAGACGATTGTGAATCGGTATTAAAGAAATGATAGGTTACTAAATAACAAACGATATGCTGATGATATTGTCCTCCTAGTAGACAGTTCTGACGACCTATAAATCCTAGTCGACAAAGTCAACGATGCTACCCGTAAGTACGGTCTCTTCTTGAACATAAAAAAACAATGGTTGTTAGTAGAGAGTTGATTGGGCAGCTGGTTGAATAAGAACTGGGATCCTGACCAGGAAATTAAAGTGAGGATTGTGACAGCACGCAGTACATTTAATAATTTGAGGAAAGTACTATGCTCAAGAGATATAACTCTGAAATCTAGCTGGAGATTCACCAAATGTTATATCGTCTTAGTTCTCCTTTATGGAGTCGAAGATTGGACTCTCAAGACAGCTAATATGCGAAGAATTGAGGCGGCAGAAATGTGACTGTGGGTAGACCGCGTCACAAATGAAAGAGTCTTGCATAGAATGCGCAAAGAAAGAGAACTCTTGACATTGGTAAAGAAGCGAAAAGTCTCTTATTTTGGCAAAAATTTTCGTAACAATAAGTATGGCATCCTCCAGCTGACTGTCCAAAGAAAAATTGAAGGAAAAAAGGCATTGGAAGAAGGAAGTTCACGTAGATGCGGAATTCGCACCAGTGACTGGAGATCGGAAGTGCAGCCGGATTGGTGAGACTAGCCCAAGATAGAGACACGTTCGGTTACCAACGTCCTATGAGGAGAGGCAACAAAAGAAGAAGAAATATTTTTAAGAGACTTTCATAAACCGTTATGTTTATATGTGAGATTTCCAAAATATGTATAACTAAAATATACTGAAAACTATTAAAATAACTAGAAAATTCATGAGGTAATAAATAAGTTGAATTTTCATCAAAAACAGTGTTTCTTTTGAAATGTTGAAATAAAAAATTTGAATTATTTGATTTTAATTTTTATAAAACTTTTGACTATATTCTTACAACAGAAATTGTTTGAAAGTTTATCTATACACCGGGTGGTTTGAAGAAAAAAAAAATATTTACTCCTAGGCCATATCGTATTCAGATGGCAAGCCTTGATATTTATTAAGGACAAACCAAAATACTAATAAGAAAATGAAAGCATCTCAGATATATTTGAAAATCAATACAAACGATTTTTTCATGATTCAATATTCAATATAAATATATAAATTAGGATATTAAAAAAATTGTTGACGATATTATTATGTATATAGTATATTGAAAATTCTCTAAACCATTATACTTTCAAACAAAAATTATTAAAAATAAGATTAGTGCTGTCAATGTAAATACATTATTTATTTTGCCAGTTATTTTTATTTAAATTTTAATTTTAATAAGCTGTTTCATATTCTATTATTCTTACTCCATAGCAACCTAATTAAGTTTGAATTACAACTTTTGAATAAACAATGTTTTCAAACAAAAAAATGATATTCAAAATTATTCAAACTAAGACGAAGGGAGCATTAAATATTAAAAAAAACATCCAGCGCTGGCTTCTCAACTCGATTCCTCGTTTTACTATTAAGTCAATAGTTATTCTTAAGTGCACTGAAAGTAGTTTGTTTGAAAGCTAAACATTTGCGCATAGAAAAGGTTCTAGCGTTGAAGAGCTAACTTGACAAAGGTCATATTTTTTCACTTGTGGGATAAAGGAAAGGAAATGCATGATTCATCTTTACACAACCTTCATAAAAGGAAAATAATTTAATAGAAGACCATAATAAATTAATATTGACAATTAAGCAAGTAAAATAAAGCGTGCATCTACTTAAGAGATATTGTTAACTGCATAAAAATAAAGTTGCAAATATTCGCATTAATATAAATGTCAGTTTATAGAAAAAATTAACTATTTTGGTATATTTTTGGTTCCTCACAATTTATAGAAAATTTATGGTGTGATATCATAGCATGACTACGAAAAATAAGAGGACTGAATATTATACGAATTTTAGAAGTAATATAAAGGTGGATATATTTTTCATAAAAAATAAAAATTCTGCGTGTATTTCAGAGTTTATATTAGTCTGTACTCTCCGCTGTATCATCCACGGCGGCCATTACGTCTCCACGTGGAAGATAGCGAGTTTAATTAAAGTTCTTCTTTAGCCAGTGGTACAATACAAGGTCTTATTCAGGCCGTAGGTGTCAAACGCGACTCTTCAGTGCCTAGCGTCAAAGTAGAGGAAGAACAAGGCATTACACAGTCTACGGAGTGAAGTACGGAGTACTCAGGCCGCACAGTGGCTCGAATGCACTCACCTCACATTAAAAAAAATATTTATTTTGATATTTTAATTTAATAATCTGATTTGTTGAAGTTATAGAAAATTTTACTTGATACGTTACATACTGATTCCAGATAATGTTTGGTTTAACATATTGAAATTAACGAAACAGCATAAAACATTAAATAAATTTTAGAAAAGTTTTAAAGCAAATAATGAATTGGTAACTCATATGTTTTTGAAAATATTGCGAATTTAATCGAAGTAATTGAAATTATAGTATTGATTTTTTGTAAAGACCGTCTCACAGGAAGTGCGATTTTGCCTATACAGGTTTGATTGATTGATAATGATTAAGTACATTTTTTCAAATATTGAAAATTGATTAAAGAAACTCTTTGAAAAATATCATCGTGATTTGTGTGGGATTTGAACCCACATCCCCAAGCTTACATGGTCGGTGCATTACCAATTGTACCAACGAATCACTGGTTTCTTAGCAAGAATTTTTAACAATTATATCCTATAAATAAAACAACGTACTTATTATGCCAATTAAATATTGTGTGACTTGCAATACTAGACTTTTAACACAAAGTACTGGGTGAAACCTTAAAATAGAAACTTATGTTTAGGATTACTTACATTTATTTTTAAATACATGTTGATGTTTTGAAAAATGCAATATCGGCCATATAAAGCAGGACATTTAAAAATATATTATTGTACAAATAACGATCATTGGTTGTTATAGTTGTGGCACTGTGCACTGACGCTGTTTGTATGGCTTTTGCCACTCTAACTGCGGACGTCGAGGCGCGGCTTTATTTTTTTTATGGGAAACGAAGCCTTGATTGCTCTCTCGTGGAGTTTCACGACTGTTTTCAGCGCATCTGCTTTTGTACATTTAGATATTGCTGATATAAAATTGTATTACAACGTTGGTTTTTATTACTGGGATCAGATGAAAGTTGTTACAATTTAATTGACATTTTCGTTTATGAAATTGGTTTTGTGTCCGAACCTATTTGTTAGTGCACATATTGGAGAAAGCAAGATACACTCAATTCTTATTCTATATTAATAGCTGGTAAATAAATAAATAATTATCAAATTTTACACTAAACAAGTTAAAAAATGAACGCTTAACAATCTCATTAATATCCAGATTTCAAAAAAAAGTTTTTTAAAAATGTTTGAGGCTCTCATGAATATTTTAAATAATTATTAAAGTTACATTTATCAATTTTTTAAACGTTTCAATTCAATTAATAGAGGTAATTTTATTTTCAGTGTTAAAGTACCTTTATTCACGCTGAATCGATTGCGGGAAAAAACCATTAACGAGCTTTTCCGGGGGACGCTTTGTTCTTTTGATTGCAAGCTGGCAATAATTTCCCTGCACCCGATGTATGGAGCCTCCATGGTGAATGGAAAAGCTCTACACAAGGGCTGGAAAAGCTCCGACAGGGGGAAGGATAGGGTGAAATAATGCTGGGTGTCTTGTTTTGAGTGTGATTTGTTATGCGGTGTGTTTGCGGGGTGGCAAGGGCTCGTGAATGGATTTTTTTTATACGAGGGTGCAGACAGCCAAGTTAAGGCTTTAACGGGATCAATTGAATAAAAAATTCAATTGAAGAATATAAACTTGTAAGACCTAATACGATTCTTTGTTATTATGTTATTAACGATAAATTTGTTTGTATTATATAATTATGTTGTTTTTGTACATATGCAAGTTTTAATTTATTTGAAAAATGAGCACATAACTATTTTGAATCAACCAAACCAAGAAATTGATATAATAAAATTTAATTGATAGGTGTGAAGCTCAAATTTTAATTACTTATGTTAAATTGTGACTAGATTGAGTGGTTAGGTAAAAATGAAATAATATTAAATACATTTTACTAATACTCTTTGAAACGTAAGGAGTTATTTTTTTAATAATAATAATGCAGGTAAAAAAATACACTTTATATTTCAGGATATAAAAAGACGGCGTCTCATAAACAAAGCAAATTTTTGATACCGCACGGCGTTGGCTGTAATGGTTGGCCTAATAGGCACCGTATAATTCGTATTATTGCTTTATAGGGCAATAGACATAAACATCTCCGCCACAGGCTGTGAGAGTGCGAGGGATGCTTGCACCCTTGTGCCCTGTTCTGTTTACTTTTCTGTAATCCACTCAGGCCGAGAGGCTTTCACGCGGAGTTACCAGTCAATAGATGAAGTCGGTATATACATATTTATGTTGTGGAATATAATGATGTGCAAATAACACTTTTGAAAGTAAACAGCCAATGGAATATGATATGTAAACTCATAGAATAATATGTGAATAACAACACTGTTTTCCAGAATTATTTATAAACATTATGGCTTTACATTGTTTCAAAAACTTAGTATGAGGTTCATAAAAAGTGAATAAAATGTTTGCTTAAATATACTGTCTTAGCATTTAAGATCTCAGATTAATAAGTTTAATGAGTCATTTAATTAACATAAGACAAAAAAGGAGATCACAAGTGAATAAAAGTGGAGAAAAATATATCATTTGAAGTATTTTTCCATTGCAATATCTTAACAGTAATATCAAAGTGATCGACTATTTCAGCTTGCATTACAAAGTACAATATGTAATTTCGTTTTGCTCACCTATGTGTATGTTATAACATTATATATAATTTATTTCTAACGTAAAAGTATCAAATTAACGATTGATTGGTTTATTCTTAAATAAAATTTTCATTTGTCATCATATAAAAATTAAATTGTAAAAATTAACTACAGGAATGCCGTGAACCATGCGATCTGTAATTTTATTGTTTTTTAGAATATTGGGATTTTATACAAGTCTAAAATTTAACTAAAATAATAATGTGAATATGATTTACTTTGAAAATATTTATCTATAAAATATACCTTGGAGGATGTAATAAATAAAAATATTTATAAAGGGTTTAATGAGTATATAATGACAGTATAACCTGCGTAAGGGTCTCTAATGGCAGAGATTGGGGGTAGCCGGATAAGGAGTTAGATATATGCCACTTCGGCTCGTTTTCGCATGCATTGTAACATCCGCCGGATAAACCTTTACCCCAGTTAGTATAAGTTATGTTTTCAGTGTGGTGTGATTGTTAATGGATTTCGTTACTTTAGCCTCCAACAGACTGCAAAAAAGGACCCTCTGAAATATGCAGGTATTTTAGAAGGTTTATGCCTAAAATGAGCTATGTAGATAAATGTTATGGGGGGTTTTCTTTTATCAATTTTAGTGATCTAGCATTTTAACTAGAAATTTGCATTTTGAAGAATAGCTCCGACATTTTGAGATTCAATATTAAAATACCATAATAAAATTTAAAAGCATTTAATACAAAATCCAAGTGGATAGTAACAAATATAAATAGTTGTATTTTAAGAATTTATTGATAAGGATGTATTGTGCCTAAAACGAAAATAAATAAAATCACATTTCATCTTGTCTTATGATAAGTAAAATTAAAAAAATATATTTTTGTTATTAAATGATGATGACAAAAAGAAACATATTTTACGCAAATACAAAAACTAAATATTTATATTAAAAATAATATGATATCAACAAAAGCGTTATCTTTTCATTTTCAATTATTTATTTAAAACTTAGATAATTGATTAATGATAAAGATTTTCTAATCACTCAACCAGTTCTAGGTCAAGTTCACTATTATCTATTTCAATCAGATTCCTTATTTTAGATGATCTAAAATTTAACATAAAGAGAATAACACTTTCAGCAAATGGTAAAAACAAGAAAAAAGCCAAGGCGCAATATCGCGTGTCATATTTGACCAAAATAATATTTTATGTATATAAATAATTTTATTCTTTGCATCATATATTAATAGCTTCGCTATTCTAAAAGTATCTTTGGAGTGTGTCACATTTAGCTTTTTGAAATATAGAAGTTCTGAGACTTTTCAGAAATTCCACAACAGTTTTTCTGCTGCTGATGGAAACAGCCTATTTGTTTAAAGCTGTCAGACCTGTATTACAAAAATTATATTTAACGTATATTAAAAGAAATAATATCTTTGATTTATTATAGAATTTGTATTAAATATACGAGTTAAAATTAAAATTTATATCATGTTATATGAGTTATCAGTATTTTTTTAAGGGTTGTAGATTATGTAGTAAACTTTTACAAACTTATGCCGTTTGTAAGTTGGCGGTATCTCAAAGAGGTAACATATATTTTAAAAATCATTTTACCACGATATGGTAATATGGTTTATATTCTTAACATTTAGAGTAGCGATAATTACGTAATTGGACGCATGTATTCAACAGAATTTTTTGTGTAGTTCAGAAGTTGTAACGGTGATAATCTGGGAAAACTTTCAGGTAAATATCTTCTCAGAAAAAAACAACCACTCCCTAGGTTTATTATACCATGCAAATGATTACGCTACAAAAGTTTTACTTCAAAATGTAAGTTGTAATTACGACGATCGTATATAAAAAGGCATATTGCTAAATTTTGCTTAGCTTTAATTTTATCCTAATCTTATCCGTTCATCATTTGAAGTATTATGTTTTAATTAAATTAATAAAATATAGAATAATAAATCAAGAAAGCTCAAACACTCACTTGCGTATATTTTTAAGTAGCCTATTTATTTAATCAAAATATTTTATTCAAGTTGAAATTTTAGGCGAATTGTTTTAAACATATTTTTTCAGCCATCTTAACAGTTGGCTTTACCAAAAAATGCATATATATTTAAACATGAATTGAAGATGAAATTTAATAATATTTTTTACAAAATGGAAAGGAGTTAAAACATTAAACACAAAAACTCGATATATATTTGGTACCTGTAACTAAGATAGTTCAGGTAATTAAGATCTATAATAGCTAAGTTTTTATTACCACGTAGAGGTAAACAATTTTGATACTGTTGTTTTTGAACACAGGCTTAACTACAATGTAGGTTTATAAATGGAGATTGACAACAATTACCCAGGGATTTGTATTCCCCGTTCTCAGGTGTGAGCGCGACACCTGGAATGCCATTAACGCTTAACATAACACGCTGAATGGGAGAAGAGAAGAACATGACACTATTTTAATTAAACACGTCTTGCCTTGATTACCAATGCACTGAGTGGAATACTTCTACTTGTATAATATACATGCCTATTTAATTCATTGATTTGAAATATGTTCAAACCTAATCAAAACACAATATTTTATATTATTCTGAAGTCAGTGCCTACACGATTGAGTGATTTTTAACGATTCTTAACATTATTCATAAAAATCTGTCATACAAACAAATGACATGATTGATTATTGCACTATTATATTGATTTATTCCTGATGTTAACTTACTAATGAAATGATTTTTTTAAAATTATCTTTCCGATTGGTTTTTTTTATTAAATTTAAGTAAATGAGATTATAGTTAATTTTATAATTAAAAAAATCATAATTTGCCAGTTAATAATTAATATTGACATACATAATCGTAGATGTTATGTTAGTGTTACAATTTTTTTAAATATAGGAGTTAATAAAATTTGTTGTGTGCATGTATTCAAACATGTTGAGATTTTATATCTAAATTATTTTTTTAAGGTGCACTTGACGAAATATTCATGCCCCAGTATTATCACTGGTATTATTATCGAGTATTGCTTATATATTTATAGAATGCAAATGCCCTTTTTGCGATACAATATTTTTTATTTCTCTGCTCACATTTTCTTATCATAAAAAGGGCGCATAAAGGGAAGGGCCAAATGAGCTGTAAAAGATATCATAAGTGAAAATAAAACAAACAGAGAGGACCGTCTTATAGATTTCATAATGTATTTGGAATCGTCGTGTCCGTGTCTTGTAAAAAAGATGTATGGTGTTTTCACATATAGAATATCACGCATGAAAAGTTTCTCGATTCGGTCCCTAAGGGAGGTCTCCCCTTCAGAATTTCAGTAGCGCAGCCCACTGCGAAAGGAAACCCTCCCTAGTAATATTTGTGATTTATTACCGTTTATTTATAGCTGAGGTTTGGAGGGTAGGAAGTTTCTGAAGCTAAGACCACCAGACAGAATATTCAGTTTTTAGCGTAAACAAAATCATCTGTTTCAGAAAATACACAGTTATGACAGAAAATAGCTCCCGGTTAATTGAATAAACTTTTTCAATGACATGATCAACGCCATTATGAAGATTTTAAAGTATTATTTTTATGTATTTTTGAAAACCATTTATGAGCTCGCCCCTACAACTTCTATTACACTAAACTAGCATAACATGGGTTCAACTAATGTCGATAAGTAATAAAATTTAATTTAATATATAATTTGAATCCTTATATTTATATGAATTTATAAATGAATTAATATAAGTGAATCAGTAAGTGTTTTCAGTGGAAATTAAAAAGAACAAAACAAAAAAAATATTTAACTTATAAATGCATATTTAGGTTAACGTGATATATACAATGTATTTCGATAAATCTGTGGAAGTATTTTAAGTACCTACTCATACATCATTGATTTTTCCTGCTCCCAGTTAATTGCTATTTTATGAGAGTGCACTAGTTTTAAACACTAACAAGGTAACAATTTTCTATTTAAGATTCCATAAACGTGTTGTTTTATAGTCGATAGTACTGTTAACATTTCTTTATTTATTGATAGTCTCTAATGATAATGAGAAAACAAATACTAAGAAAACATTTTACAATGTATTTCAAACATATTAAATAAACAATTAAGTTTGAAAAATGTATTGTATCGAACATAAAAATATTTATTTGCCATATATAGATTATACATTTAATATTGAAGATAGTGTATTCATCTGGTGAGATATGTTTGGTTTTGATTGATTTATATGCAGGCGCGACACTTTGTGGCAATAAGAGTAATTTTTATTAAGTACAACGCAATATATATAGCCATTTAAATAATAAAAAATATCATTGTAACATTTTGATTTATATTATAATATAAAATAATGCTCTTAATTTTAAATATCCATTTTCCCACTGTACACGCTTATGTGTTAACTAATATATATTTAGGAAAAAATATCACTTGTGAAATATAAAGAAAATTTGGTTAATAATTATTAATTATTATATAATTATGCCATATTTGGTATACCAAACAAATAATTTTTATGCTCAGAGATATTGCAGAAACTGGAATATATTCATAATTTGGAATAGTGTGTTAATTATTTTTCACGTCGTAACAAATAGTAAAAAAAGAGCTGCTATTTTTAAGATTTAGATATATAGTGTAAAAAAATAATTCCTAAAAAAAGAGGTAATTAAATTTTTCTTAGAATTTATTAAAATACTTTAGGGAATATTGTCAATAAACTATTTTTAATATATATAACAAGTCTTGTGTACTCTAGAATATTTTTATTACATGAAATAAACGGGACCTTAATTATATTTAATTTAAATAAAAATATACACGATAGTGAAAGAGACAAGAACAAATATTCGCAAAATGATATTAATTTTAATCGCAAATAATTTACATCGCAAACGAGATGGGCGTTTCCAGGATCCACTTAGCATCAGATAAACAATATGTATACTTTATACAACAGACAGTGTCGGTATTTAAATTCAAAACAATCAATTAAGCTTCATTTTCAATCATAATTCATTTACATTTTGTTCTGAGCTTGAAGATAGTGGGCGTAGTAAGAAATTTGAAAGAGATTTTTGATTAAATCATCCCAATTTACATAAAATATATTAAATGAAAATTCTACTGGTAATTCAATGTTACGCCAGTTTAAATTTGAGATATATTATCAAATTGATTTTAATTAAAATATTTGCTCTTATTTAATTTATCGTATTAAAAGGTGAGGTCTTTGCTTTAACATAATTAATTCCTTTATGATATTTATTTCTTAGGTAGTATTCAGTATCTTTAATATGATAGTTAATTTAGTTTCACCTAATTTAATCAGAGCAAAGTAAATTTTAAATGATTTATTGATAAGTCAAATAAATGTGATGGAATGTGAAAACTATACGTGGATAAAAAAAGGCCAAGGTGTTTTTTTTTAACCTTGGAAAATACTATTTAGGATATGAAATGACAGTGTAAAGACAAAGTACAAAGAAACGCCATTAAACTTCAAATATTTTATATCAGAAATCTCTAGATATTTCACAATGTGACATATAAGGTGGCCATGGCACCCAGATAAATTGTTTCAGTATCATGAACTATTGAAGGTTCAAGTCCAATAGTATGTGGTAGCTATATAAAGGTGTCATTAGTCGCTAGGCCATGGCAACATAAAAATTTTACATTGGATATTTCTGCTCGATTGGTATCGCTAAATAAACTATGTAACTGGAAATTTTTATGTTTTTCTTTAAATGGGCCTAGATTTCAGTAAACTTTACATATAACTTTTATCTAATATATTAGAGTTCAGTATACACTTCATAAAATTGTAAAATAACGGTGAAAAATACAGGCGGCTTGACAGATATCCTTGAGTTCTAGAATATGAGAAATTTTAAGATATAACAAACTTAGTCAACACAACATCCTTCGTATTGTATACGAATGTCAGTATTGCTTAGATGATTGAGTCCGTGTGTTTATTGATGTTATTGTTAATGTATTGGATTGCTTTTCCCGTAATGAAGTGTCATAAATATTGACTCTGGAGCTGTGTTTTGAACATGCTTCACAGCTCATTAAATAGTCTGAGTAAATTTTCCGTGCGTACTTTTCATGTTTTTAAATTTATTAGATGCTAAAACACTTGAAAACATAGTGTTTAGTAAAACTTGTTATTATGTGGTAATATTTTGATATTCTTTTAGTTTCAAGTTAAAAGCAAACGTAATAGCTACGTTATTTCTACGTAATTGCTTATTTTGAACATAAAACTGTATAAATAATCTTTGAAACACACTTTTATCAACATAAAATATTTATGGAGATAAATAATTAGTTCGAAAACAACGCGTAGAATAAATAAGCATTGCGTTCATTTTTAATTGTATCATTTTATTTAACTTTTGATTTAACGCTGATTTCTTGCTTGGTGTAATAATTGAAATGAAGTATTTTGATTTCAAAATTCCACATATATAAATATCGATAAAGTTTCAATCTTGTTTGTCTACATTTGCCTACACAAATATAGGGGTTATTTGCCTCGCGTCTGTAAAAAAAAAGAAAATAAGCAGTAGGAAAACAAGACAATAAACAGTAAAACAACAATAACAGTAATCATAAGACATGCGTAATATATCAACCCCCCGAGGACAAGTTGTTGAATAAAATGAGAAAGGGTTGAGAGGAAGAAGCTGCAAAGTTGGACCTTGAATAAGTAAGAGCGTACAGAGTGATGTATTTGTGTGAAAGGGTATAAATAATAGCTCATTCCAAGCACTTCAAACATGTTAAGTATTCATAGACACCTGATGGTATTATTAGATAGTGAGACTCTCGCTCTTGTGACAGTTATTAAGGGCCAAGTCCCACTTCTCGAGTTTTTTTGATCATTTTCAGGTCGATTTTGCGAAAAATCGACTGCACTAATCAAAAAAAATTTAATGCAAAAAGTTAGATACATTCTTTCTTCCGAACACAATATATTTTTATTCCTTATAAATTTACTATTAATATGATAAATGTGTGTTTTTCCGATTGAAGTGTAGGAATTGTGAGATTCGTCCGGTACATTTTCCAAGAATCCTTAACATTTAAAAGTCTTTTTTTCAATTGGAATTAAAAGATTAAATATAAACCACGTGCGCCTTATTAATTTAAAAATTAAAAAAAAAAATTTTTTTAACAAACTTTGGTTTTGAAAAGTCGTCATTTTATCCAATTTTTCAACATCTTCAAGATTTTATTTTACCCTGAAAATGAACGTTAATTAAATAATAATAAATAGATAAATATAATTTAATATTTTTTCAATACTCTGTAAGAAAATAAACTCTATCAATAGAATAATAAAGTAAAAATTAAATAAATCAAATGACACGATTTCGCCAGGTAAAATTTCTGGCAGACCGGAGATGGCCTCCAAGTGAGCACGACGTCAATTCGTTTCTCGGTATTTAAAAATCTTTATTGGCTGATTTATCGCTGTACAAGGCTTGACATCTATTAAAGAAGATATTTAAGCTCATCATGTCACTTTTTAAACATTAATTGTATTAAATTTGTGCGTATTTTGCGAGTAAAATACAAAAATGTATTTTATTTAAAAATCTACTTAGAATATTTGTGACGTGGTCAGCCATGCTTGATCCATAGAGAACGGAGCAGATGACAGCTTAGGCTACTGTGGTCGTTTGTCGTTGTTAGTATTGGCAACATTGCATTGAAAGCATGTCTCTCTCTAAGATGTCAATTTGGCAACATAGCTACTTTGTACAAATGACAATTTCGACACAGGAGCAATTTGCGACCGTAATACCCGACCCAGTGATACTCAACATTTTTTTTCTTACAAGTCACACATGCAATATTTTTGAGTAATGGCTTTTTTCAGGCAATTAGTTAGTGGGGACTTGGTTTTACACTTATTTCCCATGTATTAAATCTTAATCTTTAAAACCTAAATATATCCAAACGCCTATTTCAAATTTAGTGTGATATTGAGATAAAACTTTTTTATTTTAGAAAAATCGGGTTTATAATTGCTACACACTACTCTCAATACGTTATCAAGGTGAGAATCAGTAAGTCGATTTCTATATACATTTCTTGCATATTTCACTTTGGAATACGTGTTTCGGGCTGGAGGTTGAGGATGCCTGGTCTAACAGTCATTGGTCGTGTGGCCATATTCGTCAAGATCATAACGAAGTCTAACCTAAAAATTCATAATTGCATGTACAGTGGCGACGGACAGTTTGTGACAAAATTCAAAATGCCAAGAAAATACTCGCTTTCATATACATACTAAGAATCCAAAAGCGAAACGAGTAAATTTATTTTATATATTACTAGTGTCTTGTAAATCAATCGATTGGAGGAAAAATAAGAAAACTGTCGTGAATAATCATCTTGTCAGTTAGTAAATTCCTTCTTTTTTTAGAATTGTGTCCCTTTGATAGATCGTCAACACCTGATGGAATTAGTGGTGATAAAATTGTGGAAGTAAAATATCCACTATCAATATCGGGAACAAGTGTTGAAGAAGCAATTCTCAACAAAAAATTAAAATTTTGGAAAATAGATAAAAAACAGAATATTACTATAAACGTCCACCACGAATGGTATTTTCAAGTACAAGGACAATTGCACATTACTAAGCCTCCAATGAAGAGAGGCACTGGATGAAGAAGAAAAGAAATAACCTGTATAATGTTCAGATTTCTGTCCAGTGTCATATATTTGTTCAATTAATAATAAATAAATGTTTTTGGTGAGATGTGTGTTTTCATTATATATATTTGGGCCTTTTTATTATAATTTACATACATATGTCTAAATAAATATATATATATATATATATACATACATACATATAAGTATATATATATATATGTATATATATATATGCGTGTATATATACATATATATATTATATATATATATATTATATATATATATATATATATATATATATATATATATATATATATATATATTTATATATGTATTATGTCACTTTATTTTTGTATGTTGAAAACTGATTTTTTTAGAGTATTGAGTATTTATTAGAAATAAAAAAAAGCTTCCGTTTGGAAGAAGGGATTTATCTAACTTTTTGCATTTAAATTTTTTTGGTTGGTGCATTCGATTTTTCGCAAAAGGCACGAGAAAATGATCAAAAAACTCAAATATGGAACTTACCTCCAACAACGGATTTTGACTTCAGTGTGAATATTTATATTTCTTGTTTGGAATTTTTTTTGTAAAAAGGTAAAGTAGTGGTCGATTTATTGCAATTTTACTGAATTCACGCAAAGTTTACAAAAAAATCCCATGGAAATGTGGCTTTATAGCATAATTTCAATAAGTTAAATATGACAATAATTATTTTAAAATGTTTATAAATATTTATTCCTTTTTGAATATTTGAAAAGAAAAATCAACAATATAAATTTATTAAATATTAAAAAAAAAAAATTCTTCTTTGATAATTGACCATAAATAACAAAACTTAGTCCAACTAGAACTGTCATTCAGTTTCCAATTGAAAGCTACGCTAGAGACCTCTGGTGTCCGGGTTGGTGAATGAAAACGGAATTTTTGAAAAAGTAGCCCTCTTAAGAGTGTAAATAGCAAACAGCCCCACCAAATTTCAAAATCCAAATGAGTTTCTACTAATATGTTTATTTGAGTCTTTATGCGTTGTATACTAAATCATAGTTCAAAGATATTCTGCTGCATCATTCTGTATTCCATATTTCCGACGTTTCAAGTCTCTTTCTCAGATTGCCATACGTTATAGAAAAAGAAGTAGCAAAATAAATAAAATATCCGTATTTTACTTTTGATCATTTTCAAGATTATCGAATTGATGTGACTACAAGTTTTATAACTATTAATTGAAAATTATTTAATGTTCAGATAATTATTAGTTGAAATAGTTGTATTTCCTATTTAATTTTATATGTCGATTTTCATACAGTTATTTCCAAAATAAAACAGCTGAGACGAGCGGCCTTAAGTGTCATACTGAGTGAAATAGGTAAGTCCCCAAAGATAAGAAAGTATATCAATAAATCTTATCTTGTTTTTTTTTCTGTACATAAAGAGTAAAAACAAGACAAAGGAAAGAAACGAGAGTAATGTGTTTGATTATAGATTTCACTTTATACGAGGATTATCCGTTTCTGACAGGTAGCGTAAACTTAACATTTTTTTACTGACAAAAATCCAACGTGTCCAACATAGTAACGCGTCGGAAGTCATTTGACGTTATATACAGCGCTTTTTAGTACCCATGGTATTTTTGCTCCGTATTGTATTATCAAACACCTTAGTTTTTCAGTCTTTCGATTCCCATGTTTATGAACTATTAGTTGTTCTGCTTCACAACACATCGCGCTATTTACGTGTTTTTTAATTTTTTTTATAAAGCATGTATTATACTGAACTGCGCGTGTGTGTACAGATGTGGCGCACAAGCTGTGACGTCAGACCTTTGTATTTTTATTAAAAGGTATGTTGTGTTTACAATGGGTATTTTTCGACAAAAGGACACAACGTTAACATTTGTAAATGACTTTATATACGCAACTCTATGTTATCACAACTGTTTTTTTTGTTGCTTAATTGTATAAATTCTTTTATCCAAGTTTTTTTCTGCTACACAAAATGGATAGAATTGGTAAATTTCTTTAGAAAAATATCGCTTTCTTAGTAATAAAGTAAACGAATTTTATTTTAATTGTGCATTTAATTAAAAAAAAAATAGTATTTATTTAATTTCATGCACAATTAAAGCAAGACGCTCTTTTGTGTTTTAAAAATTCGAATTATTTATGTTGAAATATTTATCATTATGATCGCCGGCACATTTTCTCTCGTGCGTTTTTCTACCGCAACCGCTCACAAGCCGCAAACTACAAGTGCGCCAGATTAGAAATTGTTTTATTTGTTTCACGTTCACATGTCCTCGGAAATATTTTTTTTCCGGTGATAAGCCACGACAGCCTATCAAGACGCTTTAAATTTAATTGAATTAAAAACAAGTAACATAACGGAAATCATCCTTTTACATTTCAGACTATTTGTGTTCGATAACAACAAAAAAACTTTCTCATTTATTCTTTATGAAACCCGCCTAATCTTATTAACTTCCGAAATATTGAATTTATTTTTAGTTTATGGGTTTTTTGCTGGAGACAATGACAGACAACGATATGATACAAAGCTTGACGCAAAAATAGATCATAAAATCAATTCAGACATTTGGCAACGTGGCTTGGCAGTTCTCCTGTGGCTTATTCTAACGTTAATCAACACAAAATATTCAAAGAAACCAAACATAAATCTCCTCAGTGATTGTATTAAGATACTGCTTATTATAAATCTAATTAATTTAATGACCCAAAATACGAATGAAATATTTAATGCCGAATTCAAAGCAGAGATTATAGAAATAATTTTACTCTCGTAATAATCGTATTTTTTAAAATAAAAAACCGTAAAAAAACAAAGAAGCTTTGAAATTTTTGCGTTCTGCTTTTGTAAGAGAGACAATAACAAAAGCTTTCAAAGTAATTAAAATCGAACCCGAAAAATAAATAAAATTTCTGATTGTGATCTGCGCCTCCGTGAATTTCAATTTTTCGAGTACTTTTACTGTGTATTTTTCATAATTTACTGGAAACCATTTTTAACAAATCCTCCTTCTCGTCGTGACTTTTGACCCTTCGGTAGATTCGATCCATAAATTTGACGGAAAAAGGAAGTCCTGGGTAGCCGCATTTGCATACAGAATATTCAGTGAAGCTTGCTAACCAATTTCATCAAAATAATTGACGTGCAATCAGCACATCCTCGTTTACAGAATTTCTTGCGTCCTCTGCTTTAACTTTTATACATATCGGTAAATGAGGAAAATCACCCAGGATTGATACAATTTTGTTTTGTAAAATTTTCAATAAAGCCATTTTTGATTGATTGATGTTTGGGTCAAACAGCTTAAAAATAAAATATATATACGATATTTCAATTAAACATCCACTGTTTATTGGAAAGTTTTTGTGTACAATATAATATATGATTTATAACTTAAGTATATAATAATTATAAAGCCGTAAAATTCATCACGTTTTTATGTCTCAATTAAATATATAAGGTTTGTATTTTTTTGTCAAAAGTATTCAGCATTGTAATCGCCTCGTCATAGCGAACACCGGCGATGGCAACACAGGTCCCAGCTGCAAAATTGACCCGACCTAGTAATCCATTGTGAAACGGAGCCGCCTCTTCTGGCAAAAGTCTCTCCTTGCGCAAGACGATCGATTTAGTCTCCGAGAAGCTGCAGCAGCGCCGAGAGATCGCCATCCATCAAGCATCAGCCGCAAAGGTTGGAGCAAACCTCATAATGTTCATGACTCTCTGATCTTCAATTCTGACCGAGATCATTATGTGGAACAGACAGAATTAGCCCGATATAAATAGTGCATTCGGTCCCACTGGGTCGCGCTGCAATGCGCCTCTAGTAATATAATGCACTCGCGACGTGCTAAGTGCGTGATGTTGTTTTTGGAATCCACTATGACTCTACTCAAATTAAGATGATTGTTCTTTATTTATATGGGCATTGCATTTGTAAATTTTTTTTCGCAAATAGCGACGGTATATTCTCAACTTAGGACATATTAATTTTGCAAGAAAAATAATTAAGGGTATTAACCCGAATAGATTCCATGTTTTCCCGAATCACTACTCAGCGAGTTTACATTTTGAAAGTCCAGAAAAATAATTCTCAAAGTGATCATTTAGCTGTTTGAGATTGATTTAAAATTAACTATATTTATAGTTACTAACTATATTTAAAGAATACGCTTTTATAAAAAAATACAAATATAGGAACAGAACACAATTATCGCATATAATTAAGATCAATACAGTTGCAGAAAATGCTAAATTCAAGCACCTGCCAACAAAATATATTTCAATCAAATAACATCACAGGTTGAGAAATAAACACATGCAACGAAAAATACATTCGTGTAAATATATATCGATATCCTAATTGAACTTATATCGTGTGCACAATTTGCCGTGTGTTTTTGCTACCCGCTGAAACAACAAGTGCAATAATAACTGTAGATTTACACTGAATCAGTTGGAAGCCGTTCTCCAGTCGATACGCAACACTTGCCACGGAAGTGCGGGGCTAGATTCCTTTTATATCAATAATAAATTTAACGCCACAATGCACATGTATGTCGTATACATGTATACATGTCGTTATTGACTTACAAAAACTCAACCCTTAAAACTGACGACCTTGGACATTCATCCCTATTCAGGAGACATGTAATCTACCATGGGTGTATGGGAGCCGGTGAGTTGACTTTTAAGCTACGTGGTCGATAGTCATTCTGTCCAATATTTTTGTTATTATATATATAGTAATGTGAAATGATCGGTGATAAAAGTTTAATTATTGCTATTTTATAATGGTGCAATGTATTGTCACTCTCTAGGGATTAACAAAAAATTCTTTGAAGTGACTTAGTTAAAATATTATGAAATAAATTATTATACATTTTATTATAATTAAACTTATGTTTTTAAGTGTATAGCTAAACAAGTATTAATTAGACAATCAAAAAATTATAAGAACATACTAACATAAAAAGTGTGCTATATTATTTTATCATTTTAGGAAGCTATATTTTATCGTAAGTGTTTATTATGATTATTTTTAATGTAAAACTCTAAAAGAAGAAAACAAATTGAAATAAAATTTCAATTTTATATATTTACTACTCCGTAGTATTAACTAATAACGCGAAGCGTAAACTAACATTTAACCGTCTCTGGTCCAACGAAGCCGCAACATCGTTCTGTGTGCGTCCTTTACTAACTCTTGCGCTGTTGCTACTCGGGGAATGATGTATTTTAGTTCGCTTGGCTGAGCTGGTCTTCTGACGCTAATTGCCATGGTTGAGCTACGAGCAAGCCAGTCTCGGCGCTACGAGATGCTACGAAATGCTACGACACTTCAGAATCGTCGCATAACTACAGGGCCAGTGGGATTTAACAGTTAACCAGTATTGAGTTTTAAACTTAATAATTTAACACGTTATCAAATTAACAACTAAATAAACCAATGAATACTGAAGTTACTTAACACGAGTCTGTCTACTCAGTTAGAAAAATAAAAAGTAGAATTCTTAACCCTTAACGTAAAGGGTTTAATTAAATTGCTTTTCAAATAATTATTGTTTTAAAAAATACATATATGTTTAGAGTCTAAATAAATCCGGTCACTTTTAAGGGTTTTTGCTAAGTAAATTGATATTGCCTTCATAAAACTACAAACACGTTTGTCTTTATTATTTAAAAAAAAATATATTTAGTAAATTTTAGAATATATTTTTTAATTTTCAATATGTTGTACTTGATATTTTCTATGGTTTTGCATCATAAATTTCGTGAATAATATAAACATATTATTTTTTTTTAAAACGATAATATCAAACAATCTTCATTTTATTAAACATACTCTAAAAATAAGGCATAGTTTATTATAACAGATTAACATTATAATATTTTTATGAAAAATAATATTTATTATATATATAAATATTATTTTACGTTGACGTTTGTGATTGCAGCTCATTTAGTTTAAACAAGTGAGGTCAGTTTTTACTGTAATTAACAGTCTAAGTACAACGATTTGTATAGCTTCGCTTGTAAAATGACACATAATCTTGAACTTGGATAAAATTAATCTAGTCTGAGCTCAGTTAGATTGAATGTATTATATAGGGTAAGGTTAGATAAAGTAAGATATGTGTTGGAAGCCCTGCTAGTGGAAATTGTGAGGTTAGGTCTTCTTCAGACTAAACTCGCTTTAACTTGGCTTCCAACATGGCTGCAGGCTTCTAGTTTAATGTCTTATATTCCAAAATAAAAAAAATGTATGAGGTTTGTGAAATTCAAAAGCGTTCATAATTTTAAATAGTCGTAATATTTTAGTTATTTTCCTATTTTATTTGTAAGGTTATTCAAAGTTATTTAAATCATATTATATCTAATTTACACATTTTATTATCATCAAATATCAATTAAACCACCAAAACGTACGAAACAACACAAATCAATCAATTTCCCCAATAAAAGATAACAAAGATTATTTAGAAAGAATTCATTTCGTCATATCCATACTTAAGGTATTTTTTCTTTATTGTATAATAGTGACTACCCATCACTTGTATCTTTAAAGTCAGAATAATTTTGAATAACCCACATGCGGGGGTGCTAGCCCAGCATTATATGCTAATGTGTGTGGAAATGGCTAACAAACTATGAATATTTTAATAAATGCTAAGCCACAGCGGAACAACTCTGGATTCTAATCCCCGTCAAGTAGCACAAGAGTTAGCTCAGCACTGTGGTTCCCGAGGATCAAACACTGTACGAATCATCCAGATGGAAACTCCAATGGATTAGCGTTGATGTAACATTACATTAATTAGGCTGTACACAGGGTGCGTAAAATGTTTGCGATAGTAAGAAAGTAATAGCATTATACATACGCGAGGGGTAAATTAATCTCAACGTTGAAACTACGCAAACTAACTCATTAAGGCATTAATTAATTAAAGGTGTTAACTTTAAGGTAGGAAACAATGGATTGGATTGATGACTTTGGATCTAATTAGTACGTCCATCCACCATACGAGCAATTTTAATCTATCTTAAAATATAAACATTACTAATCATTCATTTATTACCTTAGAAAACTAAAGTAAAACTTACAAACAAAACATAACATTTGATCAAAGGTTCAAAGAATGCAAGGTGTGAATAGAACGACTTTTATTAGGTTTGGCCCAGTACAAATAAACAATGCTTCTAGGGTTTTGAAATAAAAGATCACAACAATAATACACAATTTAAAAAAAAGTCTCGTGCTCTATTGACTAGTGGTTATGTGAACCCGGGTTCGAATTTGGGTAGAGCAAAAGGTAAAAGACCTTCGTGAATAACTGAATACCTCTAAAGAAACTACGATATTCAACAATGAAAAAAATGAGGAAAAAAATGCTTAAAGAAATATTAATATCAATAACAATGTATAATTTCATAAACGCAGATCACTAAATTTTTTAAATAAAAATTTAACAGTCATTCTATTGACAAAGTTTAATGGATATTTCATACCGATGAATAAAGTTAATATATCAATGCGATGTCGATAAAGATTCAATAGAATGTATCTCCATACATTATTCATTTATGATATTTCAAAAAGGGTGATTACACCATGCAATAATCTTTGAGCTCCGACCTTTACAGCCTTCCCTGTAATTATAAGAGAGGCAGTGGCGCCCCGTTACGACCGCCCACCCTCGCTATCCAATTACCTGCATGGTGTACGCACAAAGGCTCTATTGAAGCTACAAATAAAAGCCACGTCCGGTCAGCTGCGAGAGCTGGAGCTCTAAAATGTCCCCGCAGGAGCGGACGCGAGACTCTGGATCAATAGTATGCCAGGTGAGAGGTCATACCTGGATTTGTATGAAGGTACACTTACATACTTACAAACATATACACCTTTATACGTTTTGTTATAACTAAATAATGAAAAGTGTGTGAATACAAAATTAAGATTTTTAAAATTGCTAAGTGATATTTTAAGTGATCGTTAAATGCTGAAAATATGGAGACATGTTTTTTCAATACATCTGAATTCAACACCTTTAAGACCTAAATGAATTGATTTCGCAAATGAAATTAACAAAAAAATTCAGCAAGTAATAAAACCAAGATGAACAGAATTACAAACATGCGAATGTCTAGAGATTTGAGATCAATTTTAGGCATGCCTTGACTAAAAATACGATTTTCAATTGGAGGTCAAAGTACCCTAGTATTTCCTGGTCTATATAAAAGATCACAGCAACGAGTAGGCATGCTCATTAAATAGTCATTGCTTGGTTTTTTTTTTATAATTTATGGGTTGATGCGTAACACTCTTAGCGATTAAAAGAAAATGATGCTCATCGGACGTGGAAGAATCGGTATTGTTTTGGCTGCAATAACTGAGTGTGAAAAAAAACGTAAAGTGAGTGCCAAAATTACCGGCTACTTGGCCGATTGGCAAGTATTCTACTCTGAAAATAAGAGGCGGGCAAATCGTTAGGCTAAATGCTTCAAGTAATAAGCATAAAGGAAACTCGCTCGTGGACAATGTGCACTCAGTTTACGGTGCACTCGGCACGCTGCACATGTCTAAATACTATGTATTGCAGTCTGGCTTAACATTCACACAGTGAGAATTAAATTCATCTTATTTGTATGAATATATTATTTACATCAAATAACTGTATTTTAAAATCTTATTTGTTCCCCCATGAAGGTCTTGTAACTAGCCTTAACCTCAACTGTTAGTTACATGCGTGCATAGGTCGCTTAAATTATGAAGCTATACCAAACAGTTTATTTTTTGTATTTTAGAATGAAATGTTTACTTATCATCTTAAAATGATATTAAAATTTCAATATTTTTTAACCAAAAAAATATACTGCTTGAAATTATCACTTTAGTTACAATTATATGAAGACAACCACTATTGTATAAATACATTTGATGAAGTATTCTTAAATAATTATACATAAGTTTTATGAATAACATTTTAACTAAAAGTTTTAGGAAAAAAGTGTTATTTCCAGTAACGTTAATTGTCACATAACACATTTAAGATAATCTTGAAATATCTTCACACGCAGAAAATCTAACTACAATATTATATATGGTACTTTACTGTCTCATAAATAGGTTAAAATTGTTTATTTTATTATTGACTCAGTGTCAACTGTGTGATAAAGTAATCACCGAGTATCAGAGATACAAATATTTGAAGCTCGATGTTGGTCAAGGATACTGTGTTTTTATTAGTGATATATATAATACACCGCACTTTATTATCTACGATAAGAGGCACATGTGGCACTTACTGCTTATTATAAATAGTGGCTATTTTTTATTTACTTCTAGACGAAACAATCCAGGAGTTATTCTTACATTGTAACGTCGATGATTAAAGAGACATTTGAATTTAAAAATATGTAATCCGCAAAAAGTCCTCTAATGATGTGCTCAAAGTTAATGTTTTATTCAATTAAAATTTCGAGCAAAAAATACTTTTATTACAGTAATCCGCAAATAGAAATAACAATCTGGTTCGAGCTTAGTTTTGTAAAAAAAAATAGTTTTCGTACGAATTAAAAATAATTTACGTTTAAAATAAAATTTAAACGTTATTTAGGATAACGTAGATTATTTTATTGTAAATATTTTACTTTCACGAAAGCGGCAGACAGAGATTCGCGGAGGAAACCTCATTAGTACCTGCGGAGTAATTCTATTTATTTGGTAACACTGGAACCTTTTTGCATTTTGCAGAGAATACGAGCGTCTTCCAGAAAATTTTAATCTTATAACCTAACATTATTATGTTCTCTTTTGATAACGGAAAAAACAAAGAACAATAAAATTAATGAGAAAGGGACGAAAAAAATGACAACGCTTTTGCCAAAATTATATTTCTGTTTTTCCTTGCGGCGGTAGAAAAACGAATAAGGGTATTAAAAAATATAATTTTATCAAATTTATATTTGTATGAAATAAGAAAATCTATGAAAATAGTATGGTCCTAAATTCTGGAATAACAAAAGTCTTGCTACAAGTAGGTTCTTCAGGAACGTATCTCTTCTTTACTTTTGAATCTTGTACGTCGAGATCTTCACCCAAAACTGAAAGAAGAGTCTAAACAACCTACTCGAGAGAGGTCGGGACCTGAAGTGGGTGGAAACGAATCTCAAGAGAAAAAAGTACGTTGGTATGAAACACACCTAGAATAAGTCTCTTTATGGTATTTAGAAAAAAATCTGGTAGCTTTAGAAGCTGATATATTCAATAATATTTTTTTTATTCCCCGTAAATAAAGAGAAAGGCGGATAGACAATCTGTCAAAAAGACATCACAGGATTTGTAATTTTATCTAGTTAGTTATGTTTACGGAATTCGCCTTGTTTAGGAAAAATGAAGAAAACTTATTTCAAAAGCAGTTTTAATTTTACAGAATTGAAAAATAGATCTTTGTCGATTCTGCATTTTCACCTTAGATCCCATGGTTGGCGAGCAAGCGTATTAGCCACTGGACTGCGATTTAAAGAAAAACGAATAATATAAATAATAATTATCACAAAAATCAATTTATAAACCACTTAGTAGTTGCTTGTGGAGAACTTTCAGTAAGTATATAAAGGTTAACTGGGCTTCATGGTCTCTTGAAATACCGGATTAGGTCGGTATATTATGAGGCGCGTCGAAAATAGAACTTCCGATAAAAGGTGGCAAAATGTCAGATAAGGTCAAGTTTAACAAAAGCCAAGCAGCGAGAGATGGGACACTGAATAATTCATTTTATTTCTTTTAAAAATTAGACTATATCTTGCTAACGCTACTTCTAGCAAATTATTGAGATGGATTTTCTTTGAAATTTTTTATAGAATTTATGGAAAGCGAAAATTTTAACGAAACAAAATGTGCGTCTTATATTTATGAAAAATTTCATTTACGGATAATATAGTCACACGTTCATCTCGTACAAAAGCAATGTGTTTTGTTCAATAAAATATTGCTCATCACTTCTATCAAAGAGACAGATGAAATATATCGAAGAATAATTTATATATGTTTTAGTTCACATTGGTTCTTTTTGTTCGAAGTCACAAAATAAAAAAAGATCCATTACCCCAATGAAAATAACATCTAAATAAATATTCATTGCATTATGTTTGCAATGGTTTATAAATTTCCGCAAAATATCATTAAATTTTAATATAAATTATTAATGAGATTATTTTGTTATCCTTGAATTTTCAATGTTTTAATTAAAAATCTCAACATTACATTCAATTTTTATTCATCGGCCTCAGCATCGGTCATAAATATTTATCACTGTATTAATTTTATTGAAATTTCCTGCTTTGAATAAAATTTTATTGAATGGTTTTAAATAAATAAAGAGATCGCTCATTTTGGGTTGTTTGTATGGAAACCAGAAATTTATCGTTCTGCGGGTTTAAACTGGTAAATGAAAGCGGTTTTATAAATAATTTCATTAAATTAAAAATTAAATTCATTAAAATCAAATTGTATATGGGCTATTTGAATATTTATTTGGATATGAAGCATTTTTTACTGTGGTTTTATTTTAAACGTCTCTATGCTTTCTTTAAACGTTTCGTAGTCTATCTATCAATTAGCACAATTGTTTCTTAATCTTATTATCTATGATTTCACTGAGGCTCCTGACTCTAAACTCCTGGTTCAGATAATCCTGCTTTGACTCGTAAAGTTCGCATTAAAAAATAATATTTATTAAACAAAAGTATAGGTTGAATAAAAATGTAAAACGTACATTTCTAGTTAAAAATCTAATTAATTCATTTTTAAAGTGCAGATATGTGGTGCGATAGCTCTGCGTTAGTTCATTTTTAATTTATTAACAAAACTTTTTAATTCAGTGTTGCCAACTGCCGCTAATTAATCATACACGTGCGTGCCTCGCAGGAGCGGAATGAATTAAAAACACGATTACTCGACATATTGAAGGAGCTATACTGAAGCTATTTTGTTGAACAATATTTGTTTAAGGATTATGTAATATGCTAAATTTATATTTTAGATAGTATAATGATTCTATAGTGACAATGTTCAAAAGGGCATATATGTATTTGACTCTTACTTAAGTACTTAACTTGGTCTTGATGTTCTGATATATCCATAATAAATTGTCACCGCATGTTTTAGGAGTGCTTTTAACGCAGAATTAAGTTAGAATTAAAAAATACCTTTGATATTTAAATTATTTAAAATTTTGCAATTCTCAGTAAGCTTATATATTACAAGATATTCTCGCGCATCAGTAAATTATCAAATAAATCAATATCATTTATGTGTGGGCTTGAAATTAAATAACGTTGGAATGATTTAATATAATGGTACTTAAAGTAAGCCTGGTTAATAGGCGTATAAAATATAATTATATTTAGTTTATTTAAAAATCACAAGTACATAAAGTTAAGGATACACAAAAAATAAATAAAGCTATTAAATATATATTTTTTACCTTCATATATTTTAATTTATTGGAAACAGATGAGAACTTTTATTTTATATGGTATTGTTTAGCATAGATATGAGTATTCTTTAAATACTCTGCAAATATAATGCGATTGCGACTCTCCGCGGTATTTACAGTCGCGCACTATTGTGATTATATATCTTTTACAATAAGATACAGTGCAAAAGGAGGTTGTTATGTAATTACCTCCCAGCAGAATGCCGGTGAAAAATGTTACGTTTTACCGAAATTAATGTTAGATAGCTTTTGGTTGAAATTGCGCTAGGAGAAAAATTGTAGTTAACAAAGATCTAGTGCAGAAGGTAGATCTGGCATTCAGATACAATAAAACTAGTTTATACGACAAAAATATTAATTATTATTCGTTTACAAATATACATTGTACAATTTTTTTAAAATAATAATTTAAATAAATCGCCATCACGCCTATTACCAAAGCATCCTATAGCATAGATACATATACTGTCTAGATATTAATTTTATTATTTAGAAATAAAATTTTCTGCGATTATCTCCCGTGTGTATCATATAAAGTCCTTGTTTAAATTTTCTGAGCATAAATTTATTTTTTCATACAGTACGTATAAAATCAAAATGCCATACGTTGCATTTTTAATTTAAAAGAAAAATGCACTAACTTCCGTTGGCGAGCTTACATTGTTGTGTTGCCAAATTTAATGTTTAATTTACAAAGTATATTTAAGAATGAAATATAAATACATCGCAAGAGATCTCATTAGTACTTAAAATCGTTTTTATACGTTGGAATAGATATAAATAATGCTATACGAATAAACATTTTAATAACGTATTCTATGACTGATATATTTGCATGGAATCATCAATCGACTCTTTGTTTAATACCTGCATTGAAAAAATATATTTATGTTAAGTTTAGAATTTAACAATGAAAACAAAATATATACGTAACGAAAAAGTATCAGAGATATTTTGTTGAAGGTTAAAGTATATTATTTCAAACAAAACAATGTTTTAGAAAAATTTATTTTGAATTTGCATATCTCTTAATAACAAAATGTTTTACAGTTATGTTGATATTTTGGTTTGTTCATAAAACATTAACATAATTACCAAATCTATCAAGAAAAACAAAAGTAAAATTACAAACAAAAATGCTTTTAAAAATATATTTTTATTGAAAAATATCAGTTTCTACAGACAGTTTAGAAGCATCTGGGCCATTCTCTTGGTCCAGTGGAGAGCACACGTGTTTACTTGTCATTAGTTTGTTTTATTCCATGAAAAAAATTCTTAACTTCTCTAGTTAAAAAAAAGGAAAAACCATTTGAAAAAAAAAGGTTTTTTGATTTGTGAATCTTTTTATAAAAAGGTCTGGAGACTCTAACCCTGATATAATAATTTGGTTTAAAGATTTTTCATTAAAATTTTATAAGGACAGTTAAAAAAGTTGGCAGAAAATAAAAATACGAATAAGCATCTCGTCCCGTATGTATGAAGTCAAATCAGGATGAAATAGTCTTGCCAACATATTTATAGCATATATCCTACTAACTGGTTATTGTTGATTTTCTATTCATATACAACTGGTCTCTTATAAAATATTTATACAAAGCATTTTTATTAGAGAGTTCAATGACGAAGTTCGCTATTTGTTGACTATTAACTCTGCAAATTTTGAAGTTCGTCAAAACACATGCTCGAGGGTGACAGGAGTTTGGAGTTCGGAGTTAGGAATTTACACTAAGTATGAAGCAGTACAAATGCCCTCATCAGTTAGATGTGCTTTAGTTTCATGTTGAGGTTGAAAACTAAACATGGGTGTAGCTTTTGTGTAGTTGGTATCAGCGAACACATGGAAAGAGAAACACAAATTACCCCATAAAAGTTATTAAACAATGTTCACAACGGCCATGCAATTCGAAAATTCGCATTATATTTTGATATAGTGCACATTTTATGTTTTTATGCTCTCGTGTTGACAAAAGCATAAAAGTTAATACTTTTTTTACTAATGGCAGTAATACGGATTAATATTTATGCAAGAATAAAACACCGGGTATTTATTTATGTTCAATAATATTATATTAATATATGTTCAATAAACATACTTATTAGTAAATTTAACAAATATGTCGGTGTTATTATTTCTAAATTAAATTTACTGGCAACCAATATAGAACTGTTATGTAATTTGACACAGGCCTTAATTAATTTATCATACCACCCGTACGCGCACGGGACATGGTACGCGATTATACATATCAAGCAACCGCTAACCTTGCCAACTATAATTAGGTAATATTATATTATATCAAGCCTGTATTATTTATATGATTTAGTACACGTGGCCGGATATTAGATTGATATTGTAGTAAGAAAGTGAGGCACCCGATGACGTGCAATATATGTATGCTGAACTTGATCAGATAACTAGATATATACTGTATTGAATTTGTAATGTTTATTATTATGTTGATATTGAATCCATTGGAGGGAAAGTCAAATAATTCGTGTATAAATGAATTAAAATAATTTTTATAAATATTTTTTTCAATAGAACTTATCGACTTAAAATATACAAAATGTGAAAATAAACTTTAAACGAAATCATATCGGTTTTTTTTTATTTTTCTGTTTCAGTAGAGAATAAAGCCCTCTAAGCTATATCTTTCAGCTAGTTATCATGCAATGTAATGCAAATTTATTTATATAGTAGATGATCACATTGAGGATCCATGGAAATATATCGATTTAAGAAATATTCTTTAAAATAATACCTGCTAGCTAGTAAATATACTTTGACCGGAAACAGCTAGTCACGTGTCTGAAAAATATATTTCTTACGAGGTGGGAACACGTCAATACATTAGCGATTTTTTCCCAAGGGGGTCCTGCCAGCAGCGGAGCCGACCAATAGTCTCACCAGCACGGACGGGAATAGCATCAATGTTGAATACTTAAAGAAAAAAACAGAGATCTCGCAGACACCAAGAATTCTTCAGTTTCTGTGCGATCTACTGTCACTCTTCTTACCGATCCTATTTATAAGTACTTATTTTTAATCTCTCAAAGGAATTGAAGGTCATGGGTGACTGACTTTATAATATCTGTAAAAAAATGAACGCGGAAGACTATTTTTTGACATATTTTATATATATTTATAATACCATAATCATTACTAAAAGACAGTTAGACTTGCATGGATTTGATTATTACGTTATATAAATAATACAAATATAAACATTTTATCAATTTCTTAATGTAATTTAAATACATACTTGCAAGATATCCATAATCTGGAGATTTCATCACAATAGTTTTCCAAGAGACGATAATATTCACATGATTTATGTATACATTTTAATATGTATAAAATATGAAATCCTGTTTAGAGAAGTTTGAATCACCAAATGATATTTCGCATATTTATTAGTAGATACTATTATTAATTGTTCCCATAGGTAAAAATTAAATTTTTCATACGATTCACTCGGCTTGTATGGGAGTACCTCTTTTGGTTTGTGGTCTCTGAATTATACCTCGTTCAGTTGATCCAATTACAGATAAGACCAGCACACAGTCTAAAAAAGTAATAAATATCCAAAACGTTTGAAAAAATTTCACACAAATGATCACAAAGCTAAATAAACCGCATAATATATTAAATTACAATACCCCGTGGGTATGTTTTTTCCCTTGTAAACAATGTCACATTTTCATTTCTGAATACGCAAAAAATTCAATGTCAGCCCAAGAGCGTTGTAAAATTGTTTGAAATACATCCGCAACCTAAAAGCTCGGCAGTTTAAAAACGAGAAGTGTCCGTTTCTGAGATGTTGGCCAAGTCACACAGAAACCGAAATTTGCAAATCGATTTTATGAATCATAGATGCTCAGACAATTTACGATTTATTAAAGGTTTGTAGTCCATTTATTTTGCAGCCCAATTGTTTGCTTAACGTTTCATAGATGGAATTAGGATCCCTGCCAATTCGCAACAGGAGTATGTCGCAGAGTTGATATGTACGGCCTTGAAACAGTCATATGTATTTTAATTTTATAGAATTTTGATGTGAAAAATATTTTTTTACCTTTTTGATCTCATATTTTACTCAGAATACGATTATTCTGTTGGTACATAAGCTTGGTTTCGTGTAAGTATAGATCAGGGTTTACATAAAGGTTTAGGCCTACATAAACGAACAACGTTCGTTGCTTATCTTATTTCTTTCCATTATTAAAAATTGATAAAAAAGTAAGAAAGAAATGGTTATACTTGTTTTTTTTTATTATGGCAGGCGATAATGACGAAAAACGAAGACAACAAAGAAAGAAAGTATTTAAATAGAAGACGCTGCTCTGAAAAAAGATGGGTTTAAATCACAAAAAAAAAATTATTTCAGAATTGATGGTATTTTATAATACCCAAATATTTATTAATGAACTGGCTAGATGACTAAATAAAATTATATTTAGTGTATACATTCGTCTTTAATGGATTTATCAGATTCAATTGTAATAAGCTAATTAACAGCTACATATGTTAAAAAAAATATTTTTCTCATTGGTTTGTAAGAATTTATAATTTAAGAAGTGCTACAGAAATTAAGTCTTATAAAATCCTTCAATAGCTGAAATTAATCTACGTTTAAAAACTACAGGATATTATTTTCCTGATAATGAATTCATTTATTTCTAAACTCTTTAGTTTATTTGTTTATATTAAAATGGTTTTCAACACTTTAAACCAAATCATGTTAAATATAAATTTGATAATTAACTAAAAATTCATATTTGAGTGAATAGGGTTAAATTAGGTGAGTAATTTAGTCATTATAAAAATTATCGATGTTGATATGAAAGGTACATGAAAAAAAGTAACGCGTTTTCTGCTCCCAGTAAAATGATTCTCATCTAAAAATCAAATAAATAACTAAAAGTTCATACTCGGTTAAGTGGGATTAGGTAAGGTTAGCAATTTCGCATCATTTTTTATTTGGGCGTTATAATGACTCCATAAGAGAATTATAGATGTTCATATAAATAGTTAATAAAATAAGCAACAATTTTCTGCTTCTAGTGTGGTGATTCTCATTTATAAATAAAATATATAGGTTTTAGATTTGCATTTGGTTGAAATTAAACCTAATAGGAATACTCGGTGAGTCTTCACGGGTCGTATTATCTGAGAGCATATCGGAAATCGTCAAGTTGGCCAAGATTCCTGCGACTTGGCGAGGCCGCCAGAGCTCGGCACCGCATGCATGAATGAAATGTTGGACGTAACTCGTTGGAGCTTTGGAGTTATTGCTACACGATGTTTCACACGCAATCAATTACTGAATGATTCATCGATAAAATAATCAATTATAAATAATATGTTTGTATGTTAATTACGAATTTATGCAACAAGTGCTTTTTGAGTTTTCTAATCTTAATATGCTCTCCCCAATCTGTTGCTTGTGCATGGCTGTACCCTGAGCGTGTGTAAAGGCTCGGTAGTGGAGTAGTGGATTTGGAGTGATTTTAGCTGTACAAGGAGTATAAGATTTAAACGCCAGACCTGTGTAAGGAAATGATTATATAATAATGCTATTGGGCAACAACAATACGCAGACTTTTCTTTCCAATATAAAACTGCGGTGTAGAAGGACCTGCGGACTCACTACACTATTTTCCCCTTAAAAAACCACGAACACTGGCTTGGCATGAGCATGCTTGGTGAAGTGGTCCTGATGACCCAATCGATCAATGATCTTATTTACTCATTTTTATATGCTGAGTTTCATAACTTCTGACTTGCATTATATTAATACATCTTTGTTTGCTTACGTCTTCATACTAAAATAAATATTTTTTAAATTTATAAATCAATTCGCTGTCTGTTGTTGCTTAGCTAGAGAGTAATTATTAAAAACAGTTTGTATTTTGTTTGAGCAATCTATCTCTACAAATATTTTTAAAATGGTTTGAACAAAAGGCTTGAAACCGATTTATGTTTTTAATTTTAAATTGCTTGGAGTATTTTCAGCCTATTGTGTAGATTAACGATTAGTCAAGCATGATAAAACAAATAAACATATATTTTAGCAGTATTATGAAAAAAATCTTAGCGTTCGGTACATATTTAAATCAGTCCCTAGAGCAAAGGTTATATGGTATGTCCGAAAATATACATATTTTCTAAATAGGTAGCCATAAAAGCAAAATCTTTTATATTAAAAAAACTTAATGAACAATTTTTTTAGTAGTAAATCAACCAAGTGGATATTCAAACATGTCAATAAACAGACAAGCAGATAGACTTATAGACGAGAAATAGACGAAGTGAAAATAAAATAAATAAACCTATTTTTTATATTATATACATTGCAGATAAAAATATTCTGAAAAAATAAAACCCAGAAGCATCAAAAAATTACTCATAAATTATGTAGGCTATATACATGACCAGATTTTCATCTGCATATAAAATTCGTGTTACTATAACAAGATGAAGGTACACGCAGTAAATAGGTTGGTTATCATAAATATGACATTATTCCCATGGAACGTCAAAGTAACTTTTTTATCGCAGCAATATTGCACCTAAAGTAAGTCGTGTCTGGAGGGTGAATATGTTATTTAATATAAGAGGATTTGGGAAAGTAGGGATGAAATGCATGTTGAGTTTGAGATATATTTAGGGAAGCTTTTTGGGGATAAAACTGGATAAACCGAGAGACTGGGGATTTTTTTAAAAATATATTTATATTTTGAAAATATTTCAATGAATTACTCAATCTGGAAGCACGTTTTCAATTCAACACTGGTCCAATCTCTTTTAGAAAGTCATATTGATGTATTATTTTTTTTATTACATATTCAAATTTTATTTAAGATTGTAAATTGTTGCTATTGAATATTAAAACTTGGTTATATCTTCATTAACGATTCTTAAAAAAATAGTATTTTTCTTAGAATAAGTGCATTTGCTAAACCGCACTACAGACCGTAATTTTGTAAAAAAAACCTTATCTGTTTATTTATTGTTTTAACGTATACATTAAATTAAAAAGAAAAACCTGTCGATATCTTAAAGAAATTTTTATTTTATGTGATAAACTATTTTTGCAAATATTTAAAAAAATATCAGAATTATAAAAAGCAACACTTAAGTGGCATAGAAATCTAATAATAAATTGATTTACTATCGATAGTATGATAATTTGCCTATCTAAATCATATGTCACTACTTGCACCATTTGTTCTCAATCATGTTGTAAAAATAGTCGGAAATAAATTTTGAGGCAGTAATATTTTTATATTTACAATGCGAAAGAATGCTGACACATATCTTGCATCGCTTGCCAATACGCAAATGATATATCACACGTCCATATTATTACCCACAGTAATTTCGTACTGAAAAATATTATGTTTAAAAATAAGTAAATTACCTAACATATTTTACGATATTCTTTAAAAAAAATTGACTTTTTGAATAGTGCACACACGATGAAAGCAAATCGCTAACTACATTTTTTTGGATGATAAAAGTATGTTCGATCTGCATGAATTAATTTGTTGCTTGGATTTATTAAACATTTAATGAAAGCACAAAATAATAAAGGATGCTATAGAATATTTTATAAAAAATACGCATAGTTACGTCACGCTATCTATCATCTCTCTTCGTTATTAAAAATAATAAAAGCTGGGATATTATGTTTTTTAGGGTCTAATAAATCATTTTCTATTTCTCATGAGAGTATCTCTGTTTGAAAATATCTCTTTAAAAATGTCCTGTTAGTGTTAAAAAGATATGATAGGACGAGTAAAAAAGTGAGTCATTTGAACTCATAATGGTTTTATTATTGTAAGTTAAAAAAATGATAGATAAGGAGTAATATCCTTAAAAAATATTTCATAGTGGACAACTTGCGAACAAAACACCAAATTTTAAAATCAACATACTATTAAAAACTTACAAAGATAACAATTAACTAAGGGTAAATTTTATATTACAAGATTGCAAGATTGCAAGATTGTTTCCGAAATTCGACTCAAATCTTTTACAATGTTTGTTTTTTATTATCTGCAGATGGTAATTGTCTTATCCTTTTTATTTAACTATCTCATAAGTATGCTGATTAATATTTTTGTAACTAATTGAGCTAAAATATTGAGATCCGTTACTATATTATGATATTTAATCAATACAATAACAACGTAAAGTTACAAATCTCCTGCATGTATAGTTATCACAAGTAAATAAATTATAAAAAGCGTTTAAAGTTCCCAGGAATAAAATAAAAAAATTCGCTGTAATATATATATAACACCCAAGCAACCTGATCAACTCACAAGAAGTGCTGCCAAGACCTACAGACATACCAAAGTTATTTAATTTATAAGGCTATAAAGCTTTCACTACCAGCGTTTGCCTTGAAATGCGTATTTACAGGAATTAAATGATTGGACTCCTCACGAAATGTGCACAATAATACAGAAGACATTGCATATTATACGTGACATACATTTGCAAGCCTCCCGGGAATTCGTCTAGCACGAGCGGCTACAGGAGCTTTCGCTTCCATCGCTTGGTTAGTATTTCGTGTTTGCTAAGCCTCATGAGATACAAGACTGAAAACTTTATAACATCGATTACCTATAATTTTTTCACGTAAAACTAAGTCATAAACGTATACTTTAAAATCAATGGTACAATAAAGATGTCTTAGTACTAAACAGAAGGTATAGCCGGCCGTAAACCAAAAGAGAAAGCCAAGTTGCTCTTACTGGTTAAAACTTTTACTAATTAATATAAACCTAACCTAACCTAATATGAAATAACTTAAGGCGTAATATATTAGCAGCCCTCGCCGCCACGGTTTACAGTGCTTTTGAAAAGCTTTTATTAAAAAAAAAATAATAATTTAAATCTATATTGAAAATGATTCAAAGAAACTCTCAAAAAATATCATCGTGACTTTTTCTGAGAGTTTCTTTGAATCATTTTCAATATGTGAAATAATATGCCTAATCATATTAGTAAGTAATATAAGCCTGTAAAGGTAATTAAAACGCATTTGATTGACGTTCAATCCACAAAATAGACATATATAATTTAAAACGACTGAAGCATTTGAATAAAAAAATAGATTTAATATGTTTTCATTATAGCCAGTCTGCTGAAAAACGGTATTATTCATATATACTTAAAAACAAAGAGATTGTTTTAAATGTTTATCAACAGCTATTTATTTCGATCAAACATCGCCGGTTAAAATGAATTATAAATATATTCAAGCAAAATAAACACGTTTCATTTTATGAACCAGCCTGGTTGGGCAGAAAGTAATATTTATATTTGCTATGAATTTAGTTGTGTTGACCTACAGGCTTTTGCGTATGGATTGAGTTTTTAGAATATAAATTTCTGTTCGCGGCTGGGCAGACTAATATTAAAGTTGGTTTTCATTTTGGCTGAAACATAATCTCGCGTTCCGTTGTATTGTCTTTTTTCCCCTTTGTTCCCGGAAATTATGATGGTTTATGGGAGGTTTATATTTATTATCCCATTTTATGAAAAAAATGTTGTTCATTTTTTGTTGTTGAAAAAATGTATTGTTTTGAGAATTAAATCGATGCGCGATGGTGGTTATGGTTTTGTAGATTTTGGTTTGATTGATGAAATCAATGATCATATATCAAAAAGCCAGAAAAAAATCTTCAAGCTCAGAAAGTAGGTTTTTATCGTTCCTTTTTTATCGATTTTTTATATATTTAAGGAGTAACAATTTATCTTATGTTTTTGTCGTTATGTTTGACAAAATCCAGTATGTCTCTACCCCTAGCAACGCGGAAAGCTAGACGACGTCGGAAGCTAATAATAGGGTGTTTTGTATGCTTTGCCGAAGTTCGATAATAGGTCAAGGCAATCATAATTCACATCTCAGACATCCCTTTACAACATATTTTGAGTGTATGTTGAAAATTTACCATGTCAGCTTCTGTAATAAGTAAATTAGGGACAGTCTTTATATTATATTGTAATTAAAGAATTCTGGGATATAACTGTGCTACACACTTTCACTGACGATTCACATTAAGATTTTCGATGGTTTTTATAAGTAAGTTTATGTAGTAATTTATAAATCAAATAAAAAATTAAAACAAAACATTAAAAAATCCCAAACATTATCAATCGAGAAGGTAAAAAAATATATTTAGCAATGTTTTTATGTTTTTCGAATGGCGTTTAAAATTTATTACATGTTTCAATTTTTTTTAAAGTCTTTCACTAACGAAGATTAATTGCCCGTGACGGTCTATGAATAGCGCGTTTTTATTTATTACGTACGAGCATCATCAAAGCTCATGTCGCATTTTTCTTAATCCCAGGATTAAAATAAAAAAATATATATATTCTGTAGGATGTAACAGTCTAGAAGTACTTCCAATAATATAATAAAATGCTAATGTGGCGTTATCAAGCAAATAAATCATCGTAAACTTTAATGAAAAATAAAAAAAATAAATCTCGAAGGAGTTTTTTTATTACCATGTGTCTATTTATTTTTTGTGTTGTTTTGTATAAGTAATGAAATACAAGAAAACCTTTGTATTTGGCGTTTTGAATAACACGGCATTGAAATTTCAGCAGTGGTTATTACATTTTTGAGCTCCTTAATAATATTTTTGATTAAAATACTTGAGTGATTGTCCACATTTTTTGTTTTTATTAGTGACCGGTTTCGCCAACCTTTCACGTTGGCATTATCAAACAGAGCTCTTGGCATTATCACTCTGTTTGATAATGCCAACGTGAAAGGTTGGCGAAACCGGTCACTAATAAAAACAAAAAATGTGGAAAATCACTCAAGTATTTTATTCAAAAATATTAAAATGGAATTCCACCAAGTACTCTCTGTCAAAAATATTGAATTTCTCTCCTTAAAAATATCGAACAAATTTTTTTTAAAGAAATGAAATAATAAACATATTTCAATAATATTCTAATTAATTAATAGGTTGATATATATTATATTAATAGCAATGTATATTTTTTAAATGACGTAACAAAAACCTTAAAATGTTTAATATAAACAAAGAGAGATTTTTTTTATGTACCGTTGATAGCTTTATGACGTTTATTTTTTGATAAAATAAAATAAAGTAATATAAAATATCATACCAATATCCGAATTTTGGTATAAGAGTTTTATAGTTAACAAGTGTTTTTTCACAATTGCGCGAAAATTGACAGTTTTTGCGCGTAAATGTCTATTTTTATATTACCTCGTGTATTACGTGTGCATTATTTTCATTGTGCTCTAAACGGAACCCGGGCTGTGCCAAACCAGCTGGATGTACAGCTCATAGCGATCTGTAAAAATGGCCACTGTACTGGTCCATTATTATTTTTGTTGAAATAAATACACTTTCGCTTCACTTAACAATAAAATATATTTGAATATTTATTTTTTTAAAATACGCCCGAATAGGTTTCATTTTTACATGTGCCTGGTAACAACACAAATGCAGTAAATAATTTTTCATTGTATTTTTAAACGATATTTGTAGGATTTCGGTATAAACGTTCTTATTTCTTATTTATATTTCATAGTTATTAAGCTTTTTTGTTTTTTTTAACAGCTCTGCTGTTTTGCTTTATTTTTAAACAATGCAGTGAAGATTTTATGATACATGATTGCCTTTGATGCTTCTGTTACTGGTACAGAACTAACATTCTGTATCTTCTTCATCGGGTGCCTCTTCTCAAAGGAGGTTGGCGACCATCTCACTGGGGTTTAATTTATGCTGATCCAGTGTTCATGGTTATCTTAAGGAAAATAGTAAAGTGGGTCCCCGAGTACTTCTACATTCTACAACTGACATTTTGTATACAATTGCTTTATATCAAAATATGTATTGGTACTCTATGGCAGGTGTGATTAAAAAAAGTAACGTTGTCTGAGGCATCAAGATTTATTTTTTTTCTGTGTATCTATTTCCGTCACTACTGCCTGCGCGAGAATATAAAAACGGCGAGGATTTCGTCTAAGAAAAAAGCTCGTCTACTGCGCACGTGTTTCGGGCATGTCGTAATTACCGCGTTGTATTTATATCCGGTCCAAGACACACTCTGCGCAAATAACACTTTATTTTAAGGTATAATGTTGAAATATTAAGCGTTTTGTGATGAGACAATTTATTCCTGTAAAACCAAATGCTTTGAGAGATAGTTTTAATATTTGTGTACAAATGTTTTCTTCTTCAAAAGTAACTGCGGCCATCTTTTTATCCGGAGATTTAAAACATGATATTTTTTGGTTAAAATAAAAATAAGTTTTGTACTTATTTTCAGGAAAATGTGGTAATTTATTTAAGCTACTGAGTGGCGTATATTTTCTGTTGTACTTTTGAAATTAAATAAACTCTGTAGTGAAGTGTCTCAGAAAGTAAAGAGGTTAAAATAAGTGATACTTAACATTGGCGAAAAACTGTAAAAAAATATGTGTTTAAATTATCTACAATAACCATGAATATAGACTTTATAAAAAAAATTACATTTGATATTAATGTAAAAATACAGTTTAATCTGACGGCTTTAACAAATAATCCTTTTTTGTTTGCTTAAAATTAGAGCGATAAGAATGTTTTTGTGCTAATAATATATATTCTAAATTTTTGACAGTCTTTTTCCAAACGATAGGGTATGTATACACGGCTAAAGAAATCTCATCTAAAAAAATATCATACACAAAGAGAATAGACAATGTCTGCTATAAAAAGAAAAAAATAATAAAGAACCCAGAGGTCAAATATTATACATTGTGCTTAATTACGCGTCTTTATGACTGATATTTAAAAATAGTTTACGAATTCTGAAAAATTACTAATGATAAAAAAAAGAAAAATAATCATTATGAGGATAATAACTTTGTAAATAAATATGCTTCTGTATTCATTTTATTTTAATAAAAAAACGAAATATTTTATGATAATGGCGATGCTTCTTCAGCAAGGAAGTAGAGGAGAAATAATGTGTATCCATAGCAACAGTTTTGTGGAAGAAACACGAAAGGAATCTGAGATGTTTGTGGACTAGAATAACTGATTCATGAGATGTTCTTTGAAAAATACAACGTTGGAATCATTCATGGATATTGAAATCTATATATTGTCATAAATAGTATTTTGAAAGGTGTATGTTTTATATAAATAAAGATTGAATTCAGCCACATAATTTATTAGAATTTTCATAAAAAGTTTCAATAAAAACATAAGATATACAGAGTTTTAGGAATAATTTTTGATTTTTGACTATAAACGGAATATTTTTTTCTGAATACTTAGTTAATATTTGCGGAAGTTACTTTTTCATCATAGTATATTATTTAATAAAAATACAATTTTCTTGTCACCTCTTATGTTTCATTGATTATTTTTTATTATTTTTAAAAAGTGTTTAGATCTTATGCTTTCAAAGATTTCTTAAATGTAATGAATGTTCTACAAAAAATAAATTTTAAGAGCGGCGCTATGTAATGTTTTTTTTAAACTATGTATGAATCAAAGATTTTACGTTGTCAAAAATCTCAAAAAGGCTTTTGTTTTACGTAAATTTTACAAATAAAAGCTCAAGCTCAAAAATGCCTTAATAAGCTCACATGTTACATTAAAAAGTACTGTAGCGCCTGTCACAAAGAAATTCCTGAAAGCTTTCGTTCGCCCTTATTGCTCTTATGACAGCGCTAGGCATGTTTCATGAACAGTCTCTCGACAATGTTATGTATCACGACTCACGACTCACGACTCACGACGGATCCTACATAGTTGGTGTAATGGACGCACATGTCGCTGCCAGTATTAAAAAGTAATAAAGAAAACGCCTGGCGACAGGCCTGCTGGATTTTACTGGGAGAACCAGGGCGGAAAAATAATTTGTTTTCAAATAATGCTTAATAAAAAATAAAAACATTTTTAAAATAACGTAACGTCAAAATAACTCATCGACAACTGAAAAAACAGCTATTTAACAAATTCCAAGCATCAAAAGTTAATGTACCATTTAGATAAAAAAAAAACTGACGACATGATTAATTGTATCTGTGCTGCAAATATAATATTATAAAATAAAAATCTTCGTAAAATTTAAATATTCGTGATGAATTGAAAGATCTGAAACTCATTAGTCGCTTAGTCATATTATACAATTTCGAAGACATAAATTAAAATTAATAATATACATGGTTTACTTAGCCCTGGTATATTTTTTTGCTACGTCCATTTACGCTGTCTAATTTAATAGAGCTCGTTCATAGACGATATAGTTAAAAGTGGTCGTTATTTGAGTATACCACATCGTACAGTGCACTTGGTGATATCACGCGGATATTTCCGCAAGCATGTTTAATTCCGAGAGGAGTGTAGCTTGGCAGGGCCTTAATATGTAATATACTTTTCAATGTAATTTGGTGAGAGATTCCAGGAAATATGAGCTTTTACTGTAATGAAATTTGAAGTTACGCATATTAACAAAAGTGCATATTATAAATAGGAGTATGGTTTATTTTAATTACTGTGTGGAAGGGAGTGTTACTACTCATTCAGGTTATTAAAAACTAAAATCTGATGATATTCTATAATTGATAATAGATTGAAATAGTATAGTATATGTATACAATTAAAAAAAGGTCTTTTTATAAATATAAGACAAAAATTTACCATTATTGTATTATTAAATTTCTAGATTATATTTGCCATTTTTTATATAAAACTATTAACAATTATTTGTTAACTGCAAACGACAATGAAATGCTTAAAAGTATGGTATTGATTTTTGTAATTTTTGTACATATGTTAAAAATGAATGATTCCTACAAATCATGCTTTAATAATTTATGCTACAGATTTTTTTATTATTTATTAAATGTTAATATTTCTGCATTCATAAATAATTGAAAGTCTGTACTATTCATTATAAATATTCAGTCGATGTGTCCATTATGAAACTAAGTGTGTAATAAAATAAAGCAATACGGCTGAGAGAAAATAAAATCAATACAAATTTGCAAAACTTGCGTGCAAATCTATTCTTGCACGCAGCGTTTAAGAAAACCATTGATTGCTCCAACGAAAAGAATTTAGCAAGCTCTTGGTGTGTATTTTTCTTTCTTGTGTTGGGTTATTAATGAACATTCGGAAAAATGGAGTGGCAGCAGCCAGGGTGCAAAAACGAGGCGATCTGTAATTATTTCTATATGGGGTGGAGATGCGAGAGCGAGAGAGAAAATGTGTGTAAAGGTTTTATCATATAGAGAAAACGCATCCGATTAATTCGCAGATGAGTGTGCCGGAATAATGATTAGTTGCTTTGTTATATGCTAGAAGATTGATTATATAAAATTTCAGAATGGTTTATTTTTTGTAAATATTGTTAATAAACGTTTCATAAAATTTTCACATTAATGCTTAAACAAAATATATGGTACTTTTGATATAGTAAATTTCACAATCTTTTTAAACTGGTTTGCAAACACAAAATTTAATCGTGGTGTTGATTTAAAAAAAAAATTGTTTAGGTGTGAATTATTTAATATTACTAAAACATGTTTTTTAAATATAAACACAATTTTATCAAACCTGTTGTTTTTGTTTGGACCTTGCTTTTTGTATTAAAATAATTTTAGGTTGTATTAGTTAAATTTTGTTATAATAAATTTACTGTTCGGAAATTTGGGTTTCATTAAATTATTATTTAACAGAATTACCTAATGGTGCGTGGTTTTCAACTGAAAATACAACCACGTTAAAATTCAATTAACAAACGTGCATTTCACACAAAAGAAACAAAGGTTATTTAAATCATTGTTTGTTGTAAATTTGTTAAAAATAAATATAGAAAAAAATGTTGAAAAACGCAAATTATTTTGAATTATCAGATCATTATTACAAATTTTTTTTTGTAAAAGCTTTAGACCGCAAGACTAAAAAGATAAGTATTACAAAGCAAACAACAAGCAAAGTTATTGTGGTCATATCCAACATTGAACATCTTTGGATTTACCTTGCTATTTAGAAAAAAATTAAAAAGTTCCTGCATAAAATAATATTTTCTTGAAATGTTACTAAGTGGAGAGGAGATGTGAATTTGTAAACAATTTACAATTTTTACTGAATTATACAAAAAATATTACTCTTTTCAGATATAAACCTAATACACACAAGACGTTTAAATCACGTTTGATCAAGTTGGTTTATTTAAGATCGAGAAAAAGAAAAACCTTAAAAATCATTTAAAATTCACAAGCTTATGAAAAAATCGCACATTACATAAGGAGGCATTCACAACTGACTTTAAATTTTGTGTTGTATGATGTAAAATAAAATATTTTAATGGGATATGAGAATTGAAAGCAGAGTTGTTATAAGAATTATTAACCATAAAAAGTATTTTTAAAGTATCAGTGAAAATAACGAATCGGACAAAATCCACGAATAGCCAAAGTGGTCGAATTCACCTGTAAAATAATTAAGAAATTACCTATGGCATTATCCTTAATTACTTAATAACAACATTTCCATCCGGAATTCAGATCGAAGAATGATTTTAAGAGCATTACTAATTCATAAAATAAATTAAATGGTTGAATTATTAACAGTTGACCAATTGGATATTCTGTTACAATTATATTGAGTAAATTAACTTATATTTTAAAAATTAAAAATGTAAAGTGTAAGTAGAAGTGTAAATCAATTTAAAACAAAAGTAATCTAATAATTTATGACATGATTTTTTGAAATAATCACAGCGTCCGGTTTGGATAATTATTCAGCATTCAATTATAAAACCTATTTATTATTAAAATTTTACGCGTATGAGTGAATAAAAAAATTATATTCAATTTTATAACGAATTTTAACCAAAAATTCATTTGGAACACTATACATTTTTGATCAACATCTAAGCAATGAAAAAACATTTACATATAAATATATTTCATAGTCTTACATAACGCTGAAGCGTGCAATCTCAACGTTATCGTTAAAATTCGTAACGATGTGTAGTTTCCAACGTTTGAATAAGTTACTTGTTTCTACATTTAGACGTGTTGTTTTTCCGTAAGCTTTGGCGTAATTCCGCCCCGAGTCCATTGCCCGGCCGCCCCCGCCCGCCTCCGCCTGCCCACCGCCCATTATTAATACAAACTGATTATCGCGTCCTCGTCGCGACGCTAACCGCGCAACTGGAAGCGTTGTAACTCGAGGTATCACATTTAATACTCATCCGCGTACACACTAACAAAAAAATATTTTTACGCATATCCTATGGAAATTTGGCGAACTGATGTGTTTTCCCAAGAAACTGAATGCTAAAGAATAAGTTAAAAAAAAAAAACGACAATTCAATATATTTTGATGTAATTTATAAATGTAAATATATAGTTTAGTAGTATGAAATATTATTGTTTTTCGGTTACACCAGAAAATAAACGCGTCTTATTACGTTCTTAGACCGAAGCATTAATTTTTTTTTTCTTTTATATATATACTATAGGTTTAAATGGTTACGTTTTATCTTGACATTTATTTGTCGTTCTGCTTTGGCAGTTGCTTATTCCTAGGAATATCCTCGAGTATTTTAGTCTGACGTAGATGCAGCGCTCTTAAATAATATCCAATTAATCTCAAAAGTAGCGCATGTAAACGACAAATGAGACATCTAAATAAATATAAACGGTGTAGATTTATTTATGGTCCAAAATCGTGAGTATAGAGCGATATGAAAAATGTACATTAAATATATTATAAATTTTACAAAATAGGACGTTATATGAATTATGAGTTTGATTTCGCATGACAGAATCAAATAATTTTATAAAAAAACGCACGATTTTCCAAATCTTAGTCGAGTTCTGTAATAAACCTGTCAAATTTTATTTTAAAATGAACACTACTTTTAGTGTTTATAATAGATAAGTTGTATTTGTCATTGGTTTTTTTTGCAGTAGATTTTTTTAAAAACCTTTGGCACTCGTGGTTTGTAAAAGATGCATTAGTGTTTTTTTGTCATAAATTATGTAATATCTTTTATAATCGTACCGATTAGTGTTGGTGTGTTTGATTTGAATGCTATTCATATTTTTTTTATTAAATATTTCTAGAAAAATTTAAAATTACGCTTTTGCTTATAGATTCAAATTAACGATTTTAATCAAGGTATTTGACGATGTTTGTCATTATGAATTTAAAAACTATGTTTTTTTTTATTTTGTGTATAGGACTTGCTTTTTGGAACTATTATATATCTATATTATTGAAATAATTTAAAAAAAATTCACCAATAGGATTTCTCGATCAAATTGAATATTTATTGATGATTTGATAAAATTATTTGAGCTTAAACGAAAAATATCAAGTCACGGAAAAATATCACATAGTGAGTTATAATCTTCTTCATGATATTAGCGCTGAAATGTTTAAAAAATGAATCCTTATATTATAGCTTTAGCTATAATTTATTTGAGAAAATTCTTTTATAAGAAAAATATATGTTTTCATTTTTTTGTGGTTGCACACGTTGAATATATCAGACATTGGCAATTTTTTTAAATCTGTAGTTACTCAAATACTATTATCCTTTCTTTTATATGGATCTTTTCTTTGAATAAAAGTCTATGCTGTAGAAAAAAAAACGAGATGGTCACCAACCTCATCTGAGCAGAGGCACCTGTAGTTACTTTTAGATGTGGTTTTAAGTTTTTCAATCAGTGGCAGAACAATCTCTATATGATAATTTCTTAACCCGTGTCTTGCTCTTTGTCATGTGTGACATCCCGCCTGTTAATATTTATAACGCGTGCGATAAATAACCGAGGACACGTCTGTATTTGCGGAACACTCGCCTAGGTTGCTTTACTTCTGTCCATTGAAGATGCGACTAGGGAGGGGCCGCGTCACGAGCGCATTCCTGGCACGCAGCCCGCTCACGGCGCGTGACTCACGACCTGGCAGCGGCCCAGCACTGGCGTTGCCCAATCTGAGGATTTGCAATTATTGGACGGCTTGAACATCGAACGGTGCTTTTTTGTACGTCATCAGTTTCATAATTTCAAAGCCTAATTTTGCAATGTCATATTCATTGATAAAATTTATGATCCGAATGTATACAAAAAATTACTTTTTTTCGTTTATTTTATTTATTTCAAGCTCAATAAAAAATTATAAAATTCTACTAATATTACCATTTTTCACGATTTCAAAAGCTTGGTGTGCCTTGTATTTTAATGTTTAATATTAAATACATTTAAGCAATGATTTTTTTTAAACATTTCAAAACCCGACTATAAGAATAATTAATATTCAATATTTCTGACAGAGAATTCCATTTTAATATTTTTGAATAAAATACTTGAGTGATTTTCCACATATTCGTTTTTATTAGTGACTGGTTTCGCCAACGTTGGCATTATCAAACAGAGTCTCTGTTTGATAATGCCAACGTGAAAGGTTGGCGAAACCGGTCACTAATAAAAACGAAAATGTGGAAAATCACTCAAATATTTTATTCAAAAATATCAATAATTAATATAATATTACACTAAAAGGTGATATTTACAGACGTTATTAAGATATTCAATTGACGATATCAGCTAATATAAATAAATTCCATCGTATTGTAACGTGATAATATCTTTTCTAATTTTCGATCATGTTTCTACAAATATAAAATTTTTCAATATTTCAAAAATGAATATAGTGAGTACATTTTTAAATATTATCAAGTTAAATCTGATGGTGCAATATCTTGAACGATATTCGCGGAATCCTTCAGTATTTCATTGATATTTGATCTGATTTGTTGTATACTCAGGTTAAATGGATTACAAAGAGAACGTTGAGCAAGCGATGTTTTTCTACTGATAGTGCCATTTATAGATTTTACAAATTAATAGATAAATTAGATTGCTCAAATATATAAATTAATAAACAATGGTTGGTAGATACAGCTCCAGTTTAAATACATAAGTTTAATAAATCTTACCTGAATAATTGATTATCTTAAATTATTTGATTTGAATATTACCTAACAAAATTATCTGAATTTTGTAACAAATTTTTTGGTTATCAAAAATACTTATTAGTAGTGTTTTATTACATTTGAACCTTTGAAAATATTTAACTATTGAGATATTACAAACTAAGCTTATCCGACGTAGATATAAAACGCGAATTTAAGTTTTTATAAAAGCATTAAGTCATTTGCATGAAAATCCATTTGAAATTAGTATAAGAAGAACCTAAAAAGTAAGCGATGCATTCACTGCAGTTGCTTTATGAGGTTTTTCATTTCTTGAAAGAAGGGAGCGCCATTCAGCAGTGAATGAATGTAGGTCAGAAAAAACTCTTGAACCAAATTTCAACCCAGAACTCTTTTCTTGCTAAGGAAGTTACCAGACCGCGCTGCAATACATTATACTTTATGAAAGGGCAAACGTTTCTACGTCTGTAGAAAAAGGTACGGGCCTCGCGTGATTCTCACGTGTTATATACGTGCATTATGCGCAACATCGAAATATTTTTGATAAAAAATAAGCTGATAAATCTAAAGAAAGACATAAAAAAAAAGAAATTGCCTGTTTATGTTTATTACGGGCAATAAAAAGCGTTTCCTATACCTTGCTTTATGCGCTGTGCCTTATGAATATGCTTTTTTTGGAATCGTTTTCCAAACTTATATCACGATTTAAGGGTGGCAGATTTTCTGCAATAACATATCACAACTGAAAAGTTACGGAATCTTTTATATGTAAAATATGATAATAATATAATAATAAGACCAAAATGTTCAAGAGACTTTCAAGATTTTAAAAAAATAAACCGATACATTGTTTTAACAAAAACGAACGAGGTTTTATTATACTTGCTAAGTTTTTTTTTACATTTGAAATAGCGATATATAATAGAAATTGGCATTGTGTTAAGCGGGAATCAGTGATATATATCGATATTTTGGCAATCTTCTTCATTAAGTGCTTCGCCTCAGTTTGGCGACCATTTCATTGAGCATATACTCATACTGAGCCAGTGTTCATGGTTTTCTAAGGGGAAAATAGTGTAGTGGGTCCGCAGGTTCTTCTGGTTCACAGCTTTGGCGTTTAGATCTTATACTCCTTGTACAGCTAAAATCACCCCAAGTCACTTCCAATCACTTTACACACGCTCAAGGTAGAGAATGTCAACCATGCACAAGAAACAGAACGGGAAGGTATCGGCGATGACGTATTAAAATAAATACTAATGTAGTGAAATAAGCATTATACATTTCTATGAATATGTAAATCTAAAAAGCATAAAGCGCACCACAATTTGAATGATCACAATAACTGCACCGTTATTTCAGTGCCGCTCCGCAGTTTTTACAAAGGCGAGTCAAACGGCGCCCCGGAACAAAAGTTTTTCACTCCCAGGCCGCAATTTGTGCCGGCTTGTTCCATCCCGGCACGAAAGTTTCGCCCTCGCCGGGGTGCGCCGGGCTGCGCGTCGCGGGGGAAACACTCGCCCGAAACTACCCCCGCCCCAAAGGACGGAGGGCGGTGCAACATATTATATTTTACCTGCTCTGTCCGGTGTGGCCAGATAGCGCGAGCTTTTTGCTACCTATGAAATGAGAACTATGTTTGCATTTGGAATTAGAAACGAAGCGGGGAGTTTTTTGTCTTTGTTTAAGACTGAGTAATTCCATTAAGCAATTATTCATAAGGTTATCTAAATTGTTTGTTGCATTAGACCATAGGTTCCCAATGTAGTCAATATCAACCCTCATGGGTCGATTCTGCCCTGCAAGGGGTCGATTACAGTGAAAAATTAAATTGGGGGTCTACAAGAGTGGATCCCATTGGCCATGTTGGCCACGATATTTTCAACAATATGCACGTTGAGTTAATACAACTGAATTATTGTTTCAAAAAATGTTTACTCAAGTCAATCGGTTGATAAATATCAAAGATATTCAATGTTTACATACCGATATAAAATGTGGCGCACTCTGTATATCAGATAAAAATATGTTAAAAATTAAATATTAGCAAGACAGGGTCTACAAAAAACAGTAAAACTCGACAAGGGGTCGACGGGACGAAATAGTTTGGGAGCCTATGTATTAGACTATTTCACAATAATTCCACAAATTATATGATTTATGATGAAACAAAGATAAAACTGTAAGTTGAACGCATGCGAAAGTTAGATCATTGGAGTGAGCGAAGGATAGAATATTGAAATGTTGTGATCGTCTTGCTTGAAATTCAATCTATTACCAGATGTATCAACGAATGTTTCGAAATTTTGGTGTTTATGATAAAAAAACAGTTAGTTTATATCAAATTTATTTTATTTAATATTAAAGAGAATTGTTAAAAAACTGAAAAATTTAGTATATAAAATAATTTGGGTTGGTAGAAGTATAATTTATTAATGATATTGTACAAAATAAAGGAAAATATACGATACATAATTTAGCAAATTTATAAATGTAGATTCGATTACAATCTTATTTAACTTTGGGCAATGATTTTTTTTAGCATTTTGTTATATTTACTTATAATAAACGTAAATATTAAATAAAATTTTACTCGATATTGTAATTCGTTTAGGGGCAAGAAAAAAAGGCTTATTGCCGAGTGGGATGACAAATGACCTTCTCCGCCCCAACCGGACACTGAGGGTAGTAATGCGGGTAATGGTGGGGTGCGGTAATGCCTATAGAGCCTGCTGCGAGAAAATGGAACTAATACTAGTTTACCATCTGCTCTGTATGGCATTGAGTCGAAGTATGACCCTCTAAAGTGTAGTTTGATTGGTCTCGGCTGTTATATGTTTGAGTTTCAAATAGTTTGCAAGAATATTCGGTGCCTAGAATTGGAAGTAACTTATATTGTTCGTTCATAGTTTATTTTTAAAATCTCCACATCGCACTGAAATACCAAACCACCCGGAGGCAATGACACCTATATAATATTTTTTTGTTTATAAATAAGCTAAAAGCCTATAAAAATGACTTATTTTTCAATAAATAAAACAATGTTTATTGAAATGAATTGTATTAAAATCAGTTATCGAAAAATTACTATTATTTAGATAACGAATGTGAGTAAATCGTTTAAAACGCAATAAAGTACACGTCATAGAATTAAATCATTACTGTGACTAGGCACTTACGTTTATAAAAGGCATTATTTAAATTAAATTTAAAAATTCACGCAACATAAATAAGAGTGATCGTAATAAAAATATTAATAAAAATAACCTTTCCATGTGTACAGTATATTTCTGTATCACATGTTATCGATTTCACAAGGCAACATGCTGACATTGTAACATATTATGCGATATATTTTATACAATTATTTTAATATACAATAATGCCATTGATTATGGACTTAAGCATTTAAGCCAACAGTTTAGTTGTTAGTAGTAAAGTGCACTTACAGATAATCGATGATGCAAATATATGTTATCAAATATCACTTAAATAAACACTGTTTGATAATACACACTGGTACTAGTTGCAATGCCTACACAAGACTGAGGCGCTCTCTGCGGTATCAAGTGAAGTATTGTATTTTTTATTGTTACTGTTAGGGTATGACACAATATCGTCAACACTTGCACAGCTGACTTTTTATGATTCTAATAAATAATATTCCGAATCAATATTATGACAAAATTGTATTGCAGAATATGCTTGTCTGTTGTATGTTGAAGTGAATTAAGTTTTTACGGTACCTGGAAAATAAAATATAATTCATCGATTAAAAAAAAAAAAACATCATTAGTTACCATAATAATATTTTAGATCCAAGAATATTGGCGACAACTGCCAATGTATAAAATTATTGTGTATCATATTAAATACAAATTGTAATATTTTGAATTTAAGTGCTACAAAAAATATCAAAGATAGTAGAATTAATACTTTTAGGTAATAATGAATTGATATATAAAACCTCTGAGAGACTACCGGTCGAGTAAATAAATTTGATAAAAAAATATTTTTCATAGTATTCAAGTCAAATGTATTATAGAAGTAAAACTCAATATCATAGCTCTTTGCCAATCGAAAATTTGAAATTTCAGTGCTTTGCTTGGGACAATCTAATATTTTTAAATGTCGATTTTAGATTGAAATACAAAATCAACCATGAAATGGATCTTTGGAAAATGGCTCTGAGAAATTGTACGGTCAATGAAACTCAGTATAAATATGACAACTCTCAGCATGCTCAAGAACAATAATATTTCACAGAAAGTGATATTGCTTCCACATGGTAAGCACGAATATACAAAATGTACGCTCCGGTCTAGCAGAACAATATCACTCCAAGTGCCATAAGCTCACAGGGTATAATCAAACCACAACATCGCGCAGCTGCCGTAATAAAGTTAATAAAACATACCCGGCATGTCGTGCCGTGACGTGTGCGCAAGAGTTCATGTACATGATACGGTCCTTCACGGTATTGTAATATCCCCGAATGGCGAGCAAAAACATTCCAAAATGAAAACATCCCTCAGCTGGCTGCGCGCACCGGAGACATCAAAAATGCACCGCCGTATACGCGAGAGAAACTCACCCCTACAGATATAATACATAATTTTAAATAAATATATCTGTTTTGATGCACAAGACGGTGAATTTTACTTTTTCAACTTTTTATAACTATCGTAATAAAAAAAAATACACAAGGACATATTTTCAACAAAAATTGAAAAACACTACAAATTATTTATTCATTGGAGATTATCGTATATTTTTAATTCAACAGTGTTTCGTAATTTTTTATAATGCACTTTTATATATTAGAAAACATTTATGTATTATATTGCTTCATTAGTTGTATTTTTAGAATCTACCCACATAGTGTTGTGACAGGTGTGTTGAATATGCTGCAATATATTTGTGTATAGCGTGTGTAATGTTAATCTTTATTGGCCAATAAATCGAGCAATATTTATTTACATCTATTCTCAATACGTTAACTGTCCAAGGTGTTTAACTATTGTATATCACGCTAACGATGTTCATTAAGAGGCTTCATTTTTAAAAATAGGTATTGATTTGAGAACCTTGTTATAAACAAATCTTGGTACCTTAATTTTTGGTAGACACGGTCTGAATATTAACTAGAATGTGTGAATTTTTGCGGTGAGGAGGGAGTTTAATTATAGCCTCACGAGACTTATTTTTTCTTTATAGTTTTTTAAAACAATTTATAAAAGTATAAATTTTAACTTCATTACATTTTTTACGTTTATTGTTTTCATGGGCCTAATGTCAACTTTCAATTTAATAAAAACGAATTATTATTTACCGTTATTGAGGCTAAAAATGAGTCAAGCGGGAAAATAATTTATTAAATTTTATATTATGTTAAACATACACTAGCTGTTGTCTCTTTATAAACCGTACCTGTACAGTATTAAAAATATTCAATAATTATTTTACAACACTTAAGAGTTGATTATTTTTTGTTTCATAAAAACTATGCAGTAACAGATTGGAGTTTTTTTTAGTATTATTCAAGATTAATATTATGCTTGCTTTAGAAGGGTTACTGGTTTTTTTTTCAGTTTAAATTGGCTAGACGAGCTAAAAAATAGTAATTTATTGGAAAGACTCATTACCAAATCTTGTCGATAGTTACTCTATGTAGATAGATTTAAAAACCTTTATATTAAATTAAAAGCATCACATAAATAAACAGCCAATCATTTATTAAAATAGCTTTTCAGCAATTTGATGAACCGGTTAATAATTGCTACATATAATTTATAAAATATCGAGCATAATAATATCGTGCAAGAAATGAATGTTAAATATGAATGCCAAAACTTCAGATTCCCGGAATCTGATTTATAAGAATTTATATATTTTGAATGGTATTTATATAAGTCAAAAAATATTTTGTGGTTTCGTAAGCACCCCCAAAACAATTTAGTATTTCCTCGTGAGGCTTTATCGACTACCCCGCGCGCACGCGACCCGGAACGGGAGTTATTCGAGGTCGCCGGAGTCATTGCTCCGCGGCCATCGTCACCGCCCCGACACGACGGAGATACGAGACAGCAACTTCAGAACTGGCGTAGATCGGCATGCTTTAGCACAGGGCATGGTTCGACTCACTGGCTAATCACAGCTGTTAGTTTAAAAGTATACTATGAAAAATTTACTTAACAACAACAATCTGGTTTGATTTGCAACACTGTATCTAAATAAAAAAAACGGTTGAGAGAATTATATTTGTATTTAAATATGAGTGATGTTGTAAACCATAAACATTTATAAGATTGATCAGCACATTTATTTTTTGCTTTTGTTTTATGAATAAATAGAAGTACAGTAATACCACGCTTTACGTGAGGGATACGTTCCGGAAAAAAATCGCGTTAAAATTAATTAGCGTATATCGGGGTTTACGATTAAACATACATACACAGTCAAAACTTAATACAAAAAAATACGAATCATTTGAATCAATCACTTTAATTCTAAGAACACTTTATGCAGTATTACATGTTATTTTTACTGATAAATACATTTATTGTCTTTTGGCTAGCGTTTCTTTTACGTTTAATTGTTAAGAGAAGTCAATGACTACATTATGTTCATACACATTCTTAAATAAGAAATTCGCGTAATGCGAAGCATTTTAACGCGAAATTTGAAATTCGCGTTATAGTGAAACCGCGCATAACGGGGTCGCGTAAAACAGGGTATTGCTGTATTATTAGAAACTTAATAATTAAATTTAAACGCTATAAATAAAGTTTACTGGTTTGAATAAAAGTGACATGTTTACTTTAAAGATTTTAAAACAACGGTATGAAATATAATACTTAGTAAACAAAAATATTGAATATACAACGAATAAGAATTGCATTTGTGAGTTTTCATGCATTGAGGATAAAATAATTTTTCTGGCATTTAATTATCGAAAGAAATTGATTTTTTGTGCTTTAATAAAAATTATCACATTTTTTAAAGATGGTATAGTTTGAGGCTATGGACATAATAATTTAATGGAATACTGTTAGTCTGACGTCCATAACGAATTTCCCAGGGGAAATGTACTAAGGGAGTCTTCAGCGCTAACCTTCCTCGCAATATTTTACTTTATCTCTATCATCGTAATTTATCATATTACAACCCTCCGAGGTGTTAACACAAATATTATTAATAGCTTCCATTTTAAAGCTGTAATTTTAAGCGTGACTTTAAAGTAGTCAATGAATTATTGATTTTTACTCAAGATTAACTTTCTGCTTGAGACGTTTTGAACAAAGCGATGGCAATCTATCTGCAGCTCTCAGTAGGGACTTGTCTTATCAATATAAGGGAAGTAAATGATAATGTCTAATGATAACATGGTAAGGTTATGTTTATTTCTCTAAAGTTAATAATGCACAGAAGCGGGTTGAGCAGATAGGGGATGATATAGATTTCATGTGTCCAGCCTCTTAATATTTATTTGGTAAATTTATTACATTATTTTATTGATACTACGTTTTATTACCGTTGACTATATTAAACAGAGTATTAAATATTCTGACAATATTATGATTATAGAGAAATTCTTATTCAATAGCTTAATCCCACAATACAATCAATAAAATAATTAAAAAATCAACAAATAGTTTTATTATGTATTTTATATTAATACGTGTAATGAAGAGAATGCGTTAATCAATTGAATATGTATTGTATATTTTCACTATCTTGTTGATATTTTTAAAGTGGGGTATTCATTTATTTTAAACGACATTCAAACGATATAAAAAGTTAAACCATTTGAGCGTTAAAAACAAGTGATCGATGTTTCGGAAAGCGACAAGATCCTTCCAGAGTTGTTCTTCAAACAGAATCCAATCTCGCAGTGCTTGTCTTATTGAAGCGAATGGCGGTTTATTTATGTAAGTGTACCTGGACGGGGGTGGGGGCGGGGGCGGGTCAGCGAGGGCGGCCAGTGCCGTGGGCGGGGTTGATGTATGGCAGGAAGTTTCACTTTGACACCCCGTGACCTTGGGCTGGCAGTGAAAGTCACCCACGCTAAAAATAAAGCGGCCCAATCGGAGTAAACGAAGTCTTTATAAAAACCTCGTAAATTATTCAAATTCTAATTATAATATTTATAACGTTTTGAATAATTACGTAATTTTCCATTTCAACTGAAAATTTAAACATAACGTCTAATTAATTAACATTGTACGTTGCTTGTTATCTTTGTTGTTAGCATTACGCAATTTATTTACATACGTTATATTTACACTGTGCATTTGAACAATGCGTACCTAAATTTTATATCTTTATTTTATTGTGTTTACTCCGTTTGTACGAGTCAATTTACAGACATAAGAATACCATACTCAGACAAAGATGAAAACAAAAACACACAAGCCCAAATAGTTAAAATATTACGATTATTTGTAATAGTCAAATAGTATCAATAAAAAAAATCTTACAATAATTAGCGTTTGATACCTGTTCAAGAATTCAAACTATCACTTTGTATAAATTCACCATTACAACCAAAAACACTTCACCATTAAATCTAACCCCCCTGCTAATAAAATATCCATAAATAGGCATAAAGCCCTCATTACTTGACCTCCGTTGATCCCTCTATCCACCTGGCATAGCATCCCTACCGCAGGGCGAGCCTCTGGACAGGGTAGTTTTATTTCAGTACAGCCCCCGGACCGGGGGATGCCCCTTTATTGCATTTTTAACCGAGCGCAGTTTCAGGCGTAATTGAAAGATACCCTTGAACGTACGTACAAGGTTGTTCTGGAAAGCGCTTACAGATTGCGAGAGCGGAGGATTTTAGCTTTGTTTTTCTTTTTCAGATAGTGGTAACATCGCAATTTATTTTTATTAGATTCTATTTACCTACAAAAATATAAATAAAATACCAAAATTAAATATCAATTAATTTAAACAAAGATTTAATTATAAACTATTCTTGTCTTGTTGATGTTTTGGTAGTTTTTATTTATACAAAACACAAACATCTATTTACCGTTAATATCTACCTTTATGATATCTTAAATATATTTTATATCGTATATAAAAAAATATGTACATTTAACACATATGTTTGCAAATTATTTTGGTTTTCAGAAAGCACTATTGATTTTTTTTCATTTCAAATTTAGTAAGGGATGAGAGCTAAGCTTATTTTAAGCGCAACCTAGCAAGCTCAGCGCAACAGGTCGTATGCTTCCACCACACTAGAAACAGGATCCTATTTGGCGGAATATCGTCTTCCGTCCATACCAGGTTTTCCATCTACCTGAGTTATTCAATTTTGATAAAATTTAGCGTAACAACATTTTAATATCATATCTTGCTCTCTATGTGGCATGCATACTAATTGGACCATTTCTCATCAGTTAATATTTAATATAATAATACCAATCACAATGAAAATAAAAATACAAAGTAGTATGACAATAATGTTTTATGTAATTAAAATAATGTCTAATGAAATACACAAACGTTATTCACATAAAAAAAAAAAAAAGTTTATATTATATGTTGTGAGCAGAAAAAAACAATTTAGTATAAATAAAAATAATTTGAAGCAACATATTTCTTTTACTTTTTTTTTAACTTATGTCAAAACCCGGATAAAATGATTTCAAGTCCACATGATGAATCGTGTGTATATTAAAATTATATAAAATTTGGAATTGAAATAATTTTTCTCCTTAAGCCTAAATAATTTTTTTCAGGTTTAAACATAACTAAAAAAATATATAAATAATGATGAATTAAATGTACGTGTGGGTAAAAAGCACAGAACTAATGTATCACATGTAGACTGACGGGGACGTGGAGTCTCATTAATAGTCTGTTTGTGAATAGATTGCTAATCCCACGGCGTCATTCATTCCCGATTCAAAATACGTCGATTTTGAATTTATAATTTATGTTTCAGTCTAAAATCGGGGTAATTAATTTCATCCCTATGAATATATCATAAATCGCATTATGGCCTTACAGAATCGATGACGTCACAGACCCCGCCTTATCCGGCAGAGGAACCCGCCCCACCCGCGGTAGGAGTGCTTATTACCCATAAAGCGTGCTATATTTGTAAAGATTAATATTCACAGTAACTGCTTTTATTGTAGTATTTCCATAAAGTACCCTTCATTAAAGATAATACGGCGATTGGAAGATTTTTATTAGCGCTGATGCTACACATAATGCACGATTTAACTCCGGGATCGTCAGAGATATCGGATTAACAGTCTTTGACTCGCACAAAAGATTTCATTTTAATTTAAATATCTGGAGACTTATTATCTTATTGAAATAGGTACTTGGATCTCAGTATATATATACGCGTTAACGTTGTGCCAGGGATTCTGTTGATTTGACCTAAAACTAGTAATATTGAATGACCTATTTTGACCTCTAATCACCAATATAACAAACGGAAACTAATACTGACGCAGCAAGGTTGCGTAAACGTAAAATCGGTAAATAAATGCTACCAATCTAGTAAAATAAATATATTTAGTTTGCAACATGTATTAATTCAATAATATTTATATTTTCTTCTGAGCTGTAAGCTGATGATTCTTTGCGTTTATGTCTTCAAATCTTATTTATGAATTACAGAAACAAGTACTTCAGTGCTGCGAGGTTGATGTAGTAGGGAAAAATATTGAAATGCTTTCTTTCATGCCGCGACCCCAATAAAGGTAATTTAATTAATGAGAAGCTTGCTAAGCGCTGTTTTGATCTTTCATTGCCTATTAATGAGGGATTCAAACCAATTCACATGAAAATTTAATAAATACGATTCATTTAAGACGAGACGAAAAATTTAATAAATACGATTGGAAATAGATTTTGAGTTTTGTTTTTTTACTTGCCACAAGCATGTATTTCAATTGAATTTAGTTTATTTTTTGTAAAAAAAATAGATAAGAGTACTTAAAAAAACATTGGCTTTTTTTAAATAGCTGATTAAATTTTTTTGTAATATTTTTTTTACCCAAAAGTTAAATGAGCTGTTAACTAACGGTAGCCATTTAAACATTTAAAAGGACGCGTATCTCAGTCCGGAAGCGGTCTCGAGAGTCGCGCAGTTTGTCGACATCCGGTCGAGGGCTGCCGGCGTCCGTCACGTGGTCATCAGCCGGGGCGGGAAGCGTTGCCCCGGCCCCGCCCTGCCCCCGCCCCCGCCCCCAACCCCGCCCCCGCCCCCGCCCCCGCCCGCGGCCTTTATGAGTTTACTTTGAAGGGACAGAAGCGCTGTAGTGTTGATTGTTCTCGATTCCGCTGAGCGTTGCGCTTTTGGATGCTGTGTTCGTGGATAGTGGTGAAATTGTTTGTTCAATATTTTTAATATGTATTTTTATGAAATGCAGAATCGATAGTATATGTTTTTCATTGGCAAAACTCCGTATTTTTTCTTATATTTACTACATGTTTTTCAGCGTTATTTTAATAGCTACTGAGACTACTTTAGTACGCAAGTATTAAAAATAAAGTACTTCTTTGAAAAACTATATATTTTAAGACTTTTCTATGCGTATGGGCAAATAATAAACGGCTATGTATTGCCTGCCACCCACCATGCTTTTGTAAATGAAACATTTACATAATCATGGTCAACAAATACGTTATATATACTCGTATATAGGTGTCCCAAAATTAACGCAAGATATGAATTTGTCGCCATTTTTGCAGTAAAGTTTCAAAAGGCTGCCAAACTTTCCTTATTTTTAAAATATTGTTCAATAATGAAGACACGTTGTTCTGTCGTGTAACACTTTATTTTTACTAACCCTAAACTGTCAGCTGGTGTTACCAAAAATTTACTGCAAAAATGGCGACAATTTCAAATCTTGCGTTAATTTTGGGACATCTTTATATATAAACTAAATTATAATCAGAGTCAATATGTTGCAATATATTTATAGCTCCGAACAAGAGATTGTGCTAATATGTAGTTAAATATGAGTTTACAAGCCATAAACTGCGGTTTCACAAGTAAAAGCAGACAGTACATAATGGAGGTATTCAATTGCACCACAAAGTTATGGCGAGAGTGATGATCCACGGGGGGAGCGGCCCTCGGAGCTGCGCCCTTGGGGCTCCTTGGGTGGGGAACTCCACTCGGTGGGGCACCTCAGCAACGCCACTTTCAAGACGGCACTAAAAAAAACCCCAAGTAAACGAGATTCATTTTTTACAAAAAACTATGTTTTTTTTACTATTTTGTAAAATATAAAAAATGACCTGATACTTACTGAAACTACCCTATACTACATAAGTTAAAATGTACATAAAAGGAAAAATTGTATTTGCTTGAAAACCGTGCACTTTTCAATTTTATATTTTTAGTATAAAATTTATACGTAAAATTTTTTATTTTAATTTTAAAAAATTTAAAGTGCTTTTACACTATTTCCACTGAGTATTTTCTGTAAAACATTAAAAAACTAATTAAAAAGTCTACTTTTACTTTTATCTACTTGAACATATTTTCTTTACTTTTTACTATACTCGAAACGAATATATATTTTTTAGTTCTGTATTTTGATCGCATTTATAATATTATAAGAAACGTACTATTTATAGGTGGTACAGATTTGAGCTATTTTACACAAATGTTGAGAAATGTCCAGTCCAACATGAGTTTTAACAGCATGCATGAAACTTCATTGGTATGAATAATACGGTGAAAATGGATCAACTTGAGAGTGTGATCTGAACAATTGCATGCAACGCATCAACTGGAGCTTGCCACTCCCTGTGGTCTGATTTTTTGACTTCAACTTTACCATCATCTTCAGTAATAATCTCAACGCGCTTTCGTAGCTCAAAGGAAACTTTTAAAAGCTGCAAAGTTTTCGATAGAGCGAACAGTTTAAAATGTAATTTAAACTAAAAGTAACGTACGGAGTGGGATATTATTTTTAAGTTTATGCTCCGTTTCTCGTGGCGTAATTTTCTTCATGGCTTTTATTATTAATAAAAAGTACCTGCCGTAATAATAATTTTGAACAGCTTTTTTAAATTACTTTTTGAATAAAATAAAATATTCTTAATTGGTAACAATTCAATATATTTTTTAATAACAGATTATTAATTCAGATTATTTATCGTTTAAAACTAATCTATGTGATACTGTATTGTTCAATTTACCAATATTCTAAAGACCATGAGCGATATGTTGATTGATATAATATCTTTGGTTTGGTAAATGAAAACAAGTTTGTATACTCACATATTGACACAGCAATTTTAAATTGAGAAATTTTAAATATAATAATATTTTTTCCTTATTCAATTACTGGAAAAACAGAAGAAAGCGGATAGTTTCACTGAACAAATAAATGTAAATGAAATTCAACTAGCACTAGAAAACGACTAGAGAGTTCGATACGGTAAGAATGAACTGAGAATGATCTTGTCGCCACACACTGTGAAAGTAGCTGGAAACGGAAAAAGGCAGACGTATAAAATAAAATTAAACATACCTAGAGTACTTCTGTACTTCTGTTCAATAAACTTACTTATATTATTAAAGAAAAAAAGAACTGTTCACCGAGAATATTTTATCGGATTATGAATGAATGGAAATTTTTAAATATATGTGAAACATTTTTAATAAAATTTATATGATGTGTTACTTATGTATTATACATTCAGGGACTTAAAACGTGATCTTAAAATTATCTTAAATGGCGAGAATCAGCTTAATTGGCTCTTAAAGCAAAAAAAAATGTTTCGTAAATAGAATTTAAATTAAATACAATGAGATAAACTTCTTTTTTTTCAATATTCCATCTTATTGTCAGCTTCCACATGTCCTAACATTGATACTGCATATAAGAGTCTCTATTTGGGTATTCAAGTCTTCTGAATATTAATAATAAATACCAGTTTCTGCAAAAAATGACCACTTCAAATATTATTTGATAAAGAAGTAACTTAGTAATCACGAGTAAGTGTAGAAATGGTTAATTAAGTTGTAGATTTTAAATCTCAATATAGTGCGTTAACATTAAATAAACATCCAGCATTCAGTGGTTGTGTCTAGCATGAGATAAAATATGGACCACATTACGCGTAAGATGGAAATATTTCCAGCCATCCCGAAGAAACCAACTGAAAGAACGACAGTAAATGAAAAAATATGTTGTTGTTCCCGGCAGACGTGGAGAGGGATGATGACAAAGCCCGCCCTTGGAGATCCTAATACTTCAACTCGAGGTGAAACTCTCATACAAACAAATCTGGGTATACTTTTCTTGCTTTTATCTTTATTGGTTTTTTATCATTTTTTAAGCATTGTAAATAAATATCTAATAAATAATTACTCTCTGAATAGTTTGATGTTTGAGTTTCACGTCCATTTAACGGTCTTATAAATTATGGGGAAAGAAAAATAAAGCGTGAAAATGTGATACTTTACATTTATACTTAACCACAAATGCGAATAATACTCTAAAAAATGTACTGTAATGAAATTTTGATAAAAAATTGATTTAAAGTGAAGTTACTGACAAATTGTGAATTTAACCCAACCAAATTAATAAAAGCCTGCACGATTTTTTCATTTTATTTTAAAGTGTGTTATTAAATTAGCGAAACTTATTCATATTTAAAACAATAAGGCTTAAATAAAATACGATTTAAAGAACAACTAAAGATAGTGAATTTTAAATAACTTTGAGGAAACGAACTCAATCTTATTCGATTTTTTATTATTAATAAGAAACAAAGCTTTTCAGTATCAATACTGCTTTATTTCAAATGTTTTTAGCTCATTGTTCATGATACATTTTCATGTGCAAAGCCTATGAAATTCGTATAATTCTACGACAAAAAGAAGCAAACGGCAATAAAAAGCTTATTTGACTATCAAGAGATACAAAAACGACTCCATACTTTAAAATGTAAAGCAGCGCTGAAAAAGAACCAAGGCGGCTTCCAGGAACGTATGCATGTAAATGAGGTCAATTTACTGTGAAATATTCAGGACGTGATTCGAAATCGAATCGTAACAAAGTGGCTAATAGATGCTAAAATTGCTCAAACCACATAGTAATTACCATTAAATAATATGTGTTACGATGAATTTTATACCACACGTACTGTGCTCAGTTTCATAAAAGCGATAAACTTGAAAGAGTGCCCAACTTTTATCTTTATTACAACCAAAGCTGGAGTCACATTTTAAAAATTCTTCCTAATAGTCCAATTGAACGTCCGTTGTTTACACAGAAGAGACAACAAGGGAAAGTTGAACTTTTAAGATAAAGAACCCAAACTAAAACTGAGACAAAGTTTCGCAATATCTGATCTATTTTTATGTCTCTTCCGCGGAGTCTCATTCTCGAGAAGCGGGAGGAGAAATCCGAGTATCTGTGCTAAGGGAGACCCCGATTGTCGGTGACCCCAGCCGCAAGGGAAACGGAGGCGAGTCCGGGTCCTCTCCGGGTTCACTCTCGGCCACGGCTGGTCGTTGCTACGAAGCGTGGTCGTTGCTACGAAGTGTGGTCGTTGCTACGACGCCTCTGGCCATTGCTACGAACGCTCCGCCACTTCCACGAGGAACAGGCTCCTCGCTCTGCCGTTCCGGAGAGAATGAACTCTACGACGTCGTAACGGTGCATCTCAGAATGTGAAATCTTTATAACGCGAGGATATTGAACTTGCGCAGCTCGCTGCAGTTTATAAATAATAACTGATAACGGGCGTTGTGTTTTGTCGAAGATTGCATGAAAACAGATTGAGTTGCATGCGCTGGATTATTTATAAAACTGCGCTGTTTGCAATCTGATTCTGTTTGATATGCATTTGTATTCGTTTGCTCGTTGTTTTGCTGAGAAGGTAAACTGCATAGAAAAGAGAAGTTTTGTCTTTGACGACATCACAAAATCACAGACTTACCTCATATATTGAACATTTTCGCAAAGAATATATAGTACTAACACAGTTATGTTATCAATGAGTTTGATTACAAAAATTGCCAAGCAGTTAATACAGTGGATATCAAAAAAAAAAAAGTCTAATCAATACTACTGTATTTCTGAAGAAACACCACCTAGCACAAAATTAAAAAGCTTCAACAAACATCAAAAGGAGGCTAACTGCCGATCGGGTGTTATTCAACCCTGTGGTGCCTACGCAATCGTGTTCGTTTACTCAACAGGGGCGCCGCCCACGCGCCCTCCCTATTCTGAAAGGCACGCCTAACGCCCGCGGAAACAATCGAAAGGGTAGGCCTGGGTGGTTTGATGAATGGGATGAATAGAGAGGTCGACACGCTGAAGTTCAAGGTTGCTTATCAAAAGCTGCGTATCCACGTGCGGACACACGAAGTTACAATACTGTTGTCATCATAAGTCTTTTTACCCAAAAAAAAAAACGCCTGCTAATGATATTACAAGCTGTTTTTTTTTATACAGCCACCAGACATTCACATCATATTCACAAAATATTAAATTTAAATTAAAAATATATATAATTATTACTTGTAATATATCCTCAAGCGAACATAATTATTTTCAGTGTGTTTTCCACGATAACTATATAAAATAAAATTTTAAAACCATAAAAAAGAAAATCACCTTTAATTATAACGCATGTGGTAATCAGTTGTTTATAAAGGGTATTCATTGTAAATATTTGAGAATGAATATTTATAAGTTTTTGTAATGATTAACGACTTGTTTTATTTGCGCAATCTTGAGATTTCTTACTTGAATAACTAAACTTGTTATTTTAAATGTGTGAATTCTGATTTTATCAAATTAAATTAATTAAAAACTATGAATAATTGAATTGGAAATTCAAATATGTTGATTTATTATAATTATCTCATGAGTTTATATTTTATTTATTTTATTAAAATTCAAAAACCAGATATACGTCGGAAAAAAATTCAATCAATTTTTTTTAAAATTGTATATATCAACTGAGCCTTAAACGATGAAGTATTCTAATAACAATGCGTACGTAGGTCTAACATTTTATTGTAGATTAAACAGAAATCAGAATAATTTTCAAGTCCCTGTTTTGGTTTAATTAACCAGACCGAGACATAACGCCCTCACATATTACTTTATTATGGTTAGAGCTATTGAGTAAATAAGAAAACAGTTTATTAAACCCGGAATCAATTTATCAATGTTAATTAAGAGGGTAGTTAGAGGGTAGTAAATCATTAAGATAAATGAAAAGGTCGTACATAAAGTTCAAGGCTTTATTTAAACGATATCTTGTAACTAGTTAACAAATAAACTTGATTATTCTTAAGTACTTTTTAAAATATTTAAAGTACATCTAATGTTCCGTTATGAGGCTCAAATATAATGAAACGATATTTAATATATTAATAAAGTAGTTTTAAAGGTGATAAGTGAATGCAATCATTTTTTGGCTGAAATATGTAAAATAGAAAAAACTTATATGTATTTTCTGGAATAACTTTGAATTCCTCTTTGCTGGGTTCGGTTATAATGTTAATGTTGAACATGTAAAAGTTACTCGTAGCTTATGTGTTATTTTAAATAATAATTATGAAAACCCACTGTGGGGTTAATATGAAACTATACGGGGCTTTTACCTTTGTTGGATTCACAATATTCTCACCCAAGCCGAGGCAGAGTGTCTAACCAAACAGTCTTCACTAGGAATGTGCCTCACGTCTGGCCACGTCGGGTACTTCCCATTTGCACAGGGAGAGCTAGATCCTTTACACCGGCTGCGGTCGCCTTGTACGTATAAAATGCTGATATTATAGTATTACACTCAAGACTAGTACTTGAAACATTGATATTAAAGTTATGCTGTGCTTAAAATATTCATAATACATAACTTAAAATTTTCATTCACCTAAATCTTTCTTGACTATATATTTGAGGTTTATGTGGCACGTTATATTTTTTTAATAGATTTACTCATTACACTTCCATATTTCGATTTGTGAGATTCATACTCCAATAAATACAAGAACTAATTACATACAGTCATATTGCAGATACCACCAAGTTTCTAATGCACATTAAAACTTATACGCACATTTTATTAGAGCCTAGGTTGCTAGTTGCTTACTGCGAGCACTTGAGAAAGATTACCCGCGGGCATCAAATATGAAGAGTCATCTCCTGTGTTCTCCCAGTTTACCCGCGGCTCCCCTCTCGTCACTGGCCTTCAACTCTTGTTACTTTTAAGTTATGACTTTAATATGAACTCCCCAAACAACTTTTTCTCCCCGTGCCTTATTCACAACCTCTCCAATTTTGCGAATGTCGAGGTTTACGCGAGGGGTCAAAGGCCAAAGGTCAACAGAGTAATCTAATGATACGTAAAAGTAAATGTGATGATTTTATTGCATGCGCAGAATAAAGGTCATTTCACTCATCATTAAAGCAAAGCGTTTAGTGATTATTCGGTCTGAAACAAATACTCTCACATAATTTACAGCAAGAAATAAGATAGGTGAATCATATTTTTATTTTGTTACAATGCAAGTTTATTTGGAAATAAAAAAAAAACATTCTTATAAGTTTGCACGACAAATAGTTCACTGAAAATAACGCGGGGTTTCTGGGGATACTCCAAGACTATTGAGGTTTTATTGTCAATTGATTAACGAGATGCTATTTTTATTGTTAACACACTCAGCTGCTAAAGATAGCGTCTGATTAAAGTATATGTCAATGTGATTGCCTGCAAAGGAGTAATCGTTCGGAAATCCACTTCTTTGTATATTGAAGAAAATCTATTGAAACTAATAAGTATTCATTAAATCTGGTTACAGTTTTTTATGTTTTTATAACATACTATTCAAGGCTAAATGTGTTATAATAAATGTGTTTTTTTTTTAATTTTCAACTGGTATTATTCGGCAAATTAAGATCTTAAGATTAAGATTAAGTAACGCCCACGAAATTAAAAAGGCTAACTTTCAAATTAAAATGTATTTACCGCTGCAATGATGTTTATCAAATAAACAATAATAAGGAGTACTTTTTTCATAAAAACACACATAAATTAAACAAAATTAAGCAAAAACAATGCTCTGGTTGTAAATAAGTGACTGAGTTTAAATCCAACATGAAAATATTTACAAAAGCTTAGCTTCCCCGGCTCCCCGTCCCCGCATCAGATTACATTATCCCTTTCGGGTTCTTGACCCTCAAGCCAGAATTAATTTAGCAGTCATTAATAATTTTAATTAACAGAATAACGAATATTTTCCCTGCCGAAAAATAAGCGTTTAAAATTTACAGGAACCGGAGGGAGGGCGCCTGAATACTTCAGAAGCACTTCGTGTTTATTACCCGCCCGGGAAACTAAATGACATGCGTTTTAATAGATTAAAGGGGATGCTTGTGTTTTTCACATTGATTTTTTTTCAGGTAACAATAGTATAAATTCACAAACATGGCATTATAGACATTACTTTACAAAATAACCAAAGAAAAACATGTGTAAAATTAAATTGAACTTAAACTTCGTAAATATTTTTTTATCCTAGCTAAGTTCTCAATTAAGTGAACTACGGTATTTAAATTCCCGTTTACGATTAACAGAAACTAGATTTAAAATCCAGAATATATTTCAGGTTGCCTAGCGATTAGTTTATCGGGGGCAGGCCCTCCCCGGGATGCTCAGAGGCCGGAACTGACTACCTTTATAGAGTACTCTAGATTAAATTGGCTCAGGGGCTGGGGCGTTATAACTCACGAATGTGCATTTATTATGGTAACCGCAGCATTAGGCCCTCTTACGGGCTCTTATGGCCTGTTCTGACCCTGTTTTATTTGGTATTTGCGGAATTTCAGTATTTGCTTCCCCAGAAAATTCTGATACTATGATCCTTGTACGAAGTTCATTTGAAACGCAACAAGTATATATGTACAAGACTTTAAACTCTTGTATGATGTCCACCATTATATTTTAATGATATTTTCTCAACTAGGTTCACGTGTCATACATAGATAATATATAATATATACAAGTATAAACAAGTGATATATCAATTGTGTAGGTTATCTGATATTTAAAAACACAAGAATGTTTTAGTAAGTATGTTTATTTACTTAATATTTAATACGAGAACTTTTGACGTGAACTTTATATCGTTTTCAATACTCATATTTATTTGACCAATAATATTCACTAGTCTTATACTGCTCGGTGTTGTAAAATAAAGTACTCGTATAAAGAAACATCCCTTTTTAGTTATTTAAGGAGCGCTGACTGGATGTGTTTCACGAATGAGTTGAGACGCGCTTTGACGTGGTTTTACGGCTTCAAGCTGGCTCGAGCTTAATTTCGTTATGTTTTTGAAAATAATCCAGGATTATTCTTCCCCCCAAATTTTCATGCAGTATTATTACAAAGCTTGCGTTGCATTTAAAATTATCAAAGTGCCGCTCACAGCTGATGTGGCCGTAAATCCTCTGTGATGGCTGAATGTAACGAACTAAAAAAAAATTCTAGTTTATACTTTTGTAAAATAATAAATTAATGCTATATATACAATACACTTCGTCAATAATTACAATTTGAGAAAACGAGAAAAGTGCTTTTCATACTTTTTGATGATTTGTTAAAATAGTAATTTTATAATAGTACATAAAATATAAACGAAAAATATATAACAAGAACTCGGAAACTTTCATTTCAACGTGAAAATCTCCAGAGAGACATGTTTTCTTGGGAAGGAAACTATTGGATATTTGTGCAACAGAAAGCTATTACTGTCGTGTAACGTATGCATATTTGATGTGTTGGGATGCAATGCGCATTTTAATAGTAAACAAATACAAATGCGTTGGTATTTTACTTTTGCTTCAAAGTTTTAATAAAATTCTTATAAAAAATCCTGTTTTCAAATGTTTATTTATCATTTTTAAAGTATGAAAAAGATTCCAAGAAAACCAAAAAATATGGCTTGAATACTTTTAGTCAATACTTTTCTGGTTTGACATTTTTTTTATGAAAGACAAAATATTCACAGTAAAAATATATAGGTAGAAGTTTTTTTGTTATTTACTTCATTATTATTAGTATTGATTAAAATAAACTATAATTGATATGATTTGAAAAAAAAATGTGAAGTGTTTTAAAATATACCTAAAACGTTTGTATTCATAGATTTTGTGAACTGTTTTTTTTATAAAACTTAAATAATATATACAAGAAACATTGTATTCAGAAAAATATTTTCAGATAATGAAACCCATTTTGAGGTTGATTCATTTGTATTACTTGAGATACGAAGAATTTTGTAATGTATTAATAAATACAAAGTAAATCTGGTGCTTACTAAAAATTGAGTAATTTTAAAAGCACAACAAAGAAGTCTTAGTAAATAAAGACAAAAAAATTACAAATTCTAGAAGAATTCTTGATGTGAGTTTTTTGATATTACTATTGTAGTAATAATGGGAACAATAACTCAGGCTGGTATTCAACAACGTATGACCACATGCACCGTGATTACAGGTAAGGCTGCCAAGGTCACCTTTAGCATTCGTCTGCAGATAATTTCAACTGAAATATTACCTTTATGGTGAGGCCTCCCTTAATTTAGAGTCATTTCAGTTAATTGGAAAAATTAATCCATTAAATTTTATGACGTAATGAGTCATTAAATAAAAACACATAATGAAATTTTATATGTATAATTATATATTTTATTTACATAATTTTTTTTGAAAATGCTCAGAGATAAATTTTAATGATATTCAATTCAAATCGAACCGTTTTACTTAAATGAAAACAGAAATAATGCTTATTGCTTGTTGCTATGTTTACCCTTATTCTTAATTACCATCGATTGCCTGCTGTAACACATGGTTTAAATTGGAGTATAAATGTCGAATAAACACTGGCTTGAAATACTTTGGGATTAATAAGTTAGTCGGCAGGCTTAATTATTTAGTATCTTAAAAAAAATTTCATGTTGTTGAAATTTAATATCCAGGATTTATTTATTTTTAATATTTAATTATTTAATGAATAAATTTGAAGGTAAAATTTATTAACAAACGTTCGACTACATGATTGATGGTAATTTTTTTAAATATATGTTGTAAGCTATGCGAGTTCTGTTGATACTGATTAATTATTTTGGGCTTAGTTGTAAATATCGTAAGAAAATGTTTATATTTATAAGTTTTATAGTAACAAACCTAAGATCGGAATAGTTTATAACTCAACTTGGTGGTGACAAGGAAACATTTCATAATGTTTAAACAAAAATGTCTAATTTTCAAAGGTTGATATTTATTATTGTTAACGTTAAGGGGGTGGTGCAGGGTTGGTGATTAATGGCGTTAATGTCACAGTCTCCCCTCTACTAAGTTTTCCTATTAAGTTGCTAACACTTAATCAAGTTCTTATTTATATATTTACCAATTAATTACTTCCAAATTCACGGCAGAAATATTTTATTAATTTAGGCGTATAGAATATCGGATGAGTTTTCATAAATTAATTAAAAACTGACAGGTGCTTTGAAAGAAAACTTTTCCATTAAATAAACAAGAGATTAAAAATTTACATTTAAATTTTTTACTACAGATACTAATTTTTTTACTAAAATAATTTTCAGATGTCTTTCAATATTTTTTACATTAGACCGACATAAATTGATGATTTTAATAGTTTGTAAACAAACTTTTCTTACACTTTCTTTATCAAAAAGTTCGTTGACAAAAAAAAACCAATATTTTTCTTATAAAAAATAAAGCACAACAAAAGTACTTTTTTTGAGTTGATTTAGTTTGTTGGATGTTGAGATGCTTGAAGTTCCCACTACTCAGACGTTTCAGATCTCGTGTTGAGACAATCTTCAGGGATTTTTGAATTCTTAGAAAATCCTGAAGCACGGGAATAAAACCTTGTTGTGGGACAAGGCAATAAAACGTTAGAGTACCAAGTTCAAAGCGTGTTTTCTAAATAAGTTAATTTTAATTTGTTCGTATTCACAACCAACTTTACTGTGTTTTCCAGACGGAGAACACAGTACCAGCCAAATACTTTGAATGAGCCAAAGATATAACTGAGTTAAGTGAGCGGCATGAATTGGGTCAAAATGATAAATTGTTGTTAGTTTACATCCAAAATGTGCGATCTAGTAAGAACTGGAGCGTCTACAATGCACATTAACCAAATTCCAGTTGGTGGCTCTCTGAGTCGCGAGTCCCGGGGGCGGCACTTCCCTCTACTCGCGTGCATTATCATTTATCACTAGCTGCAAGTGCGCACGTACGAACCAACACTCTCGGACAACCCACGCATTTAGTTTGTAATCTATTGCACCATCAGCATTTGTGTGTTTTTGGCGCATTTCACTGAAACTATATATATATAAATACAAAAAAAAAAATAAAGATGTTATAACGTGACTTGAAACTAGCATAGCTTCACCAACTACAGTAACTGGTTTTGTAACCGGTTTTGAGTACTTTTTTCTATTTTTAATATTTTATGTTATATATGATATGAACTTTGCTCTACACATTGCAGTAGCTTGATTGTAGTACTTTTGAGTAATTTTATTTTCGATATACTCAGTATAATTACAAAAGTGAACATCAAAAATGTAAATGATAATAATAAAAGTGAATCATGGGCTTTCTAGAAGTTTGTTATTCTTTTGGTAGAACACAAATAATACCATAATTTATCGCCTACGTGAAAACTTCTCTGTTGTTTAGAGATATTGATAAATGGAATAATTATAATCCCCTTTTCAATTTGGGCCATATCCTGACTTTTGTATAGTGCATTTTTGAACTTGTTATTCCCAGTACGAGCTATTTAATTTTAACCGATTGCAGTACAATATTAAAACCAGATATCTACATTTATACCGAAATTCGTAGCCTGTGAAATTCTCTAGAGCTATCTATTAATGAAACCAAATGAATCGAATTATTTTTGCATATATGTGTGATAAAATATACATAAGTTAGCAAGATTGCATTTGTTTTTGATAGTTTTACGAATGATATTTCATGATTATTTTTGGGGTCAAAAATCGTATACATAATTTTTTGTTTTTTTGTTTTTAATTTATTATGATGATTAACGATGTATGAAGTTATGCATGTATAGAATTAATGATTAAGAATACAAGATTTGTATATTAAGCCCCAGCTTGTCGGCGCGTTTGGAGGGTTGTGCATTAGGTGGCCGAGTGCAGTCACGGCTAGCTGGAACTGCAGTGCAAAATGCAGGCTGGCGTAAGTGGAGAGACCATTGAAATGTATCACGAGCGTCGAGCGCAGAGTGCCGCGCAGAGTGTCAAGGCCTCGCTACTTACAGACCTCGCAAAGCTACACACAGAGCTTTCGCGGTATACACTGCAGACACTAATGGAAATTCTCTTGACTATTTCAGTTTTTCAGCACCAGCGTTTTGGAAACGGTTCAAACTTATTTTGAGCAATACAATGTAAGAAAAGTTCAAAAGATAATCACACACAAATCACGATGATATTTTTCTAAGAGTTTCTTTAATCACTTTTCAATATTTGAAAAAATGTACTTAATCATTATTAAGAAAAGTTCATTGAAATTGTACTAAATATATTTACTTGCCAATAACCTATTTCTTCAAATTGAATCCCTCAAATAAATGTGGCTGTATAAGAAAATTCTTAAGATACCATGGGTTGACCGCGTCACAAATGAAAGAGTCTTGCACAGAATGCGCAAAGAATCGGAACGATTGATCACATATTTTGGTATTTTGGCCAAATTTTTCGTTACAATAAATAAAGCATCCAATAGGGCTATGGAAGAAGGAAGTTTACGTGGATAGGGAATTTGCACCAGTGGCTGGAGATCGGAAGTGTGACTGAATTGGTGAGACTGGCTACTAACCTCCTATGAGGAAAAGCATCAGAAGAAGAAGAATATAAATTTTGGAGATACCTATGCTAGTTTGTATGAATATTTTTTACTTGTGTTATATTTATGCTTACTGTATATCTTAAGCATGTACGCCAACTTCAAAAACCAAACTCTTTACTTTATTAGTGTATGTAAAAATAATCATGGTTACAAGTAATATTACACTTATAAAAGAATATAATCAACTCATCGATTATACTTTTATCAACAAAAAATATGATTTTATTTAAGTTAAAATACTGCTATATATTCTTCCAAAGTCTAGTTCAAGTTTTATTAAAACACACAAATAAAGAAACGCGATATGAGTCTAAACGACCATATAAGATTTAGTATAAAATACGCCCTAATGAACTAACAAAAAATGAGCTAAATTTATCTATCGTTATGCTGCAGATGATAAAAAGAAGGGTGTAAAGATTAATGGTGAACCGATATGTAATATATGGCACACTGATGACGCAGCCAAAATCTTGGATGATGCTGAGAATCTCAAAGCCACGGTAAATCTTGTGATCATCTTAAAAGAATCACCATAAAACTAAAATGATTATGGCATATTTTTTAGGAGAATACATGTTAAAATTTATAGAGTTTTAATCGAACGAATAGACTCACCAAAAAATTATTTTTACTTGGACTCGGTCAAATGCAGTATCTAAAATTAATGCAAATAATTTTTATTGAAAATATTTACTGAAAATATTACTAGTACAAGTACATTGTAAATCCAGTATATTTTGTAAACAACTTTAATACATGATGTCTGGCCTTTTCACATTGAGTAGAAAAGTATATACTGAACAATAATTAAAAATACATAGAGACATTTGAATTAATATTATACAAACGAAAACGGGGTACATATAAGATGAGAAAGTATGTTTATAGTTATATCGTATATTATAGAGCATATTTTTAAATATTGCTGCTAGAAATCTGAACATGTCTAATCATATTTGTCTTAATAATAAACTCTTAATTATCGGATCTGTTTAATTTATTGGTAAATTAACAAATATCGAATTGCATGATTTATAACATTTTGAATTGATAATTTATTTTAGAATCACAACATGCTTATGTACACTTGTTTATAATACGATTACTATATTGTGTATATTTATTCATGTATGTTATGATAACATGTGTTTTATGATGATTGCAAATTAAAATTAATATTTCTTAACATTTAAATAAAAATATGCTATTTTAGGATTTTTTTCTTTTACAATATACAGTATCAGCGTATCGCATGTATTTAAATAAACATACAGCCTTAATATATTTTCTCATTTGAAAATATTTAGTAGTGATATTATTTATTTAAAATATAAATAAAAAATATGATTTTAAAAGTATCTTAGATGAATACTAGTTCACCCTGAGATTCGCTCTATAAAAATACGTCTAGAATATAACTATTCTAGCCATTGGTCTACGAGGCGGATGTGCGAAGTTTGTACAGCATCACATTGAATGCGAGCGCGAATATAAACCGGACCAACGTTCAAACATAAAAGAATAATACATGGTGACACAAAGCATAATAAACGACCAGCACTTCAAACATTTCGACGTAACAGAATTACAAAAATAAATTTAAAAAATCCAAAAAAGCAGCAAACGAGCAATAAGTCATCGCGTATAGCATAACGAGGGCAGAGGCGAAAAAATATTTTTGACCCTTTCATTTCGCCAGTCAGGGCGGAATCAGAATTGATTTACAGACGTTTTGAAGTTTGCCCTGCGGCCTATTTCCCGAAGGACCGTGTCCGGACCGCGGCCCTGATATACGACTGCCACTCCCCGAAGTTACAAATTGCTCGGTCAATGCATCTGGACCAATCAGCCTGAATCTCACGTGAACCAGTTCTATTTCGGATTGTCGTGTCTTTGGAAAAGTTCTTTTGGGGTTGTATTGAAGTTTCTAAATCGTTTTGTATTTGTAACGTAGAGTAATTCAAAAATATAAAAAAAATGTACATTTATTGAAACAGAAGACATGCTTAAATGATAGGTTTGATTAAGTGGACAGATCACAGGTTCTTGATAAAAGACTCCCCTTCTCAATCGCCGTCCTGATAGGCGAATTACAGATTAATGTAATCTAGCTTGCGTACGTTTAATAACAAAAAACTGCGTAAAGAAAACGTAAGTTTAAATATAAATAAATAAAAAAAATATGGGTATGACTTTTTTTATTGCAGTCAAGCACTCCGGGCTGCTTTGTCAGGAGTATAAGCATCCCTAACTAGGTCATCGTCTCGAAGAATCTAGAATCTAGCACGAGAGGTGACCGGGGTTGAGTTGCACATTGCACCCTAGCCCGTGTAATGTGTAATTGGTGGAAGGACACCCCTCCTCCGCGAATTGGGGCGCATTCCCAGGGCAATGGGGGAGCCGCGTAATCCAATTACACCAAGGGTGTTTGATAGTTCCCGAAATAGAACCGTTAAACTGCGTTCAGTGAAGCTCGATTCAATAAGTGATTGAACTTTTTCGGATTCATTTATAATTTAATCAATTTACAATTTGACTAACATTTGTTCATGATTGTTACATCAAGTTTAAAAAAAACAACTGCAACACATTTTTAGATGAGATTTAATATGCTTTACGAAAAAATATAAGTATTCGAAGATCTCAAGAGATTCGCTATTGATAACAGGTATTGTGAATAGAAACCATTAGTATACTTTAACAACAAACATAAATTTATATAATACCAAACTTTCAATCCCTAAATGGGATATATTACTGTTTGATGAACAAAAAATCGTTAAATAAGCGTATTTATTTTCCCAAAAGTAAATTAATAAAGGCAAAAAGTTACGCAAAAGAAACTTTACTCTTATTTCATAGCGTAGAAAGTTGTATTTAAGTTACAAATCAAAATTGAAAAGTAATCTTCCAATATATTGATTAATTTATTACATCCCCGACAAACTTTATTTACTCTTGTACAAAAGTTCCGAATTTGCCGAACAATGTTTAATGCAATGGCCCGTGAAGTCGGAGCCGAGACCCCGCCGGGATTAGCGAGACATCAAGTCTCGATATTGAGTTAGAAGTATCCAGAAAGCGTGCCCAAAATGGCGTCCAAAATTGAATTTATACTTGTGTCGCAACTTCCGCCGGACGACCATTGTGTTAATTTCATTAGCGATCGAGTTAAGACGCCGGGGGCTGTAAATTTAAATAAATAGGGTTTGTAAATGACAGACGGAATTCATTTCGAATGCCAATCGTGATTGAGTTCTCGCTCATAAATGGGGCGAATATATTGATTTTACACCTTTTAGCATAACAATTTGTGATTTATGTGATTTTTTTCAAAGCAGAGTGTAATTCAGAGTGTAATTAAGTCTTATACGAGATTGTAACGTTAGTCGATACTCATATTTTAGCCTTCAAACCATGAGATGTGATATGTTTATACGCCACGTACAAAAATAATGTATATTCTCTGATGTTCTCTCGCTTTCTAAATACTTTAAAAAATACTATAAAAAAATTTCAGACATTTGAGATTTAAATGATGGTAAATACTCATGTCAAACGAAAGAGGCGAGGTGAGTAAACGGATTTTGGCAAAGTTTAGTTCAAATATAATTTTTAGAATTAACTAATTTTTGTTTAAAGTAAGGAGCAGTAGAAGTTGAAATTAGAGCCGGTATTAGAAGAAAGATTATCAGTAAAGTTCTCAGTATTAACTCCAAAACCAAAGTTCTGTTACGAATCTGAAGAATAAAAGCTTTAATCCTTAAAAACTCTGATGACCATTGTTGCAAAAATTTTAATATAATTAATTCGTACACTAGATAATAAAATTTTATTTAAAAACAGGGTTATGGTTAAATTATTAATTTTGTGTTACCCTTATTTTTATATAATTATAATTTGGTATAGAACTCTTAGTAGTTGAGAAGTTTTACATCGAGATGGGAGGCAAACTAGAAGAAATTCATCATACTAATCAGAAATTCTTTTTTTCACAATACGGCTTTCAGTTTTATTCACTTATGTACCTTATTTGCTATTCGTGTCTTATAATATTTATATGGTTTCAGCATGCGTACTTATAGTAACTGGGCAATCTATTGGAATAGGTTTATTCACCGCAGTTATGAATAATAAGTTTTACTACATGGCTAATGCTTGTATCCTATTTTCGACAGAAAGCGTACCAGCCAAAAATATGAAAGAATATAAAAAAAAATGAATATTACATTTTATTTTTCCGCCAATATTTCTCAATAAGGCTTGAACTGAAGATAAATAAATATTAAAAACATCGAATGAGATAGTCACAATGATGACTGCTAAGCTTATGATCATATGACTTTATGAATTTTTACTTTTGAGAGGTTTCGTTTGGTATTGGAACAACTTTCAAGACTAACGTGAAAAAGTAATCTTAAACAACCTAAAAGATACATTCATTCTATTGAATAAATAATGAACAGATCAGTGTAAATGATACGATACTGTTAAATAATTTAAGTCACTAGGTTGTTTTATAAAAAAAAATTAGAAACAAGTTCAACATTTTGTGATGAAAAATCAGTCCAACTTGATCTTTAAACACGATCTTCATGATTAGATACAATTATTTCAACTCAACCAAAAACTTCTATCGAGTTTTTGGTTTAAAGCATTTGGAGTGTAACGCCAAGTGTGGAATTTCATATTTCGAGTAACGTTTGATGTATCTGAGGAATTCCAATATCGTTGAGGATTGAAGTGTCTTTTTACATTCTAGACACGATCTTTAGGTAGATCGACTCTATCCACCTGAATCATTCAAGATACACCCGCATTCAAAGTTGCACGCCTTCCTCTTATGATTTAGGATGCTTTAAAAATTGGTAGAGCAAAAAAAAAAGGAAATACGCTTCCATTTAGAAAAAGTATGATCTGATATAAACTTTATCAATTAATACCAAACTTTTGTTGGACATAATAACAATTAATATCTATAGGTCTTGTTTGTAAGTTGACATTGTTTTAGGAAACGTGATGTTGAAAGTATTTTGTTATTTGGTTATAATTTTTAATTGGATAAAAATACAAAAAAGATTTGACAACGTAAATATATTCTATCTAAATACTTTATTTTGTTAAAGTGTTGAAACTGAAATGGAAGTTACTAATTTAACTTTAGGTTGGCTCCGAATCCCACAGGTAAAGGGATGATTATCTTAAATACTGACACTGGTCTTAAAACGATGCCGACGACGAAATAATTATTTCGTGTAAGTAAACAGATGACGTCATTTTGGCTGAATTCTGCAACACATGCTATATATTGCTGGCGAACTATTGCAAAAGCGATCTGGTTATGATCACCGTTTGCACTTAGAGTTTCTATGAGTTAAGTTTTGGTTAGTTAATAACCAGAATTTCTATCCAAAACTTTAGTTTCAAATGAAATATAATTACACAAGTAAAAACATAGTAAAATCAACTTCTAGTTCATATTTAATTTTAAATACAATATATACTGTATAAAAAACAAAGTATACTATAGTTGAAAAATATATGAGAAAAATTGAATGAAAATTTTAAGTAAATTAAAAATACAATCACTATAAATAAAATATCACAGGTTTTCCATTTAAAACAATTTTACGCGTACTTTCATTCAAAAAAATTAATTGTTTGGGAATAAACTAATTAACAAAGCTCTATTTAACTTAGTTTTTGCAAGTTTACAGTTTTTAGAAATGTAAAAATGAATTTTTAAAAAGTAACTAGAAATTTGGAGTTCATTAAAAACTCTTAATATCTCTCTCCCCTCGAAAGTTTATTTTTATTGTATGTTTTTTTATTCATATAACTTATTTTGTTACACTATCAGATTTTTAATAAAAAAAAAATAAAGTACTGTTCATTTGAGTTTATGTGTTGTAAAATCATAAAATATAAAATTTCATATTACTATAATTCATGGAATAAAATGATTTTGTGACATTTTATTTGTAAAATTCAAAAATATGGCTGAGTGGTTGTAAAATCATAAACTGATATTTTGTATACGTATGTTTATATAGTACCTACTATAGAAAACAAAAAATGAAGACCATATTCTTATTTCTCTATTTGTATACAGAAATATCTATTTCTCAATTTCTATGGAGAAATATCTCGAGAGCGTATTGCCTCAAAGCCGTTTGTATTGGATGACATATAAAATGCAACAAAAAGGTTATCATATTTCAAACTATCTGCAAGAAAATAAAACACACCAAAGAATAACGCAATGGTGTCAATTATTTTTTCTCAGCTTTTCTCAAATGTCATTTTTATTAATAAAAAAATATTAGCATAGCATACAAATAATTTATGATGTATATGCTATCATTAATTAAGGTTTATTGAGCTGATACCAAAACTAAATAGATTATCTCATTGCCGAGGTAATCGGAAGCCAATAGGTTAAGAAGCAAACATTACTGGATTTACGTCAAATTTAGTTTCACCTTTATCAAATTCTGTTCTTGAAAGGCTTCTGCGTTTTCCTACGTCAATGTTTACAACATTATATAAATGAAACGCAAGCGATCGACAACTCTAGGTCGGGAATATAGTCGGATTGGCACGGTGATATTGGCTATACCGATATGTAGAGATCGAAAGGAATGTAAATTAGGTGTTATTAATATATTTCACTTTTGACTTATCATTCTAATGCATTTATTTAGGCCAGAAAAGATCTGTATGCTATTTTTGTAGCTTTATAAACTAAACCTTATACAAAAGACATTTACTCTATGGCCGGATGTTTCACTACCAAGAAAGTTGTCTCCTTACAGCGGAAGGTCTTTCTTTTACTTTCTATTCTGAGATGAATTATTGTTAGTGAGTTGTGTGTACGAAATTTTAAAGTATTATGAAAAGCATTTCATAAGTCAAAACAATACATTTTGTATAGTTTTGCTGAGCATGTATGTATCAAGTTTTTATTTTAATGTATGCGAATTTTACGTGCTTTTGAAACAGACAAGTGAGAAGGCAATTATTTTTTTAGAATCTTAGAATTATCCGTTGTTTTCGTCGTCTTAAATTTTCTTGAGCCATGTCTAATGGTAGTTGTGAGATTGGAATCACCGCATTAGTTTCACGAGGATGGAATTTGGAAGTAACGGTAAGAGTACTATCGGGAATAAACATAAAAGCAATGTGTATAATATTTATCGGCTTACGTTTATATATTCAAAGGTTTAGTTTCCGAGCCCCAGCGGAGCCGGCCTGGCACTTCACATTTAACTATGGGTATACTCACTTTATTGGTTTGATCTGTAATTCAGATTACATTATCTCGTTTTAATGTTTGTAGTCTAGAGAGATTGGAATATACACGGATTCAAATTAACTGTCACAGTTAAATATCAATAAAACTGTTAAATAAAAATAAGAACGAATATAATCACCACTATTGAAATATTAACGACTGTGCTGTATTCAGTGTCTAACAAATATATATCTTTCATACTTACACAAATATGTAACAATATTCAATAGTGACTTGGTGCTATTTTTAGATTTAGGTATAATCAGTGACTTCATAAATATTTCTGGCCGTGTGAGTACCGAGATTTGCGACGAAGTGGGCTCATCGTAAAGGTGACAATAATGTTACATTGTTTCATGAAGTTTGTTTTTTAGTTTAGTCTTATTCGGTGATTACAGTGCGTTGCAGTGTGCAGTTAAAATAGTGTGTATTTTATATGAAGTGATTTTTAATAATACTCATACGTCGCTTTTTGCCAGTAAGTACACATAAAATGAACAGATAATTTTGTTTACCAACTTTTATTAACACATCGTCATATAATAATATTATTAGATATATTGAGCGAGCTGCCGCTAAATCTGTCACTTTACCGTCGCCATGTTGCCTTGAATAAAATAGTTTTAATGTCTTTAGGTCAAACTCGCCATAATCGCAATAAATAGGTACTCTTATTACAAAATTAAAATTAACTAATCACAATAAGTTTGTCTGGATAAAGTTTGTGCTATCATTTACTATTGTAATGTTGGTGCCATTTTTATTTGGCTTGCATGTGAAACGGTTTTTAAATAATAAGTAAATCAAACTGCATCCCAAAAATATTATTCTAGATTTCTAATGTTCTAACAAACACACAGGGTTTTTTTACTTCTTGATATTTACGACTCCAATCTAAAATTCATCCACTAAAGTTTTGTACTACAGTGATTTATCAATATCTATATATAAATTTTAGTATGCTGGGATTGAGCTGATATTGTTCAAATTAAATCAATTCGATGTTTTATTATGTGAAATATTTTATGCAATATGTAAAACAAATTTGTTGACACGTGATCCGAAGATAAAAGTGTTGCCAATCGTCTTATATTTTTATCGATAATACTTGTTTGTTTTTTAGGTCAATCGCATCTAACGGATCTACCCAATATGCGTTGATTGACATAAGCCACATGTGAGTGAATTTCTTATATCTCAATTGATTCATCCCAATGTGCATGCATAACTTGTTTTGATTATATATTGTGTAATTAAATAATGAGAAGTCGTTATCTGCCTTTCAATTACATTGAAAATTGAACGGGAAATCCCAAAACGGTTCATTAGATATAAAATACGTGATTGTAAAATTTTTCAGTACGTGCTCAGTAAGCTCATTCTGCGTCGAAGGAATTGTAGCAGAAAATTTCTTTGCTTCGGCGTTATTTCTTTACTTCAATTACTGAAATAAGATTATATAAATTATTGTATATTAAAAAAGCTTGAATTGATAATTATCTTATATTCGTTTTTACTTCGTTCTCTTTAGGGGCGTTAATCCTTAAAAAGAGTGCTTTTCTACATTTCGGTTTTCTTAGGCTGGCTTAGTTGTTGCTTACTGAAATTTAGGAGTTTATAATTTATTCATAGAATGAAGAGTGAAAATAAATATGGAACTATTTTAGGTTTAATAAAGGCCAGAGATTTTAATTTCTAAACACGACTTAAGATATCAACGAAGAAAACAAATGATATGATAATGTCCCATCTTACGTCTTGCTTATTATTTTATGTTTACAATATAGGTTAATTCTTATTTATATGTTATTATTAAACTATGCATTTATAATATTTACGAATCCTTTAAACAAACCACATTATCTACACACTAGAATATGGAAATTCGAAATCTCGCTAGAGTCCCATAGTCTAGTTTGTGAGTAAAAATGCCATTTTTGTCTACATACAAACTTTGTAAATCAATTATCCTTTTATCAGCTGTACAGTTTAATCAAATGTATTTACTCTTCAATGATCAAGAAAAAAATATAAAACAGTAGCTTGTCTTATTGATATAGCATTTTATTTATTATGTGACTATATAAAAATGATAGTGTTAAATATACCAGCCAATCACAAAATACCGTTTGTTTCTGTATATTTATCAATATTTACACATAGACAGTCCTATTCGAGTTATCATATTTTTAAAAGAGACACTTTTCAGTCCAATAGCGTTTTGTAAGACGGCCTCTAACTATAATACTAAGTAGTGCGACATGGATTCCACATTTTAAAATCATCCGGGCTTAAGAAGTCTTCCTCTATTGAAATAAAGTAATTTGTTGTTACAAATAAGCAACAGAAAAATTTCTTACGGCGTATATATTCTAGAGTTTTCGCAAAAAATGAGGACATCATACGCATAAAGCGTGAGATATGCCTCGATAAAGACGCACCCACCGTATATATATATATATATGTACACACATATATATATATATATATATATATATATATATATATATATATATGAAAATATATTTATATATATTCAACACAACAAGAACACGCCAAGTAAGTGAGAATGAAGAAAGGCGACACTGCACTTTGTGTGATACAAAATCCTTTTTACCAAGGTTCCTACGCATTCGTCATATTTATTGAGGGGAGAGGCCTGAGCATCCATGGTATTGATTGCCGTTGTTGGGGCTGGATATTTGAGAATATTCGGCGATATGGGAGTGTCAGGTAAAGGACAGTTTTATACTCCATCTTTTTTACGCGCTGTTTCCTGATGTCACCTGAAAATACAAGAAAATAATATTCAATCTTTATGTTTGAAATTATTACTTCATCGGTTCACATGGGGTTTAATTAGAGCATATTTGATTTTTTAGTGATTCAGTAAAAATGTTTTATAATTTAATCGGGATTAACATATTTTTTAATAAATGTGGCTTATAAAAATAAATGGTTACTAAGACAAACGGAGCTTGTACTAGATAATTTGGTTTACGAGTAAACTGTGAAAACTTGGCTTAGCATCAAAACCGGCCAGCACTTAATTCATTAAATGCTACAATATTTTTAAATGTTGAGTTTATTTTTATTTATGTACATAAAAACGTATACATGACAATTTCCATATTACGGTTTTGGACTTGTCGTTAAAAAGGCATAACATTTTATATTTACAATAATACATAAAAAAATTAGCACAGGCGAAATAAAGATACTTACAGAATATCGGCTGCAAATAAACAGATTATCACCGACTTCATAAGTTAAGCCTAGATTAAGAATCTCAAAACTGTAGTTTGTATAAAATATATATATATATATTCAATTTTTTATTTTTTATTCTGAAGTAACAAACTATATACATTTATATATAGTATATACACTGAATAGAATCGCTGTTTGATAATACAATAAAAAATATATTTTTTAAAATTTTTGTTGATTGTTCATGAATTAAAAATTCATATATTTAATTTATATATTAAAATAACTCGTTTAAATGTAACTTTGCCGCGTGAACGTCTCGTTAGTGCGTCATTATAAATTAATATAAAACTACAAATTTATGAAAACTACGCTTTAATTTCTAGGAGTTTATTGTTGGATGAATTCAGTTATAAAATGCAAATCACTCGAATAGAATAAATAAAAAAATATGAAAAATTACCCAAAAAAAATACTAACTTTTCATTTTTCGCCACGCATCACAGATACGGAGTCAGATTAAATATGCGCATATTTGATGAGATCATTTGGATTGAAAATGAATAATTGCAGCATAAATATAAGCAATGGTCTACGGCAGGGGTAGCCAACTAGTCATACCGTCCACAAGTAGGCGATTCTCAAAAATTAATAATATTATGCAACTGCGTAACAAGCGGGCGGTGAGAAAAGTTTACTGGCAACAGAGACACGAAAGTGGGCGGTGAATGTAAAAAGGTTGACTACCACTGGTGACTGTTGACATTCGAAGAAGATGTCTGGACGGATCGTGGCTCATCTTGAATATAAGTATTGTTATCCGCTGCTCTCGCATGTCAGCTCGCCTCGGGGGCGTCTCGTCCGCTGCACTTATTATTACCTACCAATGCGGATGGCAGCTCGTGCATGTGATTTCGCGTGCGCTGAAGTTCAAACTAAATGCATACTGCCAATTTGGAGTTAATGATGTGCCAAATTGGTGCTATTTCATACCATTGTTTGTACAGTAATGATATGCCAGTTCAATCATATCAAAACTAAAAAATGCATGGGTAAATATATTTGAACTAATTTTACAAAAAATATTTTCACTTTTGTTTACGTCTTTCTTGAAATCACTTATTAAACGTGTAAGAGATATATAAATATGTAATATGCATAGTAGGAAGATTATTGCAAATTACTAAACTCGAAGGCTTTAAATGTAATCGAATGCACCAGCGTTCTAACAGTTCCTACTATTAAATGCTTTAATGGTGTCTCATAGATTCTGCTAACGTTAGTACAAATTAATTATCTTGTTTAAAAAAAATCAATATTATTCTCAACGAATAAAATAGTTATTTGGCCTATTTCATGTATTTATTATTTAATTTTTATTTAGTAGTAGGTTTGTTCAGTATTTCAGAGTTCGACAAACATTATTTGTCTGCAAAAAATAACAAACTATTATGGGTATTGAAGGATCTAGCTAAGAGGCCAAGTTTTAATATGAAGGTGGCTTTGTCACTTTGACTTTAAGAGTGTCTTTGACTAGTTAAAGGAAAATTAATTAAGTTCTCGTGTTCTGGTGAATTTAAATATTACTTGAGAAACAACCTGCATTCCCGAGCGATGCTTTGTCTGAGAAATTTAATATGTCTCATCACGCACTGCGGCACTCAAAACGGAGTTCATAGTTCATCGTTATCTTTGAACATATCAATCAACTAAAATTCAAAATAGAAATACACTAGTAGACATTACCAGTGATGTTTGTTAATGGTCGCCGTTGCGCCGAAGATTCATGTTTGTGTTTATGGGAGTTTTTTCATAGTCATTGATCTTATTGATATTTCCATAATAAAGCCTGATGCTTTTCATCTTTGATATTTGCAAATGATAGCCATCTCATTAGATTTAGGGATCCTTAGCATACTTTCAAGCGTACATATTAAATAAAATATTGTTTTGAGTAAGCAAGAAAAAATAAATTACTTATATTGTAGAATTGCAACAAACTCAAAACAGCTTTTGCCTTTGGTGAATGTGGTTTTGGTGTTACAGTTACGACGTTCCGGACAAGGGTTAACCGCGTTTCTATCTCAATGGTTTTAGAGAGAGTCTGGAGTAATTTGTCTAATATAAAATGTTTACTTAAAGCCATTTTTTCTGCATGTAAAGACAGATAATTTTTTTTTAGCTCTCTAGGTTTTATTACTAATATGATTAGGCACATTAGTTCACACAAAAAAGATGATTAAAGGTAATATAATAAACCCGTAATGGGTAATAAATACGCACTTGATTGACGTTCAATCCAAAAAAATAGACTCCAGGTTTTACTTAAAACCATTATCATATATTGATTTTTTCCACCAAATTATTGATTTAACCTACCTAAGACATCGTGTAACGCGATATTTGTAATAAAACAATGTTTTTATGCTGATAACTAAATATTTTTAAGGTTATGTGGAAATCAAATGTTTTTTTTTGTATGGGCAGTTGTCAAAATCATTTTATTTGTACTCAGCTTCCAGTTTTTTTTTTATCTATTAGTTAATAAATAAGTGTTATCTCATTACTTTTTATAATTTTGTTTAATGAATATGAAATCTCTAAAAGTTATGAGATATGATCACACTAATATTAAATTATTCAATAAAAGTGTTTAGGTGCTTGATTTTTTGAACTGGGATCATTTGATCCTAAAAAACCATTAAACCCTAAAGGTGGTCCCAGTATGGGGACCAAATCGTCGGAGGAATGAAAACGTAAAAAAACTATAATAAATTAACTCATATCTAATTTTTTTTATTTTTGAAATAACAATACATTATTTTTTTCATTAAAAAAATAAAAGTATAAATAAAAAAAGGGTGAGCGCTGATCTTATGTTTCCAATCCATATTATATTTATATTAGTTACATGAAAACATGGCAGTATACGAATGGTCATGTTATTTTTATTCAGAGACTTATGCTGATTCAGCATCAACAATCCATGAATCTGAATCGCGAGCAATGTGACAGAGAGTGTGGGATTATTTATCGTCTCGGTGACTGGAATTCTACTCTTCTTTCATTTTGTCTTTTCTTTCTTAAATTAGTCACTTTCTCTTAAGACCGTTCTTTGTTTTGGGTAGACGATTAAATGCCTCGGATTTTCTATATTGTGACTCATAAATCACGTGTCCGAATGCTTACAACACTTAAAACTTGATTATTTTTTTTTAGCATCAGTGATAAGGATAAAAGCTACGCACATTTATAACGAACAAATCGATTCGATTGTGGTGAGTTTTTATTCAGTATTTGCTTTTTTGTGTGTGCTTTAATGGGCGATAAAATAAAGTATAGAGAAAAGAAACTCAAATTCAAAATCAATCAAATTGAAATTGTAAAATAAAAAAAACCCGCCAAATGTTCATTATAGTAACTTATTATTATTGTAGTTTTTCGTCTAACTATGGTTTTAAAGAAATTGCATTATTATAAAAGGAGCCACAAAAGTATTGACACAGAGTTGAACATAATTTTTGTAGTAGTAAATAAATTTTTACCCAAGTATAAGCCCTAGATCCTTAAATTTCAGAAAAAAAATAAAATATAAAATATAATAATGGTTCTTTTGCATTAAAATAATTCGTTCTTTACGTAGTTCAATTTATTTGTTCGTATAATTATTTCACCAAAAAGCACATACGATTATCTCAAATGGCTTTTGATTCACCCACTTAATAAAGACGACTAATTTTATTTGGTTTTTTCTAATTTGTAGAAATTTGTAAGAATAAATACATCGAGATGATAATGGTGAAAAAAATGTAATTAAAGTACTCAAGTTTAGTAATTAATTATTTGTATTATTAAAAAACTGCATTTTATCTAAAATAAATCAATTTGAGCATTTTTAGGTATTTACTTTTTAAACGTAAAAAAATTCATGTTTAAAAACTAATATTTAAAAATATGAAATGGAGCTTATTTTCTCTAAATGTAAATAAATTAATGTAAGAGTTTTGTATTTTATTTCATTATTGTGTTGAAAGCTGAACTGTTACTTAAAAGCATAGCGATCTTTAATCTCAGAATATTGTTGAATCGTATTTCTATAATATTTATCCTGTCATATATATTTCATTATAAAAAAAATCGGAAGCGATAAAACTAAAAAAAAACGCAAAGAATTGCTAGCATCCTTTTCATTCACGACTAAGAAACATCTGAAATTTCCTTTGTTCGCCATGCAGACAAGGTCAGTCGGAATTTCATACAACACATAAACACTTGCAAAAAGTAGGCTTTTAGGGGAGACGCAGACGGCGGCGGGTGCGTTCCGGGGCCACCCCCAATCAGCCCCATGATTAATGGCGTCCCTGGGGGTGGAGGGACGGGGGCGGAGGAGAGGGGGTGACCTTGAATTGGGCCTCGCTTCAGCCCCGGCGCTGAAAAAGGAGCCTCATCAAATCCAGACGTCGGTCGCGTCGATCGATACTGAACCTCAGACTAGTTGTGACATCATATTTTTCAATAGTTTTTTTTCAGTCACGCTTTTTAAGACGTCGGGGTTGAATATTGTAGATTTGTCATTTGTGAAGAAGGTTTTTTTTCAATTCAGCTAACGATTGTTATAAATATTTCATAGATTTGATTTGATTTTAATGGTTTTTAAATGGGCTGTTTCTATTTTAATTTTTCACTGTGTAGTACTAGTTATTGTTTTCCTCTAAAAATTCCATAAAATAAAACAATGGGTTGAAATATTTACTTGAGTGTTAACATGTTGTTAAAATAATAATTTAACATTTATTTTGACTCAAAACCATTTTATAGCTCATACCAATATAGTTCTACTGACGAGTAACTATTTTAAATTATTTAAACGTTACTAAATTCATTTGTAGTTTTTTTTTAATATGTTGCATTCCAATGTTTATTAAAAAAAAAAAATTATCGTTCATCCATTTTATTTAAATACGTATGATATTCAAATAATACCTTTAATAATTCTCATTTTTAGCATTACTCTACCATTGGTCATAAATGGTTCGAATAGTCTATTATAATTATATATATATATATATATATATATATATATATATATATATATATATATATGAAATTTTCGTATGCAAAATAAATACATTTCTAGTTCTGCTACAATAGAAAAGATTTTCTGGGTATCGATCCGCAGAAACCTTCGTTTTTTCTAATTTCAAGATTTAGTATAGGTTACTTGGTAACGACCCACGCAAACTGGTGTTTAACGTTTCCTGTTATTTGTTTTTGTACCGCCTAACTTAAATTACTTGCCAAAGTTCTGTGATATATAGTTTAACTGTGGTATAAACACTGCCTTCTGAAAATAAGCCCTGAAATCCAACTGAAACTGTTTGGGTCAACATGACGTAACTCCGGATTTGATATACCGTAAGCCATTTTGAAATAGAACTCGACCAATCAAAACTATTCAGGAATTAAAGTTATTTGCGATATAACTTCTATTAGTGAATAATTACTAAATATTAAAACGATTATAAGTTTTATTGAAATGGTTCGTTTGAATTTTGCGTGCCTAAATAAATACTTTAATCGTTTAAAATAAACACAAAGATTATTACTTTTAAGTTTCGATCGATTATAATTTTGACAAAAAAATGCTTTAATACATAGTATAAAAAATATAAAGCTTATTTGCTAGGTTTATAAATCTTTTGTGTATTATTTTAACAGGTCGATCTTAAAAGATTTTATCTTGATTCATAAACGATTGTCATAGCAAAAATGACTTTTTTAATAAAACCTCAAAAGCAAAATCGGATATAGATTCAATATCATACTTTCATTTAAACCAACTGCTTTCGAGGCCTTTGCTGAGTAAAGAAAAAAAAACAAAATTTTATATTGCATATCAAAATATTGTAACCCTAGATAAAAAAAAATCTAAAAGTCATCATCCGTAATTGGAAATAAACAAAAAACTTACTTTGTCAGTACATAAAATTTAACCGATCGCTTATACCCAAGAGCTCCGCAAAGACAAAAAGGTCCGAGTATTTCCTCCGCGATTAACGAAATTATCAAGTCCTCGTGGCGGAGAATTACGTGAAATTGAAAAGAATGGAGAAAGGCTGGAGGGTACGAACGAGAACTCAGCACAAGACGGAAGCCGGCTGATTAAGACATATTTACTAATTATATATTTAACCGATCGGCTATATTTATCTCACTTAGGCTCTTATTAAGATTGGCATTTCTTTCCTACAAATTGAAATGGTATTTATTTAATTAAAAATTAGTGTGTATGATATGTATATGTGAGCTTTGTAGTTGAAGTGACTATTGATAGAAAATATATATATTACGCGGCATCAGTATTATTGATCGTACTATTTATTTTTTATTTTTCTGATTATTGTATTATATCAGGCATCGTTTTCCAAAAATAGTCGCGTGTATACGACCTATCCAACATGGGCTATTTCCATTGGGGCGACAGTGGAGAGAGACGCAGGACGTCCTCCCAGTCCGGACGCCGGCGGCCGACTGAACTCGTAGCCCCGTGCGTGACCTACATCTCGAGCAGCGCCTGCGCGGGGACCCCTCCCAGCGGCTCCCGCACGGTGGGGCGGGCGCCCCTTCCGGGCCCCTCGCAGCTCGATTATTGATTGCGCGGCGTTGCAGCGCCGCTTTTGTTTGAGTTTCAATGAGAAATACAAGAGTGCTTATTTTTAGAGTACGTGCAGATGTTTTTTTTTTTGTCTCCATTGTTTGTGACACATTTTTGGTGCAGTGCAAATGTAGCAATGATACTCCGTGCTCGTATGACTTCACGTCATTATAAATATTATTTCACTCTGCGGCGAAGGCACTTCGATGAGAAAAACGAGCATCCGCGCAGAAATAATGGGTTCCTAGGATTAGAATCAATATTCATAGCACTAATTTACATATATTACTTCCGCTTCCCGTTTGGAAGCGTTGCGATGTCCGACGGGAGCGCCACCGGACACTCGGCGGTGAACGGACGAACTAACCGCGGGGGGTCCGGAGGTTCTCGCGAGGGGCTCCGGTGACCTTTGCGAGCCCGGAAAGTTCAGAGTTGAAGGTCGCTGGGATACACAATGGGCGACTCGCTGCCGGGGCGGACCACAGCCGCGTTTATTTCGTTTTGAATTTTAAAGTTTGATTGGATTTTCTTCACGTTTTTTTTTGAGTACGAATAAAAAACTTAAAGCTTTAGTCGTTAAATAAAAAAAAAAAATAAATAAATAAAAAAACACTGTTTTTGTCGAATAAACAGAATTTCAGTAGGTTTATTATTTTATATATATCAAGCTCGGTTTTTTTAAACTGTTTTAGCAGGTTTATATTTAGTAGCGTTTTTTGTGATATTATCATATTTTACAGAATACACAATCAAAATATTTTTACGAAATAAGCAAAGAGCAGTTATTAAATGCATATTTCAGTGATAATTTGATAAAGTCAAAAACAACGCTCCAATAACGCATCGCTAATTTACTTAAGGAATTGTTTTTGCCTTATAGGGGGTAGTAAGTGATCCAAACTCCCCTCTTCCCCTCGCAGTAATCATCGTCCCCCATTAGCTCCGAGCTAAGTTTCAGGCTAATGTACTATCCTGTCTCTTTCAGTAAAATGCGAAAATATTTCACGAAGCCCTGGGTTATATATCTACTTCGTTAAAGAGACTTTACGGAAAACATCTTCAGGAAAGCTTGCCGCGTAGTTTTTCTAACAAAGAAATCCACATTGTGACCGACCAGACGACATAGACTAAACTTTTGCGCCTCGAGTACAGAAATTATTTTTTCTGTATATATGGCATTGACTTATTTGATTTATCTTTGCTAAAATATATTTTCTATATTACAAGTGTTTCTCGTTGGTATATGCATAAAGTGTTGTACAAAATTACCAGCTGAATCTATTTAAATTTCTGTTCCTTGACAATTGTTAATCTTGCATGACTTATATTTCAAATTTAGGAGTCAACGCAACTTTTTTTAATTAATGTTCAGAAATAATCATAGTAATAAAAAAGATTTGGCTCAAATAACGTTTTTTTTTAGTACGAACGGGGGACAACTTAATTCAAATTTTATAAAAGTGGGTTTAATAACCACAAAGCTAAAGAATAAGGGAACTCAAGGCAAGAAGTAGCCTGTTAGGAGCCAGAAGCTCTTGTAGCTAGTCCGGATTGTTATATATTTGCCTTGTTACTAAGAAATCACATAGAATCTGCAACGGAGAGCGTTTTTTTAAGAGGGTTATATTTTTTTTCACCTGGAGACAGTTTTTTAAATTTAAAGGAATTGCAATTAAATTTCATTGCCATAAGGCGGTTATTCGATTGACGAGTTACTTAATGTGGTGTTCAACAGTTACTTGGAACTGACGTATCATAGTTTTGCGCGCTTATTTCAAAACTGATTAATTATCAAATTAAAAACGAGTAAAGACTTTTCCCAAACATATCATGCTTTCAATCGTGTTATCTTCGCTTTTTTCGCTGGCAATATTTTGTTTCCACAGATAGTATCTTTTGCCTGACCATTCAACAAATTCTAAAAGAAGGTATAAAAGGCTGGTGGGTATAAGCAAATTTCGACCCAGCACAAAAGGCTTTATCCAAGTTGGACCCACGGTAGGATTAAATAGAATCCGAGTTAAAGCTTTTTTGCATATCGCGTTAGATAAAAATACAAAGGCCTTGTGGTGTTTACCACGAACACGGATGATTTATTCCAAGGGATGGGTTCGATTCTAGGTCCGCTGGCACTATGTTGGAGTTTTAATGAAAAATGAACTATAGTTTATAGAAATGATTTGTTTTCCTTATATTATTTTTTACCCCAGAAAATACTTATATTGATATAATCATCACATTTTACTTTTTGATTAAATTTGTATCAGTCGTCAACAAGGTTGAAATCCGATTATTAGCAAAACAACAGCTATAATTACAACATTATTTTATGTCAGACAAAGTCGCTTTTAAATTTTTACTGTCTATTTTATTTTTGATAATAAGCTGGTTTTAGTTTGTTTTACCATATTTATACTTATAAAATTGACATTTAAATTATCCGCAAATTTAAGACGACATGCGGCTTAATATAATTTGTAATTTTAAATAATATTTGTTAAACTTTGGAAAATACAGTAATTTATAGATGCGTAGATTACTCACTAGAAGGAAGTAATTTTGACATTTTACTGAAGAAACATTTGACTTACAGATAAGATCAACACATAAATTTCTAAGTAAATGTTTTCAGAACATTTCAGTACGTTGGCTGTGCTCACGCCACCGTCTGAAATACCTATACCCTCTGTTCCTCACGCTTTTTTCACTCTCCAAAAGTCAATATTATTCTGACAAGGTTCATGTGGGGAGGCCTTGAAATCTATTTTTGTTACTCGTTTTTAATGTTCCATACGCTCAGGGTACTAAAATTTGATAATATTTTTGATATACAAGATATTATTTTGGATCAAAATTCTAACGTCTAGTTAATCAAAGGTTGATCAGTAAAATCTCAATGAGATATGCTGTCAAACACATCTTTCAGATTATTTATTAAAATCCTGAAAAATAATTAGGTGTTAGGTATTATTTTGTATATCAGCTTATTTCAGAATACGGGTGAGATACATACCTACCTCATAATATTAATATACTTTAAGCGTATTCTAGTTACACTCAATTAACGCGGTGTGATAGGCTAGTAAGTTGAGCGTACAAATATTCGACCTATCAGTAATCGAATTCGTCGAGTGTAATGTTCATTAGTTCAATGGCATAAGTATTATTTTATGACTTTCTATACTTAAAATTTCTAGCTTATTTCCAATTAAATAACAAAATCATTGTATATAACACATTTACGCGATTATTATAAAAAATATATAATTAAGATATAAAATAAAAATTTAAATGAAAACTCACTGTTCATTTTAATTTGATATGAATTATTTTCTTTATTGTATATATTTATTTATATTTCAGGCTTTGTTTATATTTTATGTGACCTAAAAAATATTTTTTTAAATTTTTAATCTAGTTGATGGAAATTATTTTGTTATATAATTCCTTCAATGTTATGACTTGTTAAATATCTCAAATTGAATGCTGGCAGCGTTGAGTTTCAATCAAAATTAATTTAAAAAAATCAGTTTTCTCATTTTCTCATCAGGCAGAATATTATCCGACATTCCTGACGTTTCTTCGAAAAAATGAACACAATTAAAAAAAAATATCCTCTCAGCATAAAAAAAAAATAATTAAAAGCTGCCCCTCATGTTAATCATCGCTGGAAAAATGTGACAAAAATATAATTTTAAAATCCAACGAAACATTTTAATAACGTTTTTATTATTGAATTATTTTTTTTTGTCAAAAGGACAACGGAATTATTTTTTTCCTTAATAAAGAATTTGGGCTTTTTAAGTCACGGCTTAATTACTAATGATGTTAATTTCTTCGGTTCGCAGCAGCTATAGCTTATTTCTTATTCACGGTCGGGGCATAAACCTGGATTAGCCGGGATGGATACACGGCGAATGTTTCCAGGCCGGGGTAATGGATAGTAAATATTCAGCTGGGCTGGCAGGGTAAGCATAATCCCGGAATATATCTTTGAATAAGAAGGATCAGGACAGAGACACCATCTTGTAGCGACTCCTCGTTTGACCTTTGGCAGGATAGAAAGAGATAATTACAGTAGAAGCTGCCTAGCTGATGCGCGGAAAAGAGACATCAATATAGTAAACTGCTTTTAAACTGATTACGCATTATGCATATAAAATTTATAATCAATAAATAATATTGTTTTTAAATTTGTGTTTAATATTTATTATTACTTTTAAATTTATTGTGTTTAAATTTCAAAACCAAAGAATTAGCCCTAAAGCAATGAATATTTCAAAATGCGATTCTTGTAACAAAATTACTAATTAAGATGAGTGTGTTTTTAATAGCGACCAATTTGTAAATTATAATGGAATGCGATGGACTTGTTTTATGTTACTTTGTTTTCATAAAACAGTCTTAATGCGAAATAAATTAAGTATCGAAAAACTAATATTGTAAATAGGTTTTTAATTACTATCAAAATGGTTGTTTCCATTTTATTTTTTAGACAATCGAAATATTATATAAGTATGCAATTATTAACCCGTCACAGCGAAAAGAGAAATTTATTTTGTTTTTTTTTTTATTTTTCCATACGTAGGCTGTCATGTCTCTTCAATATGTTTTACATCAGACTACAATGATTTTCATTTAACCAATAAAAATATCTTTAAAAAAACGGAAAAAATTTCTTAACACATGGTAACAAAGAACATGTATCATATATTTTACAGTACAATGTAACATTTTTGATTTATTTATCAAATCTAGTTTATATTATAAAGTTACAGTATTTTTTTTTAAAATTAAAAACCGATTCCTAATTATTTGAATAATGAATAATTATTTGAACAATTATCGTGTTTATTTTTTGTAGATAACGTCAATTTTTTTTTAAAATTAATATATGTTTATATATATTACTCTATTCGCAATTATCATAGTATTTTCTTATTTTTTTGTCTAATCATTTACATAATCGACGTCATGTGTAGTAAAAATATCATAGTTAATTATTTAATATAACAATTTCATATAAAATGAGACTAAATACAGGTCGATATTTTAAATCTCTTTTTTACAAAAGATCTTTGTAAGCTGCCTTTACAGGCAGCTTACAAAGATGCTCATCTCTGAAGAGGATAGTCTCGTCTTTTCTATGTGAATAATAATGTAAACTCTGATTTCAAAGGAGAGGTCAGTTTTTTTTATTTCCAAACGAAAAATATGTTGAACGTTTAGAAAAGATCTGAGAAATTTGTGGGTCGTTTATTTGTTAGCTTCTTGAGATACCTTTGTCAATATGTCTAATCGCTTGGAAACCTAAACCCGTCTAATGAGAGAGCTCTTCCAGCAGAAATATATTCTCTAAAAATAAAATAACATATGTCAGGCCTTTGTAGAGAATCTCTGGGAAATTCCAATTTAAAGATTTTGCATGGTCGTGATAAATTACAACATAAAACAACTATTGTAGAATAAGCCACGTTTTGAAATATTATTATAATCTTAATATGCGTGGTAATAGATTTTTACTTAAAATACATTATAAATACTAAGAAAGCAATTTTTTTTATAAATGTATACTATTGAGTCATATTATTGAGATATCTATGTGTTGTTGAGAAATAGCTGAATCATATCACATCACGTTTAAGCTACTAATCGTTATTATATAAGCTGTTGGCGTTGAATACAAAAAAAAATCCAGTTCATTTCAGTAAATCTGAATTTCTAGAAACAGTACAATATATATATGGTATATATATATTTGCAGTGCATTTCCGGATTCTCCAGCTATTTTGTTCGTCACAATGAAGTCAACCTAGGAAGGTTTATTCTAGTGGGCAGTGTACCGGAAAAGAGAAGAAGACACCAAATTTCGATGAGATGAAGTAACCAGGTCAAGAATATGACAGAAGTCAACTTCACCCCCTCCCCCCCTGTTAAAATAGCAGAATAAAGGGAGGGTAGGAGTTATATATTTTACCTATTGTAGCTGTTTTTGATTGTTAGTAATGAGACACACGATATAAGAAAAAATATTATTATTAAATATATATTGCATGATTCGAATTTATCGGAGTGTAATATAGGTTTTTATTTTTAAAAATAATATAAATCTGAACGCATTTAATATACTCGTACCAAGTCGTTTGTCATTTTTTCTGTGGAAAAAAATTGGGTATCCATATAAATAAAATGTAGTCAATTAATTCAATATGTTGACTACGATGAAAAATGTCTAGCAGATAACAAAGGTTACTATAAACATGACATAAACGTACTAAAAAGTCCAGCGATATTGACGGAATTATATAAAGACTCACTGTTTACGTGCGCCGGGCTCGGCACGCGATACGGCGGCGTGACGTCAGAGCCCGACTGACGTCACGGGGGTGGGACGAGGGGGTGGGCCAAGGGGTGGAGGCTTGCCGGGCTCCCCGGCTTCAAAGTGTGATAAAATGTTTGCCCAGAAAGTCGATATCTCCATGAAAACAGCCGGGTTGTTTGTGGCAACTTGTCTAATGTTTATTTTGAAGGGGTAATTTGTATCGAGTTTTTTTTTTCAGCTTTGCAAATTACAGGCTTTCGTTTTCCGTAAAGGTCAGATTGTATAACAAATGCTATTCATAATATTTGTAGAGTTTTCGATTTTTTTTTTGTAACATTATTAATATTATTCTTATGTGTCGATATTCCTCGTCTTTATATTTTCTCTGAGATGTGAAGAGACTCTCGATTGGTTGAATAAACGTTATTTTTTGAGTGGTTGACAGCCAGGAAATCTTTCCTTTGTTCTGTAATTTTTTTGTTATTTCAAAGACAACTCTACATTTGAATCAATATTTTTTCATCCTTGTAGAGTTAAGAGAGTGATTGTTAAGTAGAGGTACAAATCAGCTATTTAAATCAGGTGTATTTGAAGCATTACTATGTTCACATCAAAAATATAGATTCATCGACGAGAAAAATTACATATGGATATACAAGGCTTGTTATTATTTTAGGTATCCAAAAGTGTCTTAGAAAAAATGAAATAATGATAAAATCAAATTTAGTTAAATATATGTCGTGTGGGTTTTCGAAAAAAATCATGAGAGTTTTGTAATATAAAAAAAATAAGACTGTTCTAAAAAAAAATGTTTTTTTATATTACATGATATATTTTAACCAAAGTTACCATTCTTTGTATGTGCGGTTTCTCCATAGCTAAATCTCTTTGTCGGAAAGCATTGAAGAATGTAATTTATTAAATGGATACTTATCCAAATATATATTAGTAAGAGTTTCTTAACATAAAAAAACCTAGGTTATTTTTATTTTTCTCGCAATAAAAATAAGCTGAAATAAATTATTTTCTATAAAAAATAGTTATTTTAGATGGGCTTATGTTTAGTTTCTTATTGAAAAGTAAAAATTCTGTCAAATATTTTTTTTATATAACGGCTTTTCTCAGAAAAAATTCTTTCGATCAGGCTGTACATCATTACAGATAACACCTCTTTGTGAAAATTTCAAATATGATAAAAAATTAATAAGCAAAAAAAAGAAAAGAGAAAAGGTTCTTTTAAAGCTTTTCAGGAAATATTTTTGGTTTCATCCTTAAAATAAAAATGTATTCTCGAACCTTTAATATCTTTTTTCATTAAAAATCTCCATTTTACGGTCTGTATTATAAACCTTCAGAATAAGAGATCCGAGATATTATATTGTAGCATTTTAATTAGAGTCAAGAGACGAGATGTGATATATTTTATAGGACTATTACATTGACAAATGTTAATAATTAATATAACTTAGAGTTATTTCAGATGAAATAATTTGGTATACGAGAAAATTAATTAAGCCGTTGACTAATTAATACAGATTCTTTCGAGGGCCATTTAGAAGTATCACTCTGATTATGTATCATCTGCCGATGACATATCAGATGGCTTTTTGATATTAATGAGGTTTTCTAGTCCAGAGATAAAGCGGCGAGTAACCCTTTGTTCGCGGGAAGCGCATCAATCTTGCTTATGTTTGACAATCGAGAAAGACCAAATTTTTTTCCCACACGTCTATACGCTCAAATGAAAGAATAAGAAGCAAAGTGCTTCAGAGGCGAGGGCGCTCTATCTATATTACGTTTGACTGAAGACTTCAATAAAGGTGATCGGATTGAGGTTATTGATTGGTCAGATTCAAATCCGAAACCGTTTCTATTGGCTCACACGCGCTGACAGTGAATATTTCCCCCGTTGATTTATTGCTTCAATTTTCATATTTCTAACGACCTCACACCATAAAAAAAGCAATTAAGATAAAGGAAATAATTATTTAAAGTTCACTTGGGTTTTTAGAACCCCGTAAAAGCTGACCTCGGCAGCGTTTAATCCATATTGACTAAGATGATAAAAATTTTATGCGCATGATATTTATGACATTTAGATACATACATTTCAAATGAATATAAGATATTTTCTCAAATAGATTTATGTTGAAAACAAAAAAAAGATGTCAAATACACAATAAATAAAAAACTCTTCATATAAATATTTTGATACTATGTTAATAAAAAATACGATTCGGAATAACAACATCATAGCTGTATCCATAAAGTTTCATCTTGCACCTCCTGATTCTCCAATTGTCAGCTGATATTTTCCATACAATGTTGAGACATTGGCTGTAAATATAACCTAACAGAAGAAAATAGACGCCTATGAAGTCTGGTGTCCTAGATACTCCAGTGGGTTTCTGGGACTTCAAAGTGGACAAACACATAAATTCTGCAGGAGCTTGGCGCAAGGGAGTGGATCTCCATGGCACATATGCGTAAATAGTTTTATACTGTGTTTATTGAAAGAAAGCATATTTAGACTGTTTGACTAGAAAAATCTACCTTACCTCTATACTTAAGTTAGTAAGTATCAAGGAAGACCATGAATAGACTTCGCGCTATATACATTAATACCATAAAAAGATCTATTTCAAGAAAAAGTTATATTTTTTAGTAATAAGGATTTATCAAAATAATGGTAATATGTAGTTTTTTTAAATATTTTATTTCAATAAATCGTATTCTTAATATTATTTTGTACTAATATTAAACTGATTTCCGGAAAAATATAAAAATCAGCTGTTATTCGATCAGTTGTTAATTGACCGCTGCATATTTTCTTACGCGTATTTTATCAACAAATCTTGACCTCTAGAAATTAAAAAAAACGAAGATAGCGATTTTTAAAATATATTTGTAAATACGCTGCTCGACGTGGTGGAGAATGCCTTTAGAAGTTCCTGGCGATAGGCTGTGCGCCAGGATGGAGGGGATATAGTTTGGGATCCAAAGAGGGAGGGATGGAATCGATAAAGTAACAGGTTTCAAAATTTACATTAATAACATATAAAACCAAGATTTGAAATTCTGCTCCTAAAAACAATAAAACTTTTATCATTTTTTTACTTATTTAACAAAATAATTTTTAATATATCAAGCCTTAAGAAAAATAATCATAAAAGTCAATGTTCACAAAACATCAAATAAATGATCATACGAGTTTGACACACTGTTATAAGTGACACATTGAGTTAAAATCAATCAATCACTTGTGTCTAGTCAGGGTGAAATAAAAATAGTTTAAGGGAGGTTTATATACGAACAATGTGATAGACCCACATTTTTACTTTTAAAATCTCAAACATATTTTATTGGTGGTTTTGTAATTTATATGCTAAACGTGAAACAAACAATGAGACTTTATTTTCATAATGTTTTGTGTTTTTTACTTTATTAAAATTAACGTAGGTATATAAACTTAATTAAAATCCCAAGAGAAATTTATTGCGAGAGTGGAGGTACATGTATTTACATAAAACATAAATCTTACCAACATGTTAGCATCTAGATTACTCATACACTATGTCATAACAGAATATTTTACATGATGTAGCAGAAAATTCTAAACAATAATGTAGCCAAATGTTCTTATTTGTTATATATATATATATATATATATATATATATATATATATATATATATATATATATATATATATATATATATATATATATATACATATAAACGGAAAAAAGGTAAATATATTTTTACGCACACCCATACATACAAATACAAATATTTATAAATTTCTACAGCAAACAAGGTTTTTTATAATTTTGTTTTCGCAATAAATTACAACGAAGTAAAATCTGGAATGTATTTTTTTATTAAATCAAGAAACGTTTTGCGCTGAAAAAATATTTGATGAGTACATAAATTGTAATTTTGATGTATAAAATTTGTTCCAGCGAGCATTTTGAACCTATCGGCTGTAAATTTTCGTGTTTTATACAAAAAAATATGAGGCTTTGATGTTCTCTTGCGATCGTAAATATACCTAATGTTTTTTTTCTGTTGTACTTTATATTTATTATAAATATATGATCCTTTTAGGTTTTCACAAAGGATGCGAGTTTTGTACTGCTTCTCAGAGGTCATCTAAAATGTATGAAATTTCTCGCGATAAGTTTGTAACGCAAATGGAATTTCAAATATGGGAAATCCGAATTAAAGAATATAAACTTTTTATGGAAGGCGCCGGGCTTTTACCATAATGAATAAAACATGTCAAGACGAATTTAATTAAGGAAAGAGGCAGAAATTCAGCTGAGGACGGCGAGTGGAGTGAATTGAGACTTTATGGTTCGAGTACTTCATTACAAAGAAAAACTATGTCGCACATCTTAAAACGGGTCTTTTTATCGTTTCTTTTTTACTCTGAAACTTTTCAATCATAATTCATTTCCCATAAAAAAATGTAGCTTCAAAAACGTACCTAAAACAAAGACCCCTTTTATTTAGACCCTTAAAAACATAAATAAAACTTACGAGAGTTAAACTTTTGAAAAAAATTCTGGAAAAAAGAGTTAAAAATAATTGAAACGAAAAACCAACTTTCATTTTATTCACTACCAAGCCAACGAACAAAGCTCGGAATGGAGTTTTAAGCATCTCTTGTTTTATATTAAATAATTAAAGCATTTGCACGTCATTTCAAGATATTTATTTTTTGTATATTAAAATCCTTTTTTTTATGACGTATTGTACGAGTACTTTTGCACAAGAGAAAAAAATCTGAAATATCAAAAACAGTACAGACAAAATTTTATAACCTATGATTAAATCCAAATTCATAAATTATAATTTTAAACATAATTTGTCCTAGTAAAGCTTTCCTTAATAAAATTATAAATATGTATAAATTTGAAATGCTTTAAATATTATAGAAATTTTACCAATTAAATGGGTTTTTACACATATTATTCCCAACATAAACTCAATAACAAAAATAGAGAAATTCATATACGCTACCACCTAAGCCACACCTTGTTAGGTCCACTACCTGCGTGCAGGATCAGGGGATAACCCCATACTGTATTATGAGCATCAACAACCTAAAACAGAACTGTCATCATATTTTGGGAGTTATTAACACACTAAAGGCGGGGCGGGTACTAGTACCCGTTTCGCGGACTGCCGTCTGAATGCGGGGCGCGTATCAATACGTTTTTGAATGTGTTTACTCTAAAAGCGGCGGAAGGTCATATTATTCTTTAGGTTTACAGCTCGAAATGTTTGCTTAGGACACGTCAACGTTACTTCTACCAATACTGTCCAGTGATTCTGAACAAAGTGACAACGAAGAAGTGGAGTGGTCAGAGAATGATAATCCTCCAATTATTGAACAATTTTACGCGAATTTTGCCCGCTACGCACATCAGTTCAGTCAATTTGGGTACTCGCTTAAAATATAAATATAATATAAGCTATTGTGTAACAATAAAATTCAATTTATTAACAAAACTCTCATAATTAACTCGGAGTTGCCAAACGGAACAAAAAAAAAATCAAAAAATGCAAATCAAAGTGTGTACAGACTAGATTTCACACGCGCAAATTTACGCGAATTTTGCCCGCTACGCACATCAGTTCAGTCAGTTTGGCTACCCGCTTAAAGTGTGTTAATATATTTTGCAAATGCAACGCAAATGAGAATAATATTGGTTAATCACTTGTTGTTATTTGTGTGGCATAATATACACTGCATGCCCACATACTGCACTTCATGAGAATACAATGTCACACACGGAAAGTAAATAATTTGCAAAAAAAAAAAACAAAGAAAGCCCGGAAATGAGAGGCCCGGAAGCCCAGCTGGGTCTGGCTGGGTCTGGCAGGGTCTAGCAGGGTCTAGCAGGGTCTAGCGGCCCCGGCCCCGGCTGGCCCAGTTGCGCCCGGGCGTGACGTCACGCGCTGACGTCACGCGCGCCGGCTCGATCAATGCGCCACCACTGACCCGAGCAACACGGCCGCTCCCGGGCCGAGGGACCTCCTTCCTGCATGCCGATTTATTACTAGTGCCTCCTCGTGCTTCGATTTCCTTTTGATTTTTACGTGATTTAATTTTTTTGATTTTAATTTGATTTTTGGCCGTACTTTTTATCGTGATCAAAAAATTTTTTTTTGTGTTTTTTTTTGCATTTTCATTTAAGCGAAATAGACTGTTCTCATAAACATTGATAACAAGCGAATAACGATTTTTATTTGTACTATTTAAACGTACATATTGCTTAAAAACTATAAATAACAGTTAGCAGTTTTAACTACGTTTTTCGCGTAATCATAAGGCCGACAGACGCGGAATGCTAACTAAATATTGAGATACAATTTTTTGCTGTGTATTCTTATGACTTATTAAAAAAACTATTTTAAAAAAATGAATGTTTTTCTCGGGTGAAATATTGTATTTGAGAATATACAAGAGAAAATACACAAAGAAAAATCTGGCACTACATTTTACAAATTGCGCAGAGCGTCATTTCTTCTTTTCAGAAAATGCGGCCTCGAAAAAGTAAAGCACGTCACATGATTTACCTGAGAAAAGAAGACGTACTAGAGAGCACAGAAGGGTGCTGGTTTGAAAGCATTCACAAAAGTCCTCAAATCCCGAAAGAGGCTTTTCAGAATGGCCTTCTTTCCAGCGAGATCGGTGAAAAGATTTTGCGGAATTAACGGAAGGTTCTGCCTCTCGGAATCTTAGATGTTATAATAATGCTCATAGTGATATCCCTATTTGTAAGACAGACTTAACTCTTTCACTTTCGTTATAAAGAAAATAATTATCTTTGTGAAAAGTATTTTGATACCCTCAGCAACAAATTTAACAATAAAATACGTGCCGGAAATGTTATTTTAACTAATTCTAAATATACAAAAAATTAATTACGTTAAGTATTTCATTTAGAAACAACACAGTGTTGGCTCAAGTGAGAGTTGGGTTAGTCCAGTATTTTCTATCCGACCTATCTATAAGCGTCTATAATTTTATAAATTAGGGCACCGAGCTGCAACTAGGGCCGCCTGAATCCCCTTTCTCCCGAATTGGGCCAGAAATAGACCGAGAGCATTCGACGCCCCAGTTGCCGCTGCAGGGGCTGCGGCCGCGTGACCCTCCCGCGCTTGACCTACTTGGGGCCCCGGGCTGCACCGCCCCAGTGCGGGCCTGGCGGGGGAGGAGTCCCGCGCCCCAGCACCCTCATTGGTAGGCTCGCCGGCTTGACGTAACAGCTATGCTGCTATGTTCAGAGCTGGATCATATATATTTATATTTATATATATATATATAAATATATATATATATATATATATATATATATATATATATATATCTACTGTAATAATAGCCATTGTGTGTGGGTGTGTATGTGTGTATGTTTCATTTTTGGGTTCTCTATAGAATATCTTAAAAGATACAACGCTGATTTTTTGCACGCAAGTTCAGTGAGATGTGCCGAATTTCAAGACGATAGGATAATATTTTTATTCATAAACTAATTAAATAAAACTATCAAATATGCTTTATGTACGAATTATATGATTCTGTTGTACACAGCGAGAATTTCAAATTTAGAATTTTTACAAAAAAAACAAAATATGATGCTCCTAAGAAATTTCCAGTTTATGTCAGCTTGATACAAGTACCAATTTTATTTTTTAGTTGCGTTAGAAATTATTGATCACATCATTAATAACTTAAAATGCCTCCTAAAAAAATAACACCGTCTAAGCACAGCAAACGTAATTAAAAAAGAATAGCACAATTGAACGTGATAAAGACTGAATCTAATAAAGAACAGTGCAGTGAAAGTGATTCGATGTTTGTGACACGAAATGTGATATTTCCTAGATTGGCTTTGCTTTCAAAATTAATATCCGGTTATTAAAAAAATATGTGTACAAAATATTCATCTAATTGTCAGCCAAACATATGTTCAAACACTATTGCATCGTTCATCGAATACGTCATTTTATGACGGGCTACCTTTCTAGTATGGGAACCGTGGATCTGACAGAAACAATGGCATTGCTCTAAAAATGTAAAGATTTTTTATTTTAACACTTATACACAACAATAGTTCACATACAGTGTGTCAAACTTCCATTGGGCTTCTTGTGGTTCCTGGATGAAAGATGCCGGTGCTTTTTCTGACACCAATTGTAACGGGTCGTGTCTTAGCCAATTGACAGCCGATCAAATACTGGGGCTTGGCGATGCATCGAGAACATTTGAGAGTCCGCTTTCATCGATCCTTCTTTGTTTTCTAGCGTTCTGTGGTCTTCGTAATTTACACTTCTGCTAAAACGTAACGCTAAACAAATGATTGTACACATCAATGGCTGATAACACCAGAGATGGCGTTTACATGCGTAAACACAGTGTAATATAAGATACATTATCTCACCTAAAAATGTAAAGAAACGACAACTAAAGTCTATCGTCCACTTCACTTTAACTCAAATTATTACTAATATGATTACTCAAATTCTCATTTATTTACTACCCACAATCTATGACACCTTGTTCTGGTTTTTATCAGCCGTCAGCCGTCAGCGTCGGCCGACAGAGTCTCGCCGGCACATAATCTTAAAGCAATATAATTCTTTACATATACACATATATATAATAATAATAATAATAATAAGAACGTCATTATGTTAAATTAAAATATTAACACACTAAAGGCGGGGCGCGTATTAATACCTTCTCGAATGTGCTTACTCTAAAAGCGGCAGAAGGTCATTTAACTCTTTAGGTTTACAGCTTGTAATGTTTGCTTAGGACTCGTCAACGTTACTTCTACCAATACTGTCCATTGATTCTGAACAAAGTGACAATGAAGAAGTGGCGTGGTCAGAGAATGATAATCCTCCAATTGTTGAACAATTTTTTGCCAAGTAATCCGCAAAGTGTGTATGAAGTGGTTTAAATTTTTATAGGAAACGATTTATTTGACTACATGCAAATCAAAGAGTGTATAGACTAGATTTCACACGTGCAATTTTACGCGAATTTCGTCCGCTTCGCACATCAGTTCAGTCAATTTGGTTACTCGCTTAAAGTGTGTTAACACACTAAAGACGGGGCGGGTACTTGTATCCGTTTCGCGGACTGCTGTCTTAAAGCGGGGCGGGTATTAATACCCGTTTCGCGAACTGCTGTCTATGAGCGGGGCAGGTATTTGTACCTTTTTAAATGCGTTTACTCTAAAAGTGACAAAAGGTCGTTTTACTCTATAGGTTTACAGCTCGTAATTTTTGTTAAGACTCTTCAAGGTTACTTCTTTAACATTTGATTATGTAATAAAGATAAGGACTACAAATTTCGTCTTGTTATTGTTTACATCCCAATCACTCATAACTTAAATGTATAGAACGTTTATAAAATACCACTCCAAAATAAATTTTAAACTTTAAATTGTATGCAAAATAAATTATTGACAGACTCTTACCTCTTCTGTTTTTATTACCTTACAACTAAACAATCATAACAGTATCATAAAAATATGTTATAAATTTGTTTAATGATTATAAACTATTGTGTATAGTATAGATTAGATTTCGCACGCGCAATTTTACGCGAATTTCACCCGCTACGCACACCAGTTTAGTCAATTTGGTTACCCGCTTAAAATGAGTTTATTAAAATTTAAATATAGGTTTATATATTTACTGCACTAATCTAAATATTTGTTTTCAAATAAATCATTAAAAATTTACGTAAAAATATAAGTAAAAACAAGCAAATAAAATATACTATTTTCTACGCTTTTCCCTAAAACGCACCGAGCTCAAATATATAAAATATTAACAGAGCAGGCGCAAGTTGATATCAAGGATGATTTACGAGCTGTTATTTTCTCATACAATCTCTTATTTGATTTGCCTCGAAATTAGTATTGTTCCTTTAGTGTATTTTTACGTGTATGTCTGAATGATAAAGGAAATTCAAGGCCCTGTTTGTATTCGCTCATGGCGTGTTAGCGTCTCGAGCTGAAAACAAATTGAATCTGGCGCCTTGAGATGTTACGTTTCAAACGCAAACATTTGTTCTGTAACTGGTTTCGTTCCGCGGGAGACTGGTTTACCTCAAGAACTCAACATTCTGCTAAACACACTCGAAGATTGATGTATTTTGAAAATTTCTTAGCGCAATACACGTGAAGACGTTTATTGTGCTAAGAAAACATACTGACTTCTAAATATTGTACAAATAAAGTCATGAATATTTAAAAAAAAATTTAATGCCGCATTTTTTAAAGTGTTATACCTTAGCTCAGAAACCTAGAATATGAAGTCTAAGACTACACTACTCAAGAATTAAAAAAAAATTACATAGTTTCTGCAAGGGCGCATCACTTACACCAGGAAGTGCAATTACTAATAAAGGCGAACATACAAAAAACATAAAAATCTAATGTTGTATTTTAAAACAAATAAATAAGAAAAAAGATATGAACTCAACCTAATAAATTAAATAAACAGTAACCATGTTTTTATAACATTAACAAATAGTTTCGAAAGCGAATAGTTACAAAAGATCTCAAAGCCACCGCAACTCTTTTATTTGAAATTAAGCTACCCACCACTATATTGAGAGGTGAAAGGAATGGCTCATATATATTTAATGTCATGTCAGTTTGACAGGGAAGGATGCTGGGTTAGGATATATGCTTATATCAGGTATTCGCATATTAAGCCGTCTCTATGGCGGTGAGGTTAGAGGGCCACGTTTCTGCAGATGGAAGAATATTTATTTAATTAATTCGTAGAAAACAAAAGGCTTGCTCACATTCTACAGAGCATTACGATATTGTGTCTAAAATATATTTACCAGCTCGTGGTAACCTTCCCAAGGAGAATCCCGGTTTATGAAATGTTACAAAGGGATGTGACATGTCAAATATATACGTGTTTATTTTACGTACAAAAGAAGCGGATGAGTTGTTAAAACAACCGTATTTTTGCAATTAATGCGCACTTATCAATGTTGAGAATTTTTATAAATTTGTTTTTTAAGTTATTTATCGCAATAAACAGCTTTTTAGCAATCAAAGGTATTGTTTTATTATCTTTATTTAAAATAGAATTAGCGCCTGATATTTTTTAGTTTTAACAGCCAGTAATAACAAGGTTGAAATAAACATAACATAGCACCTAAAATTTGGTTCATAACAGAGACCCAATCTGGTAACCACTTTTACCTGGGAACAATTATTGCAAATTGCATGTTTGCAAGTAACTTGTGTTTAATATGCAAGAGGTAAACAAAAATAGATAACTCTTAAAAGTCAAGACAGGCAATATCTGTTTTATCACGACATTCCTGTTTTTAGCCTGTCTTCACACAAAAGCAAACTTAACTTAACTTACCAACCCGTATTTTTTTTAAATTCGTATCATAAATCGTAAAGTTTGTTTAATCTTCAACAATTTAGAATAAATGAATCACTTACGTTTAAAAATTGATGTTGAATTTTCGATAAATTGGTTTGCTAATAGAGTGTATAGTCACAAAGAGAATCGTTACCCTGAAATGTTTTTTGTTTAAAAGATTAATTAAACTTTGAAGCTGAAAAGATTACCAAACTTTATAGTGACTTCGTGCCGCATAAACCGAAGCATTTTATTATCTGACGGACTTTTCTTTAGATATCGGCCATTTTTTCAGTTGAATAATCTCCAAGTCGCCGTAAAACTCAAAAACGTTAACTTCCTTACGGAATGCCGAAATTTGAATAATTTTTCTCAACGAGAGGAATATTTCTGTTGCTTTTGATATGTAAATAAATTTTCTAAAAGCATGTTGATACAGTAATCGAAACAGAAGGGAGGCTTTTATCTTGAGGGCTCTTGAAAAAAAATACGAGGAGTTGGTGAACGATTATTTATACACTTTCCGAACTCCCCTAAATCATTTTCGGGTTTATGTATAAAAGCGTTTGTCGTTTTCTAAGAAATTTAAATTTGAAACGAAACGCTCTCTCGATATTAAAGGCCGCGTATGTTTTCTGCTTCTGAATAAATACGAGCGGATCTGCAAAGTTGCGAATGGCATATTTACTTCGCATTTATTTGGGATAAAATGGAACCCAGCGGTACAAGTTCATTTGATTTAATTTGTCTTTTGTCGAAATACCGAGGAATATAGAATTCTCTTGCCGCAAAAGACTAAGGTAATTTTGTGGAAAAAATAATTAAATTCTTCAGTCTTTGAGTGAAATATGCCATGACGTTTGTGGCCATTTTAAATTTATAAAGATGTTTAAATTCCCCGAATTTTCAGAACAGAACAGCTTTTAACAAATTATCTTTGTATGAAATATTTCAAAAATATATAATTAAGGAAAATGGAAATATAAAAATTGCTTACGAAGAAAAAGCTCAGAGGTATCAGGAACTTTAAATTTAGTTTATCACAAATTCTAGTAAAATGTCCACAAGTGAAGAACAGTAAATGTACAATACAAATATGTATGTATTTAAGCGGTATCGTATCGTAAATCTAAAAATATAGAACCAAATAAAAACAGGTCATAACTTTCGCGAGATACGGTATAATAATAAATTCCTGCTGGGTACGGGCTCGGAGCCGGGCATCCAGGGGTATTCACGCAGCGGGCGGGGCCGCGGCCTTGGCCCGGGAGCCAGGCCCGGCCACCCACAGTGCAGCACCCCGCGGCTCGCGGCACCGTCACAGCAGCTATCTATAGAACTGACCCGGGCTCACCTGGGACGCTGGGAGGGAGGACAGTTTTATTATAATGTCCGCTTTTATTGCTATCCGATCGAGGCATTATTATTCGCTTAATGGCTAACTTGTAATGTAAAATTGAATAAATTGTTGGTTTCACAAACATTGCGTTCTACTTTCTAAATAAATTATTTTTATATTGGAAATTGAACAATTGTTTTTTTTTTAAGTGCATTACTTTCAAATGTAGGTCATATGCACTTTTTACATTTTAAAGTTTGAATCAAGATATTTATAATACAATACGTACAGCTAGTTAATAATAATGATAAATTATATAGAAAACCCTTTACGGGAATAAATCATATTCATGTCTCTAGTGTAATTCGAGTTTTTTTTTGATAGACTTTTTGTAGAACTATAAATAATTTATTTATTATCATTTCTGTACGCCTGCTTAGTCGTTCGTTATACGCGTCCAGATCACATCTCTGCGTTGGTATTTTACTTTACAGGCCTTTCAACGCAGTAATTAACTTAAATTTAAATAGATGTCGTGCACTGGAGCGTATAATTCGGATTAAATATTACGATTTGGTTTCGGGTTAAGTATTAATTTGTATAAACCACCAATTAATTCGTCTGACCTCTTTGTAGCACGACCGCCGGGAGGGTTAGTCGCTGATAAGCACTGCCTGAGCCACCAGAGAACAAATTGAATGTGTTTTGTGCTGAAATGCGGCCGGTTTAGTTCCAAGAGTATCTTGCTTCAATTAACATAGCCCCGTAATATTTTAGACTGGAGACAAGTAAACATGGCTCGGAGTAAAACGAACATGTTGAAGTATCTATTAATTTAACAAAAATATCAAATTACTCCAAAAGAGCACAAAAACCAAAGAGCATGGATTGGCACGGAAAAATTTATTTATCAGTTTTTTTTTTATTGATTTTAGTAAAGAGCTGATAACTAGTTTATACTCTTATAAATTGTATAGAGAGTATATTGAATATTTTAACACAGTGATTCCAAAGTAACGGTACCGCCGAGACAATTTACCAGTCAATGTTAAATGGTAAAGAGAGTTACTCGGGCATCATTTCATATATTCAGGGGGTGTTCAGGTCTTCTCTTGTTCGTTTCAGTTATGAAATTGAATTTCACGTGCTTTATAGCCTCGTGGGATAGATTCTACAATTCTTGAAGACTGCGACTCGCGTCATGCTCGCGAGCTGAAGATTAATTTACTATTAATTAAGCAGACATTAACGAGCGGCTGGGAATTTCAGGTGAGTAAACAGTACACAGGTATTTTAGTTTCAGTCTTAAATATTAAATATGAAAGCGGCGCTTAGTAAAAGTCAGAAACCATTAAGGTCTAATTGCTCCCGCCTCTAATTCAAAGATCGCTCTAATTTTTTATTTATTTCCGAGGAATAACTCAAAATTTTACAGGCCGGTGGAGATAATGGGCCGCAATAATATTTTATTCACCTAGGCCATAAAACTTCAACATCTAAAACAATTAAAGCGAAACGGGAATACCTGAGGTAATGAGTGCTGCTTCTGGCTATAATGGACGGTTCCTTTTTTTAATGTTTAGCTATTAAAATTAGAAACAACATAAAACAGAAAAGCGATATTTTTAGTATAATGCTATTTTGTATTTTACCCGTAACTGGGATATTTAACTTTTATATTAAACAAACTTTTTTAAAACAACTCCCACCTCTAAATTTCACAACTCTTTTCAGAGCTTTTTTAAATATTTTAAAGCAATGCAAATTTTTTGTTTATTCTCGTTTTTATTATCTACGACTTCCCTTGGGTTCCAATACGCAGTATACATATATATATAAAAAATTGAAATGAATATTTATGAGTTATGCTAAAAAATAATCTTCTTCAAACAACCAAAGAGCTAAAGAATACGGCAGTCATAAAAAAATAAGCTTCAATTTCATCCTACTATTAGCAAAATAAATAAATAGTTATTTAAGCAATTGGTATTTTGCTATTCCAGTATTTTGCATAATAATGTATTGATTGTTTTTTTTTAATCTTCGTTGAAAAATTATTTTATTTTTGTATTGTAGTCTTAATTTGAGTCTTGGTATAATACTAAATCAATTGATCGAGTTATAAATGTTTATATATTTTTTGTGAATTTATTCCTTGATTATTATTGTTTTATGTGTATTATTCAAATGCTATAGTTGTCAATTAATGCGCTTGGTTTCTAATATGTGACTATTTTTTTGATGTTATTATTATAAACAGGTAAATATTTTGCATTAAAATTTAAACGTAGAGGCAAACGTAATCATAACCGTGGCGTCACACCGGACTAAAATTATTACACTCAGATATAAACTACGTTGTGTAATATCGCTTTGCCCTATATGGCATATTAATTCAGTCATTTGGTCTGCTTCGTAGGTTTAATTAATTCAGCAATCTGAGTTAAACTAACTACCCCCTAACGATGCGAAGTTCCTCCACGGAGTGACCTTACTGTGGAGGCTGTACGCAAATGAGAAGCCCTACTACAAGGGATGATTAAAAATAAATAATAAATAATTCAGTAAAACAGTGAGGCTTTAAACTTCAGAGTAGACGATATCTTATTACTTTTAATAAATTATAAATACTACACCTACATTCATTTTTGAAAGGAGTGCTAAGCTAAATTAAGAATAATTCCATAAAATCGTTATCGATTTTCGATCTTACTTTTCATACTTCAGGTAGCCTTATACTGTAGTGCTTATTAATGTTTATAATTTGATCAACAAATATATATTGTGTTTATTATGGATTTATGGTTTTGTATAAGGCTTTCAATTGAATAATATTTTGTTTGAAAAAACAACAGACAAGTATATAGTATATATAAACGCATAAGTATCATTATCAAAGTCATGAATATTTTAACTAATATTATAAAAATTGGGTAAACGCATGTTTAATACACATGTTTATATAATTAAATTAATTTATAATAAGCTCACAATTAGAATATCAATTAAATTTATCTATAAATTGAACGTGTGCGTTTTTTTCGTCGGATTTAATATACCGAAACACAATACATTATACATTTGATGTTATAAATATCTCAAAATTAAGACATCAAAGCGTATTAAAAAATGATGTACGGTTTCTAAGAATCCTCTGGCAATTTTCAGCGTTTAAAATGGTTTAAAGGCTTTGTTCTCTGAAATATACCCCGATTTACCCCAAAGCTTACCCCCCTGCACTTAGCCTGGATATATCGAGACCAAAGTTTCAGGCGAGTATCTCATGTTTGATGAATGTATTTGCTGAGCATACAAAATCGCTCGGATCGGTTATAAATTCCACTCCACCACACTAATTAATTGTATAAAATTACCATTTACTCTATGTGATTATTAATTATTTTACGATACGGTGTTATGAAGACATAATAAATATTTTGTATAAATAAGCGATTAAAACTTTTGTTATGACTGATTCGTATTTTAAATAAAAATGTTAGCTTTTTATTGTGCTGTGTATGTGCTAATATTTAATGCGTTTTAGTAACTTTATTCAAAACATATTATAACAGCTTTAGGTTTAGGTTTATAGTTAGTTCGTCATTCTTATTTGTCAGTTTTTCAATAATTTAAACAACTGCAAAAGTATCTCAGTCGGAATGAATATAATTTGGAATGGTTCATTCGAGTGACAATCGTTCATATCTACTTGATAAGATTATAACATATTTATGGATGGTATTTTATGAATCAATAAAGTCATTTTCAAATATTCAAACCATATAGTATCTCAAATCAGTCATCATATCTGATAGTTGGAATATCACAGCCTTCAGCGTATGACATCCTCCCCTGTCAGTTGCGCATCTCTCCCATCCCGTCAGTCATGTTGGTTGGTGTCATTCGCACTCACGGATCCATGACGATGACATGATGTAATATAAATATTTTTCCATATATTTATTTTCAGGCTCTATGCAATATGCTTGCATTGATAAAATAAGTTTGTAAATAAGATTACTTTATTCACTTACTTGCGCCATGTCTGAGTTATTCATTTTTATGAATTACTTAAAAATGATTTAAACTCTCTATTAAGTCAATATTACTTTAAAAATAATCAGTATTTTTCAAGTATCTGGAGTATACACTGACAAATAAATATTTCAATAATATTGTACAAAAATAAATAAACAAAATTGAACACCCATAGAAAATTGTTATTGTATTTTTATCTTTGAAACGATGTACTATTTCAAATATAATTCAATCAATATTTACATACTGCTGAATTTTATCACCGTACTAAAAAATAGTCGTAATACTTATTATAACGAATTGTTATTTGATAACCAAACTTTAATGTTATTATTAATGTATCGATTATCAGAAAAAAAATTCTAACGTGTTATATTATATATAGTTAAATTGCTTAGTTACTACTGTTCACTCGATAGAAGGCTTTTAAAAATCATGTTTTTATGTATCAAATTATACAATTGAGTCAATGCATATTAAGTTTTTTTTATTTTCATTGATGAAATACAATAAAAAACCTTTTTTTCAATTAAGTGCTCACATTGCAGAATATATGTATTGCTAGCCTAAAACGATAATTTAAGCCGGGTATTGTTTACGGTTTTACAAAACACAACTGAATGAACATTAATTTTTGAGATATTTCGGCAGTTTTGATAAAATATTGTTTAATTTGTGTCAGCGTATAATTTTGTATTGTTCTTCAGTTTCTGCTTTGTTGCAAATTAAGGTGTGCGGTGGTTATGAGGGTTGACACAGTAATAAGTTTGGGCTGGTTTCAGTGGTAGCGTGTGTTCATAGTCGTAAGTACAGTTGGTTGACATGGCTGTTTCGTGATATAACGCGGGCGTATTGACTTAAGTTCCTGTCACCCCACATCACCCATAATCCTGTAAGCAGAATTTATCAATAATTATTCATTAATTGCAAAATTTTGTATTCTAAACATTACGCCTAAAGAGTAGTCTCATATTGCAGTCCTGTTTTGGATACTGATAAAAGCATCACGATAGATACAAGTCTTCGTTATTAATATGTTACGATTATATAAAAATTTATGCGTATACGAGGGCGGTCCGATAAGTACTTAGCCTGCAAAAGAAAAACGAAAATTTTCTCAAAATAGTCTCCTTTTAGTTCGATACACTTGACCCAGCGATGCTCCAACTTCTTTAAGCCATCTGAAAAATTCGTTTTCTCGAGGTCTACAAAGTAGGCCTCCGTGGCGGCGATGGCCTCCTCATTCGACTTAAATTCGCCCGACGAGTGACTTTTTCAAGTTTGGAAATAAAAAAAAATCGCACGGAGCCAAATCTGGAGAATACGGTGGATGGGGGAGCAGTTCGTAGTGCAATTCGACCAATTTGGCCGTGACGACGGCGAAGGTGTGAGCCGGTACGTTGTCATGGTGGAAGAGCACTTTTTTCTTCGCCAAATGGGGCCGTCTTTTCTGCAATTCGGCATAGTAGAGCCCAATTGTGAATTTCAGAAATTCAGTTGTGAATCCCAGAAAACTGTGGCCATCAACTTTCCATTCGCCCTCGTATATTAGTGATTGGAAGTTGATTATTTTCTAACTAAGAATTTTTTATTTAAAAAAATACTAATCATAATAGTTTTTGAAAGCTTTCATATACATTTTAATAATCCCTTGTATACTTTGAACAAAGAACAATTTGAAAAATATTTTTCTTAGCGTATAAATACTGGTTTTTATCTTCAGTGCAACGGTTGATTTGTAAAAAAAAAGTAAGCTCAAGTCCCACAAAGTATTTTCATATAATTTATAACCATATTTATTACCATAATGTTAATTCTATTATCAAAGAGCAAATTTAACAAAGAATTCAAAAAGCGTTTATAAATACTTTATTAAATTATACCGCTTTCGCAGTCGAGGCGTAATCCCTTCCGCTGCAGTCGCTTCCACTGAATGCAGATTGCACGAAAGCGCAGCGTCCCGGGGGTGGGGGCTGCTCTGTGCACCCCCTCGCACCCCCTCGCACCCCCTCGCACCCCCTCGCACCCCCTCGCACCCCCTCGCCCCCACCCTGGCCGAGTCCCGAAGGCCGCGCCTAGGGCTCCCGGCCCGGGTCGCAGCGCCCTGGTAACCTATTTCTGCCCCCGACAGCCCCGCTCGAACCAGTGACCGCGAATTTTCTCAGGATATCCTACGAAGAAGAGGCTTTTATGCTAGATGAACATATCAATAACAGAGGCTGGTTGAAAATTGTTACGAGGGTATTGCTAGGGTTGGAAAATTTTATCAGCTTGCTTCATTAAGATTATGACAGATTTATAAGAATAAAGTCAGAATTGTTATTTGTCAATGAGCTGCTTTTTACAGACGTTAAATATTTGACTTACATGAATTAATCACTAATATAATTAGGCACATTAGTTCACACATAGAAGATGATTTTTAAAGAAATTCTCAGAAAAACATCATCGTGATTTGTGTGGGATTTGAACCCACATCCCCAGGCTTACATGGGCGGTGTACTAACCCTTGTACTAATCCTTGTGCCCAGGCCAACCAATATTTAGTGATTTGCAAGCACTGGACTTTTTAATCGAAGTAACAAGTGAAGCGTTTTTAATCCGATCTGGATATTATTTTTAATAGTATGTGGAATAGGGGAAGTGGATTCAAATCCCACACAAATCACGATGATATTTTTCTGAGAATTTCTTTAAAAATCATCTTCTATGTGTGAACTTATGTGCCTAATTACATTAGTAAATAATATAAACCTGTAATAGGTAATAAATACGCATTTGATTGACGTTCAATCCAAAAATAGACATACATTGAATTACTAACACATTTTTTTTTCATTTACATACATCTTATATCTATTCTTAATGAACGTGGAAAATATCGCTTTCAGTTTAACGCTAAATAGCTTCTCCATATATTTTTTTAAAGCCAGATTTTTTGCAGCTGGTTTGATTCGCTCCACCGATCGTCTAGTCCCAAAGTGTAAAGGTGAGTTTTTAACTTAAATCTAAAGACCTCTTATCGACACGTACAGCACGGAGGTGAAATTACAAGCCTCCGACGTTAAAAACACGTCACTGCCTCGTGGCAGGCTCCGATGTGTGGTAGCGTTTCTGAAGCACATTAAGTCTGAAGATCGATCGCCATATTGCCCGGCACTCCGGGAAGTCGAAATGTGTAGCGGTACGGGAGAGCACCGGTACGGCTACTGGGTGATTCATGTAAAGGCAAATTCATACTGTGGATTTTTTTATCGGGGAGTTTGATCTTCCTTTGTCTACGAGGCAGAATTATGTATTATTCAGCATATATTGTAACACATTCTATATGTGACTTACATTGTTTATTCGGTAATAAATAAGAACTGCTACAAGTACTTTTGCTTCTTTTTTTTAATGTTATTTATTTGCTTATTCAATGTGGATATTACTTTTCCGTATAGTCAAACGTTAGCAATAAAAATATTATGAACATAATTGATTATATTACAAATAAATAAAATAGGGCAATGCGCGTAACCTTTTTTTAATTTAATAGAATTTCTATATTCATTATGTAGTAATGAGTTTTATTTCGATTTTGGGCTTAGTCTAATACTGTTACATTATTAATTATTCAATGTAACATATTATTTCTATATATCTAATCTTACATATTTGAAAATATTTTTGTAAGCAATATACAAGTAATATGACGAGAAAGTTCTATCACAGACTTGATGACTCGATTAACTACTATAACATGAATAACTCTAACATACAACTCAAATATTTAAAAGTAAATTACCGTTTGTACGACTTTATTATGGCGTTCCGCAGAAAAAATGTAGTTTTGTCATAAAACATACATATTAACCTTACAGATATGATAATAGAATTTCAGCATTATTTTGCAGCTCACTGTCTTCAGCTCAACGGGCAACAAAAAAAATACATTTTAATGATTGAGTGGTGCTTTACAAGTTTAGCTTTTGTCATGTTATTAAGGGCTGTTAAAAGTTTGAAATAACTACAAAATTGAGAGGTTGCAAAGCGACGTCGACATATTGATTTATTGCTCCATCAAAACACGCCCCATAATTTAGCAGAGCTAAATAAACTTTTTTCGATCTGTAGTATACATTTTCTGGGATTTTTTCCTCATTTATGTTTACTAGAGAACTCACAACAACGTAGTCAATTCAAGAAAAACATAACATTAGAGTGGATTGGCTTGCTACAATTTGTTTGATTGAATGGTATTTGGTATAAATTATTGAAAAAAATACCATATTGATAAAATATTTAGCTTGAAACTTGTGATGTGAAGTCAATAGACAGGGTTGGGGTGCACCTGCTCCCCCAGCGCGCGGGGGGTGCGCAGTTCTTGCCCGGGACTTGCCTTGACCCGGCATAGCTTTTGGCATTTAGCTCCAAACTAGGTCTGCAGGAATGGATGGATAAATCAGATTCATTTATATAATATCAGAATCTATACTTGTATGTACTTTATTATTTCCATTGCTAACATATAAACAGATATGGATTTACTTTATATTTTAAGCTTAGGAATATTTTTTCTTATTATTGAAAAATAATTATTAGTCAAACTATGATGTACCAGTCGATTTTTAACAAGCCTTCTTTATTATATTATTACCATTTTGATGTATTATTTTTTAATGTAATTTTTGAGGATACCAACAATGTGGGCAGTTTTAATGGTGTTATATTTACTCAGTGATCATATAATTCCAAAAACGATTCGCAAGTACGCTTACTTCTAATATTTAAAAAAAACATAAAATAAAAGCTGCAAAAAATGTTAAAATGTTTTAATTAAGGTGAAGCTAAAATAAAACCTCTGAACAAAATTTTGCCTGATATTTCAAACAATTTATTATCAATTATAAAAAAGCGTTATTCGATGTGTATTTAATTTGCGTTAAATAATTTATCATTTTTTATTCTTAATAACCTTAATATAATATTTGAACAAACGCAATAAATGTATGTTTAATTAAGACCTGTTTTCAATTAGCGTGTGATGATTTCCACGGAATACCATTTCAAGAAATATGAGCGTTGAGTTTTCTGGATTAATTTCAATGAATACCTGTTGGGTCAAAGTAATAACTTTCCCCATTAGAAAACAACCTGACCACTTATTTTTATTCTGAAAAAATCCCATAAAGCGTACTTAATTAAATGAGTAAATTAAATACCAGAGGAAAGGTGAATCATTGATGCGCACAAAGGCTTATAAGTTATAATAATTAAGTTTTTCAGCGTGTTTTGTGAATATTAAGGTAGGAGCAAAGTTAAACCTAACTCAATTAACCTGTCCGGCTTTATAAAGGTTCTGACCCTTCCGCCCGTCACTTAGAAAATTATTAATATTTTATATTGTAAAATAGGTTCTATACGCACGCTATATGTGTACTATGAGTGAATGGTATTTGCAGATAAAAACAAAATTGACCGCTTAGTATAAACGCCAACCTTTTAGATTAAACGTTAAGTTTGTTATCATTAACTTTATGTCTTCAAATGATTTTTTTAAAACTTGAGATAAGCAACTTAAAATTTTTCAACTAATAAGAAAGCTTTATTTAGTGCAATTTTGATAAAAAGAATTATAAATGAAAAATTAGATATAATAAATGTGAATAGCCAAATACTTTGTATAAGAGATATTTGTAGATTAAGTAAAGAGTATTATAAATAAAATTTTTACGAACAAAGCTGATCGTCATATTTAGAGTAGCTTTTATTTCTGAAAACTCACACTACGCTCTTATATAAAGTTTAATTTTGAAAATTATGACTTCGCCGTAGGCACAGGTGGCATATGAACCCTTCCGTTTCTCGGATATTGAGGTCTCATGGCATTATCAATTTTCTCACCGCGATATTCTATGGTATATAGTCGTGAACTCTTGCTATTATTCCATTAAGCTATTAAATACTTCAAATGTATCCCGAGTTGGTACTTTGAACTAGATATTATATAATTAATACGCGTTTATAGGTGCTTAAATGTGATAGATATACACAACTGAATAGTTGATATAACCAAATACCTATTTTGTGAGCAGAGATATAATATTAAATAAATAATTTCTTCTTAAATATATATATATTTATTGAATAGTTCGTTTTGAGAATAAAAACTTATGGGCAAGACTTAGAAACTTTCATTTTCGCCTAAGAAAGGCAATATGACGATATTAAGCACTTGGCATTTTTGGTTGAGAATTGAATTTTAACTGTAGAATAATTTTACTCTATAAACCTGTTAAGTTTTACTAAAATAATAAAACTCTTTGATAGTAACAAATTTATATAAATTGTGAATTTAATAGTAACTCCGCTAGTTTAATAATAACAATTTGAAAATATTTTACGAGCAAAATATTGTATAGAGTTGATATTTTGAATAAATTATTATTGAAAGGTACCAAAAAATAAATACGAGTCAATTTTAAGGTCAATGAATCCACGTTATTGATTTTTTGAAATTAGGTTAGTGTGTGATGGTAATTTTTCTTGCTTTATTTCACTGTCGGAATATCGTTCAATTTCAATATCACTTTTTCAGACATTGAAAAAATATCATTGAGATAAAATGTTATATAAAAACATTAACACATATTCAATCGCGAAATGAACCTTAGAATGAATATCAAATAAAATTCTTTGAATGAATGATACATTTTTTTAATTTAGGTCTTTGCTGTTGGGTACGGTTTACCAATATGTATGAGGGCGGTATCATATTCCGAATTCTAAAGAATTCCGTGCTGAATACGTTTCATCCATCACACTGTATTTTCGCGTCACTACTTTTTATTTGGAAGTTCCCAAAAGCTATCACCCCCGCATTTCCTGCTGTGGAATCAATATGCCGGAGGACACGCGGTGCTGGCTTTGGGCGGAAATCTCACATCATACTCGGATGCTGTACGCGGTATTTATAGCACAGTTATCGTTTTGCTGAATCCGCCCTGCTGTTATTTCATATTTTCAATTAAAACGCAATTCATTTGCAATTTCGAATAGTATTTAAAGTATTTCACGACTTATTCCAGTTGACAACTTTTTGGTTTTTTTTTTTTTGGGCTTTTTTAAAATGTTAATTTGATCAAGTTTTGAAACTCAACGACTACTTGGATATTAAAAAGTTCATAAATATTTTTTTGAAAGCGCTAGAGATGCTTTTGTGGAATACGAGGAAATATTTAAATAGGTTATTACCTAATAACAGACCTAAACTAACGTTAATATATATATATATATAATTTTTATAACACTTATTTATATCACAAGTTAATTGTAGTGGTTATGAGAATTGAGACAAAAATTAAAAGTTCAAAACTTATACTTAGTCTATACGACATGCTGCTGTTACACTTATAAGCAAATCTAATCATTTTAAGCAACAGAGCGTGGTGTATACTCATTATTTCTTCATATTTACATATAAAATAGCAATGATATTTGGAAATACTTTGCAAGTTTATTTAGTAAATGAAAATGTATGAGTACCAGTTCAAACACAATAACAGAAATAAGTCTATTTGCCGTAATTGTATATTTTGATTAAATTAAATTTATATGATATATCGTGATTGGCTATTAATTTTTATGAATTATCACATTTAGTTGTATATGTTATTATAATAAAACATGTCGCCATGTTTGATAATGCTAATAAATATAAATATAAGAAAAATATATTTTGATTTATCTTATTATTATAATAAAGATGTCTGCATTTTGTAGTGCTCTAATTTAAAAATTTAAAAGATTTTTTTTTCTACAAAGGACACGATAATCTCGATGCATGTATTATTTCGTAATTTTTAATATCATATACAAACTTTTATAAATTATTTTTTTTATAAATATAGCTTCAAGAATTCATTTGAGATTCTCTCAAAGGACGACGTGTTGCTAATTAAAATATTATTTCTTAATACTTCTCAAAGACGAGCTCACACAGTGGCGGTGCCTGGATGCCTCGCTACTCTGTCTTTGTAAACAGATCCATTCTGAATTAATTGCTTCCCGGAAGAAAATACTAATTGAATCTTCTCTATATAAATAGTTTTATTGTAATTGAATGGAAACACTTCCTATACATGCTTAAATAGTTAAGATACATGAAGATACAAAATGTATATTCCTTCACATCTATGGCATTTCCTACTTGGTGATATATTGAATATATATTCTTTTACAGCAGCGTGAAAATGTAAGAATTTACCATAAATATCCAATACTGATGAATCGGTTTTTTTAAAGATTACTTTTTTTTTTACACAATTTATTTAAGCATCAGTGAGTTCTTCCGAATAAACCCACGGTGAATATTGTGAGTCAACAGAGCAGCGGAAAAATAAAAGCAAAAATAACAAAAACAAATTTGTTTTTGTTAGAATCCGCTCATTTCTCAAAATGAATTCTCATACAAAAATAACAAAACAAAAAACAGTTTACTTTTACGTATTCATTTAAAAAAATACGTACATCAAATCTAGGACCTCTTAAAATTTTATTCGTTCAGTAATTGAAATAATTTCATCAATTTTACATCGTAAAATAACTGTACGCCATATCTGACATGTGGTTATTCACGAACATATTGTAAATAATAATTATTAAAGTAAAATATATATTATTGTTTGAAATTTTTTATAAACATACTTTAAAATTTTTTATAACATATGAAACACACTTGATTTTATATAAATTAAGACATAGTGACTTTTTATATCAAAATCAATTCATTTTATCACGGGTTGTATTTGTCTATTTACTAGTGCCAATATAATTATGTTCATGGCCGTAGTTTTAAAAGTAATAAAAAGCAAAGTGTGGAAGCACCTTAGAAATAATCTTTTCCAATACAATATTTCGCAGTCGGTTAGATTGGGTTTAATTTTTTATCTGAATATTTTATAAACTGACGAAATTATTCCATTAAAATACACAAAAAGTAAATTTAAATTAAAAAACCGGATGGCATTGTCAACAATTTTTAATATCACTTATCCCTACTGAAACTTTGTGCTAAAACGGCTCCCAAAAAAGCTCAGTAGATCTTTTCAAACGTTTCTTCAGGAGGATGGGAGTTATTGTGCCATGAATTCGCTACGATAAGCAAAATGAAAGCCTCCCTGCCTTCACCCCAGGCCTAAGTGAATTACCTATCTTAATGACCTCCCAATATCATCCACGAGCCTCTTAATCTACCCTTAAAACCAACCCCCGTTCCTCATTTTCCCCTTTACTCTTACCCAGCATTTTATATCTTATACCTTCCCTTGTATTAAGGAATTTATACAAGAACCTTTGGCTTACGCGATTTTGTGTTTTCAACGCATGACCTATTTATGTTAAATTTAAAAAAAAATACAGCTTTTCGATTACAGGATTGATAAAAATGTCAAAATTTTATTTGATTTAGGTCAGATATAGTTAACAAGTTTGATTGAATTATACTATTACAAAACTAAATAATATTTATTTTTAATATAAATTTAAAGCTATACTATTTATATATATATTAATGATACATTTTTGCAGAGAATAATAATGTTCCTAAGACTTATAGTAAAATACTGTTGTTGATAAGATAATATTTGAGACAATCCTTGTATTTTAAACTGAATTGGTGAGTAAAGTTAATCTTTAAAAAAAATTGTAAGTTGCAATATTTGGTTTATGAATATTTAAATTTTATGATTTTTTTGGCAATATAATAACTATTTAATTTTTGAGATCGAAAAAATATTTTTCTTTTACGCGGTGCATTTAAAACAGTCTATCTCAAGCTTAAAACATTCAATTTGGAATGTCGGACTTAACGTTGTAAGAGGAATTTATCTCAGGTGAGCCAACTTGACGTACTGTATGTTTTTAGTACATGCTTTAAGTACATGTAAATTGTTCCACGAAACGTGTAATCTTACATGAAAGCACTTTCATGCGAATTGGTCTTTATTTTTTAATTAAAAATCTTGTCACAGAAAAAAAAATATCATTTAAAATATTATAGAATTAGTTATAGTAATAATATTTAAAAACTTCAATTAAACACTGTAGATTAATAATAGCTAATTTTATTTAAAATAATTTTTTTTTATTGAGTAAACTCGAGTAAAAGTACATTATGTTTGAAGTATTTTAAATCCTTTGGGATGAAAGCTTTTGATATAAACACGATCTATTTATATGCTGGCTGAGCTTTAAAATCGATTCTGACAGTTCCTGTAAACTTACAGGACTACTTATCGACTTCCTAAACATACTCAACAACAACTTAGTTCTTCCTAATAACATGCAGACCCTAAATTTTTCGGATAAAGACAAACGATTTTTATTAAAGCAGCTTCTCTGCATTCAGCCTCTCTTTAAATAAGTTATTTTTGAATAGCTTATTCAGTTAATCCGAGTTTGGATGTCTACGGTAAGCGGCTTTTAAAATTAAAAATAAAAAATGCGCTGAATGTTGGCAGCTAGTAACCATGAAAAAATAAAGCTTTTATATTTATGAATATTTTATAAATGAAATAATATTAAACTCTACATAAATAAACAAAGATTCTAAATTTACTCTCTAGTTAAGCACAACTCTCTCAAAATGAGTTCACACAATGGACTTTTCTCTCGAGTATGTTGTCCTTCAGGAGTTCAAATAGCACTCGTCGTAAGTAAATACATAAACATAGTCTCAAATGTACATTAGCATACGAGTACTAACCCTTACACCCTCACAAACAGCACTGCACGAATACTACCTTTACCCACACACTTGCCTGTACCCACTCCGCTTCCTACCGTCAGCGCCAGATCTCACACAATACGACTGAAACAAGTCATAAATAACTACCTTTGTATTATGATGTTTATTTAAAATGATAGTCCCTGAAACTCAAATAATTCTCCCCTATACAAACGTACATTACTACCCATGGTAGTGGTGGCAACTTTAAACTAAAGTTCAACCGGCAACTAAACCTTTTATTTATTAATGCAGGTCAGAATTTTCGCTAAATAAGCAAGTTAGATTTTATTTTTACTCATAAATCGAAGACGATGTAAAGTTGTTATTTTTTTTAAATTACCTATTCAGAGATTTTGATCGTAATATCGTAATATTTTTTTAAATCAAAATTTTAAAATCAGCCACCATATTTAAGCAAGAGACTATATATGATTACGAAACTAAAATGAAATATTTATTCAAAAACCAATAAAGGCACTTTATTATTATGGACGTGGCATTATTTTTGTTTAGTTAAGCTCAATGTTAAAAAAATTCAAGAAGATATTTTCAGATTCGTTCATTTGGTTCAACTGAAATGAACTTAAGAAATTCAATATTTTTGACTGAGAGTACTTGGTGGAATTCCATTTTAATATTTTGAATAAAAATACTTTAAATTTAAATTTGAATAAATAAACGTGAAAGGTTGGCGAAACCGGTCACTAATAAAAACAAAAATGTGGAAAATCACTCAAGTATTTTTATTCAAAATATTGAAATGAACTTAAACTATCAACGAACATTATTATTCAATATCGAAATAAACATTTACATTATTAGCGTTTTCTTTGGAAGCAAAAGTTTATTTAATAAACTATGTTTTATCATTATTTTTATTTGAGAATCTTCACATTGAAATACTTTTTTTCTGATTACATATATCCACTGTTTATCACGTTAATAATTATACAAAATTTAAATATTTACTTGATGTATATTTATGGTTGGGTAAAATATTATGTTCTATTTAAAACAGAACACTGATAAGGAAATAACGCTATTTATGCAATGCTACATTTAGTGTTATACTTATTTAATTCAAATAATTCAATGGTTTTAGTAGAATAAGAGAGTATAATTAACTAGTACAGCTCTGAGGCCTCATAGGCACACATCTATGTAGTTACCTCCGTATCTACCCCGTACTTACTATGAAGGTATTTACAGTCAAGATTCTGCCTCCGCTGGCTCCACATTACAGCGGGGGATTATTACAGACTGAAAAGAAGCCTTTTCATTACTCCTCTGTTTAATACGGCGGCCTTGGAAATTCCTTTTATCGCAGATAAAAATGGAATGCTTCATGGCACTGTAATCGTTCAGGTATTTTTTTTATTTGTTTTTTTATTTAATATTACTCTGATAATAATTTCTGAAAGCTGTAATTGTATTTTTATTGTGATGAAAACGGCTTTCTAATAAAACACGAAATGGTTTGTTTGGATAGCTGTTTACTATCCATAAAAAGGTTTCTGAAATAAAAACAAGCGTTGTGAAAAATCAATTTATATTATAATCTGTTTATTTCCCTTTAACCATCCAATAACTTTTTTTTATTTTTATTTTGGAAAAAAAAGCAAAACAGAGCTGCTTGGGAGTATTTTATTCACCTCTCAATTTAGTACAGTATTACATTTTAAAAGTAATATAATAAATATGATTTTAGATATTATATAGTATAATTGATTCTTACTAATCTAAGTTAAGTTTAAACTTGCCTTAACACACAAAAAAATTCAAGTTTATTTATCTACATAATAAAATATAATAGCTAACGTTATTGTCAGTATTTGGCTTTTGAACATATTTTTAATACGTCAAAATGATTTTTATAATTTTAATTCGTTTGTAGGTTGCATTTTTTGTCACTATATAAAGGACCTTTATGAGTTTTTTATAAATATTTTTTAATGTTCATAATTATAAAAATTAAATCGATATACTTTACTTTTATGTATTATGGTCAAATCACTTAGAAACTTGATACTTTTTTAAATAAAAGTTAAACTTGTGTTTTTTTCTTCGTTTTCTTTAATTATGACTAGTTTTACGAACAGTTGGCATTATTAAGCACAAAGCTTGTTTTGGATTTTTGTTTATAACCCTAACAGTAAAAGTTAGTGAAACCAGTCACACTAAAAAATAAAACGTGGGAAATGCATTATTTGTTATATTTAAAATAAAATGTCTTCGATTAAAATAACCTAAAATATTGAAGAATTAGACATTAAAAAATGGATTTTTATTTAAAACAAAATAATTTACCGATATAAAATTTAATCGTTGTATCTATTTTCTAAAAAAATATTTCACTAGAAACAAATAGATTACGATGGAATTTCGGCATTAATTAGAAATAAATGAAGGGGTGTTAAGAAGGGTCTTAAAATGAATTTTAAAAGTTAAGTTGAATTGGAGCTTCCGTCAATATTCCAGATTAATTTTCTTTCTGAACAAATTACAACAGACTGCCATCTAGGATATTACAGGCTGAGCCAAACTTAAAGTATTATTCGCCAAAGTACCGAGCCCACTAATCAGAAAAAAAATATTTAAGGATATAAGCACAAAGTCTAGTAAAAAAATGCTGCGCGAGAAACTCCCGAAAAGAACGGAAATTGAACGAAATATGAGAAAATTCAATTAGGGAAAGGGGAGCCTGATGAAATCAATCAAGTAAAATTTAATAATATAGAAAATGAAATTCGGTTATCTTGGACAGACTCTCAAGACGAATCTGGAATCAAATAAATGTTTATAATTTGATATTACCAAAGTTGTTTGCGCGATCGGTTTTATTACGTGAAACTCGATAATCTCCGCGGGTTTAATTATTTGATATCTTTTTTGCGCAGAAATTTCACGAATTGATAAAAGGCATACTTTGAAAAATTTTAAATTATCAAATGTAATTTAATACCTATTGATTGCGTTAGATTGATTCTGAAGACGACAGGTCTTATGATCGTAGATTGCGTTAAAAATATTCGTATGTTTAATCGAGGTATTTTTCAGACAGGCCTAACACTACTTTTTGCAATTTGTTTGTTAAGTTAAGACATAAAAACGATGTTAAGACAAATTATTCATGCCTGAGAGACAGTTTCATGATCTCTGCTAAAACAGTTAAAATTACATATGGCTGAAAAAGATCTACACCTTGGTAACACGTAGTGAATCCAGATTGTTTGATTTATTGGTAGTTATGAGTAGTGCAGCCGTCATGCCTGTTAACCAGGTACTACAAGGATAACTAGCGATGTCTTTTTAAGCAAGATACTCTTATGTCATGTCCAAAAACACCTAGAAACGTATGTCTTAGAAATAATTGAAGCAGATTAGCAGAAACTAATTCTCGTAAAACAACAGAAAAAATGGGACGTATTTTTAAAAATAAATATAAGCTTCAAATACGATAGTTTTTGTATATTTTTTTAAAAATGTTATTGTAATAAAACGTGCCAGCTGATCATTAAAAATTCTATATTCTGTTCTTTTTTTTGTCCTTCAGTATTGCATCTTCCAAGACTGAAGAAGGCGTCCCTCATTGTACAAGTTGGCGGATGTAATTGGCAGAGATGCTCACTGGCCTCGATATAACAAAAGCCTGACACTTATAGGATTAAACATATACGATGTACGATATATATTAATATAAAAATAACATTAAGTAATTTTATTTAGTCATTATTCAATACATATATAATAATAAACTTGCTTTCACTTACAATATATCTTAAATTACAGATTTTTATAGACCTTTTTTTAAAATTAATTCACAATAACACACGTATACACAAGAAGGTTATACTAACTAAAATCAAATTATTAAAAAACGTTAAGGTTTTCTTCAAAAATAATCTGCTTCTTGTTGAGAATGAACTTGGTGCTTGTGTATATATAGTATAAAATTTTAGATATAATACTCAATTTATTTACAAAAAACACAAGCTAGATTGATGTATTAGTAATAAAATGGAAAACAACACCAAATATATGAATTTTTTTAACATCGCATATTGCGTATTAGGAATATAAAAATTATTTTATTTCCGCAATAATTACGTTGTATTTTTACAAGTGTTTTTTTTGTACGCAATTACGAAAATACTACGTATTGTGATTTATTTCCACAGTTGTTATTAAAAATAAAGCCTTGGTATGAGAAAATTTTAGTGGGAACATACATTGAGAGTATTTTATTCAATTTCTAAAACAATAATTCTACTAAAAAAAATTATAATTAATGTGTTTGATTTTCCAATGTATGATAAGTTTTATTTAAGCTGATAACAACTTTTTATTTCTTCTATAAATTATTCTCTATGAACCATCTGAAAAGCTTTTTTGCTGTTTTTAGCATATTCTCCACTTGGCGACAATTGCATATTGTTTGTTACCTTACAATTATTAAAAAAATGGTTTCGTACAAAAATTAAATATTTTAAGAGAAATATTATTATATAACAAAAACATCTATTGCGGCAACTCTTTTGCTAAAGGTAATTGAATCTGTCGATCAAAATTTTAGGATCGAAGTGAAGAAAACAGAATCAATTCTGCTTTGTGAAAATTCATGCCTTTAAGTTGTGTTTGTTGCCCGTTTTTAATGTTTAAAAGAGTTAATTATGCTACATTTCTCGAAGCCTTTTGTTTAATTATCAATACCCCTTTTCTTTCCTTCGCTATTTAATAAAACACAAGCAAGAAGGCTCATAATAAAACGGCACGTACAAAAACACTCGATAAGAAAAAGCTATTACTCTCTAATAGAAGCAATTAAAGCGAGAATAATAGCCTCCTGCAAAAGTATTGGGAAAAAATAATAACCGGGGATTTCTATAATCTTGGGAGAAATATCCCCTGAGAGTAGATGTCCCCAGATGTTACTGGCAACACCTGCAAAAATTTCCGCCAACTCTGCGATAGACTCAGAGTTACGACGGAAAATATACCCCGGAATCGAAATCTGGTAACCACAAATACTTCAAATGAAAAAATAAACCATATGAATAAAATCTTTTGTTAATTCACGACATTTTAGCATGAGCGTTAAATTTTAGTATGACGTTTTTTGTGTATATATATTATTTATTTACCATGTCTTTTATTTTATTGCTACGTTTTTGGCCGGGATTCGGGTCACACCGGAAATGGTGCGGCTCTCCATAATCGGATTTTGTCTTCGTCACGATTTGAGAGAATCTGGCCACTAACGAACTGTCACAGCGAATAATTCACCCGGTCAGCGCTTTGCGATCAATGCCTTGTTTGAATTGAAAATTCAATATTGAATTATTGTCACTTTGAAAATTGTTGAACATTTGGGTGAACCATTACGTCTATCCAAAATACGTTCTTTTATAATAAATGGTTCGTTAACGTGTTAAAAAATGAGTTTCAATTTGAAATGTATGGACCTACTTGTAGTGAAGCAGAACTACTAATTCATTTACAACATTTGAGACACCATTTACGTAAGTTATTAAGGTAATCAAAACAACGAGGCAGTGAATACATCATGATGTTGAATACGTTTTAGCAATTAATAGTAGCTCTGAAAGCATACAGAAATTTATTTAATAAAACTTTATGAGAGTGCTTTATAATAATATGACAAACCATTAACTACTAAAAAAAACCACGGTAAAAATAATTATTTAAATTAATTAATATTTAATTATGAAGTAGGGATTGTAAAAATTATTTGTGTATAATTATCAATGGCGTGCAGTGAGCCAAGCAAGTAACCTAAGTAGACTTAGCAATTAACTGTATTAGTTTTATTTAAAGTAATCTAATCAATCACGTAAATTACTTGTATTACTGTATTTTAATCATAGGATTATGTTGTTATTTTAAACTAAGGTATCAAATTAAGCGAATAAATGTATAAAGATTTAAAATACTAGCGTATCCTTTAGAAAATTTTGTGAAGTGAAACTAAAATTCATTCGCTGTTTTCAAGTATCCCTTCTATTACGTTTCTCGTCATTTTCTCAGGCGCCTTTTCAAATATCCCGGATAAGCTCCCTTCCCCCTCCCCCCGGGGGGGTGCGGGCGTTCATTAAGAGAACAGGACCGCCATTTTGTGCGTTTATGTGTCGATTTCTGGGAAAAGAATAAACGTGTTTTCTTGGCGGAAGACATTATTGATTACGAATTCATTTTCAGTCCCAAAGTTCGGAGGTCGGCGGAGAGGAACGACCAAAGAAAGGGCAGAAACGATTTTGGTAATGACTCCTGAAACTTGGTGGGTGTGTGCCATTTATTATTGTGATTCTTGTTCTATTTTAAGAATAAGTATATATTTATTTTATTTTTATTTCAAACACCAAATAATATTTATACCTGTCATTGCATGATACACAAAACTAAAACAATAAATTAACGAAATGTACAATGGACAAGATCTCTGACTAATATCGGAATAATACGTATAATGATTTATTAATTGATATTGATATTCTTTTAAAAACTTACGCCCTTTTAAAACATAATAATTAAAATTTACGCCAATTTTTATACATTATTAGAACATAATGTACTTAGTTACTTGCATTATAAAGTAGTATTCAACAAAAATAAATAAATTTATAGCTTCATAGTATCATTTCTTACTAGATGGCTGTATTTGTATTAATAGATAGTCATATAATCGTATGGTCATAATTAAGTAAGAAATTAATAAATAATTTTGTAATGTTTTCAATTTATAATTTAGCCAAGTAATTTTGAAATATTTACTGGATACAAAAATTATAAATACTGAGAAGTACGTACAAAATCAGTCGCTTAGTGAATGTAGTTTTTTTCTTTAGAAATGTAAGGCTCTTCTCTGAAATAAACGCTAATTATTGACATACTTGAATGTAGAACCTGATTGTATGGGCTTATCAAAAGCAATGTACTTTGTGTACATTTTTGGCCTTCATTAAACCTGAAACTGACAGCACAGTGTTCTTGTGAAATCTTATTTTCGAGTAAATAATTGCGTAATTAGGATGATGATGTTTTACGTATTTTGTGATTTTACCAAAGCGCAGGAATATTAAATATAAAGTCAATTAAAGTGCAAAAAATATACAGTATACGGAAATAAAAATATATTATAAAATATAAGTTATACTGTTTTTTTACCATGATGGTAAACGTTCAAAGTATACTTACTGTCTTTTCCAAGATTGTAAAAAAATATTTTTTTTATATAAAATATACAAAAAAAGTATTATCCTTTTAATTACATATACAAACTTTCCGAAAACACAGATTTTTCATTGTCTTATAGTTGCTACTTTTTTCATGTTTATTTAAGTATATGACGAAAACAATTACAATCACGTGAAACAGTATTTTTTCTAAATTCTGTAGTCTTTTGCTCAGATATACCGAGAAATATTGTATATTTGTGTGTAAAATAAAATTTATATATATTTTTAATAAAAATTATGTCAAATATATTTGGGTCAAGCTTCAGTAAGAAATACTAAAAGGAAAAGGTATCTAGTACTCTTTTTAACAATGTGAAACTTTGTATTGTATTCTATTTTGAATGAGATAAAGTTTTAGCTGTATAATAAAGATGTTCTGATTATTTGTTACCTTAGAAAACTCAGCGAAGTTGGTCACAGCAGAGATAGAATCAGATGTCATCTTCTGAATAAGCATTGTTATATTTCTCGATACTAAGAGTACATTCCTGTCTATTAAACCCTTATCTCGATAAATACAAGAACATTCAATGGTTTCGAACTACAATTCTTTTTGTTAATTTCCTATTTTCTGATGGATTCGACACAAATAAACTATTTCTATTGCTTGACAGGCATAGATTTTAGGTCAAATCGATTGCTTAAGGTATTGGTCTATAGAATATGAAATAATATATTTAATTATTTCTCAATATTAAATATATCTGCATTTTTGCATGCCAAATATGCCTAGAAAAACTTAAACTGGAAATTCCTTTGTCGTGAATTGTTTTATCTACGCTATAGCGTAGATAAAACAAGCCTGTATTTTATCTACAAAACGGTTAAATTTTTAGACTTTAATATACGTGGGTCGCTTCAGGAGCACACGCAACATCAAGTTGATTAAAATTTTTAACCAACGCATGAGGAAGATTTTTATCTTTTCCGCGTTTCATATGCCCCTGTGTTTAAAAATACAACAGGTAGAAGAAAAATACTACAAAAGTTTTATGCAATAAAAACTTTCGGACTTAAGTTAAATCAGATATTTAAAATATTATATAAATTATATAAAAATCTATTGTGATTTTTCCACGTTAAATTGTTTATTGGTGACCGGTTTCGCCAATCTGTTTTGTTGGTTTTTTTTAAAAAAAGTGAGGATTTGTAAAAAAAATGGAATTTCATCAAAAACATTGAATGTCTTAACTACATTACAGCTTTATTGTGATAATTAAGCAATTAATTTTACATAGCAAGTATGAAATATGACACCGCAGATGTTAAAATATTTGAACTAGATTTAGAAATAACACTTTTAAGTTGACCGCGAAAGCAATGAAGTTCAAGGAGTTAATAAACGGAGTAAATTGACAAAATAATAGAGAGTTGCTTTGCTTTGGACGAGTAGATGATAAAAAATTAGTATTTCCAATAACACAGGCATAGTAGACGTAAATTTGTAATACTGAAGATGATTTTAATGACGTTCAAATTTTTACTTTAGTATTATCATTCTTTTTACGTTTTATTATTAACTTTTTGAATAAAATAAAACCTTGTTTTTAATATATGGCAATTAATGAGTTTAAGTAAAAAACGATCGTATTTTCAAACGGTGGATAACAAAATCTAAGATAAAGAACAGGGGTTAGAATAAAGAACCGTGCGATAGGGGTGCGATTGGAATTTTCCTGTCGGTAATTGAAAATAGCTCGGCTCTGTTGAGGGGATGGGGAGGGCGATCAATCTGCTCAGATGTTTGTGATATTGTAGGCAAGGGGTGCTTTTCTGCAAATGCTACGGGAATTCCGGCACGTAAGGGTGGTATCGTGAGAAGCGTGCTGGCAAAAGAAAACTTATAGAAACTCGAGGCGTATTCGTTATAGGTCAATCGGTGTAGAGTAAAGCGAAGGGATGTAAACATGTGCTGGACGTAATTATAGAAAATTGGTTATTTTAAGTAAACCAGCATATCCTTTGGACTTTTTACTAAATAAAATTTATTTTCAATAATATAAACATTTTTTCAGAAAGTAAAAATATTTTTTTTTTACATTACAAACACAACAGGTGCAAATATTTCCTGATTGTAGTTTTACCAATAAAATGCGTTGTAAAAATTCTAACCTTTATCTTTTGTTTTGCTGTATTTATAATCAGCCATGTAATAATTAAGTATATATTATATAGAATAGGGGTATTTAAAAAGCCACAAATTACTTTTGAAAATAAGAGGAAGCGAGAAAGTTTTTAAAAAAGGCAAATAATTGCGAATAATTTATTTTATTTTAGTAATAAATTATACTGAAAATGTTTATATGTATTGTTGACTTTTATTTTAATAGTACAAATACATGTATTCAAACTTTATGCATAATCCCACGTTTTGTTCAAAAAGTTTCCAAATCTGATAGCATTGAGAATTTATTTCAATGCTGGCTTAAGCGTGCGAGCGAACAATCCGCAGGTATAAATTATGGTTTCTTTCATTTTTATCTAAATTAGCTATCAATTTATACCTGACGGAATTGCGTAGCCACACCTGGCACGTGACATTTAATGGCTTTACACGGCCTCTACAAATATATCAACAATGCTAAAAAAATATTTTCGGTAATTTATTTGCAAGCACTCAGCTTCTGTAGCAAATTGGCAAAAAGTCACAGCAACTTAATTTTTATAATAATCGACCATATCTAGGTCAATTAATGTCCCTCTTTATTGTCATGTATACTTTTTACAATATGTGTCATTCTGCTTTATGCATATGCTAAATATAGTTTTTTTCTAAATTATTTTAGTAGATTGAATTATAAATAATATCAAATTGATAAATATACTTTTACTTTACACAAGACAAGTTTAATTTGTTAGAATTCATATTTAATTGCATATTCAAAGGTGGTTGGGATATTATATATATTTAAATACCCAATTTTCAGTTTACAATTGTTAATGGCTGACAAATATATTTTTTGTTGAGATATTTATTTATTTTCTATATAAATATTTTGATTTAAACTAGATAAGACTTATAAGACTTCAGATCACTTTTTATTAATAATCAGATAGTACAATTAATTGTTTTAATGAAATCAACTAACAAAGTAATAACTAACGTTAACGTAAATCTATAAATGTAGGTCAAACAATTTTAGGTCGTGTTTCAATGAAAAATGGTTTTTCGAGCATAACTCCGAAAACGGAACTTGAAGTTCTGATACATTTTTTCACTTCCAGCGCAGAGCGCGCTGTGTACAGCTTGAGCCTGTGTAAATGGGCTCTTGAAAAATGTTCAGAGCTTTTTGAAAACACTTCCGAGTCTCGGTACAGTTTTCAATAAGCAGCTGTACATCCGTACGTGCGCAGTTCCGTACCGAGTTGTATGTAATTTCTATTTTGCGCTTTCACAAAAAGCTCCGCTGTGCGCCAGAAGCGCTCGTTTCTTTTTATTTACTTTTGTGTATTTGAAATTTACTAATGAATAGTGCTCGTTATATAAAAAAGCTCATTTTTTATTTTTAATACCAACCGAGTTATGCAAGTGAAGCAATTTAGAATCGTATTGTATAAACCCATTTTTTATGAATTGAAATAAATATATAAATACTTGTTGATAATATAAGAAATAAATATAACGCTTGGAACAACAATGATATGTCTGCCAGTAAAAACAAAATGCAAAATGAACTAAAAATACTATTATCACAAAACTATTTTTGAATAATATAAATTTTTTAAATTTCCTTCTCGCTTATTTGAAAAAAACAGTAACTTTATTTTGCAATTTCATAAGATATTGTTGATAACATATTAAACATGTAATACAGTCCTTATGTCGCCATTGTGCTGTATACACGAATTTAAAAAAAAATACATTGCTTTTAAGCAAATGTTATTTTAAAGCAATAATGATATAAAATTAGGGTTATCATCTAATCGAAATTTAATGAATAGTTTATAACTATTATACGGGAAAAATATTTGTACTGGTATTTGTGATATTAATAATTTAGTGCCTATAAAGCACACATTATATTTTAATTTTTAGTAATAAAAACTGTTTACTACACTATATCTTTGTTTTGTTAGTTGACACACTTTTTATTATCCTAAAACTTTTTACATAAAACAAAAATGTCAATTTCTCAGCTGACCATCTATTCTAATAAAAACCACGAGGGTGTAAATAATGTCAAATCTTAAAAAATAAATCTTCCGAGAATAGGCCATAAAAGGAACCCGGAATAAAAATAAAAAGAAAATAAAATACCCATAAAGGAGGTTTTGCATAAGTATCTTTGTGAATTAGAAATGAGATAATTGAAATTTATTTGGGCGTGACACGGGGGGGGGGGAGGGGGGGGGGCGCAATTAATGGACCCGCAAAGCATTTGCGGAAACAATTAATTAATTATTATAATATTTAAAACAGTTTCAGAGTATCAGTGAGCTGAAACAATGACTAAACATTTTCATAACCTAAAGCTTCAAAACAATAGCTTTAAAAACTAAGGGCCTATTTGTGGATTATTCAGAAAAGTATATATTATAGATACACCAAGATTTTTCAAACAAGAATAGTAAATTTTTGTCAAAAAATTTTGTCTTGTGCCAAAAATCAACATTGAAACATCTGTTGTTATTATCAAATATCTTAATAAAACAAGTATTATTTTCTTCCTTATTTTCTGGTTCGACTTTCGGACACACTTGCCTTAAGAGTAAATTCGTCTATTATATTATTAAGCCATTAAGCGCTCCCGCTTTTGCTTTTAGTTTCATTGTTCAGCAGCGGTTCTTTGATTTTTTTCCTATAAAAAATATATATGAACTTAATATTCAATAAACAACAATATTCAAGATATAGTTTATCATTAAAGTCACAAAAAAACTATAATACAAAATTAAAAAAAAAAAAAAATTATCACTCTATTAATTTCTAATTGATTTCTATAAATCTTTTTTTAGTACTGTCATAATATTTCAAATAAAATATAAATATATAAAATATATGTCCTGTTTCTGAAATCATCAAAATAATATCGTCGGGTTTTAAAAATAATTTATGTGGTGCTTGAGTGTCAAAATATTTCAGGACAAATTTCCAAATGTTAGTCACCATATTCAAATATTTATTAATTTATAAACTTTGCGCTGTTTTATTTTTAATATCAGTAAATTACTTCATATAGGCGGAGAGTGTTCATTAAATATTTTCATGGGTGTAAGTAACTCCGCGATACTCGACTTTCCGAGTGCCGCTGTAAAGGTCTTACTAGAGGCATTTAAAATGCAAAACCCACGATACCCGCTGCCACATTTCCTGCAAAGGTGAAGGTCACGACACTCACTGTTACTAAAAGTTCTGTAATAAATCTTGAAACTTCGTAATAAATTATTATTAGAATAAAGAACTTTATTCGATCCGAGGAATTGAAACGTATTCAGAAATATTTTTTCAGATAAACATGATAGATGTTAAAAAAATTGGCCCTGAAACTCGACGCGCTTCATAGCGTAAATTTCTAAATAAAACAATTTTTTGTTAATTTTTGTAAACATTTTTGCTTGACCAATACTTCAGAGATGTACGCTGAAAACATTGGAAAGTAATATTAAATAAATATTTCCGAAATTATATGCAATTAAATAAAAATAATCAAAATTATACACATTAGATCGGACTTCAAATTTAATTATTCTTTTATTCAGCCAGAATTTTTGACGACAAAATATAATTTCTTCGCGCTTATAAAATATAAGGTTTTAAAGTCGTATCAGATTACTTTTCTCATTAATTATGACTGCCATACTTGGTTTTTATGATGATTAGTAGAAAACTAGTTTACGTATATATTTATATAATATATATACAAGATTTGTCGTCATTAATTTGAGAAATTATACGTACACTAAGTCTCTCTATTTTGGACGTCACTTCCCGTCATTGGAAAACCTAACAAGGATTACTAAAGTTTGAAACATTGAAGTTATATCGATAATGATAATAACGCGGTTGATAGTTAATGACGGTTATTTTACTATCGTTGTTATTTCAAGATATTATCAATGAAAAATCAGATCTGATATTCCCACTGCAAAACAAAATCTTATTCAATTACATTTCATAAGTTTGACCCAAATCTTGCTCATTCTCTTTTAGTACTTTTTCAAACTTAAATAAATCTGAAGCCGAGCACTTCACTAACCGAAACAAAGTATCAAAATTAATATTCAAGATGTGATTTATTCTTTAAAATGGGACGATAGCCTAATGCCTGTAATCGGGAGAGAAGTTCCAAGTCCGGGGAGGCGCATTAGACTTCGCAAGTTGCCTACGACCAGGCGCTGCCGGGCCTCGAGGTTTATTGTTTCTGTTAGCATCGCAATCATGGCCGGCAAACGCCAGAGTGCGATAACACAGTAATTTGTCAGTCACGACACGCGAGGCTCTTTTTATATTTCCTCATGATCACTATTGATTGACGACAATAATAATAATAACCATTTGAAGGTCTAACTTGTGACGCCACAACATATTTGTAGTTCACTAAATGCAGACTGGAAGAAAATCTTATAACGATTTAGGGACAAGGTGGTTATTCAAAATTCGTTGCTTGCTAAGAAGACGCATTTTTATATTATATATGACATATTCTTATGTTAACAAATATATGATATATATTCACACGTATAGTTAACGTTAAATATAAATAAACAATGCAGCTGTAATACAAATGTGTTAAGTAACAAAAGTGCTTCATTTTACGGAGTTAAACTTTTCCAGTACTTCAGTTGACTCCGGCGTTATGAAGATGCAATTGCTTTGCATACAGATCCATGCACCGGAAATTGCAAGGAGTATTTATATAAAGATATTCATTTCCTGTTCGCCTTAATACAGTTTCTAAGGGCACTCGACTTCAGTGCGGCGCAACCTCCCCATTACTTCAGAGCAAACTTCCCACAAGCTCACTAAACCTATCTGGTTCCAAAACCCTTATGTTTGGATTTTGGAGAACGGTCCTGATTAAAACACTTTACTGTGAAAAGGACTTAAGTAAATTCGCTCTGTGTTTATTACAGAGACTCAGGGTATAGCGTTTTGTTAAAGCTGTAGTCATGCTTATCATAGAAAGATTGTCTACTTAATTTAACTACACAACAAAAAAATATATAAATCAAATTGGTTTCATAAACTTTTTTTAAAATTTTGATTATTGGTTGTATAACATATAAGAGCTGATCATAATTTTAAAATTTGTGCTTAGTTAATTTTATTCATTATTGTATTAAAACGATAAGCAAATTTCTACATAATTTAATGGCGCAGAAACAATTTCATCGTTATCTAGTTTTAACACCGCCATGGAGCCTTCATAGTAATTTGACCTGATAGGAATTAACTTATTTAATGTGTATAGTTATAATTCACGGTTCATTATCTCTTCAATCATACTTTACTTAATGAATCTATTTCTCGGAATAATCCATCACACTTTGCAACGGCATACTAGTAGATCAAATCGCCATGTCTTTTCAATAAGTTTTGAAATATCCATCGATCGTTTGACCTTTAGGTATACTATCAGATTGTTTTATTTATTAATCTGTGGAAATCCATCATTTAGTTTGTCAATGTCGTACATACTGCAATAAATTGCTATTCATTAATTCACAAATCAATGTATCGTTTATTTAGAATATTTTTTTAGATACTTGCTCTCTTCGTTTTAATTTAAACATAATTTTGAAATAATTGACTTAGTTGAAAAATTTAAATACTTTATGCCAATCGTAATTATTCCTCAATGATTTCCTTCTTTTTGATATTATTTGTTCACTAGATAGCAAGTGCCATACATAGTATATTTTACAATTTCCAAGTATCGTTGTCCCAAATAATAGTCCATAATAGATATTTAAGGTGTATTAGTAAAAACACGTTTTTATTTAAGACGGGATATTGAATATTATTTTGTAGTGTTTCATCAGAACCATTTTATCTCTTCTTTTAGGAGCTATGTTTTAACATCTGCAGAAAAACTGACAATTAACCTTACAAAGACATCATCAATGTTAACTTTAGATTATATACGTAAGTTTGATATTATGTTGATATAATTTTATTAACGAATGATATTTTTTCACATTTAACGTAGAAATTTACATTTTCAACAAATAATTTTAGTGGGTTTCAGAAATAAGTTTTTGTCCATCTTGAAATAATAGCTTTTGTCTTAAATTTTCTGAGGATATAAAAATCTTTAGAGCTTAAGGCTCTACGTTAGCAAATCTCTCCATTCAGGCTTTCTTTTCCCCATCAATGGCGCCTTTTCTCCTTCAAAATATAATCTGATTTAATTATTAAACTAAAAATATGTTACAAATGAATCATTTTAAAGTTAATTTTTATAATTAATACCTTAAGTACTTTTAAATAAAAATATTTCAATAATTTTATTTTTTTTTATACTTATAAGAAAATCTTTCCTAGAAATATTGAAAAGGGTATATTTATGCTCTAGCTTATTTTATAACCTTTTAAAGTATTCTTTTATTTTAGGATTATATTTTATTTTAGAAAATTAATACGCTTTAATAATTACAAGTTCAATCTTCAAAAAAAAAAAAAAAATTATATTCGTGGAGAGGTTTTAAAAAAATACTTTAATAATTAAGCTCGTTACCTTCAGTGATCAGAAATTAAATATTTTCTTTGTGTCAGAAAAAAAGCGTCGCTAATTAATAAATTTAATCAAGAACTTCAAACTATCAATATTTTTAGAACCCCGACAAAGTATTTAACTAATACATTAAAAACAAAAAAATTGTATCAATAATTAAATAATTCAAAATAAAATGAGACATTTTATTTTATGTTTAAAATAAAAAAAACTAAATTATTGGTTCATTATTAGTTTTCTTGGTAATAAATTCTTGTAAGAAGATTTTTTTTAGCGAAAAATGTAAATACAAATACTAGATAAAGTTGGGGTATAACTTAGTTTTATTTCTACATAAAAAGGCTGCACCTTCGTTAGACCCACAGAAGGATTAAGTAGAATCTAAGTTTAGCCTTTTTTTACATAAATTTCCGTGATAAAAGAACAAAAAACTTCGTTTTCGTATTCAGCAAGCCTTGTTTAAAAACTTCCCCTAGCAGAATAACGTAGATTTTTCTAAAAATGAAATTTCTTTTCCGCTTACAGTTAATATTATATAAAAGTATATAAATATTGGTTGAAATCAATTAAAAAGTTTTTTGAAGTAATTTAATAAAAATAGTTGTTTTCAATAAACTATGAATTCATCTAATGAACAAGATTCATTATTATTATTTATTTACATGATTTTAAAATCTTTGGGTAGATCGCTTAATTTTATATGATATTTAAGTAAATATAGATACTTAACAAAAACATATGACCAATATTAATCACATTTTTGTTTTTATTAGTGACCGGTTTCGCCAACCTTTCACGTTGGCATTATCAAACAGAGTGGAAAGGTTGGCGAAACCGGTCACTAATAAAAACAAAAATGTGGAAAATCACTCAAGTATTTTTATTCAAAATATTAAAATGGAATTCCACTAAGTACTCTCTGTCAAAAATATTGAATTTCTCAATATTAATCATCAGTGTAACCCAGTGGAATTGTGTTTATTGATAATATTTTTTTACTTTTACTTTATTCTTAGTTATTGTTTTCTTTTTCATTAAATAGATAATAAATATTTTTTACTGTACAGTGAAAAAAAAACGTTTCTATCTCTGTATTTAAATTTCTGATTTGTTTTGTTATTCAAATATGTGAATTTCTCTGAATTTACTTTTTTTCAATCCACGATATTATATTTCGAATTATTTTTTCTGTAAGAATGTAATTTAAGCTAAAAAAACAACTGAAATAAATAATATTTTGCCTTCGGTTTTAATTTACTCGTCTGTTGTTAAAAATATAAAACAGAAATCGAGTATTTTTTTGTAAAAATAAATGTTAATGCTCAGCATATACAATATTGTTACAAATTAGATTGATGGATCTAAAAAATATTACGTGAAAAATATTTTGAAATATTACCGGTAATATTGACTCTGTTGTGACGTCAAAATCAATTTGTGTGATATATTGCATCATCTATTGAGACCTCAGGTGTTGTACCTGTAAACCCAACCTTTTGAGATAACTATTATTCCTTAATGTTAATAAATGGCAAATAGTGGGGAGGGAGGGGGAAATGTCAAATATCTTATGAATGCCAATTATTAAACATAAATACTTGGTGTTAACCTATTATAATAGAACAAGGTATGATAACAAACAACAACACCAAGTATTTGTATATATTTATATATAAAACTTAACCTATATTCCACGCTTTTGAGGCAAATTGATATGTACTTCTTTGATCTGTAATGCGGCAGCCGTGATGATACAGAAACTTATTTGTTTTCCTCGGTTTTTTAAAAAACCTCCCATCTCTTGAGCTAGACAACCCAGATAGTGCTGGTCAATTTTAATACAAAAAAAAGATTATTACTTTCATATATTTATTTTTGTTCTAAGGAATTTTTAAGTCAAGTTGTTAGTAATTTTTCCAAACATAAAATATGTGTATTTTATCGTAATTTCAAAAACGAATTATTAATGCTAAATATAAAAAAAAATCATTGATTAAACACAGGGATAGCTCCAAGGCCATAATAAAGCTCATGCTTAAACTCACATTTGCGTGTGTAAATCTAAACGAACGCAAATTTAATCCCTTAGCTGCAGATAGTTTGTTATGTTTGACGTTATAAGCGATGTCTTCAAGTGTTATTCTTGTTGGATGATAATTCCTCTAAACGCTTATTTGTAGGGGGAATGGGTGGGGATGATACATGGAGGGCTTTAGATAGTTTATCTTTGATACTATTGTCTAGAAAGTACGAGACATAGACAAGATTAGCTAAGGGTCCTTGTACATTAATTATACAATATTTAAGTGGTTTGTTTTAAATTAAAGACATTTTGAAATATATTTTTACAATTATACATATACATTATTATGATTTAATCATAACGGTTTTGTAAAAAATATATTTATCAATGAGTACGAAATAGATTTACACGCAAAAAAAATATATTTCCGAGTAAGTTCTACTAAATGTTGAATAACCCTCAAATGTGTGTTATTCTAAAGATAAAATCGAAATAATTAATATTCTCAGCGCACCGATTATTTTAATAAATGATTGGAAAACCAAATTATTGTATTATAGCTATTGTATTTCCTATATGACTGATTTAAATGCACGCTTACATATCTGAGTTAGCCTCGAAACCCATCAATATTATTTATTTATTCAATGAAAATTACTAATGTCTGAAGCCAACTTTATATTAAAATAATAAAATACGTTAATCAAAAAAATGAACGTGGTCGGTTAGACAGAAAGCGGGGTGTTTGGGGTTATTTTATAAGAAAGAAAAAAATGGATACATCATTATTTATGTATAAAGTTACAACGGCAGTAATCAAAACACTTTTTATAGATCCGTGGGAAAAGAAAACATGCCCCAAAACAAGTAAACAAGTAAAGTATACAGGCGGCCGCAAATTGAGTTTTGTTTCGCACACCTTATATAATCCAATATACAGTGTTGATGTTAATCGTGTTCCATTGTTGAAATGCGTTAAGAGTAGAGTAACCATGTGTTATATGTTCATGTGTTATAACTTCACAATTTTAATGAATTAATACTCTTATATAATCATAATATCTGAGAAAAATACGGATTTACTTCGTGAGATAGAAAACCTTGGTAAGAGATGTTTTATGATAGACCTAACCATTTGCCATAAAACTGAACGAAGAGTTCGTAATATTCTACTTGAAGATAATCGGCGACTACGATAGGAAAAGTAGTCTGAATTCGGATTAATTTAATATATATAATTTTTTAATCCAAAACCATCACTCCCGAATTCCTATAAATACAAAACAACATTTTAATTATACAATGAAATATTTCCGATGTATTGGATTTTTAATTCATTCTAATTATAGATGAAGTATATTTAATAAAATTACATTTATTTCAGCCGAAAATGCTATAAATATTTTAACACAAAAAAATTATGGAATATTTAATTATAAGCCGCAAGAAGAGAAAAACAAAACCATGCTTTTGCACTTTTAATTAAAATTGCTGTCGAAGTTGTTGGGAGTTTCAAGTAAGGCTAGGTTACTCTATTTTATATTGCTAAATAAAACCTCAGCAAAGTTAAACCATCGATCATTTAAGTAACCTTAAAATATCGCCCATGTTTCAGTATATCGTGTGGTTGTCCCAGTTAGGAGAAAAGTTATACTGGAGTTAGAGTCATCATTTTTCACACGTTCCAACCCTGCGAGTTTGGAGGCTTTCAGCGAAACCCCACGTGGACCCTTGTTCCCTGTTGCTTAGGAAAATTAAACCTGAAAGCAATGTGCTCATCGAAATTAAGCTCCATAAAGGTCACCGCATGCGAGAACATCTTATTTATTCAAAAAGATTGTGGGTAAAAATATATATGTCGATGCGGGTAATTTTTTTTCAGCCTCATTGTCTATTGTCATTTTTTCACACGAAATGGTGATAAACTTTTGATGTCTTATTGCGGTACAAGACTTTTGAGTTATCCATTGAAATAAAAGCACTTCTATGACGCATCTATAAAAACACAAAAAGAATACCCACGCCAAACTTACCTAATCCTTTAAGTCCTCAATGATTAAAATTATTACAAAAAATAAAATTGATGTAACCTAAACAAAACCTTATAACTCACTTGAATATTTTTATGTATTATTTTTTTTACTAAAAGATTCAATTAACTAGAGACTAGAATATATCGTAAAATCTTTCAGAAAGCCAAGATGTAATATGTGATACGGTTTGTTTTTAGAAATTTTAGTATGTAATTATTGAAAAAATGCGAAAAATTCATGCACATGTGCAAGTTATCATTTTTATTTGCCAATCTTCTCAGGGGTGGAAGGTTTCGAAGGAATGTTTTTCAAGTAAAGAAATATACGGCAATATATAATTTATGAGCCTATTTCCGCCAGAAATCGAATGAATAACGACCGTCTTCCGTTTCGATTTTTATATTATTCGTTCTTTTGGTTATAAAATGTAAGCAGGATATTCATGATGTATTCATCAATGTATGGAATACTTCAGAAATAATAAAAAAAATATGCTTAAATCAGGTTTGCGTCTTGGAAAAAGAATAATTTCCCGAACTCTATTTTACATGGTAAAACAAACATAAGAAAACTTTAAAATTTGGTCCCGAAAAAAATATTCGAGTTTCCTTTAATAAATAAGTAATTTTATAATTTATGAGTAAATTCCTTTTTAATTTTTCAAGTAAATTATTATTAGTTTTGAAATATATGTAAAAAAATATAATAAAATTTAATATTTTTCTTAGAATGAATTATTTGTTTTGCTAAAACAAATAAAGTTCTTAAGCATTGACATATACTATTTAAGTTAATTAAAACAGAATGATTACAATAAAAGCTACATTTATCAAATAGACACTTATTTTAAAGAATCAATATTTAAAAACAAACACGTTTTTTATTTCAAAATAAACATAAGAATATATATAAAACGTTATTAATTATTAGCATAACCTAGAATTTTATTTTTAATTATTTATAAAAATTAATGAATTAAATATATTTGATATTTCTTTTTGTTAAAATTGTCTACATTATTGGCAACTGTAACTAAAAACTTATTAAATAATTACATGTATGGTTTTTAATAGTGGGCCATTTACTAAGAATTTTATAATAACAATATTGTTTCATCAATCACTTGTGCGTATACGCAAGAAAAAAATACACCACATTTTACAAAACAGTCCAAAAACTTAAATATATTCCAGACTGTTCGTAAAGAGATTAGGAATACTTTTTGTGTAAAAACATTGTTGAAATTACGTATTCCAACGACTTTTAGAGAAAACAATAAAAGGTCCAGAAACAAGGGGTTTCGTTTGCTTTACTGAGAGTAAGTGAGTAAATTATATAGAAGGATATTCTTCCTTTACAGTGTTCTCGGCAATGTTCTCCAGATAAAAAGAAACCGGAATATTTCACCTGAATCTTTTGTTTTGAATAAACCAGGTATTTTTTATCTTCAAATAAAACCCCACACACACTCTGATTGCTGATATCTAAACAAATAAACTTTTTGACAAATGGCTAGTGTCAAAATTTCAAGTTTTTAAATTTGAATGTTTTTATTTTTCACAACATTGAGAAAAAACATTTATTCATTTTTGATCAAAAAATGTATCTTAAAATTAACGATCTATTAACACAACAAATAAAAGTAATCCTTTCAAAATATATTAAAACTATTTTTTTTTTATAATTTATAAATACAGTTATATTTTTGTTAGTTTGAAAAAATATTGAGCATTTTTGTTAAACATATATATATTTTTTAGTATACATGACAAAAAAACATTTTAAAAATCGTATTTTTGTATTGAAAAATCAATATTTATTAATTATTTTAATGGCAATTTAAATAGTTATGAGATTTTTATTTATTTGCTTTTTACCCTATATGTATAGAAATCATTTTTTTAAAGTTAATCCAATATTTGACATTACTGGAAGAATACTACTAGTGCACATTCCTAAAAGATTTATTAAACTTTTAAATTTTAAGCTTAGATATTCTTAAGCAAATACAATTTATTAAATTGATACAAGTCATAACATTTACATTATTAATTCAATTAATAAAGTTAGTTGAATCATATAAATTAGATATGCCAACACTGAGCAAGGCGTTTCTGCCTTATCAAACTAAAGATGAATCCAGCGACACCGGCACCCTCTCCACAGTAATTTACAAAGTTTAAATTTATAGATATAACATTTCATAGTTAATGCTACTTGCCTGGGTGCTCCTGCTAAAGCAATATTACTTCTACCTCGATAAAAGTAGATTTGATTAGCGACTCTGAGAACTTTTGTTATCTTTGACATAACAGGGGTTTTAGCACCCCGTTCATCCGGATATACAGGTGCCTATTAATATTACTATTGCCATTCAAATAAAACATAACGCTTTGGCGGTTACAGACTATAAAGGAACTTCCCCAAAATATTTTATAAAATATATACATATATTGATTTTATAGTGAAAGTAAACGTTTTATTTTAATTACTGCAAAAATGTTTCACTATTGGTATTAAGGGATAAATATAATAAGTATTTATTTTTTTATCGGTTTTTACAAATGAAATTTTAGACAGTTTATCCCATAAATTATTATGAACGAAGTATTGTGGAAATTTCCTCATTAAATAAAAAAATAACTGTTGACTAAATACAATAAACAATTATTGCTATCCCGATAAAATATAATGTTTGTTTCATTAATAAGTTGCCAATAAGGTTATTTAAAAGCTTAGTTTTAATATTAATCCCTCAGCAAGATAAAGTGAAAGTGAAAATATTTTTTTCTAATTTAAAATGATTTTTAAATTCTGTTAATGTTTCTTGTTAACAGTAATTTTAATATCAAAAATAATTTCATTGAATACGTATTTTCATATGATTAACAAATATTATACTTTATTTGGGAAATTCTTAACGCGCATTGATTATCATTACATTATTTATCAAATTTAAAGTCAAATTTATGTAGGCATACAAGAATCCAATAAATGTGTGTTTTAGAAATTTGGATTCTTAAATCTTTCAAAAAAATATTTTTAATTAATTTACATTTTCTTCTTAATATTTTATCGGAATTTTAAAAGTTAACATCACTTCAATTATTAAGTTTATGAAAAGCTTGTAATAATATTGATATTGGCATTGTATTTTCAAAAAAGAATAACTAAATTAATTTTTGCCAGATAATTAAATTGCGAGACATATTGTATTATTTTAGCGACTTATTGTTATGCTTTCATCAAAGAGAATTTAGAGATGATTTCAGGCACAATAGATTCAATTTAAGTTAGATTTAATGTTATTGCTTTTGTGTTTTTTTGGGAAAATTTCTGTTTTTTTTTTGTTTCTGTGATAAAGACCTCCGCGATGAAAGACTGAGGTTGTTTTTCTTAGGGTGAGGGGGTGATTGGAGACAAAAATAAGCCGTATATTATGATGCAGGGGTCGCAAACTTTGCGGAGGATGGATATTATCGTTGTTCGGAAGATGGCGCTTTGTTAAGGTTTTAAAGAAAACGTCAGACGGGGTGGAGAAAAGGGTATCACCGTATATTAACGTAGTAAATATTAATTTTGCTTTTAAATACAGAATATTAAAAAACTTTTTGACTGCTGAGAGAATTCCTCAGATTACTTAACTTCTAACCCAAAATAAATTATATTGCTTTTTTGATAAATTATATTTCAACGACTCCCTATTATTGATTGATCAGATGTTTTAATACTTTTAAACATTTTTAATTATTAATAAAGAATGATAATTTCATTTGGACGATATTTAAAAAATAATACGGAGAGCTAAATATATCCGCCATTAATTTTCGTCGTTTATGAATTTCGAAATACATTAGCCGTATCGCACGACTTTAATCAGAAAAATATTCAAGAATGACGCTTCGAATCCGTTATAAATTTCTGGCAACATCGTAACAAGCCATCAAATCATAATTCTATTTCCAAAAGCACCAAATTAAACCATAATAATAAGCCAGTGGGTGGCCCGGGGCGGCGGGCGGCGGAGGCGGGGGCAGCGCGGGTACTGGGTCGCCATCTCCGCTCCACCCCCGACCGCCCGGAGCGATCGATTCAGCGCCACCTACGCGCCCCAGATACACCGCTCTCCCTCTCGCGCGCTACCCGCGTCCCGCTCGCACCCCTAGCGCCGTTTCCCTCCCGCGCCATAGCTGCATTTCAACCTAACTATAACTTTATCTCACCCACACGCTATACAAGCGTCCCTTTCTCCGGATACGCGCTGACTCGCTCACTCCATAGCGCGTCGTCTCTCTCTGCCCCGGCGTGTTGCCGTCTCGTTCGCGCACCCCCGATAGAGATATGACGCTGTCCCGCTTTTAGTTTTCGTATGTTTTATTTGTGTTCCGCTACGCCTGTGTTTTCTCAACCCCTGCGTGTTTCTGCTCGCCTGGTGACCTTTGCACACATTTGTTTTAAGTAGCGCCATATTTAATGACTTTTTTATTATTTCTGTTCATTTTATTCGTTCAATCTAAAAGCTGTGTGAGATCTGCGACAATATGGTTACATTTAAAACACACGTGGCTTTATTATCCACGAATAAAATATACAATGATATATATAGTATATTATTAAAACCTAACCTAACCTAAAACCTCTTTAATACTAATAAACCAAGAAGATGATAATATAAAAGTTTTTAATTGAGTATTTATAAGAACAAACGGATTAATTAATTAATCTAATTGATTGTACACATAATATTAATTAAAGACGTTTATTTAATTTATCGTTTAAAGCCTATATTGTATTATTGCCCAAAACAATCACATTGCATTATCATTTCTGCTATATTTGAAGAAAATATATTTCAAAATAATCCTTTTTTCATAACATATATTTATATTTTCTTGGAATTACTAACATGTTTCTGAAAACCCATAACACAAATCGGTTTTAAATAACCTCGTTCGTAGGCCATTAACTCTTAGAATAAAAATATATTTTTAGAATATTAATTGTAAATATAATACTTCAAGTGTATAAATAAATATTTGCTTTGAGAAAAATTTTTTCGTTGTAATCACATATTTTTTTAAAAATAAATTATGACTTCAGAAAGAGGAACGTACTACTAAGTAAATATTTAGTAATAAATTTGAAAAATATTTTATTATATAACTTTATAACAGCTTTCATTCATAAATCACAGCGTTTTATTTGTGTAACATTAAAAACCTTGAAATCTTACCTGCTTCACCGCAAAATCAACAGCATGTGCAGACAGCTAGCAAAGTCGTCACAAATCACGATAACAAAAAATAAACACGAGGTTTATTTTTACTCGGATATTTAAAAAAATTATCATGCTGAAAGTCCTGAAATACAGTTTCTCATAGTTGTAAACAAACTGATATAAAAAAAACTACTTGTTTTGTTGTTGTTATTTATATAACAGTCGATCAGCAATAGCAACCTCTTATGTTTTTACACTTTTATCTAAAAGAATTTCAAAAGAGGCTCACTTGTCGGTTGTATTGCAACGTGTGTAGATCACATACATTTTATACATACCAAATTAACACATTGGCCAATAAAAGCTCATACAATCACATAAAAAGTTCATTGGTTGTTGTTGATCAACTGCTGAATAATTTGTTTTTCCTATCTCTGCTACTCTTGTTAGTGTATGCAAAGAAATCGATTTATTTTTTTACATATATAAACCACATTCAAACAAAAAAATATAATAAAGCATTCTTTGATCTTCTTTAAAGTGATTATATTTTTTATAAATCTTCCACTAAATTTTGGTACTTAATTCTGACAACATTAAAAATTCTTACCTTTACAGGGTACGTTTTAGTTTCTTTTTCTTAACGTTTTCTAAAATTTACATGCCTACACGCGTGTTAATATTTTATAAATCTCATTTGAAATAAATGGTTTAAATACGTGTGGCAAAAAACTTCCCATTTTTTTTATTTCTTTAAATACTCTGTTGAAATAAATAATTTTGATTATTTTCACTTCCATTGCAGAAGAAAATTGAAAATGAAGCAGAGAAATTGGTTCATAATGTTTGTTTGCATAATTTAGGGGATGAAAATTTGACATTTAATGTTCAATAGAACGAAAATAATGAGCTGAAATGACGCCGCAGATTCAATTTCTAAATAAATCTAAACTTAAAAATAACTATTCAATGATTGTACTTATTAATATTTTAAATAAAAGCTTTTCACGAGTTAGAACTGTATTCATATATTTCGTGTTAACTTCCGGATAAATACAGCATAGCTCATAGGTAAAATCAATCTGATAATAGAGTAAAAATAATGCTGAAGATTAGATTTAACAACCAGAGCAACAAATTAAAACTTGAGTTTTAATTATAAGAAATAAAAAATATTTAGGGCAAGCTTTTGGACGATTTTACATTTATTATAAATTATAAAAATATTACTCGAACAAATATTTGTTTTCAAGTAAAGTGAATTACTTACTACGGGTAAGTTGAAGACTGTAAACATACTTGAATCAAATATAATATTTTACCTTAGCTGTTATTTCTGGCAATTAATTTTTCAGAATATCAATACATTGGGGGCGTTTGAAACGTGCGCCACCTCTAGGGACACGCTTTTTTCATATTTACATTTCAACTGTTTATTTAGGTGAGCGTAAGGTAAAAAAAAAGTACATACATAATATATTTGAAACTAAAGAAAGGCTGTCAAAGCCACGAGCCGGAAACCCATAACAATCTAAGTATTCAAAGCCATCTTTCCTGACGCATTGAAAATACTTTTCCTTCCTTTTCGTGAATGGCTGACATGTTTTCAAATCTATAGAGTCAGTTTCTTACAAAAAAATATCACGTCTGCCTTTTTATATGGAAATTTTTGTGTTTTTTAGAACACAATATTATAATAGAATACAAAAATATCTATAGTAATAAGATTAGAATAAAAATATATTTTCAACATACTTTCTTTGTTTCTCTATTTTATACGTCTATCTTACGTTTGCTTTTATTTTATATTTTATTTATTCAAATGATGTAAAAAGATCAACAGTAGACTGGACAGTGAGACAAGTGGTAAACAGAATTTGCATTATTGGCGTCTTGGGAATCAGGTCGGCGAAAATGCAAACATAAAGTAAAGAATTTTTACATAAATTTTTAAATAATTGAAATTATATTTATACTCATAACAAACTGAGTATTACAAATATAAATATTACAAATTTTTCTATGATATATTTAAAAATATTACAAAATTTGCTTGAAAAACGCAACAAGTAATTTCTATTCTGCCAGTGTGATTTGTTTGGAATGGTCGCCTTCAGCTTTGCCTTGTTAGTTTGCAAGAGTCTTAATTTTTTCTTGGGTCTATGGTTCACGAGATACGCCCTGATAAATCTTCCAATTATAAAGTTAAAATTAATGCTTTGTTTTGGAGAGGAAGTTTAAATGAGCATTAATGTTATGACAGGGAAAGCCCTTTGATGGATCTTAACAATTTTCACACCCTGTTTATGTAGCTTCCCAGAACAAAGTATTTACCCTTACATTTAATTTGATTAGGCCCGGCTAAAGGATGTTTATATTAATAACCACCACGCCACTAAAAGCGACAAATTAATATCTATTATGCTTACTAAAAAAAACTCTTTCTTGAGAACTTTGTATTATCTAAATATAGGCAAGTACTCTATGTTAATTCTGCGTCTCTTGATCCACGTAGATATCAAATATTTTCTTGACTTTTTAACAAAATATTGAAGAAATTAATATTTTAGAATTTAATAACCGCATCTAGAGAGAATTAACCGTAAAATATTATACTTAGTCTCATTTTATGTTTTAGCGATTACCTAGTTACAAATATTCTTTGAGTCTACGATTTTTAATTAAAAATAAGTCATGACTTAATATTTATAATACAAATTAAACGTTTTTTACTTATACAGAATAATTTAATGGATATCAATCATAATACTAATATTTTGATAAACCTAAATTATGTAAAATTTGATGATCGTTTTATGTTGCATTTTAAATATACCGATGAAAAACAAAGATAGATTATTAAAAGGCTTAAAACTTTATGATCTTTTTTTAAACAAATATTTTTTTAAGAATATATGAATCATAACTTTATGTTTATTTTATGTTATTGATATTTTTTCAAATATCTCAAAGCTTAACAAAATACGGGTATTTTTATTACATGTTTATAATAATTAAATGTTGGTTTTTCATTATTTACAAGCAAACACTTTTTTTTTATGTTGGGTTGCTTCTAAATATATCCATAAAAATATTAAGAAATCAAATAAGAGTCATTTCTCGTGAGGGTTCAAACATAAATAATAAATTTATAAATGTCAGAATATAAAAAAAAGATCAAAAGGTGAACACATACATTAAGCTTTATTCCTTTGAACGCTTTCAATATTTATTTTTACCTATTAATAAAAATTCGGAGAATTCCGAACATAACATTAAACGCTTTTCATATTTTTTTTCAAATTAATAAAAAATCAGAAATTGATATTATTGTTATTCCCCATTCGCAGATTATTTGTAACATATATGTTAGTGTGTAGTTTAACTTTATTTATAAACAAATACAATAAAAACTTTGATGGTTTACACAGAAATTTAGATCTAGAAGTTAAGGAAAAGTAAAAACATGAGATGTTTAATTTGTAAGTATAAAGTATTTGGTCAAACAGATAATGGTTTTACTTATTTACGAAAAAACCACAGTGAGCTTTGTCAAATCTCAGGGCAGATGCCATTCTTAGAATTTCGCAAAGTTATCGATGAAACTTTATTTTCCCGGTCGTGTCGACCATTTTTGTCAGTAGATATAAAAAAAATCCACAGCTATGACCCCTCTGACATTGTTTCGTTTTGTAGAATAATGTTGCACGGTAGGGTTGTTTTTTTTTCTTTGGTTCTCTCATTTATTATTGCGGTGGAAATGTGCTGAAAGCTTTTAGGCAAATGACAGGACATGATACTGATCACGCATAAATGTAAATTTACTAACATAGCTGGCAGTTTGAAATAGAGCTTGGCATCCTAATTGTTTTGTTTTTTGAATTTCAACTCATGTGATAAGTTTGATATTATTAATTATATATTTTAATATATTTGTTTTATATTTTATATCATTTTTTACGAAATGATTAAAATAAAATTATCTATAAACCCAATTCATAATTTATGATATAAACTTATTTTTCAAACTAATTAGCAGAGAGCCTTTATTTAACTTCTTGATCAAACTTTAATAACAATACGTTTTTAAATGTTTTTAGTTATTTCTTAAAAGTTTTTTTCAATAAACTTATCATAAAGGCATTATTAAGAAAATGAAGTTATTGAAAATGTCTGATATTATATTGATATTAATGATTTTAGATTGAATTCCATAAACGTAAGATAAAGCCTAATTTGAAAGTCGTATATTGAAGCATGCTTTTGATAATATTCAATATAGAAATTCAATTACGATACACTTATGTGATATATGATTGCTTTCAATATTGCTGTAAAGATTGAATGGGATAGGTTTATACAAAATTTTATTAATACTGAGCACGTGGTACGTAATCGATTGGAAGGCTAAACATTTTAATAGGAATAACATATTCATATATTATCTTGTTTCTAAAAAATAATCTAATATGAATGAATATATGGAATATAATTTTTTTTCAATTTTCTTTTGAAATCTCTGTAAGAAAAGTATTCAAAAGATGTTAATGACATTCCGAAAATACGGGTCCTGAAAATACTGAAGCGGATAGAATATTTGAAATGAAAGATTTGAGATACCAGACCTCAGCAGAGGTGTGTAGTGGTGAGATAAAAGGGATGAAAAAAAACTTAGAAATATTGGGCAAACGACATCAAAGGGGCTTCTGGAATTGAAAATGTTTCCACATTGTTTTCTAAGAAAAAGGTGTTATATTTCACACCCCCAGTGATCGACCACACAGGAGTGTAAAATAAAATTCTCGTATTTATTAAAGCTATAGATTTAATAATTTTTTTTCTATATTTCATATGCTTGAAAGCATTAAATATTTTTAAAAATACAATATCTGATGATTTTCAAAAATGGTAGAAAATCTCGAATTAATATTAAAATGTTAAAAATAATACAAAAATATTTATTAAGATATGTTATGTTCCTGTATTAGATAATATTTTTTAGTAAATGAGGAATATTCCTTTTATGGCAAGATGATTTATTATGGCAATTAATATACAAGTCACTGGGAAAAATATTCCACGTTGTTTTACAATACTTGTTTTTTTTCTAGTAAAAATCTACTTAAAAAGCGTATTATTATCTCCGATGGTATTCAAGCACCGTTTTCAGTACATAATGGAATATTAATCGCTTCCATGGAAAGGTTCGAATACACTGAAGCATTTCTAGTTTCGTATTAGATTTTCCAACTTTACAAAGGAAGTAATGCTCTCGAAGAGAATTTAATAAAATTATTTGTCTTGGGTAGGTTGGCTTGCTTTATTCATTTTATGATTTATGAAACAAGAATGAGCGACTGCGTATTTCGATGAAACTCAATTTTCGTATCTGAATTAAAGACAAAGAGTTTGTAAAAACAAACCAAACTAAATAGCATTAGAATAAATTTGTTTGCCGTTCAAAACGCTTTTGTCTTTCAGGCGAGATGCTGTGATCTTCACACTCGACTACATCTGGCCATTGAAGCATTGTATCATTTGGCCATTTTTTTTCCATAAATCTAAAATTTTATAATTTGATAAACCAGAAATGCACAGATTGGGAGCAATAAATGGTTTTAAGGCAACTTCTCGTCATAAGTTGAGTTTTCATTTGTACCTTAGTTTTGAAAATAAGCTAAACAATAATGCCGACTTTCATGTTTTCAATCAATATAGTTTAAACATACATTTTGTAAGGGAAGGCTCATAATGCAATTATTTAAGTATTTCAGGATGATTATCATGGCCAACATTTATACATACTAAATGTTGAGTTATTTGTTAAAGTGCATTATAAGCTTTACATGGAGAATATTTTTTAAATATGTTAGAGTAAACATCATTTGATTAAATTAAAGTATACGATTCGATATTAGATAAAAACGTATTCGGTTGGTGTATAATGAAATAAGATGGCTCCTGTTTGTGGTGGATCGAATCAATCTTTTGAAAATTATTATTCACAAGGCTTATTTTCAGCATTAATCTGATGTATATCTTTTAAAATTGTTCTCTAGATTGGTAAATCTTTCAAAATAATACAATCATTATTAACCTTTATGTGAAGAGATTTTTTCTGGAAAAAAGCAAGGATTTTTTCACGTAAATCAACAGGTAAAACATGGGGGAAAAAAACAAAATGTTAATATATTTGTAACCAAGAGCTGATTTTTCGGTCGTATTGTGAAGAGTTTTAGACGAATTTGAAAAGGGACAGAAGGGTCTTCCGGCGATGGTTTATTTTCTTTTATTGATAAGAAGCGAGGGCAGATTTAGAAGGGTCTGGAAGGTTCTGCGTAAATAAACATAATTATATTTCTTCTGTAGTTACAGAACCAATTTATTTGGTACAAGGCATAAAAATACATTCGCGAATTTCCTTAAAATAATATTTAATTATTTATATTTCAACAAAAATGGGAGAAGGGTTATTGATTTTTTTTGTGATTTTAAATATGATTATATTCATTTTTAAAATAATCAAACACCACATAATCGATGATGAAAATAATTAATATAAAATTTGGAATAGTTTTGCTTCAAACAAATGAAAAGAACAAACACAATCGGGATTCGGATATTTTTCCAGTGACTTGTTATAAGTAATTAGTCTGTATAAGTTTGTCTATTTAAAACTTTTTTATATGTTTCACAATCCTTTTCTAAGTTGTAACTTTATGTCAGGGAGAGAGGTATATTTATTTTTGTAGTAAGAGGGTTGAGTTATTTTTTAAATCTTTAAGATGAGGTTTGTTTGAGTAGAACATTGTGGGAGCAGCGGACATAGCTTTATAATATCTTGCAATGCTTAATTTTTAAAAACAAACAAAAAATTGAGAAGAAAAATAATTTACATTTTTGTAGCGTAATTTTGGTAGCGTAATCAATAAAACCGGAGCTTTGAGGGTCGACTGAAAAAAGTTCGCAAAAAACCGGAATATTGCCTGTTTTTGTATCAGAAACCATTTTATTATTATGCGACCTTTGTAGAGGTTAAAACTATTCATCTTGAATAATGGACTGGGAAATAGGCCTTTGTGCTTGAAGTGGTCACAGATACACTTAAATTAATTGAAAGTCTAATTCCAAGTCAGTTGTTGGAGAATATTGTAGGGGTGTTAATATTAAAGTTATATTTTTAATTGATAAAGGCTTGATAGTTTCCTGAATACAAAGGAAGCTCGAATTAAATTAATTCTTAACGATTTCTCGTAGTTGCACAACGTTACAACTTCTCATCATACGTAAATAATAATCAAACCTAATACAAATTTAAAGAACAATAATTTTTATGTCATCCAAGAGCTCAGTGAAGGAATAGATCAGAAGTGTGGTTATAATTATATAGCAGGTTGAATAATTTACTATTTATTAATATTATACAGTTAAAAAATAATAATGTCAGGCTAATCTCTTCATATAGCGTAGCTAATCTTCGTTATATTTCCCTATATAACATGGTTAATATCTTAGGCCGTTGACCCTAGATATAGAGCTTCTCGGTTTTATCCTTGTTTTGCCAAGTATCTGTATCGATAAACCTTTTTTCAAATTAATCAAAAATAATTTAGTTTTCATATTCGAATGATGGTACTAATGCTTTTAAAAATAATGTTATGTTGAATAAATTACATCATTGAATACTTAACTTTGTATTTGCATCGTTTTATTATCTAATTGAATTTCTTGCTACTTATGTGATTTTTTTAGGGTATCAATTAATTAATAACTATGTTTTTAAAAAATTTGACAAAATCACAAATTAAATACAGTTTTTTGTTATTATTTTTCTGGTTGAATCGAGTCTGTATCTTTTCACTTTGAAACTTTTTAATAAAAACAAAGTAAGCAATAATTTTTTTTATAGAAAATCATTTAAGCTTTACCTTTTTATTTTCATTAAAATGTACTATACCATTCAAACGCAATAAATAAGAATTAGTTTGACATTTAGCTGCCATAATAAAAGCAAATATGAATATGGAATAGCAAAACATTTACATAAGTTTATATGTAACTGACATGTTATATCAGTGTATAAAAACAATTTCTTTCCTAAAACAACGTTACAAAAGCCACTGTAAACAAACGTGTGTATATTCATACATTTGTATAGCAGTACATGTATACACAAAGTTTACTCGTTTTCTGGAGGTTGTTACGTCGTCTATATTTGTGTAACCTTAGTTTGACCCCTGAAAAACTAATGTTTCTTTAAGGGGTTGGAGGTCGAATATGCTGGGAGGAAATAATAATTGTGGGGTTTCTCAAATTTCGTCCCTCCAGCAACTGGACATCGTGCCAAGAATTTAATATCGAAGCCTTATTGAATATTATGCAATATGTATATGTTGTTATTTTTGAAAAAAAATCTGAACCATCACCATTGCTAGTTCTAAATTATATACATTTTAAGATTAATTAACAAATCCTATACCTAATTAAAAAATAACTAGATTCATTCTTATTTACAAATGTATGACAGTAAAAGTTCAGAGCAAAACCATATTCAATTATGTTTTAAGTACAATTTAAAATATAACAATATCAAAACTTTATAATATATTATAGCCAAATATACTTGTAGAAGCTTGTCAGAGATCGTTAGTGAGAGAAGTGACAGTATTTAGAATCTTCCTTTCTACGAAAACGATCGAAAATTAAATTTGCATTATATTATTTTATATATATACTTTTCGTTATTCTAAAATAGTTCTGGAATTTTCTGCAAATTTCTTCAAGCTCCAGAGCGTTGATCATAAAACCTGATTTTAATAATAGCAGAAGTATAAAAACTCCGTATATTTTATAAAGTGCAGGTCGCTGAAGTTCCGACCGGGCGACTACCTCGTATTGTAAAGCGTAAATAAATGTATTAATTTCGTAGAAATAAGATATAAAAAAAAACTGGTTTGTCTGTTGCGGATATATTTCTTCTCTAGCAGATATATTCTGCGTACTTCAGTGGGTGTGCTTTCATTCAGCTCCGGGTTCTTTGTGAAATTCTCCCTCCGAGAAGGGGTGGTAATCGAGCATAGCCTTGGTCGGGTAGCCGCACTGTCTAGGAAGGCGCCCGGGGCGAGCGAGTTCATACATAACTACAAGTAGTAAAAAGTCCTTTGTTTTTATAACATATTGATAAAAAAAATTACACAAATAATGTCTAGCTCGTTCAAAAAGTACGCCTTTCAGATATTTCGTATTTGTGTTGTTTTGTTTATTCACTTTATCTGTTAGTATTGATATTGTGTAAAAAATATTTATTACTGATGAATATGATAAATTAACAGTGTTAATATTTTTTTTTGGAAAAAAACAAGAAAATAAAACATTATTTATTACTGAACAATTTTGCTCATATACCAAATAGCGCAATAGTTATTTCTAGTTTAATTCACAATAGTTCTTTGTATAGTATTGTAACACCATTACAGCAATGAAACATTTATGATTTAAAAAAATTAAATTTAAATGAAGATGTTTTTTTATTATTTACTTTAGTCAATGGCATTAATACACATTGGGAACAAAAAATAATAACAATATGATAACAGTGTTACTATAAAATATCTGATTTCAGAAAAAAACATTTTTCAGGAATTCATTTGCAAGACAATTTCATTTCAAAACAAAACTCCAAAATTTAAAACCTGCAAATTATTATTAAAAAAATAAATTCAGTCAAGCCTTAGCTGCATTGAGAATACTTGAACGTGAGGAGATCTGCAGTTAGGCGCGCCTGCGGGGGCGGTACCTGCTGCAGCTCAACAATGGCCGCTCTGGGTCAAGGTCACGGCCCGCGCCGGTCGATACAGCCGCCGAGGGGGCGCGGGCTCGGGGGCGGCTGGCGGCGAGGGGCGGGGGCGCGGGGGCGCGGGGCCGGGGCCGGGGCGGGGGCGGGGGCGGGGGCGCCCGCCTCGGTGTGTGTGTGCGCGACGTACCCTGTTCCGCAAGAGGGTGTTGTAGCATCCCAATTTTATAAATATATTTTTATAAATAAATTATATTACTTAACTAATGATTGATTACAGCATTACGTTGGAATTTATACACGTTTGAATCTCTTGAAATTTACCTTGAATTAAATATTTCTCACCCACAAACAGGGTGTAAAATCGAGACTTTATTAGCATATTTTTTTATGATTTTCTGGGAAGTCAAATTTTCATTTATGTCTTAAATATCGGTATTTATATCAAATATAAATATATATTGAATGTTTTTATAAAAAAATAGTTATTCCGAATGTATGCATATAATATGTATAAGATGAAACATTAAAAGTGGCAATATAGCCAAAAAAAATTATAATGTAAGTTTTATGTCGTAAAAAAATACACGGAAAATTCTTTTAAATTCCACCACCCTCGCGCTGGAGTGCTGTGCTGTTCGTCAGAGCGAGACGGAATTGGCCTGCTCCTCCCTCGGCTTCCGGTGAACTCTCCCCCCTCCAGCCTGGCAGTGCCCCCCCTCCAGCCTGGAAGTGCCCCCCCTCCAGCCTGGCAGTGCCACCCCTCCCGTTCTATTTATAAATGTTCTATATATGCACGCGCAGATTTATACGGAGGGTGTTGTTATTTCACGGAGGTAGTGGCTTCTCTCGTAATAATACGGAAATGAATTAATGTGTGGTGTGCGAATGAAGTGGTATGTGATGTCAGGCGACGTGTTTATTTTATATATTTTTTAAATATAATTTACCCTGAAGCTTTTTTCTAAATGTAATATATTATTATTTCAATGTTTTTAAAATTATTTTGCGTTGGCATTTACATTTATTTAAAAGCATATTCAGGATTAGCATTGAATTTTAAACTATTCGTTTTTGTTGTATTACTTGAAACTTAAAATATATTGATAGTGTGAAGTACTTTTCGAATTACAGTATGTATTACTAAAATATTTGCTAGTATAATGTGCATGTATTATTGTAATATTAACAAAAAGATTTTTATTGACTACTAAATCTATAACACACTATGAAGATGTTAAATTTTAAATTTGGATAAATAATCATTAAATACAAATAATTTTGTAAAGTCAGTTTTTTCGAATGTAAACATTATATTATTCTTTTCAACAGCAAAATTTTATATTAGAAGTTTTAACTACAATAGTTTTATTTTATTGTAATAAAATGGAGTATTACAAAATAAATACCAGTTCCATTAATTACAATAGTTTAGGTTTGTGGGCTAGAAATAAAAACTCTATTTGATCATAATATTTATTTTAAATAACAAAAGTTTTAAAAATATAGAAAGATTTATAACATATTTCTTATATCAATAAAACATTTAATAATAATTTGTACATACCAAATATTGTTCTGTATAACGTATTTTACAAAACATAGATGTTACAATATAAGTGTATTAATTTATAAAACGACGTTCGTATCAACAGTACAGTCAGTTGGGTTCCTTCTTTGCAAATGACATGCTTTATGTTATGACATGCAAATGACATGCATGCATGCATGATTTATAATGTATTAACATAATAAAACATTTGTTTTAATATTATGATGTGATTCAGTGAATTCGCCCAAAACGTGTTGTCATAAAACTCAAGAAAAATTCACACCTGAATAATTTACTAGACGTAATAAAAATTTAATTTTTTAACGAAGATTTTTAAATAACATGCATGATGTTAATTAAAAATATATTAACTAAAATTAATAGTAATAATTTTAATATATAATATCTATTCATGTTTCTTATTTCAGTTTATTATTTATATATTATAGGATAGCACTCTATAAAAAATCATTATCATTTACATTTACATAAATGCGATTACATCGAAAAATGTTGTTGTGTACCTTTCAACCTGGGACAGTTTGAATTTACGACCGATTCAGGAGTGGTTCAGCAAAGTCAGGTTCGGGGTTTTTATACACTGGGGACCATACTCGGTTCCATTGTTCACTTGCACCAGTGAACCAGGATTTTTATACCAAATGCGAACTGGTAAATTTCAAAAAACAAACTTATATTTTTAGTATTACGTTCATATGAATATAGTCTATTTCAATCCACCGAGTGGGAGCAGACATTATGTAATGCAAGAGGATAGTAAAATATAAACGAATAACGCATTTTTTTATAATTGCTTGCAAAAATATACAATACTATTTTCTAGATATGTGGTGTTCACAAGCAAGAGTAATGACGGATTTTCAATGCGGAACTCTCAGAGAAGTCCAAATTGGACTTCTGTAGAAATCGGCCTCAAAAGAGACATGGTCGAGAAATTATCCTCTGCTGTAAAGAAGTCAGGGATGCGTTTCGGCTTGTACTACTCACTTATAGATTTGTTCACCCGAAACATTTCGAAGAGTGTATGTCACGATTGATAATGCCTGATCTGTACGGCTTAGTCGAAACATACAGGCCAGACTTAGTCTGGATGAGAGGAGAGTCGAGGGGGTCAGATATAGATTATAAATCTAGAATATTCCTCAAATAGATATACAATATGAGCCCGGTGAAGAAGTCCGTTGTTGTGAACGACAGGTGAGGCACTAACACGCTACGTAAGCACGGCAGCGTGTTTACGTACAGGTCTACTGAAAATGTTTCCTACGGTAAGCTTCAAACTATTGATGCAGTCCTAAGTATGTTCACTTTATAAAGCAATTTAATATTTTCAGTAATTTACTTTGAATTTTTGAGTATTATCTTTGTAGGTCTTTAACATGTACCCTTGTACTGTATTATAAACAAAGTAAGATAATGATAAGATAATGGTGAATGAATTTATAAGGTAAGGTTTTTAAAATGTGGCTTAGCCATAGTAACAGAAACTTTAAAGCATATTCTAAATTCTTTAATATATTCTAAAGCATCAGTGTTAATAAATAAGCTCTGTTTGATAATGCCAACGTTATAGGTTGGCGAAACCGGTCACCAATAAAAATATATATTTGAAAAAATCGTTCAAGTATTTTATTAATTATTTAAAATATTAAAATGGAATTCCACCAAGTACTCTCTGTCAAAAAAATTGAATTTTTATAAACATTACACATTAAACTATATATAAACATTTATAAATATAAGTTTAGATGTAATATTTTTTTTTTGTTACAGTAGACTACATATATGGGCATATTGGTTATTAATATGGCTGAGTTACTTATTGAGACCGGCTGTTGTGTAAAAATAACGCATATGTTATGAGATTCATCACAATGAATAAAGTTATTTTTACTGTCACCTTTAAAGTTTAGTTTTAAATTATCTGCATTATTTTTAAATATGAGTATGTTATTTATTTGAGGTTTTTTGTTTAAACAAAATAAAGATATAAATAAAAACGTATTTAATATTTCAACAACACTATTGTATTTTTTATAAATAAATTTATTTCCATTTGATTTAAACTGTTTACATAATTATTTCACATGTTTTACATACTAAGTTTTAACAATAGTAATTATTAGTATAAGCATGAAATATAAACGTATTATAAATCAGGCTACATATTTCACATTGGTTATATCTAATAAAAAGGTAGAAGGATAAGTTCAAATTAACCTTATTTAAACCGCCTTAAGGTTTAGTAGCTCTCATACTTGCTTGCCGACTGCGGATTCCCGAGCTTGGATTTGAGTGGAGCATTAAGTATATTCAGCTTTTCAATTTACGTAAAATTAAAAACAGTCTGCACATTGAAGGTAAAGAAAATCCTTAATAAGGAGCTTTTTTGATGTAAATTTTCTGTGGTATTTTTGTAAGTAAAAAAATTGCCACAGACGTAACAAGCCAGTTGTAGTACCGATTTGCTCTAAATGGTTTCTACTACTGAATTCTTGCTCATTTCCTTACTGGTAGTGTTGTTTATTGAAAGTCATATTAATGGTTCGGTAAGTACGTTGGTAAGTTTTTATATGTTATCACAATTCATAGTTTCCTAAGCATTTGGTTATTTATGTTTACTATGAATATGAAAAATATAACGCAGGGAAAATCTTAAACAATTTTTTTGAATCATCTCAACTTTTTTGGTTCCCTTCAAAAATGCACAATTTTCTTTCAGATTTTTTACAATGAAGTATTTGTGGATATGTGCTGCAGTTATTTATATATTTCCAAAAAATAGCAAGGGAAACATGTTTGCGAATATGCGAAATTTAAAATGGAAAGATTTGGATTCGAGGCCGATTCCACAATGGTACGATGAAGCGAAGTTTGGAATTTTTATGCACTGGGGGCCTTATTCTGTACCCTCGTTCAGTTGCATTACTAGTGGAGAATTTTTATGGAAGACGTGGAAAGGTAATTTTCAATGTAATATGTCTAAAAATATTGGAATACAATTTGTTTTTAGTAATATTCAAACATTCTTTTGATTAGAAAAAAAGAATAAAAATGTGGTAAAATTTATGCGAAAAAATTATCCTGATGTTAACAACTCATACGTGGAATTAGCCAATATGCTAAATGGAGAGTATTTCAATGCTACTGAGTGGGCTGAGACGCTACTTGATTCAGGAGCTAAGTATGACGGTACAGTATTAATTTATTAAACTCAGATCATCGATTAATGTTCTAATATTGACAAATATTGTTTTAGATATGTGATATTTACAAGTAAGAGTCATGATGGATTCTCAATGTGGAACTCCAAGAGAAGACCGAATTGGACTTCAGTAGCAATTGGTCTCAAAAGAGACGTTGTCGAGGAGTTATCCGCTGCTGTCAAAAAAACAGGAATGCGATTCGGCCTGTACTACTCGCTAACACATTGGCTTTCTCTTAGTTTGTTCTTAAAAAAAAATAACGTCTCTTACGTTCACACAAAAATAGTGGCTGACTTACGTAGTCTAGTCAAGAACTACAGCCCGGACTTGCTGTGGACAGGCGGAGAGCTTCTACGGTCAGACGATTTTAATAATTCTATAGATTTCCTTAACTGGCTTTTCAACAAGAGCACAGTGAAGAGGCACGTGGTGGTGAATGACAGATGGGGCATAAACACAGCTGAAAACCATGGTGGAGTGCGAACGTACTCGTCTTTAGCAAAACAACATAGCTATGGTAACCAGTAATGGATTTTGTTATCATGTTATATTTTAAAATATAAGATATATTATCACAGTCATAAACCACAAAAAAAACGTCATTAAAAATCAATCAATATAATAATCTATAATAGCATCTAACAGAAGTCGGTAATAATTATTTAGTTTTATGAAACATTTAATCTTAAATGTAGCATTAATAATTTTAAGCTGTAAACACCTTAAATGTCAGTCTCGTTTCAGAATAATACATATTTTAGCTTTACATTAGGAAAATTCCAGATTGTGAATGAAAGTACTCAAATTTATTTCTTAGTAAATCAAATTAACACGATCAAGTTAATTATTAAAATGCTGTTTTGAATTGCTTAGTAATATGTTTTATGTATTTATAAAATAGCTGCATATGATCAAAAAAAGTGGGAAAATTCTCTATCAATTGATCATTTAAGCTGGGAATACAGAAGAGACTTGGACGACTCCTCATATTTATCTGCAAATGATATTATAATCCAATTGGTAAAAACAATTAGCATGGGAGGTAATGACTTTTTTTATTCATCCCAATAATGTCATCAGCATTCACGATTTTATGGTATTAAATACCGTTTTTTACAATCTCCATATAATTAAAACGACTTAACATCTGAACCAGGACTATCTTAAACGTATAAAGATGAATTCGAGACATTATTATATAATAGATGTACTAGATCATTTATACTATTTTTTGAAGATTGAATTATTATATTCTCAGTTTTTATGTAAATGAGTTCAATTACTTTTTCTAGGTAATTTGCTATTGAACATCGACGCTACAAAGGAAGGGGTTTTTCGCACGGTCTTTCAGGTCCGTCTCAAAAGAATAGGGGAGTGGCTTCGTATAAACGCAGAGGCTGTTTATCAGACCACTCCTTGGCTATATTCACAAGATAATTACTACGGAAATGTTCATTACACGTCCCGTGAGTTCTCAAATAAAACCTGTACGGTTTATGCCTTCATATTAAAGTGGCCGAGAAATAATATCTTAAGGCTCAAACGCCCCATTTATAATATACACTCGAACTCTGAAGTGAGCATTCTGGGCTCGTACTCAACAATTCGGGTACGTTAATTATTTTTTGTTTTTTTATCAGTAAATATTTAAAAAAATAATATAACCCGTTTAGAGCAAGACATTTTTCGTAGGAAAATAAATTATAACAAGAATAATATAAAATAAATTAGAATCAATTTAATGTGTTGAGAAAATGCCTATTTTTATAATTGTATAGTGGAGTTATTCTATATTGTCAACTTAGCAGAATTATTAGGTTTACAGAATAAGTCTTATTTTATATGTATATTTATTGATATGTTAGCATTAAAAAAAATGTAATTAGTATCTAAATTTGCATAATTTACGTATTATTAATTATTGTATCACTTTATTTAATAATAATACATTAACTTATTTGCCATATAATACATACAAACGTAAATTATCGTGAATCATAATTAAGCTAAGCAGCAATAGATACCAAGCAGTTATTAATTAACCATTATAATTTATTATAATATCATTTGCTATGGATAAAACTGATATCAATCTGTAAGCAATCGATAATCATACAAAGCAGCAATAGTTATAAAAGTAAGTTATCATCAATCATATAAATCAGTTATACAAACAATTAATCCTCAATCATATCATAATTGTCAATCATATGAATAATTAATTGTCATAGAAAGTACACAATCGTTGATCATACAAACTAGTAATAGATACAAGTGAAAATAATCGTCAATATTATAAATCATTAATATATTTGGAATGCAAACCGTCGTTGATCATATCAAGCAGTAATATATATTATTGGTTAATGATTGTCAATTTTTTCAGTGGGTTATTGAGCTTGGCACATTAATCATTCACCTACGTGGGAATTCATCTTTTCACACAGACTGGACTTATTGTGTGAAGATAACTCACGTCCGGTCGTTTTTCAAATAGTTAGGGATGAAAACATGTTTGAAATTATACACCAGAATGTAAGATGCTGAAATTTTAGTATTAATTTTTAAAGCGTTAAATTAATATTTAAAATTATTGATAAATATTTCATAAAAATAATATTATATACTTAAGGTGTTCATATGATCAAATAAAGATGTTGAAAACTTGTAACACATCACTGTTTTTATTACAATGAAAAATTTACGAGAGTACAGCAATACCCATTAAAGAAACGACTGTTGGATTTTAGTAGCGGAAATTTTACTTGCATAAATTCTATTTTACATTACATTATTTTTGCATGGTACTAATTGCTTTGATATTGTGAAAAAAAAATGTCTGAGAATACCGCTGTGGTTTGCAATGATTTTTGTAATCAGTCAGAAAGGAAAAATATATATTTGAATTCACTTTATTTTGTTGAATCTGTTGATTTAAGAATTATTGTTTATATATTAATCTTTACTTTGTAAATCGTCATATGTTTAATTTTTCAGAATATAAAATAAAACAAACATTCAATTACAAATGTCACAAACAAATATCGTTATGTAAACTATGCATTTGTTTTAATTTTATATTGTAAGAAGCTTATATAAATTATGAAAACATCAGTTTATAAAAAGCTATAAAACCAGATTCATGATTCTAAATTAGCAGTATGATTACTTACGTACAGTTAACAACATTCTTTTGATTATATTCGTTGAAATTGAATGAAATTCAATCTTCTGAGGTAAGTTTTTTTTATAAGCATTTTATAAGCACCATTAAAATAGATATTATTTATTTATATTTTATGTAATAAATACAAGTATTAGTAAAATATTAAAAAATGAGATTTTTGACTTTATTTCAGAATTGATGAAAAAACCAAATAATGAAGTATTTGTGGTTATTCAGTTTAATATTTTACAAATGTATAAATAAAAGTAAACCAGAAGGTAAAATTACATACAGTTCATCATGGGAAAATTTATCTTCAAGACCAATCCCAGAGTGGTACAATGAAGCTAAGTTTGGAATTTTTATTCACTGGGGGCCATACTCTGTTCCTTCATTCAGCTCTATAAGAAATGGCGAACTTTTGTTCTTAAAATGGAAAGGTATAGTTTACTAGACGATCAAGACGAAATTGGATTTATTATATTTGTAAATACTAATATAATTAATTTTTTTTTATAGTAAAAAAAGAAAAAGGCTTACAAAAGTTTATGAAAACGCATTATCGAGAAATTAACGATTCATATACAGAATTAGCTAATAAGCTGACGGGTGTATATTTTAATGCCTCAGAGTGGGCGGAAACTTTACAAAATGCTGGAGCTAAGTAAAATAATACAAAATAAGTACAGTTAAATATATTTAATTGCAAAACAATACATTAATCCGATGAAATTCTTTCTAGATATGTGATTTTCACTGGTAAGGGTCACGATGGATTCCCAATGTGGAAGTCACCCGGAAATCCACATTGGAATGCGGTGGAAATCGGTATTCATCGAGATGTAGTCGATGAATTATCAATCGCCATCACAAAATCTGGGATGCGCTTTGGGTTGTACTACTCTCTAACGGAATGGCAATATTCAGCTTCGCAGAAAGAATACAATGTTTTCTTGGACAAAATAATGCTGCCTGATTTGTTTGACTTGGTAAAAAAATACAGTCCGGAATTAATTTGGGTCGGGGGAGAGGGAACTACGCCTCACAATGATACCAAATTAAGACAATTTCTATCGTGGCTTTACAATGTCAGCCCCATAAGGAAGGACGTCGTGGTAAACGACAGGTGGAGGGAAAACAAACCTAGAGAATTCGGTGGCGTACAAACATTTGCATCTAACGTAAATCAAGGTATGCACAAAAAATCTTGTTTTAATAATTTTTTTCTAAACATTTGTTTTGTATGTGTGTGTATGTGTATATATATATGGATACATATAAAACCTTCACTGGTTTTTTTTAATTTAAATAAAACAAATATATAAAAAAATATATTTTGCCTCCAATGGCCTTTACAATTTTTTTTTGATAGGAGTATTTGTTTACATTCAAGTCGATACTGTATCTAAATACCTTATATAAACAAAAACATATTTTTCTTTTATAGTTTCATCATCACAAAAGAAATTTGAGTTCAATTTATCAATCGATAGCAATAAATGGGGATATAGAAGAGATTTGGATGACCAGTCATATATGTCTGTCAAGAATATAATTGCGGAGCTCATCAAGGCTGTAAGTGTAGGAGGTAAATATATATATATATATGAATATAAAACTTTATCAATAATTTAAAAAAATGTATAAAAGTTTATGTGTCAAAATTTTATTTTATAAACAGCCAATTTTAATTTAAACATTGATGCATCGAAAGAAGGTGTTTTTCGGGATGTCTTTAAGAACCGTCTCAAGGAAATAGGCCAGTGGCTTCGCATTAACGGAGAAGGTATTTACAAAACCACCCCCTGGCTATTTAAAAACGACATATTAAACAGAGATGTTTGGTATACATCCTCTACTCCTAAAACAGAAATGATGTCGGAAATAGATTTCATCGATCTGTACGCCTTCATACTACAATGGCCGAAAAACGACGTTTTGAAAATTGAAATGCCAGCAAATAGAATTTCTTTAAATTCTACAGTTAGTGTTTTGGGCTCCAAAGAAACAATACAGGTGAGTCATCATAAATCATTTAGTATTAAAAGAGTCACCCTGTTGTATTTCGGATTTCGGATTTTAAACATAACTGCTTACTAGGCTTCTACAATCCTTATTATACATTTTAGTATTAAATAATTACTGCAAATTTTTGTTGTTTTCTTTACAGTGGGTTATCTATAATCGGACTTTATTAATTCCTCTTCGAAAAATCCCAGATTTACTTCCGGAGTTGCCATATTGCTTGAAGATAACAAATGTAGAACAATCTTTTGCTTGATTTGACAACAATCACTACATTTGAGGAATAATTGTTTTCGAAAGAAGGCCTGCAACTCTGCCAAGCTCAATAAAGTCAGTCTCAATTTTACTTAAAATTAAGCAAAGGTTTATTATTTAAAAGACAAAATTTTGAAATAACGTTTTGATTTGTAACATTATTCTTAACAATTGATATTTAAAAACTAATAATACGTATATAAAATAAAAACATTATTATTCTGAATATTCAAAGTACTTTAAATGTTTTTTTTATGTATATAACGTTAAAAAAAGTTTCAAAGCAGCCTATTTTTGATATTTTTTTTAAATTTATATTTTTATTTTTATTTTTGATATTTTTATTTTTATAATCGATATCAAATTTTTTTTTTTTTTAATACATTTTCATTACTACAAACCAAAACAACTGTTTTTTCGTAAATTTACTACTTATGTCAAATTTATGGCTAACAATTTATATTTTGTATTTGCGTAATTTTATACCAAAATATTATTTTTTTTATCAAATTAGACTGTTAATTAAAACTAACACTTTCAATCAAAATTATTGATGTAGTATTTTTGTAAATATTTAGTATACAACAAGGCAAGTCGAATTAAACAGGATACATGCAAAAATGATTCGTGACGTTTCCCACTGCTTGATAATAAAAGTTAATCCTCAGAGAACAATCATCACTGGTCTCGTTAATGCCAAAAATTTTATTTACCCTAAATATAAAAAAAAAAATTATATTAATACTCAAATGATCAGAAATTCACTATAAGATTTACATACGCGAGTATATGTTCTCGTATTTCAACTGATATATATTTATATTATTTGTATCCGATACTTCCATTACTCCCTTATTTGCCGCACGCCATGTGAGAAAGCGGGTTGATGCCACATCGGGGCTGTTTGTTGCGGGGTTAAATATGTTTTTCTGAAAATTATTCAAGTGTCAAGAAATTTTCCTAAGTAAAATATTACAATTTAAAAAGAAATACGAGAGCTCAGTGATTAACGTTTACTTCCTGGAAATCGATTATTTCAGCCTAACATAAGTGGAGATTAGATTTGTTGATTTGATTTGTTGGATTTCTGGATAATAGTGTAGTTACATAAATTGATGGATAAACATGTTAATGTATATATATATATATATATATATATATATATATATATATTTGTAGATTCAAGTCTTTGTTATGCTACTTATAATTTTTAAGCTTTTAAAAATGTACGGTATTTTATTAACAATCGACATTCACAACATAAACCCAGTAAGTCGACACCATTACCCCACTTTCCCCGCGCAGAAGAAAATAATAATACAACTGAAAGCATTTGCTTTTCATATTTATACATCCTTTAATAAAAATTTGCATGCGAGAGGCGCTAGGGGTTGCTGGGGGGAGGAAAAGGGAGGAGGAAGGCTGTCACCCCGCGCTGTGACGTCATTAAAACGACAACGACGCAACATTTCCTTATGGTTTTTATGTAAATATAAGATTTTTTGTAATTCCATTTTAAACTAGCCTTGCGTTGTCCATTTCAAAATTTTATGTTGGATATTCTGACAATCCAACTTCCTCTGTATTATAAAAGTAGTTTGTCTCTTTTTCGAAAAAAAAACATTCGATGACATTATTTGTTCTTTCAGGAATGTATATTATCCATGCGAAATAAAACACAAATATTTATTTGACATTATCTAATATACATTATATAATTTTATTATTTAAATAAGTTTTGTAATTTATTTTTAAAACCCAAAGTGTGTCTAAAGTATATTAAAAAAGTTATTATTTTTTTAATTATTTTGCATATGTAAATACCGGATTATTTACTTGCTTTCGCGTGCTCCGTTTTTACACTATTCTGGGAATAACGGACAATCGAAACATACGCAAAAAACATGATTAAGTTGGCACAAAGGTCGTTTTTTATAAGTTTAGCATTTCTAAAAGGTATATGATGATAATAATAATTTATTTATTTAAACGTTAATATTTGAGAAAGCCTAAACCAAAAAAAAAATATTTCTGCACGCATTTATTATATTACGCTTAGCTTCGTTTTTTTTTGTATAAAAATAATATTAAAAAGATTCTTACTCCATAAATTTAAAATATTTTTTTTTATGTCCCAACCGATTATAACTAGTTACTTTTAGATATATTTTAAGTTTAAATAATCAAAATGTTGATCATTCATTTGAACATCAAAATATCATTTGAAAACAAATATACTACTCTTATATTATTATTTCTGTCAATGTAACAAAAATTAAAGGCAACTAGATATTGAATTTGCCTTACACACTTTTAGCGTTGCAGGTACGCTAGAATTGGCAATTTAGTAATACCAGCTACGTGGTAACAATAATATTGCATGAGTGACTCGGTTTAGCCAGAAATACTTCAGTCTTGTTCGGCCATTACAACTCCTGCCAGTGCGTATTGTCTTTCAATGGTTTTTAAATAGTTTTCTATATTTTAGTGATACTGTTCATGCATCGTCGATTATCAGTAAGTGCATTTCACTATTTACTATTTAATTGAATATTTCTATGCACAAACCAATCGTTTTTTTGTGGTGTAATCATTACCAAAGGTCACCTGTATGTCACCACGTCGATTCGTTTTTTTTATGTCAAGCGAACCTTGTTTAAAATGTGCAATATATTGGATTGTTAATAACTGTGATTAAAACCGCACATGTCTTTGACTTTTGTTTTTGTGACTCTTAGTCGTCTAAAGGTAAATTTTTGAATGTTTAATATATAAATACAATCGTCAAGCCATGCGAAATAAAATTTGAAAATACATGTGATCACGTGACGATGGTTTGAATGTTTGATATATTTTAAGCACTTTTTCAAGTAGTAATTAGAAGAACAAGCCTTACATAACAATATTTGAAATATTTGTCCTTCATAGTATATAATATAATGGTTGTCATTTAAATGAATAAAAAGTGATTTTCAAATTTTAGTCACTGTTGGTAAAAATATATTTTATATAGAAAAAAAATATCTTATCATTGTACTTATTTAGTTGTGTAACTATTTTTTTTTCCTAATTCTTTATTTTTGTTTATTTTTGTAAATATCAACAAAAAATCTTGTTTTGGCACATTTTAAAATCATTTGAATTTAAAAAAAAAAAGTATTAATACTTATTCAATTGAAAAGAAAAACGAAACTCAATTATTATATAAGTTTTGCTTTAAGACATGACGGAAAAGTGAGTTTATCTGTTTGTAAAAATATATTTTTTTAAGTATAAACATAATTTAAATCGTCCAAATCTCTAGAAATATTTGATTTAAAAAAATAAGTTTAAACGAGTTTTAAATAACGATACTCGACAGGAAATAAAAAAATAATATGAAACGTTTTTCTCAGAATTTTATATTTCATTCAATTATATTTTACACACAACTTTTATCTTCCTAAGTGACTTGGGGGAACCTCGAGGACTTCCGTAGAAAGATCGAGTTGATCCTGTTTTCAAGATCACAGAGTCTCAAGCATTGTCATTTTATATTTGAAGTCCCTGTCGATATTGAACGAGAACGAATCGAAATGTAAATATCAGAGCCACTGTGACAAAAAATATAGATGGAGATAAATTTTGAGCTGACAAATTTGAGCGTCCTTTCTTTTGTTCGGTTTTGATTTAGAGCTCTTTTGAACTGTGACATTTTGCTAGTCTTTTCCAATAATGGCTGTGTTTTTCAGGCATGGATAGCCTTGCTGAAACAATGGCTGGAATCGATGTGGTGGAATGCGAGGGCGGCGGAGGCGCGGGAGCTCTGTCGTTTATAGAGGATACTTGCTTTTTAATACACACTCAATCATAGCAGTTATATATTTTACACACTTTAGTGTTTTGTTTAATTTTATAAAAACATAAATGCACTAAAATAATACTACCTGTTTTCGGGACTATCTTCTACTTACCATTATTTAACATTTCGTTAGCATATTTTTTGAAGTCAAACCAAATACATTGTTTTTAATTTTTAATTTAACGATTTTTTAAATAATATTTATTTTTATAAATAATAAATTCTGTATTTGGCTATTTGAATTATTTTTAAACTTCTTTTAGGTCCTTCTAACTAGTCATTTTTATTCTTGGAACTTAAAAAATCTGTACAAGTATGTCTTAAATACCTTACTGTATTTTTTTCGGTTTATTGATGACATAAAAATTTAGAGGAATTAACTTTATTTATTTAACAATAACAAAAATTTTGCCCAACAATTTTTTTCCTATGAAATGCTATCAAATGTTCACGCCAAAAGAACTACGTTTCCTTGACATTTAATATATTTTTTGTATCTTTGAATATATGTTTATAATATATCACAGTTAACTATAGAAAATATATTTAGTAGAGTAAAGAGTTTATGTGATTAAGCATATTTTTTCACACATTGAAAACGATTAAAGAAAACTCTCAGAAAATATCATCGTGACTTGTGAGGGATTCGAACCCACATCCCCAAGCTTTCATGGCCGGTGCATTTATCCAACTATGCTAACGAGCCACTGCAATTTAGTGAGAATTTCTAATAATCATATTCTACATATGAACTAATATGCTCGGGCTAATCAATATTTAATGATTTGCAAACACTGGACTTTTTAATTAAAGTAACAAGTGAAGCATTTTTATATCCAAAGCTGGTTATTATTATTTTTAAAATCTATTGATGTTTAGGTGCGCGTCTCGTAGAGTAAAGAGTAGTAGAGAATAAAAAAATTTCTATTTTTTGGCGTATTTTATTCTCGAATGCTAGAATTTTTTAGGTGCATTTATTTAATAACCACTTCTTTTCTTTTTACTTACTGAATCTTAAAAGTTAGTTGAATAAACAACATATTTAAAATTTAAGAGAAAATAGGCTATAAAACCCCTACTAGATTGATTATTAAAAATATATATTAACAACATATATTTAAGACTCGTGTCTAGATAATTAGAATTTTTTTATAATTTTACACAAAAAATATGAAAAGCACTTTTCATTATAGCAAGTTCGTGGCGTACAAAATTTTATAAAACAAAAAATAACACGAATTAATTTAATTAAAGCGCGGATGTATAAAATGGCCGACCATGAGTGGAATATTAACGAGACTATAGAAAATGATGCAATGAAGGCTTAAAATTAATTCCGCCAACTAATCCTGTTATTACTGTAGGTTTAACTATTGGAAAGCTATACATACAATAACATTGATAATTAACTTTTATTTATAGGCAGTACACGCGTGGGGTTTGTTACGAATAAAGCTCGTTTGCGAGGTTTTTGCTGATGTATTTTCGTACAAATCCTGTTATTATGATGATGTTAATATTAGATATGGAGCTTTGGGTTTTTTTGGTCAAGAAAACTTTGATCAAAATGCAAGGAACAATTATTAATATTAATATAATTAATCTCCAAAACTATAATATTATTGAAATGAGAAACGAGGCTTAACTTAATTCAAAAATATATAAATATACTATAAATAATTAAAACTTGAAATTCTTAGTAGCAAACAAATAAGTCTTCTTACTCTTTTTATAAAATCGTCTTAAATTATTATGACGGTATTACAATTAAATCTTACGGATGAAATCTAATGTACGTTAATATTATAACGGTTTGTAGTTTCAATACAAAGCCCCACTTCATAATTTAAAATATAAAAAGCAGCTGTTTCCGGATCAATATCTGAAGATATCGAATTATGAAGCACAAAGGGGCAGATCCCCGAAGGTTCGAATAAAAAACGATGACAAATCTGTCTCAGTCCGCCCGCAAGAAGCCGCCCCATCTCCGCTCCTGGCTCACGGTTCACGGTTCACGGTTCACGTGGTTCACGGCTCTTCTGGTTCACGAGAACCGGCACGTGGCAGGGCCACCGGCTACAGGGGCGGCCCGAGAGATTATTCGTGAATGTTATTCCCTCGAAAAAGGCTCCCTATGATTGGAATATTAATTTTAGATTTTGTTTTGGTCCCGGGTTCGGATTTTGTACCCAAAGTATTATTGGATTATTTTTGAAACTATTTCTTGCTTATAATAATGTTTAGTATCATTCCCTTGTGGCAAATTTAATAAGAAATTCAATATTTTTGGCAGAGAGTACTTGGTGGAATTTCATTTTAATATTTTTGAGTAAAATACTTGAATGATTTTCCACGTGGTCGTTTTTATTTGTGACCGGTTTCGCCAACCTTTTACGTTGGCATTATCAAACAGAGTCGCATAGAGTCTCTGTTTTACTTTCCTTTTTACTCAAAAATATACAAATTTAATACTTTTTTAGAGGTTTGTAACCATTCTCATATTATGAAAAGATAAGATTTAGAAATATATTTAGAGTATTTCAGATTTAATTTTCTTTATATAATTCATTTAAATAATAAAAAAAAAATATTTTTTAGCTTCAAGGGAAACATATGTTATCCTTAAGGTACGGTATTATTTTTACTTAGGTCGTTCGCGTATATAAAAACATACCGACCATTTAAAGAGGCTACTTAAAGAATATTATTATACACTGAACTTGAGCGCTTAAAGCATTTATTCCGTGTAAATTTACACAGTTCACAATTCAAACAAACTATCGCCAAGCACGCATAAATATATAAATATAGTATTAAATATTTTCCGTGAGCAAACAGCCCCCGCCTCCCCCAGGTGGCATTACCTCTACCAGAACGTAAATACAAATTGCTCAAACAGCGTGTATAGCCCGCCTTTCGGAATTACAGCAGAACTGCGATAAAGAAGCCAACGCACTCCGCCCATACTAATGCGGGAAGGCGGGGCAGTTGGCTACGGGGCAACCGTGTAAAAGATGCCGGAAACGATAAAGATAGTTTCACTTGAACCTACAACTCCCGAATCAAATGCTAAAACGTGCGGGAAGAGAGTAAAAAAATAATTTTTATTTCGAAAATTATCTCTTCTCATTTGCTTACTACATGCGAAATATTTTTTTCCGAAGTTAATTTTAAATACAATCTTCTTCTTCAAGTGCCTCTCAGAGGAGGTTGGCGACCATTTCACTGTGTATATATATACTCATGCTGAACCAGTGTTCATGGTTTTCTAAGGGGAAAATAGTGTAGTGCGTCCCCGGATCTTTCTACACCGCAGTGTTATATTGGAAGGAAAAATCTGCATATTGCTGCTGCCCAATAGCATTATTATATATTATTCTTTCCTTACAAAGCTCTGGCGTTCAGACTTGATACCAGGAGCCCCCCACTTCGATAAGATACTTCTAGAGCACATCCCTATACAATCATTCCAAGTCAACTACTCCATCACCGATCCTCTACACACGCTCAGGGTGCAGAATGGCAGCAGTGTTATATTATTTGCTTTTTTAAGTATTGATACGCTTATTGCTGTGTTGATACCTTAATTTCCATGATCGGTATAAATCTGAACACAAGATGTTTTTTAGGAGAAAAATTAAAAATAATACAGATATTCTTTTATGAAAATAAATATTATTTTTAGAATCTAAAATTCTGTTCAAATAACAACAGAAAACATTATGGCAAAGAGGAAATGCGACTTTAGGTTTGTTTTCTTACCTAATATGCAAAACGATTTTTTTGTGAATTTTACGAAAGGTTTATTTTGAATTCAAAATAATTCACCCCTTATTTGTTTCTCAGTTGGTTTTCAAGGCAAATCAGGTGAATGTTATTACACGTGACGTATCCGCATTTTTGAAAATACAAAGCTTCAGTCTGAAAAAATGAGGTGGCAATGATAAATAATATGCAATCTCAAAATCTCGAGTAGAGGTTTCTTTATGTTGTGTGTGCTTTTTGCGCCATTTTATTATGGGAATATATATTTGGACTTTTTTTGTTGCCGTGTATTCAGAGTAATTTAATTGTGTTGAAAAATATTATGGAAAATTTTCCCCGTAAAATGAAAGTTTTTTTTAAAGCTTAAATGAAAAGCCGCGAGGATAAAAATATGACAGAAGTGAAACTGATTAATGAGTGCTAGTTTGTATTTTTTGTTAAAAAATTTATAATATAATACTTCATATTAAAATTTAATAAAACTTAAAATCCAAGTGAGTATTATTTTCCTTTTATCTAGAAGATAACGTAGGAAATTTTTGTTTTAATTTTAATAAAAAAAATACCATTCACGATTCCCTGTTGACCCATTTCAACTGATAAAACCTCAAAAATTAAGCAAAATTAAAATGGATCACCGAGTAAAGATTTTTATTGTTATTTCCATGTTATTATTGTTATAATTCATTTAGATATTTAAACTAATTGATAAACAGTTATAGAAATTGTAAGAAGTTAAATTATTATTCTGGAATGATCTTTCGAATAGTTTATTTGAGTTACATTGTAACTTATTCATGTATAAGCATTTAGATGGGGAATATTTATCATTCACAGGTTCGACCTACATTTTAGTATATCAAAGATCCCACAGCTGTATAGGTCATAGGGTCCTATATTTAAATACCCTCTCAAATTTACGGTAGCATTCAACACCACCTGTGAATGGGTCCCCACACCGCGACAGAATATCAAAGTTCACCCCCGCTACGTGGCCCGACTGCCTATACGTGTGGTAACCAGGCGTCCTGTAATTCGTAAACAGTCCTTTCTCATGCTTTGTTACCATAATTCATTTGTTCATTAACAAAAATGTGCTTAACATACAAAATAAATAATATATTGATGAACCGCTATATAATGTAGCAAGTTTTAACATTGTTTGCATTCATGGCGATCAATGCCGGTATTGCGATTTTAACCCATATAGATAATATGCAAGTTACCATAAATAGAGTTTAAAACTGCAAATACACCACAGGTTTTAATTTGAATTAAAATGGTCGCCGTATCCTGGGTTAGATCGTCGCCATTACGGGAATCCTACGTTTCGCTAAACACTTGACCGTCCGAACTAAAGCCATTACCGAGAGTCTACAAGGCAGAACAACCCCAGTATTACTAAGGAATACTCTCAAATTACACGGGCTTGACAGGATACAATTTGTCATGTCATTTCGAGAATATCTCGTGACACGTATACAACTATTTGGATAAGATATATTTTAACTTTAGTAGGTCAAACTAGGACGGGGATTAAAGGGAATAACTATGTTTGTATTCAATTTTATGAGTTTGTGTAAACAAACAATAACTTACAATACAAACTTACTATATTTTGCTGTTTATATGTGTATTTTTACTTTTAATTTTAAAGCTACTATCTTCTTTCTCTAACCCAGAAATAATCCACTATTTATTCACGTGTTCCTAAATACTTTTGCACTCAGGTGAGCCAGCATAAATGCACAGAAATGCTCGTGGGATAAACTTATGGGCTAACATTATGAATCTAGCATTTGGATTCTAAGATTAACTCCCACGCCAAAAGCATTCATATTTTTTATTAGAGAGGTTCTTTATATAGGTATATCTAATATTTTAATTATATCGGTTTTGCAACTTTATTTTTACTAACTTATGGATTACCTATTCAACTTTTTATTTTCTCCTTATTCATTTTCTATATGCATACTCTTTGAGGTTTACTTGTTCAAACAAAAAGAAGTAATATTTTCGTTTCTATGATCAAAATAAACATATCTTCTTTTAAGTCAACGAAGTTTAATTTAATCTATGATATATAAATTACAGTGAGTTATTTATACTTAAAATTTTAAATTATTAAATAATTAAGTTTTAACAAGGAATATAAGTTTCGGCATTGGGGGTAACCTCTAACACACCCACACTTAAAGTAATATTGAAACAATTAAAAATAAGCTTTAAAATAAGTGTAAAATATATTAATGTGCCAGACAGCCCCACAGAATTATAATCCCCCAAAGATAAATGCTGAATTTGTAATTCAGATAATATAATTCCCTTTATTATGAATAATCGGGCTGACTGATTTTGTCGTTATTCTATCTCGGGCCGGGACGTGGCCTGCGCGCCGCACTTCGATTGAGCTTTTCGGCTCATTTGAATAGAGGCGGCTTAAGTAAATTTAAATAATACTTTAATAATATTGGCGCAATTCGGCTTTGTTGAAAAGTAATTTTTGGCCTTTGTGTATTAGATTATGAATCGAGTCCTTAGGGCCTGAATAATGAACCGTTATTTCCGTGTTTCTCAGAAATATGATTCAAAAACCAAAATTCTTGTAAAATAAATTTTATCTTAATATGAAAAAAACCACGCTACAATTTTATTTTCTGTATCTTGTATTATTTTTTTGAATTTTTTATTGTTATTACTACTAGGCAATTTTTTTTTTGCTTACCTAAATACCATTAGGGCACTTATTACACCAAAACAATATCTATTAATTAAAAATTATACCATTTATAAAATTAACCATTAAGTAAATAACGTTTAATCGTACAAAAAACGTACAGGATTATAACGTCCTGTTTCTGAAAGGAAAATCTACAAAAACGATAAGTGTAAGCTGTCAAATATGCTTCATATGTCAAAACATTATTTTGCTTCAGCAATTTAGTGAATGAGCACAGGTTTTATCTGAAACTTTTGTAGAAAATCAACAAAAAAGCGTTTTATGTAGGTTCCGTAACATTTTATAGCTTATTGTTAGTTGTGAATGTTTGACAGCCCTCTAAAACCAACTGACAACTAAATGGTTCCTTGCCAATAGCGTCCTCATATGCGTTATTTACCTAAGCTAAACTATAAAAAAAACACCGAAAATAAAGGGACACTATTGATTAATTGCAAGTCGGTTGGATATTGTATCACTGTTTATAGTTTTTGACTATAAATTATTTTATCTCAAAACCCATTATTTACTAATCACTTTAGATGTACTGATTTTTTCCAACAGAAAGACAATGGTTTTTTTAGTACCCAACAATTGTTTGTTTTAATGTTCATATTAAACCCGGTATGTAAAATCATACTAATCCACAAAACTGATTCTTACACGAATTTTCTGGTTATTATTATTAAAAATACGCTCCAAATTTCTATTACAAAATCTTCTGCTACTTAAGCGAAATAACTCGCTTATACTATTAGTATAAACTATCTGACATAAAAATGCTAGCATCAATCATATATATCACACCAAACTTTGGAAATAAGTTGGAAAGTTTAATTAATCAACTCTAAATGTTAGGCATATAATAAATTTAAAACGTTTATAAAGGAAACTATTCCGGGCTATTTGAGTAAGTACTTCTGTCACAACTGTTATTTTAACTTGGTAATTGATGTTAGTGTTATCTATTATGATGAATTAGTAGCTTGAGTGTGTAGTCATTTTGTTGTCACTTCGTGGTACATAAATAGGTAACATCCTTTTAAAATAATTACCTAAAAATTTACTATATATGCTGTTAATTAACGCTTAATTCAACATTTGTAGTTGCATTGTTACTTGTGTTTTATTTGTGTTTGTAATTGTAAATTTAACCCATCTGGTCAGAGCTAGAGATGGGCGAAGCTAAATGCTTTGTTCAAATGAATATGTTGGAAAAATACCCATCATTACTTTTAACTGGCTATGAACTAGTTACATTGCAGTAAATAAACTTTTATAATTTTGACTTCATGTACATTAAGACCATAAAAACAAAAAAAAAACGAATGCGTATATTTTTTACAGGTTATATACGGGCTTTATTTACAAACAAAAGTTTCTTAGTAAAACCCAAAATTAAAATTAAATGGAGCTGAATTATATACATGTATAAATACACGTCACACCCATACAGAATAAAACATTAAAGTTTAAAAAATTGTGGCTATTTATATTTTACACGTCATTAAAAACAACTGATAATGAAAGTTTAAATAATAGTTTTATTTAAATTAATCTTACTAGATATAATCTTACTTATAAAGGATCATTATTATTTTTTATTTATTTATTTGTCTAATATTAATCCTTCTTATTTAATAGTATACTAAAACAAATGTATCTACACATTTGATGCCAAATAAAATTGTTTTCGACCAAACTGAAACAGGTGTGAGCCCAATTATATCAGTTTGGGATTCACCTGTCAGGACGGGATCAAATCGGGGATCTAGAGTCAACGGACTAACCACTGAGCCAACAAATCTACCAATTTATTTAATATATGGAAAAAAAACTTATCATTTGATCATATAAAAATATATCAGAACCAATTTACTAAAATACCTGCATAACTATACCAAGTCGGAAAAGGTTTATTTTATATTAATATTTTTAATTAATTAATTAATTTAAGTCTTTTGTGGAAATAAAAATATGCATTGTTATTTTTTAATAATTGAGATAAAACGACTATAATTATTTTACAAGATTGACACAATTAATCTGTTTGATTTAATTCGTTATCTTGAAAAGAGTAGAAATTGCTATATTAAATAAAGTTTAAATATTGTACTTACCGCTAAATACTATTTTTCATTGAATCTAGCAATATATGCATGTTTTATTAATTAAAATACTGTATTTTATTAAATATTTCAAATGCAAAGAGTTTATGCAGAGCTTTGCATATTTTGTACAAATTATTAAAAAAAAGGTTATTTCGATTTGAGTTTACGTGTTAAATCTACATCATTCAACATTTTATCTCTTCTAAAAAACACTTATTTGAAAAAAATTAGCTTCGTATTCCCGATGAAGCAGGTTCTGCTATTTCGACCCACCACTAGTTCTTAGGAGTCTTCCCACATATACGCTGTGGCCGGAACAAAATTTTCCTCTGAATTCTGCTGCTGTTAATTCAATTATTAGTAGCAGAGTTCCGCGAGTACAGGGCGGTTTATTTAGTTATGTAAATAATGCACCAAGTTTTGGGGTCCTAAGCCGCGTCGGTCGCTGGTCTCCCCTGATAAAGAGCATCTGGAACGACCGCCATGTGATATTATTTCGACGTTATTTGATACACTCTCAGTATAGGCCACTTTGAGAAGTCATATAAACTTTGAAAAGCCTGATGTGAGTTGTTTTTTTTTTAAATAAAGACAAATTATTCTATGAGACTCAAAGTTTATGCAATTGATATATTTTTTTACTAACAACTAAGCAATTTCACAAGAACAAAATTTTAAGTTATATTTGAAACCAATAAAAAATACTCAATGATACATGATTTTATACGTGACTTGCTTATTTTTCTGTAGACATGAAATCACTTTATTTAAAAGTGAATACATATGCTGAACAAAAAATGTGGAAACATATTTTCAATATATGTTTATTGATCTCTGGTTTGGATAGCCTTTAAGTAATACTGAATGACCTATTCAGTCGGTGGGACAGCCGCTCGGGCAAGCACAATTTAGAATTTCAAGGTCACTGGTGTATACAAAGCTTTATTCTCAATATAAATATATTATTATAGGTTCGTATATAAGGGGAAGCCTTAGATAACATCAACTGTAAAGGTCAGGTTATGGTTTATGCCCATCATTAGGAATCTGTTTTCCATTGGAATAGAGGGCCATTTGTACGACAAGCTATTCCAGCTGAAACACAATTATTATCTATGAATAGCTAACAATTATCAAACAAGCTCTTGTATAACTGTAATTGTGCCGACTCCCAATCAATACCCGTTACTGTATTTTCAAAATACAATAGCAATAATATAAGATTATTTGAATTATCATGAATTTAATTTTAACTTGGGTGGATTATTATGGCTTGCAGCTGTGATTTTTGTTAGTTACTGCCAATTAATATATGTTTAAAATTTTAGGATATTTATGTATACAATCTATCCAAAAAATATTATTATGTATATATATATATATATATATCCATCCTTATATTTATATTATTACTCTATCTTTCTACAAATAATAATTACGGAAAGAAGCAACAAAAACAATTTATGTTATAATGTTCTAGAGTTGGGTCTGAACGTGACAATGATTGAACATGTATTATTTTTATAATTAACCCATATTACTGAGTACAATACATAGGATCTAATTCTAAAGTAATTAAATAAGTAAATAATAAACAAGGAAACACTTTCTTAAATCTATTTTACGATACTGAAAACGTTAAGATGATAACGCTGAAAAAATATAAATGTTTACAGGTGTTCAAAGTCTCAAAGAAATGCGTATTTACCGGTATCGTAAAAACTTTTGCGTTTTTTAAATATAATATATGGTCAAAAGTAAATGTGATGCAATCCGTTTTAGAGCTATCATTGTATCACACATACCCTGTGAAATTTATACAGATTTATAAAATTAGATTCGACTCCACAACCAGTAAGCTTTTATTCCGTTTTCCCCGTGAACTTTAAACCCCACATCACTCTTTATAGATCTATATCCGATCAGTCATTACTTGCTTCCGAATGATCTAACTTTTCCGGGCGCCATTTTGAAGAAGGCTCCGTCTCAAGGGCGTCCGTTCAATTTGGAGAATAGGCGCGTCCAAAAAGCCTCCACTAGACTACCCTCGGAGTGCGGGCGATAGTAAATTTCCCCTGAAAAAAATCTACAAACGAAATCGCTTCTCTGCCGGGATGGAGGGTCAATTTAATTTCCCTACTTGCTCCAGAACGAGAAGCCTGGCAATTGCCAATGAGTTTACTGTGAATTTAGATCTTACCAAATGGGATCAAATAAGATTTCCAGTTATTTTATATCCGTGTTATGTTGAAATATAATATTATTTAAATAAAAAACATATGCATCTCACAACAAGGTAACTAATTCTACATAGAAAAAAACAGAGCAAACATCACAAGATTCTTTCTGTGACTTGCTTTATTACTCGCTATTATACTATAAAAGTCAATACTGTGTATTTTTCCGATAATGTAAAGATGCAAACGTCCGTCGTGAACTATTCAAATTTTAATTAATTTTATTAAAGATTTGGCAAAAATAAGTTTGATATTTAAGAGCCTTTTAACATTAAAGGATTTAAAATCAAACCAACAAATAAAACAAGAGGCTGTCTTTATTTTTTCCATATTTTCTACCGCTCGTAATTGGAAAGTATTTTTTTAAATCGACAAATAAATTTCGTTCAAAATAGTTAAACTTATTCGGATTCCATTACTCGAAATCCTTCCTGCCAATCCGGTCTCGACAAAACCACATTATTCTGCGCTCAAAGGGAATGCCTTTATATTGAACCCAATAAATTAAACCGCACATAAAATTAACTTCACTAACTTAGTGCTGGAAAAAAACAGTGTTCGTGTACTAACTGGATTTTCTGTGTAATTAATGGGTATTAGAAATATTTAACTACGTAAATGCCAATTGTGGTGGTCTAAAATCGAGTTAGGAAGAAATATATAATACGTGAAACTTAATGTAAATATTAACCATTGCAATCGTAAAATATAACCATTCCCCATAGAAAATTTGAATACAATTTTTTGGAAAAAAATTTAATTTAAACTATTTAGTTTGGTTATATTAAAAGTAACAAAAAAAATATGGGGTGTGTTTGGAATATATTTTTAGTAGCATCATGTTCAGTTTTTTCCTTAAGTAAAGTACTTTATTTTTTATGAAACGAGTTTCTCCACTTAAATAAACAAATATTGAAAATTCTTTTACTTAATGTGCTCTCGCTATTCATTAAAGTATCAAATATCTGGAAAAAACAATATCCTGTAAAACATCCTGAAATTTCAGCTCGGATAAGTGTTATTTTGATTGTGTTCACGTCAAGCTCACTAGAGAGAAAGCTTTCTTTAAGATACTTTATTTTCCTTCATTCTGCCGTATTTCCTTCACATCCCTTCGTCTCAACTTTTCACTATCAATTAACAAGCTCTCAGCAGCTCACCGGGTTTAAGGCTATTTCAAAGTCCCCATTACGGGGGAGAAAAAAATCTATGTCTGGATAAGTAGAAAAAAATATGTTGTTGATTAAGATTGTTTCGTGTAATTTGGACGTTGATGAGCTTTTTCATCAAAGAGTTTTTTTCTTTTCCAACTGATCGACGGTTCAAACGCGCGAATTGGCTGCCAGCAATTTGTTACAAACTCCGACTAGATCCAAAAAAATATCTCTCAATTGCTTCATACGATAAATCTGCAGGCGATAGTGGAATTTATAGACAGATAAAAATATGTTGATGAAATACGAACAGGGCTTTGGAAAGGCATAAAAAAATCTCATGGCGATTGAGAAAAGCATTAATTCAACATTCATAATTACGATTCTAAAATAAAATAATTTTTTTTGAATATTTTAATTAAAAGTGTGGTAAAAAATTATAATGCAATGGCGAAATCAATTTTTTTTAAATATATTATATATTATGTTTGTCACAGAAAATTGATAAAATAATATTGTTGCTTAGTGTGTTGAGTATTTTAAAACAATAAAATATTTATAATTATAATAATTACATATAACTATTAATGAGTATTAGTTGATTATATTTTTGGAGGTTATACTTATGGGCCAAACAACATATAAAATAGTTAAGTCTATCGTTACGACAAGATTTGGCATAATAGTATATTTAATAAAACGTTTGCATATATCCCCAGTAAAGAGTCTTAGAATGACCCACCGTCCTAAGCCTTCCCTGGGCGAATAGATCCTACTCTGATTCTTAATGGATCATTTGAAAGTGATTCCCAAGCTGTAGATGTTAAGGCATTTATATAAGATGGGGATAGTGTAATCTTAAATTTACTATTATTAACATATTACGGGTAAATAAAGTTGATTTGGTTGAAAAAAATTAATTAATCGAACGTACTACTATCAATTCTCAGGAGTTTTCTAAGACTTAAAAATACATTATTTATATATTGTTCAATACAGTATCATCTCATCAGTGTGTTATGTGTACAATGCTCTGGTGGATATTCAATAAAGTAAATGAAAAAATACTATTTTTATAAAATTACTTATTAGTTGTTTGTTTACAAAGATTGTGTGCTGCCAGTACCTGACCTGCCTTGTAAACAACAGAATAGGTAAAGTAATGTCCGTGTCACCTTGTCAGAGTATTGCTTTATTTTATTCTTAATAATACAGACAATTCTGGTGAAATGGAAACATACATGTTTTTATATCTTATCTAAAGGACAGAGTTTTGTTCCGCTTGACCCTTATAACAAGAAAACGATGGGAGGGCGGCGTGACCGGAGGGACCAAAACAAAAATACGAAATTGGATAAAATTCATGGCGAGAGTTGCGACGACATTACGGAAACAATAAACATATTTTGTACCTCTCCCGAGCCGCCATGTTTGCTCGGGAAACTTTCCGAGAGTGCCCGGAGAGGACTTGTGCGTGGAGGAGAAAATTTGAATAAGAAGAAATTGCGTTGTTTAATAAAAACTCCACTTTTCAAATGCGAGCGAGAGCGTCGAGGGCTCGAGAGATGTTTATAAAGGGAAAGCCGCGAGTAACCCAATAAAGATATTCTATTTGCCCACATTCCGAAACAGGATATTAATAATATTCTTACTCGAAACGATCTAGTTTTTATAAGAGTATGTTTTTAGGATCAGCGATCTCAAATACTCTAAATATACACCAAAAACCTTTATTAAACTTTATTTCGTACAACACTTAATATATTAATTATTAATACACCAGCGATTATCTAGTAACAAAGCTTGTGGGGTTGTTTAAGTAGAATCTATAGCAAACATGCAAAGGTTTTATTGTTGGGAGAGGTACTACAGACTAAGGTTTACATGTAAACAGTTGCTAACATTTAGTGATTCCGTAAAACTTCTAAATAAACTCATAAGCGAGGTTTAAGACCGCCGTTACCAACCATAACATTAAGCAGAACTTTTTTTCCAGTTTCCGTCAATTTTATTACAAATATAAATCAATTTAAGCATCAAACAGAAGGAATTATTTGAAAAAAAAAAAACCCTAAAAAGGCGGATTTCCCGTGATTTACGCATATAAAATAAATCAAATATAACTGAAATTATCTCGGGCTGCTTTTTACTGCTCGCCTACTTGCGTCTTCTCTTACTGAGTAGTATTGCTATAGATGTACTCTTCGTTCACTGATTTGAGTTTAGTTTAATTCCTCGCTCGTGGTAAAAGATAAAAAAACGTATAAAAAGTTTTTATGAACGTTGAATACTGCTCGCATCTTTAGGTGAGTGTAGATATATGATTTGGTTTATATAAAATAATAAATCTTAGTCCGTTTTTGTTCCTTGGCCTAGTTTCCGTGTAGGGAGCGTCCACTAACCATTTGCGTTGATGGCGTCCTAGAAGCTATCACAACAACCCCAACCCAGGACCTGGCCCGGCGCATAAACTCGATGATGTCCTGGCAGCCATTACGGAAGCAGGGGCTCCCGTGGTCCGCTGTTATGGGCCAGGATTCTAAGATGTAATATTAATCATGCTTAGATCCTTTATAATATGCATGACTTTAGTGAATCATAAATTTACTAGACCATGAATTATTAGGGCTATGTTCTTTGTTATTACTCGGGCGTAGTATACGTCGATAACTTTGACGATAATAATCTACAAATATTTCTGTCGAAAAAAAATATTTTCGATGATGTACACATTATTTTTAGATAAATATATATTGGATACGAGGTATACTTCGTAAAAAAAAAAATATATTAGTATACTCGGATACAATAGATAAATACGAAAAAAGTGTAATGATAATTATAAATAAATAATTCAAACACATACATACATAATTCAACATTTATTGAGATATTTTTGGATATATTAAATTTATAGATATCACTAAAGCATCGCTTGACATCTGAAAAGATACCGACCAATTCTTTCGCTTTAATATCTCATGAAATTTTCAAGTCAATCACGGAGTAAATAATTCTCAAAGTGTTCAGAGTTAGAACTCGCTTTATCAAAAGGTTATCAATTCTTCGGAGTCTCTCTTGTTAATGATCTGTCAAAAAAGTAAGCGAATATCTAGAAATGTAACTTTAAAAACCATTTATCTCTAATAGAAACTGAAGCTGAGTTGTTTAAATTTGTTTACTTTATAATTTATTGTAAAAGTGTCAAAGGACTTAAAAGGCTAGTGATATTAATACAATTATAATTGTACTAAGGCTTGAAATGTTTATGAATAGATATGTTTTCGTTTTCCGAATCCCTTCAAGTATCCCTTAAGCTGCCACGCGCCCTGACACATGCAAGAGAAGGGATTCCATTTGCGAGGATTCTGTGTTGATTTTCTATTTGTTTTTACGCCTTTGACCTATTTGAAAACTCCGAAGAAGCGACATGAAAGGAAACCGATCATTACCGCTCCCAAAAGAAGGACATAATAAATTCCCCGTAATCTCCACAGCGCGAGGGATTAACATAAAAAAAAAAAAACACGGAGTTATCTCGGAAACCTTTTAAAGATGGCTATATCGTTAAAAGGAAATTGCCACCGTGATCCCCGGTGAGATAAAATAATCAGTTTATTCCAACCACCCTTTCCATTGAAGTGGACGGATAAGGGTGGATTTTCATTTAGAGTCTTATGCTTTCCACATGCTGAGATCGCCCGGAACACGAGAGAAACGAGAAGGGAAACAGAGATAGAAATTTGACAAGCGGTTGATTAATGACCGCCTGTATTCGCTGAAATGGATGCACGGAGAGATCCCACGCGTATGGCGTTATTCGCTCCATCATACGCCTGGCGAAAAAATAGATATCGAGCGTTGGTATTCTATGTCGGGGAATATGATATCGACAGATGGATAATGCGAGGCGGCACGCGTGTATGTGAATGTAGTACTGATAGGCGGCATGCTGGGCCTCGGGTCGGAAGTTTGATGGATGTACACATATCTCGAATCGATCCGGACCCGAACGCCTTTTTATTGCCTCGTTTTTAAATGCCACTGAATAAAATATACGTGTAGGCGTATAAATTATAGATAATCGGTAACACTTTATAGGAAACAAACGATTGTTGGTTGATATATCTACCAGAGGAATTCAGGTTAGTGTTTATGCCTCATTTGTAACAATCGTACGTAAAATATCAACTCTTTCTCTTCTGATCGACCCTTATGTTTGAGTCAAGTTGTTTGTAAAAGAATATATCATTATATCGAGCTATACAATCATCGTATGTCTTTTGCTCGTAATTTAAGGTGTCTGATTATTAAATTGATTATTTGTAGTAAAAATTCATGTATTTACGTATTTAATGATGAAAATACGAAACTTATAAAAAAAAACACAACTTTTTATTTATTATTTTATACTTTGAATTTTGATGGTATATCATATGAGTGAATATGACTTAATTTTATTAAATTTAAACAATAAAGAAACAAGCATTGACTGTACGTTAAGTAGTCTAAAAATGGAAATAAAAAGTTGAGATACAGTCGCAACCCATGAAAGGTTAAGTGTAATATTGGAAGTATTTTTGGTACTCAAGTACTCCATTTCATTATCTGTCAATTTGTGTTGACAAAATGTTGCCAAATAATTAAGTATATTTACCATTCATTATTTATATCTCAATTGACGGCCATGTTTCAAATTATTTCATGAATTTTAGTTGTATTTTTATATTGCCTATGATCAATTTGTAAATTTAATATAAACAAAACATCTACAATCCGCTACGTAAACACACAAACCTTTTCATATTTTTCTATTAAGATTTATAATACAAAAATTGAAGATCAAAACTGTAAGATATTACACTATCACCTGTTTTATTTTTATATTTCTATACGAAAGACAATTTTGTTGGAAAATATTTTTATTGTGTAGCAATTAAAAAAAGTTGCCGGCTTACAAACAGTAGGAAGCAAATAGATATTTTATTATCTTTCAATTCTACCAGAGCTAACAAGGCTTTAAAAACTATAAACAACCTTAACAACCATATATACACCCCATGTTGTTCGCGGTTTAAACTAAGAAAAGTTAAAATCAATATTCTTAACTAGGCTTTTACAAGGTAAAAACAATGTTTCGAATAAATATGCTAAAAAAAATCCAATAGGTTCACTCTTTTGCTTTATAAATTTACAAATACTTGTAAGTTGTAAATTTAACAAATTATATTCCGAACGTTATTAATGCACCTTCGTGATATGAATTATTATTAACCTTTGACAACTCCCACATGGTTGACCTTTTAAATAGCATAATACCTAGAAACGTAGGAGGTTAATTTAAGAAAATAATAGTTGTGCACATAAATTGCTACCTGAGAGGCATTAGGAGGGAAATAATATTGATTATGTGGGCAAGGCTCAAGCCTTCAAAGGAATCAGACGAGAAATCACCCCTCATTACTAAAATATATTACCTCAAATTAGTCAAATAAGTGATGGAAGACGGTTCATTAATTTTAGAATTGTGATTTATCAGTTAGGGTTTTTTATCGATTAAAAAACAACAGATATTAAGGGGTTGCTTTTCTAATCATTATTACGATAAATTCTTATATAATCATGAATAAATCTACATTTCAACCGATGAAGGCTAATAAAATGAGAATAATCACGATTTTTGAGTGGTTTCAAATCTCTCTACATTTGACTTTTTTTACATATTTCAATAATAATCTACTGGATTTTACTGTAAATCATGAAAAAAATACAACCAAGTTACTCAAAGAGATTATAAAAAGTCTTGTTGGCACTCTAAAATAAATAAAAGACTATGACTTCTGGGTAGCATTTATTATGTTAATATATGTTATTGATTTTTGTGTTAAAAACTAAAATACTAACAGTTTTGTTTTTTATATAAATGGATGTAATACTGATTTAAATTATTAAGTAAAAGACTAATTATATTAAGTTTTACCTTTTCAAATAGTATTAAAACATTTAAGTGACCGTGTATTGCCGGTAAAAAGTTTATGTATCATTCATCGTTAATCACCTCCATCGCTTTGATCTTCCACGTTCTCTTCTTCGTCTTGCACAACATTAATGCTGAAATCACCAAAGTATGGATTATTTCCGTATACGTTGAATGTTGGCAACATCGACCAAATACGTACTACCGAAACCTTCCATGCCAGAACTTGTTCAAAATTTTATGAAATACAGTTATGTTTTTTACGGCCGTCTTTGGCACCCATTTCAAGGTTACTGGGGCTGAAAAATATTTTTGCTTCTAGACAGTCAAGGCTTCAATAGGAACAATATGAATATAAATACAACATTAAAACTCTAATGCTATAGTTGTACAATTGTCACAAAGACTTGAGATGGTGTACAATTGTCATAGAGATTATAAAATATTTCAATTTTTTTTTTCTTAAACTTGTATAAGAAAATGAAAATATCTTTGCATTTTAAACAATGTCAAATTTTAAAAAAAGACTACTTTATAAAAGCTTTGACCTTAAATTATTTGAGTTTGAAATATAATTCCCCCCAAAATAGCAGAATTCAACTGCATGCGATATCTGCTTCCTCCAAAAATATTAAAATAGATTTAATGGTTACACCCGAAAACTGTTGACAGGGTATTACTATTGGACTTATGATATATGTTTTTGCATATTAAGGAAGGTTGAATAACGCTTCAAAAAATATATTTATGAAAACAAATAACTTACACAATCACAGGTTTCGGTAAAACAAGTTCTGTATGGTGCAAGGAGCATTCGTCACCTCCCCACGCTATCTTGTTCTCTCTGGAGGCTACACAGAACACCGTCCCCCGGAAGTCCCATGAAAAAAGGAGGCGATCTTCGATGAGATCCACCACTTCCAGGGCCTTAGTCCCGCTTCCACCCACCATAGCATATCTGCCATCTTCATTTAGCTGCCAATTTAAAATAACACACCAGCTGATAAATTTTAATGTCTTTTTTTATATTCAATCCTAAAGAAGAATATTTTTATGATTGAATAAAAAAAAGACATTCAAATTTATCAGCTGGAATACACTATCTTTAACCAAACATTACATATTTATTAATGAATTAGTTACTACCGACCAAATTGGATTAGATATATATATATATATATAGTGGCAGAAAAACTTAAAATACAACATAAATTATCTTAATATATTCTAAATAGTATAATAAATAAAAACAACTAATTGATTCTGCAACTATAGTCTTAGAGTTTTAATCTCACTCATAATCAGACTAGATCTCACTAATAACAAGGGAAAAAGGTGAAAAGGGTTACTCAATCAACTCTAGCTCTTTATTATAAATCACTATCAATATAATGAGGTATTAAACGACACCGAGTATCGATTGAATTAATGGTTTCTAAGAACAATTGCTTACATAACATGTTTGTTAAAATGTTAAAGTTTTCAACACGATAGTTCAAAGTTTGAAACCCGCTAATTTGCCATGTATCGGCTTTATGCTTCCGCGTGGATAAATTCCACGTGAACTTACTTACCATTTGTACTAAACTATTGCCTCCCCATCGATCTGTTACTAACAGGCGACTGTTTGTTTTTAAACTTTCCGTTTTCCTATTATAATTTAAACTCTTGTTGTTTCAAAGACTGCACCAGTGTGTGATATTTATTAAAAACATCAAAACTCCTATAAAATATCACAATTTTTTTTAATGGAAGGAGTTAATATTCTTGAGGGTGTGATTCTCTCACAATGTGTAAGATCCGATTTTTTTAATTTTAAAGGCTTCTTGTTTCATTAATCTAATTATTCTGTACCTACCTCTTAAAAAATAATAATTATTGCAAGAAATATCGCTGTTGTTATTTTAAATTATTGTTTTAAACTTTTGCACAATACACGAATAGCAATTACTAGTAATGTAATTTTATAAAAATATGTCAGAATACGTATTGGATATTACCGTTTTTCATTTAAATTCACCTTTTTTCACATGAAAATGGTTGTTTTAAAATGTTACGTGCGATAAAATAGATTGTATTTTTACGTCGTAACGAATTCCATAACCATGCAAATTGTGATCGACGTGCGCATCAATTTTTAACATTGAATAATATCACAAGGAAAAATCTTTATATTCATAAATCCGCGGCATAAAAATACCGTTTTTTTGATAAATTAATGCTTTTCAATGATGCGTATGGAAGAAATACGTGACGTACATGTAGAAATGTATTTATGATTTATTTTTTGTCAAACTCGAGTCGCAAATCCCGAGGAACAAAAAAACTTTCTATCTGTTAAAATTTTGAACAGGTTACGTCTTTGGAGGCTTTGCGGCGCGGAACTTTTATTCTTGCGAAAATTTGCAAATTTTTATTTAAACCTTCGACAGCTCACGCGGGGCTTTCAATCGATTTTAGAAAAATCGTAAGAAGGATACAGATTATGGAATGAAAGTAAAACATCAGATTCTGGAAAAAATGGGCTTCTTCTGTGTAGGAAGAAACGTGATCGTGAACAAGATTACTCTTCCTTTGATTCTTTATTGTATACAATGAATATCCTGATGGATGAATTCAAAGGAAGAAATGTTTAACATGCAAAATTGAAGATGGGTTAAACTTTTTTCATTTTATTTTTTTTTATCTTTTTAAGACACGTTGAATATCGAGTTTCTTTGTAAAGAAATATTCCGCTTGAAACGAAACTTCAAAGAATAAAACGTAGAAAAATATTATAAATATGAACGACATTTTGTTGCAAAAAAATGTCTGTTGAAATGGTACTAGATAAAATTATGATTAAATTATTATATAAGGTCTTAATAACTTTACTACAATGTTAGACTCTAACTTTAGCCTCTTTACTTTTTCGTAAATGCAGCTTCAGGAACGTGCGTTTGTAACTCCCATATGATAATTAATGCATTCTCTAAAAAGTTGAGAGCATTAAAGTCAAAGGTTGCACTTTTAGTAAATACGTTAGATGCACTACATTCTTTTTTAGAAGTCAAAAATAAAAAATATATATATATATATTAAAAACTTAAAATTATGTGTTCATACAGTATTTTTCATAAAATCTTCAACAATTCCGTGGCTAATGATTAAAATGAAAAATATTGTTATACTTTAGATATTTTCTATTGCCCAATATTATTTTTGATTCTTACCCTAGGACATTTCCAAAATTTAGCGGTGTAATAAAAATCTCCGTCCGCCACGGTGTCCCTCTGGAATATGACTGTCTTCGACTTTTGACCAGATTTCAGGTCCCAGACCGTGAGTCCGTCCTTGGAGTCCCAGGCGCCGGCCAACAGCTGGTCGCCCTGGGGGGAGAGCAGAACAAACAAACGCTGTAAGTGCCATTATTTTCACAGCGGCAATAAAGTTTTCCTTCGCTCTTACAAAAATAGTGAACACTCGGAGACTCAAGACGATAAATACTCACTTTGTTTGGAATACTTCAAGGTATATATACGAAGATACTGTGATGCGGGTTACGTAATAAAAAAATTGGTTATTATGTAAATATTACCAATTATCTTAATACTCTGCGCATTGGAATGAATCTATAATACATTAAAAAAATCGGTATAATTTTTTTTTTAGGCCTCTGTTTAATCTGATCGCCGTACAATTCTATAGAATTCACAAATAAGTCCTTAAATATATGCTTAAAATCTTTGAATAAAAATGAATTAAATTGATGAATTCTTTAGAGTTTTATTTTAAATAATATACATGATTTCAATCGAACTCTTGCATTTTAAACCTCCAAAGTATTTTTGTGTATTCAACAATAAGTAATTTTTTTACAACTGAAAAAGCAAAAAAAAAAAATCGTTTTGTTTTATAACAAAAAAAATTCACAATTTTTTATTTTCACCATTTAAAATATTTTAATAAAATAATTGCAGTTAAAAAAGATATATCGTTTATTTAAAGGGCCTCTAAGACTCCACGTAACGCAAATCATGACTTTTTCAACTGGCGCACGGAGGGTTTTAATGTTCAGGTCGATTAATCTCTTTTGTACAAGCGTATTAGCAGTTACTACCAAATAAAAACTAGCTTAAAAGTACAAAGCTGCCCTGTGCTGCTAGTTTACCTTACCCTTTGGTTGTCGGTTGCGTTGCAGCGTGTGAAGGCTGTTTTTTAAAAATAAAATGAATTACGCATAAGTCAATAGAGTCGGCGCAAATATTTGGTCCTTGAAACGTCATTGCGCAGCCTCGGGGTCTGCGTACATCCCAAATCTGAAAATGTTTCAAACAAACCAATTTATATAATTTAAATACGCATATGGTTTGATTAAATCATTAAACATAATTATCGCACCGCAAACACAATAAATCGTCTCCCTTTGACACTCTAATCATGAACACCAATCGACTGAATGCTTAAAACATTTCCAATTATGAAATTACAAACTGAAAAGTAAGCGGATTATTTACACATACCCTCGTCTCTCTCAAATACGCTTGTATCTAGCGCGCGAGAGAGAGATACAGCAGTTTTTTTATTCATTAAAAACTCGCAACCCTATCTCTCTCTTGTGTGTTGTATTCAAACACGAGTGAGAGAAACATGGCATAAAAGCCTGAGAACTTCAAACTTTATATTATCTTGCAAAACAAAAAATAATATTTGTTACAATTCAACTTTTAATTATTTTTATAAAGAATATACTTTTAGATTACCAATAAATCTTGTATACGCTATAAGCATGTATAAAAGTGTGTGGATACTAAAGATTCAAAAATAGTCATAGGTCAATAATTAATTATGAGTTTGAATTCAATATTAAAAGTTGTGTAAATTTTGTTCATATAATAAAAAGTGATGACAGATTGCTTCAACAACACGAGTCGAAGTTGAAAAGCCACTATTCTAATTGGTTTGTAGGTCAGAGGCGGCGGTAGGGGTACATTGAAATGCTCGATCCCGGAATTAATTGACTTGCGGTAGGCGCAATTTCCACCCACCGCCCATGGATCATAAATATACCCTCACCACTATGTGTACGTAATCAAAAGTTCCTTTGAATAAATAAAAATAAATGTTACACAAAAAAAAACAGCCCTGTCGACAAATCTATATTCAAAGAAAAGGGTATATATAAATCATAGCCAGTTTATGTATAATGTGATAAAATTGTATTAGAAAACTATACAAACTATTGACAGCTTTCCCAGTGAAAAGTACTGAAGATTTTAAATTCAACAAAACTATGGTTAAAGAGTTATTTTCAGAAGTAAAGAAGTTTTTACCACTGAGATTTGTCTAAATATATATTTTTTAAAACACAAAACATAACAAAAAATAATTAATCAAAAAACTTTCCATCTTAAAATAATTACTTTGTTTACAAAAAAAAAAAAACACGATATTGATGTCTTTCAGCCGAAGGCTTCTGCCTGGTATTTACTTAAAGTGCCCAATCGGTGGCCATTTTGAGGGAGGCTGTGCGGGCGTTTCAGTCCGAATGGACCATTACGTGCGGGTAATGAGCGAAATTTTAATTATATTATGGCAGGTCGGGGCTTGAAAAAATGCGGCTCGGGCAGATAATTCGGCTAATCTCTGCACACACGCCCAGTGACACTATTATTTAAAATGTCCCTTTACTGTTTACTGTGTAATATGTGAAACTACGGTTTTTTTTATAGTTCGCTAGATAGTTACGCGTACGAAATGCTTGACGATAAAAAGCGACCTTTTGCCTTGGCAATCTGAAATAGCTTCTACTTAATATAGTTGTTACGAAATATTGTATATAATGTTTATATTTGAATAAAAAATAACAACTATCTGCAAGCAACATTTTTGTTTTTGATTTGGAAACTATTTAATAAAATTAATTCCTTTGACCTTCTCGAAACAACCTACCCTCAACCTTTTATTCACCTCTGCAAAAGTAAAATTGTAAAGATACCACAATCTTTCTACAATTAAACAAATCTACTACAGCAGCTGTTTCGTTTTTTTTTTTCTTCATTATAAATCTTATTGGAGTTTACGAAGAAAGAATGCTATGGTATTTTTTTTAGTTCTAATTATCATTTCCTGGAAGTTATCTGTCTTGATGAAGCAGAGGATTTTCAATTAATTTATTAATTAAGAATTTAATTCGAATCCCGCTGAAAGAAATTGGCTTTTCCAGAATAGATTGAATGAAAAGTTTTCCGAGAATCCTTATAATTAAAGCATAACAAACGGAAGCAATAATACGCAAGTACCTTCAGAGAGTTATTAAAAAAAAACTAAACAAGTCATTAAAATTGATGATGTTGAAATTACTTTTCAGGAATTATGAGAATTTTTATAATATTAAACCTTTAAGCATTGACGAAAAGAACAATGTAATCTCTTAAAAATATGTTTATATTTTTGTAATACAAGTATAAATATAAAAAGTAGCATATAAAATCTTATACATCAAAATATTACGGCTTATTCATGTAATACGTTGAGTTGACATATGATACGAATAAAATAAATTTGAGTAAACATGTATATTACCATATAAACATGGCAAATTACAAAAAAAAAAACATTTTTCACAAAAAGCCCTCTCATACATTTGTTATGTGCATTAATGAAATTTTCCATAAATAATTGTATTTATTATATATATATCTATATATGTATATGCGTGTGTGTTTGTATTGTTTTTTATATTAAATACCTCAATAATTGGCAATTACAATATCTGGAATATCGGAGATTCGATCTGTTGTAGGAAAAAAAGGAACGGAAACATCGCTTGATTTAACAGATTTGATGAAAAAATGTGATCCCATCGGGGCTCATTTGGTATGCAAAGTTTAAATTGGGGCAAATTCAAAACAGGCAGATTTAAAATTAGGGCGCTCTGAGTTTAATCTGGCTCTAGGAGAACTAACAACATTAAAGTCTCCTTTTAATCTTAACTAATTTCATTCTAGCAACAAAAAATAAATAAAGCAGCCAAAAATAAAGAAATTTTACTTTGAAGTACCCAACATTTTTTTTAAGGCAACAGGATTTTGGATTTTAAAAATTTGTATTTACATTTAGTAAAGCTTATTCGTACTTATGTTGTTTCAACTAAACAGGACCTGTTACTCGTCCAAGCTTCAGTATTATTAAATCAGTGCCGTTTATCTATAGAATATGTACATTGATAAATTGATTCTGAATCTCATTTTTTCTAAAGTAAATAAAAAAAACTTTTTTATCGTTTTTTAATGCTATTTTTAATTATAAATTTTTGCCATAATAATGAATCTGTAATAGTTTTTATAAAACAAGTAATTCTTATGGTTGTTTTTAAATTATTAAAAACTACTATTTTGAGAAAACAGATATTTTCTTTACTGCGTTTTTGAACTGAACGTAAGTAGCTATTTCATTAAACTGACTGTTATTTATATTTTATTTTCATATCCTTTGTCACACAAGTTCACATTTATTATTTTAAGGTTTAGATTTAAATAATTTGAAAGATCAGATTGTTGTGGAATTAATATTAATAACCCTAATTAAGAATTGATCTGTACTATTAATAATCTTTTAACTACCATTTTTTTAATATTGTTCAGGATTAAACGATGATATACATTCTAGACCAACTGAAGAAAGAAAACAAACATAATTAAACGTACCAAACGGATGTAAGAATATAGGGAGGTGTCTAAATGATTACTAAATGGAGTGTTGAGCTAGTAATTGCGAACAATAGAAGCTTGCCATAGAAAATAAGGAAGCATGTTCAACAGAGGGTTATACCCAGCCATGTGTATTATCAACATAACGATGACGAATAGCTTGCTTTGTCGGTTTGGGGGTGAAAATCGTCAATATTTGCCTGTGAGTTTCATGTGAATCATCTTTTCACACTTAAGCCAGCAGCACAAGTAGCACCATAACTTGTAACCAATAATTAGACATTATTATTACTATGGGTGTATAACCTAAATGCATAACGCAAAAGAGGATGCTGTAAGCCAATTACAATGTTGTCGTCAGTTGTGTCGCAGCGTGTGTAGACGGCTTAGGCATCAAAACTAATGTCGTATCATGATAATATATTTTATTTGTTCCAAACAATGCTATGCGCATTACAAATAAAATAAGCTGAGAAAAAGTGATTGATCTGACAGTAAAATTATTTTTTTACTTTTATTAAACATTGCCATAATTATTAAAAAATTCGCAAGTTAAATTCAATTCATTCATTAAAAAGATTATTGTTTCATCTGATTCAATTATTAAAAAATATATATTTATTCTTTGATTTATGATCAAAAGAATCATTTATTTTAGTTGAGTAAGCAATTAACAATTTGAAAAGCACACAAAACAAACAATAAAATTAATTTTATTGAATTATATAATTAATAATTAGCAAACTTTATGTAACGTGACTCCAGCCAATTTCCACAATCTTCTGACCTTTAGACGACCTCTGTAATAATGTCGAACTCGCTGTTACTTTATTTAACACAGGAGCACATTCAAAGTTTCCCATTATTTAATTTGCATTAATATTATTCAAGCAACAGTTAATTAACATGCAAACAAAAATGGAAAAGTTTAGGTAAATTAGGGATTTTAACGAGTATTCAAAATTGAATTATTCATGGCTCTTTTATGAAAGGGTCCCTTTTAATTGACTAAAAAAATGGTTTGTTTATTTGGCCGTTTTAAAACTCTTCCTTGCGTTGCAGACCGACCAAACAAAACTGATCATAACAAACAAATTTACAAATATGTACTATGACCAAAAGATTTTTATCCAGTATATTACGTTTCTTTGGCGCTTTTCAAAATAAAATAAGCATATTACGTAAAAGAAACAAATAATCAGATGTTCGCAAAAAAAAATTCCAACGGAATAGTAAAGAATACATAAATAAATGTAAACATGTATTAAGTAGTAATTTTTAATTTTAATTTTGATGCTCATTGTTTCATTTTTGCATATTTTACATTAAATATTAAATATTGATACTTACAAATAAATTAATTTTCTTAATGACTTTTTGGGCCATTTTAAATTCTGCGAATTATGTTTGAAAAGAAACGATATGAAAGACGACCATTTTGCATAAATTAATCATTAAAATGAAATATTTATGATAATATTTATAAAATATCTTAACGACCAATTTAATTTAAATTTTCTGAGTATAATATTTGATATTTTGACCCAGTTCTCAAGAAATTTGGTAATGAGCTTAATTTGTATACATTTTTCTCTGAAGTCTCGGTTAAAATGCAGCCGAGTACCAACGAATTAGAAACGAAACCTTTATAAAGCTTTCAATATTGCCTCGTTTCCTCCAGAATTAATGTTCTCAATTATGCAGTCCGATTACCTCCATAATTACTATAGAATAATTATTCAATCTAAATTATGAATTCGACGATAAAAGGCTATGAAATTAATTGGATGTTAACATAGCAACTAATGACTTGCTTATAATTAAGATTAAATCCAAGCAATGTGAGGCAATACTGTAAATAATAAAGTATTATACAGTTTTTTCCTATTAGTAAATATTCCAAGATTCTCATCACAATACTATAAAGCGATCTCAAATACACACTACTCTAAAACAGTTTAAGCTGTTTTTTGAAAACGAATAACTTTTGTGTTAGTGAAATAAATTGTTAAAAAGTTATTTAATTTTTTTGAGTATAATCTTGCAATTAAAATCACAATGATTAAATCAAGTATCGTTTCCACCCAAAACGACTCGTTGCCAATAGTCAGTCATCACATATCAAATATGCCATTCATTGAAGCAATGAAAAAGTTGATTTAATAATACATTATGAATAACGCGAAGCTTTTCAGTGTTTTATTCAACAAAGTTGCCAAAGGAAAAAGCAAAAAATCTTAATACATCCAAGAAACAAGATGAAAACAATATCCCGTTTCCTAATATACATTCTCTCTCTATCCCCAAAATTTATATGTTCCCCATTTTAATGCGATCGCCGTGGCTCTCCGCCATATTGTTTTTCGGAAATAATGAATAAAACATCGCGAGGCCTGTAAAAAGTTTTCTTTGTGCTAGGTTCTCTCTGGTTTTTTTCCGCAGATAATTATTCAAACTTAACATGATATAGAAGGCACCCCTAATGAGCGACTGGAACTTTGCTGGGGCGGAGCTTAATTGGATTTTTCCTTATCGTTGATACATCATACGGGAGCCCTAATTATTTAATATGTTAACATGTAGGAAGTTCTCTCTGATATAAGATATCAATATGTAGAATTCAACATACATAGACTGAGTATGTATATATATTATGAGCATCAACAAATTTTAATCTACTGTACTATAGTATATAATTTATACGTAAATGTTAGTAAGTAGTAAAATACAATGGAAACCAATACAATTGAATGAGTATACTTTTCTATCAAAAGAATTTTATGCGTCCGTCGATCAAATAAAAATACCCCATTCTTTGATGTTCCATAAATATGTTTGGGCACTTATTTTATATATTAATTTTAGATTAATGTTAATCAGGATGCGTATTTATTTACCCATGCAGGTATTAGTATGTTTATGTGATTAAGCATATTTTTTTCACACATTGAAAACAATTAAAGAAAACTCTCAGAAAATATCATCGTGACTTGTGAGGGATTCGAACCCACATCCCCAAGCTTTCATGGCCGGTGCATTTATCCAACTATGCTAACGAGCCACTGCAATTTAGTGAGAATTTTCAATAATCATATTCTACATATGAACTAATATGCTCGGGCTAATCAATATTTAATGATTTGCAAACACTGGACTTTTTAATTAAAGTAACAAGTGAAGCATTTTTATATCCGAAGCTGGTTATTATTATTTTTAAAATCTATTGATGTTTAGCCGAGACGCGCACCATTCAATTATATTAATTTTAGATTAATGTTAATCAGGATGCGTATTTATTTACCCATGCAGGTATTAGTATGTTTATGTGATTAAGCATATTTTTTTCACACATTGAAAACAATTAAAGAAAACTCTCAGAAAATATCATCGTGACTTGTGAGGGATTCGAACCCACATCCCCAAGCTTTCATGGCCGGTGCATTTATCCAACTATGCTAACGAGCCACTGCAATTTAGTGAGAATTTTCAATAATCATATTCTACATATGAACTAATATGCTCGGGCTAATCAATATTTAATGATTTGCAAACACTGGACTTTTTAATTAAAGTAACAAGTGAAGCATTTTTATATCCGAAGCTGGTTATTATTATTTTTAAAATCTATTGATGTTTAGCCGAGACGCGCACCATTCAATTATATTAATTTTAGATTAATGTTAATCAGGATGCGTATTTATTTACCCATGCAGGTATTAGTATGTTTATGTGATTAAGCATATTTTTTTCACACATTGAAAACAATTAAAGAAAACTCTCAGAAAATATCATCGTGACTTGTGAGGGATTCGAACCCACATCCCCAAGCTTTCATGGCCGGTGCATTTATCCAACTATGCTAACGAGCCACTGCAATTTAGTGAGAATTTTCAATAATCATATTCTACATATGAACTAATATGCTCGGGCTAATCAATATTTAATGATTTGCAAACACTGGACTTTTTAATTAAAGTAACAAGTGAAGCATTTTTATATCCGAAGCTGGTTATTATTATTTTTAAAATCTATTGATGTTTAGCCGAGACGCGCACCATTCAATTATATTAATTTTAGATTAATGTTAATCAGGATGCGTATTTATTTACCCATGCAGGTATTAGTATGTTTATGTGATTAAGCATATTTTTTTCACACATTGAAAACAATTAAAGAAAACTCTCAGAAAATATCATCGTGACTTGTGAGGGATTCGAACCCACATCCCCAAGCTTTCATGGCCGGTGCATTTATCCAACTATGCTAACGAGCCACTGCAATTTAGTGAGAATTTTCAATAATCATATTCTACATATGAACTAATATGCTCGGGCTAATCAATATTTAATGATTTGCAAACACTGGACTTTTTAATTAAAGTAACAAGTGAAGCATTTTTATATCCGAAGCTGGTTATTATTATTTTTAAAATCTATTGATGTTTAGCCGAGACGCGCACCATTCAATTATATTAATTTTAGATTAATGTTAATCAGGATGCGTATTTATTTACCCATGCAGGTATTAGTATGTTTATGTGATTAAGCATATTTTTTTCACACATTGAAAACAATTAAAGAAAACTCTCAGAAAATATCATCGTGACTTGTGAGGGATTCGAACCCACATCCCCAAGCTTTCATGGCCGGTGCATTTATCCAACTATGCTAACGAGCCACTGCAATTTAGTGAGAATTTTCAATAATCATATTCTACATATGAACTAATATGCTCGGGCTAATCAATATTTAATGATTTGCAAACACTGGACTTTTTAATTAAAGTAACAAGTGAAGCATTTTTATATCCGAAGCTGGTTATTATTATTTTTAAAATCTATTGATGTTTAGCCGAGACGCGCACCATTCAATTATATTAATTTTAGATTAATGTTAATCAGGATGCGTATTTATTTACCCATGCAGGTATTAGTATGTTTATGTGATTAAGCATATTTTTTTCACACATTGAAAACAATTAAAGAAAACTCTCAGAAAATATCATCGTGACTTGTGAGGGATTCGAACCCACATCCCCAAGCTTTCATGGCCGGTGCATTTATCCAACTATGCTAACGAGCCACTGCAATTTAGTGAGAATTTTCAATAATCATATTCTACATATGAACTAATATGCTCGGGCTAATCAATATTTAATGATTTGCAAACACTGGACTTTTTAATTAAAGTAACAAGTGAAGCATTTTTATATCCGAAGCTGGTTATTATTATTTTTAAAATCTATTGATGTTTAGCCGAGACGCGCACCATTCAATTATATTAATTTTAGATTAATGTTAATCAGGATGCGTATTTATTTACCCATGCAGGTATTAGTATGTTTATGTGATTAAGCATATTTTTTTCACACATTGAAAACAATTAAAGAAAACTCTCAGAAAATATCATCGTGACTTGTGAGGGATTCGAACCCACATCCCCAAGCTTTCATGGCCGGTGCATTTATCCAACTATGCTAACGAGCCACTGCAATTTAGTGAGAATTTTCAATAATCATATTCTACATATGAACTAATATGCTCGGGCTAATCAATATTTAATGATTTGCAAACACTGGACTTTTTAATTAAAGTAACAAGTGAAGCATTTTTATATCCGAAGCTGGTTATTATTATTTTTAAAATCTATTGATGTTTAGCCGAGACGCGCACCATTCAATTATATTAATTTTAGATTAATGTTAATCAGGATGCGTATTTATTTACCCATGCAGGTATTAGTATGTTTATGTGATTAAGCATATTTTTTTCACACATTGAAAACAATTAAAGAAAACTCTCAGAAAATATCATCGTGACTTGTGAGGGATTCGAACCCACATCCCCAAGCTTTCATGGCCGGTGCATTTATCCAACTATGCTAACGAGCCACTGCAATTTAGTGAGAATTTTCAATAATCATATTCTACATATGAACTAATATGCTCGGGCTAATCAATATTTAATGATTTGCAAACACTGGACTTTTTAATTAAAGTAACAAGTGAAGCATTTTTATATCCGAAGCTGGTTATTATTATTTTTAAAATCTATTGATGTTTAGCCGAGACGCGCACCATTCAATTATATTAATTTTAGATTAATGTTAATCAGGATGCGTATTTATTTACCCATGCAGGTATTAGTATGTTTATGTGATTAAGCATATTTTTTTCACACATTGAAAACAATTAAAGAAAACTCTCAGAAAATATCATCGTGACTTGTGAGGGATTCGAACCCACATCCCCAAGCTTTCATGGCCGGTGCATTTATCCAACTATGCTAACGAGCCACTGCAATTTAGTGAGAATTTTCAATAATCATATTCTACATATGAACTAATATGCTCGGGCTAATCAATATTTAATGATTTGCAAACACTGGACTTTTTAATTAAAGTAACAAGTGAAGCATTTTTATATCCGAAGCTGGTTATTATTATTTTTAAAATCTATTGATGTTTAGCCGAGACGCGCACCATTCAATTATATTAATTTTAGATTAATGTTAATCAGGATGCGTATTTATTTACCCATGCAGGTATTAGTATGTTTATGTGATTAAGCATATTTTTTTCACACATTGAAAACAATTAAAGAAAACTCTCAGAAAATATCATCGTGACTTGTGAGGGATTCGAACCCACATCCCCAAGCTTTCATGGCCGGTGCATTTATCCAACTATGCTAACGAGCCACTGCAATTTAGTGAGAATTTTCAATAATCATATTCTACATATGAACTAATATGCTCGGGCTAATCAATATTTAATGATTTGCAAACACTGGACTTTTTAATTAAAGTAACAAGTGAAGCATTTTTATATCCGAAGCTGGTTATTATTATTTTTAAAATCTATTGATGTTTAGCCGAGACGCGCACCATTCAATTATATTAATTTTAGATTAATGTTAATCAGGATGCGTATTTATTTACCCATGCAGGTATTAGTATGTTTATGTGATTAAGCATATTTTTTTCACACATTGAAAACAATTAAAGAAAACTCTCAGAAAATATCATCGTGACTTGTGAGGGATTCGAACCCACATCCCCAAGCTTTCATGGCCGGTGCATTTATCCAACTATGCTAACGAGCCACTGCAATTTAGTGAGAATTTTCAATAATCATATTCTACATATGAACTAATATGCTCGGGCTAATCAATATTTAATGATTTGCAAACACTGGACTTTTTAATTAAAGTAACAAGTGAAGCATTTTTATATCCGAAGCTGGTTATTATTATTTTTAAAATCTATTGATGTTTAGCCGAGACGCGCACCATTCAATTATATTAATTTTAGATTAATGTTAATCAGGATGCGTATTTATTTACCCATGCAGGTATTAGTATGTTTATGTGATTAAGCATATTTTTTTCACACATTGAAAACAATTAAAGAAAACTCTCAGAAAATATCATCGTGACTTGTGAGGGATTCGAACCCACATCCCCAAGCTTTCATGGCCGGTGCATTTATCCAACTATGCTAACGAGCCACTGCAATTTAGTGAGAATTTTCAATAATCATATTCTACATATGAACTAATATGCTCGGGCTAATCAATATTTAATGATTTGCAAACACTGGACTTTTTAATTAAAGTAACAAGTGAAGCATTTTTATATCCGAAGCTGGTTATTATTATTTTTAAAATCTATTGATGTTTAGCCGAGACGCGCACCATTCAATTATATTAATTTTAGATTAATGTTAATCAGGATGCGTATTTATTTACCCATGCAGGTATTAGTATGTTTATGTGATTAAGCATATTTTTTTCACACATTGAAAACAATTAAAGAAAACTCTCAGAAAATATCATCGTGACTTGTGAGGGATTCGAACCCACATCCCCAAGCTTTCATGGCCGGTGCATTTATCCAACTATGCTAACGAGCCACTGCAATTTAGTGAGAATTTTCAATAATCATATTCTACATATGAACTAATATGCTCGGGCTAATCAATATTTAATGATTTGCAAACACTGGACTTTTTAATTAAAGTAACAAGTGAAGCATTTTTATATCCGAAGCTGGTTATTATTATTTTTAAAATCTATTGATGTTTAGCCGAGACGCGCACCATTCAATTATATTAATTTTAGATTAATGTTAATCAGGATGCGTATTTATTTACCCATGCAGGTATTAGTATGTTTATGTGATTAAGCATATTTTTTTCACACATTGAAAACAATTAAAGAAAACTCTCAGAAAATATCATCGTGACTTGTGAGGGATTCGAACCCACATCCCCAAGCTTTCATGGCCGGTGCATTTATCCAACTATGCTAACGAGCCACTGCAATTTAGTGAGAATTTTCAATAATCATATTCTACATATGAACTAATATGCTCGGGCTAATCAATATTTAATGATTTGCAAACACTGGACTTTTTAATTAAAGTAACAAGTGAAGCATTTTTATATCCGAAGCTGGTTATTATTATTTTTAAAATCTATTGATGTTTAGCCGAGACGCGCACCATTCAATTATATTAATTTTAGATTAATGTTAATCAGGATGCGTATTTATTTACCCATGCAGGTATTAGTATGTTTATGTGATTAAGCATATTTTTTTCACACATTGAAAACAATTAAAGAAAACTCTCAGAAAATATCATCGTGACTTGTGAGGGATTCGAACCCACATCCCCAAGCTTTCATGGCCGGTGCATTTATCCAACTATGCTAACGAGCCACTGCAATTTAGTGAGAATTTTCAATAATCATATTCTACATATGAACTAATATGCTCGGGCTAATCAATATTTAATGATTTGCAAACACTGGACTTTTTAATTAAAGTAACAAGTGAAGCATTTTTATATCCGAAGCTGGTTATTATTATTTTTAAAATCTATTGATGTTTAGCCGAGACGCGCACCATTCAATTATATTAATTTTAGATTAATGTTAATCAGGATGCGTATTTATTTACCCATGCAGGTATTAGTATGTTTATGTGATTAAGCATATTTTTTTCACACATTGAAAACAATTAAAGAAAACTCTCAGAAAATATCATCGTGACTTGTGAGGGATTCGAACCCACATCCCCAAGCTTTCATGGCCGGTGCATTTATCCAACTATGCTAACGAGCCACTGCAATTTAGTGAGAATTTTCAATAATCATATTCTACATATGAACTAATATGCTCGGGCTAATCAATATTTAATGATTTGCAAACACTGGACTTTTTAATTAAAGTAACAAGTGAAGCATTTTTATATCCGAAGCTGGTTATTATTATTTTTAAAATCTATTGATGTTTAGCCGAGACGCGCACCATTCAATTATATTAATTTTAGATTAATGTTAATCAGGATGCGTATTTATTTACCCATGCAGGTATTAGTATGTTTATGTGATTAAGCATATTTTTTTCACACATTGAAAACAATTAAAGAAAACTCTCAGAAAATATCATCGTGACTTGTGAGGGATTCGAACCCACATCCCCAAGCTTTCATGGCCGGTGCATTTATCCAACTATGCTAACGAGCCACTGCAATTTAGTGAGAATTTTCAATAATCATATTCTACATATGAACTAATATGCTCGGGCTAATCAATATTTAATGATTTCAAATCATTAAATATTGATTAGCCCGAGCATATTAGTTCATATGTAGAATATGATTATTGAAAATTCTCACTAAATTGCAGTGGCTCGTTAGCATAGTTGGATAAATGCACCGGCCATGAAAGCTTGGGGATGTGGGTTCGAATCCCTCACAAGTCACGATGATATTTTCTGAGAGTTTTCTTTAATTGTTTTCAATGTGTGAAAAAAATATGCTTAATCACATAAACATACTAATACCTGCATGGGTAAATAAATACGCATCCTGATTAACATTAATCTAAAATTAATATAATTGAATGGTGCGCGTCTCGGCTAAACATCAATAGATTTTAAAAATAATAATAACCAGCTTCGGATATAAAAATGCTTCACTTGTTACTTTAATTAAAAAGTCCAGTGTTTGCAAATCATTAAATATTGATTAGCCCGAGCATATTAGTTCATATGTAGAATATGATTATTGAAAATTCTCACTAAATTGCAGTGGCTCGTTAGCATAGTTGGATAAATGCACCGGCCATGAAAGCTTGGGGATGTGGGTTCGAATCCCTCACAAGTCACGATGATATTTTCTGAGAGTTTTCTTTAATTGTTTTCAATGTGTGAAAAAAATATGCTTAATCACATAAACATACTAATACCTGCATGGGTAAATAAATACGCATCCTGATTAACATTAATCTAAAATTAATATAATTGAATGGTGCGCGTCTCGGCTAAACATCAATAGATTTTAAAAATAATAATAACCAGCTTCGGATATAAAAATGCTTCACTTGTTACTTTAATTAAAAAGTCCAGTGTTTGCAAATCATTAAATATTGATTAGCCCGAGCATATTAGTTCATATGTAGAATATGATTATTGAAAATTCTCACTAAATTGCAGTGGCTCGTTAGCATAGTTGGATAAATGCACCGGCCATGAAAGCTTGGGGATGTGGGTTCGAATCCCTCACAAGTCACGATGATATTTTCTGAGAGTTTTCTTTAATTGTTTTCAATGTGTGAAAAAAATATGCTTAATCACATAAACTTATTTTATACTTAAGAAGAAAATAGTATTTTATTTATGAAATCGGGATAGTTTAAAAATCAAGAAAAATCAATTATATTACAAAATAAATGAGCATATAAATAACAGATCTAACATTGATAGCATGAGAATAGAAAGTAGCAACAGAAGTTTGTAAATAGTTGTTAGAAAGCGTTGTTTTAGAAAATGTATATATATTTCTTATTGATTACAAATAATTACTAGCACTGCGTATTTCCAACTCCAATTCGACATGTCTCTGGGTCTGATGTTTCAAAGAAGTTCCATACCCACAGTCATTACTAGGGGACTCCTGATTAAAGCTAGTTCTCTTTGCGCACAATCGGAGTTCGGTCCCGAATAAACTGTTCCTTTGAATGCCTCTTGGTAGAAGACGCTTTACGATTTCTGATCGAGAGTTTGCCAGTTTGATGCTCGGTCTGGCAGAAAATCCCGCCTATACATAATCACACCGCAGCCATATCATAAGCCTCATATACAACATTGCGAACGAAAAATCTCTTCATTTTAATTGTTTTATTCTATGTCAAAAATATAGAAACTCAACTGCAAGAAAAGACTTGTATTTGACGATGTAAATATGATATGTAGTTAAAGATACCGTGTAAGATGTAACAAAATAATATGAATAATAAATAATAGATATCATCAGAATAAACTCCCGAGTACTTCAAGTAGTCGTGAGACACGTGAATCTAAATATTATCTAAGGGTGTTTTTTGCACCCTCGCGCGTGTACACAGGGACCAAGTGTGAACAGGGTCGGAGGACGCGACGCCTCTGAGCCTCCCCCGGGTGTAATTATGCTAATTAGAGTAAGATCAGGTTTCCACGTGCCCCGGGGGCTGTTATTTTCTCATCTTTCATGAGCACTTGTAATTTATTTTTAAAGAAACGGCGCGCCTTTTTTTTCGCTTTTCTCTTGAAGACGCGCGATACTCTGCGACCGTTTTACGCATGAATTTAGAATGTTTAAGTTATCTTGTAGATGAATATTTATTAAACTCGCAATTTGAGAGTTTCCGCTCTTGTTTTTGTATAAATATTTATGAACATTGTATCAATTTGGTCCGATTTCTAGAAGCACTAAAGCGTTAAAAAAAAAACGTTTGCATCAGCTATCATTGTATTGACAATTTTTATGTAAATTCAGAAACTCAATGAATAACAAAAAAAGAAAATCTAAACAATTAATTTTTTTAATAAAAGCAGTTGTAAGTAAATAAAATAACACTCTGAATAATATATATTGATTTATTAATGATTGAGTATAAAATGACGTTATTCTTTTTTGTTAGAAAATAGCAAAAGTTCAATAACCTTCTGATTTAGTTGAATCAATTATTTTGACGAATATTGCTATGTTTATTATCTTGAATTCGTGTTTATATTAAATACGAGTATGTGAACAACCTATTATTAAAGCATAATACTTGTATCTAAATTAATCAAATATGCTACAACATTGGATAACGAAATTCACAGAATCATCCAATATGAAACACCCAATTAATTCTACTTTGGGTATAAACCGCAGTTACCCACGGCAATTAAATAAATATAAACAAATGTGAAGACATAACCAATAACAATGTGTTCGTGGAAAATACGTTTTTATTATTATGTAAGACATAATACCATTTATGAGAATATTCATTCAGCTTTCGGGCTTCAGGCTCTATTGTAAGCATAATTACTAGACAAGTTTTCTGGCTTCAGGCGCAATACAAATAAGCTGAACCTACGCGTCCTGATAACCGAAAACCTCTTATCATTACCATTTTGTTTCGTAAATTATATTTTATATTAAACATAAAAACTTTATAAATACTATATAAATTACCAAGCAGACAAATGCTTTGCTACGATATACTGCAAACTCTGAAGTAGTAAACAGCAAAAAGTTGGCCTTACCTTATTATTTGGCTCGTTAAAGCTACATTACTGTGCACATTTTTTTTAACTAAGCTTTTGCATAACGATGAAGTAGTGTTAAAACATATTTTATATCAATAAAATATTTTTTTCTCGGATGTTCTATGAACATCATATACATTTTATATATACAGTGTACAAGTTAGCCAGATTCGTACTTTCAACAGGTACCATGAGGCGAATCTTCAATAAAAGAGAGACGTCAGAAAGTAAAAAAAAAAAAAAAAAAAAGCACACACGTACACAAACATGTTTATGTATGTATGTATATATAAAAATAATATATGTGCGTGTGTGTATGTTTAATATGGGTGCGCACATAGGTCGTCTCACTTCCGCCCATGAGTCACAATCAGTCCGTAGTGTTGACCGCCAACTGTTTTTTTTAGTGGCATGGCCGCCGGAAACGCCCACGGCAAAAGCGCTTTGACGTCACACCGGATATGGCGATAAAGCTCCCGCAGCCTCGGACACTCAAGTTTTAGTACTCAGCCTTCAAACTTCACCCTAATTCTGGTTGATAGTTATCCTTCTTAGATCCCACCGTTCCTATAAACTGTAGACTGAAGATAATCGCTGGCTTAATACAATTCTTATGAAAAGTTTAATTCTGAAGATCAAAAGGTTTTTTGTGTTTAAGCTTAAGTTTTCACGTTGATATATGGCACAGCATTATTTATTTGCTTAAATACTTTAACCTTTTTATAAATTTTTTGATGTCACAAGTAAAAAAAGAAGCAGCCCATCTTGGTATTATTATAAAAAATATTTTTTTTTCAAAACGTACCAATTTTTTTTTTTAAATTTCACGTTCTTATATAGGATGTTTCATTATATCTAAGCTTCATAATCTAAAAATATTTAATTTATATCAACAAAATATTTATATATTCAAATATAAAATGAAATATTCGTCTTTAATATTGCTTTCAAATTTAACAAAGGGGTTGATGACGTGATAATTCATGCCAAGAAGGCTGTAAACTATAAACAAAAAAAAATAGGAAGAGGAAAGAGGAGTGACCAGCATTGCATGACTGCGTCCCTTTATTACAGCAATAACAGATTACCGGAGGGCGCGCGGAATCGAGTCATAAACCAGGGGAGATATTACTCGAGGATCCTTTTTTATATTTGTTTTCAGCGCTGAGCTTTCAGGGATGTAAAAAAAAAGATCGATGTAATTTACGACACAGAGGCCGGAGCGTACCTACACCTCACCGCCTTTATCTCGGCTTACTTGAAATTCAATAAAATGGAGGCTCTAAGTACTCGGCGGCCTCGGTTCAAACCTCAAACTCGTAGGCGCTATCTGCAGTCTTCTCTTATCACCCGTGAATTTTAGTACTTAATAAATATGAAACGCCAAGAAAAACACCCGTAATGTTTAATACTTTAAAGTCGATTTATGTTTTGCTAAAGTACTACTGATGTAGCAAATACTCGTTTAGTAAATCAATCACTAAACTATTCGTGTTGAATTGACTTGAAGCATTTAGAATATAAAAACATAGACGATATACTAAAAAGTCTTCCCATTTCAGAAACAGGAGTTAATTTACTCTCATTTATCACACTATCTCTCTATATCTTTTCATTTTTATAGATCTAGATTTTTTTTCAGTTTCAGAAACTTTCAGTCCATTGATTTTTATACAATCGAATGAGTTATAAAATGTAAATGTATTTTTTAAATTTATTTTATTTTTAATCTTAATTACGCACACGTTTCAAAACACATTAAATTCAGTTTTATAAATCGCTTTTAAATTGGTATTACAATTCTAACGGCGAGATTTCTATCAAAAATCCAATCTAAAAGCTATTTAGCAGTACCTTCAATAAATTATTACACCCACGAGTACAAAAATCAAGATTAAATACATACTGTATCGATATTTATTCAGTATTAAATAAAAGATTTCTACGTTGCCTCCGAGTGACGTCAGACGTTAAAAAGCGAAAAGGGAGAAAAAAAAACCACTTACACAACTTGAAATTTTATAATTTTTATATAAATACTAGAAAGAGGTTACTTTTGGTCTCCAGAATAACTTGAATGATAAAACTATGTGCTATATTGCTGATCGGTAAATATAAAATATTGTTTTTGGAATAATAAATATACTTATTAAGAATTATTTAATAAACTCTTTACAATCTCAGCCACTTGATCAAGCTCTGACTGCCATAAGCTCAATGGACTCAATGTCTTATAGATTCAATAAAACAGTCTGGTTAGGTTAGATTGCTTTTAAGAAAATTTCTGTCATAATTTGATATCGTTTATTTCAAAACAAAGGCTATGTTTTATTCATTGATAAATCCAAAGCATTCAAACACCATTATCCATAACCATTAAATCAAGAACCTTTTGATAAGTCCCATGAACTAATGACATTAAATACCCTCATCTAATGATCCGGCTACTGACTCGTGGCTTATACATTTTGTCATAAAATCTAACGATTCCACAACTTGTTTGGGCAAAGCACGAATAAATTCCCTTTGAAAAAAAAAGGCATACAGTGTTTAGAATATTATTTTTGTTTAAACTCATTATAAATTTGTAAGATAGTTTGAATTTTATCGACGATTAGAAAGAGAGAGCTTGTTGAATACGTCGCGAACTGTGCGGACTTAGTACGAGTATTTCGGTTTGTGGAAGTCAAACAAAGGCCACAAAGCGACAATCTTGCGGATATACAGCCCGGGGAGCGGAACACATAACTGCCGCTTGCGAAAGTTTTTTACGCTCCCTCACTTATTAGGGGTTTGTCGGAAGCGGGGGTAGGGGGCGCGGGGGCTGCGTAATGCCCCGATACCAGAAACCAGAAAGGAAAGTAATGAACAAACTGCCTGCCCATTCCTCTTCTGCACATTATTTGCTACTTCTGTTTTGAAAAGTTTCGCAATATTGTCGAGTGGATGTTGCATTCCGAGAAACCGCTTTACCATAATTCAAATAACAAGGAAAAATACTTGTACACGTAATAAACTTACACAATAAAGTCGAATCTCTTCACAAACAAATCCCGTGGGATGGCATTGAAATTTCTTTACTTAACGCTGAATTTGTAACTTTATATATAATTTGTATTTGTAATACATACAAATAGCTAGAATACTAATGTTCAAGTCAAAATAAGCTAGCTAAAAATGAAACTAGAAATTACATAATACAAATAACAAGCAACTTTGGATAAGCTTTTCTGGGGGCTCACGATTCACATCCTATCATTTCGAAATTTTGAAGTTTAAATTCAATTCTAGAAAGCACTAACGTAGGAAATAAATCTGAGATTAAACTTCTCATGAAAAAGGTAAAAGTGTATTGATTGAAGAATGTATCTCCGCAGTCCAAGCCTACCCCCGGCTACACCCTTATCGTGGCCCACCAGCCTGGCTGACTTAATACAAATTTCAAAGAAAAATGTCTCAGGAGTGAGCTCTCTCCGCAGGTAAAGCTACAGGATGATTCTTGCGATCACTTTAATTCAAAATATTACATTATTTCTAGAGTAAAATGAGATTTGAGACAAAATGTAGCACATTTAACTACTTGAGAAAAGTATAATGTGCAAGAGACATAACAGTGAAAACTCGCTGAAGATTCAACAAACGTTATATTGTCTCAGTTTTTATTCATGGAATTAAGGCCTAGACACTTTAGACAGCTACAATGCGAAAAATTAAAAGAATCCTTAAAAAACCATGAGTTGACAACATCACAAATGAAAGATCCTTATACAGAATGCGCAAAGAAACAAAACTCCCGGTGATGGTAAAAAAGCATTAGGTATTCAATTTTGACCATATATTTCGAAATAATAAATATAGCATCCTACAGATAATTATTCAATAAAAAAAGTGATATGATGCGAAAAAGTACTATGCAGACATTTACTAAACAAGATCTACTTAAGTTATGGTTTATCGACGTCGCAGTACAACCGAATTGTGACGTCATTAAATCATGGTTACGTAAGCCAGGCTTAACGAATAAATTTGCGTAACACGATACCGTTCTGCGTTAATACGTGAATTATTCCCCTGAAAACACCTTTGACTCAAGATCTGAATGAAAAAAGACATTCTTCTTTTAATTATTTCTATTATAGTACTGTAATGAATTTTGATTTTGTCATTTTTTCCTAAATCTTAGAGATCTCTTTCATTTAACCAGTTTTTCTCTGATTTTGATCTTGTTTGCGGGTCAAATTTTCATCGCTGAATTAGACTTTGAAAAAATAAATCTTCGCCATTTATTTAATTGAATTGGCAAGAAAAAAAATTCAAGCTCACTAACTAAGCGAAAAAAGTCATAAATGTATTACAAATTCCAAATAAAAAGAACATTCTAGTTGCTTTTTTTGCAACCCACCCTATGTAAGTATAACAGACTGGACTTTACCAAACTTACGAAAAGCTTGTGAAAGCTTTTTGTGAAAAGGTAAGATTATTATTTCAGAAGTTTTGATAAGAAATATTGCATGACAACAGTTTTCTTAAAAATACATTAGTAAGCCTCTGTGTTATTATATACCCAGATGATGGAATATTTTTTTACTAGAAACGTGTATTTACATTGGCCGTTCAGTCGTGCTGTGTTAGGTTTGATCGCCAGCAAAAAACTTATTGTACACTCAGTACAGCTCGGAAAGAAAAATAACACAGAGGATTCTGTACTTGTATTATTACTTCATACATAAATGAATCCATATTCGTTTATATGGCCACTTAGCCTTTCTGTGCTAAATCGCAAGCTACTAAGACGCCTAGTACACTGTCTCAAATAAAATTTCAGTACTTTTTGAAAGGAGTATTCTGATAAAATTAAACACATTTAAAATAAAACGAATAAATGATAATTATAAATTACAAATTATTTCATAGTTCAAAGTGTTGATAAAAGTAATAACCATTTTTAATTTTGAAAAAGATTGTCCCATTTGGGATATGCATTTTAGGGAGTGAGTTAAAGCATTGAAATAAATTTAAATATTCACAATAAAAAAAAATAGCTGTTCATCTATATTTTTACAACAATACCAATATGACCGCATTCATTCATTTACTTGATTTTTTGTATGATACCATGACAAATATACTTCAAAACGAATAATGATAAATAGTTATTTATTTACAATTATATACTTAATGATTTGACTTGTCTCAAGTCTAGTAAGTATAAAGCTCATAAAAAGCAGCCAATAAAGTTGATTGCCATAGTTTTTCTCGTAATCTAGCACGATGCACAATCAAATATAGAGGATGGACGTTTGGTTAAGCCATATTATCGTTTCCAATGCGATTTAGATATTTGAAAGTAAGCCAAATGGCCCACTCGGCGTAATGTGCTTCAAATATCGCAATCGTGACCTCAGCTATGACTTCAACTGAGCTATTTTGAAAAATAATGCCATTATCACAGATACACGACAAACAATTTTTATAAGTGAGTCTATTATGAAAGGAATTCTTGGCAACAGTGTATAAACACTTATTTAGATTAAGTGTATATTTAAGTAAACAGTGACGTTCAGTAGGTTTCAAAAAGTGCAGTTTTATTTATTGAATCTAAAACAACTTTGATAAAATACTTTTACTGTAGTGCAGTATAAAACACTTAATGCAAAAAAAATATAAATGATGTAATGTAAAAGTAGTAAAAGTATCAAAGACTCCACCATAATTTTAGACTGACGGTAAAATGAACATACTCGCATATATAAAAATGATAAATCTATCTTCAAATGTGAGACTGTGCGCAAGCATATATCTGCTCTATGTAGCATAATGATTATTTCAGGTGATTTATTACAACGCATAATAAAATCTCAAATTAAAATAATTATTTATATCTCATTTAACAGATTCGTCGAGCTATTCATGACTTTTATTCGTCGTTAGATTTAATTATAAATTAATCGATAAGTACAATTTATTTACTAATGCATTTACAAATATTAGATATTCTAAAAACTACCATGTCACTAGTACCACCTTATCTTCTTTTTCTCTGTATTAAATTAACTGATAAGGTTTCGTTAAGGGTAAACAAAGTATAAGTGTCCACTTTTTTTTATAAATCGAAAAATATTGTTTATTATTTTTTTTCTGAATACAGTTAACCGTGATCTACTTTAAAATACCGAACTGAGTTACTTATTATATATTTTTATTTCTAATGTTGCAAAAATAATATTAAAAAATATATAATGCGAAAAATTGTTGAAGTAAATTTTTTTAGCATTAGTAAATCAATATAGTTCACAAATCACAACTTATAAATTCAATGTTATAGAGGTGTTTTTATTATTTGAAACATTAAACTTCTTGGTTTTGAAGTAGAAATATATGCCGATTGTCACTTCTTGACCATCTCACTGAGCATATTTATGCTGAGCCAGTGTTCATGGTTTTCTTATGGAAAATAGTATAGTAGGTCCCCGGGTCCTTCTACATCGCAGTTTTATATTTGTTAGAAAAGTCTGCGTATTGCTGCTGCCCAATAGCATTATTATATACCCCTTACAATGCTCTGGCTTTTAGATTTGATGCAACAACAGCAGGAGTGATGGCACTTTCAGAGCTTAAAACTCAATAAAACCAATAAGTAAAGAATATAGATACAACCAAAGAAACCAACGTCTGTAATATTTTTCCAATGGCCCATCTATTTTTTATCTCAAACAATTCTATTTATAATACAATTTTTTTGTATCATTTATGATTACGTTTTTTATCAATAAAAAAAAATCGGCGTCTTTTTCGCAACTCGCATAATCAATGACAAGCACGCGCAGGTGCATCGACTGTTGTGAATACGAATACAAAGACACGGAATCGCCTCACCAGAAACCGGAACCGCAACGCTGACCCGGAAGAGCCATGTCGGCTCCGTTTCATTTGGCGTGATGCACGCCGCCGGAAAAACTTCGTCCAACCACGCCGCAGTGGGGTAGAATGAAACGAAAACCATAAACCACCGGGTGGACCGCAATAACAGTAACGCTGCCCTTGCCGAGCTCCGAATACTTCCGAGCCTTAGAGAATGGACAACATTTTGTAGCGCTGTTGCTACCCGCGGCTCTATGGCCGGTCATAACAATTCCGACCCGATACGAGCATTGTATCCGGCTCAATTAATCAGTATTTATATTTTTATTCACACCATTAAAACTCGTCTAACTTTATTAGCTAATCTATGTATAGTTTTGAGGCTTGTTTATTTCAAATCCACTAAGCAATGGTCGCACCTTCATACTGATCCAACACAACGTATTTAGGGGTCTAGGTCCCACAATCGAGTTTTTTTGATCATTTTCTAGTCCGTTTTGCGAAAAATCGACTGCACCTATCAAAAATATTTCAATGCAAAAAGTTTGATACATCCCTTTTTCCGAACACAATATATTTTTATTTCTTATAAATTTACTATTAATATGATAAATATGTGTTTTCCGATTGAAGTGTAAGAATTTGGAGATTCGTCCGGTACATTTTCCAAGAATCCTAAACATTTAAAAGTCTTTTTTTTTAAATTGGAATTGAAAGATTAAATATAAACCATGTGCGTCTTATAAATTTAAAAATTAAAAAAAAAAAATCTTTAACAAACTTTGGTTTTGAAAAGTCGTCATTGTATCCAATTTTTCAACATCTTCAAGATTTTATTTTACCCAAAAAATGGACGTAAATTAAATAATAAAAAATTGGTAAATATAATTTATAATTTTTTCAATACTCTGTAAAAAAATCAACTTTCGACATAAAAAAATAAAGTGACAATTAAATTAATTAAATGACACGATTTCGCCAGGTAATGGACTGCCTCTTTTGTCCGGTTGGACACCAGAGGCAATTAAAAGGCTAGAAGCAACTGCCTTAACTTTTAGAATATTAAATGTGAGCACTAATATAATTGCCTTGTCGTCAAAAATATCGAGACTTGCAGGTAAATAATGTAGCTTATTGACTATGGGATCTCGAGTTTGAGCTATAGTATATAAGTATTATACTCGTACATATATATTTATTGTTTCCATATTTAGAGTAAAAGCAAAACTTAATTTTGTGTCCATGTGTATTAAAAAATATTTGAAAAATAAGTGTAACACGTTTGTGATCACCTGTATAAACAAATATTCAGGTATTGTTCATTTGTGTGTGTTTTTTTTTTTTCGTAAATAATTGATGATTCCAGAAACTGAAAATAACAGCTGGATTATCTTGCTTTATTGAGTCTAAAGCTTTATGCCGCTTATGCCCCGGATCTCCGTGAACTTCCCTATCCCAGGAGTTAGGGGAGACTTTAGGTTTGACCTACCCTCACCGTGCTGTCCCACCCCCCGCTCGCGATGATGTTAGGATTATCAGGGTGGCAGCAGATGGACACGATCCTCCCTGCGTGGAACCGTTTCGCGAAACGGGCTGCTAGCTTATCCTCGCGGTTCTTGAACAACACTTTGACCTGCAAAAAAAAAATTAAAATTAAAAAAATAAAACTTTAAAAACATATTTTTCACGATTATTCAATATTCAGATACAAAAGCGATATCATGTGAACAATTTTTGAATTTATCAAATTTATAAAATAAATCGATAAATAATATCTTGTAAGCCAAGCGAAACCCAAAACAATTTTTTTATTTAAAAAAATATAATTATATTTTTATAAACTTTTGTACAAATCTTGATTTGTTTTATTCAAAATTTATGCATTTAGTAATATATTTTTTGATTTGGTTTCTAAACAACTTTGGTAATAAAAAAACAAACAACGTAATAAAAAGGTAACGTGCAGAAAATATCGCTGATGTTGGCAACAATCAGACCCTGTGTGTAGATATATCGTAAAAGAGACCATGAACGCATTTTGAATATAAAAAAAATGTTGACATAAATATTTCCTCATTTTAAATAGACGCAAGTGCTCCGATTCGTCTTGCCAAAGTAACCGTAGAAATTCTACTTTACAACATCGGGAATTCCCGCAGCGAGAGAAGAGCACCATTTTTTCCGAGCTTTATGTCCTGTAGTGGAATCCAGTTTATTGGACTTCATATTAGATATATACACGGGGGCGCCTGTACGCGCCGCGTTCGAGTCGAGTTAATTCACGGCGCAGATATAAATCAAAGATTCCGCGAATGTTTCCATTAATGGCGGCGTTGGAAGGCTCATAAAGCTTCGAATTCGTGCCGCATTAAAGGAAATTACAATCCACGATCCGAGGAGGCTGGAGCCTCGGAGCGAAGCGTTTTTAATTACCCGGCGGAAGTAATTACCTTCGAATCTGAATAAGAAACCGCCCCCGCCGCGGCGTCGCATTAAAGCTTTTGATTATAAGTAAATTATTCTACAAAAAAAAAAAATGAGAACAAAGGCTGCGACGACGTGAATGTGAACATCAGAAAAACGCAGCGAAACATTTTCCAGTTATTAAAACAACATAATATTAAAAAAATCATAGAATCGCTGCTTATATAAACCATTACCTGTTCTTCTCCAAGTGCCTTTTATCAGAGTAAATTGGTGACATATTTATCCTGGGCCTTATTCCCGATTTCCAGGCACTGGAATAAATTCCTTATCAACGTTAGTTTCTCATTTTTCCTTAGACTTTCATTGAACAATTAGCTGTAGAATTCTATATTTATTGTTTCGAAAAATATGGCATACGCTTTTTTTCCCCCATTATCGGGAGTTCTCTTTCATTGCGAATTTTGTGCAAGACTCTCTTATTACCTATGAAAATTATACTCACATCTATATTTATTTAACCACATACATATTTAAGCATAAAGTGTACCTCTCTATCTAACACCCAATCGTAAATTATTATTTTTATCACGTAGGCTTACGCAACTTAATCTGACGTAAATGTGTGTGTGAGTTTTCACGTATGCACTGCTAATAAGCGACATAAAGCAAAATTATGTTAGCAACACTTGAGTACTATTTAATCATCTCAACTAATAATTCACTACTTCACATATCGCCTCCCAAATACGTAATCACATGTACAAAAATAAGTTTCAAAATTGAGGCAAATGTTAAATTTTTCAATGTTTTATAGATTATTACCCATCGACGTTGGATTCTTATAGGTCATCAATTCAAACCGATATTTGTGTCAGAAATGAGGTTGTCGCTGATATTATTTAATAAATAATAACAAGAAACCATTATTACTTGAAAACAAACGACATATTGGAAGACTGAATCCCTGTTATTGTCTCTATTATGAAATCTGTGTTGAAAAGCTTCCCCCTTACGTCCCACCCCCTCTCTCCCTCTTATTACAAGAATATTATACGATACACTCCAAGCTTGTCGAGCACCAACTTGTACTCGATACCCAAACTCTTTGGACGAAAAGACTTTCTCCTTTTTCAATATAAAAAGAGTTTTTTTCTCGGAATGAGCTACCCCCTGTGGTATTTATTGATTTAGTCACGTACGCGTGAAATTTTTTTGAAAGTATACCGGGTGATTCTGATATTTTTTACAAACGTTTGTAACTGCTGCTATAAAATAAGTACATTCAATTTTTTGAAACACTATCCAATTTACAATATACGAAATCTATGGTCTCTCTTTAGCAAGTTTATTACTGTGCAATGTAAAACGTGAACAATAATTTATTAATTATTTAGATTATTTACAAATAACATTGGTTTGCACTTCACAAACAGAAAGAGAGACAGTTCATTAAGAGACCCAAAATAAAGATAGAGGATATAATTATAATGCCTTTTACTTCTGAAGTAAAATTTATACTTAGATACTCTGATTAAAAAATATATAAATAGGTTTGTAAAATAGAGAATATTTCCATAACGTTTACAGCATTGGATTTTATTATATAAGCTCACTCAGCTTCTGACTCTTGCGAAGAAGTCTAAGAATTTCTTATCTGGATGTCTATTGTTGCAGGCATGCTTCATGTAGAAATATTGCTCGGTACCTTTTTCGTTTCTATGTCGTAGAGCCTCACTCTTTGGCAGCGGCTCGCCACGGCCACGGAGTCTCCGCCGGGGGAGAAGTCGACGGCGCTTATTTCGTAGACCTCTGGAAACAAAAAAAAAACCAAGCTACAATTGGCCAGCATAATTAACAAAGTCCACAAAAGTCGACGGGGTGATTCGGAGATAGGGCGAGCTAGCCACTCGGCAGCTGTCTGCAAAAAGGTTCCGCAGAAGAAAAACACACGAAAGTAAATACACTTAACCACGAAAAACCATGTACTGAAAATTGGAAACGGAAATATATATGCATACATGAATAATATTGATAAAAAAAAGGTAAAACGTTTCATCAGGAACAAGAGTGATAAATTATTTTTCTGCTCCTTTCTAAAAACTCTAATAGTAAGACTATTCGTGGCTCAGTAGTCACTAGTTTGCTTACTGTCCATAGCGTCCCTTGTTTAAATTGAAAAATTGTTTTCAGGCTCCGGGGGTAAGTAAAAATCTCCGTTTGTTCAGGATTTATCTGAATTCGCAGCAAACAAGTACTCTCTGAATACTTCAAGCAGCTTGCCGGTCTGAATCGTTCACTTGAAGCCTCGTAATCGCATTTAGCAAAAAAAAATTGAGACTCCTTTTTCAGATCGTCTGAATTTGGATTTCTTTTCTTACAGAGTAAATATGCAAACGATCAGTGCAACACTGGTTTGACTTTATTCATAATATTTCAAATAAACATAATAAATGCACGCCATATATCTTATTTGGCTGTTCCGATGCAAACACTTGCAAGAGTGAAGAAAATAAAAGCCAATTGACCTATCTATAGTATTTGATATCGTATCTGGTGCTATTTACATCATCAATACTGGCTTTATAGCCTTACATTATATAAATTCTCAAATCATTGATCCAAATATTTCAGAATTAATAATTCATTTCATAATAATAACATTTCAGGGTCAGAAATAAATAAATAATTTCTAGTGAATAGTTTAAATACTATTCTTCAATAAATTTTAAATGATTTCTCAGTACATATTATAAATTATTTAATGTGAAAATTTTGTTGCCTGTCTTGCTATCATGTTAAAGATGGCCACTATTTATTTACCGGTTATTACGAACATCGGAATAAATAAAGTCAATTGATCGAATAATTAATTAAATATCAGCAAATAAATTATTTTTTTTGTTGATTTTTATTCGATAAACGTATTATTCCAAGGGTTTATTCATCCATGAAGAATTAATGAAATTGAATTATTTGAACGCATTATTGAAAATTTCTTTGATCAATATTCAATATATGATTTCCCATTGACTGTGCGAAGATTTAATTACTTGAGTATTATGTATTATACAAAAATTCATGATTTAGTCAGTTATTATTATTTTTTTACTTATCCGTGCTAAGTCGATTATGCCCATCACTAGTAAGTGAGTGCTCGTACATATATTTTCCCGTGTCATACATAATGTAGGAACTTGCATACTAATTGTTTTCCAGGAAACTAGTTCAGGCAAAGGCTACGGAAAATAAACAGGCTGCGAGGTATCTCGAATTTGAATATTACAGTACATCACTCCCAGGGCCGCCACAGCCAGGCGTGCTGGGGGTGCAATGGACAGGGGTTGTTGAGCGAGGGGGAGTCGTGTTAACCTTTCAGTAGCTAATTTTGACAGTGGCTAGAAGCTCGATTGCTGATTTTAGGGTCTCGGGTTTGAATCTGCGTAGTGGTCTTTGAAATGGTTTTCTGTGATTTCATTGTATACAACCAGTGATTCTTCTACATCAGTGCTTCTCAAAGTGGTCCCTACGGACCCCAGGGGGTCCCTGGGATAATTCAGGGGGTAATTAGAAAATTAAAATCGATTTGGGGGTCCAAGGTTTAATATAAAATAAAAAAATTGTGACATATTTTTATTAATATGGAAGTTAAAATAAATAACAATGAATACATTATTAGCGATTTTTACGTCCTAATTAAAACATATGTCGATTTTTTTTATTAAACGTCAATCAGATGCGTATTTATTACCCATTACGGGTTTATTATATTATTACTAATATGATTAGGTACATTAGTTCATATATAGAAGATGATTTAAAGAAACTCTCAGAAAAATATCATCGTGATTTGTGTGGGATTTGAACCCACATCCCCTGGCTTACATGGCCGGTGTACTAACCCTTGTACTAACGAATCACTTCCGTTTATCGAGAATTTTTAACAACCAGAGAGTTTCTTTAAATCATCTTCTATGTATGAACTAATGTGCCTAATCATATTAGTAATAATCCTAATTAAAATATATATATAGACAGGTGCATAAAATACAAGTAATAACAGGCATCGCGGTGAGTCAGGTAGGTTAATACAGGAACGCAATAAAGTCGATACTTGCACCAACTAATTTATAATATGAATTTATGTAGTTTTTCACCCAGGGTCCGTAGGCAAGTTTTGACTATGAAAAAGGGTCCGTGGGCCAAAAGAGTTTGAGAGCCCCTGTTCTACATCTATAGGAATATTTTTCTCAAAGGATTTTCTTTCTGTTGAGTCCAGGTTCGAGCTCGAGGTTTTACAGTTGTCGAGCGAGCACATCGACAACTGTAGAACAATAATAAAGAAATGAATGTTTATAACCATCGATAAAGGTGTCGACTTCAGGTCCTTCTTCATTGCAGCGGTACCAGCGCATGCAGCCCTTCTCGTTGCTGACTAACGCGCCGAGAGCCCCGGGGTGGAAGCACGCGCTCGTGGCACTCGGAGCACCTGCGTGGGGCGCCTTCCAGGTGTGGAGCACCTCCCCGGTGAGCCCCTCGCGCAGCTGATCAACGACCAACGAAAACACCCACAAAAAAAAACTTTTTTTTTAAACAACAATTTCACTCATAAATTAAATATTTTTTACACATATTTTTTCTCCACACAACCTCAATAACGAAAATAGAAAAATCCATGTGCGCTACCGCCTAAGCCACACCTTGTAAGCCCCACAATCGTATTGTAAGCATAGCCCCAAGAACTACTGTAAAAACCAAAATAAAATAAACAAGTGTTTTTCAACAAAGTGTAAAAGTGGTTAAAAAAAAAAAAGCAATTGTTTGTTTTTAGACTTTAAAACCACTGACATAGTTTTATTAACACACTAGGCCAGATTTTTTTAACCTACAAAGGAGTCGCGTATTCAAAAGGTTGAAAAACACTAGTCTAAACAATAGAATTTATATGGTTGCCGTAGCTTATAAGGCTTACCTTACGAATTTATAAAATGGAGACTATTGACGAGACATTTATTACAAAATATATATCTGTATGCTGTGATTCTTCAGCACCATAAAACTGGTGAGAGCAATAGAAGTATACAAAAAAAGAATACATGTGAAGCGATTTGATGTTAAATTGTAGTAGTAAAAATAGATGACTGTGTACATTATTTGATTTTATTTTACAATGTAAATATAAGTAGAAAATTACCCATGTATAAATTGAATTGGATAATTTACTTTTACGTTTGTTTTGTGATTTTATTTGTCTGGTGAAAACTCAATGAAAGTACGTAAGTAAAAAGTAAACAAATAAATGTTATTCATGTTAAAATTAACCTGTACGCATCCGCTATTATGAGCTGTGATTAAATATTCCCCATCGTGAGAGTAGTCCATAGTTGTCATGGCTCTGAATTCTTGGAGTATCGGATGTTTATGTACGATGTGGTTTTGAGCGTAATCCTCAAAGCAAACACCAATAGGCTCTTCGTCTATTTCTTCTTCTTTAAACTCCGTAAATTCGTCAAGATTCATTTTTCCGGCAAATTTTACAAATGAAATTGACTGATAAATTCATGGAGATTTTTACTTTAACAAATGACATAAAGAATTTTGTTTTTTTTTAGTAAGTAAGTGTAACCTATAACAACCTATAATTAACCTATTTTGCGGATTTTTCAAATTCTTTAGTTTTTTTTACATAATTATAAAATTAATTAAACAATTCATTCGTAAAGATTTTTTTTTTTATAAATTATAAAAGAATAATATTTGTGCGGTTTGAGTTTAGTATTGACATCTATGAAAAATAATGTAAGACAACAAACAAGACCAATTTGATTTGTATTTAAATTGTTACATTTGTACACAGATGTCACTTTTTAAATATTTTTAATAAATATTAAATAATGGTATTATTTTTATTAAATCTAATTCGTTGTTTTTTTTCAATGCCTACAAATGAAAATAAATTAAAAATAATGTTTCTGACCAATTAACATAAAAGGTCTATTTTTTAATTACAACTTGTTTCAAGAAAATATTTTTTATTAATGGCGTACGTTTATAATCATCCTAATTAAATAAAAAGCATAAAATTATTTTTAAAATATGAAAAGTGCTGTTTATTAGTAAATAACAGGAGAAATTATTGATTTTTGTATATATACATACAAATAGTAAAGATGAAATATTTGTCTCACTGGTAACATTGTGGTCGCCATCCTGCATTTCTTGGTGCGTTGCGGGTGGACACTAAACCGAAATCGATTTACAAATTGACTTGGAAAACGCATATTTATAACTTCGAGGTGAGCTATTAGCATTGTGTAGTGAAATATTTTCGCTAAGGAATTAATCCTTTTGTCGTTTCCATACTTCTTACACGATAAACGGGTGTGGTGTCAATGAACGCGTACGAGACTGTCATGGAAGACTGTTTTGTTGTGAAAACACGATAGTATATACAACCATTTTCCGCTCTCAATATGTGTTAGACGGTAAATCTGGATCGCGGTCGCGCATTGTGCAATCGAGGATTAACGCAAAACATACTTTTAATCGTCCCACCTGTTATGATTGCATCGTTTTAATGCACTTGTTGTAATCAAGACGCGGCGTTGCCAGGTTTATTTGTAAACTTTTTGTGTTTCATTGAGATTTATTTTCTTTACTATTTCAGGTGTTGTGTTGAAAATCCTCAGCAGCCATGAGTTATCAGCTGCCACCGTCTCAAAATAGGACAAGTAAGTCTCTCAAATGGTTATTATTCAGTATTATGAAAGCATTTTTCTCACATGAGTCACCAAAGGTAAAACTCACAATACCTATCTTTGATGTGTTGTTTCTTAGAACTGACAATAATTTAATGGAGCTCGCTTGATGTCGTGGTTCTTACTTTTTATCATGCTGGAAACAGTAAAAACTCGTATTTAGCTCTAAAATTGACATGAACCCTAATTTAAAATTGCAATATTTATTTTATGACTGATTTCCTTTTAAGGTACATCATTTTTATCATTGCTTATCAGCCACAGTTTTGCTGCTTTTAAATGATTATTTGTCTGCTAGTCTGTTAGTCGTGTAAGATAAAAAAAATCACATGAATTTATTTGAATTTAGATACCTACAGTAATAATGATTCACCATGAGATAAATATATTGTATAATTTAACTCTAATAGTATTGTGGTCAATTCATACAATACTCTGATTATATTTGCATTATTTTATATATATATAACGTAAAAATAATATATCCAGAGGTTGAAAAGCCATTCTTATGAAGCCAGGTAGTTAGTTATGAGAATAAACTGCATATTGACTCAGTAATAATGATAGTAAAAATCTTATTTTGTACATTTCATATCAAATCAACAATAATTCCGTCCCCAAAATAATTAACAGTAGTAAGTAGTCAGAAAATAAAACCAATTGTCTTATATTGTTATATTCAATTGAAGCAATAGAGTAATATATAAAAATTAAGTTATAGTTAAAAATGAATATCTTTACTTTGTAAGTTTTGTTTTAACAGTTCTATTTTTTTTTAAGTGTCCCACAATAACTACCAAGGGCCGGATGTGCCAATGGCTAACAGCAAAGAGCAGACGTTGCTCTGGCAACAGGGCGCCTATCTGGGAGACTCTGGTATCAACTCCGGGGCTGCCACTCAGGTGCCCTCCCTCTCTGGCAAAGAGGATGACGACATGGAAGGAGACCAGCTGATGTTTGATCTGGATCAGGGCTTCGCTCAAGGATTCACACAGGATCAAGTTGATGGTATGTTATGATCACTTTCTTCAATATTTTTTATACTTTTATGTTTAAAATGAATTCATTCTGAATAAATTTATTATTTATTCCCTAGTAACAAATTGTAACAATAATATTAATTTACACCATACATCTTATGCACTCAATTTAAGTGAAAAATACTATTAGTTTCTAACACTAAAAAAAGTCTAGAAATGCACTTTGCAAATAGCTCGATCAATTTTTCATATATATAACATTTTTATTCTAAAGCTGCAGTTCTGATATTAATCTTTATTTTTATTTTGCCAGACATGAATCAGCAACTGTCTCAGACTCGTTCCCAGCGAGTGCGTGCTGCCATGTTTCCTGAGACTTTGGAAGAGGGAATTGAGATCCCTTCCACTCAATTCGATCCGGCTCAGCCCACAGCTGTCCAGCGTCTGGCTGAACCCAGTCAAATGCTGAAGCACGCTGTTGTCAACCTTATCAACTATCAGGATGATGCTGATCTTGCTACCAGGTGTGTAGTAAATTTCATAAACTGATAATAATCTAAAGTTATATGAATCAACACTCAGTTTACTTATTATTAATCTTTAACTATATTTTAGAGCTATCCCTGAATTGATCAAGCTGCTGAATGATGAAGATCAAGTCGTGGTATCTCAAGCTGCCATGATGGTACACCAATTGTCTAAGAAGGAAGCATCCCGCCATGCCATCATGAACTCTCCGCAGATGGTGGCCGCTCTCGTCAGGGCCATTTCCAACAGCAATGACTTGGAGACCACTAAGGGGGCTGTGGGTACCCTCCACAACCTCTCGCACCATCGCCAGGGACTGCTGGCCATCTTTAAGAGTGGAGGCATTCCTGCCCTTGTCAAGCTTCTCAGCTCTCCAGTGGAATCCGTGCTCTTCTATGCTATCACCACCCTGCACAATCTTCTCCTTCACCAGGATGGATCCAAGATGGCAGTGCGCCTTGCCGGAGGCCTTCAGAAGATGGTGGCTCTTCTCCAGCGAAACAATGTCAAGTTCCTGGCTATCGTAACAGACTGTCTACAAATTTTGGCCTATGGGAACCAGGAATCCAAACTAATCATCCTTGCTTCTCAAGGACCGATCGAACTTGTCCGCATTATGCGCTCTTACGATTATGAGAAGTTGTTGTGGACCACCTCCCGTGTGCTTAAGGTAACCAATTTAAATATTTTAATCTCTTATATATTTTATTTATTCAGATCACTAAAATCAATTTAACTAAATTAATTGATTCAATTGTATGTTCAATGTTCATGAATTTTTATTTGCCTCAGGTACTGTCTGTGTGCTCTTCAAACAAACCTGCTATTGTGGAGGCCGGAGGTATGCAAGCCTTGGCCATGCACTTGGGTAATCCCAGTGGCCGTCTGGTGCAGAACTGTCTGTGGACTCTTCGCAATCTTTCTGATGCTGGAACAAAGGTACAGTGATCGACAAATGAACATGAAATAAATGTATTTTAATTAGCGTACAAGTAATTAACTGATTTGATATTGAAAAACCTTGAGAAATCATTAACTCATTACTTATTGTGAGAGTAACAGAGAGCATTCTTAAATGAAGAAATTGGCTTTTACTATGTGGAATGGTTCTCACAATATCCATTGTTCTCTGTATAAAGAAATCACAAGTGCAATATGTTTTTTTGAGTGTTTATGTTTACTTGATTTGTAATAATGTACTTAAATATTTCAATTGCTTTGGTTCTACTTCCAGGTTGATGGTCTGGAGAGCCTGCTGCAGAGTCTCGTTCAAGTGCTAGCCTCCACCGATGTGAACATTGTGACTTGCGCTGCCGGGATCTTGTCCAACTTGACTTGCAACAACCAACGCAACAAAGTCACCGTTTGCCAGGTTATAATTGTACATTTGTACTTCATGAAATTTAAAAGCATGTCAATTTAGTCCCCACTAGGCAAAACCTACTTGAACTAAGTAATTTATTTCTTTGTGATAAAAGTGAGTGCCTGTGGTATGCCTTTAAATAAAGGGAGTTTTCATATTCAAACCCACTCTGTTTAGTTTTCTTTTTCTTTTTTGCTATTGAAAAATTTTGATATGTATGATGTTGGATAAACAGTGATTTTGCAGCCATAGAAATTCAGTTACTAAAAACATTGACCTTTTACTGACTCACTGTTACACATTCAATTGCTAAGTAATAAGTGATCTAATAATGATTCAGGGTTGAACATTGAATATTTCAATTTATCGTTACTTTGTTTGCAGGTTGGAGGCGTGGATGCGTTGGTTCGCACAATAGTGAATGCCGGTGACCGTGAAGAGATCACCGAGCCTGCCGTGTGTGCGCTGAGGCACCTTACATCTCGTCATGTGGAGTCTGAGATGGCACAAAACGGAGTGCGCCTCAATTATGGATTGCAGGTAATGTTTTAATTCTTATTAACACTATTCGAAATATAATTTATGCTAATTCCATTGTGATAGTTATTGAGGTTATAATGTTTAAATGTGATACTAATGAGCCTAAGTAATATGGGGACCTTAGATGCTGTCGATAGCATCTAAATAAATAGATATAAAAATAGATATAATATTTAATAGTTTCTGATAGGGTGTGGCAACATACAATTTTAATATTATTATTTTACCTGTATTATATGGTGTTTTATTTTATTAGATTTATCTGCTTATATATTCATTCAGAAAATGCAAACAGATGAATATGAGAATATTTGACAACACAGGAAAACATTTAATTAGAATTAATTGGTCCGCAGAGAGGATACATGTCATTGTATTTATTTTAATGGATTATAAAGAAATTTGATATACCCCCATTGCAGCTGCTTAAATAGACTACATTAAATTTTATCAATATGACAAATGCCTTTTTTTTAGATGCTGTTCTCATTCTTGATATTTGGTTTGTGTGTTAGGTGATTGTAAAGCTACTGCATCCTCCATCTCGCTGGCCGCTGGTAAAGGCGGTGATCGGACTCATCCGCAATTTGGCGCTGTGTCCTTCCAACCACGCACCACTCCGCGAGCATGGCGCTATACATCACCTTGTGAGGCTTCTCATGCGCGCTTTCCAAGACACTCAAAGGGTAAAGTGAATTCTTTATTTTTAACTTTCTTTAAAAATTAAAACATTACGAATCAAAAAATATATATATGTATATTTCAAATAATTGTTAACATGTCTTTTTGTATTTGTGACATTACATTGCCTTTTTTTTAGTAAAAAATGTTGTATTACAATGGAATTCCACCATGTACTTATTAATTATAATAACAATTGACTTAATATTAACATGACCTTACTGTTACCTATTGGTTTGATGCTGAGTGGTTGCCAGTTTGCTTCATTTCTAAGTTAACATATCTTTGTTTCAGCGCACGTCTGTATCGAGCGGCGGAGGCTCTGTGACGGGCAGTGGAGGCGGAGGCGGGGGTGCTTACGCAGATGGCGTGCGCATGGAAGAAATTGTTGAAGGTGCAGTGGGAGCACTGCACATTTTAGCCCGCGAGTCCCACAACCGCGCCCTTGTGCGCCAGCAAAATGTCGTGCCAATCTTTGTACAGCTGCTTTTCAATGAGATTGAGAATATACAGGTACATTCAATAAATGTTTTGTGTATTATAGCTTTGTTTAAAAACCATTTCATTGGCATGTGCAACATAAAATCTGATTATCTTGTATCAATTAGCAAATTATTCAATTGGGTCCAATTATGTTTGTCAGGACGGGTATTGAATCAGCAAGCTATTCTTACAGCAAATAGTGTTAAATCTTATTATTTTGTTTGGACAAATTTCTATTAAATGACAATTCATGGTATCTAAAAATATATGTATTTAGTTGATGTAGGTTTAGTATTTTTTAAAAAATATATATGTTTTTATTATCTTCAGCGTGTTGCTGCGGGAGTTCTTTGTGAACTAGCAGCTGACAAGGAGGGAGCCGAGCTCATTGAACAAGAGGGAGCTACTGCACCTCTTACTGAGCTGCTGCACTCCCGCAATGAAGGCGTGGCTACCTATGCCGCAGCCGTCCTCTTCCGCATGTCCGAGGACAAACCGCATGACTACAAGAAGCGCCTCTCCATGGAGCTTACCAACTCCCTCTTCAGGGAGGACCAGCACATGTGGGCCAATGATCTCACCATGGCTCCTGACCTCCAGGTAAATGCACTCACTATCTACACCACATCCCCCCCCTAATGGGTACTTGCTGAATGAATCATCTTGAGTAATATCATGAATGTTTTCATTTGATTGTAGCATTTTGAATTTGATTTCATTAATTTCAACATCATTTTAATTATGATTTATTTTTTCTAGAATTATTATCAGTTTTTTTTATTTCAGTCTAGAATATTTTAATAAAAAAATTGTTCTTTACAATTTAATAATACTTTTGTGAAATATTTAAGTGTGATTTAACAATGTAACAGCTAAATCATTCTGAGTGGCACATTGCACCAAACATCACTCGCTTCTCGACACTCACAAGTATGTATGTGACTAAACAGTTGCTTTCTACTATGGTCATTTTTTGACGGAATATCGACCAACTTGTCACAAACTGCTGACGAGCCATGCACTCACATCGCTGCAATCTCATTATGTTAGGTTTTAAAATTAAAACTTGTTCTACTTTCTCGTCTCCGGAAGCATCTAAAAGTGAGTTTAAATTAGATTATTTTATGTTTTATAAATAGTTTTTCAATGTTACTAACTTTGCTTTATTCCATTTTGTGTTATTTACTGTAAATGTCTAATATTACATATTTACAAAAATAAAACTGAGAGGTTTTTTTACCCTGTAAATAAATACAGATTCATTAAATCACACTTAGATATCACGTTTCAAGTTTTTTTCTAAATTCATATTTCCATGCTGTTGTAGTTGTGGATGTGTTTGATCGTTAGTATTACCTATTTCACCTGTTTACAAATTAGGACATGCTGGGACCTGAACAGGGTTATGAAGGTCTTTACGGATCAAGACAACCATTTCAACCAGGTAATGTTTCACAGATTCCAGGTGACGGACTCATAACTAACCCACTAATATCATGTCTGTACTAACAATGCTTAGTGTATCTAACATGTACTATTGAATTGTCATCATGTAACTATCCTGTGGTTGGGAAGTTCAAGTTATACAACTATACGGTATTGTCTCAGACTGTTTATATAAAATTGAGAAAGTGACCATGAATTGGAATCATGTAATGCTAAACGGGGCCATTATCCAATCTTGTACCCAATTTTATTTATTACGTTTAGTTAAAATTACTATTTTTCATAAATACCATGAATATTTTTTAAGGAATCTCTTTTATTTTTTTCAATTGATGGCGAAATGTTTATCCTATTTTACTAAATCATAAGTTTGATTGTAACACTTTTCTATTTTATATATTCTCAGTCGTTTATACACAAATGTTATTAAAATAAAGTCTTGCATTTGGTATACATTTTGTTATAAAAGTAATTTCTATAGAAAATACTAAGTGATAATTTCAAATTGACGTTAACATATACAGTACTTCCACAAACAAGAAACAAAACATTTTAAAACTCACAATCGCATAGACATTCTGAAATTCTCCCCCTACATTGTTCAACCTCGTTAAACAGCAAACATTCCAATTATATACTCTATAATTTCATTCATACAGTTTATTCTTATTTTGCTTGTGATCTGTCTCAAGTCAAATTGACTTAAGCACTGAAGCAATAAATACATTTCTTGTATTATAAATATTTATTTCATACAATTACTTACAATTAATTACAAACAGGGACACATACATTCTTCTCATGCTATTTGGATTATAATGAAAATGAAACAATCTAGTGCGTTATTCTAAATCAACAGAACATTGTTTTCATTATAACTTCTAGTTTATTAGTATATTTTCCTGTGCAGGTGTCGGTAGCACTTGTGTTGAGACTAACATGCCACACGTGTAGGTTTGAAAAATGTATTTCTTACTATAACATGCTTCTCTAATCTTTTCATGCAGCTTAACCAGGGGCCCATGTATCACTAAACGCAGGTGACGGTTGTTATGTTATCTCGACTCCTTTGATTCAAGATTGGTAATGATAACTATGTGGGATTTGGAAACGGGAGGCAAGGCTTGTCAACGCCTATTTGATTCTTTTGTAAATTCTCAGACCAGTTTGACATGATACTATTTAATTGATTACCAGCCGTGACTGTGCTCTGTTGCATTTTTACTTACATACAACATGAATAGTAATCCGAAGTAGCTCATTTCAAACATACCCACATTGATGTCATGCTATCGTTCTGTTTCAAATATTTGCGTGTTTAGTATAATTATCATCTTTTGCTTAGGTGTAATTCTTTATTGTGTGTATTTCGTATTGAAGAAACTTATTTTTACTTGTTTATTATAATATCAGAAATATTTTGCCTAAAAGTAGTTTGAGGTAAGTTTAGTATTGTTGCATGTTTTTGATATAAATATGTGATTAATATAAAATCAAACATTGCATAATTTATGCAGAGCATTATGGTGATATAGTTTTGGTCTTCTTACATTTTAAATTAGTGTTTAAACGTAAGAAGTTTTAATAGAGATTCAGTTTACATAGAGGCGCGATATAGTAAATCATTATTTTGACAGAAAGAAGACTAGTGTTTTTGATGTGTAATATAAAAAAAATATTACTCTTAACAAATTTACAATGTTATTTGTCATATTGATAGCAAGAAACAAATTACTGTAGTTTTTAATCGGTTGGTAAACTGTTCATGGTAGTTATAAAATAAATCTGTTCTGTGAAAACAAGGAAATATTTTAGTACCACTGATGGTAAGAATGAAGACATCCCTACACATTGAAAGATTTAATTAACTTCAAATAATAAAACCAGCTATAAACATTCTAAAAAGAAAATGGAATGTCTGTGTATTATTTCTAAATTGTATCTTCTCATTAACAACGTGTAAAAGGAGAAAGTTTTAGTAAAACTATGATTTAAAAAATATTAATCAAAAAAATGTTTGCAATTTAAACATTTCTTTAGTGATAGAGTTGATTTCTTTAATTTGTGATATTTCATACTGGGATTAATTGTCATTGTAATTTTCAAAGCTAATATGTAATGTGGGCCTGTTTCCAGGGTATGACCAGATTCCCATAGATTCCATGCAGGGGCTGGAAATCGGTGGGGGGTTCATGGACATGGAGGTGGGAGGGGAGGGCCCAGGGGGAGAGCCTGGCTTCCCCGACCCGCCCTCAGACAACAACCAGGTGGCCGCCTGGTACGACACCGACCTTTGAACTCTCGGGACCGCCCCGCTGACTTTTTCATATAGTTATGTTTTGTGATAGTTTAAATCTATATTTTCCCTCCTTTGTGTTTTATCATTATGTTTTTTCTTTAAGTCCTGTTCATGTAAGCCAGCCTACTTAAATTTGATCGTCGCAGACTTTATTGGAAGTCGACGATCTTCTAAAATGGAAGTCCCCTTTTGGGACTGAATGATTGTAACTCACCGGCTTTTATATTTGTAAAAGCCCCCCGTCGAGCAAATTTCTTGAATGATCATCGGTCAGGTCTTTGCTACTGAATCGAATTTGAATGAGTTTTCATGAATTATTAGTTAAATGGTAGCTAACAATATTATTTTTAAAAAAATTTATTTGTTTATAAATTTATTGACATATTGATTATATTTATATATATTTTAATTGATTTTACAATCAAACTAAAATCATGAAGTCTTGATGCATTATTAAAATTTGAATAGTTATTATATTATGCGGTAAAACGAAACACGTATGAAGTGGTCATCAGTCAGCCCCCTGTTACTTCATTACTATTCACCTAGCCAATTTTCAACAGATGTTCTTTTTCTAGATGCGGGCTTATCGGCTCTATACTAATTGATAAGTTTTATTACGGTTTACTGTAGTGGTAAATATTCATCTAAACCTAAAATTATTGTATTTAGCAAGAATTATAGCCGTTACATGACTTGGTTAGACTGAACGCGTGCGGTTGAAGAGCCTGCATTTTCTTTCTGGAATTTTCCTTTTTGGTAGATATACGCGATGGGATGAAAGGGAATGCCATAACGGGATGATGAAAGGGATCCATACCAGTATTTGAAACTTGAAAATTAAGAGCTTACATAAAAGGTAATAACATTTTTTATTAAACGTAATTAGATTAGTATATTGATAATATTTAGGTGTATTTTAATAGGTATATAATTCATATCGTAAATATTTATAAGACATTTTTATATTATTTTTATTATTCATTATGGTCTACTTCTACTTGAGTGTACCTTTGCATTTCTTAAAATAGTATAATTCATCATCGTGTATCCCGCATAGTTTGCGATTATTTACATATTCTCACAAATGGTTTTATGATTTCTGATGTTTATTTTATTTTTTATCTACTATGACTTGAGTGTTGCGGTTTGTTAGAGAGATAAGAACTCTGTTAAGTTATAGATACCTATAATATTTACGCAATATTATCTTACATTAATACGAACAGTGCGTAAGTGGAAGCCATGCAGCGTTTTCCATTTTAACCATCTTAATTAGAAAATTATTTTGTAGAGTCGATTATTTATTATTCATGTGATCAATGTACGAAGAATGCACATTTATACTTTCATTTGATTTTTATTGAAAAATTATAACTTGCACTGATAATGTTAAGAGAAGAAAATTAAAGCACACTTCTATGTTTATGATAAATCCACTTTGGTTCATAATGTAAGTAAAACGTAGCGAGGTTAATGTGTAAATTGAATTCTGAGATGAATGACATCTGATCCGCCATTTGGGATTAGGAACCGAATCGTTTAATGAAATGTGACTTTACAATGTATACTATGGTGGATTGATAAGAATATAATTATTATAATTAGTACAATTGGGTGTTTTATTTACTACTTCCCTTGTTTTCACAACTATTAATAATATTATGAAAGAATGATTATTGAATATTTACAATTTAAAGGTTGCAAAATTGATGCCTTACCTGAAAAAACAAAAAAAAACTGATGAAAATAGGCACTTGCAGACTATTCATGCTAATTGGAGTAAGGTTTATCGAGGTCATAATTAACTTATTTATCAAAAGATCGAGCAGATGAGTGGGTTTATTATACTTTAGTGTGAATATTGTAATTGCATATAAATCTGCCCACTCATGCACTGATATCTAGTTAGTACCATAATGAAATAAGGACAACACAGTTGGAGGTGAGAATTAACCAAGATCAAGATGACGCTATACAATTTTATTTGATGAAATGTTAGTATTTTATAAAAGTTAATTTTCTAGTTAAATAAAGACGCAAGACTATTTTTTAATAGTTTTACAGTATAAATATTTAAACTTTAAAAATTATTTTGTATTTAAAAATACAAGACCAGAATCATGGTTTGATTTTTTTAATAATATGAATATTATGTTTTGGTTCATAAATACTGTTTTGTTCATCTTGCATTCTGTTTACGTTGTTGGACCACTTAGGTCTATTGACTACCATTTGCTACAAGTACTGAGGTGATGTGTAGAGTACTTGATGATAATCAATATTGAGTATTATCAATACTCTAAAAAATCATTAGGTTTATTTTAGACACATTCCTATTATAAGTCACTTGGTTCTTTCATCTGCTAACAGCTTAGCAAACGTGTATATTCCAATGGGATAGGATAAATTATTAATAATGCAAAAGTAGATAAGTGCATTGGTGTTATAAGCAATTATCATGTTTTTATAATGAATAATATTTGACGGACTACACAGTAATTAGACAAGTACTGTTATGAAATATCAAAAACCTGACTGTTTTTATTAAAATATCTAAATGTTTTGCGTTAGAAAAGAATGCCTAAAAGTATATTCATGTATTGTTTTAATGAGTCTTTTGACTCTATTCTGTTGGTCGTTTCAAATATTAACGAGCTTGCTCTGGTATAGGTATCCCAGGTTTATCACAGGTGATCCTCTCGTATTTGTAAAGCACCCTTATTAGTTTCCCCTCAATTTTTATTTTATTTGATAAAAAAATTTGTTGCTTATGCAACTATAGTAAAATAGTGGGAATATTGCCATTTTAATTTTAAGGTGAAATGAAAATAATAATCATATATGATCAATTGCAATATTTGGTTCAATTTAACTTTGCTTGGGTGAGGTTATCTTGCGTTGGAATAAATTTAGTTAATAAATACTAGTGTCAGTGTATTTTCGTACTCTCGCTAAATGATAATTACAAAGCGTTATTAATTATTTATTCCGATTTTAGAGAACGATCTTTGTGAAAAACAAAATGACGCTATTATTCAGCCGGGAAGACCGTGGGAACGTAATTTTTTTTATTGATATACAAAATTAATTACGATTTGTATATCTCCGCGTGAAGCCATAAATGTTTGATAGTATTGTTACAATATTCAGAAGTACACGGGCTCGCCAGACAGCTCGGCTCGGTTAGCAGAGACAAACGCGCTCGCCGTTGAAACGGCCCACAACCCGCGGCGGAGGGGGCTGGAAGGGGCAGGATGGGGCAGGAGGGGGCAAGTGGGGGCAGGAGGGGGCGGGCGGGGGCCACAATGGGCATTGTCTCATTTGTTAAGAACCGAGGCGGCCCTGCATGGAAAGTTTCGGAGAGCGTGAAATGTCAAGCCGGCCCCGGGGCGGGCTGCGGCGAACTGGATCGGGGATTTTGGTTTATTTCATACTTGTAAACGGGTAATGGATGCTCGCCGTCTAGTCTGATGATGTGAAAATTATTAAACAGGATTACAAATGTCACACTCACTTGTACTAAAGTAGTTGTCACTGTATATAAACCAATAATTCAAATGATTTTACAGTGAAACGTTTTAATTCAACTTTACAATAATTGATTTGAATATACCGGGCAGGTGATTTTCTCATAGCGATTTTTTTCTTCTACTTTTAGTACAGTTGTATTTTAATATTTATTTAGTTGAAATAGTGATCATTCTTCTACTTTGGATTCCGTTTTTCTCAGACTTTAAGATTCCACCGTTGCACCGTTTTTTTTTCATTTACGTTAAAATTTCAAATACAGGTATGATAAATTTCAATGTAAAAAATATATAATTTTCTAGTGTACTGTGACTGTCGACTGCCACGAATAAAATATTTATTTAAATTTGATTATTAATTTTCTTATCCGAACCGAGGCTGACCCTGGATCTGGATGACAACCTCTGCCAGTCCGCCTCGCCCGCTAATTACGATCGGCGACAAATGGATATATGAAATAATTGGCAGCAGGTAGGGCGCCGTGACGTGTCGCGCCCCCGAGGACTCTGGACTTTGTTTGGATAGAATCTATACGCGGCTGGCACATGCAGGTGTGGGGGTTGTTTTGACTGTAGAATTCAAATCAGTTAACCCCGCAACACCCGCTTTGTGGGTGTTTTTACTAAAACTGTACCATTTCGATGTTTTGCTAATGATGTAAATTTGTATTCTAAGAATACAATTGTTCGTATTTCACAGACGTTGACTTCGCGTTCTATGCGATTATTCTATTATTTCAGGGGGTTGAGTCTGAAACTTTTTTTCAACAAGCAATCTAAAAATATTATCCCGAAAAATGGATACACGCAAATTGTTTAATATGAATTTAACATGAATTTTTAAAACTTTTATAACTAATTTCATGAGATTTTTTTCGGTATTAAATGCTATTACCGTAGATTATTTGAAATAATTATTTGTTATCGCTGTTGTGAGTATGATTTACTTTAAGAACTAAACGTTGGCACTTCTAAAAAATTGAAGCCTCCATTTAGGAGATTGCAACTTTCGCGTGTCTGCGAGCAGGCAGTACTGGCCTACCCGAACCGTAAAACAAATTTGAAGAACACAAAAGAGCGTCTCGTGTCCCTTATTTATCAAATTTATTCTTTAGCGTCACCCACACGTGCGCACGCCGAGGAAAATTTACGTAAAACACACTACAGACGTATAGAGTACTCTGAAAATTCTCGTAAAGAGGCTGTATAAAAGATGCGTAGGTACACATTATATTACCCTTCCGACGCACGTCAATAACGAAGGAAAACATTTTCCGAGTCTCTGGAAAAGCTCTCGGAGTCACGGGGGGAGATAAAAAAGTTTTGGCAAGTAGTTAGCGAAGGCCCGGGCCTTCCAGCTCCCCCCAGGAACTTTTATTTGGGCTCAGCCTATCGTAAATATGTATGCCTTGGTCGGAACGACTTCCCGGAAGATACCTGTATGTACTCCGCCGCGTGGGAGGCTCTGGGCTCGGTATCAATATGAAAATACTGTTGACGACTCGGCAATGCCAGGTAATCACGGGTATTGAAAATATTGATCAGACCTAAGTAGTAAGCACAGATTAAAAAAAAATGCTTACCTGTTTGTTTCAATAGCAATGTTATTGAAAATTAGAGCTGCCAAGTTTTTTTCTAGAAAAGCGCAATAATTTTTTATGCAAATAAGATTTAAGAGAAACTTGATGATTCCATAAGAAAAGTCTATGTTTTTTTATAAATCAGAAAGAAACACCTCCTCTTATTGAAATAAAAATAGTAAGTCTATTTAAAACACCCCGTTTTCACAAAGATAAAACGATCACGGCTTGAAGTGATTGGAATATTCAGCTGTTAAAAATGATACAAGGGTTCAAATTTATTACATTATTTTTGTATGCATTTGAATCAAGCATCAAATAATTATTGTTACCTGATATTGTAAATTAAATTCATATGAATATGTTGAAAATGCGTCATGCGATAGCGGGGTTTTAGTGAGTAAACTAATAAAATACTGAAAAGGGTATTATTTTTGTCAATATTGTAGATGATTTTGGAACTTTTACATTTACTGATATTTACCGACGCACTCGTGTTTATTTGCAAAGAATGTACAATAAAATAAGAAAGTACTTTAACAAAGCTCCCAACGCTTTCATGTTAGTAAATCCAATAATTTCCAGACAGATTTCATTCAATATCCAGGTTGTCCCGGGAGCTCCGCAGTATCGAGGGCGTGCCTGATCCACTATCGCCTTGATAAAACTTGGAGATTTGCTTATTATTCCGCGCCGGTATCAGATCGTGCTGTCAGGTTCCAGCCGAGAGGAGTCTCTTCAGGTAGCCGACGGCTTTGACGAAACTTGGACGGTCTTGGTCCATTGTTCGTCCTCTAATGTCCACGAAGGTTGGGAATTGTCGGAATTTCATATATATTGTAACAGCTTCCTAGCGGAGCCAAGTTCCGACTTGAATTTTGAATACATACTTACATTGAAGCACATTTCAATAGTTCGGGTTCGCGGTACTTGTACGTAAGCAAATTATTATATATGCTTGCACAGGCCAGCGTTTGTGTAACTGTAACGAAAATAATATACATTTACAATTATTCACAAAGGTACAAATTCTAATCACTTATAGTGGTGTAACAAATTTATAGGCTCTCTATTATATTGAGTATAAAATTGCTGATTATAAATTAAGCTAAGTTAGTTTACTTGAAAACTTAAAAAAAACTAAGACAAACTTTGTGTATCAGAGAGTAAACTTATTGTGTTTTGACTTATATCATTGTCCTTGCCGTACACTGATAGCAGTTTCCTTAAAAGATAGGGGGTTTATTAAAGTTTGTAACTACGTCATCCGAATTTAATCAAACTGGCTTAAAAGTGGCATGTAGTTGAATTGTGTCGTTTTGAGTGATTTGATTTTCAAGAAAGGTTCCTGATCTGGTCAGGTATATAAATTAAAGCCAATGGTGAAACTTACTTTGTTTCGCCTGGTGAGACTAAAACGAAAGAGAAACAGTAAATTTAATAACCATTTGAGTTATCAGATATGCATAAAGCAATACCACTGTATGTTGCAATGACCTCGCGCAGCCTGGATTAGCTGCAGATCTTAGCTTCAGAACGAAATCTTGTTCGATAATAGTTAGCATGTGCAATTAGTCTGAAGGGGGCTCTCGGGGGGCGGAGCGCCCGCGGCTACTCTGGCGAAGAGGCTGCGGGGGTAAAGTACATATATACTAATGCGCACTCAGGTTAATCACACACTCGTGTACGAAGTTGAATATTGTTATGTTCATTTCTGCTTAGATTAATTTACAAACACAAATAATTCAATGTTTATTTAAAAAGCAAAACAGCACGTTAATTATATATCATTAAATTTTACAAAAGAATAAAAAAAAACAACCCTTTCTGTTTTCTATAGTATTAAGATGGTATTCTTCAGTTTCGAACTCCAGTCTCGTTTAAAGAAACTAGTTTTCACCACAGCGCTTTCAAGCCATGATAGGTGTGTGGAGATAAATGTCATTGCCTTGTAAAGGCGTGATCAGATATTAATCATTCTCTAAAATTGACTAGAGCCCTTCTAAGCAGAGGGCATAAATTGAAGAAAAAAAAAAAAATTTAACATCATTTAAAAAAAACTCAGGGCTTCGAGAAATCTATAAATAATGAAGTATGAAATAACATCTATGTTTTGTAATTATTATTATGATTATGATTACTTCGTACATTCATAAAAGAATGGTGTATATTTATACAGTACTCTAAGCAGTGAATTTCGCGCTGAGTAACATTGAATTACTCTGCAAATCGAGGCATTCCGTCTTTAGTTGTGAAGTGTATTGTTGTAGCCAGAGTGCAATATTGATTCCATACAGTTACATGAAGTCTCAATCAACAATTCCCTCACAGCACAAATCCCGGCCACGTGCTGTGGGCGGCCGCTGGTCGCCGAAGTTTCCGCCTTGCAGTGATTCAATACGAACTCTCCTGCCAGTGCAAGACTTGCAAATTGGTACGAGTCCTCATGCGGGCCAGTCAGCTAGAAACCGCAGGGAAGTGCACGCTGGCTGTGCATACGTACACCCCTCGATAAATGATTTATTTCAATATCATACTAGAGCTAAATGTCTGTGTCTGTGTATGTATTATATGAGCTTCAGACAGAAGCAAAATATATTCTAATTCCTGCATTGAATTTATTTTGATGCAATGTCCCCATAAACTTGATAAACTTGAGTGTTTGTAAGTGAGATAACAACTCTGTTAATTTATAGATACCTATAAAAGTTGCGCAATACTAATTCTTGCACTGAATTTATTTTGATGCAATGTCCCGATAAACTTGAGTGTTTGTAAGAGAGATAACATCTCTGTTAATTTATAGATACATATAATACTATACGAGTAGTGCGTAAGTGGAAGCCAGCGTTTTCCATTTTAATTCTTAATAAAAAAATTATTTATTATTCGTGTGATCAATGTACGAAGAATGCACATTTATACTTTCATTTGATTTTTTATTGAAAAATGATAAGAGAAGAAATTAAAGAGTTTATGATAAATCCACTTTGGGTCGTTATGTAAGTAAAACGTAGCGAGGTTAATGTGTAAATTGAATTCTGATAAGGAACCGATACGTTTATTGAAGTGTTATTTTGCAATGTATACTATGGTGGATTGATAATGATATAATTATTTAAATTTGTATAATCGTGTGTTGTATTTACAATTCCCTTATTTTAACAACATTTCTAAACCTATTGCACAAACCTGTGAGTAAACTACTTACTATTGAATATTTGCAATTTAAAGGTTGCAAAATTGATGCCTTACCAGCTGTTATGTAAGAAACCTGAAAAAAACAAAAAAAACCTGATTAATTAGATTGGAGTAAGGTTTATCGAGGTAGTGATTACCTTATTTATCAAAATAGCGGTCTCCTATATGAAACACTGATAACTTAATTATAGTATCAAACAGGATAGTTATAATAGGAAAATACATTTAGTTTACATTTTTTTTGTTGGTAGAGTAGTATTTGTAAAATGATATTTTCTGCAGTCATCATTTGCGGAATATTATTTTATCAATAGCTTCGGTATTGCCTTTACCCAAATCATAACGTTTCTTCGAAGTGCTACATTTTCCGAGCAGAATAACACATTTCGCAGGGGAAGTGCTTTTGTTGGAAAGAGCACGGCTATGTTGACGGCGAGAGACATTCCCCATAAACAATCCCCGGGGAGTGATCTCCTCCCGTTCCCGCGGGATTTACATAACAAATATGTGATCAGATGAGCGTCACCGGCGAAGGTTCGGCGAATCAATTCTCGTCGAGTAATAAAAACTATATAAGCGAAAAACTTCAGAGGCAGACGCACCCCCGGCAGATACGGGCATGAGCAGGTTCTGGATCGAGAATATATGAGGCTATTTTAAGAAATGTTCGCCTGGTTTTTAAGTATATTTTCAGATATATTGTACCCAACTTATAAGGGATTAACGATATGAATATGTACTCAACATTAGAATACTCTATTATAATATAATACAACTTATTGATTAGAACAGTAGTTACTTATCTATGCACTACACTATATTTTTGCGAATAAATTATTTATATTTTACGTATTCCAAATAACGTTTTGTTTAATCATTAAGAAGTATTTAACTGTTCGTCTTGATAAGTCTTTGAAAGCTCGGGCGTTTATTTCTTTACAACAAATGCATACACAATGTATGAAAAGTATTCATATGAGTATTGATGATATTTTATGAAAATATTCACACTTAGGCGTGATTTCCTTTTCTTTAGCAGATCGAGCTTTTGACGTGAAAGCTAATGTGAGCTCGCAGACTCTCCGTCGCAGACGACAGATGTCACTGGCTGGCTGAAAGCTCCAGAGTCTGCCGCCATAAAGCGCCGCCATGTTTATCGATATTGAACATTTTTGTGTACTTGCCGACAAATGACGTCATTTGGAAAATGGCCTGTGAATTCACTTGATTTTCCATGCCATAAGCGAATCGCAAAAAATACTTGTTTTCGTATATCGCAAATCTTTACTTTGAAAATATATCTGCGTCAAATAACTATTTAACGAAGAAGAAAAAACTCCAAATATTAATGTACTGTACAACCGAAACGTGCGTGATCATATTGATAAAATAACCCGTCATGTAAATGCACTAATCGCATAATTAGACACAGAAGATCGATCGCTTACTTCGCATGCTATATTTGGATATAGTTTGGCAAATATATATTTATTCGTTAATAAAATCGTGTTTTGTGCTGTACACCCCTTGCGTATTACTGTAAAGCGTTATTGCACCCTTATTTGAATCTTTATATCGGCCGGATACAGCGGAGGTGGCCGCGCCACTTTGTGATATTACTTCCCGTTCATTTAACTCGAATTTGTGCGGAACGATCCAGCAAAACGACTTTTAAGCGTTTCAAAATAACATTGTAATAGTGAGAAGAGAACTGGAAAGACGTAGAAACTGTCTTACTCTCGTTTTATTTTGACTTAATTTTATCTATATCGGATATTTCTAAATTTAATATTTTCAATAGGAAACTAAGCTTTAATTTTTTTCAGTAATTTTCAGGAGCATGTAGATTTAAAAAAATGCATTATTTAACTTCAATTAAAATAAAGAGTTTTAGTGCAGATTGTAACCTTATTTATTTTAACAAACTTTAGCTACAAATGCTCTTTTATAATGATAATAATTCTGAATACATGAGATGTATTATATAATTGTAAAGTGCATAAAATAACCGAAGGACAGAATCATTATTAAACTTATTTATTTTTATGTCAGTTAATAAATTATTATTATTATTCAACGTTTGTTATAACGTAAGATGCTTATTTATTTATGATACAGTAGTATGATGTTGATACTGTGTTCTCAAATTTATTTAGAGCTTATTCTGAAAAAGATCTTAAAGAACATCAAATATATTCTTGCTGGTGTTTCATTTGCAAGTTTTGAAACCAATGATGAATTTTAAAAATTATGTATTTATAAATTAGCATTTCATTATAAGAATTCATACACGTTACTTAGACTGTACATTTAGAGCATAAAACACTCAGGTTAGTTACAGCACTACAGGTAGATTTTTGCAGGAAGTTTCTAGACTTTTGTAGACCCTGCATGTGGATGGCCTGCACATTTAGAACAGTTAGTGACAATGTCTGCGTGGGTTGGAAAATTCTTGGAGCGAAATGAGAACTCGCCAAACTTTTGTGAATTTTTGCCGCTTTTGCGGTATTTTGAAGCTCAGGTAATGCATGAGTGCTGCAGAACACTGCATTCGTTTTATGGCCAGAATATCTGCAACGTGTGACGCTTCCCTGGCAGTTTTGTTTATTGTCATACTGCAGCGCGGCGGGGCAAAATATGCAGTTTTGTAAAGCCAGTCGGTGCAGCTGCATTTCCCTTCATATATTATAATTAAATAATGATTTTCTGTTTATTGAAGTGATTATATGTAATAAGAATGAGTAGTAATAACTATTATGTAAAAATAAATGAATAATAATAAGGGATGGTTCAAAGCCAAAATAATCAAAATAAACCACGTAAGAGTAAATTTGTGCAATATTATCCGTCAAACCACTAAAAAGTCGAGTATTTATTACTATGACGGCAAAAATCTGAATTACGCGAATATATATATTTTTAGGTTCATATTCATCTTTGGTTATAATAGTTAAATGGTAGAGCTTAATCAAATATATTTTTGGAAAATGTTTGGATATATTTCACGTTAGGGTAGGAGTACATATCCTGAAAAACTATAATTGAATGCGGGTGGATATTTGCTATAAATGTAGGCTCTGTTCGCTCCAGCGGGCCGGTGACATATACACATGGGGGTTTCTTTGATAATCTTAACCCTTAAGTTTTAGCAAACATGGAAAGGGATGAGAAAGGCTTATTTCAATAGGACGGGAGAGTACTGTGATCTGTTCTTGTTTATTTATCAGATAATGTACACAATGCACGCCAGTTTCACGATGGAGATACCCTAAGTATATACCATCACATATTTATAATTCAATTGAATATTTTATGAATTTCTCACAGAGATTAAATTTTAAATAAAAAATATTGTCTTTTTTAAGCTTCTTTGTTCATTTTATAGACACTAAATGACATTGGATATAATCATATTTCATAATAAGCACCAATATATGTTTTATAAATAATAAATAATTTTTAAAATGCATTTTCGTCGATGGTAAAGTGTATTCGTGTTATAAAGTAAACAAACAATATTTGTTTTTATTAAGTCTTGGAACATTTTAGTATTAAAATAAAACATCTTCAAATACAATATACAAAATAATACTTTAAAAGCAATATTTAAATAATTGTTGCAACCGACAAAATTACCAATATACATTCATTTCTCATTATCACTTCAACAAATTCGTAATCTCCCAGCCATAAGACTATTCTCAAATTTTCTTTAAAAATAGAGCATTACAAATTAAAACAGTCTACAGTGGAGAATTTAGATTTTAATTGTTTTACAGAAGTGTGTACCGATGAACTTATGTTTAGTAAATATTTAAAGCTTGCAAACATTCTTGAACTTATTACAATACTAAATACAACATTTTGTCTTGATATGATATAATAGCAAAAAAAATGTATGTACATTACCAAAAACGCAAACTATTGACCACGGTAATTATTATATATAAATTTGTCCCGTAAATGATTTTTTTCCTTATCTTATGCGTAAGTGATTTCACTGTACCTGTACGAGTTATAAATGCAGATTAATTTTTTTTTCTAAAGTGTTATAAGAGTCGACAAGTATGAGAATAATTATAAGTAAATTCAATATTTTTGACAGAGAGTACTTGGTGGAATTCCATTATAATATTTTTGAGTAAAATACTTGAGTGATTTTCCACATGTTCGTTTTTATTTGTGACCGGTTTCGCCAACAGAGTCTCTGTTTGATAACGCCAACGTGAAAGGTTGGCGAAACCGATCACAAATAAAAACGAACATGTGGAAAATCACTCAAGTATCTAACTCAAAAATATTAAGAATTATTAGTATCTAAGTTGCAACATAAACGGAGTTGTAATATTGTTGAACCAATAAATTCCGGAGCAGCACAACTCGGAGACGTCAGAGTCCCCGGAGCCAACAGGTCCTGCAGCTTGTTGCAGGGCGACTCTCCGGCAACTCGGCCAGAAGAACTATCAGCCAAGTCCTCGTCTCCACATTTCCATAACTTTATCACATTAAAGGCGCCCGGTGGACTTTTGTTTCCAAGGTCATATTGTTATTCAAGTTCGAACCGGGAGTCCGGACTTTTATTTCGGAAAGTTTTTTTTAACTTGGCTGCAGACTATAAATAAGTTTTCGCGGCCGATTTCAACTTCTGCAGCCTGTGAAGTTCGGAGCCTCTCACAATTGCCAAGTTGTACCAACTTGCTAATGGTACCCTAAAAAACTTCCCGGAGGATCCCCGATGAAGTTCAAGGTCGGAGTTGATGTTATTTAGTTTGGCCGACTTTAACTCGAGCATCGATTTTCGATTTGGTTCTTGGTCTCTCTGCTCATTTGGCAGAGTCATCAAAGAAGGTGATCCGATTGTCTCGCGGGTTCCGCCCTTGCCGTCAATGGCGCCGGCAATGCGTAAACATCGATCAGAGCTACGTTTTATGCATCGTATGTTGTTTTTTTTTTACTCTTTCGATTAAATATGTGTAAAAGGTACTTATTTAAATAATTTACCCAAGCATGCTCAAAAATATGTTCCAAACAATTAATCTTGTACACACTTGTAAAAAATAAAAATAAAATTTTTCCAGTTGCTGTAATGAGTGGTCGAATTTAGTTTAGCGTTAAGCGGTAACAATAATAAACGATTAAAGAGTATTTTTTTCTGTTTATTATAATAGTCACGCTTAATCACGGTTACGTCACGGTTAGAAATAACTTTTTTTCTTGTCGTGATATTAATATTTATCAACCTACATTTGAATATTGAAGTTACAAGTTTTTGATAGTATTATAAAATGTATATATTATACTTCGAAAGTGATAATACCTACTCGTAAAGTACATAAATATAATTAAATTTTGTAAATACTTTTAAGGTGTAATATCAGCACTTAGGCAAATCTTTGCTTACTGATAATTTTCAAGAGCGATATTGAATAAATTGTATTTTTTGTGTAGGCCGGGATTCACCTTGACTACGGTTGATGACGAGGGGAGCTCTTTTGAAAAATAAACTGTTTCAGAAAAATACCCCCCAGTGGAAAACATAAATGAATAAATTTCCAGAAATAAAGAATGCGGCATTCAACATATGACCCCTCGCAGACAGCAATTCACACCATTCAGGGAGCGCATTTGGTTAAAACCACGTGCGAACATCTTTAAAACCACTTTGATACGGCGGGAGCCGCTCCCTCTCTCATAATGTATTTATTTTACCGCTTTCGTCTGATTTATTTCCACGTTTTATTCTGTCGCCTATGCAAATAGGGACCGCCGGAGTTACTCCTTCGCAGCCGCGGCGTCTTTTGTACTCAGAATGCAGATAACAAAACCGAGGATAGAAATTTGAGAAAGGGGATGATGACTCCTTGGATATGTTTTTTATTGCCCCTCGTTTGGTAAGTCCTGTATGAAATTTTACGATATCAAGCGGTGTGATAAATACGAGACGGTGTTGACTTAGCATAATATTTCATTTTCACCACGTTAGAGACAGATCACTGTCGGGTGGAGATCTGTGAGTCAATTTCTGTTCAATTGATGCTCGTAAAACATTTGGGATTTAAATAATATACGCTGAGTAGGAAGCCAAGAAATACACGCTGTGAATATTTTATAATGCTTTTTAACAAAAATATAATGAAATTTAAATGCTAATATAAATCGTTTCTATTTGGTTTCATTTATACATAAATACAACTCATACTAAATTAACGAGACATACTATAAACATTCTCCGAACAAGAGATTAAGCATTCTGAATAATGATAATTTAAAATACTATATGTAAATTGTTTAAATTTCATATTTTATTATGCAGAAGTAAGTTATTAAGTTGTAATATATTGAAAATCAAATCAATCAAATGGCAGGTTATATAAGAGAATTTACTGTTATTAGAATTGTTTTTAAAAATCTTTAAACTTAGATGTATTATGTTAATTCTGATCTGAAAGTTGAAGGTAAAGTGAATGGAATTAAAAATAGCGAGTGCCTACTCTGATGTTTACAAATTTATAAATGTAAAAATCCAATCGAAATATGCAAATGGCTTCATCAAACTCTTTCCTCGCCACTAGAGAAAAATATATAAAAAGCACCTGGAACAATGGCCTTTGGTGACGGGATTCCCGGCGGCTCAGACAGTTTCAATGGGGGAGAAGGGCATTCTAAACTTTTAAAATGTTATTAAGATGAAGATACCAAGAAAAAGAGCTATTCGTGGCCTATTTTTATCTTTTTTTTCAGAGGATAAAAATGAAATAAATCTCTCTTAATCACAAAAGGAACACTTGATCTTTTTCGATCTGTAATAGAGACTTCTCCACTTCGTAGACATATTTCAAGGGGATGTTAATCAACAGGTGTACTCCTTCCAGAAAGTGATCATTACCTATCCTGCACGAAAAAAAACAGGGTGTGATTTCCTTTTTAAAAAACTCCGCTCCCCTTCTTTCCTTACAATAGGAAGCATTTCTCTATTCCAGGATCCGTCGCTTACATATAATTATTTTCTACCCCTATCGATGGGAGAGCCAAGGGTGGGTGTTGGAGTATAAAGCTTTGTGAAATGTTCTCATCTGAGTGCGAAAAGGGTGCGGATAATGAATGGTCGGCGATCTTTTTTTAATTGCTGTAGATTTTAATATAGCATCTGAGAAAACAGCACGAACTGATCGCAGAGGTCCACGCTTTCCATCGAAGCGTGATGTATTAGGCTGTGGAGTTTTTGATAATTTGAAAGATGGTAGACGAAGTCATTTCATATTTCATTGCAAAAATATTCTGCCAAAATTAAAAACGAGATATAATAAGTCTGACTTTTTAATGAAAGCAATTAATAAAAATAATAGTAGCAACAAAAAAAAAATTAAAACACGTAAAAACTTATTTATTCATTTTTATGTTATTTATTTTCACATGTAAAAAATCCCCTGAAAAATCATAAAAAAATTTGAGAATTAAGTCTAAATTTGCAAAACAATATAAAAACGTTTTAAAGAAAACAAAAGTTGCAAATATTTTTTGTATTATAAAAAAGTACCGTCTGTCTATAATACATTCGATAAATCACGTCGCTTATTTGTTAATATTACCACCTGGCTGAAGAATAGATACACAAAACTAATATATTTATAATACTGTAGTTTATCGGTTCTCAAATATATTTACAGCGTCTATGAGTGCAGTTTGTATTTTAATATTTAATAGCTAGATTAAAGTAATTGAACTCTTTTCTTACTTTTCCTGAAAAGTCGATGGGCGCCGCCCTCTGGCCTGCCCTCTCTATGATTAGTTGGGCGGGAGGTCACTCTCCGTACACTTAAAGCACTTTAATAATACATGCTCTCAAAGTGAAATGTCTACGAGACCATCAATGTGCCGGCGGAAGCCATTTATTTAAGTGACATGTCGGAAAGGTAAAAAGGGTAATTGTATCCGTTGTTTGTTTCCACCTCCACTTGTGAGGGTTAATTATTAATGCCCTGTCCAGGGAGGTCGTTTTAAATTATGCATCTGCAAATGCTGGTTTAAAGTAAATTACTTTAACTCAGCTTATGTATGTCAGACCTACAGAAGTCAAATAGTTTGTGATTTAGGCATACATCGGATCATTGTAGCATAAAATATAAAAACACTAGTATTTAGTACAAAGATCACAGCAGGATATTTAGTATGTATTAGTATTTAGGCGAGGAAGTCATTGAATTGAATTTCACCTAATCTATATACCTTCTCAATCACACATAACACACACGTATATATACGAGACAGTAAATATTCTTTACAGATCTTAGTGTACCACTTCAATAGCAAATATCTGTCCAAGGAATTGGAAATGCATCATCAAGTGTCCTTAGCGTAGTCTTTACAAATGATACCACAGGAATGTGACATCTTCTCCCTATAGCTATCCACGCAAGCCGCGCGAGTTTCCCCTGGCTGACCGCTGGTTCTTTGGTCATCCGGTGCCGATGCACTGAAGGACACTACGAGGATTCTTTCAGTCGCAATCAAACATTCAACGCTCCCAGGGGGCGGAGGTCAGCCGGGCTGGCTCGCGGCGCTACACAGAGAAGCATTTTAAATCAATGTTATATAAACACCTCATTGACTTTACATTTAACCAAAATAGTATGAATGATTTATAAATATATATAAAATGTTAGAACTGTTATATAATATTAAAATCGCCCCGTAATCCTGTAGTAAGTATTCTGATTACATCATAAATAGCCTACTGGTTTAGAGGTAGCACTATCATTTTTTCCTCTGAATACTTTTACTGCATTTTAACTCTTATAGAATTGTGAAAATTTGGAAGCTTCTAGTCCGAAATTTGATTTGAATTATAAATCTAACCGAAAGATTTCAATAATCTACTATAATAATAGCCATTGTGTGTGTATGTTTCATTTTTTGGTTCTCTATAGAATATCTTAAAAGATACAACGCTGATTTTTTGCACGTAAGTTCAATAAGTTTTTCCGCAGTTATGTGCCGAATTTCATTTTTATTCATAAACTAATTAAATAAAACTATCAAATAGGCTTTATGTACGAATTATATGATTCTGTTGTTCACAGCGAGAATTTCAAATTTAGAATTTTTACAAAAAAACAAAATATGGTGCTTCTAAGAAATTTCCAGTTTATGTCAGCTTGACACAAGTACCAATTTTATTTTTTAGTTGCATTAAAAATTATTAATCGCATCATTAATAACTTAAAATGCCTCCTAAAAAAATAACACCGTCTAAGCACAGCAAACGTAATTAAAAAAGAATAGCACAATTGAACGTGATAAAGACTGCATCTAATAAAGAACAGTGCAGTGAAAGTGATTCATTGTTTGTGACAAGAAATGTGATATTTCCTAGAATGGCTTTGCTTTCGAAATTAATATCCGGTTATTCAAAATATATGTAGACAAAATGAAATCAAATATTCAGCCAAACATATGTTCAAACACTATTGCATCGTTCATCGAATACGTCATTTTATGACGGGCTACATTTCTAGTATACTTATAAAAATAATATTTTCAAACATCCATATAATTCAGCATTTTTAACTCTTCAATCAGTTAGCTCATTGCAAACATGGAAAATTAAAAATATTTTTAAGCAGTACGTGTATTTTTTCAGTATTTTTACGCATTGGCGCCAAGTGTGGCGAGCCACGCTCCCCACGGCCGCACTCGGGGGTGGTCCGCCCCTCGGAGGGTCAAGGAGGGCGCGGGGAGTGGCTTTACTATCGCTCATCTCTCCGGAATAAATAATTTAGCTGTTATTTGCCGGCCGCGTGTCTCCAGCCTCCCTCCACACCCCTCCCACCAGGGGGGTAAAAAAATCCCCGAAAAGTTTACCCCAGTTTTTTCGCGCCCCAGGCATTGTTTTGTTTTTGATTGGACGGATCGATAGACGCTGCTGTTGCGACGTGAATCTATTTGCAGAATTTTTTGAGACTAAAATGTAAAAAATCGAGTATGATTTTAGAAATTGGTTAACTACAAAACATTAAGTATATTGAGTATTTTTGTAATTTACAATCAAATACAAAAATTATAATATTATTATTTAATTATTCCAAACATTATAGTAAATACTTGAAAATAAAATATTCAACATGAAGTATTAAAAATATTATAATAAATCGTGTTTAGTGATTTTTTCAGAGTCATTTATTTTCGTATAACAATCATTTTCCATTAAATGAAGCTTATTTTTATTCTATGAGTTTTTATATAAAAAAAAATATTACAACACCAATGTTACAGCAGTGTTATTTAAAAACATAAAAAAGTATATATATATATATACATAATAAATTGTTTTATTTCTCATATATATATTAGAAAAGTTTTCTCGTACAAAAGATTACCGACTAACGATAGAACATAATCCAAGGCTCGCAATACCCTCCATACAATATGTGTGTTCCTCATACTGGCAATACAACATCTCCAAGTGCTTCTAGTAAACGTTCATCTTTGTATCCAACGATAGTGAGCGTACATTTTTTACTGCTCAATATCTTGGAGACATCTGGCATGAACTTTATTATTTCGAAACAAAGTCAAATCATAAGCCACTTGGCCCGGAGATAAAAATGGTTTACGACATTTTAGGTGCGTCCTCCTACAGGGATCGTAAATTCGTGCAGCGGATCAGTGTTTTTTCATTAAAATTTATGGCCTTCCTTATTAACGTTTCAGCAAAAGATAATTGAAATACGACTTTAGTTTTGCAGACAAAATCAATCTGTAATATCAAGCAGACACATTTACAAAGTGTACACAATGTTTTATTTTGGATTCAGTCAGCAATCGGCTGCAAGTATATCTATGATAATAAGTTACAAATCGTTTTAATGCTGTCTAAGAATTATTCAAAGACAGCGATAATCAACTTAATAGTATTTATTATAATTCATTCTTAACAGTATCTCGATAAATTTAATTTTCAATATTTTGATTTATCCCTAAGCAGTTCGAAGATTTTTAAAGTTGTTTTATGCGCGAATTGATTAACAAAGTGCATATAATACATACAATTAGCCTGTGCGCATTGTAAATGCGGATTTCAATTACAATCTAACTCCGTCTCATCTTGCAACATTTGATATTATTCACCCGAACACTGAGCGGTCTCCATCGCAGTGATTCTTCCGGCAAGCATGAAAACTCCACAAAAACCATCTGCTCAGAGGAGAAGTCGTAAAATTTTACGTTCCATCAAATGTATCAGATATGCACTCATTATTGCCTCGAAGGCACCACCGCTGGGTCCTTAAATTTAATTCGATCTGAGCAGCACCAGGACCGAGGACCCGCTCGGTTCCTGCTCCTCTTGCCGTTGCGCTACGACAGGTGAGCGCTATCGATTTTTCCCTGCCGACTCTTAAACTTTCCACCCCCGCTCCCCCATTGATAAAAGCACGACCATTAAAATTTTAAAAGCACATCTTGCTGCATTGAACTCTTTGGAAATTTAACAGCGCCGGTTTTAGTATTTGTGTACAGTGCTGCTTTCGGAATACCCCTTTTTGTTTTAGCCAGAGCTCGGATCGACAGCGAGTGCTTTAGTTCTTATGAATATTTAAAATTCTTATCAATATTCACTCTACTCTACCTTAGGATTTAATAAAATCTTTTATACATTTTTTTGAAGACTTTCTTTATGTGTAGTATTTATAATAAGGAAAATATTTCGAGATTTTTATTATATTTTTTAATGCTAAATGTTTGTTTGAATGTATTTGTAAAATGAAATTTATTTTTGAAAATAAGAGCATTTGTAATTGTACATTTTTATATTATTTCTACGAAATTGACTTTTTTTTGGTTTTAACAATCTAAATGCATTGCACACAATTTGACCATAGATAGCTTGTTGCCTAGGTAATTAAACACAATGGGGTTTATGCTTATTTTAGTACTGCCAATGAATATTATTTAAATTGAATATCCTAAATAAAATAATATTTTTATCTCTGTTAAAAAAATGTTGTTAAAAGAATCAGAAATGGTATATTCATATGTTAATTAAATAAAGATTGATAGAATTATTAAAAAACATCCACTCAAAGTGCGACATCGCTTATGGTTGTTAAAGTAACGTTTCTTATACTGACAGAGGCACTGACATCAAGATTATCTCTTAAATTGATGCGAAGGGAAGTGTGATATTTAGGATCAAGGTCATGAATATATAGTAAAAACAATTTTCTGTATATCCGCACCCGTAAAATAGAAACATTATTCACAGAAAAAAAGAAATGCGACACGAAAGTGACTACCAAGAAAGAAACATAAATCATTCATGTAGAAGAAGGCACACGCGGTGTAAAAATACCCTGCTGATAAAAATATAAAATACAGTTGATTTCTATGTCATACTATGGAATTTATAAAATATATTTTTCATCACTCAGTCAATTTGGACAGTATATATATATATATATATATATATATATATATATATATAACCATTTATTGAAATATTTGTTGACATGAATTATACGAGAGTGTATTCAAAACAACCATCAATATATTGAATATGTTTAAATGGATTTTTTTATGAAATTTTGAGTTATTAAATTAAAATCAATTGATTCAAAACTCTTCACTCGGTTTATGCGTGTATGTGCATTATTCATCCAACTAACTTAATGCCTCACGAACAATGCCATCAATATGCAATTTACTATGATACAACAGCCCCCACTGCAGTCGCTGGAGTTCATTAATCAATATTCCGGCTAAAGTGCATCGCGTGGTGCGCCAGGGAGGGTGTTGCTAACGGCCCATACACCGTGTCAAGATACAAACTCGATTGTGTTCACCTTAAGTGTATAATATATGAGATTTTTATGGTATTATATTACTCAAATACAGTTGGAACTTTATTATTTTAGACTAGTGCTAAATGATGCAGTCTGCGCTAAAATATTTGTATTTTTTATATTCCTAATAAAATGACCAAAATTGAAATGGTAATAATAATTTTAGTATCCAAATACTTTAAATTTTAAATGATAAACTCATTGATAAGAAAAAATAAAACGGTTATCAATAATTATTCAGTCAATTACGAAAATATTACATATGATGTTTGTTGTACTGTATTCCGATAAAGCATTAAAACATGTAAACATTTTCAAATAGTATTTCTTATATTTTATAAATCTATAAACTGTAATATTCACATATCAATCGACATTATTTTTTTCAATTTTAAAGTATAATCCAGGTTTTGAAACATGGAGCAAACAAAAGCCGAAAGTTGTCTTTTTAAAAATGTCTCTGAAAACACCTTTGTGTTTTATTTTTCAAAACAAATTCAGAAAACGCCATGAGTTTGACAATTCGTTTGCTTTTCTTGTACTCACTGCACTTAGACGATAGTATGGACTACTTACAGTTTTGTTATTTTTTTAAATTTTTTATACTTGAAATCTGTAGTCTCTTTATTATACTTATATTTATTTTGGTAGTACCTAAATTTTTTTATAATTTAAATAAAATGCTGCTGCTTTTGATTTTTTTTAAATATCTAGCTGATGTAAATAAAAGAAATTCAATGTATTTGTAAAAAGTGTTAAAAATTAAATATTTTCAAAATGCAGACTAATAAAGTTCATTTCAATATCAATGAATTCAAACTGGTGGTTTTTCCGCCTGCAGGCTAATCTGGCTATGACACCTGTATATTACACACAGTACGTGTACACACTGCAGTAATCGTAGGTGAAATCTCGTATGGCAAATCCACCCACCAGTTGCTCGGCCGCAATCACCGGCCATCAACAGGTCTGCGGTGTGGAGGATCACCAGCCCCGCCCAGCTCCCGCCCAGCCCTCATCAATCAGATGGAATCAGCCTAGCTCGTTTTACACGATGCTTTGACCATATAATAGCCAATAACTTCTAATTTATGTCAAGCCTTATTTTATAAATAGTTTCAGATATAAGTTGTTTTTAAAGAAACACTATGTATAATTTCACGTGTAGCAAATCATAATCACTTGCTTTTAGAAAATATTTAATTAGTACACGATATAATTGTGAGAATGAGGTTTTTGTCTCAAGAGAGTCGTCGTGGTTGGGAAGTTTCCCATATGTCTATATGGTATATGGTATCAATCTTTTCAATTATATATACATATATTGAACAAGAAATCAACTGTAAGTAGTCCATACTATCGTCTAAGTGCAGTGAGTACAAGAAAAGCAAACGAATTGTCAAACTCATGGCGTTTTCTGAATTTGTTTTGAAAAATAAAACACAAAGGTGTTTACAGAGACATTTTAAAAAGACAACTTTCAGCTTTCGTTTGCTCCATGTTCCAAAACCTGGATTATACTTTTAAATTGAAAAAAATAATGTCGATTGATATGTGAATATTACAGTTTATAGATTTATAAAATATAAGAAATACTATTTGAAAATGTTTACATGTTTTAATGCTTTATCGGAATACAGTACAACAAATATCACATTTCATGTGTGTTTTTTTAAATTTATTTTTTATTTTAATATTAACTTGAGTGTTGCCGTTTAAAATGGGTATAAATGGACAATCCATTACCGTTGATTTAGCTCGGCCAGTGCGATCCATTGACGGACACCGCTGCAGAGGCAATCTATGTAGTGTGCCTCCCTCCTGCCCCCATGCACTACATGTGCATGCAAACACACTGCATCCTGTACTAACAATACCAACGGAGGTGTTGTGTTCACGCCAATCGGATAGATGAAGTCTAATTGATTGACTGAGTGCGATTGAATTAGATAGTCAGTACATAAGACCCATCAAAAAGTTTTTCGTTCATACATAAAAATATTATGAGATAAAAATAAAATTAAGTATTGGTTGAATTAAAAATGTACACGTCAAATTAAACGGTGGCATTAAAGCTTAGCCAGGCTGTCCTTGCAATACGAAGGCATCGCTTGCAGTCCAGGGTCGGTCGTGCCGGTGACAGGCATAATTAACACAGAGCCGCACCCTCGCGGCCACTGGGCGAGGGGGTGTCCATTTCAGCCCGGCCCGGGACTTACTTTATTTCGGAAATTTGGAATATTTATTTAGTTTGAGTTTATTAACGCGAATAAATTAATCTGAATTTTTGATGTCGGATATAACGGAACAAAAAAGGATTGTGAATAAAATATTTTATAAATTTTGCTACGCCCACTGTAGTATTGCATAAAAAATATTCACTGTGCCATTTCAGCATTTTTTTATAAATAATATCGTGACTAGCATGGTTGATAGTCGACCATGGGGTCTCTAATTTAAACCTCCGAAATAAAAAGCACGGAAAACCTTCTGAGAACAAAATTCCTTTGGTTCTATATTAATTTTCAGCCATACCAAAACTAATGGCTGAAACATATTACGATTACAGCCGTAACTGCCTCTGGAGGCATTCTAAAGCTTGCTTTTTAGTTGTATACTTAACGTCCTCCTACTCATATAAAGAAGCATGGTTTTAGACCTTAAAATATAGATTATCTGGACTTGGATCCAACTCGTAAAATAAAAAAATTAAAAAAAAAAACTTGCCAGGACTTGAAATTTATTTTATCAATTTTGTTGAATTCTGGATGATAAAAATAAATTGTCAAAAGTGTAGAAATTAACAGTTATAAATTTGTTGATCAATTAAAAATAATAAATATTAATATCTGAAAATGATTATTTTATAATAAGTTATAATAATTTAATTAGTTATTTTGTAAATTTATATTTCAATAAATATCAATTATAATTTTAACTTTCAGCGTTTCTTCGGGCTAAATCAAAATTAATATCAAATCATCGGGCAGGGCTAACTGACAGCTGTCAAAATCCTAGCCAAAAAACGTGCAGACCAACGTCAGAGAAAATTGGAGCCTAGAAGCCTTCATGAGCAAGCCTTGGTTAAGTAACAAGGGTCCAGTGGAGTGCGACTGAAGGCTCCGCATTCTACCCTCGGGTCTTGGAACATCGGGGTCACCCCAGGGTGACCCTTAAACCCAATGCTGAATGTAAGAGTGTTTAATAGCACATTAAAAAGTTGTTTGCTTGCTTTTCAGGTTTATTTTTACCATTTTAAATAATTTTGGTAAAGTTAAACTCTTAAATAAGAGCGACTGGGAAAAATTAAGTATGTTAAAATGATTTTGGTATAAGATTAATTGTGAATATGTAAACTGATAAATCAAATAAAACTTTTTATTAAAAATAAATATTTCTTACCCTTATTTGGTTATAATGTTTATTTATAAATAAATTCATTTAAAAGAAAATCCTATTGATTAAACTTTTGAAGTACAAATCAAAATAATATATGTTAATTTAACTCACTGATGAAGGCCTACCGTTTGCGAGTATGATAATAATTCCTTCCATCCTTATCACCTCAAGTTACAGGCCATATTTTCCTTACAGAGATAAGTGGGGTGTGCTTCGAAGCAGGGGGTTGTTTTAACCCTTCAAGATCACGTTTATTTGATTACGTACTTGCACAGATATCCTGATATCATATTTAATGCTGTTAAGAAGTAAAGAAACGAAGTAAATGTTATTAAGTAAACCCAGCTACAGTGAATTAAAATTAATTTGATTATAAATTTATTAAACTAGTTACATATTTTTAAACTAATCAATAATGTTTTTTTCATTTTATCTTATTTAAAATCACTCAGAGTTAAGGTGAAATGAGTGAAATTTATTTTTTAATAATTATTAGAAAAATACCATTATTTCACGATTAAATGCAACACTTCACCCACGTGCTAATTTATTTGAATGTCACCAATCAAGCCGATGAAAAAATAAAATTTCCTTTCTTATCTGCGCATAAGATAGCTTAATAGAAAACCTATTTAGTAATTGAGAAATAATAATTGTAAATTAACAATGGTTGGTGGTATAAAGTAATTTATCCAACGCTTTTGCGAGATGGAATTTAGCTCGGTTTTAAACTAAATATTTTGAGTATCGGTTGCAAGAGTATTAGCAAAATACCCTTGAATGTTTATTATGTATGTGGGGAGGCATTTTCCTCGGAGCCACGGAAATTAAAGGAAATTAAAATCGTTTCCGATCGACTCCCGGCGAAGAGAAATAAGTCTGAAGTTGTAACCGACGGGGGCTGAAGAAGGCGGAAGCCCGAGGCGCTCGGGGTGTACCTATATGGGTGTGCTCCCATAAAATAATGGAGGACAAAAGTCATGAGGTTTCAAGCTGTTGTCTAATAAAATTTAAATTATAGAAAAATTAATCGTGTATTTTGAGTTGATTGAAAAAAAAAATTCTGCTTGGCTAGTATTGTTATTTGAATTACATAGTTAAGTATATTAGATTTTCAATTTCGTTAACATATTAATTTATATGAGAAATAAAGAACAGCACATCCCTATATATTATCTAAGATAAGTTTTATAATTACAATTTCTTTCAACCAAAGCAACTCAGCATGATATAATATAATCCCACGCAGCTAAGAAGTACGTTCCTAGTGATATGAACATCGATTACTTCATCACGAACTTATCAATCAAAATTACCTCCAAATTGGAAACTAGATGGATACCAAACACTTGACATGTATTTCCTTGCGGATCGTGTATCGCTTACAGACGCAAAGAGGAAATTATATTTCTGAGCCTATCAACCCCGCCCCACCCCTTGAAATGGCGTGCTCGCCGAGAAAGCTTCCCCCATTACGCCGCTGCTTCTACCGGATCGGAGATGATTTACACTACCTGATATTTATACACACATTAATTTCGTGATTTTACAAGAAAATTTTATATTCTAAATCATAAGACTACTAAATAAAATGACACATTTAAATATTTCGTTTGAAATAAAACAACAAAAGATTTATAAATAACAATAACATTTTATTTTTATCATATTGAAATGACAAGTACAATATTCGTGTGAGAAGAAAAAAAATTAAAATAAGTAAAGTGTATTTTAAAATACCCAGCTGTTTATTTAGTGTTGATTTTGATATTCCAGTCATCAAATATCAAATTATTTATTTAGGCAATTCTGAGCTGCCACGTTTGACGTAAGAAGTCTGCCTTTGTATTTGTACAGCCATTACAAATACCCGAGAGAATATCGAAATATTACACAAAATACTTTTTGGCTGCTTCAGACGTTTTCAATATCGGTAAAAAAAATATTGTAAAACTTTCAAAAGAAAAAATAAACTCTACCCAGTACTTTTAAGTTATTATTTGGTAAGGAAGTTTCTTTAAGCGCACCCTTATATAAAATAAATATTCAAATCAACGTAATATTTAAATGGACGTAAGTATATTATAAAATGACTGCATTAGCTATATTGCTGAAAATTTGACTCAAAATAAACATAAAATGAGAGAAATTCTCCCTTGCGTGAAAGCCAGATGTCCATTTTCACGGCAACATACGATAATGTCCCCGAATCCTCGTACTGAGCTTGACCCTTCCGCCCCACTGTCTTCTATACATATTTCCATATACCGAGGGTCTTTAGGAAACACCGAAAAGATGTTAGGAAAATACAAGGCACAATGTGTAAGGGAATTCCGAGCGCTGGACTAAGACATTATGGTAAATTCTAGGGTCGCAAAGAATTTACAGCGCCGAGTGAAGTAACGCAACTGAATTCTTCTGCATGGGTCGAATGGCAAGGGGATGATAGTTGCAATAAAGAAGCCTTACAATGATTTTGGGTACAAAATCGATGATAGTAAAGCATTTAAAACGACAGATTATTAATTACAAATTGTGTAAAAATAATTAAATATATATTTTGAATGAAAAAATATAAAAAATTAGTAATTTATAAATTAACGTAGACTAAGGAGGTACTTTAGCAGATGGGTGATAGACTTTTTGCGTAGTACCCCAGTTGGTCATCAGCCGCAACTCATGTTCCGCGTCGTTAAAAACTATACAACTTCCAGAGAGCCTCGGGGCCTGGAGACGGGGGGCGGGGGAGGGTAGGGTGACCGCCACGAGCCTGCGACCCCAAGAAAATTTAAAAATTAACGCGTAAAAGATATAATTAATATTCATAACAAAAATATTTTTATTCTACCAAGTTCTTTCTGCCAAAAATATTGAAAATTTTATATTAAAAAAAAAAGTTTTGCAAATTTATTTTGATGTTAATATTTGATGATAAAAACACTAACTATAGTATCAAGCTTATTAATAGTTTATTTATTTAAAATTTACCACCACTTTTATTCTAAATTAATTTGGTTTGGAAAAGTACAAAACAAAAGTATATTGCTTGCTTTTTTTTTATTTTTAAATTGATGTTTTTATTAGATACAGTATTATTTATTTTATTTTAATATTCATCATTCATTATCATTTATTATTTATATGTTTATTGCCGCAAGTATTTAAAAAAATAAAATTAATTATAATTTGTTTATTACTAATATGATTAGGCACATTAGTTCACACATAGAAAATGATTAACTAAATACTCAGAAAAATATCATCGTGATTTGTGTGGGATTTGAACCCACCTCCCCTGGCTTACATGGCCGGTGTACTAACCCTTGTACTAACGAATCACATCCGTTAATCGAGAATTTTTAACAATCATACTCTACATATGAACCAATGTGCCCAAGCCAACCAATATTTAATAAATAATCCCGTAATGGGTAATAAATATACATCTGATTGACGTTCAATCCAAAAAATAGACATACATATAATTTGTTTCGCCAGAATACAATGATATCCTGTGTTTTTGATGACAAAATTACTCTGGCTCTTACGAATAATCAAAAATTAAATTTTCGTCGAATTATGGAATTGCATCGACAGTACTAAGTATAATAAATACGCTGAGAGTGTCCAGTTTTTCGTCGGTCACCCTAGACGGGCGCGGGGCGACGGGGGTGGGTTTCGTCCGCGCCCCTGTGGCGCCGCTAATCGCAGATTAAGCGCCGTTAGAGCAAGTTATTTGCTTTTAGCGCCCGTGTATGGCATTAATGGAAAATAAACCAGCCAAACCCCTGACCCTGCCGGCTAAGCTGAGATGGGCAGCGCGCAGAGTGCAAAAATGAACGCAGCGAGTACTGGAGTGATTTGTGATCATGGCTGGAGAGACCAGCACTTCCGAGATCCTCGGTTCTAGAAGGTTTTTATTAATTGGATATGTGAAATTTGGCTGTTTCTAATGCAAACGTAAAACTCTCTTTAAGAAAATGTGAAATTTAAATATGAGAGTATTAAAAATATATTTATTCATAATATAAGCTGTGTGTATTTTGGTTCTTTTATGAAATTTCAGTGGTATATAAGAACAAAATAGTATATAGTAAAATGTTGCAAAAAAGTAATATCCTCAATAAGGTTTTTTTAATCATTTTTTTTTTCTTCCGTGAATTTCAAAATTTCTGTCAAAATATATATTTTAATACTTTAAAGCAAAAAAATAGATAAACAATTAAATGTGAAAAAATAAATAAATTTACCAAAAACAAAACCACGTTTTCGTATTTATTATATTTCCTTGTGTCAATGATTATTTAGAATTTTTCTTTTATAAATATACGTATGACACTACTGAACTTTTTGTCACAGTATTTATAATATATGTTTTAAAGCAACTGGATAAAATGTTACACCGCGTGGGCAGGAAGGTGAGTCACTCAATCAGGCCACCGCAGGAGTTCAGGTCGACGGGCAAAAAGCGTAAAATAGGCTTTGTCGTGTTAAGGGGCGTGAAAAGCTGCCTGAGCCCTCTCGAAGGCACGAAGGGGTTGAACTGGAATAAGGGATTTCCAACAGAATAAAGGTTTATAAAACATATACCCCGAGTAAAGTCCAAAAACAATGAATTTATATCAAACCGAAAGAAATTTAAATATCCATTTAATCTATTAAAATCAATTTAATGTATAGGAATTTTCGTGAATTCAAAAGTGTTTTTATTTATTAATATAGCTTTTTGAAAAAAAAAAAAATAGTTTAATGAAAAACAGAAATAAGCATTTATATTTAAAGTTTAAACGTTGCAACTAAGAAACGACGAAAAGAGGACGCTACCGTTATATAATAAATAGTAATAATAACGAATGATAAAAAATAATATATAATTGTTTTTAATTGTATGTATCCTCGTTTATAAAGCAGGTTCTGGTAGTAATAATATATTTTTATTTAACAGTTTTTTTTAATTTTAATAAGATTGAGTTCAGCCCTGCACTGGATATGCTAACCCGTGGCGGTGACGTGTGGCTGGACAGGGAAATCTACACTCCAGTCCCGCACTGGCGACAGGGGCGGGGCGTGGGAGGGGGAGTCACTCGCATTTAATTTTCTGATCTCTGCACAAGGACTATGCGGATTTCTGTCAATGCAGAATGCCCAAAAAAAAATTTAATAAGATGGCACAAGATTATATTATTTAAATATTCAGAAGTTTTATTGATATAATTTACAAGGTCAAGACGTGAAAAGTTTTACATTTTATAGACAATTACGTATATTATTAAAGTGCATTCTTGATAGCTTCGTGCAACAAAAAAATAACAGAAAAATATTTATTGAACATGGGTATCAAACATAATTTTTTTGAAGCATTCTTAAATATTGAACAATAAAAACATCAATAACACTGGTCATAATTTTTACAGATTAAATATTAGAAAGCCAAGTAATTTTTTCTACCATTTATTAGATATAATTAATATGCTGATTTCCATGGTATACTAAGCGCAGCCTTGGGATTTTTATTGTTAAAGATAGCTTATATTTAAATGAACACAGCAGAAAAAATAAGAAAAAAATAGCTGACAATATCATATATTTAGCGGTACTTGTAAAAACGAGGCACCAAATAGAAGGGAAATAACAATTTTTTATTAACCATGATGGTTTTTCAGATTTAACTCTTAAGAAAAGAATAGTAGAAAAAATAAAATATATTGAGATTTTTACTGAAAATCCCAATAAAAAAAACAAACGTACGAAGAATATCAAATACTTGTAAAGCAGATAAGAAAAATCTGATACCCTTTATTGAGTCCACTCCCAGAGCCAATAAGAGTATCACGGCGGTGCAATAAAACCTCAATGCCCAGTTTGATTTGTTTTTGATGGGCCCTGGCCAGGGGTGGAGACCCACCCCTCCGAGCCTCGTGTGATCAGAGCGGCGTTATAGACCCCAACAATGTTGCGTAATCACTGTGTCCGGTAATAGAGAGGTTAACGAGATTTTGATATGTTTTATGACATATTTTTGCCGTACTCTTTGGCATTACTGTATAATACATTTTTATAGTCATTTCAATATGAATATGTTACAATATTTTTTGGACACCGAATTCTATGCAAACGTGAATTACATTCTAAAAAATCCAACAGAATAAAATACAGTTTAGATTAAATCGTATCGGTTTTTTGTGCGTAAAAAGGGTGCAGAAAAAACGGTAAACAAAAATACCACTTTGCAACGCTTTCAATTTGCTCGTCACCTCAAACGGAGGCTTTAGAAAAACAGCGCGGGTCGTTACGATCTCCTCCACAGCGGGGTTGTCAATTACCCTGATTACTTGCGTCTTGTCGCGGCCCTTCCCGCCAGCCCGGGGACTTAATAAGGGATGAAGTAAATAAACCGAAGGGCAAAGAAGAGCCTTTTTTAAGGCCGCGCGTTACACTTGACGGGAGGACGGGGGCTGTTGAGATATCTGCAGCATGGGCGCCGAAAAAATTAAACTCTATGTAGTAATAAAAACCATTACTAGAAAAATTAAAGTATACAAAAAAATTCAAAATATATGAATTTAAAATTTAACTTTATTTTTTGTTTTGGTTTTGTATATGTGTGTTAATTTTTTTTCTGTAAATTAACACTTTTTATTTAGAAATCTAATAAATCAGCATTTTTTTAACGAAGTAGAATTAGTCATTCTTGACTTATTTAACATATTTGGGAATAATGCATTCTATATATAATGATCTCAAACGATCCCAATAATTGATTGTTCATTTATTTTATTAGTAAAGAGCAAATTTAAATGGTTGCAAGAATATAATATACATTATAAATATATACTTCAGTATTATTTTAATTTTGATTGCTTTTGCTGAAGACTTTATATTTACTGAAAAATAAGGTTCTTTATACCAGATTCTCCATTATCATCATGTCAAAATGATAAACGCTGACGACTCTGCAGTTGATGCTGATAACAAGTTTATTCAGATTTTTTAAAATCTTTTAGACTTCAATAACTTTTTTTTTTTAAATATAAAATGATTTTTTAGTACGTCCGTGGATATCCTTTCTCAAGTACTTGACTCGTGAGATCCTCTTCGGGCTTTGCACACTCCTTACAGACTCCCCTAAGATATTTTTTACAAAGATTTTCAGTAAAACGACCCCCGGGGACCGGATCCGATGATGCTCTTATTGTGATGGCGTTTGCTAAGCTATGAAATATAAAGAGAATGAGCAATCAAGGGTTATAAGATTTTCTCAAAAATAAGTACGTAGTGAAATAGAGAAATTTTTGTAGGGCTATATTTATTTTATGGATATTTTAAATTTTGAAAGTACAATAAAGAAAATATGATTACGTAACCCAAAATCGATGTTTATTTTGTTTTTCTTATTACATTAAAAAATGCGAGCTGAAGTTTTGATAACTTAGTTTTTCTAAATACAAGAATAGAAAAGTAACATATTAAAGGGAAAAGGTTGTAATTTTAAATAATATTTCATTATTTTTTCTGTACAATCTAGAAATAACCACAAATATTAGTCAAATATCAAAAGATTGTTTTCGAATGCAAACAAATATTTAGTTTATTACATTTAAGTTCTATGTTATTTACACACAATCATCTTAAATCAGATAGCTTTATAAAAAGTAAATATATATTTGAACAGATCCAAATGCTTTCAATTTTGAATTGAATTTAAAAAAAAACTAAATTTTTATACAAGCAATAAAAAAATATTTGCCAATAAAATTCTTGTAACAGTAAATCCAGAGCAATAAAAATCTCATACTCGTGACAGTGCAACAAACGTCATAAAAGCACATAAAATGTCTCACGTGTCGTCACACTTGGGGTACATGCAATACGTGAAGGGTCTCCATTCTCCAACCCCTCAGTGGGTAGGCTCTCACGCTCGACAAAGGCACCTGTCTCAGGGAAGATTTGAGCAAATAAAGCCGGCATGATATGGCCGGGGGTGGAGAGAGGCTTTGTTAATATTTAAAGACTGGAATGACGTGTGAACTGAAGGGATGCTTGTCGCGACAGTCAAGCTATTCGTATATTGAATGTTTGCTAGATTGGATTATGTACGTTGGATGTTGAGTTTTGGCATTTTGACTTTAAATTGAAATCTGTGTTTAAGTACACACGCACGTGCGATGTGTTTAATATAATATTATTATAACATATTAAGTATATATATATAAGTGAAATATAATAGTTAACATTTAAAGCTTTTATAAGATAAAAAAATGCTTAATTTGAGATTGAGATGTTAATATTTGATTTCAGATTATTAATATTAGATTTTAGAAATGTGCTGTACTGTACACATTACATTAAAAACCTACTGTTTGGTGAAAGTGTTAATATTTTTCTGAATTTCCTAAATCTGGGCTCAAATCTTGATTTATTCACAGTTATTGAAGTACCTTTAAATATTTACGTTCTTTACAGATTTTAGCAATATAAAATAATTGCGTGGCACTCTCAACTTTTCTGCCACTTAATTAGTACGTGTTGATTCAATTACAGCATAGTGTTGATAGCTTTCAATTATGTGGCAATTCATTTCCTGTATGGGCGTATTTCAGAGCAGCTAAGTGAACAGTGATTCACTCGTCGAGTGATGACTGCATTGCGGTTTAGATGCGCCCTGCTGTGGAGATACTCGATCAAATGGTTTATTTGATGCATTAGTGTTTGAAATTTAATTGAATAATAAATTATTCCAGTGGATTATTGGCAATGATATAATGTTTAAAATAAAACAAAAATAATTTTCTATTTATGATACGTTACTTTAAACCGAAACACAACGCAATTATCAATAAGTGATTTTAATTTTTTTTAACAGTATTTATAAAATTCATTTTTTTAAATTATTTTATGTCAATATGACAATATTGTATAGATTGTATCTAATCCAGGGAGAAATAACACACTGTCCTGGACTGAACGCAATACATTAACAAAATAATAAATTTATGTATCAAAATACTATTTAAAATTTCTTTTTGTATTTATTTTATTTAAAGTGAATTTATAATAGTCAATACTATTTAAAGGAAATGCAACATGCGGAATCTAAATAGTTAATTATTTATTTACGAGAACAAACCACACATCTGGAAACTTGTGTACAGAATACGTAGTCACATATCAAGGAAAGGGCGGGGGTGGCAGATTAACCTGCAGCACTAACAACTTAATTGACTGATAAATTACCACAAAGGCTGCGGGGGTGTGATTAGGAGGGCGGCTGGGGTGGTTCACACGTGGGACGTGCGTGAGCCGACACCTCGCACGTGGTCTCAATGCTAATTAGGTATTAATATGATAAGAAGGATTTGTGGTTCCATAATTGACGTGTTGAATTCTGTCGGTGATTGTTTTAGGCTGGAGAGCTTAAGTCTGTCCCGGGGTTTTAAAGTGCTTGGGTTATCAAACGGTAATATATAATTATAAATCATTTAATGATAATAAATCGTATCATATAATATTTTTATAAATTTATCACATAACTATTTATTTCAAAATATCTGTGTATAGCTGACTTTCTGTACAAATACCACATTAATTGAGCAGTATTTAAAACGTTATAATCGCGCTAAAAAATGCTGAAATTATAGGGGTCAACACAAAATAATAATAATATAACTGAATAACTGATTTGTATATTAAAATATTTAAGTTAGGATGCGAAAAAGTTAATAATGCAAAGGCCACCCAACTAGGAGAGTATAATAATCGCAGTCAACTATTTCTCGTAACGAACCCAAAGTGAAGAGAGGCGCCTTCAAAGAGATCATCAGGGCAAGACTTTAGGGATTTTGCAATTACTTTTGTGTGCTTTAATCAATCTCCCGCCCCAGCCCGCGCCCTTCATCCCCTCTGGCCCTCCCCCGCACCGACCTTTGACTGCCTGACCGCGGGATTAACATAATGGCCGTAATTAAAAGACAACCGCCGCTGCGTCTTGGGGTATTATCGCGTGGTGTGGACTAAGCTGGTAGGCCGGGGTTAAGCCGGCGCTGATTTTTTTTTATGAGATTGTTCGGAATAACAACGATGTGACAAATGCAGGGCTTTAAAAATGTAAATGACACTTATATTGGTATTTTGAATAAAAATACTTGAGTGATTTTCCACATTTTTGTTTTTATTAGTGACCGGTTTCGCCAACCTTTCACGTTGGCATTATCAAACAGAGTGAGATTTTATATAATACTAAGCAATTAGGTAAACAATTGTTAGAGGGAGAGGTTGTTGGAAAGAGAGAGAATGATTGTCAGGTGGTAAGGGCTAATGTGATTTTAATGTGCCTGACAAGTGGAGGATTCTATATAATTGCAAATTTTTGTGTTAATGGGGTAATTAAATTAAAATATTAAAATGGAATTCCACCAAGTACTCTCTGTCAAAAATATTGAATTACTTATATTGGTTTCATTATGAAATCACTATAACGACTTTGATTCAAGCGCAAAGAGTTGCGCTAACTAAGAATGAAGGCCAGTTTTATTTCTATGAAGAGATCGTAGGTAAAAAAATAAGTGGAAAAAAATGCTGGAAAAAAAGACGTTCTCAAAAAGTTAAAAAATATCGTCTAAATATCGGTTTTTCACGAAGATTCACTTTGGAAAGATTTTTTTTATCAATTGTGTCTTATTTCCTATGTATATTTTACATAAAATATACCGCGAATAAAAAAAAAATCTTCTAATAAAAAAATAACCAATAAAATAATTTGAATCGCTGAAATCTGAAAAAGGTGGATCTCATTAATAAATAATATATAAAGCGAATTTATAATTTGATCAACTGTGATTGTTAAATGTTGATGGATTTATAAAAATACTCGAATATATATTTAATCTCGAATGAAAAACCTGTTATAATCCTCCACTTATCATGGTCATTGTTTTATGTTAATACTGAATATTACAAAGTTAGCCTGATTTTGAATAAATGGAGGGTACAGGTTATTTATCAAATTCATTATTAGCTATAAAAATAACTACATAAATCACCTGTAAAAAATACTATGTAGGTACAGTTTTTATATGCAGAAGTTTTATTTGTTGTTGTAATACAGAAACGTCAATGTGGCTTATGTCAAGTTAATAAGATCATGTAATTGTATATTAACGTGTAAAAATCGTAGAATTTTCATGATCTCAAAATTTTAATAGAGAAGGTGGAAATCTCAAAAATTATATTTTTTTATGCCAAGCCAATTACAGGCACAACGTATTCCCTCCCCATAACACGCGGCTGATTTTCTTTGGTTTATTATATTTTACGTAAGAAAGCTTCTCCCATACTGTACACGACACGGAGAGGAAATGTGTTAACAAAAGGAAAACGAAAAAATTCAGGAAAAGATTTTCCGCGGAATGGTAATGAATACAGTTGGAAGGGGGAGCATGCAGCCCAAGGAAAGAAACCTTAAAGTTCTACAAAAAAAATAATTTGAAAAAATCGCAAAGGTAACACTATAATTGGCTCCAATTTTATTCGTTATTTAATAATTTTACAGTCGCTATAATAAGATCTTGTAATATTTTCAAAAGTTTATTGAGTTTAAATCGTATAAGATTTACTATAGACTATTTTTCTATGAGAGCATTGAAAACATGTTAACAAAACTGTCCATTTAAATGTATCAATTAAAAATATCAATTAAAATTTTTTCGAGTAGCATTTTCTTTCTAATGAATCTTCTATATGTTTTAAATATATACTCTTTTTTAAATATCTATTCACGTATTTAAAATCAGCAAATAAATTTTATTAAAAAGTTTTTTTAACAAAATTTTTCACAAACAAGTGCGCTGTTTATATAACTATATAAAAAAAAATGTTTTAATATAGTTACACAGTTACACGGGTGTACACAGGGCCGGAGCGAGTCACACTGGGTGTAACAAGCGTCTAGCCCTAATTAGGTTTGTTCATTTTGCGTAAGCCATCAAGTGAAGTGCGCCTCGGTCCGCCCCTGCAACCCTAACGACCCCCACCCCCGCTGGATGGAAAAAATATCAAGTCCTATGACTAAAGCATTACTCAGGTTTTTATTTTGTCACGTTATATTTATTGCAGCCTATTATTTTTCGTCTGAACGGCTCTGCTGTGGAGATTGCGAATATTTTCGAGAAAGATTTTTATATCATATAAATAAATTATTACAATATGACTATGATACTTTTTATAGATCTACCGCCAACCTGGGACTTTCATAGACGTATAGAGTTTAATAATACTAGCCATGTTTATTTGATTTTTAAAACAAAGCAATAAAAAGCACAGAATTTACTTAATTTAAAATATATAAAAGCAGTTATTTCTCTTTTGAATTTATAGTACAAACAAAATAGTTCACTTGAAATCTCACAGTAGGCAAACAAACGCGGCAGTTTTATATAAGTATTTTTACATTGATATCACATCTAACTTATAGCTTAATTAACGCATAAATAATACGTGAAATTTTTATAAGTATACATACTAAAAAAACTAGTACTAAAAAGTATGCAAGTTTTGACAAAATAAAAAAATATATTTTGCTGTAATTTTCTAGCTAGAGGAGCACTTTGAACAATTTGCAATAAATGGCAGCACTTAAAGATTTACAAAAGGCATGCCATTTTTTGCGGCGCTAACTCAACACTTCAGAGGCATGCAGTCGTCACGCTACGCTCGCCACGCACGCCACGTTTCCCGGAGCCCCTCCCGACGAGTTTATTTCCCGTGAGGAATTGCAAGACAGCCCATTGACTCGGTCGTCGCACGGAGTGATTGTTCCTTATTGTTCCGGTCGCACGAGCGACTGAGCTGCGACATGAAACGTATCCTAACAACTTATAGTACATCCCGCAATATTACTACTTACACTCTTGCTACTTACACATTTAACTGAACTATGCATAAAAGTATTAAAATTTTGATTAAAATATATTTTTATTGATGTCATCTATGTCTGAGTATAGGTTAATTTATTAAAAATACAGTACCAAAATCATTACAAATAGTAATGCAAGCAAATATATCAAGAAAAAAGGACATTAACAATTCACTGCGTAAAATAAAATATAAACTGTACCGATAAATATACTCGCATTAAATGGCAGCGCGTGCACTTTCATTTCAATCTTTAGTACAAAAAAAATCAACAATAATGTATATATGTTTTTAGATCAAAGAAATAATACCATAGTCATTATTATAAATCAAGAAAAATCAAGCAAATAAATCATTTAAAAAAAAATGAATTATGTTTATTGAATGAAAAAAATTATAAGCATTAAATGATATTTTATTTGATACCATCAATTTTTTTTATTAAAGTTATTAGTTCGTAAGGATTAAAAAAACTATATACAAGACACCTGAAAATTACAGAGCAACCTAAAAGCGTTCATATTGTAGAAATGCAATTTTTCTTATACAAGCGTTGTTGCGATTCCTGTACTTATGTAGGTTATGCCACCCCCTAGGGTGAAATAAAAAATCTCTGAACTTGAATAAGTTAAAATAAAACAAAACAAGAAATCGCGAGGGGTGGAAATAAAAAATAATGGAAATAGGAAAAGGAAGCATTATTTTTATTGCGTACTTATGTTTGATGCACAAGTAGCCGCAAATACAACCAGAATTTTTTTGTCTCAGACAAGGGTAAAAAATAACTGTTAATTCTTCACCATTATTAATAAATCACAGAATTTTACGTAAAGTAAGTCGACATGAAAATGTTGTCTTTAACAAAAATATAGATAATTTATGATATGTATTGTTATGTAAAGAAAATGATTATTTCAAAAATATGGAATATTAATTTTATATATTTCAAAATCATATATCGATACATTCAAATGAAATGTTATTATTTAGAAATAATTTTTTTTAAATATATATCAGTCACAATGCTATGATGAACTAAATATAGAATATTCAAACAAAAAAAAATTCTAAAAAAATTTAAAGCTCATTTAAAAAAACACTCTCCTCCCTTCGCATGGAGGGTGAGAGTAAGTAATCTTGTTCGTGGCAGTCTCTGTCGCATAATTACCGACCCCGTGGGGCCTCCGTGCTGGAACCCCCGCCCCTTTAAACATTATTCTTGCCCCCGAAGACCCGCGGCCACTGTCAGGGGCTGCGCCACCTTTACCTCGCGTTATGTCTCATGCGACCTCATGTTTTAATTTCAGATAGCTACTATCATAAAAAAAACAAATATATATATTCCTAAGCAAAAACAATGAACAAACACTTATTTATTTTCTACAAAAAAAAAGGTTCGTAAAAAGCAAATAAATTATATACTATAATAGTATGACCAAATTATTTAATATCCCGGTTCAGAAATAATAGTATCCCCGCAGACAGCTGGTTTTTTTAAAATGTTTACCATATGAAAAAAAATGTATCAGAGTAAAGGTTTTCAGAGACCCGAAAACACTCTAAAATGGTGGGTCAAATTTTATTAATATATTAAAAAGGCAACGAGCGTGAAGCAACGTTGATTTAGCAAATAATATATTTTTATTTAAACTTTTCACGTTACACTTTATTTAAAATAAAACCAATGAGAAACAAATGACTGAAAAAAATAATGGTACGTGGAAATAGTATGTGAGTAAAGTTTTCACATAAGGGTCGTACTTTTGTATACTTTTAATTAAGTTTAAGCCTAGTATCCTTTCATCTATTTCGCAGGCTTTAGGCTTTTGCTAGAAAGTTATGAATAATACCTTCCACCCCAGGAATGTGAAAAACGGAAATTTTAGCAGAGCCGCAAAAAAACTTTCTCGGCTCAAAGCATCAGAGCTCGTGAGTTATTTGAGATTAAGAAATTTATGCTTATTCCGGAAATTCAAATCCGCGCGCTGGGAAATTTTCCTTCATCAAACAGGTAAAAGACTTTTATCAAAGCATATTTCCAGTCTGATATAAAAATTCTATACGTTTATATTTATATAAGCTCTTCAAATTAAAATATTTCAATGAAAATTATATAAAACAAAGAAATTTATATTTTCCAACATGGAGCGAATACTTTTATTTATTTTTGTATTCTCTGTATAATTATTAGAAAAAAATAATTCAAATGAAAACAACATAAATAAATAATTTTTAGATTAATCTCTAATAATAAAATAAAATTTAAACATTCATTTAACTACACAAATAGCTTATTTACACGCAAAGTTGATGTAAGAATGTTTTTGAAGAAATTAAAAAAATTATATAAGTGAAGAGAAAAAATTAAAAGATTTCGATGCCAATGAATTCACAAGTCGACATGTGTGTATGCTTCGATTGTCTTTGTGGTAAAAAAAGAAGACTAATACATATGAAAAAGAAAAATTTGGATACTTAGCCAAGTTTAAAAAAGTATCTTAATTAATACCGACTAATATAAATATACCGAATATTTAAACAAGTAGCATAAAAAATAAGTGTACCAAAATAATAAAACAACAATGTAAATGTTAAAATTTGATATAAATCTCGTTATTAATTACTTGGAAATATGAACATAAAGGATGCAATATTAATTATAAAATATTAAGACATAAGACAACAGTTTAAAACTTGAAAAAGGCGTTTCTCTCTAATATTCTTGCCTCTTCTTTTCACAAAGCGTTTTTCACTCGATGATATAATAAAAAACACATTAAAATGCCGTGCCCTTTACCATAGTCTCTGTTACGCATTTTAATTTCAAATTTGAAAAAAGGTGAGCCAAGTTGAGCATTTGTAATTGAAATTGAAAAAGCATCTATCTAGCTAATATGTACAAAAAAATCTTTTTCGATTATAAAAATGTAAGTACGTTATTTGCAGGTTCAGAAACATATAATGTATGCTTATATTTATGATATCTCTAGCATGGGTCTTTTCTGTCAATGCCATCACTATCGGTCATGTAATAATGGAAGCTGATCTTTGATCTCTGAAAAAAGCATCGCTTCTTTAGTACATAAAATGCAGGTACCGATGTTCTATAATTACAAGGCGCAACATATTTGCATAATTTCCTTTTAACACCAATTAAATTTGGCCTCCCCAAGAAACCTCCAGAGATGCCAGAAGAACGGAGAAGAACAACTCTCTGGAAAGTTGGCTCGGAAACAATACAAGCGGATATGTAAGACTTATTCAAAGGTACATCCGGTACCTTCTTAGGGGATGGTGTTCTCTTGTATAATTCAAAGCCAGGTGCCTAGTTTTTCAGGGGGTGGCGCACCGCATCCTGCTGCTCCAAAACTCTTCCACAGGCTTCCTTTTACAACCCCTACCTATCGTCCCCCATTTGCTTTCGATTTATTGTTTATTAACAGTGTTAAGGGAGTTTAAAAGTTTTCGGTCCCTCCTTTTGGCTGTCGTGCTAGGGAGGATCGAGGTCACGTGATATGTTTAATTATTTTAATCAGATCTATATTTGAAATAAATTAAATGAAGTTATATTTACTGATCAATAAAATCGTCCGGAAAAAATATCCCAAAAAAGAGTACATAGAGAATTTTCAGATGAAAGTGGGATATTCCACAAATACACAAAAACTGATTAAAAAAAAGTGTTACTTATTTAATAGACTTATATAAAATGTCACGTACAATGTATGTAATATTTCTTAAATATTTTATAGTAAAGGTGTATAAAAGTAAAAAAAAATATGCATATATTATTATAAAATGTTGTGTATTTGGGTAGAGAGGTATATTTGCTTATCAATTTTGAAAATCAAAATAAACAATGTACCAAGCACATAAATATACAAACAGGCCCAGGAAACTTTGAATGTTAATATCCAGCCAATAGGATATTTGTGATATGTTACGCTCCTCGGGCGCTTCTTGAGATAAAGGCTCCAACGTAAACACCAATAGGCTCATCCTTCCACACGACTGCGCATATAAGTATTATTGTAATGAAAAGTTCCCAGTTCGGTCCTTGCGGAGATAAATATCTACGGGTATTATCAAAATATGAGAATGCCTGGGGGCGAATGTACGGTTACCATACAAAAATTTAAATTATACAATGTATGTGTCCAAATAATCACATTAGGATTTGAAATAAAATGGCGTATTTTGAAAGCACAGATCAAAATCCTGCTTGAAATTTTTAACCAAGGGTCTCATGAATGGCAGGAAATGCATCAGTGCCTCAACAACAGTGAGCTAAAAAAAAACAACATAATAGTTTGTTTAGAGCATTTTCAAATCTAAAACATTGTTGAAACATATACTTAATGAAGATCAACTAAATTTTTTTTTTAACTAGTATCAATTTATATATTTCCCTTTTTAGTTATCTTGTGGTCACCTTAAATGTATAGGAATATATGTAAGTAACAAAGCGCGAGAAGGTAGCTTTGGGGGATGATCAAATAAAGATGACGTGACACCCCTTTTGTGTTCATCTTACAATTGTAAAACACACCCTTTAGACGCTTTTTAACTTTGACACTTGATAGATTAAAAAATGCTTTATTATAACTAGGTTGCATATTTTCTAAATTACATGTTAAAGCAAAGCAAACAGCAATAAGGTAATAAAACTTTTTATTAAACAATTATACCGTTATTATTTGTTGTATAATCTTCTAACACATAATTATCTGAATCCGAAAAATTTGTTAAAAAAAATAATATTTATTAAATTGCTTTCGTTTTTGCTTTTATATTTCTTAATATATTAGAAATATAAAAGAGTTGAATTCATTTGAAATAACTCATTACTTATTCACAGCTCCTTCCCAGGCGTGATGGTACTGTAAGGTAGCGAGTAAGTCTCACATTACAGCCTACGTTCGCTACCAAATAATTCAGTCGCCATGGAAGGAAATTACTTGTATGTTTTAAAGTGCCTTTTCAATTTGTGATATTACTTCTGAGAGGAGATTTTAAACTAAGGGAGAAAGGGCTTACCCCCCTCATGTGAGATTTGTAAGGGTAGTTCTGTAAGTTAAGATAATGTGGTAGTTGCGCTGATATCTTAATTGCTGACTGAAGTTTAAGGTTTGTATAGTAATGTAATCATTTATTATTTTGTAATTTATTAGTTTGTGTTTGTTAATAAAACAGCACATATTTTTTTTAATTTTGAAAAGATATAATAATTAAACATTAAATATTTAATTCTAATAATCAAGCAATTTATAAAAAAAACAGTAAATTTTGTTTTATTTTTAATATTCTTATAATATGACTTGCAAATAATAGCTCGATACAAAAATCTTTATTTTACAAAATACAGCATAAAAAATTCTTGTAAATGAGCTACCTAATTTAAAACAAAAATATAAAAATAATTTGCAGTTGTTATTCTTGTACAATAAAATGGCGAATCCCCCGAGCTCGCTCTACAGAGGAGTGGATATATTTAAGAGGAACCATTTTCTAATTTAACTCGCACGTCAAACAGGAAACTGCCTACCATATTGGGAAATTAGAATGATAAAGTAAACTTCAACATGTTTAACTTTAACGAGTGTCTTTGGCAAACGTCGCGTTGTTTCTTTGCGCAGAGGTGTCCTAACGTGTCTCGGAACTTTTGAATTTGGCATAAATTCGTAATGAATTTTTCGCTTCACTCGTTTTCAATCATGTTCGTATTTTAATCATACGCTTTGTGTAACTTTGAATTCTACGTGTCAAATGGTATATATACCTTCTGCGAGAACCTTAAAATTCTACAGAAATACTCAAGTGATACGAAACAATGAGTACTGCGAGCTTCATAATATTACGTATATTAAATAAGTTTACATACAACTGACAGCTGAATTTTATTTTTTATATCATGAAAATATTATCATTAGTTATTAGGTTAAAAATTATTTTTTCTGATTTATAAAAATTCATTATCTCACAATGAATACGACAGTAAAGAAGATACACGGTACTTTATACAAAAACGATTCATCTCGTGAGCTTAAAGGTACTAAAATATCAGATGTGACTAAAAGCTATCGCGTTCATAGTTTTTGTTACAAAACTCAAAGAACACGGAAGACCCTAAGGCAGTGGTCCAACCAACCCTATGCCCGAGGGCACCATGGCGTTTACGTGTTACATTTTAAAAACGTTACCACGTTTAAAAAAAATTAAGATTACAATAAAAGGCTATGAAAAAAATTTATGTTTAGAAATTTAACAGAGAAGTATGAGCAAAAATAATTATGTCGTTATAATATTCAATTATTCTTCTTTCCAGAAAATCATATAAAAGTCTATTAAAATAGCATCATATGGGTGTAGTTTGGTTTGTCTCCGTCTCTGTAATAATGCTCTCTAATAATGCGTTCACGATATTGTTCAGATACTTGATGGAAAAGTTGCTGATTAAATATAAATCTGTAGTACAAGTAAAGTGAAAAATATGTGAAAGTGTCTCTGATATTTTTGCCTTGACAGAAGTAAGGTGAAAGCTATGTGAAAGTGTCACTGATATTTTTTCTGTAGTATAAGTGAAGGGAAAGTGACTCTGATATTTTTGTGTTGATAAAAGTGAGGTGAAACCTAGGTGAAAGTCAATCTGATATTTTTGCGTTGACAAAAGTAAGGTAAAAGCTATATGAAAGTGTTTCTGATATTTTTTCGGTAGTACAAGTGAGGTGAAAGCAATGTGAAAGTGATTCTGATATTTTTTGCGTTGACAAAAGTAAAGTGAAAGCTATCTGAAAGTGTTTCTGATATTTTTTCGGTAGTACAAGTGAAGTGAAAGCAATGTGAAAGGGACTCTGATATTTTTTGCGTTGACAAAAGTAAAGTGAAAGCTATTTGAAAGTGTTTCTGATATTTTTTCGGTAGTACAAGTGAGGTGAAAGCAATGTGAAAGTCTTTCTGATATTTTTGCGTTAGTAAAAGTAAGGTGAAAGCTATGTGAAAGTTTACTTGATATATTTACGATAGGATGATAATTAAACAGCGAAAATACTTATATCGGTATAATTTTCAAAATAATGTTTTGCACCAGGACTTCTGGAATATAGTTGACATAAACAAATTTCCATTCTTGAAAAGAGAAGCATACAAAATTAAAACGTTTTTCAGTTTTACATACTTGTGTGAACCATTGTTTTCATCAATGAATATCATAAAATCAAAGTACACAGTACCTAGCGTATATTTTTTATCATACGTAAAAAAAAACTAAAAATTAAATTTGTTAACCGATTCTTTTAAGTAAACTGCAAATTTGCTCCCTTTTACGCATCCTTATTGAATTGCAGAGACTCCAACGTGGCTAACTTTCCTCTAACGAGTATGACGTCTAGCAGGGACGCCGGCGCCCCAGTCTTTGTACGCCGGACAATGTATCCGGGAATAATTACATTCCTGGGAGTGCGCCATCGCGCCAAGCCGACCGGGTCAATCAGCCACGCTCCAATAGCTTCCACATCTAATATTAGTTTATTGTCCCGACTTACTGACCGCCGCTGCCCTCTCCGCTGCCCGGTGTGAAGTGACAAATATGCGAACCTTTAGACTGTTGGAATTGGGATCACTTTGAATATTCAATGAATATATATCAGAGGTCTCCAAATTTTTTTTCCGTAGACCCCTTGTCGAGTTTTCCAGTTTATCGTAGATCCCATGCCTTGCTCATATTGAATTTTTACAAATTCATCAACTTTAAAAATATTTTTGACATTTGATATTGAACAACTCACTTACGTAGGGTTAACTGTACAGTGGATTTAAAAATAAAATAGTTGAAATACATGTAAAGTTAACAATCACTAAAAATCAATACTTTTAATGGGAGGGATGGTTCTGATGCTTTGATAGCAAATTTTCAATATTTGGCTTCAAATGCGTGAGATTTAACCTTAAATCTCCTCGCCCAATGATTTCGAATCTATTTATTTTTTTTTGTAAGAAGATTTGCAACCGAACTAAAACCCCTTTCCACGAGGTATCAATATGAAAAAGCTATCAAAAACCTTCTTGCGAAAGTCCATAATTCAGAACAAATACCATTATTATGTAAGTACATAGGTACAATCTGTGCTTGGTGCATTATGACATTTAAGGAATGCCTAAATTTTGGTGATGACCCGCTTAAATAGGATCCACTCTCGAAGACCCCATTTAGAGTTCATGCACCCCCAATTTAATTTTTCGCTGTCATCGACTCCTTCCAGGGCGGAATCGACCACTTTGGAAACTTATGATATACGAATATATGATGACACTACACAGTCACCGATCAAGTGAAATGTTAAAAAAAGTCTGTTGAAACAAAACAACTGTTCGTTTCTTGTATAAAAATAATACCTCAACACAAAAAAACGTGATTTATCTAGAAGTTAAAGTGTAAAAAATAAACTAATTTAAATGTCTGTATTTACCATTTTATAAATTTATAATAATACCTGTGTTTTTAAGTACCTTCCGAGATTTTAATACTTTTGTGAAGTGTTCGTGATATTTTATTAATTCACGATACAATCCGTTATAAGCATTAAGTATCTACTATAATAATAGCCATTGTGTGTATGTTTGTATGTATGTTTCGTTTTTCCGTTCTGTATAGAATATCTTAAAAGATACAACGCTGATTTTTTGCACATAAGTTAAGTAAATTTTTCCGCAGCTATGTGCCGAATTTCAAGACGATAGGATAATATTTTCATTCATAAACTTTAAAATATGCTTTAGCGAATTTCAATATGTACGAATTATATGATTCACTTCTTCGCCGCGAGATGATGCTTTAGCGAATTTCAATTCAGTTCTTCGCCGCGAGATGTCGTTCACCGCGAGAATTTCAAATTTAGAACTTTTACAAAAAAAACAAAAGACGCATCGTTCATCAAATACGTCATTTTGTGACGGGCTACATTACTAGTTTATATATAAAACGCCACTTTGATTCCACATTTGTCGACTCGTTGTAGTTCATGTCGCGTTGAATTAAATATTTTTGTTACTGAACCTTTATTAAAAATATCACTGTAAATTCAAAAGTAAGTTCATTGTTTAAAATTCAAATTCAAACGAATTCGCACAAATATTAATTAAGAAATAACATACATGTGTCAACACACACAGTTACTCACAAATTTACCATTATGAGAATGTTTCCATCACGCGGGTTTAATGATTTTTATTATAATCTATGATGAAAGTAAACTGATTTCAGTCGTTATAATTAATAAAATATTACAAAACTTGTGTAACATTTGGGATATTTCTCATTTATTTAGCTTTCGGGCTTAACGTGACCACGAAAATCGTGTTAGTAATAATGTGCCGGGACGACATGCGACGGTCATTTGAGAAAATCATTTTCTAAGAAGTTATTCGACATAATTTGTATTGTAATTTGGTCTCAAAATCTCATTCGAAAAAATAACGCGATGGATAATAGTTACAATTTCTATATAATCTACATTACATTTCTACTTTTTAGAAATATATATTGATATTTATCTTCTAAAATTATTTTTAAAAGTACGACCAATTATACTAATTAATAATGTATTTACAATTCTAATTTGCTTTATTTTGCGGCTAATTTTCACTCAAAATTAATTTGTATAAATAAATATTATTTAAGCAAATTTTAGTTATTGTTTCACTTAATTTGATTTGTTATTTATTCTATCTGTTTTTGTGGATGAAACTATTACAACTAGTTTCAATATTTACTATATTATTTGTTACTTAGACTTTGCGAAGTATGTGTTTGTCGGATTCAGCAAAATTAGAAGTCTCTGTTGATCTTAATAATAATTTGTAAAGCTTTCTGGACACATTTATGTTATTTGATATATTAAAATAAACCTTTAAATGATATTACAGAATGTCAATTGCCAAAATGTCACAAAGTTCGCGTATTTTCAAAACGATATTTTTTGTAACATTATTTAGGGCAGTTGCTCCCAGCCATTTAATTGCCTCTGGTGTCCAACCGGACACCAGAGGCAGTCCATTACCTGGCAAAATCGTGTCATTTAATTAATTTAATTGTCACTTTATTTTTCTATGTCGAAAGTTGATTTTTTTGCAGAATATTGAAAAAATTATAAATTATATTAACCATTTTTTTATTATTTAATTAACGTCCATTTTTAGGGTAAAATAAAATCTTGAAGATGTTGAAAATTGGATAAAATGACGACTTTTCAAAACCAAAGTATGTTAAAGATTTTTTTTTTTAATTTTTAAAATAACATATCGCACAGGGTTTATATTTAATTTTTTAATTTCAATTGAAAAAAAGACTTTTAAATGTTTAGGACTCTCGGAAAAGGGACATGACGAATCTCCAAATTCCTTAACTTCAATAGGAAAAACACATATGTATCATATTAATAGTAAATTTATAAGAAATATAAATATATTGTGATCGGTAGAAGGAATGTATCAAACTTTTTGCATTTAAATATTTTTGATTGATGCAGTCGATTTTTCGCAAAACGGACTAGAAAATGATCAAAAAAAACTCGATTATGGGACCTAGACCCTTAAAATAGAATTTATAACAATTGCTTTGTGAGCCATCACGAAATCAATATCGTGACATTCTGGCAGTCTTCAGTAGAATAACATCTACTCAATTTTTACACGGTGAAAATTTATGTAAAGACGTTTTGAGTGTTGAAAATATTTTAAATCATTCTATGAGATGTTCGAAGCCAATGTGCAGAACCTTCCAGAGACGAGTCTCTTATCGCTGCATCACGTGTGGAGTGCACTGAGGGTGTGGGAGTGGTTGGCCGGGCGGGTTGGTTGACTTGTGCCGGCGCCCCTCGGCTAATCCTCTTAATAGATTCCGGCAAAGTCGCTCCTCGGAGGCTCCACGTCGGGTCACGTGGGGGCTCATTAAAGGATCTACACTCCGTCTGTACAGCCTTACTTATAACGACAGCCATGAAAGATTAGTCTGGGATATGGAATCGGTGATGAAAATAGCACTTCATATTTTATGCATAGCTCAAACTATCAGATACTTGTAAATATAAGTATTAAGATGGTGTCTGAAAAGTATTATGCTTAGTTCAAAATAAATATTCTTTTTTGTCTGATACGCAATGGGTTAGAGTGAGCGAGAAAGACAGAAAATATGAGGTTTTATAGACAAATCGTTCTTGTAAAATATACAAGAGTATTGCAAAAGGCGTTTTCGATAATATAATCGACGGAAACAAAAATAAAATGTTGTAAATCTGATGTTACATTAGATGCACAGATATTGATTTCATTGTTATTTCTTATTGTTTTTATAAAAGAAGTTTTATCATAAATGTCTTGTTATAAAATGTTGCAATGAAATCTATTTGACGGGTTTGATGAATAGTAAACAATATTTTCTCATTTGTTTAAAAAAAAAATACAAAAATTTATGATCTAGATGTGATCTGTTCATTGTATGATTACTTGCAATTTTATCGCTGTACCGTCGAGCTAATTACAAAACAATGCAATAAGTCTTACTGATTTATACTGACAGTGCATTCATGGTTACAATTATACTGACTTAGGTACAAACTTACGACTGGCGACCCCGTTATGCGCGGTTTCAATGTAACGCGAATTTCAAATTCAGCGTTAAAATGCTTCGCATTACGCGAATTTATTATTAAAGAATGTGTATGAACATAACGTAGTCATTGACTTCTCTTAACAATTAAAAACAGCGTTGGGTGTTATGAACGTATTTTGCAAGAACGAAAAAATACAATAGATGTATTTTTCAGTATAAATAACATGTTATACTGCATAAAGTGTTCTTAGAATTAAAGTGAATGATTTAAGTGATTCGTATTTTTTTGTATCAAGTTATGACTATGTATGTACGCGAATTTCATTTAACGCGATTTTTTCCGGAACGTATCCCTCGCGTAAAGCGGGGTATTACTGTATTGGAAGGTCTAGTATTAAATCGGGTATTGTGGTAGGTAGATGCCAAATATAGATATGACGCCACAAAAAGACATCTTGCACAATCCACTCAGACACATCCAGGCAGTACAAGCGGACTAAGTATCGCTCCAAGGGTTTAGGCCCCGCCCGCCTCCCCCGAGCTCCGTTAATGAAATAATCATGTTGAACAAAAAGTTGGCAACACAGCCGCGCCGACCCCGTCCGCACATCAGATGCTAAAAGCTTTATCTGGAAAAGTTTCGCCATCGGCCGACAGAGGCGTCTTGTCGCCCGGGACGCCATCTTGGATCGCCGCACCGTAGAGATGAACTGTGCAACCATTTTTTTTTTATTAATTACTGAACTAAATAATCATTTTTTTCTGACTGAAAGTACTTGGTGGAATTCCATTTGAATATTTTAAGTATAATAATAGTAATTTTTCCACGTGGTAATTTTTATTGGTGACCGGTTTCGCCAACGTTTCACGTTGGCATCATCAAATAGAGTCAATCTCTGTTTATATCACTCTTTAAATATTTTCAGTACAGCAATGATAATCCTGTCTGCGTTTAATAAATTCACACGAACAAATTCACACAAATTATCACTTATTCTAAACTTTACGAAAGTTATATTATAATTCATGAAGAACAACGATTAATTGACAGATTATATAAAAAAAATATTTTTTCTAACAACCTTTTTTAATTAAATTTTAGGTTCATCCAAATATTAAAAATAAATGTTTAATAAATGTAATCAAAATATACGTAAAACATAAAATAGTATAAAATTAGGTTTCAAACTGTTTTTTTTTTTATGTTTATGAAATTTATAAAAAGGTTGGTAAATGTATACATAAAAACAAATAATGTATATAAGGGTCAATTTTATATATAAACTTAATTTCACACGCATTTGTTAAACTAAACGTGAGTACGCATTAAAAAAATAAAAAAAAATACTTCAAAGTCTACAGGGTGGACCTGGCGGCGGGGCCGCTAATGTATGGATCTGTGAGCAGGACTGAAGTTAGGAATGCCCCGGGCCGCGGTAACTACTCCGGCCCTTGCCAGATTTTACGATCCTCCCGAATAATTATTTGGGCAATAACTCTCCACCTGAAGGCTCGGAAGAAATGTACACCGACCTCTGCGGCTTCGTGGACGTATAATAAAGCTAGACGAGCCCTTCGTATATTTTATACACAAATATTTAAATTCAACTAATATTTTTATTCATGAGTTTGTAACGATTGAAAAATAAGCCAAATTAAAGTTTTGAGTACGAAGTCGCGAATTGTGGATGTCCATGAAGATGCAGTTTTACACATACACATGCTCCGTGCAATTGATTGTCTGGCTTTTACAATTTAAAAAAAAAAACAAATCCCACTCTTTAATTTACATTTAAAATTGTGTTTTAAAATAATTGTCATATCACGATCTCGCCACGGAGCCGATGGTTACTGAAATGATTAAACTTAAGTGTTATAGAAAATGCAATGTTTTAGTACACAACGCTGATAATTAATGAACTGAAGACTCGCTCCAGCTTTCAAGGGTTAATAAGCAATATGAAGGAAACCTCTACAGATTATTACTTAACCGCTGTTAGTGGTCTACCCTTAGCGCTTAATAAAAACCTTCCCAAAAGCAACCCTTGCAGAGTAAATCGTGAAACAATAGGTTTTAAGATGATCTGAAACAAGTTTAATTTTTTTTAATGCAGTATGAAAGTGATTTGTGTTAAATGTTTTTTGTGCGCTCAATTTAAAATTACACTGTCGCCACATTACAAAAACCGTAAATATGAATACATTTATAATAGTGTAGAATTTGTATATTTTTAACGAGATATTTTTAAAATTCTTCATGTCAGTTTCTCAGTAAATTGTTAAGTAAATCGATATAAGCTTATTACAACAAAATAATACTGTTGCTTTTCCGTCTTATTATTTTTAATATTTACGAATCGATTTTAGGTTCACGGACAGACCCAGACTAGCACGCAGACTACAGACGAGGATACGATTCGACAAGACTCCAGAAGGCGGAATATTTATGGTGACTTGACCAAATACACAAAGTTTCCCAACAAATCAAGATTATAAAATACGACAGGCAAATAAATTATGTCTCGGGAAACCACTACATGAATAATGTTGGTAATTTCTTGTAAATGTTTTACATATACAGACTCGATATTTATCTAGTAGAATATTATTATATAAATTCACAAATCATTTTTAATTTTCTGATTGGCCTTTTTTATTTTAATATAAAAAAAACAGTCGTTTAAATTTTTGTATATTGAATTTGAATTCAGTGCAAATATTTATGTCGCTATTACAAAACATATTATTAAATTCACGGCAAAGGTAACATGTGCACGTGTAATGTCGGATATAACTCACGGTCGTATATTTTATTCCATACAAGTTGTCTGTTTAATAAAGACTAGAGATCCCCTGTCCGTGAGGCGGCCAGTATTACCCGCAACCCTTGCGTACTCCGACCGGCACTTTGAATATTGTCTATTTAAAGTCACAAAAGGATGTAGCAAAAATACCAGTGTAGTGCAGAATAAAAATTATTATTTTAATTAAAAAAGTCAGAAAAAAAAATCTCAAAAAATTATAAAATAAGTTAATGTCACATTACATTAAAAAATATAACTGTCCAAATAAGCACCGAGTATTTTTAATAACAATCAATTTACTAAAGCAATCTCATAAGTTAGCACTGATTATTATTTATAATGATTATTGTTCACGAATATTTAATTTGCATTTGTTTAAAGGTATATATTGCGGGTTGCACTGCTGGTAAGATAAAGTGATCCCCTTGGTTTCATCCTTTACCACTCCAGCTAAGTGATATGGAGGGCAGATGGATGACCAAGTCGCGGCCCGCGGCGACCCCGTTCATATTTCTACCCCCGCAGACAACCCCCGCCCCAGTAAGAAGGTAAGATTCTTTATGCTGGAGATGAAATAGACAGATGTGTCAGTATGATGATGTAATCCGGTCCATTTGTATCGTTGCGTTTGGTTATGATGAATTTTAGGGTTTTGAGATTGATTAGACGTCGGATAAGAGGTGGACAAATGTATTGTAAAGCGTTATGATTGCAACGCTTAAACTTGCAATATTTCATAAAAAACCTAGAATACATATTTTCATAAAGATTTTTTTTTTTAATAAATATTTTATTTATTGTTCTACAAACTCATGATTTCAACATGATTTATGTTTTGATTTTAAATATACATATAATATATTTTTAAATACTTATTTATTGGGCAGAGTATATAAAATTAAAATCAGATTATTATTGTTAATTTTCTTCAGTTACTTCTATAACTTATACGACTTTCATACTAACGTGACCGATTGAATAAAATACGTCTGTTGTCAAAAAAATGGTTAGTAAGTACACGCGAAAAACTTTAACTAGAACGGATGCAAACATTACATCACATCTGAATGCGTATTCCCCAGACCTGGTGGAGTTATTTGCCTGAATCCATCTTGTTCAAAACACATTATTACTTGGCCATCCACACAAAGGGCTCCCGCGGATGGGCCGCGAGGCTCCTGGAGACCAGAGACCGCCTCCAGCTGTCATTACCCGGCAGTTGCCCTCGCCACTGCTGCGGTTGGGCGGACATTCCCTGCCCGGAGAACCGGGATGTATATTGAATGTAGCTACAATTTACAGAATCCTGCCGAGCCTTCAATCTAGATTGTTCACTATGATATAGTATGCCTCTTGTAGTGGTTTACTTGTATTTGCTAGAGTACTTTAAAATATGCTTTAATTTACTTTGGACTGTAACTAAGTTACGTCAGCACTAGCAACATATACAACTAAACTCTGGTTTAAGTAAAAAAATACTGAATGAATACACTTTTTTTTATAAAAACAAGCTACATTGAATGAATTTTTATATATTTTTAAAACCTACAAAACCAATCTAAATATAGATTCGTCTTGAATAACGCCAACAACATAATTCAAGAAACTGTTGTAAATGTGTTAAATTAAGTAAAAGTATATTTCACATATTTTTTGCCTGAAAGTATAGAAAACACGGGTTACTCTTAGCTAATGATATATATTGCTTATGCTAAGTATAAAACTTCAGCAACATTTCAAGATGTTTTTATAAAGTCAAAATTTTCATCGCTTTGTTTGTTGACCTTCTTTAGAGGACCCCAATAGAAGAGAACTGTTCCCTGGTGAAGTTTCGAGAAGTTTTCTTTTTAGTCCGGGAAATAACACAAATCAATTTGAAATCAGGTGAGCGCTTACGTCGGACATGCGAGCAGAGTGGTGTGTCTGCAAGCAGGTGGAAAGTTTCTAAGCGACTGACGTCCGCAAGATAAATGGCGAGCAGCTTCTCAGCATTTTACCAATTTTAAGATGGCATTAAACCATCGACTAAGCTGTTCCGAAATTGGTACACTTAAAAAACACCCAATATATTGGCAGTATGCATTAATTTTATGGATTTTTTTCGTGAAATAGGAGCTTTATTATAAAAAAATGGTACAACATATTCTATCGACAGTATTTTCTATCGCTAGCCACTACTTTTTCCCATCTTTCGGGCAAATTATGGATTCCATCCCAAAAGAACTGTTCGTCTTTTGAAGCCAAGAAAGAATCAAGCCAATTTTTGATACCCTGTTCAGAAGTGAAGCGTATTCCAGAAAGGGCATTCTGCATCGATCGAAACAAGTGGTAGTCGGAAGGGGCAAGGTCTGGGCTATAAGGCGGGTGAGGCAGAACTTCCCATTCACTGTTTTTCATATATGTTTTAACCGGTTTAGCAACATGAGGCCGAGCATTGTCATGATAAAAAATTACAGACTCATGCCTGGTCGCATATTCTGGCTAATATATACAGTAAAATTATTATGCAATGGTTCTAATGAAAATTATCAAACATTTAATCAGTTCGTATTTACTAACGCAGATTTGATTCTAAAATAGAATTGAAGTATTTATTTTATTTTTAAAATTTTACGACTAGCAAGAGGAATGTCCAGTCATATCGGGATGACAAGAGTTATTTAACGGGCGAGACATTTTTCCCAGCGTCTAGCGACCCCTTGGTTTTTTCCTAAGGGTGAAGTCGGAGGGGTGCAAGGGGGAGTGCACCGCTGTGATTTAAGGCTCGCCACCAAAAACGTTTTCTAATTAAGCTTCTGTCACAAAACGTCGGTTGGATTTTAAAAAAAAACTCTAATTTTTCAACTTGCGCTCTGAATAAAAAATTATCCCTCGGCGACCAACTCCCCCTTCTGCCCCTTCCGTGCTTCTACACTAGGAGTTAGCGTTATTCGAGAGTTTAAGCGTGGATCAAAAATGTTGATTTTTTAGTAATAAGCTACTTAAATGTATGATAAATGTTTATGAAATAACCTCTAATTTAATTGAAATAAATCTAATGGAAGGTTTTAAGCATTATAAAATTTAAAAAAAATCCGTTTTGCTTTTGCCATAGATATTTTACCAACAAATATGAATAATCATGGCTGAGAGACAATGACTATTAAATGATTATAATGCTTTGTTGTTTAAATAAATATAAGTAAATACTGAATGCAGATAAGTTGTCAATAAGAAAATACTTTGATGCAATCCAACTAACAATCTCGTTAAACTTTAAATTAAAAATTATAAAAAAACTACACGGTGTGACTATATTTAGTCATAATTAAAGTTTAAATGCTTTACCAAATATTTTAAAACTAAAGCGAATTATCAAAAGTCTGACAAAGCACTTGCAAGGTAAAAAAAGCGCTCACATTATGGCCGTAATATTTTAACCGTTTTTAAAAAAAATATTTTTCAATTAAGTTACATCACTTTCGCGAGAGCTTTGGTCATAAAATTAAATATTGAAAATTTTAATAAATAAGCGAAAATGTTCATTAAAATATTGTTTAAATATTTTATGTGGTTGTTAAAACTGTTTTTGACCTTCGTGATATAACTTTATAATTTCAGGGAAAATAACTTACTAATCATGCGTTCAATCTTCCGTCAGCCGATAATTTTCAATGTTAGACGATCAAACATGACGAACGGCTATCATCTATCAATCAAGTACAAAATTACACAAAGAACAAATTTAATATCTATTTTTATCAATTTCGTATAAAAATTAATTTCACGACAGTCAAAATTTATTATATTCACACCCCTGTAGCTTATCCACATTCTTCAATGACCTCAGAGGCGCCTCACTGCTGGTTCGCTGCCTCGGGCAGTCCCCCCAGGGAGGGCTCGCCGCTTGTACTTTTTAGCATCCAACCAACATCCGGTCATGGAACGAGCTCGTGGATTTTTTTCTGATTCAGTTTTCGATTCAACAAGGTTTTTTTTAGGTCAAAGAATGTTTAAAGCTATTTTAGAATTCAGCTCGTTTGAAATATCAAATTTATTTAAAATGCACTTTTAATTTTTTTAATTAATTTTAACAGACGGAAATTATATAAATACTAGCAATGTAGCCCGTCATAAAATGACGTATTTGATGAACGATGCGTCTAAAATTTGTTTTTTTTGTAAAAGTTCTAAATTTGAAATTCTCACGGTGAAGAACTGAATCATATAATTCGTACATATTGAAATTCGCTAAAGCATATTTTAAAGTTTATGAATGAAAATATTATCCTATCGTCTTGAAATTCGGCACATAGCTGCGGAAAAATTTACTTAACTTATGTGCAAAAAATCAGCGTTGTATCTTTTAAGATATTCTATACAGAACGGAAAAACGAAACATACACACATACAAACATACATACAAACACACAATGGCTATTATTATAGTAGATTCCAAAGCATAGCACAGTAACCAGTATTCATATAAATCAATCAAACTGTCTGTAAGTTGTTGTTAAATAATAACTGCTTATTTTGCTAACTATTCATGGGGCGATGATATCTTAAACTTAATCTAAAAGGAAGATTTATCATTTGAATAACTCTAAGGCATGTTAGTAGGCATGTACGTATAGAAATTTGATGATCTGATATGTGGATTTTGATGATGGCATCAAAAAATCACTATCAATGAAAAAAAATTCTGATGTATAAATAAAATAAATGAGAAAGTAATATTTTTCGTTTAATTAATTAAAAAATGACTAGAATGAATATGTACATTTAGGTGTAAATACTCAAAGGTACAAAAAATTGCAATGTAACAAGTAAGCACAAACGAAAGATGTAGTTGATAAGTACGCAATTAATATGAATATTACTCACAGATTTCTCCGATTTCCAGACTGGTGCGGTCCGATCGAGCCTCTCAGCTGACGGCTGTCATCTTCTATCTTCGCCCATCGACAGTCCCCCGAATCACCCGAGGACCCTCCAGTTCCCTCATCTTATAATTGTCTTCGTTAGTTCTCACACACTCTACCCTGCTGGGCCTTTGTTCGAGTCTCTTCAAGCGTTCCAGACGGCATACCGACTTTTGCGATGAATGCGATAGCACCAGAACACAAAGCAATCGTATGAAAATTTTATAAAATATATACTATTCATTACAAACTAAACACTAAAAACTGTAGTTCTATCACTAATGGGAATACATTGCTCTATCCACGAAGACTGAAGATACACTGGTCACTCTGTTTTATAACAATACTTCCAGAAGTAAAAACAAGCAACGTGTGTTTTTTGAAAGGCAACAATATAACGAAGTGTTGTTTACTGTGTGAAAAAGATGGACGATTAATGGATTTTTACAAACAGTATTAATAAAAATTGTTACCTTAAGAATAATAACGCAGGATTTTTATATTTCAAAATGCATTATTATCAAGTAATGACACTTCGCATTCAATAGATAATGAGCACTAAAAACCTAACAAAATATTTTTTTCTTATATTTGAAGTCTTACTTTTATTTCTCATCTACTTAAATTTAATTATTATTTTGTTGTCGTTTAGCATATTCAGTCAGTTCAAAAATAAAAAAAACGGTACTATAATATGCGAAAACTTTTTGAAATTATTTAAAATCTTATATTTTAAAATACAAAAGAGTTTCATTCAATAAATATATATTTTTGTATTTAATTATACTGCTTCTTTCATCAACACAAAATTTCGTGCCGTGAAGAATTTTGTTGAAAGTGGGACGTGTTTTTATTGTTTCAAACATTATTGTTACACTTTTCAGCTTGAATCACAACTATGCAGGTTTAATGACCTCAGTGCTATGATGGCCGCATCTAAAGTCAGTCGTAATTAATATTTTTTGAATTGACAGATATTTGTACAAATTTTTTAAAAGTGATGAGTGGTTTTATTCAAATTGAACCTGTGTTTCAATTGAATACTTAAATTGTTCTCAAAGTGCACATTAATCAAATCGTTTTCTAACAAAGTCCCAGTGTTCTAGCCTGTGTATGAAACGTACTAATAGCCTGACACATTGTCAATTGGTGACGTGATTTTCAGTAGAATACCCTCTTATAAGAGACGACGGGCATCGTTATCTTCCCGTGTGCCTATGTCCCATATATGTATCGTGATACTAAATAACGCCATTTATAAAATAATGACAGGTATTTCCAGTTCGACTGTGATGATGTGTTGAAGTGGACGCTTCGGCGAAGTGACACTAGCAGCGGTTCTGCTTTGCTTCTTATGGTGTTTTGAGTGACTTTTTCAGTGATTGATGTTTGAAGTGCATATTTTCAGTGATGTGATGTTTTCAGTGCAAAATGTGATCATTAACGGAGCGATTACGATAATAACGCCTGACTTGTTAGTAAGTAAATGTAGAATTATTGTTTTTATCAAAGATTAGTTTTGCATTTGTGGAGTTGAAATCTTGGTTTTCTTTTCATAAATATAAGAAGAAAGGTCTTTTGTGGTGTGTAAACTTACTAATTATGACATTAATATTGCGCACATTGAGCAGACTCTAAAAAATAATAGATGCCTTGAAATTGGAGTGATTTGTCTTGTTAGTGTGTTTTTTTTTTTGGGAAGATCCTATAATTGTTACAACAAATGCGTTTATATCTTAAAATTAATAATATTTATGGTTGCGTAGAGCTATTCTTGTCATGTCTTCGTTTGACATTTTTATGGCGATTTCTCGTGAAATTCTTGGGCTCTTATGTTCAGCATTATTTTTTTGACCAATTAACCATGACCAATGACCATATCAATGGTGTTTTTCCATTACGTAACAGGCTTTGGAACTTGGAATTTAAATGGTGTAAAAATTATTACACAACTTTATGCGCTCAAAACAAATAGTATATAAAAAAAATGTTAATTAATAATTTAACTGTAATACTATTCTGACGTAATTTGTACTGAAATATGTGACATACATACAAATAAATTGAGTTTATTCTTATTTTTATCATAAAAGTTAAACAAAAAAATAGCAAATAATAAACGGTTATGAGGATTACTCTTCCTATCAGTCGATTGTACATAAATACTCCATAAAATCATTAATAGTTAGAACTAATGGATTAAAAAAGTATTTTTTTTAAATTTACATTGTATAAAAATAAGTTACATTTATTCGTTTAATATCAATTTTAAATATTCTAGTGAAAAATGTGTTTTTCTTTCGTTAAAAAAAGCTTGAAAAATTATAAAATAATTCTTAGACGTGATAAGAATTATTGCCTTAAAAAGGCTTTTAACATTTATGATTTTTTGCCTTTCTAAAGTCACCTGTGAAAATTCTAACATTAAATTTTATACATAGATTATTTGATATCTAGATCACTGTAATCTTTATAATTATTATTCTTCAGGTGTTTCTTCTCAGAGGAGGTTGGCGACCATCTCACTGAGCATATACTCATGTTGAGTCAGCGTTCATGGTTTTTTTAGGGAGAATAGTGTAGTGGGTCCCCGGGTCTATTTACACCGCAGTTTCATATTTGAAGGAAAAGTCTGCGTATTACTGCTGCTCTATAGCATTATTATATAACCCTTTTCTTACAAAGCTCTGGCGATTAGATCTGATACTCTTATTGTTAAAATAAATAAATGCCTCTATTTTTTTTATTAAAAGTGTAATAAACAGCAGCTTAAATATGGTATAATATTTTGTACAGAAATGAAAATATCACGTATAAATGTATGATATAGTATATTTTCTAGTCTCGGGTCGGAATGGGAGAATCGTTTTTCTTCAGAGGCGTCATATTTACGATGGGGCCAGCGGGGGCGCGGGATTTACGATTGCCGACTTCGAGCGGTGACGTCATCCGGCGCATTTCTTCCGTTTCAGACCCTGCAACGACAAATCTCTTGTCGTAAATATAATAACAAGATAATTGAAAAGAAATAGTGCGTGCAGTTTGCTGACTACTGCGGAAGCACTTTGGTGGCCGTTTCTTACAACCTTTACGATAAACTTTTGCGCATTGTAGCTAGTTAGGTAGATAAACTTGTATTTTTTAAACGTCTATTACAAAAATATTTTTTATATGTATTGGTTTGTTTACTTTCATAACTATTTTAGACGGCAAAAGTTTAACCATTACTTTAATGTATGGCTTTTATTTATGAACTGTGCCTATTTTTAGAATTTCAGAAATCACCATTTCGGTTTAAAACTCTTACGTGACCTCAGTGCTAGTTTAACATCAATGACTGTCAATTATTGTTTTTGATATATAAAGTTTTGATAGTGCAATAATAAATATTGATAATTGAAAAGCATACATGCCTGTGATTATTAGAAATCAATATTTTTGTTATTTTCAGTCATACACACAATAGTTTTCTGCTTAAAATAAGATATTACGTAACTATAAAATTTGTACTGTATATAAAAAAACATACATAATTTAATAAAATTATTAATAGAAAACGATGTTCTAAATAAAAATCTAGTAGAATATAATGTGGCAAGTACAAATATTTTCCTTCCAGTAAGTAGAAATGTTTCATTCAATATACAGTTGAGTAAAACACGTGCAACGAATTCAGACTGCTATGGAATGAGTCGCTACGGATCAATTTAGCGCGCAGACTCTCTTTGCTCTTCTCGAATATAGGGCAAGGTTTTTCTCGACTATTTCGTTATTTTAGCATCATATTTATTCCTGGCTTAGGAAATCCAATTATTATGAAATACGTGATGGGCGACGGCACAAGCCAAATATTATTAAATAACAAATTTTTATTGTTAATTTATTAGAATAGATTGATATTTTTGCTAATGACAAATAAATGATGTGTGATATTGTGTAAATCCAAATAAAAGCGAGTTAATATTTTAGTAAATTCTATTTTTTTTTTATTAGTTTATGGCTAGTTATATACTTTTGAAACAAATTTGTTTGCTTTTTTAACTACGTGATAAAAGTATTTAAAAATTAAATTTACACATTTTTTTACAAAGTACCCGATAAAAAGAATATGTTTACTTTTTATTAGGGTATAGTTTTTTTTATGATAAAACAATGTAATATAAAGTAAATCAGCTCGCATAATAAATATATAAACACGGGTTGCTCCAATATTGCCTGAGGAAGAATAAAGAAAACGGAATCACCTTTCCTCGAACACCTTTAGTACTACATCAAAGCGCCCCCACCCCCGCCCCTGAGGGTGGTTCGGATTCTGACTTGTAAGCATTTTTCCGAATAACTTGTTTGCCCAAACGACCGAGAACTAATCATACCCCGTCATATAAATTCCTGAATAAAGCACCGTTGAACATTATCAAAAATACACGTTTTTGTAAAAGAGTACTGCAGTATCAACATTGCACGTTTTATTACAGCAAATATATGTTATATATATATGCTAGCATTAAAAAAAAAAAAAAAAATTATAATATTTTTCTTCAACATTATTTTATTTTTAAATCGATACTTTTTAAAATTATTATATTATGTCAAAATTTACGTCACACAAAAAATTTGTATTTATTATAAATCGAACACTGAGAATATTTTTTTCATAACAACCGTTAATTAACGGATATATTATTATGTTGCTTAGCTTATATACGCAGGAAAGAAAAAAAAAATGTAAAAATTTCATATTTTTTTAAACTTTTTTTTTAAAAGAATATTACTAATGAATAAAACAAACAATTTATTATGTTGTGGTTCAATTACCGATTTTAAAATGCTCGAATGCTTACGTTAACATAAGTCAAAGTTATTGTTAAATGAAATAATTTATTGCGTAACTATTAGTAGTAAGTATACGATCAGCATATCACATCGGCACCCGACCGCTACGAGCAAGTACAACTTTGTATCGCGGCCATAAAACTAACAATCGATGAATAAAGTTTGCTCCACACCCCGGTGCTCTCTATACTTTTTTATTAAAACTCTTTCTGCGGAGTTTGCCCCCTCCCCGCGAGGCGGCCGCCCCCCTCCCCCGCCCCCTGCCCCCGCCCCCCCCCTGCCCCCTCCCCCGCCCCCGCCCCGCGCAACTTCTTTGTGAGGAGCCGACCAAAACTTTGGGCAAGTTTGTTGCGAGCGGTCCCCGAGCCAGTTGTCGTCCAATTTCCAAACGAATCGAACCGCAAGTCCCGCCAAAACCCGCGCCACGGCAATAATCGTCCCGTCCGTCGCGGAAATCGCCCAAGAATCATGCAAATCGGCCGACAAGTTTCGGTGTTTTAAAGCAAAGTGTGCGATAAAGCGAAGAACAGAACGCGGCCCGGTAGTCGTGAGTTATTGATTTTCCCCATTCCAACCCCGGCCGAGCGCCCGGCTCGCCGGCGCGTGCGGCAACCGCTACCCTTTCAAACTTGTTTGCGACGGTGAAACATATGCAAACACGAAAAAAAATTCGGTGAAAGTGCTTCAAAACACGACCAAAGCTCGGGATAGAGCGTCGCCGGCGAGTGGCGACGCTTCGGCTGCAGTTGGCCGAGGTCGAGGCGGGCTGAGCGCGGATCCGGAGAGAGCGGGGCGAGCGAGGCGGCGCGCCTCCTGCGTGGCGGCCGCGAGCCGGCAGCGGGCCGCGCACCCTCCAACTTCACTCCGTACTTCGTCCCGAAGTTATCTAAAGTTCCGCCATTTTGGGTACATGCTCGCGAGCCACTTGTTTCACAAAGAAACTTTTTATTAATTCCCGCTGGCCATGCAGTGATGGCGAGACGTTTTGAGGTTATGTCCTCGTAGTGGTCGTGTCGATTCAGCCATCGGAAGGCGGCGGAGGAGGTTGCGGCCCGGCGGGCGTCGCTTTCCGGTGTTTGCGTTCTTGTGATAGTTTGCAAGGCGGAAAAGTAACCTCAAAGTCTTTCGCCGTGTTTACATCGGAGTGACAGACGCCGCGGGACGCCGCCGTGACCTTCGAATGGAGAACAGCTAACGCCCGGGACCGGCGATCGAGGGATCGAACGCAAATTCGACAGGTCAGTGAGCGTTTTGTCATTCGGCGGTGTTTGGAGGTTATGTTTTGGTTGTGTGCAGATCGGCGGGATGACAGCTCGCCCGTGTGCGGGGGAAAGAGAGGTTCGCTTTTCTCGCAAGATAGCGAGAGAGGACTGTCGTTTTCTCGAGTGGGTGAAAGTTTTTTCATAACTAATACAAGTAAACAAGGAAGTATCTTTGAATAGAAAAATATTGCTGCGGATAAAAAAGTTGAACAAAGTGACCGACACTGCAAATAATAATATTATAGTTTACAAATATTGCGATGCCGTGGCAGTGTCGACGTAAATATTTAAAAAAAAAGTGACGGGAATTAAATCGATAATTAACGAACAATGAGACAAAACAATGCAAGAACATAAATAATTTGTACATTATGTAACGTCATGTCAGAGAAGTTCTCAAAAGTTACACTTGTGTACGTCACACGAGGGGTGCGGAGGGAAGGGGGGTGGGGAAGGAGGGGGGGGGGGCAGTGGCCGTGCAAGCGATTATCGACTCTCTGTCCTGCAGCTCCGTACATATTTGTTCGGGCCCGCTAGCGAGTCTCGCGGCCGGGCCCGCTGCGAGGGGGGGACACGCGTATTGTTGTTTGCGCAATTTGTTTGCTAGTAATGAAATAATATTTTTTTTTAAATACAAGCATTATGCATTCCATACTTTTAATGAATTATTGAAACTTTTCGGTAGCCATGAAATACTAAAAAAAAATATTTGATTGAATATTTGTCTAATATCATATTATCTTCATGTGTAAAGAATGCATAAAAATATATAATTTTACCGTCAATCCCTATTTTACAAACGCGTTCAGATAAAGTATTTTTTTTATTAGGTTTTTTAAAGGAGTGTGTGACCTTGATTAAAACTGGAAAACAATTTATTGAAAGAAAGATTACATCACTAAGAGAGAAGAAAGTGATAGAGAGAGAAAGAGAAAGAGCAACGCACACATTCAAACATTTCATTTCATAATCTTCCCTTACTGAGGAAACAAAGTATTCCGCGTTTAAAGAGTACTAAAAATCCTGTTTCACCGACTCCCCGTTCCCTGTAAATCTACCCCGGCTTTAGGGAGGGAGCGAGACAGATGCGGGCTGAGCATGCGCTCTCTTTTTCTCACCCCCCTCGCCAGGGTGGGTACAGGCCTCCCGTTCCCGGGATTTAATTCTTATGTAAATATTTCCTTAGATTGACTGTACGGTTTTTTCTCCCGATAAGAGGGTAAGATCTGTTAGTCGTGATTTATATTCCCTTCTCTGCGTCTTGATTTTTCTTTGCACCCTTTAATATTTCAGGTCGAGAATTTTGACGAGAAAGGTGGCTTATTTAGACTTATCTCGCCACGATTTAAAAATATAATTCAATGAAGAAATTTATATACATTTTATTGAATGGAATAAATTTTATATAGAGAAAATATTTATAGTACTATCAACACGAATATCTGATGATTGTTATTATTAATATTAACAAGTTGATATATTTTTGGTCATTTAATAATAAAATTGTATATTTTTCATGAGAGTTTTTTCATGTAATAAGTAATTCAAATGCATTCAATGACAAAAAAATAAATTTAATTCTGTTCGTTCGCCTCGCGAGCTCATCTCTTCTCATAAATATCTAACGACTTAGAGAAACCCTTTTTTCGGGGACTCTGTAGTTTATTTATTAACCTGCATAATAGATTGCATCAGATAGCGTGCATACAAAAAGCAGCATATCGGGTCAGCTGCTAATTGGGTAGCGGCGGGGGTGGGCGGGCGGGGCGGCCGCGCGGGGGTGCATCCGTCCGCTCATCTTCCTCGCCGCGTCACTCAAAGGGGCACGACAGAGACAGGACGTCACGAGGGGGTCGTTTATTCGCGTCATATTTAATAAATAAGATAAAACTCACTTTGATCACGAAAATTTCGAATTAATAAATTATTTTTCATGTGTTTCGATTTTATAAAATTCCTAGAATATCACGCATGCAGGATCATATTTTCAATGGAAATAATATTGTAAATGTATTGTTACTTTATTTTAAAATGTTAATCAGATAACATATAATAAAATAAATAAATAAATTAAGTATATTATTGATTTTTTGTGAAGACCGTCTCACAGGAAGTACGATTTTGCCTATACAGGTTTGATTGATTGATAATGATTAAGTACATTTTTTCAAATATTGAAAATTTATTAAAGAAAAGGACGTGGGTTCAAATCCCACAAAAATCACGTTGATATTTTTCGAAGAGTTTCTTTAATCAATTTTTTAATATTTGAAAAAATGTACTTAATCATTATCAAATAAATTAAGCTTGTAGTTACATATATATTTAGTTTTGTGTCTACTACAGTGTTTGAAAACAATTATTTCTAGAAGATATGTGACATTTGATGACTTGAAAGGGTTGCATGAATTCCGATACACGTCTTCATAAATAAATATAATATAATAATACACTTGGAATATTCGAATTATTTTATATTTTCTGAGTACGTAAATGATTCTCCCTTTTCTCAGGAATCTTTCTCAATACGTCCGTATACTTTATTACATTTTCTAAGAAGTGAAGTTGGAGTTAATTACGAATTACAAGCGCTCCTCTACCCTGGATGATATATTAACCAGTAGATTATTATTAATAGTATTATTATTGCGGAGTAAAATCCTTCTTTTTCTCTACATTATATTACTTATCCATTATTAATTGATTAATTGACTGCATGAGAATTGCAACAATGTGGCGAAGCTTCAAAAGCATGGCCAGCCCGTTTAGAGATAAGGCTAAGAATAAAAATAATTTAAAACTATTTTACACCCATAAACGCATATCTTAAATTTTGTACTCGTTATTATTTTTAATAGAAAATGACCTATTATTTTGACACTCTTATACTCAATATATGTTAACAAGTTTATATATTGAAATTTCAGCAAAGGCAAACTGGGTTTTTAGGTTTGGATAGCAACAAAGCTTCTTCTACTATATTTAGCTATTATTTTTTTCCAGTGTGGTCAGATTAATTTACAAAATCAAATTATTTTTTTTTTTCCTAGTAGAAAGAGTTATTTTAATCCAATTATAAACATATAAGCCACATTACTTTTCCATTTGGTAACGTGGAAAGTAAAAAGTAATCGCCTCGATGATTGGGCTATACTTATTTCATTAATTGCTTTGGATATAAAATATTGTATTAATTTTGAATCGAATATTTTTCTGGTATAATAAATCGAAACGGTATTCTTTATATTTTCTTGTATGTGATAGGAAAATGTTTTTTAGATAAATAAAATAAATTCTAATTTAAACGTTTTATTTCATTTGGAGAGCTGGCTTCCATTTAATAATTTAATAAAGTATAAAGTTTTGGAGAATACAAATTATTTTCCTGAGATAATATACAGTTCGAGTCCGTCAAATAGATCTTGAAAACCACAGTATGATTTTAATATCGTATAATATGAAATTTATGAACTTAAAATTCATTTTAATTACCCATCAGATCTTCTCCCTTTTAAGAGGCTTCTTTCCACCCTTTCTTAGCCGCAGGCAGTTCTTACCTCGAAATACTACGCCGAGGGGATGATTTACATATGGGGGTGCATTCTGAGCAAAAGTACAGCCTTCCTGTGAAAATTCAAGCTTTATTTTAGGTTTATGATGTTAAATTCAGCAGAGAGACTCATTATTAGGAATACTCAACACCTTTTGTGATGATTACGTAAGAATTACTGCGCTCAAAGCGCTCGGTTAAAGTTATGTAAAATATAACACTTGCATGCATGGGTTGCAGTTATTTACTATTATCGTTTTTGAGAATTTTTCTTTTTTGTTAAAGGTTGTCAAATGTTAAAGGGTTGGATTATTTTCAGGATGTCAGGAAGGAAGAACCGGCCGAGCTACAGCATCCGGCACCTGCTGCAGCTCCCAGGGGCCGCGGGCTGCTCCTCTTCGCACGAGTCTGCTCCCATAGGACCCTGCATGAAGGTAGGTTTTCAAAGTTACCTTCTAAAATATAAAATACACTCACACGCATGTAGTTAAAAAACATTGATTTAAAATGCATATTCGTATACTGTAAATCAGATGTTTTGATATTTACTATGAAGTATTTCAAAGATTACAAGATAACAACTGTTTTCGTTTTATAAAAATACGTGTATATTTGTTTGTGTTATTTGTAGCTATTTATAGAAACCTCGTACATTCCTGCTAACAGACTCTTCGAGTTCATTATTGTGTTTTGTTATTTTTTTACTTGTTTTGTTGTATTGTATATTCTCAGGGTAAACAAAACGTGGAGATCAAAGTTGTGTTTTGAAATTAATGTTTATATGTGCACAAATGGATGAAAAATATACTTCCACAAAAATATATTTGATAAACAGTGAAAGGATTGTTATTTGTGTTTTTTTTTTAGTAAAACTGTTTTTTTTTTTTTGATTTAAATAATTTCGCTTCCTATCAAATATAAATATCAAGTATTTTGTATTCTCTGATTTTTAAAATAATTTTTTTTTTTGCGTATTGAAACAATTCTTAAACGTATATCAATAATTCTTTGAGAACAAAACGTTTTTATTAATTTTCAGTAGTAAAATATTCAAAATAAAAGCATCTTTTAAGAGTCATCATGACAAAAATAATAAGCATTTAAAAATTACTGCCGCCGGTTTTTTTCTGTATTATGATAAAAAGAATTAAAATTCCTTGTTCACTATTACATACCCCGGTTATAAAATCAAATTTACAGAGCATCCAATTTCGAGCGTCACATAAACCTTAAGGCTTTCACAATTTTCTATTTTCCGTCGCTTTAAGGCAGCGCAGGATGCGACAGCGGAGAGCGGTGCGCGCCGCCCGCCGGAGAAAATAACGATTTTCAAAACTTTTTCCGGGAAAGTTAAAAACTTTTCCCCCGCCGGGGGTCGCGGGGGTCGCGGGGGAGGGGGGGGAGGGGGAGAGGGGGGGGGGGCTGCGCGAGAGCCTTCCCAATATGGCGGCTTTACGGACGCCCGACAGAGACGGTTATAAATAAATCCAGCGTCGCCGTTGATTATTTTGAGGCGCCGGTTTTGCTTTGCGTCTACGTGAAATTCGTTTTTTATTATTTTAAAAAAGGCCAAAAATACATAATCTATAATCAATTTTTACTTGTACAATATGCAAGTCGTCAACCCAACATTACAAAAAAACTGAAAAAAAATTGTTCTTTTTTATAAGCAAATAGTTTTTTATAAGGTTTTAGTACATCAAATCAAATTTACTATAAAACAGCAAAAATATTATTAATACTTTTTTTCTTTCATATCATTCGTATCATAAATTCATTTAAAATATGTTTCTAAGAAAATTACCTTTAAATAATATAACCATAATTTTTACTATTATAGATTTTAACAAAAATATTACTTCTAGTTTCGTAAGATAAACTAAAAACCTAAATCATTCGTTGAATAATAATTATTTCTTTATTCTTATAACCAGCATATCGACAAATTATTTTATTATAAAAATATAAGTTAGCATTAAATAATTTCTAATACTCACAACTTGCAACTAAATATTAAAAGGCTTTTGAAGTTGGAAAACATATTTTTTGATTTCAAAACATTTATATAAATACTTGAATAAAAGTAAGCATTGTTGAAGCCTAAAAATATTGTTGGTGGAATATCGAGACTCCGTTGTCTTCCAGACGCATTAGTATGATTAAAGAGATGGATAAAAGAACCGACTGTTGAATAAACCTCCTCTCGTCAATTAAGGTATTAAAATTTAATATTAATAATGAATCTTTAGAAACCCATTAAAGTATGTGTCATGTGTCGACATATGACAAATCAATACAGGTTAAAAACACAACTTGATTTTGTATGATAAGGGGTTTAATAATTATTTGGTGATTGGTTTAATGAAAATTGGCTTATAACTATATAAAATATTTAAGGGCTGAATTCACTAGATATTTTATTTTTAATTATAGTAGATTTAAAAAAACACATACAATTAGGATCGATCAGTCATGCAATCGTCAATAGAGTTATAAGACGTAATAGTAAAATGCTTAGCAATAAAAATAACTACGCTGCTAGTAACAAACATTTGTATAAAATATGCTATTAAAGAATGAAAATATATATATTTAAATGTATACGTTGATTAATAAAATGCATTAAAATGCACACTATTAGTTTGAAAAAATCATTCCGGGAGTAGATAACATAATTTTTTTAATATGTTGGGTTTTTGTTTATTTTATATTGCAATTAATTTTTTTAATGAAATTTTTTATTGTAATAATATATTACTTGTAATAGTGGCAAATTAATACCAGGGACTGCATCCAAGCAGACTTTGGTTGAAGTACTTACCTACTATTGGAAAATAAACGCAAGTCAACGCAGGTTGAAATAAGGTTCTGTTCTCGGATATAATTATGATATTGTTTGCGAAGACATTTCAGAGATGGCGTGAGTTTAATTCATAATAAAAATATCAGATTTTCCATCACATTTTTACCAACACATTTCGGATACTTTAATAAAAAAATATTTTAACATTTTTTTTATGAATAATCTTTATATGTTTATTTAACGCATGAGAATTTTTTTTTTCAATCATATAAGTTTTTTGGTAATTTATTTTTGTAATTTACAGTACACTAAGAAACACGCATGGGTTAGGTGTAACTACCGAATAGCCCAGTCCGCTAACGGCACTCAAAAATCGATTAATAAAATTTAAACAAATCTTATCCTTTACAATTAGGCTTTGAGCAGTGTAAACAATCCAAACCCCGGGGTGTAGGTGGGGGGAAGAGGGTGGCGGGCACTACCACCCCACGGTTACTTGATCATAATCCGATCCTCGAGTTATTAAAACTTGGAAAGCTGGTAAATATTTGTCTGGTATTAATTAATGCGAAAACCGGTGAGCGCGATATTTTTAACAAAAGGTTTACCTTTGGGCAGACTGGAGTGATTCGTGGAAGGCTCGGGTTATTTGTGTGATAGTTAGATGGTTGTTTCTAAAAAGACCGCCGTTCACAGAGTCAAACGATATTCGATTCGACTCCAAGGATAGTTAAAAAAATTGTTAGAATTAAATTTATGCTATTATTGTACAGCGATGAAGACTTTTAATGCCAAATAAGCACTTTGAGAATTCGATTCAAACGAAATAAATCACTTATAATTATTATTATAAATCAGATTTTTTTTACCCAAACAAGTTTATCTGTTAATGAAATAATCAAGATGTATCTTACGTGAAGATTAGTTTTTAGTACAATAATTTATAAACTTGAATAATATGTCAATTCTGTACACGTATTAGTATTGTATAATATTGCTTTGTACTTTACTATTGACACTTGATATTTTAATTGAAAGATTAAGACATAATCTCGCTTATTGATTCCACGTTTTGTTTTACCTTGCAAATATTTTTAGCTGAAGAGTTTCGGATCACGATCGGATAAAATATACGCCTTGAGAGAATTCTTCGAAGAAGAAGGGGTTGTCTCGAGTGGCCAGACGTCAGAAAGAATGCTTTGAACGTTTTTAAGTATTTTTTACTTATAAATAAAAGATACCTAGGATAAATTTACAGAAAGGTTAGGTGTTACCTTCGTTTATGATGGAATTATCTATAATATGCTAGTGGCTGTCAATTACTTGGAAAAGTTTTTGATTACAACGAAGAACCGTACTAAAATATGAATATTCTTTTCTTGCTTTAAAACTGAAGGTGGATAAATTAGAAGAAATATAAAAATTTATCTAAATGAATTATTAATGTAGGTAAAATACATAAAGTAAGAAATTAACTAATTTATAAATATGAAAAAACAAAATCTATGATTTTTAGTTTTAAATTGACGACACATCGTACTTAATGTATGTTTTTCAAATAGCATAAGTTTTTTTAAAAACACATTATTGTATATTAATAGTACAGATTTAAATTAAAAGTGAATACTTTAAAACAAATGTATATTTTACTATAAACTTATCTCAAATATATTTTTTTGATTAATTATTATACAATAATCAATACAGTAAACCTTGAAAAACTTTTGGCCTTCAAATCTGATTTTTTAAATTATACAATATAAAATAACATTTTTGTATGAAACCAATATTATAAATAGATAGACAGACTGTTCAGAAACAATTAACCAAAAAATAAATTAGTGTTAAGCAGACAACAAAAAATAAAAACAATTAAACTGTAATTCACAGTACACAGCAGAAGGTAGCAAAAATCCGTTTAAAGCTCCAAGCACTTTGTTTAAAAACACTTCAACTTAAACAAGAACCACTCCGATTTCTAAAGCCCGAACTTTCCTCATTTTAAACAATCGAGTTTTAATTATAATAGTGTTGTCGGTATAAATAAAAATATGTCTGAAAAATTAATCCTGTTGGTCGGACCCCAGAGCCGCGGTGTGTGCACAGCCTTACAAATTAAAACAGAAAATTTAAATTAATTATTTCAACGGACAAATTTTCCATTCTTATAATCCTTAATACCGGTTCACTTTGCAGACTTATACTGTGACCGCAGCCGTTAAACACAATTCGCAACTTAAATTAAATGTAATTAATTTAATATTGTTTTACAAAACTTTCTTATTTGCTTAATTTCTATAAAAAAAATATATCCAATTACAACTACTTGCTATCATTGAATACATTAAAAATGAATGAAATTTAAAATATATTTTTAAAAAATAGAAAAAACGTTTTTGAACGGCAGTATAAAATTCATAATATAGCTTAACAAAACAGCCAAATAATAATGAATCAGATTTCTTCCGGATAGGTTTTTGAAGTAATCTGTTTTCTGTAGGGTAAACAGACTTATTGGGGAGATTTGAGATAATCCAGGCACTCCTAGAAAAGACTAGGGAGAGATGGGCCAGGAGAAAATTACGTTATTGTTTACTTCAAATTATGAAATATTTAAATTTTTTGAATTATACCACAGTGTATGGTCATATAATATATTATATTGTCACTAAAAAATAACAGACCAGCATCACTGCTGGTAGTTAAGAAAAATTGTATTAACTTTATTTAATATTTTGGGACATTTTTCTTCATAATTCTATTTAATCTTAATAATAGTTGGTTTGTGTAGATTTTATATATGCGAAATTATAAAAACAATAATGTTTTATATAAAATACCACCTAGTGTCAAATATTAAATAATATGATTTTTAGAGAACAACCGTGGTTTTATCCAATAATTATAATATTAATTTAATCTTATAAATTGTTTTTGTATATATTTTATATAAAAGAAGTGTACATAGATGTAGCATCGTACGAAATATTTTTTAAACGAATATTCACGTGTCTCGGTTTTCTCACGTCTTCGCAGAGAGCTTGTTGCGAAAGAAGCAATAACCGGGATTAGGTATGGAATATTAATCCAAATTCGTTAATCCCAAACCAGCAAGTTGGCTACCGCTGGCTTCTAATGTGGCTGAAGATGCACGCGGCTTGTTCCATTCCACTCCGCCAGTTGTAGTACATTTCAGATATTGCCAACCATTATTTTACAAGATATTAATTTAAATAATTACCTTATTTCTTTTAATTTGTTCCTTTGAATTGAATTTTCATCAACAAATGTGTACCCGTGTTTTTTTCTATAAATAATTTGTGCAATCGTGATTTATGTGATGTATTATGGTTTTCCGAAAAGTAGTCAGGGTCTTGCTAGTTTTTGCCAAATGATTGATTTTAAAATACAGGTATTTGTTAAAACAGCAATTTCAACGTTATGAAAGAAAGTCAATAATTTTTACTCAAGAGGAAAATATTTAAAGGGAATTTTTTTTTTACAAAAGCAAGTATAATTTCTTTATAATTTATTTTTATATAAGCAAATGTAATAAAGAGAAATATATTTCTTAAAAAAAAAAAAAAACACCCAAACAGTAACACAGACTTATGTGCTCATTTTTTTTAATTAAAATATATTCATGATTAGTTTTCATTTTACACGATAATGATATAGAAGAGTGTTAAATCGCTTAGTGTTTTGTTACGTTACTTGAAAATTACTCCAACACTACTGACGCCACTCAAAACATCTGAACATTATAGGAGTGTTGATGGCCACCAAAGCCTTCAAATACATTTAAGGTTACGTAGTTTTTTTTTAAATAAAAAGTTTAAGAAATCCACTTGCTTTTACATCAGTTATCTATATAATTAAAACACAGACACGCCGCACACCGGTAGTTGGGCACATCTCCCCAAGTTGTGCTTTAGTCAGTTGTGTTAGGCTGCACTTACGCGAATATTACATTCAGGCCCCTCCGGCAGTTCTCTGCACTATCATATTATCCCGGTCTTTATTCTAATCCTGCCCTGGCAAAACTACTCGCGCGAATTTTAGCGAATATCATCAGATTGTGTAATTTTGTCAACATGTCTGCTGTAGGGACATGGGATCAATAGTAACTTAGGTTAGGGATTCTTAATCTCTGTACGACGCTACGTACAATACATTTTAGTGACGTCATATCGCATGCTTTGGTATCCATTATTTAGGGAATTATTTTCTTCTGTTTTTAGTGTCGAACAGATATGTTTTAACTCCTAAGATGGAACTTGCAAAGCATGAAAGTGGTAATTTTTTTAACAACTAAATTTTGAAAACATTTCAAGACATGATAAGCAAATCTGAACTTGGTACAGTTTAAACTTCCAAGGATACATTTGTCACAGCTCCAACATAAATATCAAAGTGTAACAACATGTTTTTTTTTATTTCTGTAACGGTTTTACCTGACATTGACTGGAATGTTTTCAGACAATTATTTACACCGCAAATTCTCCAGCCAAACTCGTAATGGATACTTTAATATTATACTCTTCATTGTATAACTATTATCGTTACTCAACTCAGAAATGCGAATGGTAAAAAAAATTACAATGTTTTAAAAATGAAGGGCAAATATTTAAAAACGTTATGGCATAAAATTTCATGCCAAAGTATGGATAAATAAAAGCACATAAAAACAAATAACCTCAAGTTAAAGAAATTAAATTTATAAAGGTAAAATATTTGTGCTGCTTTCAAATCAATTCAACAAATAATTTTATATGGTAAGAAAACTCAACCGACTTCATTCAATCAGATTTGAATTGGGTAAATCTACATTGATACGTACTTTTTTCTCAGAATATAGTAGTAAGTCAATAACAATAAGATAAATTACTTACTTACCCCGTGCTTTTACAACCCCTTACAAACAAATCAGGTAAACTCATAAAAAAAATCCCTCGCCAGACAGACAGTCGCTCGCCTAGAAACCGTCTTGTTTTTACTCGTCTATTTTTTCAGCTGTCTATCTTCATTCGACTGGCCATCATTGGAATCAAAGCCTTCGTCAGAATCGAAGGTATTTGCTCTCGAGCGGGTCAAATTCCGATTGATCAAATGGTCCGAGCCACCCGTTCCATCCCCTTTACTCTTTGCCGTTCGTAATTGAATGAAATGCTTAAACAAACGGATAGAAGTAAACAGATCCTCAAAGGCTTTATGCCGGAAGTGTGGTTGTGTGTGATCCTATGGAGCATCCTACTTACGTATATCGTATAGTCAGAACTTAAGATAAAGTCTACAAGCTCCTAAAAAATTACCTTTATGTTTATTTGTTTCGATTTGTCTTTTATTGCATTTAGTAAAATTCTACTGCAAGTTATCGTGTGTTTATAAAGTTCATTATTTAAAATATTATAAATACGCACTTTTTTGTTTATTTAAATATCAATGTGCATGCGTGCTTGATTTATATATATATATATATATATATATATATATATATATATATATATATATATATATATATATATTCAATATTTTTGACAGAGAGTACTTGGTGGAATTCCATTTTAATATTTTTGAATAAAATACTTGAGTGATTTTCCACATTTTGGTTTTTATTAGTGACCGGTTTCGCCAACCTTTCACGTTGGCATTATCAAACTCTGTTTGATAATGCCAACGTGAAAGATTGGCGAAACCGGTCACTAATAAAAAAAAAAAAAATATATATATATATAGTATGTATTTTTACTCAATTTGTTTCGTTTACATGTTTATAACACGGTTAATAATATCAAATAACACCTAAACTAAACATTAATATAAATACAAAAACAGATACAGTCTACGTTAATAAATAAATAAATTGTGTTATTCTCATAAAATGTATTTTTTAAAAGCACACCTTACATCACCTGTTATGTAAAATCATAACAAAGATAGCTTTCAAAAACAAAACTAAAAGCGTAAATATACAATGAATTTATAAAATAAATGCTATGTTTAAAATATACTCTTGTAAAATACAAATAAAAATTGATTAAGTATGATGCAAATAATATTTTGAGAATCAATCTGGAAATCGTATAAAATAAACGTACAGTCGAAAATTATTATATTGTATTCAAAGGTATTTTATGCGTAGTCCAATAGGCTTAAATATCTGTCATAGTCGTTTAACACCGCCATTTACGAAACATTCATCACCTCGGATGCCCAGGTATCCGGTGATGCAATCAATACCGGCGTCCAATTGGCCGGATGGGGTTGCAGATAACGAATACCTCATCCGCGGCGACCGAGACTCCGGCCGAGGTATTCCGGCCACGGTGCGCGAGTAAACAGGGCGGGTCGGCGGGGCTGCCCCTCGGCTCCATATTGGAATTCCCAGGTCCGGCCGCGAGATAAACGCCGGCAATAATACTCAAAGGCAATCGGAATCAATTGACCCACCAGCCCCTGACGCTGCACGGAGAGCCTCTCCACGACTGATTAGAATTTTGATGAATACGCACGATTTAACCGGTGGCCCATCTTAGATTTCGCAGACATGATTAAAATTTTAACCCTCTGGAGCGAACACGCTGAAACAGGGTGGTTCTGACTTACCAGCAAATATTTTAACTTATTTAAAAAAATAATAATATGTTTCGATAACTCGTAAGTAATGCTTCTTAATTTACCAATAAAAAGTATGCGAGATGGCATTACTAGTATTGAATCGCATCAGGCTATACTTTAACATTTCATTTCACAACTTTTTTTTGAGCTCTCAACATGTCAACTTTTGTACCAACAAAACGCAATTTGCGGGAAGTTTTACTTTTCTGTTTCAAATGGAAGAAAAAACCAGCTGAAAGTCACCGATTGCTGTGTGCAGTTTATGGTGAACATGTTTCATCGCAAAAAACGTGTGAGAACTGATTTCGACGCTTTGACAATGGTGATTTCGATGTGGATGACAAAGAACGTCCAGGCCAACCAAAAAAATTCGAAGATGGAGAATTAGAGGCATTGCTCGATACAGACTCGTGTCAAACGCAAGCAGAACTAGCAGAATCATTGGGAATTAATCGAGCAACAATTTCAAGACACTTAAAAGCATTGGGAATGATTCAAAAGCAAAGAAATTGGGTTAGGTTAGGTTTTACAGACAACAATTGATGCGTTTGAAGCGAGCATTGGCAGAAAAACGGCCAGAATATGCGACCAGGCACGAGTCAGTAATTTTCCATCATGACAATGCTCGGCCACATGTTGCTAAATTGGTTAAAACCTATTTGGAAAACAGTGGACGGGAAGTTCTGCCTCGCCCGCCTTATAGCCCAGACCCTGCCCCTTCCGACTACCACTTGTTTCGATCGATGCAGAATGCCCTTTCTGGAATACGCTTCACTTCTGAACAGGGTATCAAAAATTGGCTTGATTCTTTCTTGGCTTCAAAAGACGAACAGTTCTTTTGGGATGGAATCCATAATTTGACCGAAAGATGGGAAAAAGTAGTGGCTAGCGATAGAAAATACTGTCGATAGAATATGTTGTACCAATTTTTTATAATAAAGCTCTAATTTCACGAAAAAATTAATGCACACACCATATAGGGATGGGATTTGTAAATATTTTTATGTATCATTTTCAAAATAATATGTATTAATTATTAAGATTCTCGTCCAGGCAGATCTTTCTACCCGCTAAAGTTGCGTTCACAAGTTAAGATGAAGTTCTCCAAGTTCAAAATTTTATTTACCCTTAAATTATGGCATAATTAGGTAGCCGGCTTGTTGATAAACACAACTGTAAATCATACGAGCTCCCTCACCCCTTCAAATAAATATCCTGCTCCACCTCCCCCGCGCCGCTTATCCTGTTTGTGAGATTTCCGTTCTTTTCAGGAGATATCGTAAAGTTTTTTGATGTATCGTTTTATTGGTTACATATGAAATTACCGCTGCGTGCGTGAAGCGACGTGCAAGTCCCCCGCTAAAATAAATAAAAGCATCCACGAGAGTCTCCTGCGAGACGCGAGAAGTCAGTATGATATCAAAGGTACGGAGTAAGCGACAGTGGCGTGCAGTTACTGCAAGGGAATAAAAATTCTAGCCAAGCATTAAATCATCTGATAAATAGTTTGCGTGTAATATTATAAGTTGTTAAGCTTTAAACTTAATGTAATTGTGTCGATTTTTTGATTGACGTCAATCAGATGCGTATTTATTACCCATTACGGGTTTACTATATTATTACTAATATGATTAGGCACATTAGTTCATAAATAAATCCCACACAAATCACGATGATATTTTTCTGAGAGTTTCTTTAAATCATCTTCTATGTATGAACTAATGTGCCTAATCATATTAGTAATAATTAATGTGATTGGTATAATATAAGTTCAATAAACTAAAATTTTAAGTATCATGTCAACTTCAGGGTTCGCATCATATCAGTCGAATTTGACTGTCCAAACTATAGTTCCAGGAAAATCAATAAACTGTTTATTGTAATACTTATTCACAAAAAATAAATAATAAATTTTTAGAAAGGCACAATTAATTAACACTAAACAAGTTCTTAAATACGCAGAAATCATTTTATATTTATTAAAGTAATACTTCTTAACAAGAGATGTCTTCAATTTTTCTGTTATTTTTCTGTTATTAAAAGTTAAAATTTCAAGTTTTGAGAGACATATTTTAAAGCGTTACATAAATTAGATAAACGGATATTTTACTAATCAGATTATAAGAAATGTCATATTTTATGCGATATATACAACGTTTTAAACAATTCAATAATCAGCGTTCAATTTAATCAGCATTTATAAGATGGCGTGAAGTAAATCGTAAACATGTCGATCGCAAAGCACGCCTCTGACGGTAAACGCTGTTTTATACATCGTAGTTTTCGAAGATGATATACGGCGATGGTTTCACTGGAGAGGTTCTTTGAAAAGAAATGAATAACGGGGAACTGCGTCCCGGATGTGGATCGTACACTGGAGCGGCGGAAAACCATGGCTTTGGATCCGTTTGATAGAAAAAAAATGCCTTAGAATCTAAGGTGGGGAGTTTTATGATGTTTTTATTCAATTCAAAAATAACTTTTAAAGAAAATAAATAAAAAATATAACCGCGAGCGCCTGCATTTCAACAAAAAACATAAAGTAAATGAAAACACTTAAACATAAATTTTATTTTAATACAAAAAATTTCATCGTTGTATACGTGTTATACGATGTGTATATGCTTTTTAAGCGTATTTTTTGTAAATGTGCTAAATTAATAATTACAATGTTTTCTCTGAGTCTTTTCTCTAAATATATAAGATAAGCTCCAATTCTAAAATAATTGGTAAAGTTCAACAAAATATGTATATATCTATTTTTAAACCTTAGAATGAATATTCAGTGATAGCTAAGTGTGAAGAAACAGGCATAGTTTTAAATATTGTTATTTATTTTTGATATATTTTAATGTTGGCCTCATATGTTTAAACGTTTTTCGCATAGGTTGTTAAAAAAATTATCATTATTGAGACTTACAATATTTTATATTTAAATAGTTTATGTATGTATGATCACAATTTAAGTTAAGGTAAAATAAGTATATCATTAATTTTTACTTAAAATGCTAAGAGCTTTCATCGTGATGTGCTTTCAGTGAAAGTTTTCAGGTGTCGGTTTATGTTCTCGAATTTAACTAGCACTTAATTTCAGTGATTCGGCTTGTAAAATACAAGTAGGTTGTGCTGTAAATCCCATTTCGACCGCCTTGACCGCGGCGCGCTGGACATCCATTGGGTGGTTTGGCTGCGACCAATCCGCACCCATATTTATTTCCCTTACAGTTGGTAACTTTGCAATAAACTGCGGCGTAGTTGGAACCCTCCCTTCCCTTCTCCCGCCCCGCCATGGTTCCGGGCCGCCTGTGACAAACGCGCCCTCACCTGCGAGGCCAACCTGGGGGCGACGAGCCTACAGACCTGGGTGTGAATAGTGCGTAAATAAAAATATTTTAATGCGTTACATATTGGTTATGTAGATAGAGATTGGTGAAAGTTTTATTATAATTTAACATGGGAATAAAACGTTGAAATAATTGTGTAATATACACTAAAATATTTTTTTCTGTTTTGAGCCTTATTTGTCGTATTGTCTTTTAAATAATTTTATTGTAACTTAAGCATTAAACAAAAAAATTAAAAAAAACCATGGTAAGACAAATTTAAACCTTGTTTTGTAAACTATCATTTTAATTGAACTCCACAAACACTCTACAACTTAGGTATGTTTTCTTGATTCTAGTATATGACGATACATAAGTTTTTTTTTTAAACACTTTCTCGTATCACGTCTATTTAATATTATCTAGGAAAATTATAATTTTGACAACATGACAATAAAGAACTTTTGATCGAGCATCAGTGCTATTTTTTGCACGTATATATTTTAACCTAAAACTAAAAATCAATCATCAGGTTAAAACTACAAGGTATGCCTGTTAATCTCTTCGGCCTACTGGACACCTTATTCAGAAGCCTTTCCTTAACTTACGCCGGTCCCAGGAAATTGTTTGGTGCTTAGGACGGAGCAGCAGAGTGGATTGTTTCGGCGGTGTTTTATCGCTAACTCGGTTATAATTTAGCACCGCGGTAAAGGCCCCGTATAGTTTTCTAATAGATGCCCTAACAATGGGTCAACTGAAAAGCGCGTGGGTTAATTGGAGAATAAGCACGCGTGCTTTATATGGAATTTACCTGAAATAAACGAGTAAATAATAGCGCCGGCTATGTTTGAATATACCATACATCAGGCTTACTATCTAAGATTTATTTGGAAATAATAACACACAAGGGATTTTTGGGTACCTTGTGTTTTTGTACACCATACATGTTACTGTTTCTAATGAATTAATCAATCATATACCCACTGGCCTTTATTTGATTTTAATTTACTATTAATTTCAGAATAGATTTGCATTTAAATCAATAGCTCGTAGTTATACGTCAAATGGCATGGAAAACTACTCGTATGTAAAATATTATTTCACATATCGTTGGTAAAAACCTTGAAATATCTTTCAGAAGCAAATAAATTATTTTAGATATTTCATATCTAAAATACACCTATATGCAAACATTTTTTTAAATTACTTAGTTCTTAAATTCAAGCAAACAAAAGTTGAATAATAAATATATATATATATTTACATTCATTTTTCTAATAGGATTTATTTTTAATAACATCAAAACAATAAAACTTCAGAATGGCACCCAAAAATATTTATAGAAAGACATAACGAACAAGATCATCTATTTTATGGAAGAAGTTCTGCAAGCCAATGGAGCGTGTAACCGGGTGCCTCGATGTCATATCCGCCCTGCAAGTGAGTGCTAGATATATGCCGTGACTTCAAACTCGCAGAATGAGTACAGTTCTCTGGAGCCATTATGCTTTGAATCATATTTTATTAGATTGAGACTACGTGTTTTATCGGACATTTTTAATTGACTTGTTAAATTCTGAGAAAGAAAATATTTTATTAATAATATGATATACTTGTATATTATATCGAAAACAAGAAGCTTCGTATAACAAATACTCAAATCTATTTTTATATATATCACCGGTATAAAAATCAATATGAATATTCAGTAATAGTATTATCGATAGTGTTAAGTTCCTAGCCCTCATTTATTGTGCTGTGGTTAGAATCCTTTATAATTATTTTGATTAAATTGAAGACTCACCTCACTCTTAAAACATATCTTACCTATCCAGACTACAATTGAAAAAAAACCCCTCTCACATCCAATTACCTTATCTCAGTAGTGAGTTGCTCCTTCAGAACTCTCACCTGCATGCAGCGTGCAGTGTGTCCAAGAAGTGGGCGCTGAGTGCTGTCAACCCCTTTCTCCCTTTCACCCCTTACTCCCTTCCTCATGCATCCTCCTCCACTACTACCTTCCCACCTGACTACAAAGTCCAAACTTTGTAAGATAATTTGATATGTTCAAGGCATGTAATTTAATATGAAGTTAATATAACAATTAGTTTATATTTACTAATAAGTGGCCTAACACAAGATTATTGTATATGAGCAGGGCAATCAATATCATTATTATGTACTTATATATTTTGATTAACTATTGATACGTTATAAAAAAAAGAAATGGAAAAAAAAGGCTATAAAAAACAAAATACGATCCATGCAACTAAAATATTATAATGAAAATATATTAAAGTAATAGCGAATATATGATGCTAAATAATAATTTATTTTGACTTTTGATCATCAGATTTAATTAATAATTTAGGACATGAATTTCTTCCTTGACAAATCTTCAGGTTAATATTAAAAAATACACAAATATTATTTTTATTTGCGATACTTTGAGCTTGTGGAGAATCCTTTCGTTTGATGTCCAGAAGCAGCGCCTGATTTGTATTTAAAAATGTTTCCAAGAAACCCGCAGGAGGGCAGGGGTCTGGAGGGCGGCATGCGGGCGCTCCACAATGCCGCCTTTGTGGCCACTTCTGCCCACCTTCTAGTCCAAGAAGATTGTTGGGGCTTACGAGAAGCTGATTCTCTCTGATAGTAGCCGTCTTTGTTAAATGCACTTCATGAGATTCTGAAACTCGAATTGTACACTCACCAAAACACATGTTTTTAATAATAATATTTACATTGAATAATCAATGAATCTTATACAATAAGCATTACAAAAAAAATAATACGACATATACTAAACGGGCACTTTTTTATTTGGTTGCAAACCAATATTTTATTCCCAATATTGCACATACTTAAAATAAAACAAAGCTGCAGTAAGCCTCCAAGCACCCCTATAAATAGCGCAGTAAAACTGCCTCAATTTGTCGGCACGTAGCGGATTTTTACCCCAGATTCAATAACGGCTCCATACAGGACGCCCGTACGAGCGGGGAACAAGTAGTGATAAAGTGACGCACCTGACTTGAAGACTCACGACCGTTTAAAACCGTTTTATGGACGTCAACGGGGCCGTTTGGATGATAAGGAGTTCATGTGAGGTGTGAGTCCGTGCGTGGGAGATAGCGTGTTATGGCATGTAGGGGAATGTATTGTCTAAGAAATTGTTATATGAAATTGGCATAGAACGTGTGAACATGCTTAGTAAAATTATTATGTAGATGTTTTATTCATATGCTCAATATTTTCATGGCAAAAATACTAACGCGTTTATATAAAGATAAGTTATGACAAATAACTTTTCTATAATATATTTTTATTTCATTTATAGAGTCAAATCAGATTTTTCAGAATTTATAATATTTTTCTAAAACCTGAATATTCAGTGACTTGGACTCATATATACATATAATTTGAATTCACTTATCATTTCTAGTAACACTATTTTACAACGTAACTAGTAGTTGTGGGTATTGGGTGATTCGTACAATGATTTATATCCAAGACGCTGTAGATACGGAGACACGGACCTGCCATGCCCCCACCGAGGCTGTGAAGATTCAGACTAAGTTGGCTATCGGACGTGCCTCTGGAACTGAGTTGAGGTGGATCTTAGTACTTATGCAACCATATGAAAGTTTAAATGTTCTATCCTAATATAATTTTGATTGAAATATTAGTGCTATGTTCAATCGTTCTTTTAAAATATATTTTATAAAACGGAGACACATCATAAATTTTACTGATAAGAGAAATTGCAAATCAAGATACCGATATTCTTGCATTTACAATTTATACGCTTTGTTTTATTTAGGTTAATGTACTTGGTTATTCCAGAGAGTGTCCCGAGATTGATTTCAGCACGAAAGTGTCGCCTTCTGTCGCGCGCTTCTTGTCTCCCAATCGCCAACGCCAGTATCCGCGGATCTATCAACGCCATTCAAAGGCGCATTAGGCAAGGGACGCTCATCTGGAATTCCTGGCAGACTCTGTCCGGAGACACACGGCGCTGGGGCGGGGGTGGCAGGGGTGGCAGGGGTGGCAGGGGTGGCATGGGTGGAGGGGGCGCAAACTTGCCCGCCCGGGGGGACTTTCAATGTGTCATCAATATACGCGGACGCTGAATGTGACTATCTGCATGATGAATGTTTTGCAAGTGTCTGACTTATAATGATTAATGAATTTATTCAATGAAGTGTCTTGCGGTGTACGTATGTCGTATTACGTGTGTGATAAATAATAGTTCGCGTGAAGATCAATTCGGAGTATAAATAAAAAAAACATCTTTGAATATATTTTTGCGTATAAGAAAAAATGAACATTAAATTCCAGCACAATTGAAATGTTTATTACAATAACAAGTTTAATTATATTTTTATCATTTAAAGAAGTTTGATAAATGATAGTTGATATTAAAAAAATACATACATTAATAAAAACATCAAATTTAAAATTGAATGTTTTCTATTAAAAATAAACCAAAGTTATGCAGCTCCCCAATACACATTAAACCCATAACTCATCCGTATTTCAGGGGCATGCAAAATCTGCAATTTCAAATGAATATATTCACGAGCAGCTCGCCCATAAAGTCCATTGAAATCTTAAAGTAAACCGCAGCAGCGTCTTAGCTTATTATTAATTCCCCTTAGATGTGGCCCCGATGTCCGCGACGTGTGCGGGGAGGCTTCCACAAGCGCCCCCCGCGCGCCCTGCACCGCCAATCATTTAATTGTGAAATGGAATATTATACTTGCTTTAGTATACAACGACTTTTAAAACTTTTAAGACTTTTAAATCGGATAGCTAAATTTTCATGTCCTGCTGTTAACAATCGATTGTGTTAGCATTCTCAATTGATTGCGATTAAAGGTATTTCGAAACGTTTACATGCCATGGGAAAAATCAAAAGGGCGGTAAATGGCTGCCACATGAGTTGACTGAAGAACCGATTCGGAAATTTTGGTGTTGCAGTATTAAAGAAAGAGTTTCCTGCATCGAATTGCCACTGGCAAAACGCAAAACATCATCGACGGCATGGCTGAATCGTTTCGGAAAAAAGTCAGTGCTCTGCGTTTGGTGGAAACGGAAAATAATCGTGTAACTGTCAATGGGCAACGCTACCGATAACTTGGGGCACTTTTACATCCTGCTAAGCTTAGATAACAACTGAAGAAATGATCTATTTTCTGTCTAAATCAGTGCTTCTCAAAGTGGTCCCTAGGATCATTCAGGGGGTCCTTAGAAAATTAAAATCGATTTGGGGGTCCCTGAACAACGTCAGGGTGTCCGCGCAAGGTTTAATATAAAATAAAAACATTGTGACACATTTTTATTAATATGGAAGTTAAAATAAATAACAATGAATACATTATTAGCGATTTTTACGTCCTAAGTAAAATATAAATATAGACAGGTGCATAAAATTCAAGTAATAACAGGTATCTCGGTGAGTCAGGTAGGTTAATACAGGAACGCAATAGAGTCGATACCTGCACCAACCAGTCTATAATATGAATTTATGTAGTTTTTCACCCAGGGTCCGTAGGCAAGTTTTGACTATGAAAGGGGGTCCGTGGGCCAAAAGAGTTTGAGACCCACAGGTCTAAATACTTGCAAATAAAATTATCTGGAATCACGACGGAAGTCTTTGTTGTATGTTTATTATAGTATAGAATAAAAAATCAGTTTAATGTGTAATAAAAAATGGTAAGCATGGAATATGACGAGCTGACGCACAGCTGGGGGTGGGTGGCGCAGCGCAGACCGCGGCCGCTCGAGATATTCCACCCCCTGCGGTTGTCGTGTTGCAAGTTTGTGCGGCGGCGGCGTCTTGGGCGGTGGGCGGCCCGCCCGGCGGTCAGCTGACAGGGCGCGCGCCCTGGGCGGGACGCTGAGGTTTAAGGCTTGAATACTTGACAGACGAACTGACGTTCACTTGAATCGTATAAAGTCACACTTGACTGAAAGAAAAAAAAAAGTCAGCGAAAACGCTATACACCTATCCCACAATTTACACGGTTTTAAAAAAAACTCTACAGTCACTTTTTAGTTCGTTAATTCGTGTATAAAGTTAAGGTTTGCGGAGATGAAACAAATTACTCCGATGAAGAGAAGTCAGAACCAGTTGCGTTCACAGCAAAAATCATCCATGTAGAACTTGTATGTACTAGAGCATAAATTGGGTTATCATTTTTTACTCGTCTATTATAATCGTCACGCGCATGTATAATATAAGTTATTTATGGGATTTTTGTATTATTTTTATCTATGTCAACTTTCAAAGTGCTTAAAATAGAAAGTTATTTCGAATATTGCATTAACCACTCGATTTGCCAGTTATCTGCACGTTACATATATTCGATTAAATGTACCATTCAAAGCCAAAGTATCACACAAACCTCGCCTGAATGCACCGCAACACGCCAAGTTTTCATCACATCTTAGTATGCAGGGTTCTCGCCTCCCGAGGAGGACTCCCGAAGTTTCAACCCGCGGTCACGTGACCACCTGGCCGCCTCCGTCGTGATCATATTACTAACGCCAAAATTACACCCCCTCCCGCCCCTCGGCTCCCCACCCCCCCGGACTGAAGATCCCGGCAAGTTTTCTCCTCTGTGAGGCTGTGTGTACCAAAGGCTCTCCTTGGGAATAGGATACAGGTTTAAATTTTGACTTTATTACTCTGTGAACTTTATCCTAAAGCTTATTTTCAAATCTGGTTGTATTTAAAAAAAATGTACACTTAATTTTATATGAAACAAGTTTTTTCAAGAAGTTGTTGGACATTTAAAAAAAATATATCTCATGTAGGTACGATGGTATAAACATATTTTTAGTAAATTCTTCATGTTATAAATATTTTATTATTTTTTAATTTATATTTAAATAGTTTTTAACTCATTCACATCATTTGAGAAAGATTAATTTATGTTATTATTTACAATGAACGTTGGTGTTATATCGTTTATTGAAAAAAAAAGGAAAAATTCAAAATAGTTAATGAATAAAAAAATACTCAGATCTTTAAGTATTTCTAAGTAGTTTTAAGTATTGAATAAGTACTAAACAAGGACAATAATTTTTTTAAGAATAATTATTATATTTTTAATCTTATTTATATCCTTACTTGTTTGTAAATTTACTTATTTTGTATTGGCTAACGTTTATTAATTGAGTATATCAATTAGATGCCAAAAAATAAGCTTCCTTATATCTAAATCCTATTTCAATTTTACATGATAAGCAAACCATTCCAATTAGCACATAGAATCTCTCTTAAAATCTGAAATTCAACCCTTCTGCTTTATCGGTGGGATCGTTAATTCACTGCAGTCGTCGGAAAGTTGGCGATGGGGGCTCCAAGTCTTCAAAGATTCGGAGGTGACACTATTGGTGCAGTTGGGAGTCAAAGGCCCTCGTGTCAGCCCTTCATTCTGTCACTGAATTTGTAAGGAACTGAGAAAGAACCCCGAACCGACTGGGTAATCCAATTTCGGTCAAGTACCTCGGAGACCAGACCGCTTTGAAGTGATATGCTTATTTTCTTCATCTCGTTTTGAGCGACGAGATTGTATTCAGTATTTTGATTTGTACGCTTGAGATATTAAGATCCTGAAAATATTTTACGCTTTACTGTTATGAAGTCTAAATCGCATTGTAAATATAAATACATTTCATGAAAATTTACTTTGGGAGCTGAGTAACGTTGAGATCTGGCATTTTGACGTTGACGTGTTTATAATCGTATTCTTTGAAATTCATATTATACGCATAATAAAAACTAATTTTTTGAGCTAGACGCCTCAAACTACAGCAAAAACAAACATTATGTTCGAGGAGTATATTGCATTACAAATTAGATTATTTACATACTGAAAAATTATGGAAATTTTATCAGTTTACCTTTAAATGTTATATATTATAATGTTATATTTCATTACTTTAATTGTAAAAATCTAGCTGTGTAATAATTGTATACATGTAAGGTATTTAAAAAATATTTAAATAAATATCATACATCGGCTTTCTTCTCAAAATATCCAATTAAGTTGACTTTTCAGATCATGAATGATTTTTAAAGCTTTATTAACACTGTATTGATTTACATTTAATACCCTATTCATTGTTTTTATTTGTGTATATTTTTGAAATTACAAATTAAAAATAGTTAATTAATGATATGAAATAACTTTTTTATAATTTCTTCACGTTGAGTTTATTTGAACATTTATGCATAACTAGTTACAACCAAAATACTTGGTCACCATCAAATGCAGAACAAAACAGTGTTTTGTTAATAAATATTTAATAAAAAAAAAAATGGATCTTCACCAAACAAATGCCTTGTCCCTCAACAAGATAAAAATAGTTTAACTTCAAATTTTATGTTATAATTGTTAAAATCTAGCAGTGGAATAAATGTATAAATGTAAGGTATTTTAAAAAAAAATATCATACATCGGCTTTCTTCTTGAAATATCCAATTTAATCGACTTTTCAGATCGTGAGTGAGTTTTAAATATTTATTATATTAACACTGTATTGATTTATACAGTGAAATATTTACCCACAGTTTAAATTACAAATGAAAAATAGCACAGGTTGATTTATATCAGCTATCAGAGGCGCAGGTACGCAAATTACAAAACTCGAAATTCGGCGCCCGCGTCTCTTTAATCAACCAGCCATCAAAATAAATTTCAACTTTGAATCGTTCCTCTCAAGTATAGGGGCTGCTATCTGCGATCGCATCGGCATTAAAATCAGGCCAAGGGGGGCCGGCAAAGCCTCCGCCCCGCGGGGCTCCGCGGAAAGTATTGCCGATTACATCGCGCGGGGGGCGACCTATCTGAATGATATTTAAACGCACTCGGGGCCCTTCGTCTAAGGAGCGGATGTAAATAATGGATGTAACCTTTTAGTGTATATCATACGGGAACGAGTGCGGAAATTAAATCCAATACTTCGGTAATGTGTTTCGGTTTTGCGCAAGACGGGTTCGCTATTTGAAGGCAAATATCTATTTAGTAAAATATTCCTTTTGATGATGCGCGAGTATTTATAGGCCCGGCGAGCGCTGAGTGGATATTTTGCGGCTGTTTACTTCGAGTTACTTAGTTTTAAATAAATTCGCTGGAAATATTTGAGTTGTTTTAGAAATGCGTATTTATTTTATTATGAAAACATGCCGCGTTCTTGTTTTACAGCAAAACACTTCAGGTTTTTAACGAACAGAGGACGTCTCTGTTTTAAATTTTGTAAACCATATCATTACTTCAAAAGTAAAAAAAAGCCGGTGCTAGCTAATAATAGCGTATACGATAACATTTGAATTATTTTAAATTGTCATTAAGCCATATCACATACTTACAGTCTATAAAATTTAAATATAGTTATAATATATTCAAACGTAATATTTTTTTAGTTTGAGCTGATTTTTTCAGTTTTATTAACAAAACTGTATTCGAAAAGCAATTGTACAATATATTTTTGGAGATAAATATATATATAAAAAATTTGGTTCATGTAAGGCTTACTAATAAATATGCTTGATAATGATTATGTACATTTTTTCAAATATTGAAAATTGATTAAAGAAACTCTCAGAAATCAATAAAACCTGTATAGGCAAAATCGTACTTCCTGCGAGACGGTGTTCACAAAAATTAATAATATAATAAATATGCTAATAAACACATACAACATTATTTTAAATATTTTCATATTGCAAAGCAAACCGTATTATCAGCATATTGTATTTTTGCAGTCTAGAGAACGTAACGAAAATTTACATGATTGATTAACGAATTGCAACTAAATAATTCTTGAGTTATATTTCACGAAATAATATTATCCAACAATGACAATTTTTTAAAGTATATCTTGATCACTAGCAATTTCTATAGTCAACATATAACATTGAAAGGGCTGCGAATGCTTATCGCATGAAAAGGTAAGGTTCTTCAACTCTAGCTCGCATATGCAACTATGATTTTGTTACCAAAATAGTGCTTATTTAATTTATTTAATATATAATATATATTTACGTTCTTTAATCAGTAATGAAAAAACTCTGAAATTAAGCTTTCGCTAGCTGATTGTACATTCGGTAGCCGATGTTTATTTGTCATAACTTTTAATACCTACAGTGTTTCTCAAATTTTTTCACAACACTTACCCTGTTGTAGCTTGATTTTTTCAAATATATAGTTTAATGCGATCTGATTTTCCTTTAAAATGTGAAAGCAATTATGCAATTTTACTAGTACGTTTTCATTATCTTGAAATTTAGGTCTAATGCACGCGTCAAAATTTTTATATATTAATTAATAAAAACATTTCATATAATTGTTTATTTTGTTTGAGGTATCCAGATTAACCATCTATCGCATACTTGGCGCTAAATCTACGACAATATAAAACGGGGATGTGGCAGAGATCAAAAGGCGCGCGCTTAGGGGTGGTTGGCTGGAGGGATGAACCACAATGGGGGTGGAATAAGTAGCTCGGCTTAGCGGACCTACAGATAAGGGTAGGAACACCAAGCGGACCGGGGTATGCCTTAAGATGCTGGAGGAGTGTGATGGATTAAGATTGTGTTTAAGAAGTAATTAAGTTTGTCGTTATAAATAATAAAAAAAAAACAATACTTTTATTTCAATATTACCTTGTATTTAACGTACATAAAACCTAATCTCCGATCTTACAAATATATACAAATAAAGGTTTTAGGAATGCTCTTGTTAAATGAGGTTTATTTTTTTATGAATTATGTCCTCATCTCAACTTTAAAATAAGGTTGTATCTTTTTTAATTAAATATTCCAATTTCGCAATAAATTAAAAATTTCACTCAACACTTGGTGTAGAAAATATGTAAAGAAGTATGAATGGCTGTAGCTTTCGGCCGAATCAAATTTTGATATCAGAATTAATCAATCTGATTTCGGACCAGGGCCGGCGTCATATTGGCAATATGCATGGCTCGCATCCCGATCGAAATAACAGGCCCGGATTAGCGAGGCGGCCACGGAGCTGGGCGCCCCCCCCCCCCCTCCCCCTCTCGCCGGGCCCCTCCGAATATTCTGTTCTAATCATATCTTAACCATAAGATTTACGTCTTAAGACGCAGTGAATATGGTTGCAAATGTAGTTGTACGAGGGGTGTAAATATTATTTTAATATTTCAAATTAATTTTTAAAAAAACATTCAAATGCGATAAATATTTTCGAACTATTGCTTATTGATGAAATGCTGAGAAAATTTATGTTTGATATTTTTTTCAATTAAAATAACCAATATAAAAAAAATAGTATTACGTGCGGATTCAGTAGATCACAAATGTGTGATTTTTAATGTAAAAAAAATATAAAAGGCCTTTGGTTTAAGTTTAAAATGGCAAGACGCGGGTTTTATTTAACCCGCGCATTGAATGGCGCTCGCGTTATTCAGCATCTCTCGATAATTGCATTCCTTAATATTCGAGGGCCCGGCTGTCCCCTGTAACATGTCGCGCGGGCCCCTTTTGTCTGGGGCCCGGCCCCGCTGCCCGCCTTGCCCTCGCAACCCTTCCGGTGCGGCCCTGCCCCTGCTGGCGGAAGCACAGTCGGTTCAATGGAAATTCTCCTTACAAACGAGAATAGTTTCAATTTTTTTTAATTGATGAACACGGAAAGTAGGCAGTCATGCAGATGAATAAAATATGTTTACTAATATGATTAGGCACGTTTTTTCACACATTGAAAATGATTTCAAAGAAACTCGCATAAAAATATCATCGTGACTTGTGTAGGATTCGAAACCTACATCCTCAAGCTTACATGAAAATTTTTAACCATGGTGCCCAAGCCAATCAATATTTAGTGATTTGCAAATACTGGACTTTTAAAATTCTCGATTAATTGAGTGGCTCGAATCCTACACAAGTCACGATAATATTTTTCTGAGAGTTTCTTTGAAATCATTTTTAATGTGTGAATAAATGTGCCTAATCATATTAGTAAGTAATATAAGCCTGTAACGGTAATTAAAACGCACTTGATTGACGTTCAATCCACAAAATAGACAAAAAATATGTTTGTTTTATTAGTTTTATTTTTATCTACAACCAAGTTCATTTGAATATACTGGTCAAATAATGAATCCAGTGATTTTGTATCAATGTTAAGATTTAACATTTTTATATAAAATCATGATCAATATATTAAATATGAGTGGGTACAGTTTATACTAGTAAATGCATATCACATATTTTACAGAATAAAGGATAAAATAAAATAATGTGAATATAATTATAAACGATAAACCTTTTAAAGATGTAAACAACATATATATGTTAGCATAGTCAAGGAGAGTACAGCTTGATACTTTTTTTTAAATTAAATAGTTTTAAATTATTCTGTACATAAGCTGCTCATATTTGTTTCAATCTTCTGTTCGTCAAGCGGTTTGCAACCGAGAGTTTCAGCTGAAGGGTTGTATTCTTAACCCTCGTGTGTTCCTTATGGGTTTTGTATTATGATTACAATAGTGTAAGAAAGGAAGATATGCCGTTTTGCATTTATACTGCCGTAAATTATAAGGTTCTTTAAAAGAAGGACACCTTGCTGTACACTTGTCGTATTCTTAGTAAAACAATAAATCACAGAAGAATTATAAGGTAATTTAGAGTGTGCGCTGCAAGGGGAACACTTCAAGAAGCTCTTGAATATATTACAAGAGTATTTGATATATGCACCGAGCAACTTTAAATCATAATTATAAATAAGAAAAGGATTAGTTTCTACCTTAAGGATTTCTCAGGAACTCAGGTTTAAATTCTACTTTATGAAAATGACGCAAAGAATATACTTTTCGTAGCTTATTTTCTTCTTGTTTCTGGGCAAAAATGATATTTATATACTACATTAGCATAATAAATATTTATCTTGCTACAAAAATAAAAAAAATTATATATTACAGAAAAACCTTGTGATCTAATTAGAATATTAAAAGTGTGTGTTTTGTTGTTAAAAATGATGAATTAACTCTTTATTCATTCAAACTTGCTCATAAAATCGTAAGCAAATTACAGTTTTAGTATTAAATGTATATATTTACGTAGATATGTACTCAAAAATTCAAATTTGCGTACAGTTTAAGATGATTCGAGAGTCGCGCAAGGCTAAGGCAGCATAGCCATTCATTAATTACACCCTTAGCTTCTAGGGGTGCGAGTCTTCTTGGCCTGTAGTTTGTCTTGGGGGTAGTTCTGACCGGGGGCGGGGGGTTGGAGAATGCGTAAGTGTTTTTGCGTGAGTGAATCTGTTTTTGCTGTGAATGGAGGCCTTGTGTGGATTTGTGCAAGGACGGAAATGATTTAATTATAAACGACGCGCTGAGTTTCCGTTGATTAGATTAGCTCCGCGATCCCTGTTTTTCACTTTGTGATTTAAAGCTATGTTGATTACAAAAACCAATGCTGACTGTGAAGATTCTACTAAACTTGAACTTTTATGTTTTTTTGAAAAAATTTAACGTGCAAATAATACTTAAACCCTTTCATGAACAAAAGTTATTTTTTGTATTGCATTCAAACTCATAAGCGCTTAAGTTTTTCTATGTTTTTCAATACTTATATTTATATATAGACAAACTGGATACATGCATAGTAATAAATATATTTTATCCTGAAATTTAATACAGGTTTTATTACCATCGTACTTGAAAGTTTCACTCAATAGAAAAATAGTAATTTTTTTTGTTAAGTTAATTTTTATTTTGAAAAAAATAAGATTATAATATAAGTAATGCGTAATTATAAGAGTTGCTTATAATTACACATTACTTCTGTTGAACAACTTAGGGAAAATATATAGACCTTCCAATTTAAAGTACAATATGTATACAATAAAAACAAAGAAAAAGGCAACAAAAACTGTATACAAAATAAATATCAAACAATTTTTTTTTATACTGAAATGATTTAAATAATTTATTATAATTATAAAAAATTTATTATAATTATATAAATATAAAAAAGTACACAAATATAAAAAAAGTATTTAAAATAGATTTTTTTATTATTTATTAAATGTACATATTTCAATACACACGCAGTGGTATTCGATCCGAAATCAACCCCGAACAAACGGGTACAATCATTTTTGAAATTACAAAATTAATTCGTAGATGTAATTAAGGGCGGGTCGGCATTGACGGCGATCTGCCGCCCCGGGCGCCCTCCCGCTAGCCGCCCCCGCCCCCGCCTGCTCATGCGGTCGCCCCCACCCTTTAAATAACTCTTTAACTTCATGGCAAAGTATGCGAATAATTCATAATTTATATCTGCAATGATTGGGGGAGTATTTTCAGAAATTCGATCCGGTTTAATTGCGTCCGAACATGGCATATATTAAAATCAGTTTAAAAAAGATTTCATTTTAAAATAAATTTTCCGTTTTTACGAAAAGGTCATACTGTAAATTTATTTTTATAAACCTGATATTTGATTTCTAAAAAATCGTTTTTGTGTAAATATATATCTGATTGAATACCACCACACTATTGCGTTCACGACCATTGTTAGTACATGTCTGATAAATAATGTATGGATATGTCCCATATTATATTTATAAGTGTAATAATAAATTTAACAGGTTTTAATATTGATAGTACATTTTTTCAAATATTGAAAATTGATTAAAAAAACTCTCAGAAAAATATCATCGTGATTTGTGTGGGATTTGAATCCATATCCCCAAGCTTACATGGCCGGCGCATTACCAATTATACCAACGAATCACTTGTACAAAGCAAGAATTTTTAACAATCATATCCTATAAGTGAAACAACCTACTTATTATGCCAATTAAATATTGTGTGACTTGCAATACTAGACTTTTAACCCAAATTTTTGAGTCAAAGGTTTAAATCCGATCTGGATATTATTATTTTTAAAGTCTGCTTAATTAAGCCAATACACGCACTTGTTAAATATATTATTGATTTTTGTGAAAACACTCTTAGAAAAAGGTCAATCAATAAAACCTGTATAGGCAAAATCGTACTTCCTGTGAGACGGTATTCACAAAAATCAATAATATATTATATTATCTAGTGTAACATTTTTACTCGCTTAAAAATTTGATTACAACGTTTTCTTGCGATTAATGTTTCAGTATATGTAAATGTATTGAATAGGTAATTGCAATGTAGCTCACTGAAATGCGGTAAACGATATCTGAATTTGATAGGAAACGGTTGCATACGATCTGGAGGTTGAATTTGACAAATCTTTCAGTATCCAAACTTCAAAACTCATTCCGGTAAATGTAGCGAGTAGCGAGTTGTTGTCAAACGCAGGCGTCCCGCCGCCCTCCCTCCCTCCCCACAAAACATTCAAACCGTCAAAGGTATATTGTAGATTGGAACAGGTAATTCCAGAAAACTTCCGTTAAATCCACCTCATCGAAATGTTAACTCACTCCGGCGTGACGACTGAGTGAGACTTGTGAAGCTGGAAGGCTTTTGCTTCTATTTAACATTATTTTAATATTGTAATATATAGCTTTTATTATATAACAAGATCGTGTGGATGTGGGCCTTGTTTTTAAAATAATAAACATTTTTAAATTTAATGGTAATAATTTTTTTAATACTATATTTATTATATGTTCTTTTCATCTAACATTTGCAGCAAAGATATTTTTTTAAATAAATGTCGATGTAGTGTAAAAATACTCTTTTTAAAGACTTTTCTTTATACCAAATGCTGCGGCTAAACAATTATTTTTTAAAAAATTATTTATTTTTATGGATGTTAATAAATCTAAAGTCTCAGTAGATTAAATAAACTGTTAATAATAAAATACTGTTAAACATTTTTTAAGTGCCTAGTAAGCGTTCGGATATATTACGTTTATTGATAAATAATTACTATTAACACATTTAAATTTAATGTTGTAATAACACAAATATACAATAAATTCTTTCTATATATTTATTTGAAAGGACTAAACGATTGACTCTGCATCAGAATATTTCAATTAGCTAGATAATGCCATGCAAACCACGATGTAAAAATAAATAAGTTTTTTGTACCTTTGAATATTATTATATTATCATTGTTATTATATTATCATCCTACAATAAATATGCTATATCAGCTTTTTGTATACTTAAGATTTCCTTTTCCAAGGAATTATTTTCGTGGAGTCGTGCCTCAAGCGTAGATACATCTCTACAGAGTAACCATTTTCCAGTTTCAGATATCTATCTGCTCTCCTTAACATATCTCTGGGAATATCCCGTCGCGGCTACAACTTTGGGATGAAATTAGATAAATTTAAAGTTAAGCTCCCGCCGTGTAGTACACGGAAACACGACGTTAAGCATTATGGTATCTTATTAGCGATAAATAGCTCAGTACGTATGCGCGAGGCCCAGGGGAGCTGCCGCGATGTGTTTGATGATTATTTATAACATCAAATATCACTTAAAGGTATGATGCCAGCGTTGCATTTCAAATTTCACAGAGCACCTCAAAATACTATACTTTTTTATTTACTTTAATAATGATCTTAAGCAGGTTTCAAATCTTAAGCGAACTCTGAAAATAAAACCACCTTTTTTTAGACAAATTAAATAAATCAATATAAATAATATTATAATGAAATGCTGAAGTTTTTAAAACAGTCAAATTTTATTAGTAATAAATAATATATATTAAGTACGAAAACGACGCATCTTTATGCAGTATTAAAATATTGAATTATGAAATATGAGACAAATTAATTTACGACCAAACCATTTTTTTGAAAGGTTAATATAAGGAATGAATTAAATTCTGTTTTCATATTTTTGTCAAGCTAAAATGAATATATATCTATAAGTTTATTTGAGAAACGATTATGGCAGTAGAAGAAAATATTCGTAGCCCTGCCGTAAGATCTAAGGCTTCTCTCAATCACAACATACATGGCTAATGATGTGTACTCACGCACACAAGTAGACGATCAAATCTAATAACTGGATGTCTCCGCACAGGGATGATCTTACCCCCTCCCTTTACTAACTTCTGCGACGCTACCTGGTCTCACCGCCAAAGAGTAATATGTTGTCTCTAAAGTACCACGAGATAGTAGAAATCTCAAAGCAATATCGTAGGCGGGACTCGATATATGCCGATAAATATTTTCTCAGATATTTAATTTCAACCCATCAGATGAAAACATTTAAAAAAATACTACTTTTCACTAAGTATATTTTAACTTTATTCGTACTACTAAATATGTATATGTTTACAAACGTAAAACTACACAAAAATATATTTTTTATAATATCAATATAATTGTTAGCATAGAATTTTTCAGTTCTTGAGTAGATTAAACCCATTACTGCATTTTCCAAAATATTAAGACATCGTTTATTTTTCATCCTTGTGGAATGAACTTCTTAATTTATTTCTATTTTGTGTCTTTATTAATTAGGAGTTTTGATTTTGAATATACAAACTATTATAAAAACCTAACCGTGCCAAAAAAATAAAACGCCAAAGATATTTAAAAAAATATATTTGATATTTTAAATATATATATTTAAAATATCAGCCTTATTGAAAAAAAAATACTATCGCATGTTTTTCAATACTCGTAAGAATATTTCATTATCAATTCGATTCGTTTCCAGCTCTCTGGTTCTCTTTCTATTTTCACCTTCACGTCAAAGCATCAAACAGGAAGTTTGCAGATTAGGTATGAGAATTTATTACGGTTATTTTTCCTATTTTCTTGACTCCAGAGGGCGGATCTGACGGTTGTACGACTCGGGAAAGTTACCTCAGTCAAACAGGATATGGCAATACTTGTTCCCGTCAGCCATGTTTTCAGTTCTTTCATCTGTAAGCAGTTTACGTGTTTACCTATATAAAATTTAATATTTGTTTTCGCTAAGTTAAATGGTGTTGATTTTGTGGGAAGTGTTCTTGCAAATATTTGCACGCAGCATTACCTGGATTCGGTGAGGTGTTTGGAGTTAGCTGTATTTTCGGAATATAAATTTTAACTTTTGTGTTCATTGGTCTAGTGAATATTAAAAAAAATGTAAATATATTATTATCATTGATGAACAAAAATAAACATTTTACAAAATACTTTCAGCAAAAAAACAAATAATTTACACGAGTATATTCAAGCACCTGTTTGTGTTTAATAATACTAGAACAGTTAGCTAAACTAAAAACAAAATAAAGCTTTATGGTAGATTCAGTATTTTTTTGGGTTAATAAAATGTTTTACTTTTTTGTTTTTAATAGTTAGTGATGCGTTTTATCAAAAATAATATTTTATTCATTAATTAAACCAAATGTTGTAAACCTAAACGCTTACACACCGGTTATTTTATACAATATTGCATTGATTTGTTTTTAACCAATTTAGTTGCGTTTTACTCACTTTAAAAATACAAAACTGCAAAAAACTTTTTTGGTTTATTAATTATAAACAATTTACAATACATGTGATATAAGCGCTGTATTTATCTCAGTTACGTCCCAAGAGAGCCAGTAATAGATTTCCGATGAAATCTCTTCAAGTGCTGGGGAATAAATTCATACGAAGGCAGACGTTAGGTTATTAAGTGACACTCAAAACTTCGTTACTCCATGCTTGTCGTGCTAAAGTTATTTGTTGTTTCTGTGTAGCCACCGTGCCTGTTCTGCCGCCTCTCCTACCCGAACCTCCTGCCACCCCATCCTTCCAACCCTCGACTCTTCAGGCTCTCCTGGGCAACAGCTTCCAAACAGTTTTCCTCGGTCTTACTCACAGCAAGAGCCTATTTCTGGTTTTAATAATGATTGTCTTTCGATGCGTAGCTGACTTTGTCATTACATAGATATAATATCGTAAAGTGCTTTATTGTCAATTATCCCAAATACGATTTAAATTTCTATGATTTTTAGCTTATTAACAATTACAAACAAAATAATTTTACATTTTATTTTTGTAATGCTTACTTTGATTATAAAGGTATATCTATATTAAATAACAACGCATGGAAAAACATTAAACACACAATATTTATTTGATAATTTATTTACAATTGTTGATAATATTGAGAATCTGTATTCAATAATCGCAAGCAAAAGTTTGGCGCATGTGGAGGCTGCGGAGGAATGTGGAGCTCTTTGAGTTGCTCGGACCGTGAGTTGACGTGGAAGAGATGGTCAGTGAAATTGCAAATAGCCAGTATATGAGAGAAACACATTTATCGTTGATTTAATTGGTCGGCATTTATTGCAGCATCAGCTATTTTTTATAAGTTAATCTATATAGTAAATAAAATATAATGACAATACTATTCCTAAAATATTGTTCAAGAAATCCGGACTATCTCTGTCAGACCCTTAATTTTTTTCCATAATCATGGCATCGAACATGAAGGTGAATTTAATCGAATAATAACTGCAAAATATTTTACTTAATCATAATAGTATAAAAAAAATTATTCAGACCAAATAAACTGCATTGATTTAGTGCTTGTTTTTATATGTCACACCATATTCAATAATATTGCCGTTTAGAAAAATGTAAGGATTAGGTTTTGTTTGTATTAACTAGTATTTTATTTTGATTGAAACTTATGGGTTTTAAAAACTTGTTTATTTTATTTTTTGATTGATTTGGTTGGTTTACTGAATTATCACTGTTACTGTTGGTTAGCTGCTGAATTATTTAATTTGTGATTTGGTATTCGCTAACGTTGTCACAGTAGTGACTTCAGGGTGTACGCAGCAATGTACAAGTACAGCCTTCAAGTAGTAAAGTTTAAAAACATGTCAGAGAGCGGCTGTGACAAACCGCCTACCATTCTTCAAGGGCGCCGCCCTGGCCCGCCGCCCTGGTCGCCCGCCGCCCAAGACTGATGGTCGCAACTTTCTTCATCCCTCACCATTCTGCGCACGTGACGTTTGTGTTACAAGCAACGAATGTCGCTGGCTCTGTGACACCCAACATGCGGGGTTGACTTATTATTCAGAATAATAGGCACATAACCTAAAACTACACATTTTAAATTAAAAAATCAAATTATACTAAATAAAAAACTGATAACATTTCAAAACATCAAAAGCTTAGATATATCAACAAGAGCCATATACTTATCGTACTATGTCGCGTTATTTTTTACTCTCTTTCTAGGCAAATAATATCAACCGAAAAAAATGACGCAAAGTAAAACTACCCTTAAAACCTCATCGGTCATCATCGCCTTTACTTCCTCTGCGGCGAGTGCCTCTGACAACCGTCAGGCTCGATTATCACACCCCATTACCTCAGCGTACAAAGAAGCTCTCGTCATGTCTCACACAGAGGGTGGATGGGTGAGCCAAATTAACAGACTGCAAAAACACCCACAACCTTTCAAACGAATCTTAAAATAATCACGTTTTTAATTATTTTTTATTTTGAAAATATTTTACAATTAATTTGGTGGCATTTTTTTTTTTACATCTTATGTTTTTCTTTTGGTTTTCAATTCATTAACGATTGATCATAATTTTTGTTCTGGATCTTAGTAAGTCCAAACATATTGAATGAATAAAAACGAGATGTTTGTCTGAATCCTTAATTGTAATTACTTCCAAAAATATTTTTGAATTATATCTCAATGCGGGATTTGGCGTCCGTCGTTAATTTTATAACCACCTATCATTGAGAGCAACTTTAGTAACATTTTTTATATATATTTTGGAGATTTGTGGTGATGGTAACATTTTAATGACTCTTACAAACAATATTAATTGCATAGTGGAATTTATCTAATTTGATTGTTTTTAATATTGAATATGATTTAATAAAATCTTAAATACGATCTTATTCAATCTAAATATTTTGAGGGTTATATGCAAAGCTTTTTCCACGCATCACGAGGTCTCAAAAAATTGTTGAAATATTCTCCGTCCAAACCAGCCCCAGGAGGCTCTGCGACATCATTAGAAAGCGATTTACGACAGATGCCAGGGTGATATTCCTTAGCATCCCTTAAGAAGTTTCGCACTTTTTTGCACCCCGCCCGCCCCTAGCCGGTGTCATCTGTTACGCTTACTAACACCTGGCCAAGCAGACAAATTATGGCTGCCATTTCTGTATTACATTTTGTTCTAAGTGTTTCATTAGCTGAATTAGTGCAAGTAAAGTTTCACCTGTAATTTAGAGTTGTGATACCTTCGCAAAGAGAGGGTGTTAATTTATATACGTAACTTTTATTATATTTAAAATTGTGAAATGTCACACATTGCCTAGTTCAATCCTTATACTTATGGATCATAAAAAAACACTATAATATGATTTCGACCTTTATAAATTTATGGAATTTTTTGTTTATAAATCACAGCTATAAAGTTAATTTGAAGAAATTTTATTATTTGCTGATTGCTTGGGTGTTTTAAGATATGTTAATTTTATGATGATGGATCTCGATGATGGATGGTGGATTCTCGTTTATTTTATTTGATTATTTGAATAAAAAAAAAACTTTTTGGTTCATATTTAGTATTTCAAATCATATTTACCAATTTTTTCATGATTGTGGAGAATCGACACCTTTTGATTGGTCGACTACGATTTGTTAAGTCAAATTTAGTGATTTTTTGTTAATGTATATCTATTTATGGATTGGTCAATCAGATGCGTATTTATTACCCATTACGGGTTTATTATATTATTACTAATATGATTAGGCACATTAGTTCATATATAGAAGATGATTTCAAAGAAACTCTCAGAAAAATATCACTAAATATTGATTGGCCTGGGCACATTGATTCATATGTAGAGTATGATTGTTAAAAATTCTCGATAAACGGAAGTGATTCGTTAGTACAAGGGTTAGTTCACCGGTCATGTAAACCAGGAGATGTGGGTTCAAATCCCACACAAATCGCGATGATATTTTTCTGAGAGTTTCTTTGAAATCATCTTCTATATATGAACTATTGTGCCTAATCATATTAGTAATACTTAAAATATGAATAAATGGATGTCCCAATAATTTATTTTGACTTATTTATATTTATTTTTAAAGTAAGCTTCATTGCGAATAAAATAATTACAAAAATTGCATTTGCCCGACGGTGTTTGCTTATTATATCAATGTCCGACGATTGCTCGTACTCCTCCACTATGCATGTAAATCGAAGATGTTTTCCTCGGGGGCCCTGTTGATGTGAGGGCTCAGCCCCTGCCTAGTCACGTGCCTGACGGGGGACCCCCTGGAGGCTGCAGCGCCCCAGCTGACCGGAGCCCATTGAATTACGGCTTCGTGAGATACCGACGTGTCTTGTGAAATGCCCCCCGCGTGTGATTCTATCGCATTTAAGTAGAATGTTAGTGAAGTTGCCCATAACCAATGTGAATACTTTTAATTTACGAAGATCCTTATTTTTTCTATAAAAATATAACGCTACAGTTTTGAGCAAGACTTAATACATCTTTAAATAATATGCATACTGGTCATTGATAAAAAAAGTATAAAAACGTGTTTTTATTTTGGGACTCGCATAAAATAATTATTATCGCATACTAATAATTTTCTGAGTATTTTGCTATAGTTTATGCTAATCTTGAGTGAGAAATCTTGACCCGTGACTGGCATGTATAAATCTCTTCATAAAGTTTATGGTGACAACTTTCAGGAGTACCTTCAAATTGTCCGGTGGTGTTTGCTAAGCAGAGTGTTAGAAATTAACAAAGCATTATTATAGTTTAAAACTTTAAGTTTTACTTAATATTTTTGTACTAATAGACGATGTGAGACATTATTTTTAAATATTATAATGTTTGAAAAATTGTTTCAAAATAATTAAACGAAATTAAATTTTTTATTAAAATATTAATAATAATTTTGATATACACGCATTTGCGTATACTACATATTCATATTTGAATTATTTTTTAATTGTAGCTTCAAATCAGTATTTAAGGTTTATTTTTTTTAATTAACAACTAAGTACACCTCACGGTATTTGTGTGATTGAAAAACCCTTAATCATTTTTTTTTAATTAATCGAAACATACTCGAATAACTTTGTTTTTTCATCTTCTAATAGATTTTGCAATTGAGTAATATATTTTTATGTCTATAAAAATAATCCGTTCCAACAAACACTTTTATTCTTGACGATGACTTTAACTTTTAAGTATGTAAGACTGCGCTTCCTTTTCTAAGTATTTTCTTTAAAGCCTTTCATAACTCCTAAGCGTTAGGTTTTACTGCCAGCAATCCAAGATCTCGACTAAAGCTTGATTTCCCATGGCTATAGTGTGACACACTAAAATGCATCATGCGGAAACAAATAAAAACTCAAAGCTACTTTTATCTCCCAGACAATAAATTTATAATGCTTATCATTTGATTAAATTATATAATCACATACATATTTTTAAAAATTCTCATTTATTGGTATTTTTTCTTTAGCGTCAATACAAAGTACATCGACGAAAAACAAAGCCCCTACAAATTTTATATTATTTTATTTAAAATTATTCCTTCAGTTATAGCAATCCTTTAAAAAAAATTGCAAGGGAAGAAATGCAAGAAAAAACATAATATCACGATAAAAAAATATATTATTCATATATAATAAGTTCTTTAGTGTATTTTAACAAGAGAATTTCACGAAACAGTAAAACAATAATTAAAAAGATGACGTCATCTTTTTAAAAAAAAATTAACTGTATTTTTAAATAATAAATTAAGAATGATGTTATAATGATTTTATTAAGATTCAACCCATTGCTAACCGCGGGGAATACAGAGTTTTTCTTCCTTGTGTTAAATTAATTTTGATCCGTATGTTTTTTAAATAAAATACTCGGAAAGCGAAAAGTTATTTTAAAATTTTTGTATCAAGATTGACACCAGCTGCATATCAAAATGGGCATAAATTCCCATTCATACATGTCCGTCCGGCCGAGCTTCCATAACGCCGATATTTCAGTGCTCTCTCTGGGGAGACGCGGCCGGCCGCATAAGATATTGTTTTTGTTTTGTGTCCGAAAAAATGGATATTGGCAGATATTCCTTGGAGTGCCGTCCGTAATGTGACAGGAGACGGTGGGGCGCGCCCCCGCCCCCGCCCCGGGGTGGGCGAATTCAAATGTGCCCCCGACGGCTGACCCGGCCGGCTGAAAAGAACAATGCATGAAATTGATGAATTTGAATGTTGGACGCTCGGTGCGAGTGGATGGGTTTTAAATTGACATTGACGGAAACGGAAGTAAGATGTATTAGTTTTGGCTTGTATATTTTAAACCAGCTGTCAAATGTATAACGGATATATACGAGTATTACAAAAACTATACGAGTTTTCCTGAAAGTATTCTTAGTATGTTTGAAGATAAAATGTATTTGTACCGTTAGTAGTACGTTTGCTCAAAAATATGCACATTTTGATTATAAATTTGTCAGGCATTGTAAATCATTAAAAATATTACTTATTGATGTAAATTTATATTCTAAAATATACATTATAGAATAGTTTGCTAAAAAGCTTGTCTATTTGTCATTAAGAATATAATTAATGTAAAAAAAAAGTAAATATTAATGCACTTTATAAAGAAGCGTTGACTATATTATTTTGTATTTTGTATTTTGCTACTAATATTGATTCAATAAACTCAACTCAATTTATGTCTATTTTTTGGATTGAACGTCAATCAGATGCGTATTTATTACCCATTACGGGTTTATTATATTATTACTAATATGATTAGGCACATTAGTTCACACATAGAAGATTATTAAAGAAATTCTCAGAAAAATATCATCGTGATTTGTGTAGGATTTGAATCCACATCCCACACCCCACAACCTGGGCACATTGGTTCATATGTAGAGTATGATTGTTAAAAATTCTCGATTAACGGATGTGTTTCGTTAGTACAAGGGTCAGTACACAGGGTCATGTAAGCCAGGGGATGTGGGTTCAAATCCCACACAAATCACGATGATATTTTTCTGAGAATTTCTTTAATCGTCTTCTATGTGTAAACTAATATTAGTAATCAACTAAATTTAAAAAAAAAACTATCTCGAATATTGACAAACATCACAGAAATCTGATGCTACGCTTTTTTTTTTTCCTAGCGATGAAAATCTCCTACATAGTGGTTGATTGTACAACAAAACATCTTTAATCTATCATTAAATATGCAGCTGCCTGCAGCAGGGCCCCTGCACAGAGGCCGAGGTCCTCTTGAGCCGAGCGCATGCATATCGAATGACCTCATGCATAATGAGCCGCCTACCTGGTGCGGGCCAGCCTTCAGGCCTGAAAAAACCTTTAAAAATATATTGCCATATAAATAAAGACAACTCAATTAAAGCAAAATCCCACTAAAAAGTGATTTGCCAAATTAGTTTATTTTTTAATCGTTGCTTTAAATATTTTTAAAATTTATAAAATAATTGCGTACTAAATAATTACACCATCACGATTGTTTGCCATTTAATTCGCATCTCGATGTAATTTTTATGTATTTTTTTTATTTATTATTTAACAACAAATGTTAAGTTGCTGTAACTGATTCGACTCCTAATACCCAATGGATTCGAGATTTCAATACTAGCATTTTTAGTTTAAAATGTATAGAAAACCTTTGAGATTAACAACAAGAAAAAAATTGTATTTGTATAAATTTTTATTCGTACGGCCTCATTTATATTATATTGCAAATATTAATAACAACGGATTTCATTGTACGTGCAATTTTAGTTTAGCGTCAGTTTTTAAATTTATTTTCATCTTGTTGGAAAATTATATAATGATTTGTGTTTGTTTTGTTAAATTACTGAGTATTTCCTCGTATTTGGAGCATACTTGCGAGCAACTCATCTCCAAGATAACGCGCGATTTGTATGCAACGATTTGTTGATTTGTTTACCTCGCCCACTTGGCATATTCCCTCATGCATATGAATGAAGGCTTTAAAAAAACAGTGTGCATTTTAACTCGGCGCCTTGCCTTCCCGGCTAACAAATGAGCGGATATGTCACGCAAACAGCCTTCGAGGTAGGACTGACGACATTACTAGGCTTTGGAGCAAAATTTTATTTTATACTTCAGTCCTATAAAAATTCAAATGATGGCCCCGTAGGATGAGAGTGCTGTTATTGTCTATAATTATTTTATGTTTCGTTTTGTTAATAATAATAATAATATGTTTTGTCAAGCAAAAAAACATTATTTTTTTATTTATCTAGAGATAAACAGCCTATGTCTTTAATTTCAAAGCAAAGAAAGAATAGTTAATGAAAGTGCAATAATTTTTTTGAGGTATTTCAATTTTTTTATGTTCAATGTGTTTTACACTGGAAAATTTACGACTTCGTTGATTTAATGATAATATATATAAAAAAAAACAATATTATCTCATATCATAATGTTGAAAATAAATATAATGGTTCATTCCAGACCTCAATATAAATAACAATTAAATTCAGAGCTTTATACAATGCTTGCTGAAATTGTTAGACTTTATTCACAATTTTCATTTTTAATTCAGAAAGCTTAAAAAGTATATAGATTTCTAAAATTTCGTACACCAGGGCCTATTTTTTCTACGTACACATCACCGTAACACACATTGAGGTGTGAAACCTTGCCGATGAGAGGCTTTTTATTATATCCTGTGCTGGCTGCGATCCTCTGAGGACTTCCGTTGGATATATTGCCTTGGAGAGGATAAGGAAGGCCTGACTGATGAGATGCGGGAATATAAGCGACGAGGGAAATGTACAGTTATTTGTCAATTTCGAATTTGTATGGAAATATGATACCGCTTCGCGTATAAAAAAACACATAAAATAATACATTCAGATCTTTAAAGGTATTTTTTATTATTTCAATTCTATATTTTTCTTTTAACAACTTCAACCAAATTAACAAATAAAATTTTGGAAAATCCGCTTTTGAAGTCTTATCAAAAATCACCTTAAAAATAAACAAATTGACAAAAACAATGATTAAAATTTGGTTATTCGTAAAATGATCAAATCAAAGCCAACTCATTTACTCTTATTTGTATATTTTGCTTACCAAAATTTAAGCTTATGCTTTTGTATTCGTAGCTCCTTCTCTGTTGATTTACAAAAAATACTCGGCATTTAAAAACCTTTTAATGTTTGATGTCCAATAAAAAGACCTTCCTTTTAAAAAAAATCTCCGCTCATCTGTACATTAAAACAACATGGTCAATAAAAACGTCATAAACTCTTTTTCTAATGCACTTTGTAGAGATCCTGGGTGCTGGGGTCCGTCGCCGCTAATCCGAGTACAAGCCCAGTAAATACTCCAATTACCACATCGCCTAGGGTGATTTTTTCTACCCCTATGCTTGGTTCATCTGATAAAAAAAATTGAGCATAACTTTATTAGACGTCCGTTATGTGTACTGTTTTTTTTAAATCTCGGGTTTATTAACATTATTGTAGTTATTTTACTCAAAATATAGAACAAATAGATGTTGAAATTATTTAAAATAAACAACAAAACCACAATTATAAATAATATTACTATACTTGTCATGTACTTGATAAAATACAAATTTAACATTCAACATAATATAAATGGGTATTTTTGTATATTTAAAAATCACAAAAAACTTTTTAATTCATTTTAGATGAAATATTTGAATAAGATTTTGATTAAAAAATATAGCATATTAAAAATGATTCAAAGAAACTCTCAAAAAAATATCATCGTGGCTTGTGTAGGATTTGAACCTACATCTCCAAGCTTACATGGCCGGTGTACGATAACCTTGGAGATGTAGATTATGATTGTTAAAAATTCTCGATTAACAAGTACAAGGGTCAGTACACCGGCCATATAAGCTTGGAGATGTAGGTTCAAATCCTACACAAGTCACGATGGTATTTTTCTGACAGTTTCTTTGAATCATTTTCAACATGCGAAATAGTATGCCTTATCATATTAGTAAGTAATATAATCCTGTAAAGGTAATTAAAACGCACTTGATTGGCGTTCAATCCACAAAATAGACATATTTAAAAAATATACTCATATATAAAATTATTATTTGTAATATGTGTAGTATATACTGTTTTTTTGTGTAGGAATGTTTTATTCATTCTTTCAGAAAGTGTAATAATCACAACGAGTACATATAACAGTACACTCGCCTGCAATGGCTAAACAACCCCTGAAGCAGGCATCCACTACCCCTACAGCACCCCTGATTCCGGTTTACGGTCCGGTCCAGCTATAATTATCGCAGTAAAGTGGACTTAACGGTCGCTAAACTGGGCTCGTAAAAAAGCGGCGAGGCCGGGGGTGCGGGCTTCCGGGAACTCTGATTAACTGCACATTCGCGAAGCCTCCCTTTGCCGAGGTGATAGCTCGAATTACAGCCGACTTGTTGAATGTTGCAGTTCACTTGTAGGTATTCTGTTGATGTGGGAATTTTTTAATGCTATAAATGCACTTTATGTTTGAATACACAGATATGATATGCTATGTTTTATATATTATAAAATTATCTATTTAGTTCCTCCAACTATTTTTTCAATATGTTGAATATGCACTATGTCGATTTTTAAACAATTATTACTTGTTTTTTTTTTAAATTAAGCTACCTTGAAAGATTTATGTTATCAAATATTTAAAACTTTAAACTAAATGGAAATACTATTTATTCTTGGCGCTGAAAGTCGAAGAGTATGTAAGTGACTTTTGCCAATGGTTAACTTTGCAATTTTACAATTCAAATCCATCTTATGCAGCTTCTGTTCATAACTATTTCTTCCTTTAGTACTTTTTGCCACGATTTTAATCCCAAGAGTTATTGTTTACTGATCTTTTGGGTTTTTTTATCTTAATGCTATAAAAATAGCTCAATTTTATTTAAATTTAAAATAACAGTCAAAAAATGGGTCGATTAAAGTCATGTGAAGATGACAATATCACTTATATATTGAAAATAAACAGCAAATATGACAAAAAAATATATTTTAGTTAAAAGTTACATTTAAACCGATATTTTAACCGTTTAAATATCATTAAAGTTATTAGTTTATGTATAATCAAGTTGCTTTGAAAATAAGTTTTTGAAATTTCTGTATATACTCATGATAATTTGAGATTATTCTTGACTTGAGAAATGAATTAAGAATAACGAACCTCCGCCGGCTCTAGCGGAACCTCCGGCACTCGTTTTGTCTCAACCTTACTGTTTCAAATTCAAAGAATATTTTGTTTAAGTGATTAACTCACGAATCTTGCAATTGAAAACGTCTCCCGCTGGATGGAGGCCCTTTGTTCGTGTGCGCGAGGCCGTGGCGGGCGGATCTGGTGGATTGTGGAAGGCTTTCTTGCGCCACCCCGCGTCAGGCGGCGTCACCCTTGCGCCAGCCGTCATGGCGTCAGCCTTCCTGTGGGGTCGGCTTTGTGATCAGACCGGAGTTTGTCATGCTCGATGATTCTGTCTTTGAATTTGTCCATTTTCTTGGTGGAATTTTGTCTTTTTCACTCCCACTACATTATACAGCAATGCTCCGCAGACAGCTCCGTACAATTTAATGAAAGGATAAATATAACTTCTTATAAACTCAACGACTTTTTACTTTTAATTTCATCTTAATTTTTTTAAATTATAAGGAATCATCTCGAGTATACATTTTTAATTACACAATTTATATTTTTAAGTAATAATAATAGTTTATCATTTTCAATGGATGACGGGTGCGACTCCCTTAAACACACAACAATCAACAATGTCAACACATAAATAGTTTTTTTTAGATATAAACAGAGTAAATTTTTTTAAAATAATTATTTTAATACTTTTTATGGTCTATCTTGAAATTCTGACACGCGTAAAAAGTAAACATCAATCCAGCCTGTGGTTTCCATTTTCACGCCACCCCCTCTTCAACTCATTTCTTATTCTTCATTACATGCAGTCGTTGGAGTCCTTTGTTTAAAATTTTCTTGAAATTTCTGAAAGTAACAAATTATTATGTTATGTACACCAGTAGAACTGTAAGACAGCTATCGTCATATTTCAGGAAAAAAAATTACATTTTTTAACATTTATACAATTTAATTGGTCAAAAATAACATGTAATACATTTATTCAAAGTATGATTCTATTATCGTACTTAAAAAAAAGTTATTGATTATTAATAATATTTCTTAAAAATGCATCTACCTTTTTAAAACCATTATTTCAAAAAAATATTATTCTTACATTAAATGTGAATAAAATCCATTACAAAGTCATACAAATGTTTCTTATGAATCTAATTAATCATCATTTGAACACTGGTCTTTCAATTTGCATTTTTTTACAATTAAAGTATTTTTTTCGAAACGTAAAACCATGATGATGCATAATATTTATATATAAATTGCATAGATATGTAAGATCATCGTTTGTTTGTTTATATCCTTGTTAGAATGTATAATCGCGGTAAGTGATTTTTTTTAATGTATATCGCGGTAAGTGGTAAGACACAACACAGGTAACAGTAATATTAAATAATATAATTGAATATATCAAAAGGTTTTTGAAAATAAATAATAACATTTATTGAGTAAAATGCAAGGTCGAATAGTAAAAAAAATTAAGAAAGTAAAAAAAATCGGAAGATGAATTTTTGTTGCAGGGCTTGTAGGAAGTTCACAATCTAATTATCTGATATCTTCGTCAGTTTCCACATAAAATAATTTACAAATTCAGTTCAAAGCGACTAGAATTATTTGCCTGTAATCGCGTTACTCTCCCTGGCATCGAGTTAGAGACTCGGTCCTCTTTCTCTTCGCAATTACCGTAAGTTTGGATGTTCCCCTTTTGTTTCAGTGATACCATTATATCGCTAATGCGGAATTTGCAGAGTGCATTAAATTGAGAAATGAACTTAAAAATAACGTCCAAAAACCATCTTGCTTTCCAACGTTCGATTGCAATTATAATATACCGATTAATTTACCAACGTATGAACTAAAAATATTCACATAAAAATAAATTTAAAACTTAAACCGATCACACGCTGGTCAGACTTAAACTGAAAGAGACGTGTAGTTGTCTCTTACCGATATATATATTTTAATAATAAAAACTTCTATCCCTTCGACAATTTATATTGATAGTAATAATAGAAGAAGTTACATTTTATAATTAATCTGTAATTATAAATTCAGCCTTGGTCGAATTTAACAATTGCTATCCAAGTAGCATCATATCCGTGTTATTTAAAACATTATGAATATTGCTCATTGGGGACATGCGAGAGAGTCCAAAGTAATTAATTTTATTGTAGGTTTAGATTCACGAAGCTGTTTAAATATTCATGTGATAGTGCAAGTCGCGTTTTATTTATTTCAGCTGGAATGTTTTTACTTCGATTTTAATTGCCATTGCATGTAATTATCTATGGTTAATTGCGTCTACGTGATGGTTTCCCGCAATTTCTTTTAACCCTTCTGGGTTTTTCTCGCCGTCCCTTTATGACTTCGTTAGTATGCACCGTTCAGAGTTGAACTGCAAAGATATACTACATTCAAGTAAAAAAATAAAAAAATGGTTTGAAACGTCATTTATTCAAAACTTCTTAGATTATTAAATATTTAAAATGACAGCTTATATATATTATACCATAAGAATTGTTTAATTTTTTTTTTTTTTTAAATACCCTATATATACAATAATATGTAGTCCAACATATGAATCAAACATACAACACAAAGCATTGTTTGTGACCAGAAGACTATTATAATATATAAAAAAATAGATTTTTGGTAAAAAAAACGAAATAAATATTCAATAAGGTCTTTTTGAAAGAAAAGTTTGAATCAAGGAAAGGGAGCTCAATTTTTTGATTTTTAAATTATTATGAATAAAGTGTTTTCTTACATTAATAGAATCTGCAGTGGTCTAAATTCCATTATGGGATATACAATATTGATTAATTTGGTAATCTACGAATCCGTTCCTGAGATAATCTCTAGCTTTCATAATATAATTCCTTGGAAAACAAAGCTTAATTTGAGATATAAAATGGTTTTATCATTACTCTGGTCGCCGGGGGAGCCGCTAGATGGATGCCGCTCCTTTTATTATTTTACGACTTTAATTTTACATTAGGGGTGCAATCCTCCACCCCTCCCTTGCCGCCTCGGCCTCCCCCACGACCATCCCCTCGCAGCCTGATCACCCAACCGAAACTCATATTACGGTATTGGCAGCAACTAGACATCGATGCGTTCATTTTATTGCATTCATTCACATGATTTATTGAACTTAATTAACATCTAGAAAAACTTTTTATATTCTACTCAGGATTGTTACATACTTATAAATATGAACATTATAGTATCAGCCAATACCTGCTAGAATTCCCTACGTTTTATAACAGATTTTTTTGTGAATATGCTTTAATTAAAACAAAATTACAGTTGGTAATTTATTAGGATAATACGTAAGAATCTCGCATTGATTAAAACAATGTTTTTTTTTCATGTTCCGTTTATTGGAAGTAATCGTGTTTTGTTTTATAAAATTTGTAAATACCTTTTTTAGTCTTGAGAAATAGCTACCATCTCACAGGTTGTGTTTTTCTTAATATATAGTTATTATAAAAGTGAGTGAACAAAGCCTATGTTAGAGGCACAAAGACATTATTTACGGTCACACCTCGTCCTGATTATACATAATTCCCGCGACGGGCGGGTGTAGGGGTGAGAGGGGTGAGAGGGGTGAGAGGGGCGGCACCCCCTGACCCTGGCGGCCCTCTCAGAGACAATCTGCCCCCGGGGCGTCGTAGGCCCCCCCGAGATTTATTTCCAAGGAGCTGTCCTTGCATGCGACGGCAGGACAGTACGTGGAGCAATTGAAGAAACAACCGCTACGTATGTTCAAACTTAGAGTTTGGAAGATCAATATAATATTAAGGTCGAGTGAGTGAAAAATATTATCTAATTCAACTTCCAGCATTTTTTCAAGTGAATTTTAAAAAAAGAAATATTTTATTGTAATTTATTAAAAATAACAACACTTTATAAATATGAATGAAACCAAACAGTTAACGCAAGAACTGATTTTTTTTATATTAGACAGTGTAAACTTTATCATTTCACCAATACCTATATAAAGCAAAAGAGATATCAATATCTTGATGATAAAATAAATAGTTGCCTTCGTATATATATATTCGTTTTTATTTCAATGACCATGAATGTGTTTATTTTTTTTTTAAGAACCATGTTTTTGAATCTATAATGATATTTGCCTATCTATAGCCCGCTGTACAATTATGCTATTTCAAGATGGATCAATCTTAACAACATAGTTCTCGCATTAGAAAAACAGAGTGCTCGTATCATCCCTGGTCCGCATACGAGTAGAGGGTAGTAATTGGGAGGGCCGGCAGCGGACCCCCTCAGGTGTCGTTAGGGGTGACATTGCGTTAATCCTGCGGACCCACGACTGAATTAGCGGACCAGGATGTGACGTCATCAAGGTGCCCGACATTAATTTACACTATATGGGCGCTTTATTGTTTCATTATTTATGGCCCGCGTGTGTCTGAGTGCCAACACAGCTCCTTAAAGTTATTCTTATGTTAACGCTAGTATATAAACTAATATATGCTCTATGGTTACATTTTTTGTAGAAGAGTTTTGGATATTTTATCTTTTATTAATATTTTCCACCATAAGTCCATCATTGATACACATTTATAATTCCTCATTTTCAAGTACCATTCCTCAGAGGAGGTACTTGAAACCAGGTATCATATCCCTGAACACACGTTTGTCCTGAGCCAGCCTTGTTTATTCGGCTGTATTCTCGACTTTAAGCCATTGAGGCAAATTCCGAATTTACGATAGTTTTTTTCCTTCCAATGCCTCTATATCTAGACTATATTATTATTTCAAAATCATTTAAAATTAATATTCATTAATTCAATGATATGTTTTCAAGTATGAAACCAATTATTTTTTATTGTTGAAACGTGTTAATAGTTTGCATATTTATTTAATTTTTATAAAAATCAATTTGCCCTTTGCAAATTTTTCATGATTTTCTCACAATAACAAATCTTGGTTTGCACATTATTTTTTATTGAAAAAATGTTTGCTCGTGTTCACAAAATTACACGGCGTGATGGAATCACCGAATACACAAAATTGCATCTCGTGCCGCGGAAGAATCCATCAAATGCATCCATTTACAAGATAATTTGTTGATCCATCCACCGCGCCACGGTTTGATAGCATTGCTCAATTTTGTCAGGTGTCATGGCGCCGACATAACACACCCGGGACATGCACAGATCGCTAACGGAAGCCGAGCACGACACGGGGACATAATTTCAGTTATTTCCACGAATTATCAGCCCGAATTGATAGCCACTCTGGAATATTCGAGACGTATAACGACGAAAAATCGCTGTTGACTTGTAATAAAACGGAGGCATTTGTGTCCTAGATTGGAAGGCTCCAATGACACGTGTATTTTCGTATTCCCCCTCGCCTTCGTGAAAATCGTAAAAATTTATCTAGCTTCGGCTGATTTGGTATTTTTTACCTGCGAATGGCAGCGACGGTTGTAAAAATGTTTGTAAATCGTGCAGAAGTGATGTCTTATTTCAATTATAGTTGGACTTAAATAAAAGTGAAAAGAGATATCGTGGATAATTTCAGATCTAATTTCAAGAAAGTTAAATATTTTGGACGCATTCACGTTATTTTTTTGTGTAGGTTTATTTTAAGAATAGTTTACTTTTATTAAATGTTTTCTCATTTATTGATAGTGAGCAGTACCTTAAATTTAATTTTTTTTTCAACATAACATTGTTTGTAAAGTCAAAGCTACAAACTAAAACAAAAATATTTTTAACGTAATAGATTATAGGGAAAATATATGAACGTTAACTTTTTTTATTAACAGATATTATTTAAAAAAATTCTTAAATCGTTGGTGCAAATGAACGCCAAAATATTTTAATAATACTTTGCAAATTTAATGCCACTCACATTACGCTTCGGGCCGGACATTCATAATTTTTCATTCATATCCAGCGGTCATCACATCGCTTAATTTGGCCATTAGCAAGTTCTTAATGTTTCGAGCCTCCCAGCTGTCGGGCTTTCGGCTGAGAGGCCACAAATATTCTCACCCGCCCTTAATGGCGCCGCGTAAGAGTTACACCCCTAACTAAATGAGGCATCTTATTTAAAAAGTAATGGCACATCACCCCTTTGTTGGTCATAACAATAAACCCTGTAATAACAGCTTTATAATAGCAATCGCTGTAATAGTTCTTTATAATTGGATTTCTTGCGCGTGGTAAATAAATACCTAAAGCATAACTCTAAATTTAAGCCGTCATAAATTTTATTACATATCCTTATAATCTATGCACAAGCACACCACATACTAGCAAAAAAAACTTTTCTCCCTGAAGAGTGAAATCAGTTCCTAGCTTATTCCTTTAAAAAAACATAAGCTTTCTGTTGGCCTGAAAATTGAAAATTAGGTTTAAGAATGAACGAAAAGAAACGATTTGATTTTTTTATTTAAAATAAAATGAAAACGAGTTGATCGAAATGAAATTTCTAGACGTATAAACCTTCAATAGAAATCTTATGTAATTTTTCGTTGGACTTTTATTGAAATATATTATTTTAAAATCTTAAGTAGTTTAAAGACTCATAGATATAAAACTAAATGTAAAACATAATTTTGTGTTTTTTTTTCTTCCTTTATTTTATCTACCTATAATATGATAATATTCAATAATATATGCATTATTACCTTTTAAATTAAAATTAAATGTATATTGATAATAATAGTTCTAGATAAAGTCCTCTCGGTAGAGTGGGGTAATGGAGCCCTGTCCGAGACCCCGGGGCAGGATCGGAGCCCCATATATTTGATGAATCGTCCGAAGCTTGTTTGAATACTCCCCTAACAATGACAATATTGTATGTGTAAATACAGTTTTTTTGGGGGACATGAATGAGGACCCGTGATTGACGGCGGAAGAGTGCCCTCACGGCCATGCCACGCTGTGTTCATGTTGCTGATTTTTTCCCTTTTTTCGTTTCAGGTTAGTACCCGATGAGATTTTTGAATATGAATGTTTTCAATTCGCATTGAACACGATGCATGCGCGCGACCAGCAAAAAAGCAGTAAGTACACACAGTTACACTTTTATTAATTTAGCATGACAACTACTTTGATATGATTGGCGAGACAAATTTAGTTTGTTTAAACTACATACAAAATCAATGGGAAAAAAAAAACATTATTTTTAATCGCCAAATTTGACAACCAAAGATTTCGTTTGACTTAATCAAAAGAATATTATCAATTGTATTATTTTTCTTATGAAAGTGCTCCCTACAAAAACTTTAAAAATGGTTATATATTTTAAACAAGTTGCATTTCATATTCATTAAGACCAAATTTTTTATGATAATATTCCGTTTATTTCTTTTAAATAAAAATGAGATTCAATGCTTTCAATTGCTTTTCGACAGTTGCATAAATTTATAAATGCAAATATTCATGATTATTAATTCAATTGAATGTAAATTGTACGCACGACCTCGCATCAGTGAGAGCTTCGTTGCTGTGAGTGTATCGATTAATATGGCGAGCACCATATGATGGATACTGACTTATGTGGTATACGAAAACTTATTACTGTTTATGAATATGAAAATATAGAGTATGTCTGGTATATATATATATAAATGATGGTATATATAGGTAAGAGTAATTTCAGTAAATCACAATAAAGTCCGAGCAGTGTGACCCTTAAACTAAACAGTGAATCTATTAATCCGAGATGTTGGCTGAGGGCTGAGGGGACACGGGCATGAATTATGGAGCGACGGCCGTGAGGAGCCCTGGAGACTGCCCGAGAATGGGCCATCGGGTATTTAGTAACGAGTGTCTTACTGCGGGCTGTGGACGCACAACCACTAATCCACTGGACGAAAATAATACACGTGACATCATTGAGAAACTTAGAAATAAGAACGAGTTTGATATGAATATATAAAATCAAGCAAAATTATATAATTGCTTTACAACAAATGTATTTTTGTGTACTTTTTAATATACTATGTTTTTGGTTGGTGGAGTTTTAAATAAGAAACTGTAAATTCGTATTTAAGAGAAAATTTCCTGGTTGTGCAATCGATACAATTACTATTGAAAAGTATGCGAACTTAAGACTCAAAAGATCGTAGTCAAAACACTATATAAATGCTATTAATTTTTCATCCAGAACAACTTCGATCTTAGTATAAGACGAAGGCTGTACAAAGTACGGGTAGTTTTGGGTAATATCGAGTAAGTGTCCAAGTATCGACTGCGGGGGTTCGGGGGGCGGTCACTCCCGCAGAGGGTCTGATTAACGATGGACTTACAAATTTCCCTAATTTTGAAGGTGCACGCAAGTACCTGATGCATAAAGTTCTACCATTAATCAGTAAACAACTATGTACGTATTGTACATTATGCACACGTGTATAAGGCTCTTAATCATTCGTTTACGTTTAATGGTTTTCCGTAGTGCACGATATAATCTGTTCTGATTTTATTTGTATTTAAGTTAATCTGAAAATTTTCTGATTTACTTGACAAGATTGCTACAAGAAATTATTTTTTAGGTTTAGCAACTCAACAGGTTGATAACATTAATTGAATATTGATTGTGAAAATTTAAATATTAACTCAATTGCCTGTATGGTGAACTAATGTTTCCAAAAATAAATAATGTTACTAACATCATGAGTTAACAGGTTCTGAGTTTCTTTCTGAGAGAATACCAAAGTATCTTTGATTTACTGCTACTTTTTAAGCGTCAGAATAATTTTAACAAATTTGCTTTGCATTGTTACTCATTCAACTAAGAGTTAAATTTAGTATTTTATTGGTATCTATGATATTCATGAAAAATCATTATCATATTTTTGTATAGTTAGATACAAAACGGATCAGTGCCAGTGTATTTACAAAATAAAACCTAATTTTCCTGTTTTTTTGTTTCTATATATTTAATATAAAAAACCAATGCAATTTAAACGTTCAGATTAAATGTTTCATGAAATTCTCGTTAATCCCTGTAATACAAACTTCGGATTAAGCAACATTCACATAATTATCAAATAATTCGGGTATCACGGCTCAAAATAAATTATTTAAACGTGGTCGTTCTGGCGGGGTCGGCTGTAAACACAACTTCGGCCGGGCAATGACGGACGTTGCCGATTAGTACCGGCCGTAACCGGAACATTATCTCACGGATCGGCTCCGGCGGGTCAGCCATCTGTCGACGATGTTGGTTAACTCGCCCCTTAATCATCCCCAACCCCCGCGAAGCCTCCCGCTGCTGGGCACGGATGTGGCGAGTGTAAACGTGCCTCTATGGTTATTTATTACTTTGTTGCTTGTAAGGCTCTATGTGCTATTTTTGCTTTGAATATACTTGAATTCTCAATGCTCATGCACTTTACAAATATAATCAAAAATATTTTACATAAAAATAAAATTATGTTCAAAGTTAAAAAAAATAATTCATTGACTGTCATAAAATGTTAAAATAAATTATCACATTTATTTATTTGGCGTATATAGTAATGAAAATACAAAAAAAATGCACACTGATATACGAGCATAGTTCCATGACATAACTGTTTTGGGCCAATCAATCAAACAATATATAAATGGCGCTCATTGTGATGTTATATGCTGCTAACGTGCAATGCATGTAATTAATGATTTTCAAGTGACATTTCACTCTGTCTAGTTTGGTATTAATACCAGGTGACCTCACCACGAGGCCGCGAGCTCAAATTCGTTACTCCGTGTAATTATTGCGATTATTCGGAAAGCGACAATCGCGCAAGCCATGCGGAAATACGGGCAGTCATCTGCGAGCAATCTTCATCCACACATTGTCTCCGCCGGGGTGACACCTCGTGATCCCTTCAGGGGAGAACTGGATGAAATAATGCCCTCCGTGCTCTTGAAAATTCTTTTGAAAATATTAAACAATGCGCGGTCCGTGTAAAATTAAAAATATAAAATGAGAAATCTGAAAAAATAACTTTTTATTATACTCAAACTAACTTATAAAATAATTAACTAAAGTCAGATCACGGCTTCAATTTTTAAAGATACAAATTTTAAACTATTTTTTAATAGGTCAGTTTTAATTAAAAAAATAAAAAACAACAAAATAAACAGACATTTTATAATTTATTAAATCAGCGACTGGATTATAAATAAACTGAATTTCAATTTTTATTTTCAATTGTCTTAATGAATGTACCTATTCTGTGTTATTTTTCTAATGAGTTAGTAAATATGTAGTCATAAAGTTAGCACTAAGTGTGAAATTTTCCATAAATAACCGCGGCAGGCTCTCCGGCCCTGCCAGCAAGCCTAATGTCTCGGGCGGCGGTTAAATGTTCCGTAAAATAATGAGTGATTGCCCCGCGACTGTGGGAGGGGGGTGGCTCCTGAAGGCTGGTGGTAATGGAATGAAAGCCGCTTTTTACAGTATTCGCAGCACATTACACCTGCGAAAAGGTTTTCAGGTGATACTTGGTATTTTTAACGAAAAACTAATAATAATAATATTACGTTTATTTTGTGTAATGTCCCAAAATTATGGTAAAATTTAATATCCACAGCAGACAACATTGATTTATCAAACACCATATGTAAACAAACCAATTTGATTTGCAAAATGAGTTGGAGATTTCTAACATTTTTCGTAGCGAGCTTTATTGCTTTTATGAAGACAAAGTCTGTTACAAGCATTTACTAGATAACACATTTATAACTATTTTTCTAATAATATTTATTTGTTTTCACTTATTTTTTTAAGTGCAATAATAAAGTAATATGAAAAAGAAATTTCAATACCTTAAGTTAAATATATATATATTTAAATACCATCATTCATATACCAAAATGAAATTTTGAGGTTAAAGTATGAAACAAAGCTGAGTACAACCTCTACTAAGTAGAAAATGTTCCTCGGATAGCGCTTTAAATTTTCCTCTCTGAAATCAAGCCTCATTTCAAATCCCGTCGGCCGAGGCAGTAAGAAAAAGTTTTCAGTACCTACCGGAGCGTACTTTTCCAGGTCGCCTTTGCCGGTGTGAGTGCAGACCTCTGAAAAAACTTATACCTCCACAGCTCGTAGTCTCGCAGCACCTCGTAGAGCCTCCCGGTGTCGGTGTATTGAGGGGGCGTGTTGCGCTCCTCGGGTGGGCGTGTCGTGTAGCCGGGACAGCCAATCGGAGGCCAGGGGCGTCCCTGACCGTTCCCTTTCCTCTCTACCCTCTTCCCTCTTTTGCTCCGTCCTCCTCACTCGTCTTGTCTCTTCTTGGGATTTTTTTTCGCTGCGCGCGAGATTTCTTTTTGTAGACCTTTCCGACGAATCACGTTCCAGCTCTCGAGGTGTAGATTTACCTATTAATTTTTTTGCTTTAGGTTGAGTGTTTTATGTTGCAGAGCATATAAAGAATTTTTATAATGTTTTTAATTGACAGATATTTCTTGCTTACAATGTCCCAATCTATAGGACTAGATAAAATAATTGACACGAAATACATAAATACTGATTTTTGTCTAAAAAGTATAAATGCATAAAATCGTAAATATTTTTTAAAGGAGCGTAAAAAGGAAGGTGGAAGCAATTATATAACAATTATCAAACACTCGTAGCGGAGAATCAAAAGATCAACACGAAATCATCCCCCGTCCCTGGTAACTATGTTTCATTCAGATTACACTGCCCTTTCTCAACAAAACCAACTAACTTCGGAACAAGCGGCCAAACTTCGGCGCCCTTGAAAATCGGCCGGAAATTAATGCAAGAATACCAGTCACAACAAATATGCAAAAATGCAAGTAATCCCCTCGCCCCTCGATACCGGGGGGAGCGCTGGTGGCTTCCGCACAAAAATGACCTTCATCAAAAGTTTTTTATGGTTTTTGTCACAAACAAAAGTTCGCCGACCGACTAAACTTTCGCGCGATGCCCTTGGTCCACATCGCCCCGCGCCCCTCCCTGCCGGGAAACTTTAGCAATTTTAATTCGAGACGACTTTAATTATAATTTTAATGTCCCCCATCCTCCCCTTTTTTGAGCCTTCGAGATTTTTGTGACGCGCCGGTTGCAGTCGATATATTAACCTCCAATTTTATTAATAACTCATTTTAAATAAACCTTCTTATTAGAAGGATAAATATATATATATTTATTTTATAAAAAAAACATGTATAATTGTTTATTTACACATATTAAATAAAAGCGCTCTTGGATTGATATGAAATATATTGGATATATGTTTAATTATTTGAGTATTTTGAATCATTGAAGATAAATTATGTAAATACAAAGTAAACGCCCTCATTTAAAAACACACATAAATATATTTATTTGTTTTTTTTTAACAATAAATCCATGTGTTATTTCATTTAGAATAAAATATACATTTTTGTTTTTTTTATTTACTTTTATTACGTCAAATTTGTTTTGTTTTCAATATTTCCGCGTGGCATACATTCCCAAACCTTGGGTCATATTTCCAGTTTATTCCCGAAGTAAACTTCTCGGATTAACGCAGGGACAAGTTAGGCAACTTGGATTCGCTCTGCCGTCGCTCGCGAACCACTGTTTGACTTTCGCCTCTACACAATACCAAAACTTTTCGATGCAAGAAACTTCACTTATCGATTCAGTTTTGTCTAAATTGATAACCCACAGGCCTACTTTTGATTCAGTCCTCAACAGGCGAACATTATGATGATAAGAACAATGTTTTTGTGTTCAAAAGCTGATGTTTTCTTTAAAACGTACCTTTAATGATAATAATTAATATATTTGAAACGTTCATGGTTTATTTATTTTTATGACTTTATAATGACATGCGTAATAAAGTTACAAGTAAATTTTTTTTTTTTTTTTAATGAAGTGATATTTTTATTTTTTACTACAAAATAAGCAGAGTATGTATCAATTCATGTTTTTATACATAATCTAGCTAATATATTTTATAAAGCTTGATACATATTGGTGTACTTACAGTAAGAACATCTTGTGTATCTTTGAGACTGTGTAAAATCTAGAGGGCCGCCCCCGCTCTGGACGCCGCCGCTCTGATTGCTATCGTTACCGCCTATCGCCAGCCAATCTGGCCGCATATAAACATCGGAAAGTTTCCGCCGACTATCTTCACTAATGACGACACAACTAGCAGCAAAATGTACGGTGAAAATCCGCAAAGATAGCCGCTGCTTATTTATGTCTTCTGCTGGAAATGAAAGAGCGCTTTTTGTGAAGCTTGACGCTAGATGGCATTGGATATTCTCATTTGAATTATCCTGAAATATTACTTTTCAAATGTTAGACTTGATATACGCAATAAACCGCAAAAAAGCATTGCCTATTTTTAAAATATGTACATAAAAAAATAAAAAACTTTATTTAGTAACAATTTTTCGCTTTTAACGATTCAATATTTAAAAAAAAAATCTAAAAAAAATTTGTCCCCCAAGCTGTACATACAAAAAATTAAATTACTTATTTTGTATAAGCAATATTAGCAACTTCACACATGGATTAGACTTAATTGTTACAAGTGTTATACTAAAACTGTGGAAAAAATATTTTCTGAATTTATTCATTTTCTTAAAACATTTAATGAGCGGATATTATAACATTGTGTATAAACACGGAAAAATTTAAAATACGTCGGCTATTTTACAGCAAATTTCTATAGATTTTACTATTCATACAATATTAGAATTGTGACTAAAATTTATATTACACCCTTCTTTTGGTTACGTAAAAATAGGTAGAATATTAAAATGCACAATGCCCTAAGGTTTCTTCTATAGCCTTAAAAATATGTTTAAAAAATAATACTTTTTTTCTGATTTATTTGTATTCTATCGATCGTATAGCTGAGACTAAACTTTAAATGTATTATTGCTAAAAACATGAACATTTCTGTTAATACAAACCACATATCAATATATAAATATTATGTATATGTGTAGTTGTAAAATGATTTTTTCTAATACAATTCAGTTGGACAAATATAAACTGTAAAATTTGAGAAAAATACTACAATCAAAAACATACCACGTTGCAAAAATTACAACCGATATTTTCTTGAAACGCGTTTTATTTTAGTGCAGCGAGCAGTCAGCTGACGCGCTTATCTCCCATGAAATTGTTTCGCTGACCGCTGACAAACAGTTTTACGAGAGCCAAACGATAAGCCCCTGTAAACATGAACGGTGGAGGGTTCATCCCTCAAGATGCAGATAAAAACATGCAGCCTGCAGTCGTTTGAGAAGTAGGGGTAGATATGAAAGGAATATTTTTGTGGATTTTTCTTTCGTGACATTGGAATGATAAACATTTATCTAGGCTTCTAGTTAGCAAATATCAGATTTATTTAATACACACAAATAAAAATATAAATTTTCAGAATGGCGGCTGATGAATTCAGAATGATTACTTTGAATTTTTTTAGCAATTTAAGTATTGCTAGAGCTATATTGTAATAAAATAATGCATCTTATATTGATGTGTACTTTTTTTTTCAAACCCAAAAGAATTTGACTTTCTGTTATAAATCCACATTTATACTATAATTATTTTGCTTTTATTACACAGATTTGATCGTTGATTGTCATTTTTGTTATTGCGTTCTTTGTATTTAACCAACAAGCAAAATTATTGTATTTATTTTGAGATGAAGCAAATATTTAATTAATTTATTTAATTTATAAAATACGCTAAAATATTAATAACTAATTTAGAATTTTTTGTATTTGTGATTATAAAATATTTTAGTTACGACAAAATTTAGAGCATTGTTCGATTATATCACAATAATAGCTCTTATGACTGATAACAAATTCACACTAAAGAAAATAAAGTTTTCAGATAATAATAGACATATAGCAAATAAATTTTTTAAACGCTTTTACAGATTTCAATATTCAATCAACTGTTTTTAAAACGTTATTACGAATATCTATTGGTTTTAAGGGTACTTTCTATATTGAAGCAAAATAACAAATTTGTTCAAGTTAAATTGGTTAAAAATAAACTGACATCCAAAAAAACTGTTTGTTATCAAGATCTCTATTTGCGCAAAGTCGTCGTTGGTTTTCTTACAGAGACAGTCAAAACAATCGCAAACATTATTACCAGAATGACGAACTCCAGTCTGTCGTCTGCGAGACGAGTTTGAAGTTAAACAGATAAGTCACCGCTGAAAGTTGAGTGTTTTTATCATTATTTGATAAGAACTGCATAGCTTCGAACAACGCCACTATAATCTCAAAAGACATGCTATTTTCGTAATGTCACTTTAAACTGTCATTGTTATTAGTGGGAAGATGTTATTCTATATCCCGGAGTTGGCGCTCCACATTACTTGGCAAACTTGATATCGCACTGTCAAACTTCTTACTAATTCCGCTGAACACAAACTTGTAGATGCGTCAGCGGTGAATGCGATTCCGACTGTTTGCGTTTTGAGATAAATTTTAAATGATGGGATTCCGATACCATGAATATCTTTACTGAAATATAAAAATATACATATGCATTTGTTAAAATTTTTATGTATCAATGTATAACGAATATAATTATTTTCTTCTGCGTTTAGTGAAAAGTTTCTATTGAGTATAGATAAATAACTTTAAAACGTCACATGTATTCAAATATAAATATTTAATTTAAATTGTTAATTTGATGATCGATCGCATCAATCATCGAACACAGTATAAGTCATGTTATAAATTAAAAATTGTTTTGATTTATTATTTTGACTTAATTTAAAGGTATGAATTATAGTGTTTTTATCATGGTATATGCTTTAAATTAAAACAGTCGTCTGCCAATAAATTGCACTGGAGTAAAATTAGTTGACATATATGATAATAACCCAAAGCGATGCATCTTTTCAATGTGTTTTTGTGTACATTCAACATCGGTAGAAATCATTTTATCTGGCTCTCTCGCCGTTGGGTTGACTTAAGACGTGTGCATTGGCTGATTTCAACGACACCTCAATATCTGAAATAAACGTATTATCCCGAGGGGGAGGACATAATTTAACAATCTGATCCGCATAATGGCGCCGCCCTGACCCGCGCCCGCCCCCGCCCACCGGCATTATCGGTATGAATTATTCAGCCGGCGTCTTACACAATGTCTTACATCCGGAATTAATTATTTACGTCTCTGCTGTTTACAAGTGGCGCCGACTTCTAGCCCCGCTTCCCGCCCAGGGTCCATGTAAGTGAATTTCGCCCACGGCTGAAGGGCGGGCCTCTGGGCGGCTCCTTACCTGCAAACTTCGGCAAGATGGACTTCCCGGGTTGGGCAGGTAAAAATAGGATTTGGGGTTGCTTTGGGAAGTCAATATTGATGGGGGGTACTTGAAACGGATGTAATCCACCCATTAACAATTTGGGTTATTTTAGACCGTCGTGGCGGTCAGCGCTTAGATGAATTTATCACCAACAATACAACAATTTTTTTTATTTAACTTTTTATAAAGAATATACTTTGCACGTGTTTAATGTCATAAAATAACGTTTTTCAATGTGAAGGTGGTGAATAAGTTTTCGTTTCAAATCAGAATTCTTATATGATTGTTTCATAGAGATTCATTAACCATAAGGCTAAATCTGTAATATAATTTTATAGTGCATAATCAAACATTACATCCAACTGCTCAGCGATCAAAGCACTAGGCGTGAATGCAATCTAAACAACAATAAAATCTAAAACGAAATTCCATAAATCCATCCCGCCCTGGCACTCACCTATTAGTAGTAAGTGCAAATGCCAACACGCATTCCTGGGGATCACCAAATCCGGTGCCCCTCGAGCGGGGGTCCTCTCTTGACCGGGCCCCGGGGCACTAATGCAATTATCGCAGCCCTAATGCGCCGGACAGTCTAATGCGGACCTTATGAGAGCGTTTATGGGACTTAAGACCAAGATTCGGAGTTGAAGACGGGTCGGCGGTCGGTTTATGGACTGCGGACGCTTCGGTGCGGTGCGAATTGCCTCCGGTGATGGATGATGAGATGTAAACGTTATGGTTGCTGTAAAACCTGAATTCGTAAGCTATCCGGCTATTACTAAACTATCATCTCTGTAATTAAAATACCTCGCTCTAATGGTTATGATCTGAATTAATATTATGATTTGTTATATTAAATCTAGTGTTTGGTAACAAAGCTTTTAAATAATATTTCCATCTCTATTGCAAGTAGTATATTATTGTATAATCATGTAAAAGCGGTAAAATTATTAAATTTTGCGTGCTTTGAAAATTCGTGTTATTTTGCTATGATGAACCAAAGAAGATTTTATAATAATTTTAACTTGATGCAATAGTTTATTACGAAGAGATTAATAATATACTTGCAGTATAAACAAAAAAATATGAAATATAAGAGACTTATAAATTATGTCAACAGTGGTTATTTCCAATATTACAGAACATTGGCGTCAGTATCATCTAATTACTATATTAAACCATTAACGCCATCATTGCAATAGTAATAACCTTCTATTATTTGCGATATTTTGTAAAGTTTGAAAATGCATTTTTGCGGGTACTAAAAATTATGAACTCTGTTTATAAGTACCACACCTTACTACAGATTAGACGAATTTTGATTACATCGAAGTTTAAATAACATCACAGGATTTTTAAGTATATTTGTTTAACTCGGTCTATTGTATATTTCTTAAATATAAATACAAGCGCCTTGCCATCAAGTGCCTGCGCGGCTTTAATATGAGAATATTAATACCGTACACGGGGCGTCCGGAGCAAGTTTGGCTTTATTTGCTTCATATCTCGAGCGGCGACCGGCATCCTAATCAGCGCGTATAGGTAATTGAGATGTGGGGAAGGCAACTTTATCAATGTTCGGAGGCACACGCCATACCGCCCGGCCACATCACAAGAAACAAGTAGCGCCAAGACGTCGGAACTTCTGTGAGGGACCACATACAAATGCGAAACTTAATCCCGATCCCGGCAAATGTATTCCAGGACCCGCGGGGGGGAGGCGCGGGGAGAGCTCGGCGCTAGGGTCAGATGTTGACAAACAGGCGACATGGGCCGTCAACCCCCTCCCCCCGGCGTTTAAAAAGGACCAACCCTCTAGAATTCATTGAAACAGCCGAATAACTATGTTGCCGCGTGCGAGTTTGCCAAGGATCTACATCGGTTTCGGGTTTATGTGCATAAATTGTAGTCCTTTTGAGTGGTGAATTTGGATTTGTAGCTAGGTAGTTTTGGATCACTGTTTAATATTAACAGATTGATTTGATATTACTGATTGGTTCGACAGTGTTGACAATACACATTTAAACTTTTGCAATAATTAGCTGATAACTACAATTATATAATACATAAAATATTCTCTTGAATATACTTCTACGTGTGATTAATAAAAAGAGTGATGATATATATCATCATGAGGATAAAATGACCATCCAACTTAATTTTGAATTTTTTTAATTATAAAACCATGATTTACTTATTTATCTATTTGAAATAATAATTATGTGCATGTATTTATGAAAAGAACACATTTTATTTGAGAAACCATTAATACTTCCAGTAAGTAATCAAACCAAACGATCTTCCTGTAAACGTTTGAAATAAATTTCAAATAGTCAACACATACAAAATTTGCAAGTTTACTTTACTTGTTAACTTATTATTAATTTTTATCCAATATTGCAAGTTTTCAAAGTAAAAATGTCAATTTAATAAACGTTTTATACTTATTCATCATGCAAAAATATATAATTTAATATTCTAATTTATTTAAACATTTTTACTTATTCTAGATATTTTTGCTAATTTAAATGCATTTCCAATATTTCCAATAAGTTTATTAAATATTTAATTTTACCACACAACACAAAAACCATGAGTTCAAATAAACTCTTTTTTCACCATTTAGAGTACTGAGTCATGTGCAGCCGGTAACCTCCATTCCACTCGTATTTACCATAGACAAAACGAAACGTCAGATTCTAAAACTCAAGCAAACAAATAATATCCATCTCAAAATTACAATAGCAGGGGTGGACTTGAAATATTGAAAATGTGAATCAATCAGTCCGAGGGGGTGCAGGCCCGGGCCCGGGGCGAGCCTCGGCGCTTCACCGGCGGACGCAGCTGCAGTGCCCCCCAAACTTTTCATACTCAGTCACCGCCAATGTGATGCCGACAGCTGCCTAACAACAGCCTCTAGAATATTTTTATATTTTTTACTATCACAATAGATTTTATTTCATGTAAATTTGTAGCATTTATGCGAAAGCACTCAGAGACCATAAACTGATTTTTTGAATTACGCTGAATTCAGTCTAGTGTAATATCAAAATATATTTCATGATGTCAATAACTTAATATTCAAACAGTTAGGGTTTGCTGTGTAGGCCCGTGACGTCACTCCCCTTGATTTTTCCTGTCACGCTCGTAAAATATTATTACGTGGCGAAATATCTTATTCAAAAGTTGCTCCGGTCAGCCGCAGCCTTCGGGGCGACAAATGATATTGCTCGCCACCCTCTTCTCCCCCCCCAGCTTCCTTTATTTCCGATCCCCGACATATTCGGACGCATTTCCATAAGAAGTCGCTCTCGTCACATTTTACGATGAAATATTCTTGACACGGCGACAAAAAACATCGCCTGTTTTTGTGGACGCTGTCTTTCTGGCAGAATAAATAAATGCACCCACTTTGTATTGGTTCTTATCGCCGGAACTCTTCGTACTTCTTTATGAATATTTATATATAAATTTCCGTTGAGCTTGTAGTTACTTTTTTAATAAAAGAGTCGTTTGAGTGCGTGAGTTGATGAAACTGATTTTATATAGCTTTACAAAATGAAATTCTGATATTTTATATAATATGTATGTAAAAAAACCGAATAATAATTACTTTACTTTACATGATTTTATCAATTTTAAGTTTGCGTGTATAAAAAATGTATATATATCTTTACTGTCGTTTATTGTCATTAGACAGGAAAAAATTCCACAGTATTGCACAATAGTTTACGAGAACACTCAATTTATTAAATCGTCTTTGTTCGATGATTATAAAATGGAACAAAAAACTTCTTGCTGATTCAGTGATGAATTCAAGTAAATCATTTAGTTCTCTCTATATTTATTAAAAAAATACAAAACTATATAAACACTCTTAAAAGTTCATTATAGTTTTGACTTTTTATTTTTTCCGATATTTATGTTTATTAAAATTATAAAAGTACAGCCTTATAAAAACACAAAAAAAGTTTTTTTTTGATTATATCTACAAACAGAGTTAAGCATAAAATAACGCCTGTTTTTTAAATCTTTTTTTTTTTTGTTGTGTGAGTATTTTTGCAAGTCAGCTGTTAAATAAATGCTCTGAATATAAATAAAGTGGATGCAATTAGTCTGAGTTACCTCCAGCCACAGGGTGGATGAATGCCAGGACGGCTTCAGGGGTGCGCAGGGCGGCAGGCGGCGCATCCAGGCAACAAAGTTCCTTCAGGCCCGCGGAGACCTCCGCCGCCCCCAGCCTCCGCCCCCAGCCTCCGCCCCCAACCCCGCCCCCGCCCCCGCCCACCGCGGATAATATCTTTAAAACTTTCCCCAGATCTACTTGCTCTCCTCTTTCTGTCCCTCGCTACGTGACTCCTGCTCGCTCCACCCGACGTATTTATTTTATCGTCTCTGTTTAATATATTTGCATTAAACGTCATTTAATGCTCAAAATATTTCAATGAAACTGGTCAGATAAAAAGAGCAATACAGTAACGCTCTTAGTAACACATCAATGTACCGATTTGTATTTAGCCAATAGCGTCTTCTTACTTCTTATTTTTTTATAGTTTTGCCTAAAGCCACATACGCAGCGATATAATTTACAGTTAGCCAATAGCGTCTCTTTTTTTAAAAATATTATCGGTTTAATCAAAGTAAAAAACTCAAATAAGGACGGTATTGGCAACGTTGAGTCACAAAGTGTATAGACATTTTAAAACGAAGTGGCTAGATAAAAGCAGACAAGCTATCAAATAATAGCAGAAACCAGAAAACCATAATAAACATGCATCAGATAGAGTTTTTTTTATCATTTTGACGCTAAAACCAAAAACACTTTATAAATTTTTTGTTGTTATTTAACAATTTTTAATTAGCAATCATTGTCAATCATAAAAAATAAAATAATTTTTTTTTATGTTATAATATAATTTGTGTGACTTCACTCGTTTTCCAAGTGATACCATCGTTAGTGAATCCAGGTATATTGTCATATTGTAGCGTTGGCTCATTAAGGGATGACGAATGGCTTCAGGCTTTCATGTTTAGTAATGTATTTGTAGCCAACACACTTCTAGCAATAGCACTATGTATTGTAGGTTTTATTACGTTTTAAAGTAGCGCACACGCGCCGTGTTTGATTGTGAAACCCAAATAAAAGTAGAGCTTTCCCCACGAAACGGTAAACAATTTTCAAATTGCCGAAATCCAAGCAAACACAATTTCACCTTGTTATTATTACCTATAATGATTTTTGTTCTTATCAGTTAGGTAAATTTAAACAACCGAAAATTAATCAGAGCATAATATCGGAGTTCAACTTTTATAAACTCCCATCAGTTATTTAACATCCTACATATTATTTCCGACTTAATTTTACGTTGTAATCAATTTAATTCTAGAAATGGCGGTTTAATCGTGTTTTGTGTTTACTTTTCACAAAAAGAGTACATTGTATAAGATATTATTGGGTGAACCTTATATATGAAATTTTATAAATTTACTAGAGCACGCTGCGGTTTGGAATCATGGATTGTTATTCATATGAAATTTAAAACAAAAAAAATTTAACGTGTAGAATAATAATAACTCTTCAACCTTCAATGAATATAATTATAAAGGATAATTAATAAATATTAACAAAATCTAAACGTTAGTATGTACAGTAGTTTTTTTATTGTTCGTAATTTACATTACCTTAAAATAAGAGAAAAACCATAACTTGTTTTTAAACTTACTTTTACAAAATAGTGTTTCTATTTTCGTAAAAAAAATATGAAGCATTATTATTTCTCGTCTAAAATATATCATACAATGCCGATATATTCGTTGGCTAATATAAAAAAAGAGAATCTTAATAATAGACTTGTTTAGGAGGATGAGAGTTTTCGTGGAATCAAATTCATTGTTTACAAATTTACTATGTCCGACCAAGCCAAACGTCAATGGGGAAACGCGAATAACGCATCTACGAATAGCGAAGAGGCCGCAATTGAGAGCAAGAAAGTAAACATCGCGCCGGATCATCTCGCAAGAAAAATAGGTTACACGGGAAGCCGAGCAGCGCGGGGGAGGATTGGCGGGCAGGGGCGGCGGCTGGGGGTAGCTAAACTTTTGTTTTGGCAGGGGGCACGCTCGAGCCCACACACACACACCCACAAGCTCGCGTGCTCACGGCACACACACTCCAGTGAAGTTCTCGCCGCACGCGGGGCCGCAAAAACTTGTGAAAGGTATGGAGCCCCGACCGCGGGGGTGAGCGCCTGTTTTAATATAAGGCAGGAAATCTCCGGTGAGCGGTTCTGGTTTGAGATCTTAATTTTACCCCGCGTCTATTTTTTTTTCATATATGTTCATACAAAAGCGCTCACATATACATTGCACAAAAGTAATACTACAAAAATTCATACACTGAAATTCGATTTGTACAAAAAAAATGTGATTCTTGTAATTTGATATATTAATATCAAATTTTAAGATTGTAACAAACGAAATCATTATTGTGGGATACAATAAATATTATTTTTAAAAATTGCGTGTTCGCTTGTCATAGTAGGGTTGTGTGAAACGATTTCTACACGGTTCTGAATATGACACCTATACTCTAACGATAAATCCATAAATCACAAGTTATTTCCATATGAATGATAAAAATGGTTTTAAATTATCATAAAACAATAAATTTTGCGAGTCTTTTGCGTCACCCTTGAGGTAAGATTTATAATGTTTTATTTCTTTGTTATTGAGGTGATGAAAAAACAACGAATCGAATGAGATTTTGAAGACTTCTCTTATAAAATCTGAAAACTTTTTGTGTTTTTTTTCACCTCTTTATTTTGGGTAGTTTTTAATTTTAAGAGAAATCTTTAATTACTTCTCTGCTAAACAAGCTTCTATTATACGACACAATAAACCCTTAGTTTAGCGGTTTACTTGGTTTCCATAGTCTTTATAGAAAATATAATAGAAAATATTTTGTACGAAGATATGATGAAATGACTTGGAACAAATTTTGGAACATGCATTTATAATCTAATAATAGATGGAGGTCAAAACTCGTACGATAAAGCATTCAAGTATATTTTAAAAACAGTAGATGCACTAAACAAAACAGGAAAATTTCGTAGACATAATAAATAAGTTAATATGGATTTAACTAAAAATAAATAATATTTTTTGAACATGGTATGGTGGTATGTTAGCATCGAAAAAGTCACTGACACTTTCATCCTCAGTATTGATAACCATTTCCGAGATAGTGCTTATTTATTGATCTCATATAAGTAATAATCGTTCTCCGGATACCGCTTCCATCATCTCACACCGAGCATTCTTCATCCCCAACAATGGAGGCTGGCAGCTCAAAACCGTTTCATAAATCCTAATTGCTGATGATCTCCCTTCTACCGCGGCGCCACTGTCCGTACGAGATAATTCGTTATTATTACGACCGTTACTATTCGTGTAATTGGCCGTTATCGTGATTTTTATGGCAGGTTTTATGATCCAAAAACTATTCGGGAGTGCTGTGCCACCCCCGCCGCCTCCCCGACCCCCGGCGTTCAGCGACTCGCCTAATTAATATACCCGTTTCCCAGTGAATGGGTAAGCTATTTGATTCTCGATAAGAAAATTCTCATTTAGACGAGTATTCTGCAGAATTCGTATGTTTTTGAGAATTATTTTTGGTAACTTGTTTTGTCGATAGAATTAAATATTTCCTACGTAACACAAGCTAATATTTTTGTAATTACACGCATTTGACTCCCAATAAATAATGTATTTTCTAATTTATTATTGAAATTACTTTTAATACAAAATTTTATACTAAACAGCACCTGAAAAAATTACGCAAGCAATGCAGCATCGTTTAGGTTTGTAAATTATCACCGATTTATAAAATTCTATATTTTAGAATTCTTAAATAATAACAGTAATACTATTAACTTTTTAATAATTCTTCTACGAGAATGGTTGATTGAACTGGTACTCAAGATCTTATAATTGACTTTCTAAATATCGCAACCAATTATTTTTCCATCTATTTTTATTTGGAAAGTTATATAAAATAATAAGAAAAAATGACGTGTGTTTGATTCACAGAAAGATAAAAATTTATATGTTTCTATACATTTAGCATTTTTTGGCTGAGATGTCAAGACTTCTAGTTATGTTTATCTTAATTTAGTTGTAAAAATAAATTATTCTATCGTCCATAGTCCAGCATCAAATTTTAAAAAAAATCCACAAAATTTAAGTAATTGGGTTAAGAATTTAAATTCCAGCTTTTGAATGTAATAATCTGAAAAATCATTTTTTTACAAAAAAGTTAGAATTATTAACAAAGAATATACATGAACCCTACTTATATTTATTATAAAGCGTATTGTATGAGGCAAAATAACATCCATTCATTTAAATTCAATAACTTTGAAGCAAAGGATTTTTAAATCGCTTGAGTTGCTTTAATTAGTATAAAATTCCGAATGCTCGAAAAACATCGAAATCAATTTACAATATAAAATCATGGAATTGCCGAAATGAACCCAAACACTTCAGTTTTTTAACCTCATTTATGAATTCGGGTTTCAATAGAACGCCGTGCATAAAACCGCTTTTTTTCCCCCTAAAAAGAATAACTTCCAACGTCCAAAATTTTTTTTTTAAAGAATAATATGTTTAATGTTTTTATTGATGAATATAAATTAATTTTGAAAACATATTTGAGCTTATTTCATTTATCAATATTTTTTATTTGTTCGTTTCTCAGTGGTAATACAACGTTGTCTAAAAGCAACTAAGAACTAAACCCACCTAATTTTACTCGTATGTTAATTTGTTTTTATTATTTGTTATAGTTTAAGCCGTGTACTGATTCAACTCCTAGGAGAAACGATGCTTCGGTATTTTTGTAGGAAACATAAAATCATCACTTCTTAGATTGCATGAAAATAAAACGACTATCATTATGTCATTATTTCAGTGATATTTTTAATTACCCAATTTCGTTTCCCAAGTCGTATCATAGGCAGGATATTATACATAAAACCGTTTGCTCGTCCTTATGCCGTGACTGAGTCCATTTAGGCAGTATTTTTCCTCCTTTGTCTGACGGCTGGTTTACAAGCAAACTTCCTGCGCAGGTATCGCCGCCCCAGCCCGCCGCGGACATTACCGAAATGCAATTGCTTGTAATTTTCACTCGGCTAAGCAGCTATGATTTTTATCGCGCATGAATTACCGCGCCGTTGAGCCTGGAAATCAATTAGCCGCTTCTGGAGTAGCCCAGAGCCGGGCTTTGTTTATGGCAAGACTTTGCAGTACTCCACTTCTGGCGGAATCGAACCGCAATGCTGAAAGGCATTCCGCGCAAAAAATACAAAGTGAATGGCGCTTCGTGGCCAGAGCCGCGATACACGCGGGCTCGGGCTCTCGGCGGGTCTGCCGCTCGGCTTTGTGCGCGGCTGTTTTCTTTTCCTCTGCAAAATTACAAAGTTTTTAAAAGAGTTGTTAACATTCTCGGAATGCTTAGATTTCTCCCGGGCAGCGCGGGCTCGGTGCCTTCAATTTATTCAGCGTCTCCCGTCCGGCCCCGCGTCTCCCCGCCACCTTCCCTCACCTTTACGGCGCGCTAACCGTTGCATAAAAGACAAGAAAAAAATATAAGAAAGAGAAAAATGAATGACTTCCCTTCGGAAATAATAACGCTGTTTGCAATTCATTTGTTCTTGATGTAGGAAGGGGAGGACGATCTGCCTTATTTTTCTGCAGGGGTTGAAATTCTTACCCCTTTTTCTTGGCAGTTTTATATTAACAATGTTCCGGTAAAACGTTTCTTTAAAATTTATTTGGTATTGTGTCTAGCCATTACCTTTTCTTTTGTGAAATTAATTCTGAAGTATGAATAATATCTTTCCCTTGATTTTTGAATAAATTCTTAGCTTTGTAAGCTGGGGTGGGTTTCTGAGAAACAACACATTTTATGTAAATATTTTTATTTATACAAACTATAATTAAACCCATGCAATTTACTTTTAATCACATAAAAAGTACCTTAAATATAATAAATATTCAATTTTAATTATATTAGATTACATCACACATGATATCATTTATATATTGGTACTTGTTTTAATTATTCTAAAAAAATCAAAAAATGTAACTAATTCGTGAAGTTTCCTGCATTTCCAACAACTATCATGCACATTTTTGCCTAGAGAATTGAATATTGCCTCATCCCATAGACATTGGCATCAAACACAGTTTCTGATAATTTGGTTTGTATTATCTTTGTATAATCCTATTTACTTAACTACCTGAAACAAAAATTTCATTTATAAGAATGTTCGTTTATATAAGCATAAGAATAGTTAGTATTGGTATCATAGAAAAAAAAAATAGTACACTAGAGCAGAGAAACGGGATGGTTGAAGCAGAGTGTATGATTTACAGAATATATAATGAGGGTTATCGTGTTCATACCGAGTACCATAACAACAAGTTGGGTGCTCAATATGAGAGCCGATACCATTTTATTTATCCCAAAACAAATTCAAACAGCCTCGGCACAACGTCCCGGGCTCTCCCCACCTGCCGGCGGTATTTGGCCATTCTTCCGCCCAGCTGGCCCGCCTAAACAAAGCCCCGCCCGGGCCTAATTACTAAATAAGGAGGACCAAGTTGGCCGTGTGTCTTGGGCGGGGGGCCAGGGCGGCGCGCTCGCGCGGTCATTCATTAAAACTTGATAAACACAGGCGGCCTTTGTGCCCGCCCGCCACCCCGAGACGGAGTGGGCGGATTTTTAGAAAGTTTGTAAGATCTCTCGTGTTCCCCGGGATCCTGTTTCGCCGGATGTGTCGTTGAATTAGTGGTATTGTGGATTTTAATTAGTGCTAAATTTATTAGTGAAAACTTTCACTTCGTTCATTTCGTGGAAACAATCCGCTTTTTTACGTTCCGAATTAAGTCTTCGTGCTACGCAAAAATTTAAATTAATGTAATCTGCGTTAATTCATTGTTATCAACCCGGCTTTGAGTACCCGAAGGTACTCTACCAAATAAATAAACTCCAGAGCTCCGACCTGAGGAGAAGCCCGCGGACAAGACAAGAACGGCGCTGAAGAGCACGAGACGCCTTTTTCATGCTTTTCAGCTTTCATGTTTTTTCAGCGCATCAACCAACGGAGACGCTGTCTCCATAGATAGTAAGGGACGAATGTCAGAGACGAATAGAAGGGAGGGGAGGCAGACTGGGGAACAGCGGAAAGTGCTCTCCCTGGGAAACCCCCCCTCACGAATGAATGAATTGTGTATGATTATTAGATATGTTGTATATTATATATAAAAAGACCAGCTGTCGGCACCCGGAAGAAGTACCACAGCGCTGCCCGGGGCCGACAATAAAAAAAAAAAAAAACCACCAACTTATTAGGTAGATTCAATTATAAATCATGCAGGTCCCTTGCGTTTTTCAATTTTATTTTACTTTCCATTTTACTAATATATCTCACATATTCTAAAAACTAAAACGATGCAATAATTATGTTTTGTATCAGGATTTCAAAATATTTTTAGCATTAATTATTTTTAAGTCATTACTAACTGTTCTAAATACATTGTTAATTGACACTTTCTCTTTTGTAGTACCCTTTCTAATTTCTCAGGATTTAATAGCATTCTCTAACTTTGCCGATACCCATATAATAATAGCGTTCCTGAATATATAAGATGCTTCTTATTATTGCCACACATTGTTACGTAATTCCTATTTAATAAGCTCTTAACTGTTTTTTAATATGACAACAGGCTGCCGCCTAACAAGCACATTCTCAATCAGCAATAAACTCATTGATTACCGACGACTAGCCTGAAACTCGCCAAGTCTCGAACGTACTCTGTTAACCATAACTACAGCATGACCTATTATATCGAATTAAGAGTAAGCAAATTTAAAATAATTATTACATATTTTAATTTAACAACAACATTTTTTACTCATACAAGATTACTATGAATATTTAGATAACTGATTCAAGCACGAAACGACACAGGTAAGATTCAAAACCCATGTTTTTTTGGTTATGTCATTAAGCTACTCTGCTACTGTAACTGAGAAAGATTTTGACTTACTATATGCAAGTACAGGTCCGATTTAATAAATAATCACATAACATAGGATTTTTTTAAATTTTAAATACGAAAATAATTTTTTTAATAAATATTGAGAGTTCTTTTATTTAATTTGATTGTTCACATCAACATAACTATTAATTAATCATAATGCCGAGAGGCGCCCTGTATAGCGCCATGGCGTTGACTGGCTTCCATTAATGGCGGGACCGATCGCCGGACGTAGCTGGCCGCCTGTAAGGCTTTTATTCTCTTAACTCTAATTTCAGCTCGGTTAATAGTTTCTGAAACTGTATGGAAGTTTATTAGTTCGTTAATTATTGCGCTGTGTTGTCATGGAAACGCTCCTGCCCCTCCTGCAGACTGCAGATCGTAAAACGCCTTGATTATGCTCGTGAATGAATTCCGTGTACGCGTAATATAATATGTTCGGGTATAATTTTAACTCGCTACTTATACGATTACAGCATCTTATACAGTTAACTTATCTTTAATGACTCCCCATTGGCCGAAAGCAATAAAACAAGTAGTACTATTCCTTGTAAATGCGGACGCTCTCGAACACACGGTTTTTGAGTAAAAATATGAATGTAAATCAAATATTAGCGTTTACGTTATGGTTATAATATATTGTATTCGTTGATCAGGTTTTCTGAAACTGAGCGTTAATAAAGCTCAGTTCTTTAAATGTCTCTAGTTAAAATCAAAGTATCAGGCAATGGTTAGTTGACTTGTTAGCGCAGAGTTTGAAAGCTCGAATTCCGTCCTGGCCAGCAATTCAAAGCGAATTTCCAAGCTCGAAGTCGAAGTAAGACTTTGAATACCTAACCATTTTTTATTTTATTTTAATTATTTTTTAAAAGTATTTTAAGAGTAACGTACAACACATATAAATATATTTATTTTAAATAAACAATAGTTTTATTCCATACATATACACCATTTCAATATGTTTATGAGTAAAAATATGTTATAAAATCAAGTATCGTTCTTTTTTACATTATAATAATATTTTATATAACATATTCAAATTTATCTAGAAATACACCATACAGCAAATGCATGGCTTTTTGCACACATGTTTTTTTTAGATGTTTTATTGTTGATTTTGTTTTATTCACGAATAAAATATATTTGGTGATTTCATATTAACTAAAACTAAGTTTTTGGAGAAAATGCGTCATTCAAATATTTTATTCTATAAGGAAACCATGAATACCACTTAGAAATAACACGCGCAACGGTTCCGAATGAGTTTGTTGATTTCTTGTAGAAATAATAAGTTAGATCTGCCAAAAAGAAATAGTTTGTTACATTTAGGAGTTATTAGTAATTAAATTACCCAGAAAATATTCCTTTGCAGAACTACGAGAAAAACTATAAAGAGTACCAGTTTATTAATTTTTTTAATGTTATAAGTTGATTAGAATTATTTCTAAAATGGCTGAAAAAATAATAAATCTTTCACTTTTATTAAATTTATTTTAAGCTTCACAGATCTAAATTATTAAGTTTTTTATTAAATATTATCGAATCGAATATTCATATAATTTTATTTTTATATTATTCATTATTCACTTACTGAATATATTTATTTTATTTGATGTCTTTTTATGTGTTATTCACCATTAAATAATGGTTATGTCTTTTTTATTAAGTTCTGGTGCTTTTATATGGTTTGATCGGTTTTTAGATCATTTTAGACGCTTTTTAAAAGTTACAGGGGTTCGAATAGGCGACGTCCAAGTTGCCTACAGTTTTTTTTCAATAGACCGGGGCGCCATTAGACAGACGGGCTGGCAAGCTCTCCAGTTATCAGTTCTCCCCGAACACTTCGCATAAAATTGTTTCCATGGATTATCTCGGATTTAAAAATAAAGTTTCAAAGCTCCGAAGGGGGGCTTCGGGACTCATAATTACGGCATCCTACCTCCTTTGTGAAACAATGTTAACGACTGAGAAATCGGACGGATGAAGTTGTTAAAGAAAGAGGAATTCTGCACGTTGCTTGTTTTCAGGAATGCTGAAAAGTTTGTTTTGTATTTGCTGTTTTTTTTTTCTCGGGGGGTGGCTAATTATTATTTTTTACGCCCGGGGCGGCGTCCTTCCCCTCGCCGACCCTCGATGGCCACTCCCGCCTCGTGTTAAGTAAATTTGCACATAATCGAATTAAGCCTTTTTTAACACTCGGGCTTGTTTAAAAATCCTCCCGGATTTATTGGCTTGTTAAGAGGGCTTAAAAAGTAGGATGGAGTGCGCAGTGCAAGTGTTCTGACGCGATGTGACTTGTAGCCGTCCGTCTCTTTATTCGGCGCGGGGACTTTTTGAAAACAAAGGATTCATTCCACTCAAAGCTTCTACAGTGGGAATTAAATTAATTAGAATGCTGATTAGATTGCGAAGAGTACTTCTTCATTCAGTAAATTTTGATTAATAAAGTATCTATCGTAATTAAAAACTTCGGGTGAATTGAATCCTTAGATTTTTATTTAAAATAAAACGGCTTAAATTAAATGCACCTTATTTTATTTTGAAATGAATATTTCTACCACGGATTAACAATACACCTCAGAGACGAGTTTTGTAAACATATATTTCATAATTTTATGTTATCCCAATAAGAAGTTGACAAAAACAACATTTATAATCTATAATATTGATTCGGATTATTTTGATATTTATTGGCAAACAATTGAAACGCAGTCATTTTATTATTTATACCAATGAAATCTTTGGAGACTGATATTTGATACGTTAATTGAATGTTCAATCTCTTTTGACTTTAAATGTGTTTAAAAATTTGGCTTGACAAATAAACGATTGACAGTTTTATGTTATCAACTCCTCATATTTAAAAAATAGATTTACGTTTCATCGTCCGTGATTTTATTATAAATTTTAGTATAATTGATTTTTTTTGTGAAGACCGTCTCACAGGAAGTACCTATACAGGTTCTATTGATTGATAATGATTAAGTACATTTTTTCAATTTTTCAACTCTTAGAAAAATATCATCGTGATTTGTGTGGGATTTGAACCCACATCCCACACAAATCACGATGATATTTTTCTAGGAGCTTCTTTAATCAATTTTCAATAATTGAAAAAATGTACTTAATCATTATCAATAAATTTTAGTATTGAAGATTTTCGATAGTCTTGTCCAGTAAGCGATTATTTTTATCTAATTTACATATATGGTACCTGCACTCGAATGCATCACAACATTTTAAATAATAGAGCTTCGATTCATGACTCACTCTTATACCCTTCCGTTGTACAGACCAAAGCATGATGTTGATAAATAATCTTATGTCACATAGCTATGAGGACGTAGTAACCTCATCAGAGCAGCACAGTGGCCACTCGCCCCCGCCCTGCGCCAGATCGCCGCCCTGTCCACGTCTCACTTAGATATTCCACCCGCGACTTTCCCCGCGTATCTCTTCTGCCCCGCCAGTAACAAACCCATGAATTTGAAAATAAATTTCCGGCATCCGCGTGGGGCGAATTTACATACATTTTATTCCACGTATTCACATATTTGGTTCTTAAAGAAAGACCAACTATTTTGCATAGCGCTCTGGTCAAAAGGCGGCGCCGCCTGCCTCTGGGCTCTGGAGAGTTCAACATTTCTGGGGATAGCCTGCAAATGCTGCGGTTAGTTCTGTTTTACATGCAGATTGTTCTATTTTAAACAAACTCTGGCGAAGAATTAAACGGCTTGCTTGAATCGTTTGTGGCTCTTTTGTTGAATTCTCACTGCATTTTATTGTTTTATTGTATAGAGTTGGCTTACCTCACTTTTTGGGGTGAGACAGTGTCACGTTATGAAGATGCATTAAATATATTTTTTTATATATATAAATATAAAAAATAAAATTTGAAATATTTTGTATTATATTACTGTGTAATTCATTTTATTTTTAAAATATTCATGTTCACCTTTTCTGAAACTGTAAACCTATAGTTTTCTCTAATTTATTTAAAATTGTCAAGAATTTTGTTTTGAATTGTATGCTTTTAAAAAATATATGATTTTTAGATATGCGTATATTTTCTTTAAAAAAGTCCATTCACGTTTCCGGCAAGCTACATTATCTTCACTCTATCTACTATTCCTGAAAATTAGATTGACCCCCGGTCTGATTGTGTCGCCCTTCGACCGTATAAAAATGGAACTTGTTCTTCCCTCTGCTCACCTCCCGAGCAAACAAAATCTACATGCAGAGACTTGTTCTGAGAAGGCCGGTATACACATTATTATATTATTTGTTTTATATAAAGTTCTAAAAATATGTTATGTACATAAGCATGAAAATAACTGTTTGAGTTTAAGTTCATTCATCAATTCCCAGAATCCTGGAATTCATAGCTGTGGTGGCTGAAGCTATTTTTACGGAGATATTTTATTATTTTTAATAGCGTTGAACTTCAAAACATCTTTATGTTTTTGCAATTCTGTTATAAATGATATTTACGTATAGGCACAAACAGCTACAAAATTGTAACAGTATAATATTTACGTATTGGTACATAAATCGTAATAATATTAAAACCATTTTTTTTAAATATGATAATGACGTTAAAATATGTTAAAAATCACCCTAGATCTAACTCACAAACACTAGATGATATTGCTAAACTTTAATTCGACAAGTAAATACTAACATAACTGGGGTACATTTGTACTCACGTGTGTGACGTATCAGAATCGCATGAAGGGTTCGTCGGGGAGAATTATTTATCGAAGTAACAAACTTTCCCAGCAATAAATATTTGAGGAGGTGATGTGTACATGCCTTCGTGGAAAGTTGACAAATAAGCTGTGATGGCCGCTTCCAGAAACGTGAACGTCGCTCATTTAAATATTTACGTCTTAATTCCAGTTGTTTTATTGCTTTAAAGTTGTATTGTGTACCGCAGAGTTCAATGTGTGATGGATGCCAAAGTATAAGAATTGATTATCGTGAAATATTTAAGTGTTCTTTTGGTATTTGTACAGTAATCATGAAACCCTTAATGTTACTCAAAATATACGCCTTAAATTTTATATGAACCTATTTATCTTATTTAATTTTTTTATATCATAAGCATTGTGAGGTATCAACAAAATATTTTCATAAACATTTGATGTCTCTTTTTGATCTCAGTTTATATTACTCGCAATTCGCGATGAAGATAAAACTATCACTCTCTGAATTCAGTCCGCGTCAAAACTTCTTGTGATGCCTCTCTGGTTATCAAATATTTTCATAAAACACTAGCACCCAAGTCCAATATTCACCAACCACATGCAAACTTCTTCTTCCGGCACACACGGGCGCTCCTTCTTTCACAAGGAACGTTTCAATTTGCCAAATGACAAACGCCCGCTCTGATTCAAATTCTAACAAAGTGCGCGTAACAAAAGTGGATATACCGTGCAGCATATTTGCGGAGCGTGTTTACACGGACCAACTATCTGCAGGCTGGCGGCGAATCCACGGCGGAAGACAAATAATAACGCATCCGCCGCGATAATACACGTGGATATAAATCACATTTTAATACTTAATTAATGTAATGGACGGCGGCCCACGTGACTCACCTGACTATCGCAGCTTTTATAATATCACAGTGGAATCGAGCCCGCCATTTTGTTGATATATGACTTGGCTTTGCGTTCGTGTGTTGCCATTTGCTAAATTATGATTTGGCTTTTGTGCAGTCCGATTGCATTCACAGCAGTGTTCATTCATTTTATTACCGTTCGATATGAATGTAAATCCTTACATAAATACTAATAACAATATATTAATCCTCCACAGACATCAAACTTAACTAACTATAGTATTATGGTCTCAGAATAATTATGACGTCATGAGGTTAGGCTATATACGATTCAATAGAATTTCCTGTTTTGAAAATAACCTAAGAATGAAACGAAGTGCACGATTTATTATAGCACGCTAATTTGTCTTTATTTAAGAATTAACTGTTTTTTTTTACTTCGACATATTCGTGACTTTGTCTATATAAGTCTCGACGAGAAGGTTAGAACATTTTATCGAATGCTAGATTACAAAGTATATGTGTGCGGCTTAAGAAATTTAAATATTTTTTTAATATTTTACTTCAAACATAAAGTACATAAAATCAATTATTAATAATAAAAATAAAAACATTCGCTCGTCTTGCCGGTCAGGTGCGAGGTGCGAGGTGCTGGGTGCGAGGTGCGGGGTGCGGGGTGCGGGGTGCGAGACCGCCCTTGGACAGGCGCAGCGAGTAATCATCTCCGAGTAATTGCAGGGCCCCGCCGGACGACCGCAAGGCGGGCCCGGTATCGGACCGCGGCCCAACTTTCTCGCGGTTGGAAACCACTTCCACGGGGGTGGCGGGGACAGTAGGGAATTGAAACGTATTGTGAATTTGTTATGCGGGAGTTTTTAGCAGTACTCATTTGCTGGAATTTCGAAAACACTTACACTCACCCACGCTTCGAAATAAATTTCGCAGCGTATCCATTATTATTATCTTTTTAATTTATTAAATGTTCTCATTGGATTTAATTTTGTGTGTTTTTGTGTTGTGCCCTCAATAATACAAATTTAAAAAAAACCTACATTTGATACTATTTGTATGTTTTAATCAAAATATTTTCTATTTGTAGAGGCGTTTAATTATGACGAAGCCTTTCAACAAAGAGCGCGGTTGGTTATTTATTTGCTTATCGCGACTGCGCCTCGCCCACCCTGTCCCACCTGCTCGCCGGGGGCGGGGGTTGGTGGCGGAGGGGAGCGGCGACAATCCGGAATGAATCTGTCCACTGCAGACTTGCCGCATGTTTTGTGACTTGTTAAAACTGCATCTGAGCACGGCTCCGTATTGCCTAGGAAGCCTTGTAAAGCGCGCCACACACAACCCTTCTAACATCCATATATATATATATATATATCATTATCAATCAATAAAACCTGTATAGGCAAAACCGTATCTCCTGTGAGACGGTCTCCACAAAAAAATTAATAATATATATATATATATATATATATACATATTTATATATAAAAATTGGACACTTATTTTTATTTTATAAGAGTAAAAAAATATTTTTTTCTTAGTATACTTTTATGTAAATTAGTAAGAAGTAATTACTGTTGAAACTATATGTTTTATTAATTGTATGAAAATATCGCATATTTTTTTAACTATACTTCATTTGATTACACTTGAAGCCAATAATATTAAGATGTTAAATATTTAAACGTTGAATGTATTATTTATACACTTAAACAGTCCAATAGGCTTGTTGTGTATAACAAAGTCTTTTTTACAACACATATCAAAAATCTGCAGGTGTGTTGAAACTGTTAATATTTGATATTCACAGCATATGTATACCATATTATTAAAATGCTTTATTTAACTGCTTAGTTGTTACATGCATGAATCCACTAAATCGAAAAGCCCAACGTATTTAACATTTATAAGGCACATCTTACACAGTGTAACATTCGTATATCCAGATAATTATTCATTGTTGAGCATCCTTTATGTCCCGGCCTCGCCGCCCCGCCGCCTCACTTCGTGTACGAATGTTCCCGAATGTTCTGGCGAGGGGAAGACAACCATAATTATCGGCAACACTAAAATGCCGCTTTATTGAGAACTGAGGCTGGGGAAGGAGAGAGCCTGATGAGAAAACTAAGAACTTAACTGCAAGAACTGTACGTATATAAATATCTATATCAAAAATATATTTGTCGATTTATGGTACTATCCATAAATAAAAATTAACTTGACTTGTATTATGTGTAACTTTAAGCTCTTGTGATGCATTATATAATTGAAACCCTATATTAGATGATTTAAGTAATATAAATTGCCTATATATTTATATTTAATTTACAGTGGATCGTATGTAATTATTATGTCGATTTCACAGAGTCAACCTGTGGTCGAACTACAAAATTATATATAAGAAACCTGTTGCGGCATTTTCACTCATAAGTAAAAATTAATACATAAATATTTTTTTTTATTTTTAGCGTATTGGGAGATAAATATTATCCTTTGATAGCATAAAAAAAAAATACCAAATAATAAATAATTATTTTTAAAATCAATTGTAAGCGACGTCTCAAATACTCTCCGAGGATCTCTCTGCCAGTGCTCGAGTATTATGCACCGCGTCGGCTGACGCTGAAGGGTACTGCGGCACACGTCACAAGGCACTGGATCCTCTTCATCCCTAGTCCCGGCTCAGCAGCCAGGCCGGGCTTAGCCTCGCCCGCTCTGAGACACTTCCCCGGATTACCGCCACTCATTTGCATACGGCGTGGACACAAACGCCACTCGGCTTATTATGAGATCATAATGAACTAAACGGATATCTGCTGTTATATTATTAATATTATTATAACGTGTGTTTATATATGTATGTTATTAAAAAAAAATTATTTCATTTGCATACATATAAACTGAGAGATATCGGCTCTAAAATCGTATTCTTCTTCTAAAACCGTCAACTGACCTATACTCATGCTGAGCCAGTGTTCGTGGTTTTCTAAAAAGAAAATAGTGTAGTGGGTCCCCGGGTCCTTCTACACCGCAGTTTTATATTGGAAGGAAAAATCAGCGTATTACTCTAGCATTAAGATATGTTACTCGTTCTGCAGAAAGCTACATAAAAAATAGCTGGAGCCCTTTAAAACAACGAATAGTATCAGACGGGGCGGGTACTAGTACCCGTTTCGCGGACTACTGTCTGAACACGGGGCGCGTATTAATATGTTTTTGAATGTGTTTACTCTAAAAACGGCAGAAGGTCATTTTATTATTTAGGTTTACAGCTCTAAATGTTTGTTTAGGACTCGTCAACGTTACTTCTACCAATGCTGTCCAGTGATTCTGAACAAAGTGACAATGAAGATGTGGAGTGGTCAGAGAATGATAATCCTCCAATTATTGAACAATTTTTAGGACAAAGTGGTGTTGTTGTGATGCCAAGTAATCCGCAAAGTGTGTATGAAGTGGTTCAACATTTTATAGGAAACGATTTATTTGACTACATGCAAATCAAAGAGTGTATAGACTAGATTTCACACGTGCAATTTTACGCAAATTTTGCCCGCTACGCACACCAGTTTAGTCAATTTGGTTACCCGCTTAAAGTGTGTTAATAAATGAAAATAATTATGTACATTTTTTCAAATATTGAAAATTGATTGAAGAAACTCTCAGAAAAATATCATCGTGATTTGTGTGGGATTTGAACCCACATCCCCAAGCTTACATGGCCGGTCATTTAGTTCCATGTAAGAATATCAATCAATAAAACCTGTATAGGCAAAATCGTACTTCCTGTGAGACGGTCTTCGCAAAAATCAATCTTCTACTATAATAATATCCATTGTGTGTGGGTGTGTGTGTATGTTTCATTTTTTGGTTCTCTATAGAATATCTTAAAAGATATAACGCTGATTTTTTGCACGTAAGTTCAGTAAGTTTTTCCGCAGCTATGTGCTGAATTTCATGACGATGGGATAATATTTTCATTCATAAACTAATTTAATAAAACTAAAAAATATGCTTTAGCGAGTTTCAATATGTACGAATGATATGATTCTGTTGTTCACCGCGAGAATTTAAAATTTAGAACTTTTACAAAAAAAACAAATTTTGATGCTTCTTAGAAATTTCCAGGTTATGTCAGTTTGACACAAGTACCAATTTTATTTTTTAGATGCGTTAGAAATTATTAATCACATCATTAATAACTTAAAATGCCTACTGAAAAAATAACACCGTCTAAGCATAGCAAACGTAATTAAAAAAGAATAGCACAATTGAACGTTATAAAGACTGCATCAAATAAAGAACAGTGCAGTGAAAGTGATGCATTGTTTGTGACACGAAATGTGATACAAATGTCACGCAATGAATCGAAAGGAAAACGTGAGCAGCGTCTTTTTAAAATTCGAGTACCCAGATATTCGAGTATTCAGCCAAACATATGTTCAAACACTATTGCTTCGTTCATCGCATTCGTCATTCTGTGACGGGCTACATTTCTAGTATGATTATAATAAGCTTAAATGAGGATTTATATTTTCGTACTTTGATGCATTGCGTATTTAACTTCTGAAAGTTAAATACGTGATGCGATGACTAGGTAAGGGTTCGAGCCGTTTTGCCTTACGGCGTTAATCTCATCGCACTATCTGGCGTTAACCACATTGTCGTGATGGACAGGGCGCCCGCCCCGGCGTGACTTTCACCCCCGCCGTCCTTCAGGCGGTCATTTCGCCTGATGCGACCCGCCGAGCACCGGCCACCTGTCCAAAGTGCTGTTTGCCGGACACTTCCTGAGGGATCTCAGTGGAAGGCATTAGCAGACCTGTGGGGGTTATGGCGGTCGGGGTATTGATTGAACCTTTAGTTTGAATTGGTAATACCTGGGAAAGCCGCAAAATTTGATAATGTCATTTGTGTTAAGGGCAGTTGCTTCCGCCGTGCTCTCGTTCTAAAAAGTTTTACATTTTTTTTAAAACTTAAAATAACATACAATCTGTGCGAATTTATATGTAATTGTTGATAGTAGGAGACTATTAATGCATGCTTACTTAATTTATAAAAAAATATAGATGTACTCTGTTTTATGACGTTGTATCAAGAAATCCAAAATACGGCATTTTACACAAATAGTTTATTCTATATTTGTACCATTTCAGGCCTTCATTTTGTACATCAAAATTAACAAATATATAAAAAATAATTATAATACACTATTTTGTTTGTTTGCATGTATAAAAACAGAATTGAAATACTCTAATAATTAATTTGTATAAATCATTCGATAAATAATATCAAAATATAACCCTTCTACGAACACATTAACCCTTCAATGCCGCAATCAATTACACCCAAAAGTTGATTAATATAACGATCTGCCTAACGAACGGTTCAATCACTCAGGGGGTCGGGGGTGGGGGAGTGCAAGGGAGGGGGAGTGCAGGGGAGGGGGACTGGTCCAAGATGACCGCAGCAGATAATCGCCGCCATAATGTAAAACTAAGGCATATAAATTTGTAGCGGACATTTGTCAGCGTGCAGCATCTGGCGGACCTTCCCTTAAATCTCTTGGGGCCCCCGGGGCTCCGTAAGGTCGCGCCGCCCCCCGTCCCGTGGCCCCCTAAATGCGATCTAATTAGGAAATAGTTTTACTTGTTGATTTATAGATTAAGTTGTGTAGAATCAATATCTGGGCCGTCGCCGTGCGGTCCGTGCCCTGCCGGTTGTGAACGGGTTGAAATTACCGCCTCCTCACGGTGTGATAAATATATTAATGGTGCAATAATTATTTTTATAAAATCGTTCTACACTTTACCGGAACGTTTGAACCTTATCGAAAACATCCGTGTTTGTTATTTTTTCTTAATTTTTTTAAATCAAAACTATGATTTTATTTTTTTATATAAAATTAGACTTTAATTTAATCAAGATGAATATTAAAAAATCCAAAACAGATTATTTATCCCAACTGGTAAAAGGCAGCTTTTTTTTTGAACTATTCAAACAATGATGATACGAGATTAACAACAACAAAAAAACTTTATATGAATTATATCAGATAAACCTAATTAATATATCTCAGCAAATGTGTTTAAATAAACAAATACTATAAATCAGATTAAATGTGTGGAATTTTTTTTTTGACGATTCTTACTTTGGGGTGTTCAGTATTTGTTTAGATACAATATATTCTGTTTTTTTTTTTTTGTTTTAATTATTTTCAGCGTAATGAAAAATATATTTCATGAGAACTAATTGTCGACACAGCCTTGGCATCCCTGAGTCTTGCAGGAATCCGTTAATGCCCTTTGGATACGAGTCTCCCGCGGAAGACGCCCGCCCACTCGCCCGCCGCGTCCAATATTTCATTGAATTTGATTTAGTACCTGACGGTATTATGTAGTATTAGCAGCCTTGCCCGCGCATCTACAGCCTGGATACGCACGCAAACCCTTTTACTTAAAGTAAAATATTTATTAGGTACAATTTCACTAACAATGTGTATTTATACTACATACCTAACGCCCTAATAATATTTTTTTTTTCATATTTCTGCAAACCATATAATTTTTTCAAACGCCCATTTTCCGAGATTTTTCCTTTCAATGTAGAATACTTTTCATGTATTGAATATATTTAAATATCCGCCGTGCTCTAGATCAAGTGTGCGGGCACGTCCCGGTTATTGGCTGTCTTAATTATTTGCGATCTGTCCCGTTCCCGAGCGCTCGGGAGGCTGCGGAAAGATTTGCGGAATTTCCCGACTTTATAAGGGATGACTTATTGCGCCGCCGGGGGTAGGGAAAATTCAATACGGAAATTGTCTGCATAAAGCTGGTATTTACATGGCTTTATTTTCTAGGTGAGAACTTGTCGAAGCTATTTCATAAGTTGTCTTTGAAATAAACAAAAGTGTTTGCTACGTTTATGAGAGAAACCTAAATGACATAAGCTCTTGTTAACATGGTTATATATATATTTTTTTTTAACTATTGATATTATTGTATGTATTTGGTTTTCTCTGATAATAATCAAAAATGGTTTTGGAGTGTTTTTTTTTGGTATGCAGTTGTTAGTGACCAATTACAAGTAGGAATCAATATGATATTGGCATTGAACGATTCTGTTTATTCGACATGGTTACACATGTACAGCACCACCTGCGTGACTCGCTGTGCTGGTGGCTGGCAGAGAAGTTGGTCGGCCCCGACGTCCGCACGTGACGTCACAACAGCCGGCTTTTGTTATTAGAGTTCAAAACTTTCCCGAGACACATACAAGGATGCAGACCCAGCCGGAGCACAGTAGCGACAGACAATGTCATACTTTTTTAAAAACATTAATTTATACTACCAATACATAAATAAATATGTTGAAACTACAAACCATACAATTGAATAGTCGGATATGTGTGTATTTAAAAATAATTTCAGTGCAGTTTCAAGTGTAAACATCTTTTAGTTTTTTTTTCTGTGCTATCAGTATTCAATTATTTAAGAATAACGTTATAGAATTATAATTGAAATTAAGGTCAAAAAAACGTCTAAATCTTAATTAACAAGTTTTCGTAATTGATTTATTTGTACAAGTACATATTAATGATAATAATTTATCAGGTAGCTTGTGTTATTATACTCTGTTTTTATTTCAACATCAAACAACAGTCCATTGCTAATTACCATAATTATCATTTCTTCTTAAAAAAATATTATTTAAATGTAACAGTGAGGTCACAAAAGGAAGGGGAAAATAATAGGCTTATTTTATAGAATTATTCAAAAAATAAATAGTTAAATACCCAGAAAGACGTTCAGACGTACAGAATCGCTTTGTGGGATTCTAATTCCTCCCGAATAATAGGGTCGCGTCAGGTGGGGTCTGCCTAATCTCCAAAAAGCATTCTGTTATTAAAAGTCCCTAAAACTCTTTGGATGAACTGTCATTCGAAATAATTACGCATTATGTGTTGAAAAGAAAACATTTCATACTTTCCGTAATACTCTAGTAGTCACAGGCAGTTGATATTCCTTTAAATTAAATATGGTAGATATTTCGCATTTATACTATTATTTTTGATTAGTGAATAAAAGTCAAGCAATATATTGTAGAAAATTCTTCATAAATTCATAAAAATTGCTTTAGAATAAAGAAGAAACGTATTATTTTACAGGGTTGTATTTAAAAGTGAAACATCGCAAAAAACGATAGACATAATCATAAACATAAATCAAAGAGGGTTCTCCTTAACAACACCAACTTTTCAAAATTAATTTTCAATTGTTTGTATTATTTTTTTAAATCATCAATATTTCATAATCCGTCTAATTTTTATATTTAAGTATAGTTCACGGTAAATAATATAAAGCTATATTATTTTCTTAATAGCTCTCAGTATTTAAATCCAATAACTGTGATTTTATATCTGGTAATATCTTGACCTTCTTATTATCTACGAAATACTCTGCGAAATGCGGAAAAAACATATTTTCTGGGATTCGGTATTTTTTATTGTTAACACTTGTTTTGTTGCATGTTCTAAAATATTCTGCTAAATATTAAGAAGCAAGAAAAATAAATTTACAAAATCAACGTAACAAATATGTATCGTACCAATGAATAAAATTTCACAAAAATTTAGTATTCAAAATTGAAACTGATAAAAAAATTATAAGTTTGTATTTCCTCAGTAAATACGCATTTTTTACATGTTTACGTTTATTGCGAATACACTCTATTGGATTACCCAAAACATATAACATTGCTCTGAATTTCTATATGAAGTCCTTGTTTATGTAATATCAGGAAAATCACATTACCCAGGCAATAAAGACACATCGGCTTGACGGTGCACTCGTCAGGCGACACAAAATGAAAGCGTCCCTGCACTAATTCTGCAGATCTTATTAGCCTCCGAGTCGGGGCAATCATCATCACGGCATCTCGCCGGAATAAAATGCAATAAGTAGAGACAGCGCGGCGGGGAGGTGAGAGACCACGCCTGGGGCCGACGAGGGTACAGGCCTGTGCGCTTAAAGCACTACTAACACGTAAAAAACAAATGGCTTATTCAATATCTTATAAACTTAATACGAAACAAAGGCTTAAAAAAATGGTGCAGTTGTTAAAATATACTAAAGAGACAAACGATTGATTATGTATTTTCAAATAATTTCTATAATTCTAAAACACCTATGATTATATCTAACTATTGGATGAAAAGTGTTTTAATTCGTTTAATTTATTTATATACTTATTCTAAATAAATAAACAAATTATTATAACGGTTATTATTTATCTACTGCTATAAAAAGACATCCTATCATTAATTGATATTTTTTTCTGCTAAATTTGCCAAGTCGTAAATCTAATTATTTTCGATCGTCTTTTACCGATAAGGAGTGTTTTGGGCTCAAACATTGTCCATTATCCAAGAAATATTTTGGTTGTAGGTCGTTCTACCTATATATATTATTTGTCAACATGCACCATTTATAAAAAAATATTTTTATTGATCGGCTTGTTTTCTTTCGCCAGGGCTGTACTTTCAGTCGGCCCGATCCACGCCGTCCCAGGGGGGTGGACGTCCTTTTGCACCATCTTGCGGGGTAGTTAGCAGTAATGCGTGTTGTTGGGACTTGCGATATAAAGGGTCACAACACTCTGCAGATATTCGCCACCTAACTTATGGCTGCAGTCCAGAAAATTATTGTTGATATCACAAAAACCACAAACATATATTTGTGTGTGACTATTGTCGATTTGTTTACGAAAAAATAACATTTGCTTATGGAGTCATTTTAGGTTAAGCGAATATGTATTTTTTTATTTTTAAATACTTGTTTTGAGATTAACGAGTCTCATGCTTTACAGATGGGAGAAACTTTATTTTTTTGGTTAGGTTAGGTGCAATTTTTGAGAGAGAGATATCACGGCTAAGCCTTCAGGCTTCAGATCCCGCTGGAGGGCAGGGCTGGGGCGGGGTGGGCCGCTAATGGCCGGCCATTTGTCTCTGGCCGTCTCTGCGCCGCCCTAATGAAATTACGGCCGCCCACTGACCGCCGCCCATCTCTTCCCGCTCTCGGGAGACGCGGAAGAAGTGTAAGAGAAACTAATTGATGTATATTTCTGACGGCTTTTTTGGCAGACCTTGGCCAGCTTCTAGCGGTTAAGTTACGAGACATGTACGAGTACTTACATTAAATAAGCATTACCTCATCTAAAGTTGAAATTTTGTTAATGCATAAATAAATGCTTACACCATGTCTTATATCATTATTTTATTAAATTTCACGTTATATTATTCAGCAATAAAAAAAATCGTTTTTTTACTTTTTTGCTTCCGAATTTAAGATATCTATGAACATAAAATTTTCTTTAATCTTTTATTCTTTTTGAACATGTTTTATTCAGGTACATTAAAGTCTTGAATATGCCAATTACATTCAATCTTCCGTTCCATGAACTCCTGACGTTTCCCATCTCCTAGCAAATGTCCTCATTCTTCATAGCGCACAAGAACTCTTGCCTTTGTAAAGTCAACGCAGAACTATTTATAAGAGTTTTCCACAGACGAATGCTTGCGGTCAGCCTTAAATATGATTCCAGGGGGTGCGGTTTAAAATAAAAAGCTCCCAGTGACGTCAAAGGAAAAGTTTTATAAGCTGGTGGAAATGGCGCTTTTGAGTACTATATATTTGTATAAATAAATATATGTACAAAAGATGTTTTCTAATACAATATTGAATTATTTTTAAAAAAAGTAATCAATAATATAAATTTATTATATTGTTTTAGTAACTATTTTTTAGTAGTGTTTACTGACTATTAAAATGATTTCACTAGTATAGCATATAATAAAACCATTCCGTGAGTGATTTGTTAAGCTTTGTTTTAGTATATAATTTGAGTTAAATCTATAAGCGTTTAAAAAAAATGTACCTAGAGTTGAATAACAATGTTATGTAACATATTTTATTGAACCCCGTGTATCCGAAATTATTGTTTAATGGTGTCACTATCTAGTTTATGACTTTCCAACTAGAATACCGAGACAGAACCAATGAATCAAGGTGTATAAATGCCTGATTCAGCAATATAACGTTTACAACGACTTCTCGTTATTATTATTTTAAATTATTAACTAAGACAAAATATGATAAAGCACGGTTTATAAACGCCAATGTAAGCTCACAGAATTTTTTATAAAATATTAAAAAAATATTTTTTAATATGAATAAATAAAAAAAACATTCCTCCTCTCTGGACGCCAGAGCAGCCCGGAGCGGCGACAGTGGTGGCCGGTGGCTTCATTGAATTACACGCATACCAGGGCCGGCGGGGGAACTTCCCGGCAAATGTTTCCATCAAATCTCCTCCTCCAGAGAATGCCGCTTGCATCAGACAATCAAAACTTTGCGGACACTGGGAATTTTGAGGCGAGTTTCTTGATCTCTTCTTATGGCCGCGGAGACCTTACCGACTCCACCCCTGGGGCGCCATATGGACCGGCCTCGTGTGCTTCTCGCTTGAATAAGAAATAAATATTCTACAAAGTTTTTACTGAGCAATTTGTACGTAAATATATATATATTTTTTTTTTTTATTGATGTCACAACATAACATCGAATTACACTTCATTGATCCATTGTTAGGTAAACGTTAAATATGCTATTTTTTGTTTAAAATTTGAGAATGATAAAGATGTATGTTTATTTTTTAAATTTATCAATCTATTCAGATGTACCCAATTGAGATTTGTAAATATATGTTTTGCTCATTTAAATGTAGATTTAAAGATATATAAATTTTAAATTCACTGGTATGCATATGATATTTTTAGAAATACATAAAAAAATAAAATGGAGTCACTCTAGTTGACCGAAATCTACTTGTCTTTAAGTACTAAAAACCAAATCATCATATATCATATATTAAATATATTGTGATATTGGCAGAAAATCAGCATTATAAAAAAGGTCAATTTTTAAAATGCCTGTCTCGAAATGAATGGAGAATAATTTGATATTCGTATAAATTGAATATGTTTAAAATTGATAATAAATTTAATTTTAATTGTTTTTAAAGACCGTTCGTACATTCGGCCGCAGCGTCTTGTATTGCGGAATGCCCAAAGCGTTTACGAAGTGAAAACCGTTCTTAGCTGGACATGCTCGCTGCCAGAGAACTTCTCACATAGTTAGATTTGAATACCTTACGTCTACATATTTCACTATGAGCAGATGAAGTTTCTTATAAAATATATAACAATTAAAATCCCAACCTGAATTATTTTAATTTTATAAAAGAATTACTGCTACACAAAATTACCATGTAAATAAAAATTTTATAACTCCCACATTTTTATTCATGCCGATATGAGTAATCGACTCGCACAGTTAAAATAATACTGTTTACGTTTAGTTGACTAGTTTAACTAACCATAATTACTGTTTTTAGTAATGTATTATGATCAATGATAACCTTTTGAAGAAGCATTTTATTAGTCAATTTGATTAAACTAAATTTGTTTAAAAAAACTCTGCTGTTTTGTTTATAAACGAAGCGGTTTCTATGCCACAAAGCATCGCTATTTCAAGCTCTATTGTATAATAAAAAGTTTTTTTTGATAAAACTCATGGCATTGAAAAGTATCAATCATAAATTGTGCACCACAGTGCATTTCAAGGTTCGTGGATCAACAAGTGCAGTGCGTCCGGTGGGTGGCCGGGGTGATCCGTCATGCATGTCACAGGTGACGCGGAGGGTGCCGTACTGTGTGACGTACAAATGTGACGCACATCCTGTGGTGAAATGAAGCGTAAAGCCTCTACAAAACAGAATTCCGGAGTCTTTTAAATTTTCACCAACATATCTGGATATTTATTTTTAGAGTAGAGATTGGGTCTATTTACTTTTACTTTCAGTTTCACGTTTTTGCTTTGATACTGAAGTCAACATCAGCGAATATACATACTAATGTAAATAGACAAAATATTTTCATTACAATTATGTTGATAATTTTTTTTGTACAAATGTGTAAAAAAATTGCATCTCTACTAGAATAATGTAAATTCAATACTTTTAATTTTAATGTTTTAAGTATAATATTTTTAATAAATTACAAAAATCAATCAAATTCCACCATTCCTTTGCCATCGGTAACAACACCTCGCTACACGAGTACACGAGTGATAGATCGGCTGCCCTCGGAACAAATCGCTGGGCGGAGAAGCTCATTCCAGCCGCCGGTGTTAGTTATTATTGAGGGAATGTTCCAGAACATTTTTGACGTGGGATTTCAGCTCCAAGGCGCCAGTAACCGTTCTCAAGCCTGCCGCGAGCTTTAAAGCACAAGAACTGAAAATAAAATCGAATATATCATTGAACTCCTGAAACAGTTTATTTGGTACTCAAACAATGCTACGTATAAATTATTTTTGTATTTCTACAACAAATTCTTAAGTTTTATATTAATATATTAACATGTAGAAAAATATATTTTAAACAAATCAAAGTTTTATCATTGGATGAGCAGTTCAAAGATTTGCTTTGTCCATATAGTATTAAGTAATTGTTTGTATTTTCTGAGTCATATGTCATAATAAGAATAAATTTTCAATCAAGACAACAAATAAATATGAATTAAACTACTTCTAAATCAATACAATATTTAAAAAATTGTCTCCGTACCACTGTGAGTAGGGACAAACTCATTTATTAACTAATGTATGATATGTGTTAGTGTAAAATCAACATCAAAAATTGAACACAGTATAAATTAAATTACACCAGAAGAGCGAATCTTATTTACAACAAAACAAATTCAACGCTTCAAGTTTTACAAGTATCTTGCAGTAACGAAAAAAAAAATTCAAAACTCTTCAACTTTTTAATCGCCCAAAAAACAAAACAACAGGCAGGTGTTCTGCGAATACGCGAAAACAAGCCGGTAGACCGCTCCGTCTTATTAAGATTCCGCGGCTTCCCCTCATACAATACATGACTGTTTATCAGGACGTATCGCACCCCCGGGGCTCAATTCCGACTGGGAAAGAAATCCGATGCAGAGGAGGCTTTTTTTTCTCAGGTTTTACTCGTAAGCGCTGCGGTGTTTTTTTTTTTCTGATCTCGGTGAAATGAGGAGGGAAATCGTGGAATCATGGATATTATCTACACCCCAAAAATATATTGATAAATTTGTAAAAAAAATGTGTGATTTTATTTTTTCAATAAAAATATCATGAATAATGTTTATTTGAATGTAAATGAACCTTTTCAAGCCACTGTTTGCATACATATTTAAAATTTTCTTACAATAATAAGTACACAAGTTGAAAATACGTTTAAATACTGAAATTAAAAGTATTTCTGGTTTTAACCAAAGTCTAGAAAGGTCATCTTATCTAATTGAAAAACACGCTGTATTTTGTAAGACTACACACTAAAGACTTCATCTTTAATTACAACATAAACTACAAAAAAAATTCAAATGTGTTTGTCTACGTGGATGGATTAGTAAACTATTTCTTTGTGATATATTTCTATAATCGTAACCATATTTTGTTTTATCACCTACTACCAGGAATTTTTAAAATATGTTATTATTACTTAAATACATATTACCTCAACACCGAAAACAAACCACCCTGGACCCTTTACACTTCCTCCTTTGGATATTTGTCTCTTAACCAACGGATCCGGCAGTCTCCCTCCTGTGATTAACACGGAACTTGTTTTTAAAGCCAGGGCGCTGTTTATTGGTCCCCATCAAGTTTATTATTCCTTTATTGCTCGATTGTTTTCGCCTTTTAAGCGCGCTTTAAGTGTATTGATTGCCTTTGTTTGCTCGGCGCTCTTCTTTCTATTTTCATTCGACATTTTCGAGCGGCACTTGTTTTCGCTGGTGTTCTTTTGTTTTGATGGATTGCTTTTTTAAAGTTTACAAATGTCGAGTGATTTGGGCGAAGTGCTTCTGCGATGCGCTCGGGTACGCCATTAAAATATTTATTATTATAAAGGAAGTTATTGCAGTCGAAACAAATAACTCAATAATCTACAAGTTGTCAATCAAAAGCACACGTACGTTGAAAAAACATGAACAGAGATTTTTATTTATTTAGTTAGTAAATTGAATATTGTAAAGCAATGTTTATATGCTTTAGCAAACCTTAAAATATCGTGGAATGTATGTAATTTGAAAAATATATAATATATAAATTGTAAGCAAAGTAAAAAACTAATCTGACAACGGTGGATAGCTAAAAAATTATGCAGAACACAGGCATGCTTCAAAAGTCTCCTGTAGAAATCGAGTTTGAGATTTAACGTCTTAAAAACCCATCGATATCACCTTATCCAACATTCCGCTTATCTCCGAATCCCTTGATTCGTCTTACCCTTCCATCTTGTGTTCCAAAGTTTTCACCTGCCGCCCCGCTCGCGCCGTGGCGGATTTTTGCATCAATCCATTAGAGAGCGCGAGCCTGGAGAGATATAAAGAGAAATTGGCCGCATAAATCAGGGCGGCTGTTTGTTGTTTGTCGTGGGTGGGGGCGAGCGAGGGTGGAAGGGGTGGGCGACCACCCTAACTGCCTACCGATTATCAGCCCTGCAGTGACTTTTTATTTCTCGTGGATTGTCATGATTATCTCCGTTGCAATTAAGTTGTCTTAAATAATAGTATATAATATTCTACACGCTCATTTTATAGACACATGATTTTTTTTTTAAAACTTATCTGCCTTCGTAGATGCTTAGAACTTAAAGAATCAATTTCCGAAATTTAAGAACATCTAATGTGTACATCGGTTTTTTAAAAAGTCATATTACAGATGCTAAAATATATTTTTTTTTGTAAGTACTTAGCAACAAAAACGTGTATACACTAAAAAAGGTGAAAATCATGAAATTTAATAGTAGCAAGTAATATTTCACATTTTCATTTATTATTTCAAGGTTTTTATTTCGTTTTGTTCAAGTTCACGGCGACAATAAACATGTCTTCCAGGCTATAAAACAAGAGAAGGTCACAACTCACCCCCAAAAACGGCGTAACTCTCACCGTTTGATTAATTTAATCGAAGCAATTCGAATGTGACTTCTTCCCCTGCGAGAAGGGTCGCGTGTTCCATTCCCATCCCCTAATGGGCCATTCACTACTTTGTCAATTGCTTTCATAAATCTCCACCTCGGAGGAGAGACGCTGGAGCCGCGCAATCCCTGCACTTTCAAAAGTTCGCATTTGTCATAACAACCAATAAAATGAAAAAAATATTCATCGGACACTTATTTTTAATTATATTGAGAGCCTTTATCGTTTTATTGGTGCTCTCATTTGTTATATACGATTTTAACTTCCGATTTTTCTTTTATAATTTTTACCTGTATAACGTAAAATCTTTACAGGAAACAAAAAGAACTAAAGAAGTTACTTTTTATTTTAAGTATAAAATATTCGTCTATTAAATAAAATGTTAAAAGAAAAATCTCGAAAAATATTTTTTTTCAGTTTGAATTTTTTTATTTAATTATATAAGCATACCAAAAAAAAACCTGCAATGCCATTTAGATGTCATCTTATTATCGGTTTCATTCAAAGTAATAATGCTGAATATTATTTTAAGTGATATTACTACGGAAGACAAAATGATTTGTGAAATGCTGCAGAAACCTGTAGCCACTGCTTCATTCAAAATTTAAAAAATATTTTCGCTTCATTTAATGTTTATATGATCTTTTTCATGAGCTGATGAGCTCATTAATATTTATTTTAGAACTAAATGAGTTTGACTGATTTTTTTTTTATATTTAAAAAAAGTACACGACTTTGATAAATTAGGAATATTTCAATTCGTCCACTAAAAATATTTCGGGAGAACTGAAGATAGACGCCCGTCAACAAATAACGGATAGCGTCAGGAGCAGCAGGTTTCTTGCTGCTCGTGGCCGGGTGCCAGGCCCCCTGCGGCTAATGTCGCTATTAATTAGCGACCGAGCCTGCGCCCCCCGTCCCCTCCCCGTCCCTCGGCAGACCTCTAGGGGCCCTGTTTATGAATATGCATCCGATTTCAAAAACCACTCTACTGAGATTCTAACGTCGCATCATGAAGAGAAATCAAAGGTGAAAATAAACCAGATCAGTGCACCTTGTTCAGCAAAATATAATTTCGTGTACTTTTTTATACGTTTTAAACTGTTCTAATTCAAAAAAAAAATTTGAATTGCTAAATAACAAAATTTATTTAAAAATCAAATGTTAATTTATTTGCGTCAAAATATGACACAAACTTGGTAGAAACATTTTTTTTTTTTCATAACATGATGCGTTTAACATCTTTTGGAATTAAATTTAATGTGCGGAAAACATGATGCATTATATATATTTTAATATTGCAATATTAAAAAATTCAATTTGCACACCTTTGTCATTCAAATTAATCCCAAACAAGAAAAAGCCACCTGTCACATATGGCGCCGCGCATGACTCCTCTGCGATGTCCGACAATAATTTATGCAGCCTCCTTTCTACCCCGCAGCGTTTCATCATCCCCCGGAGCTGCTTCCCTTATTTCTCGAGCACTTGGCAGATCACGTGATGAGAAATTAGCTTCTTGTAACGCTGCATGTGGAGAGAACCCGAGTGGTGATCACCGCTAAATCATCCTTAGTGCGAGGTCTTTATACTAATTATAACTTTCTACCTAATGTCCGTAATGCATTTTTTTTCTCGTTTGAATACTGATATTGTAAAAATTGAAAACAATTCCAGTAGATTTTTTAGTATTATTAAAAACAGTTGATAAACAAGCATAAATATTAAATCGTTAAAAGTTTTTTTTGTCTCCTATGTTATGACAAATAATCGCACCCTAAAATTTGTACTTTTTATTGTTTATGTAACGAAGAAATTAAAAAATAAATTGTGTTTATTATAAAATTAAACAGTACTCAATCAGCTTACAGTTATTATAATTTATGGTAATTTGTGGCTTGTTCATATAACTTTTGAATGTTATGAATAACTATATTTTTTACAATTAAAATTCACATTTTAAATCATTCAATATAATTAATCTTTTAATCTAACTATCAGAGACAATTTTTTTTTACACATTTCAGATATTCAGTTTATATTGTAAAAAAAATATTTTCAGCCGAAATCACTCTAAACCATACGGTTCAATAGTTTATTACTTTATATAATAATTTATTGTGTGTACAATAAAACAGTATATCATGCCTTAATTGATCACTTTTTCTTCATAATCAAAACTACTCTAGATATTTTTGGACTATGTTCAGTTTGTCTAATCCCATGATTTTAATCAAAGTCCAAAATAGGAATTTTTGGGAAAATATACATTTCTAATGAACAACATTTGTATATCTATACATTGAAGTTGTTTGACGTTGAAATTGAATATACTCGTACATGCAATAAATAACACAAATACTCATTTATTTATTTTGCGATTATAAAGTATGTTTTAGAAAATATTATTTTATTATTCTTAAATCCAAAAAAATACTTACTCTCATGATAATGGAAATTTATTTGTACGATTTATTTTAAAAAGAAAAACGAAATCCATAAAAAAATATTTTAACCTGGTATCGTTTTACTTTTTTCTCAATATTGTGATTAAAACTATTAAAAATTGACTTAAATAAGCAGACAGAAAAATTACATGTAAATAATATTTTATTTTTAAACTTTTAGTCGTATGAAAATTGTGTTTGACGCAGACAGTTCGGCTTGTCAGTGTGCAACGGTTTTTACCTTTCTTGCGGTATCTCAAACCGATGCTGAATATTAAATGAAAATTTTCGTAAATAAAAATCAATCGCGAATAATATATTCCCGGGGAGGCTCTCCGGCGTGCCCCCCCAGCCCTCCGTGTCCCCAACTTTGTTTTGGACACACAACCGCCCTACGGCGGTGGCGTTGAATATTGTATACGCAAGTGAATATCCCGATGTGTCTCAAGTCGGGCGGCCGCTTCGGATTAGACGGCCGGCGCACGTGAGCCGCCGCCTCGTGAATTATCTACCTCCTAATGGGAAATAAAATTAGAACATTTTGGTCAGAGCCGTCAATGCCCGGGCGGAATGCCTACCTTCTTAAATAAGAGAACAGCGCTAACTTAATGTGTGAAGGCCGTGAATAAGTGATGTCCCATCCGTATACTCCAGTTGCCAGAACCATACATCTTGTATCCGATAGCATACCTATAATCAATCGCTAATGGTATATATGCGCATGGAACTAATAATTGAAGGGTTCACCATGCGTAAAATAAAATAATTTCTGCGAATGGGACAATACAGTAATACCCCGCTTTACGCGAACGACACGTTCCGGAAAAAATCAAGCGAAATTAGCGTATATCGGAGTTTACGATTAAACATACATACATAGTCAAAACTTTATGTAAAAAAAAAATACGAATCATTTGAATCAATCACTTTAATTCTAAGAACACTTTATGTAGTATTACATGTTATTTTAAAATACGTTCATAACACCCAACGCTGTTTTTAATTGTTAAGAGAAATCAATAACTACATTATGTGCATACACATTCTTTAAAAATAAATTCGCGTAATGCGAGGCATTTTAACGCGAAATTTGAAATTCGCGTTATAGTGAAACCGCGCATACTGGGGTCGCGTAATTACTGTAGTATAAAAATTATATTGAGTACATATTTCTGCTTCGTATTAATAAAACAATTTCAATTGACTACATTGAATCATTCTTTGAAAGTGTAATCAGTTTCTATGCAAGTATATTAAATATATCATCATACACTTTTGCCAAAAATATATGAAAAGAAGAAATTTTTTTTTCTAATGTCTAATTATTGTATCTTAGATTTTGAGAATAAGTTTGAGATGTTTATAACAACATGCTTTTTGTAAATTTTTATTACAAAACAACTTTAATTGGTAAACAGATAAAATATTTTTTTTATGTATTTAAATTGCAGTAAAAAAAAACATATCCAATTAGACAATTAGAGATTTTATTATTTTTATCTATATGAAAGTTGCCAATTTTATACTTGTTTATAAAATAATTTATTTAGCCTTTAAAGCTATGAATGTTCAACTGTTCATTTAAAAATTATTTTTATCTGTATATGTATACATGTTCTCATACAAATATGTTACAATTTACTATAAAACCAATTGACGATTTTACACGCAAATCTTTTAAAGCATAAAAGTGTAGATGCCTGGTTATGATTTAGGGGTCGCAATTATAACCTTTCAATTATTAGATTGCGGGAGGAAATTTTCAGGGAAAAAAATCAGATCGAATATTACAATATTTAACTTTTAATATTTACACAAGCTTTAAAATTCTACGGCTCAAACAAGGCATCTGAAATTTCAGTGCTTACGGCCAATAGTTTACTTGTAGGGAGGGCAACTTTACTATTTTACAGCGCAGAGCTCCTGAGCACACAGGGCTGGCGGGGGCAGGGCACCTGGCCAAGTCAAACTAAAGATTGTGTTGTATCAGCAGAATGATAGATTATCCACGGCTCGCACAATTAATTTATTCTGGCCTAATAATCAAACAGAGCGACCCCAGGCTGCCCGCTGTACCAGGGCGCCGGCATTAGTGGGGTCACCCTAAAGCATGAATACTATTTTACCTTAACCTTTCAGTGAATTTTCATTAGGTGCATCGCATTGCATGAAAACTGTTCAATGCTTGCTATGTTTCCAAAAATTACGAACGTTAAAATATTTTTTTTAATCTATGAGATAAATCTGTCAAAACTGAATCAGTTCGGGTTATCCAATGTTGTGTTTATATAATCAAAACCAAGTTTTATTTAGTAACGTTCGGACGAAGAGTTTCTATTTTTAGAGCATCTTTGGCGATCAGAATAATAACAGAATTGATACAGCAAGGACGATGAAGTTTAGGACATGTCCTGGTTCCCGATAGCATCTGGTAACCCTAGGCAGGGGCCGGGCGGGAATATGAAAGGTTGCGGAAATAGTGGCCCGCTCGACCCACCGGATTATCGGAGAATAAGTAGAGTTAATCAAACACTGGATAGTGATTAATCATTTATTTCGCGCCGCTGGAGTGCGTGCTGAGGAGAGTGGCTTAATGGGATATGTCCGCTAACAGCGTAAGACCGACGTGAAATATTAACAGAAAATGTACTAATATGCAATTTATCACTTCATTTAAGTAACAAAAGTTCGTAATAAGCTTTTTAAACGATTGGCTCGTGTACTGTTTGAAAACCACTCCACCATCCTGATTCCTTCACGAAGTAAATTCCATTAAAATTCGCCACAGTTCTATCATATTTTCATTGAATCTTTTTAAAAGTTATAAACCAAATTTTGGTAGATTAAAAAACTGTCGTCATGTGCTATGGCTGTTTAAATAAATTTTAAAGAAAAATTTGAAATTCAAGGAATGATTATCATCCGTAAATATCTGTAGTGGAAAGGGTCAATGAAAATGGCTTAATCAAATCAATTTGCAAATTTGCATACGGCAAAATATTTAAAGGGAAGATCAATGATATCATTATAGCATAAAGGTCCGATTAATGGTAGGGTCGTATTCCGAAGGTATAAAATCAAATAGCTCGTTACGTAAAGTATATACCTGGAGGCAGGTGCACATAAAATGACTTTTGTCTTGATGATGTTTAAATAACAGTAGGTTGAAGTTGTTCGGAGTTAAATCTTGTTTGGCTAATATACAATATAGTTAATTTATAAAGAGTCTTAAATTAGAGAAACTCGATGCATGTCCAATCTAATACTGACCGGTGATGCATTACTGATGACTTGCATATAATATGTTTAGGTAATCTATTCACACATGATTGGCGAGAAAAATAGTCAAAAATATTTTTCTCGAGATCGCTCAGATTCGAACTCACGCTTTCACGGCTGTAGTGCTCTAATATTTATTTTAAAAAGTTCGTAAAAATAAAAAGAGGAGATTTAATTAAAATATTTAATCATAGGTATGCTCTATCATACTATTTGAATATTCGTACCAAATTATCACTAAAGTCACTTTAGTCCTGTCTTTCATAGCAGAGCTGGCCAAACGAAGACAACGAAGGCTTGGCAGATCAGATTCAGGGAGGGTGGAACAAACGACGCCGGCCAGGGTGACCGCTGCCGACACGTGTCACCCCGCCCTGATGATGAATTGCCTCGCAGCCTCCATCCATGTTCGCATATTGTGTGTGAGATTTGTACTTGATTAGTAACTTGTGGTCTGCTTAGAATGGAGCAGCCCTTAAATAAGGTTATATATGGAATAAATTTTAATACTTGTTAATACAAGTATTAAAATTTATTCCATATATAACCTTATTTAATAGTAGTTTATTTATATTTTCAGTTAGGTTTTTTAGGCAAAAATTTAGGGGACACACAAATCGATTTCTTTCTCAATTGTGGTCCGATATCTCAATTCTACCTTATCCCAGTAAATTAATAAGAAATTTATCAATTATCTGCATATATTGATGACTTGTAAATATATGTAAAGGTTTTTTTCCCTTCTTTATGACAAATTAACATATGTGTCTCAAATTAATTTATATTCGTGGCGTTGTGCAATAAAACCGAGAATCGTATCTTTTAAATTTATTTATTATTTACAATATATTTTATTTGATATCCAAATATCGATTTCAGTCAAAATAACATAGAAATGTAACAAACACTCTCGTTCTCTTGTTGTATGCCAAACTTTAATGTGTGCTCCGTATATGGACGGAACATGTTCTTGGCTGGCCATTAATTCGCCGGCATTGTTTCTGATTTCCGATCTAAATTCAGATTCAGTTCTTGCTTCATTTGAGTCCCGCGACAGCCCAAGATGGCCGACAGCATTCAATTTGCTCAGTCAAATGTTACAATATTCCAACATATTGGCCGCAAAGTTTATCCAATTGCTTTGCAAGCTTTGGTCTTGTAAATATATTATATAAACCCAAACATCTCCTGAAATCAACATTAATCCCGTATTCTTGGGGGCTTTTCATTATCTTTGATCTTGAAGACGATTTATACTTTGAAAAGAATTAAATAATCCAAAAAAAAATATTGCTTCACTTGAATTAAAATCCCGACCCCGTGGTTAACGAGCAAGCTCAATTATTACACAAATGTAGGACAATCTGAAATTACAAGATTTGCATTTTAAAAATATATAATGGGTAGGAATAAATAAAGGTTGGGTTCTTGTTGTTTGCAAATTGATTGGTAGCGCAGATGCCTTAAATCAAGTCGATTCTAATAACCGCAGTGTTCTTACTTTTGTTTTCCCCAGATTCTTTGCCATGGTGGTCCTCAAATAATGTATTAAGCAGGCCAAACCGCGGCCGGTTGCGGGCCAGGGTTTTTTATGAGCGACTTCGGTTGCATTTTATACAGGCGGGACGTTCGCCATAAATACCAGCTTAGTACCAGGGAGCGGGTGGGGCAGGAGAAGTGACCGAAATTTCTAAAATTTCAACGGGAACTACGTCATAATTAAAATTGTTTTACATTGCTCTATTGCGACAAAAATAGACATGATTTTTAGATGTAAACGCAAAATTTATTTAGAGTGTTTGAGTTGAGTATTTCGATATTTGAATCTGTTTTTTTTTGGAGTGAAGATAACAGTCGTAACTATATACAGCCTTGTTTTATGGTAAAACGTTATTAAGAGACTGCTTGTATAAAATGTGGGTTTTTTTAACCTTCAAAGTTTTATTTAAAAATGTAGCAAAAAAAGGCTCGCCCCGTCTTAGCAACAACGCACAGGCACCGAGAGCCAAAGGTAACCCGACGAAACACCCACAGACGCAAGGACCTCTACACCCGCCGCCTATCTACGGCGCTCGTGTAGCTCCTATCCGCTCGCTAAACTTTTTCACCCCCACTTTTCCAACACGGCAAAAAGAGGAGGCAGCCTCGGTGGTGTGCGCGGGGAAGTTTGGTGGTGTGTATCAAAAGTTTTGCTTCCCCTCCCTGGGGGGAGTGGGGATGGAGCGCGCAGGCGCCCCGCGCGTCCAAAGTGGGGGCAGTCCTTCGCTGGACGCCGACGCGAGCAGACGCATCGCTGGTTGATTTAAAAAATTATGCTTACGATGATATGATTTCATGACGTAATATTATTTCCTAATAAATCTATTAAAAATACTTCTAATATTATATTTCTGTAACGTTTTAAATCAAGCCTTAAAATATTGTCACTTAAATAAATTTATTACAACATCTTCATTGTGTCGTATAAAATACGCATCTGAAAACCTTGATTAAGCGTATGTTTACAAGACAAGTCTTTAATATTTTTTGGGCACTAAAAAATAAAGTAAAAATTAGCTCCAAAAGTAAAGTTATTTTAGAGATGATGCCCAAGCGCATTTAACGAACACGGGCGATTATGCATCCATTCTCCTATCTTAAAGAGCCACGATATTATGCTAGCATTTGCAACTATGCAGATACGGTTCAGGGTTTAAAGTGGATTTTATTAGGAGGAGGATTAATTGCCGACGGAGGCGCCGGGCTTTGCCCCCTTGAGCCCCCTGCAGCGCCAAGGACCCCTCGCTGTATCGCAGTGTATTATAACGACCTTTCACTGTGTCCGAGTAATTACAATTTCACACATTTCGAGATGCGACTGCGTTGGAGTTGTCTTGAATACTGTTGAAAACACCAATGCAACTGCAATTAATGTGAATTAGAAATGTGTTTATTACAATAAACCATTAATAAACTTGCGCTAAAAGAAGATAAAATACATCATACAACGCAATGATATAAAAACGGTAGTTGTAACTCCTGTGCAGTTTTATAAGAACAGTTATTCTCAAATTTTATAAATTTGTTCACATAACAATTGCTCAACACCCTTATTGGTGTTATATTGTTCATTTATTGGTTTAGTATTTTCATGCGTTGTATGATAACTGAACCATTTTCAATACTTCTAGAGTAAATTACTTCACAATTCTGAAATCGTTGGCAGTCTTTGTAAATGTTTCCCTGAAAGTGTTTTTTTTTATTTTCGCTAAGAGAAGGCATTCAGAGATTGAGTTAATATGTTGAATATTCGTGGGTGTGGACTAATCTGAGTCACACATCATCGGGGTAGCGAAAAAAGACAGTCCGAGGAAGCGCTCTTCTCGGGCGGCAATCAATAGCCCCTTCCACCCATCCACCCGCCCACCCGCCCACCCGGCAACCCGCCCACCCGCCCTCCCCTCAGCCTCCGCTCGGCCGCCTTCGGTCCGGTTCGGATCCCGCCCACTGCAGCGCCGCCCAGCCGCCCAAGGAAGAGCGTAGTGCCTCCACCGAGAGCCTTCGCGAGGACCTCTAGCCCAAGGTAGGATAACGAGTTCTTCATCAACCGCCAAATCAAAACATCCCCACGTTTTGACCTATTTTCATATTTTTGACGAACTTGCGCCCCTACTTTGCGGGGCCCCCGCACCGCCCGCAAGTCTCGGGGCTTACTTCTTGTTGTTGGCAGTTGTTGTTGTTGTTGAACTACTGTTCGGTTGTTATTTAACTAACTTTTTCCTGCAGACGAGATCGATCCGCAGCGCCTTGAAAGTTTTTGACAGTTGGGAAGTTTGCGGCTGCATGCTGATTGCGTCTGTTTTTATTTGAGGGTTGTCATTCGTTTACGGTATTGATTGTTTCAATCAGTGGTTTTAAAATAGATTTTAATTATTGAGTGTAGTGGTTAAAGTTTAGAAGTTCACCCGACAAGTGCACCAAATGGAAACGACAGTTGCCGTCGGCCGCCGTTACCGCGCGTTCTGCTAGCGACGGCAACTCAATGTTCCTTTTGACTCTGTCTTGCTTTAACATGTAATATTTATTTAAAAAGAAATAGATTCCTCCTTTCATTGTTTGTTTCAAATGTAATAGTGATAAATATGTTCTGTTCAAATGACTTTTATATTCAAAACAATAAAAACATTAAAAAAATGATTTTTCGTTTTGTAGTCAACTTCATATTTTCAGTTTACTGGCACTCAATTAAAATAATTTCAGTATTATTATCAAATAATAACAAAAAATAAATGCTTTTGTCTGATATGCATCCTTGTCTTGAATATCACAACGTTAGCAACATTTTTACTTTAAATTGTCAAGACTCCATCAATTTGTATTTACATTTCAGCAAGCGTATAAGTGATTTGATGGCATAGTTTTATAATCCTTACTTGGGGGAGTTAACGTGTTTCGTAACATTATAACTATAAAGTGCATAGATTGCGGGAGATTTACAGTTATAATCACACTTTATTCTTGTTTTATCCATAAACTATGTGCATATGCACAAAATTATATGTTCTAGATTCTTAAGTTGTTTTATAGAAAAAATATTTGTAGTTATAAATATTGTTTACAAGGGAGTTTAATACAAATGTTTTTATCATCGAATCAACACAAGGTCTTAAAACCCACTTTTTGTACATTAATATAATATTGTTTACACAATATATATATGAATAAAAAAATGCTAGAATTTTACGAGAATTTCTTCGATCAAATGTGCATGGTTTTTTTGGGGAAATCGTCAAACAAACCATGAACTCAAAAGCGAAACTGCTTTCTATAAAAAATCTTTGCAATCTCCTAGCCATCATCTGTCTTATGGTAAAATTTAATAAAAATAGGGTTTTCGGGGACACATAGCATTTTTACTAGCACTGTTGCTTATGAGGCAGTTCATATCGGTTAGTGCACGAGATCCCGAGGGTTCTGGATTCTTCTCCCGGGTAGGGCGGCTGCGGTCCCCGTGGCGGCGCGAGGCGTCGGCGTCGCGACGTCCCGGCTCAGCTGATATATCGCCGGCGTTAATAACTACAGTTCTTGTCGCCGTGTCGCCAGCGTGACGTCACAACTTCGTGCGGTGGTGTGCTGCGGATGCTGGCGTGAGGGAATTCGGCGACGAAATTACAGGAAGCAGGAATGGTGACAAAAACGCATTCCGGATGTACTTACCTTTGGGAGAACTTTGACTCTTCACTTGAACTTAAGATTAGTTACCTGCTGGGATACTTTTAATTATTATATTTTTATTATTTAGATATAATTTTTGTATTCATAAATTCTGGTACTAAAGTATAATCATCGTGCAATTTAACATACAAATAAAGTCAGTCGTATCATATGAAATTACTATTCACAAGCATTCAGAAATATATTATTGTCTTTCTTATAATCGATTTCTTTATAAGTTTTACAATGAATGTTCATAATGTTTTATATATATATATATAATCTGTTTTCGGTCAAATATACCTTTTTTTCAAGCTTAACGTTTTAGAAAAAAATAAGGTAATTCGATTCAGTCATTTTAACAGAAGCATAAAGTATAAAATCTCAAACATAAAGTTAACAAAGCCGAGGCGTGCATGTGCCGTCATATTATTCATCAAACTGAAATAATATTAAACTTCAAAATCACAGTGTTATTCTACGCAAGGAAGAAAGTTTCCTATTTTCAGATCTCCCGATGCGAGGGAGACGTTCTGATCATTCAAAAATGCAAAAAACACCACTTCCGCTTTTCCTTTATGATAATATCCGTGAGAATCTGTAGCGGGGTCTACGAAGGAGGCATTGATTTTTCGCGCACAATTCACTTTTCTTCTTGTAGGAAAAGCGCCTACGATTTCGGGCGGCGCGGTACATGCCGCGGAGGGTACGTACACGCGTATACTTAATGGGTCTGCAAAGAAAAGTTTTTAAAACTTTTCCAGCTAGGCAATATGGCTCGGGCTGCTCGCGGAGGGGACCTTCGGGCCTTATTTATGTCTCGCTCTGCCCCTTCGGAAGGTCGGCGCTTCGGAAAGGGACAGCCGCTCGGCTGCGTTTCGAGTCGAGTGTACGGGGAGCGAAGGACCCGGAATGGAAGGTAATTATTTCCATTCTGTCATTTCTGTTTTTTTATAATTTAATATTCTCTCTGAAACAAAAACATCGGATCGGCTCAGGAAGTATTATAGAATATTCCTTTCGCTTAAATCTTTATTGTTCATGAAAATAAAACCCACACTTTTCATAATTGTTCACATATTGTTGTAACAACGAAATTTTCTTGTTATTGGTCACTTATTTGTCATCAGCAGTTAAACGTTCTTTTAATATTTCTCTTATTTCATCTTAAAGATTTATATAAGCTATGAGCTAACTTAGGGTTGTATATTTCGTTTTTAAATAGGTGTTTTCACTTGATTAAAAAAAATTCTGAAAACCTCATTACGACCAAAATTTTAAGAACTTAAAATCAGAAATAATTCTTCAAAAAGTAGTCACATATTTAACAGTTTCTTTTATTTCTTATGTTAAAATATTAACATCCATTATTCACATAACATTTGAAAGTACATCTGTACAGCAGTTGAAACACGTACAGTTTTCAAACTTCAGCTATTAGTTAGCAGTCAACCGACATCAATCCTCGTCCAGTCGCATTATATCAAATATTAAAGTGCGAATTGTCACACTTGAGTTCAAGTACAGATGTCCTGAATAATTCTGAAACGCCACAGCCGCGGCAGAAACTTTGCCATTTCAATCTCCGGTCGATTCCATCACAAACAACGCTGACGTTTTTGTTAGCATAAAATATAATATAAAAGCATCAACACAGGAGAGGGGGTTTTGTGGCGCACAGAACATAGAAAAAATTTCAATACGTATGAAAAAAAAACCAAAATAGAGCACACAAGTTTTTATAATACAAGAAAAAATTACGCATGAACACTTTAAGTTTTTTTGTTTTTTTTTTCTTGTGCGTGAGTTAAATAAACACGTTGTTTTGTGAGAAGTCGTCACAAATAAAACCCAAAAAAAGTTTGCACAATTTCATGCACTTTCTATAAATTTAAATAATTTTTCCCCGTGTATATCAATATATTCATTCTAATGGTAACTTTTTTTTTTCTTCGGTCTGTTATAATATTATAATAAATGTGGTTGAATCCTTTTTGATGAAAAATATCATTTTTAACTATCCTAATCCTACTTAGTTAAGCTTGTTGTATTTCTTGAATAAATATATAAAATTTTAATACTTTATGAAAACCAAAATCATATTTTTATTAAAATATAATACATTTTGTACTATTTTTCTGGAAAGAATAATAAACACAATCATTAGCATAATTTTAATATTTATTAAAAATATAAAAAAAACAGAAACAGGTGCTGTCAAAGACTTCTATTTTAAAGTAGCACTGAGAAATCTTACGTTTCCTAAAGTTATAATCCTGTCATTATCTCTCAGTCTTTTTTAAAAAAATATTATCTACCGCAGACTGAATTTGACACAACAAATATTTTCGTAATTTTTTTAGCTAATTATCTTTTTATATTTGTTAAAAATACATTTATAAGAATATCAAATTGAATAGTTAAAATGATTGTTTTGATGTCATAATAAATAAATATTTCGTAGGGGAGTAGAAACGGAGGGTTTTCTTTCCCGTTTCTGGCAGGCCAGTGTCGTTCGGTTATTCGAACCTCTGTCACGTAGCGGGCCCGCATAATCGAATACGCAGTTCTAATAATACAGTAATAAGTCTTTGCCTGGTGTTTTGTCCCTGTTAATGATATTGTCGGCAGAGACTTGAGTCGCGGGGACGGCTGTCGGCGCCAATTCCGCGGCGACGCCACTGCGAATGAGACCGAAAATAAAACGCATTTTGTGAACCGGATACTCGGCGTCAAGCACGATGAATTAAAAATATTTTTTCGATTACTATGCCAGTGAAAAAAACATTTATATGTTTAGAGCATATTTTACAGTATTTTATTTTACTTTTCAGGATTATTAATTAAAATAGTGGTAAGACTAAAAGGTTGGTTCTAAAAATCGATGCGTGAATACGTAAATGCATTTTATGTGTTTTTGGTAAAATTGCTTTTCACGGTCTGATATTTAATTTACATAACTTATAAACAGTAATTTGCTTATGTCTTATAACAACCATTATTTATTATTAGTTTTATTTTTTAGAAAAATTATCAAGCTGAAAATTAGCCTGTTTCTATTTTGAACCATCTGTTTCTAAAGTACATTTAGCTGAAGAAATAATTGGAAGTTATCGATCATATCATATCAAGCGCAAAATGAAAAGCAATCCTTCAACACGTACGCTTTAATTTAAAGTCTCAACTAGGTTAGACAAATCAACCATCGATCCCAGAACTAGAACAAAAACATTGACAGAAAACTTCCACACCAGTCCATGGACTATAATAATCTCAGGTATTCGTGCGTTCCATTATCGGCGTCGTATCGGATATCAGCGTTACAATCTTAAATCGGAACCGCACACACAAAATAAACCTTCACCCACCGTGCATGCATGTTTCTTTAGTCTATTTAAAGATGCTTACCAAAAGTTTTCAAAGCTTCTTGAATATTACATTTACCTATAGTTTAAGTACAGAAATATATTTCAAGGTGTTGTCATGTAAACGTTTTATGTCTATATTTTTCACGTTTCTAGTACGGGCACAAGATTAGGTAAAGCGTAAATAAGTACATTGTCTCACGCACATTTTACCCCTGTATTTAAGTCGGCCGTAATAAAAATGTATAGATTAAACAAAACAATAGGTAGAAATGAGCTTACGCGTGTTTTTGTATTTTATATCAATGCACACTATCAAACGAAAATATTTAACACACATAATCAATAAATACTTTATGAAAAATATTGTCAAAATTTTATCGAAAAGATATTGTTTTTAAGTAGTAAAGCCGGTATCGAAGTATTTTTTTGCTTGCTTTCGTTTGTAGACTTGATTACAACAATTATCAATATCAGATTTTCAATATTTACTGAATTACTAAATAGTTAATTTTTTGAAAATATGATTATTACTACATAATGTTTGGAATAATGATAACAATTACTTGACAATAAGATATGTCAGACATATAAAGCTATACAGTATTAGTACGAAAATTTCAGAATCAATGGCTTGTTTTTGCGATTATGAATAGTTAGAAAACCTTGAAGTAGAAGCACATAGAGTCTTTGATGTGTATGCTCTTTCTTTCCTTTAAAACTTGTCTGCTAGTTTAAGTGTATAATATTTGCGACCGTATTTTTGTTACATCTTTATCTATATATATATATATATATATATATATATATATATATATATATATAAAACGCAAACTCAAAAACCGGCGGTTATTTGGCGGCTATAGGCTTTAGAACCATCCAACCGATGTGCCCCAAACCAGTTTCATTTGAAAGCCAATAATACTGAGGCCATTTTAGACCACTTAAATTAAACAATTAATAATCAAATTCGGTTTATTCAATAAATTATTTCGACATTTCCCATACAAAAGTTTCAACATTTTGCGGTAGCGAATACTTTTCAAAAAAAGAACAGTAACATTTTCGCGTATATGCAAGTTGCCAAGAAAAAAAACACTAATCTTGATGTTTGTTAAGATCAGTATGACGTTGCCGTTGTATAATGCAGGCTGCCACAACAACAACAAAAAAATAAATCAAAACTGTCAGATCTTTTCATCACATTTACGTACAATCCTGCTTGGTCGGAACCTCATGGATCTCGAATCGAAATGCAATGCTAGATGTATTCGATTAAATGGCAAGTATTTTATTTATTTATTTAGCGTAGTAGCACGCGTCGGGTATCCGCTAGTCTACTATAATAATAGCCATTGTGTGTGGGTGTGTGTGTGTGTATGTTTCATTTTTGGGTTCTCTATAGAATATCTTAAAAGATACAACGCTGATTTTTTGCACGCAAGTTCAGTGAGATTTTCCGCAGTTATGTGCCGAATTTCAAGACGATAGGATAATATTTTTATTCATAAACTAATTAAATAAAACTATCAAATATGCTTTATGTACGAATTATATGATTCTGTTGTTCACAGCGAGAATTTCAAATTTAGAATTTAGAATTTTTACAAAAAAACAAAATATGATGCTTCTAAGAAATTTCCAGTTTATGTCAGCTTGACACAAGTACCAATTTTATTTTTTAGTTGCGTTAGAAATTATTAATCACATCATTAATAACTTAAAATGCCTCCTATAAAAATAACACCGTCTAAGCACAGCAAACGTAATTAAAAAAGAATAGCACAATTGAACGTAATAAAGACTGCATCTAATAAAGAACAGTGAAAGTTATTCGATGTTTGTGACACGAAATGTGATATTTCCTGGAATGGCTTTGCTTTCAAAATTAATATCCGGTTATTAAAAAAATATGTGTACAAAATATTCATCTAATTGTCAGCCAAACATATGTTCAAACACTATTGCATCGTTCATCGAATACGTCATTTTACGACGGGCTACATTTCTAGTATTGAAATAAAAGTAGAGAGAATTTAAATGCGTTTTATCCAACACTGCACTAGAGAATAAAATAAAATGCCAACACTGTCCGGCATTGGCGAGTGTTCAAAAAGAGATCACAGTGTCCAGGGCGGCGCTCATTGGCCGAGGGCGGCGCCGGTCCCGCCTAGTGACCTGCAGTCATCCCCCGCCTACCCAGCAATTACCGCCCTTCCCCGAGGTGGGCGGATGGCCGCGGCTTCCTCTCCTCGCGCACGGCTCGGCGCAAGGCTTTGACGCGGATGTGCAGCTCAAATGCAAAACTTGCTCTCAAAGCCCCCCGCTCCCGCCGTTCGCCGAAAGCCTGGGCGGATTTTAATACTAACTCCACTTTCACACTGTTAAAATACTAATTAAAAAAGGCCTTTTGATAATGATGATGTTTAATGCAATCGTGTTATGTTAAGTGTACCGCAAACGAACCGTGCACTTTGTAAAATATAATTAAATTAAAGACTTAAAAATACAACACAATACAATATATTATTAAATGCACTTTTAATGTTTTAGATACACACCTTTTAAATAAAATTATATGCAACTATAACAGAATATTACTTACGCAGTAATACTTACATCAAGTTTTCACTACAACTTTCGTAAAATATTAATGTTTTACGTGGCAAGACACATAAATTATATATTTAAAAATATTCAACTTATTGAAGAGGACATATTAATATATTTGTCTTATTTTTTTAAATCATAGACAAAAAAAAGCTTTTCATTATAGCTGGGTACATTTAATTTTTTTTAATGTTTTACGTCCTCTCTTATTAGATAACTAAAAAATATGCAGACAAGACGATGTTTTATATCTTATATTTTCTTCTTTCCCAGGTAAGCACTGGTTTCAACCCCCGCCCGGCAGGGAGTCACGCAGGGGTAAGTGACGTCTTGACATTGCAAATTATTAATATTACCTTGTGCGACATTAAATTACTTCACAATTATTTGTTGCATGCCATCCAGCCCCACCCTGCTCCTCGACTGTACATCACCTGGGTGCACGATACAGACTGTGTGCAATTTTTACAGGGCTGTTGAAACTTAACTTTTAAAATTTTTCGGAATAAATATATGACGTACCTCATATGTAGTGCATTAAATAATAGTTATTTTTAACTCACATTTTTAAAAAAATCATATTTATATGCATATTAATTTTTCATATATACAAGCCTTTTTCACATTGCGATTTATTTAAAACATTTAAAAATATATATTCATCAATTTTTTCGCATTGAACTATGAAGTCAAATTTAAAACAAAAGGATTATCCTTTAATGTAAACATGTACTTAAAAAATTTTTTTTTTTTTTCTATAAACGTTTGACGACTCATAAGTTTTTTAAAAGCATTGACAAATTATATATATGTAAAACCTAAAAATTAAACTAACTATGGGGGAGGTTATTGTTGGCATCTAGCCCAGTGATTACTGTATCAGATTTCGTTGGCAGGTGCTAAAGGTGAGGAGAAATTGATTTAAGTTAGGAAGGAAAACTTCTGTGCAGGTTGCGTGTATGGATGGGTTTGAAGCAATTAAATTGATGTATCGCATTAGAAATTTTATTTTTAGTACCAAATTAATAAAAAATATAAAAAAGGCTATTATCCACTAAATATAAACAAAACAACATATTTATGAAAGATGTTTTCTTTCATTTTAAATAATAGTCGAATTTTAATTTTGATCTAGAATACAAAATAAAGGTACTTAAAAGGTTATTTTCAAAGATCATTACTTTAAATATCTTTCGTCCAAATTTATGTAATATCCTTGGGTTTGTTTAAAATAATATGTTTTTGTATAGTTCCGAAGAAATAAATCCATTAATACCGTGAAATCGTCGCATTGTAGTAACCAATTAAGTTTTCCTCGGATTTCACTGATATTTGGGTATATTTTTGTATGACTTAATCAACACGACCCGCCAAGGCGCACGAGACTCCTTATTGAAACATTTTACTGAACATAAATATGACAGAACTTCGCGTGATTTCTAAATTATTATCATTTCGATTATATTATCCAGGCAGGACTTGTTATAATGTCGTGTTTGCGAAAGCGTAATAATTTATTCGTAAATATCCGAACGCTGGGAGGCCTAAATATTTTATTGACTCATTAAAGAACGCCTAGCGCGTATGCACTCCGGTCTACGCCCTCCGCCCTACACGTCATGTCATTTTTTAATAATGTAAAATATATTCTGAAAGATTTTTTATACTGCAAGATATTTCATTGGGGAAATTTGTTCGTTTAACGACTCGTCAGACTTATGTCTCTCGGTCGTATATTTTTAATCGCTTGTTTTGATATATCGTAAGTATAAAAAAACTTTTAATAAAAAAGTAAAAACGTGTCAACAGTATTTTTATAATAATATTTTTATACCATAAAACAGAGTTTGTAAAAATAAACTTCCTTTGTCTTAATAATAGCGTTCAAAAAATATAAAATGTCCATTCAAGCGAAAGTGGCACCGTTAGAAAAACTGAAACAATCTAAAACACAGTGATGGGATGCCGAAGTAATTTTTCTTAGAATTCTTTATTGCGCAATCTATCGCAAGCTTGAGAGGGTTGCCAGAGCATTAACGACACTATAATATTGCCACTTGACCGTCCTATTGACAAAATGGCGGGTCCCAGAGTAAAATGGAGGTCGCACGACACTCTTGGGAGCAGTTGCCTTACCTCGGGACAATTTCCGCATCATGACGGTCGGAGCCGGCCTCCTTTATATCCAGGACAATAAAAATTCATAATAAAGCAATTTGAGCTGAAGTTTTTCTCGGTTATAATGCCTTTATACAATGGAGGCTTGTTCAAACAAAAGCCGATATGTGAGTTATCGGGCTCTCGTTCTGGTAATGGCTCTCCACAATAATGACTTTATTGGTGGCTTTTTTTGTTATTTGTGTAAACTACCCTTTTGAATTATATTCGAGTGGTTAATCGAATTTCGTTTCCCTGACAATTGGAATCACGAGATTGTACTTATTAATTTGTTTCGTCACCCTTGAAAATAAATGCATACAAATGAACGGACCATAAAAAAATGTTTTCGAATAAATTATCGATCTTTACAGATCTTCAAAACACTTGGATTATTATATTATCAATATAGTAACTAATAATTTCTACGTAGAAAAAATAAGTTCGAATTTTCGATATATAGAATAGAAGTAAATCGCATTGTTTCATATGTGGCAAGTTTCAAAACTATATCGTTATTTATAAACATACTAAACCTTTTGTGAATTACCACATGTAAAATAAATACATGAATCATTAGCTCCTTCTTCTAGTGCCTCTCTAGGTTGATAATCATTTCATTGAATACATATTTATCCGGGGCAAGTCTAACTATTTAGGCTGTACTTCCGACTTCCAGCCACTGGCGTAAATTCCGCATCCACGTATATTTCTTCCTTCCAATGCCTTTTTTTTACATAGATTTTTCTATGGGCAATTAGCTGAAGGTATAGTAGTTGTTTAAAAAAACATCAGTGCTTTTTCATATTGCATTACCACAGCGTAGCTTCAGGAGGCATGCGTGAGCTTGCGCCCATCAATCTGGCGCACTAACACGAAATCGAACATAGGGCAAGAGAATTCAATCGGCCGAAAGCGCGCGATGGCGATCCAGAAGGCTGGCTGGTGTGTGACGCGTCATTAAGGTTATTAGTTGTAAACGCCGGTGCTAGATGCAGATAATGATCAACGCAAACACCGCGACCCGCGCGCCTGGCACGGCCGCCCGAGGGACACGCGAGCCCCGCGGGGGCCCGAAACTGAAGCCTACAGGGTGGCCCGCGATAGACTGTCTGGCTTATGTTGAAATAGCTTATGATGCTCATTTTGGAATATTATATAATATGGAAAGACCCGGGGACCCACTACACTATTTTCCCATTAGAAAACCATGAGTATATGGTCAGTGAAATGGTCGCCAACCTCCTTTGAAGAGAGGCACTTGATGAAGAAGATATACCAAAATATTAGTTTTTAAATGCAAAAATAAATAAGTAATATATATATATATAAATATTTATTTAATCATACTATTTAAACGTAGATTTGTTTTATTATAATTTAAAAATATATTATTATGGTGTTAAAATTTATATAAGAATACTTTGCTTTGCTTTAATTGTATGTTCAAATGTTGAGTTTAAATAAAACTCATATCGAATTTTAGCTAAATTCAATTTTGTTGCGAAGTAGTTATTTTGTCATTTTTCGTTAATTTTTAAGTAAATTTTACAAATTGTTTCTTGTTCATCTTGGACCATGGTCAAAAATGAACATATTGCCGAAAAACGTATATTTTGGCATGATAAATAATGTCAACATAGAAAATGGAACTTATCGCTTAATTAAACTTACGTTGATAAAAATAATAATTAATTGGTGATAAATAATCATGTTTATTCTGTAAACGATTTTTTTAAACTTATTCTTAACGCATATTAAAACTGAACAATTTCAATTCAAATTAAAATATTTTAACATTTGAGCGATACTTTTCTGGATTAAAAAATCTTTCATCACAGTTTGTAGTATATTTCTTATAGATTTATAAATGAGTCCATTTAAACATAGTATTCCTAAGTTGGCAGTATGAAGCACCCTGTAGGCAAATCAGGTGCGCGGCAATAAGTCACCGCTGAGTTATGGGCGCCGCTTGAACGTTGCTATCGCGTAATCGCTGTCGTGTAATTATTAACATTACAAATTTGTATGTGCGGGCTCGGCGACTCCCACGCACGGCCAACGTCGGATCACATTCCATGTACGCGATGACACATTTGAATAATTACCAATCTTGGGAAACTACTACTTTCATATGAAAATAATCTTTTTTATTATTAAAAACTTACAAAAAAAGGATCTATTACTCAATGGAAATTCATTTAAATAAATATTAAAATTATTTTGTATGCAAAAAAATTGAAATCAATCGAGGTAATCACACATTTACATTTTCATTAAGCATTTTTTTATAATCACTAAACATATTTTAATACAAGTTATTATTCTTAAAATGTTTTGTTAAATCAATTTTGGAAATGACTTTTTTTGCAAGTCTTATTTCAAACGCAGAAGCGAAAAGCAGTTACGATTTCCTCCCTCATATTACTGCTGTTTTCACTTCGTAAAGGCGTTGTGCGAGAAAATCTAATAATAAAATGCATCTGGATGGAAATTAACGGCATCTATACTGGGTGGAAAGAAGTCAGAGAGTTACCATAAAGAATGAAAACAATGCAGAGGAGATATGAAAAGCAATTAAAAAGATAAAGAAAACGGGGAGCCATAGACACCGAGCTCTTTTTTTTAGATTGCATTATGTTCTCGCCGGCGGGAGATTGCGTTTTATAATAGTACTAGCTTGTATCACGAAAGAATGGAAATAAAATTCATATTTTAATAAGGAAAAGCACTACCCAGCGTATAAATAAAAAGAAATTGAAATTAAAATGCCACTTTCTTGCTTTTAAAATATATGTAAGTTGCGGTTATTGCAATCTCAATGCGGCAAGAATTTTAACTTTTCTAAAATTTTTTTATAATTGTCATAAATATTATTAATGAACCTCTCTGCTTAGCACACCATAAAACTTCAAAAACGTAATGTAGAATATAATATACCTAGTTTAAATAAATCGTCTTTTTACTTTTTTATAAGTTGAGATAGCAAGTAGTTTCGACATGTACTTATCTCTCTATCACCCACTTTTTTTAAAAAAACAGTTACCTATAGATAGTAAATCCACTCCCTTACCTGTGCCGCCCCATCCCTCTTCCACAGCCAGATGTCGTGTAGAGCCGACCCACAAATTTACAGAAATTCGAGCACAGCACTTTTCTTCGTGCGCCACTGTAAAGTAGGACCCGCTGAAGAAACATATAAATGGCTCACCCCAGTGCTGTACATGCTAGAAGATAAAAAAAGTTTCAGGGACTCTTTTTTAATTCGATTGTATTTTACCTTATCGCTGAGCCAAACTTATTTATATTAAAAATATAAATATAATAAATAATCTGAAAGTATATTTATTTTGAGAGTTTTTATGCAATTCTCTTAAAATGAAAACGCTTTAAGATTTTCTTAACTTATAGCTGTAGTTCTTATAATATTTAACTGGCAATTGTATTTTTTTATAATGCTAGCAGTGATGTGTTGTTTTTTATAAAAGCCTTATTTTTTTTATTTGTAAAGCATTTTTTTAACCTACCTACACCAGTGCGTTTAGTGAGTACATAAGTCATAGAAAAGAGACATCCCAAGATGGCGTCCTCCGACTCCGTTCTCACTTCTAAAAGGGCTGCAAGTCAATAAGTCATTAGCATAATTAAATAGCGAATTTAATAATTACAGCCCAGCTCTGGTGTCCCCGAGGACGTCGAGTCCTCCAGAGATATTAGCCGGGAGTCCTTCAATTAGAACAAAAATTGTTCCAATTACTCCGCCAGTTTAAGGACCCTCACCTGATCCTGGGGCTTCAATTACGCTCCGATATCTGACAGTCGCCGATTTTTATTAAAGTTTAATTCATTGTAATTAACGCAGCAAACATTAAGTGCCATCAAACTTGGGAATTGCGTATTACTAACGAAAGTGTCAGGTTGTTTTCATTGCTCAAAACTTGTAAACACAAAGAAATGTAAAATCCTACTCCACAGGTCGGCCAGAAAAATAATATGCTATCACAGAAATGAATTGAGTGTTTTCATTACAAAGAGTTTCTTATTTTACTAATTACCATACCAACTTTCCACGGAGACAAGACGTATTCTGCTGACAACGCCGTCAGTCATGCACTAAAATATTATTATAAGTGTATTATATTAAAAAAAAAAAAAATTTGACGACTAGAACATGAGAGCGACAAAAACAGGGAGGCTACAATCTTTAACAATCCCTAATCAACATGTGAACTACGCAAACGCTATTGGGTAATTGTAAGTTGTGTTCCGATGTGTGTAGGGAATGAGATACTCGATTGTACGTGGGGAATATTTTGAAAAAAAAAAAAAGCTCCGACTCGCTCCGGCAGTTTCAGTTCCATTTCGTTCGTTTCAGGGGTGAAATTAACAATCAAGAAATGATTTTTAGTCACATTGAAATGAATCTTTCTCAAGGACGCAGTACGCGGGTGCTCTCCGTCGACCCTTCGTCGGAGTGACCCCCGCGCGGCTCCCACTCGCCCCGGTTGCCCCTGGCCGCCCCTGGGCTCCCGTGGCCGCCCCTGGCCGCCCCTGATCGCCCCTGGCCGCCCCTGGCCGCCCCTGGCCGCCCCTGGGCTCCCGTGGCCGCCCCTGGCCGCCCCTGGCCGGCTGGTATTGTTTATGGTCCAAGTTGGTCCATTTGTCGGCGCCCGGCCGAGGAGCGCAGCCGCCGTGAGCTGTCGGCCCGACCTGCGATTGCGCGCTGCAACTGAAAATATAAATAACGGACTGCGTGGAATGAATTGCTTTTCCATCTTTATTATCCACCGCTGCTGCTGCTTTGCCAATAAAGTTTGCGAAAAAATAAATCAATGCTATGGGTCTATTACGTTTGATGAATATTCTATTTCTACTGCTCAATGTGTATATACTTCTAATCAATAGGTTTTAAAAACAATGCACACTATTTATTTTTAACGATTTTCGTGAATAATTCTTATCAATTTTAGAAATATGTTTCATTCAATTATGATACTTTTGCATTTTAAAATAATCAAGATGCGTTAAATTTTATTTACATACCATAAAATATTATATTAGCGTTGTAGAGTTTGAAATTCGTGGCAAGAGATATCATGTTAAATTTTATTTGCCCTTCCTTCACAGTAATGCGAATATCGTGTAAGAAGCAGTCGGGTCGGCCGCCCGAGGCTGCGGACAAAAAGAGGGCAAGCATTCGCAAGACTGCGGGTAAATTAGTACGGATGTGGGTGAACCGACGAAAGTATACTAAAGGCATAAAAACCAAAGCGTACTGCGAAGAGTATCGCCAAATAGATGCGGGCTGAGCTGGAGCAAGCGCTTGCATAGACGTAGGGTTGAGAGAGTGAAATTAAAGAGGGGGTCGCGCCCACCCCTTTCTGGTCAGGCATGAAATTAGGAACAGTTAATGCTGTTGTATGCAGTACACACAGCCTCCTAAAGGTTGTGCAAACACTCGGGGTTACATATATCGTGGGATAAGAAGGGAGAAGCACCCAGGGATTGCGAACGAAATGGCAAGACATAACTGCCTCTGTATGCCCATATAAAATGGCGCACTTAATTAAAATACTGTATTTATTAATTCAATAACAAATATTTTATTAAAACCACATTTTGTAAAACAAAATGAAATGAAGTTTTATCTCGTTGGTTTTATAATTTAAATTGGATTTTATAATTTAATTTATAACGTAAATTTATTTTCATGATTATAAGATTTTTTTTAATAATAGGTTAGGTCGACCTTAAATCTGAGAACAAAAAACGATCCATTATACGTCAGCATATATAAATAATCAAAGTTTTACATCAAATAAATAAATATTGTATTGTAAAAATATGGTAAAATATGGTAAAACTTAACAATTGCTACTCAATAGGTGAATTTAAGAGTTTTAACTGGTTTTGTGATTATTTATAGTCTAATATTGAATCAACCTATATTACTCCTTTTGCAAAGAATTTTCTCAAACTCGCAGAAATATGAATTTCATCGCAAATTAAGACGTCTATATTGACAATAAATTCAGGGGGTCTCCAAGACCATAACGATTTGATTCTGCCAAATTTTCTAATTTTAAACGCGTTCATTGCTTTTAATTATAATCCCGGCCATAGTTATTACTCGTTTCGTTCGAAACCGGTCTCGGCCCCTTGTAGCCAAATTTCTAGACAACCGATGGGGTTGAGCCTTGAGCGACGGTAGGGTGGATTTATTAAACGGTATTTTGTTCGCAAAGAAAAGGGCAGAGCGGAAGAGAAAATTGAGAAATGGGCCGGTTAAGGGTGTTAAACGAAAACGCTCACCGCCCGGTTAAAAAGTAACTGCTGAAGCCAGTAAATTACCGTTATACGGTCGACGGTCTTTGCGATTTTAAAAATATTATTTTTGAATTACCATACATATGAGAATCCCCCAAAAAAGAAAAGTACCCTAAAATCTTTCAAATATTCTTAAATTATCTAACAAAATATATTATTTATTTAAATTGTTGATCAACTTTTTAAATATTGGGATATGATTAATGTATGAAAAATATAGCGTATTTATTAAAACAATCGATATATAGAAACTACAACACATTTACTATAGTTTTATTTGTCAACTTAAAAAAGGTGATGTACTACAGATTAATAAAGCTTTTTTTCAAATTTATCTCAGTCGTTAATATTTGAGATCAAACCCATTTAGGCTTCACTCCTCCGCCGCAATGCATTTAAAGGTCGTTTAATTCGTGAATGCAATTAGCGATATTCCGCTATGTACACCAGACAAGAGATAATCGTCTTCACAGACAATGCACGAAAGATGCGCCTCAAAGGATACTGTCTGGAACTGGAGAGCTTTGTAACCCATTCGATTTCATGCTGTATAATGTTTGATCAGATTTTAATCTGTCTTTTCTTTCAATTAACATAATTTCTAATATTTATATAAAATACTATCATGATTTTTTCATATGTTATATTTTATCGGTTATTCGCCAACCTGTTACGTGGACATTATCAATTGAAGTGATATTGTCAACGTTTGCAAACATAACTTTAACATAGTTAGATAATTTAAATACATTGGAAATTATAGAAATTTTATTTAATATTTAATACTCATACAAAAGTTCAGGTAGATATTGCTGCAAGTTTAAAGCTATTTTTTGGGCATAGGTATACAAAAAATTAAATGATAAGTTAGCCTTGGCTAACTTTTCATGGTACATATTTTATTTTATTTTATAAATTCGATAAAATTTAATGTGTTAATTTGGAGCGCATGACGTCGTTATGAGTGCTAATGTAAAGAGACAGTGAGATTTCACTCCCGTGCTGCGGAATTAGCGGCCATTTATATGTGGCGATGGCGTCCTAGAGCTGCGCCCCCGGGGCCCGCTAGACCAGGTAATGAAGATTGCGCTGCTGTGGCGGGGCCAAGGACAAGCCTTGTAGAGGCTATACCCACTCTATAAAGGTTCTAACTATTTTTTCATCATTTAAAAAAAATAAACTCCATTCAAGAAAAAATAGACTTAAGTCTAATGACATCAGTTTGGTACTCAAATGTGTGATCAGATCACATCAAATTTTCGGCCGTGATAAAATAATACGAACATTTGAAATATAAAGCTCATTAGATAAACAATATTGTATGAATAAAAAGTTTTTTTTTATTTAAAAAATAGCAAATTGCTCTCTTCGCATATTTTGCGTTGCATTCTACTAACCATGCCCTCGCTTCTCACTGAAGTTCTCGCCGCGCACAAAATAGCCCCCAAAAATTATGCAAAGGCTCTCTGCGGAGTAGAACCTTCCTCCCTCAGCACGGCCCGGCTAATAGACCTGTAACCGTTACACAAAAGGACACCTCGCTCCCCAGGTGGGTTTCGGGAGGTAAGGAAGGAAACTGTTTTATCTTGCGTGAAATTCAGCGGGAACGCCCTGATGTTTTGGCGCGTCTTTCTTTGCACCGTTTGTCCCTCGGACGCCTCTTCGGAGCCACTGCTACGGCCTGTTGGATGCGGTTTTATGCCAAGGTGTTTCGTGTCTGGAATACCAAACCGCCGCGAGCAATCAAGCTTCAAAATGCGGTACAAACAATTAAATTATAAAATTATTTATTTTAAAAATATCTACATAAGCATACTATCTCTGTTGTAATTCAAATGCACTATGCATTGTTCACATTTAAGTTTCAAATGATATTTTACTTATTAGTTCGGAAAGCTGCTCTTGAATTATAATAATATGATATAAAATAAATGAAAATATTATTAAATCATTTCATATATTTAAATGAGTTTGCTGTAAAATAAAACTGGCCATATATTGATGATTTGAAAATGTTGTAAAGCAGAAATATTTTTTCATAAATTATAGAAAAATACTCAATGACTCAAACGTTCGTTTACGAAGATTTAAATAATAAAAAACTATCATAGCTACAGTTTATTGACTAATTAAGTAATCAACATATCATTATTTTAAATGATGTACTGAAGTGTTATTTCATGCAGCTAATTAAATCAAGAAGAGTGTTTCCCTGTAATCTCAAACTTGAAGTAACTTTAATAATTTTACGTGCATTCTCAGGCGGGGCTGCGCAAGTGAAACCGCTGCAACTAATTCGATTTCCACGTGCACACACACCACGTGTGTGCTGCACACTTACACGCGGTCGCGTGCACACACGTGAGATGCCATGACACTTAGCGCTTAACATACCCGCAACCACGGTGTGTGTAGTCTGCAGCAATACACAACATTATGAAATCACAAACACATCGTTACAAGACAACTTAACCTTTTTAGTACATATATATTTTTATGGTATGGTTTCAACCTGTTACTTTTACCCTTTCACTCATTACTGAATTTGTAAAATTAGCATGTTAATTTTATATGGTTTTTAAAAATCTACTTTTTTGATATAATATTCATATTAACGAGATAAGTAAAAACGATTTATTTTTTATGATCGAGCCATTGACTCAAACATCAAACTTATACCTTTTCATAAATTTGACAATACAAACGGTTTACAATTATTTGTAGTAAAACTTTGGTTTCACGTTATATTATAAACGATTCGAATTTAATTTCAGAGGTTATATTGAAAACGAACGAGTCCCGCACATAATATATTAGTTTCCGATACTCCGGAATCACCAGGTCCTCGGCTGCGTCGACCCCGCAGCCCTGCGCTATTTTTGTGTGTTCATGTGTGAAGCACGCGCGCTCACCGATCCGCGCCTCCGCCAATAACCGTTTAAGCCAGGCCGCAGTTCACAACAAATTTAAACTGGAAAGTTCAAGTCGCTACCCCGCCCGGTACTCCGAGCATTCCCCGCCGCACATAAACATCGTTATTCGACAAAGTATTAATATCGCGCACCTCCATAGTTTGTCGTTAATTCGCATGTAAAGCTTGAGTACGCGCCAACTTACACAGCTAGATTATTTACATTACATTACTCATCAAGTGATTTCATACATTGGCTGATTGTGTTTCACTGCTACGAAGTTTGATTATATATATATAAACATACATGTAATCAACCACTGCTTCCTGTTTTTCTCAGTTCTATTATATATCTTATATATTGAGATATCAGATCTAAATGCCAGAGCTTTGCAAGGAAATATTTATATATTATAATGCTATTGGGCAACAGCAATACGCAGATTTTTCTTTTTCAATATAAAACTGCGGTGTAAAAGAACCTGGAGACCCACTACTCTATTTTTTCCTTAGAAAACCACGAACACTGGCTCAGCATGAGTATTTACTCAGTGAAACGGTCGCCAGCCTCTTCTGAGAAGAAGCACTTCATGAAGAAGATATATACTGACAAAATCAAACAAAAACGTTTGCCAAATTATTTTCAGGGGGTGCTAAAGCTTTTTTCTAAAACTTATGTTGCCATCTTGTTCGTTAAAGCTTACAGGTTTACCTCGAGTTTTCCATTATCTAAAAATAAAAACAGAAGCATGCACTCCCAGCGCTGCTCACGTCCTGGGACGTCTACCGTCACGTCAGTCAGAAAGTTGGGATGACGCCGCCCTTATTAACTAATAATTTATATGCAACTTTAGTTTCGTATTTACCCCGCGACGTAAGACTGCACCGGGGGCTGTCAGATTCTGGGGTAATGAGGACATGAGAGGAAAGAACGTTGGCGCGATGGCGCGTCAAGACCTCAACTTTTAGTTAAGTGAAGTGCGGGTTGTGTAGTGAGGGTTGTTTCAGTGTAAGTGCTTCCACGCTTCTTAAAAACATGTTAAATTAACATGTTGTAACAATAAAACGTATTATGTTTTGTTGAAATTTTTAAACGTTTTTTAAATTTTTAAACGTGGTATTGTATTTTTATAGCAATATAATTAAATTTTCTTTGTTTTCGTTGAAGAGAAAATCATATTTATTTTCTAATTTTTGTGTGTAAAAGCTGGGTAGGCTTCAAGTTCATTGTCACTTCCACCTGTCCTTATTTAAAATAAATTTCCATTTTTCCACTCAGATGCTAATCAAGACTCAGATGATGTCACACAATTCTAACCCCAGCGCCATTTCACGGTTGACACACTCGGCCCAATACTTCTTTATCCGCCCCGTCCTCACCCCTGCGCCCGGTTTCGCCCCCGCCCCAGCCGTCTACCGCGCGTTATTTATAAGTGTAAACATTAGCATTTTCTAATGAAAGTTATAGCCTTCTTAGGACTCACCTTACTTAAATTATTCCAGGTGCAGCGCTAGGAAAGGAACTCCATCCGAATATAAAGTAAATAAAAGCACTTTTGAGTTCTTTCCGAATATGAAACAACCACAATTTAAATAAAATCCATGTTAAATTAAGCCAAAATCAAAACCAGACTATTTTTTCCATCTTTCCATCAGCATTAAAAATATAACATGCTTTTATTTTGTATTTGGTTAGTTTTTATGTAATTATGCTGCCAAAGATAATATTAATAGATTGGATAAAATTGGTAATGATTATAATGCATTCTTTTTGATTTTCAGAAATTTAATTTAACAATATTTTCACTCTACAGTCTACATTTACTTGCATAGCTTGTAAAAAAATCTTACACGTCAGTTTAAATTGAAAAAAGCAATACATTTTTTTATAATGTAAATAATGTTAAAATAATAAATATAATTTAAACGTATGCGTTTCAACGTTTTTACTTGAATGCCCGGGGAGTTTAAACTTTGGATTCAAACTTAGTATGAAAATAAACCGTACAGCATAAAACATGTTAGATTCCTCATAAGTTCCCCGGCAAGTAGAGCACCCCGCTGATGCACCAGGCGAGGCATGCGCCAGCCGTCAGTATAAAACCACCTTGCATTTCATTTTGAAATTAAGCAGCTACGATCTATAATGTACTGCCGCCTGTGGAGGGGGTGCATTCTCATAAACGCTACCGGGGTGTTCGTTAGGCCAAAGTGCCGCTTTCTTATACATCTCTTATACACCAGATAGGTTTATCGCAAATCTCCCGAGGGTGGCTGTGCTCGGGGGTGGGGTTGAAGTGAACTATTCCTCGTGTGCACATCATATCTCGTGTCTAATAATCATTCGCGAGCTTCTATGCTGCACGGTGTGCGGAGCTTAGCAGCGTCCATAAATAATTTAAAAAAAAAAACAATTTTAACACAATTATAATTTAACTAATACTAAAACCTATCGAAAAAGATATATTACAAAATTTTGAAATCTAAGAATTGTAAAAAAAAAATTCCTCCATACGTTGGTGAAAAAAACGTATTCAAACATTTCAGATTTTTTTTATCTATCATCCTCATTTACTTGAAGTTAGGTTAATACAACTAGAACGATCTCGTATTTTTATTAAAAAAATTAAGGCAATCTTATACATGAGAATAATTAAGTGTGAAATCATTGGATTTTTTTCAACAATAATATAACATAATAATAACATATCGCAAGACCATTGATATATTTTATTGGACCGATACAAACATCCTAAAATCAATGAATAAACATTATGTAAATAAAATGAAAATTATTTTTAATTAACATTTAAAAAAAATTGAGAACAAAGTTTACTTTCTGCATTTTATTTTCAAACCTTTAATAATAAAGCCCTATAATGCTGTCCAGCTAATTTAAGTTGTACCGCAGTGTGCTCCAGCGGGGGCGCGAATGTTCTCGAAGGCTGTTATTTCATTAAGTTTTACATACGTAGTAAAATTCTTAGTAAAATATTACCTATGAATAAGTTGGTAGTCTGCCGTTAGAATGGAAGCTGGTTTATGTAAGCGTTATAATGAAGCGACTCGAACATGCGCCGAGACACCCGAGAAGATCTCCTGCTAATAAAAGCTCTCCTTTCTAGATAGACGGATGAAGCTTTTTGCTATTGTAAGATACTTGAAATATTTCATATGTGAACACAATACTATATTTATAATCAAAATATGTTTATTTTATACGTATTATTATTATTTTTTTATAATTATTAGCAATTATCGTGCTACACTTGTTTTATTATTTTTAAAATTCCTAAAAATAATAAAATTATATGTATATAGTATCGTTGTTTTAATTAGATAGTAACACTATTTAGACAGTAACCTTTTCGAACAAAACGTCTAGGTTTCATCACTTCTTTTATTAAGAATAAATAGTGAAATAATAAATATTAATACAATATCAGTTTTAAAATATACGATACACTAAAGAACTGCAAAATAAAATTTTAAAATATCACTGCATATACTTCAATTTTAAAGTAATTCATTGTTTCCAGCGTTGATATATTATATCAATGCATTATTAGTAATATACCTAATGAGTGGATGTAAAAAGCGTTAAAAATATATCAAAATGTATTTTGTTTGCTATTTGAAATAATTTCTTGGAGTATTTGCGCAGGGTAGACGCCGAGGGATGCGGTTTCAGGTGATGTCACATATTGAGTTATGAAGCGGTCACGTGGTTAGCGGTGGCCTTTGATGCAATCTCTCAACTGCAATAAGCAAGAACTTTGTCCTTTTATCAGCTATAAATTTACACATTTAGTATTGTTTAGGAGAAATTATAACAAAAAACATAATAAAACACATTAAAAATTAAAAATAATAGTAAATTCATAAGGGATTGATGAAATATAATAATTTACCAAGGAATAAAAAATAAGCCAAGTTATTAAGTTATAAGGCTTAAAAGGATAATTATTCCGATAAAAAAGATTTCTGTTGTAATTTTCATTCAATTCACAACTTTTCATCTTAAATTACCCAATCATGTCAGTCACATTAGGTATATATTGTTTAAGTAAAGATATTTGAGCCAATATATTTTGAAGTATACGTAAATATTTAATATTCTACATTTTTATTGTAAAAAAATCGTACCTGTTTCTCATAAAATTTCGCGAATGTAAACTTTTCTAACTACACCTAAAAAACCGCTTACGCCAGTTTGAACCCTAATCAAGCCAGACTCGCAAAACCTCCCACAATTTTGCAAGAAGAGTTAGAAGTCATCAGAAATTCGGGCGAATCTGCATTCGTTTGAACTCGTTTAACCCCTGCTGCCCCCGCCCTAGACGCTCTTGACTTCTCCTCAAAATCTATTTTGGCCCAAATGAGTATGTGAATTTGAGAGAATGCCTCCAGTCTGTGAGGGTACGTCGGGGTAGTCATAATCTCTTCCTATCCAAAGTCTGGCCAGCTTAGAGCTTTAGTGCAATCAACTTTTTGTAGCCCAACGGATTCTGATTATATATATATCACTGCCACGTATCTTCCTACTACTTACTACTTAAATTACTCAATTAAGATATTTGATAAAAAAAGGTATGATTTTGTATTAAATAATTCTTTTTTTTTAATAAAAACCATCGGTATTAAAAAAACTTATTTCATAATTGGTGTTAAAAAAATATATATTACTTACGTCATCAAAAATATTATACATAAAATAGTTTTACATTGATCGATAAGTTTTACTAAAATATAGAAACTATATTAATATCTCACTATAAAAACATAATAGCTATTCTTCAGTAAAACATATAATACAATCGAATAAGGTTGGGTTATACGTTTGCACCTATTCCCATAAATGAATCTGAAAATTGACATTTAACGAAGTTACTGATTGAAATATTTCAAAAGTGGTATATTTTACGAGAATTCAAAGGAAACATGTTATGAAGTATTTATTACAGCATACTAAAATTCATTAACCCCTAACTTTTTAGAAGCCTTTATTACTTCCCTCGTAAAGAGAGTCTCTTTGCCACATTCTCCAGTTACCGCTTAATAATGCATCCTTTGGATTACTTCTTAATGAAATAAAACGTACCTGTGTATGCACACAGTACGTACTCCGCACATTGTTATATTGAGAAAACTTCTCGAAGCTGCCAGTAATATTCGATATTAATTTTATGGAAAGGAAATTCTTTGGAGTGTGTGCGGTGAACTGGCTTCGAGCAATATAGTAGCTTGTACTGGTAGCAAATATTATATTACAAGCAGTACTACAGTTAATGTTGTTGAACTGATGTACTTGATATTAATCACTTTAAAGTAATTCAAATACATTTATTTTAAAAAAATAACATCGTATCAAAGCTATGATCATATTTGAAATATAATGATTTTGCATCGCTTTTGAATACAACTCAGTTAAAGAATTCAGATAAAAATTTAAATGGAAAAAGACAAAAATAACTTTAATAATAAATTTATTTCAAATTTAATCAATTTTAATTTAGAGATTCCTCTTACGTAGCACTAGGGTCACAATTCAAAAGCAAAAACATCCATTGATCGGTGCAGGGTTTTTCTCCAAAACAAATAATTGTTTGGAAATCTCTTCTAAAATCCATTTCGAAATTTCATCCCCCGAATTTATAATCTTCGAGAGCCGTGCGATAGAACAAATTCATATTTATTCCTTTGATTTTATGTTGTGTACTTTATTTAACCCTTCCCACCGCCCCTAACTCTTGCTGAGGGAAGGGGGTGTAATGCACCCACTCTAATAAAGCCTAATATTTACTGATGAAAATTGACTAAAAAGGAAAGCTCCCGCATACATGGTCTAGAGACTGCAATAATCGCGTAAAGGAATCCATTATATATTTTATCAATGATTAAAATTATATTATATCATATATTTATTTAAAAATGCCTTTTTTTAACAAATTTTATTTTTAATGCATTTTTTTTAATAAATAAAATATTTAAAATATAAACTCGAAAATAAGCATTCAATGTTTCAACATACATAAAAAAAATTATTAAATAAAACGTAGGAAATGTCTGCAGTTAGTTTTTTGTAAAGACTTTAGATTTCTCCGTGGCGAAAAGCATCTGGAAAATAGAGGAATGAAACCTGAGAACATTTTCCTTTCCACACGCTTTACCGATTATATTTTCACAAGGGCACTTACCGAACTAACGCGGCGCACAATGCTGCAGTCCGGTCCTCTTGGCTGAGGCGATTCATCCCCAGAGCGTGTTTACCTTTATTTGGTAAATACACCGTTTATGCTAGTACTCCTCTAAAATACCTCCACTAAATACCGTGCCACTAAAACTCGGTATCCGCGTATGTAAAACTTATATATTTTGCAAATTAATGATTTATTCACATTGTCATTTTTTTATTGATCATATTTAACATGCATTTAAATTTCCTTGTTAAATGCCAAAATCACCTGGTCTAAGCAATTCGTTAAATTTAAATATACTTGCTGTGGATGCAGTGAGATTTTATGCTATTGAAAATTGATAAATCTTAATTAAATTGCTATAATAGTTTTGACATAGAATTAAGATTAACTTTTGTTTTTATCCTTTCGGTTGACAGTACCTTTAAAATGATATTTTTTTAAAAATCTCAAATATTGATACACAGAGCTTTAAATATATTAATTAAAAATAAAGTAAAATAATGTTATCAGTTTGTTTTGTAAGTAGGATGAATGCTTTATACAGTAGAGACTAGAGTATCAGGAGTATTAAATGTGAAAATATATTTTACCTGGCTGTATGTAAGGAAGAGATGAGTTTATGTTTAGTCTGGCCGATGTTTTGATAGAGCTTCCAACAAATGGTCTATTTTCGATGTTATCTCAAGCCGCGGGGTGAGCTCAGTTTACAGACCAGTCATTATTTCAGTGAATCTATTTGTTGTTGCAAACCAGCGATCTGCATACAATTCCAAGAATACAAAATACCAGCAACCTACTATCACTTTACAATGTTGTTTAACAAACAAATACAATTTTAATCTGAGAACACTCATATATATTATTAATATTACGTGTTTTTTTCGAAAATATATCATTGTATACTGTAGAGTTTCTGAAGTAAATTTACAAATAGATAATAAATAAAACAATAGTATTGATAAATCATTAAAGTGACGATAGTGATATGTTTACTTTATCGTGTCAAGATGATCATATTGCAAATCCTAAAAACCAGATTATTCGTGATGGAGAATAATTAATTTTTCGATATCATATAATTATTTTATGAACACTTGTTTTTAATAGAAATCACATAATTTTCTATACTTACCAGTGATATCTCAAACGCTTCCTTAAATTTTCATTATAAAAATTAAAAACTTGTGAATTCTTTCGTGGTTATCATTTTGAATGTAGTAATTGCTTTTTTTTATTCTGAAAGAACAATTACAATAACATTTCAATTTAAAGGCAGTTCAGGAAGGTGAAAAGTAGAGTCTTAAATAAACTGGATGGTTTGATCAAGTTTTTTAATTATACGGATGGAAATACCTTTATCTATGTAAGCAGAGATTTATTATGAACCTGTAAGTAATATTTCCAAGCTTTTTCTCATGGAAGAAAATCCATATCTGTATGCATAATCTCCTTACACTGGCAGGCTCCGCGAAAGAAGCGTATTTCATGCTTAAGACAGGCCAGCGGCGGTCGGCTATAAATTATTAGAAAAGCAGACAAAACCGAGGAGTCGTTTGACGTCCATTAAGCAGATGGTTCGCGGCAACGCACCACATTATTTACATTACAAAAATATGTATTCCCTCACAAACGCGCGCGGAATGGAAGCCGGAGACTTACGGGGAAAGAATTAACTATGAAATATGTATTTGGAGCAGGTAAGGGATGGTATTTATGATTTAGTGGCGGCGCCCGCTGCGAAGCCTCCGCCTGCTGCCGTTTTTAGCCGCCCCGGTCGGACACTGATTTTCTCTACCCCAAATTATTTTTTAATGCGAATCTCGCGAGATATATTGCCCGGTGTGTGTGTCGCTCGCAATTACGGCGGAGGCGCCCGGCCGAGATTGTTTGGTGGATCGGATAACGCCGTAGTTTGGGCATTAGGTTTTTTAATGGAGTTTCGAAAAGGGACTCGCGAGGGGCGGCGAGCGCCGGCGTGTCGTAATTTTTTAAAAAGGTCCCAGCTTTGAAATGGGGAAGTGTTTTATTAATGTGCTTTATTTATTATATTTCAAAAAATTTGGATTATGCAAATTATATTCAATATATACTCCGCACTCACGGCGTTGAAGAAAAATAATGCAACGAATCGTCGCCTTGTCTTCAGACTCTGAATTACATATTTTATTTTTCTCGTATAGTACCTAAAGAGCACTTCGGGATAAAAAGTATATGTACTATGGAATACTGAGTAATTTTTTTTTTAATATGGACATATTTTAACCATAAAATATAAAGCAGGATGTGATAAAATTAATAAAGAATGGTTGATGCTTCAAATGATCTATTTTACTATATACATTTACTATTGTTTTAAATTAGGTAATAAAGCAAATTATTCTTGGCTAACGTGCAGCGTCTTACATAACACTCAGCGCTTGTAATCACATTCAACACCCGCCCAGTGCAGTGGGCATTGCAAGTTATTGCATATTATAGGTGGCTGGGCGGGGGCGGATCATTGGAATCTACAGTCGCCCTGGGACCGCCCCGGTCACCGCCTGCACAAGGAGCCTCCGTGCACTGTGCCTAATTAATGCGCTGTTATTGCATGTTTTTTTAAAGGGGTTGGTTATTATGAATAAATAAGTAGAAAGCGTGTATAAAATAAATTGGCTTTAGATATTTTGTTATACCGGTCTAGCACACGTATCAAAACATCTGCCTCTAAATGATTTCTGTGTAGATTTGTATAAGACAGCTTTGCATCGCACCTGTTAACTTTCTTTATACACAGGTAAATAACACTGTTGAGTGAACGACGTTTTCAAAGCAAATACTTCTGAATATCAGTTTCGATTGCGTAAATAAAAAAAAACACTGTGTTGTAATCAAATACATAAGCACACAAGCGCTGTAACTATTTTTTAAAGTTACAAGAAGATTCGACGTCAAAGTCACGTCGTGTAGTACTCTCGCTCGCGCCAAGGTTGGCGACACTCCCCGACGCCCGCTAAGTTGGCCGCCATGTGACGTGTCGTGACGCGCGACAAAAGTGGCACCACTGTGACGCCACCGCCGACGGTCTGGCCAGACCTCAAAGGAAGTCCTTTGTGGCCACTGAATGAGGTGCCGGTGAATAGAAATTGTTTAGAACTGCTCCAGGGTGCTGCAAGCGAGCAACAATATATTTGTATAAGATTCTCGATTAGAAAGCACGCGTATCTCACCGTAACTTGCATCCCGAAAGATTGCAAGTTGAAGTACAACATTACAACATATACGTTTATTTATACATACATGTAATTATTCTTTTGTTCAAATGAAAAAAAAAGCCAACGTAAACATATCTTTATCATAAAATGATATTTACACTATAATACAAATCTGTCAAATCTGAAAAGTCACATTTTTAATGAAATTGCAACGTTAAGTTTTGTTAACTATACTCCAACGATAAAACGTTGTATTTGTGATTATATCAATGCCCAGGTGAGCGTCCCGACGCCTTCTTTCCAGATACAAGTGGAATGAGTGCGCCACGCGAGGCGAGGGAGCTGCTGGAGCTGCGCACACAACTTGACTAATACGCCGCCCGAGGCCTGGACTTTGTAAGACTTCGCAACTCTGACAAGCTGAAATCTTGTTCAATGCATAATAATAATAATAATACCGAGCACCGACAACCGCCATTACGGTAATGCGGGGGAGCTGCGGGCGCAGTCATCCCTGAACCCTCTCCACCTTTATAATAATTAATAATATAATTTAAAATCAAACTACTTATAAAGCAACATTTTAAATTATTTATTAAATATTAGTAACTGCACATTCACAATTTACAGACTACAATATTTTCGTTTAAATTGAATATAATATTCAGTTTTTAAATACGAAGATATATTTTGTAATAACAGAATTTAAAAATATCACTATCATCAAAAATCTTATGGAAAAATAAATAATCATTCTTCTTGTAATGTGACATTAACAATATTTATGTTTTTCGTATGGTAATTTATAAAAAAAGAAAAGTGTTTAAAAATTGTCAGTCTCACTAATGTATTTTTGTAATATGATGTAAATCAAATATTAGTGAATTTCATAAATAAAATACGAATTGTTTAAATGTAATACATTAAAAGCTAGTGATATTTTTTTACAAGTAATAATTTCTGAAAAAAAAAACTTGGAAATATTTTTAGAATTCCACCTGTTTTAAGAAACTGTACATTGTGTTTCTAGATTATTTATATAACATTTTTATTATTCATTGAATTTAAAATAAAAAAACGAAACAGTATAAACTATTATCGGCGATATGTACTGCACCTTGTTCCCATTAGACCGGACAAAAGCAAAGCTGAATGGCTCGTCCGGGATGTATGTGAAAGCAAGTACATGTGTAACTTCTATAATTTTATATATTATGGTATCAGGAAAAACATCGACACAGTCTACAAATAGAAGACTATTTTATAAAAAATCTTACTGCGTTATGTCTAATAAAAAAGTGGCTAAATCGAAGTAAATATTAATGAGTCGAATAAACCCAGGATAGTTTTAAACTGTTTGCAATGTAATATATTTACTATATTATTCCAAAAAAGCTCTTTCACGTCGTCGTTTTCAATTAAATTGTATGTAAAATTAAAAAAAACATTGTAGTTAACAGTAACCGTTTGAAAATTATTTCAAAATTGAACAGCGTTGTCAATTGTGTTTCTCACCGTCTGATTTTTAATCATATTCAATATCTCTTCAATTATTACTTTGTATGAAAAAATACCTTTTTTCCAGTTAAAAATATAGCCTTTTCATAAAAAATATGTACTGAATTAAGCGTATTCACAAAAAAACCAAACCGTTTCTTTATTAGTCCAATGAAACTTCCCTTTGAGGGTTCTGAAGTGGGTACAAAATAACATCAAATATTCTTTTATATTAAGCTAATATTTCCTGTCGTCTTTTCAGTATATCTATTTTTTTGTCATTAGCATTATTAAAGAAAAACTTCATACATAAACATACGACCACAAAGTACATCAAAGTCTCTCGACATTATTGAATACAAAGTTAATTTAAATATTTTTGAAAGAATTATTTACAATAAGTTTAAGAAATCATGAGGACCAAATTTATCACTAATAATAATAATAAATAATTATGATTAAATAATATTTTGTTTGTAACCATTTAGTAGTGTAATTTTAAATCTTTTTTTATTATCGTTTATCTCGTTTTTAGTCGTATTTTTTTATTTTAAAAAAATAATAATATATCATACGCCATACAAGATTTTCATACTTTTCGAACGTTCAACTTGCTAAGTCTGATGATGGCTAACTTGTATGATGATGATTTTATGGTTTCTTGGGTATTAAGCTGGTTGATGTTTTTTGTCCCCAACGTTTTGGTCCCGGCGTTGGTACCATCTTCAGGAATTATTATGGCACAAACTCAAAGTATAACAACGGTTACCAAAACTTACGAACCAACCAAGCTTACATGACAATCATTATATTTAAAGATAACTTAAATGAAACCTTTAAGTATTTTATTAATGTACTTCCACGTTTTTAAATAAATAGCTTTTTTACTTTGATTGGGATGTTCATGGATTTTTTAAAACACAATATTTTTTTATTAAACTATCATACAATATTTTGAGAGGACCAATTTTTATTTTTATCGTAATGATTTTATTCATTTAACTATATTTTACATTTTGCTAATATCGATTACGCTCAAAGCAATCAAACGTCCCTCAGCTGCTCCAATACCCGTCACGTCTCAATCAAATCAGCCGCAGGGAGAAGCTATCGAAATTTCACGAGGGCCTCCCATTTTTGCAGCAGTCGAGTCCTGATCGTAATTAATGACGGGCGATTTAAAACATTTATGCACTTTCTGTCTAAGGAGCTTGAATCTCGAAAGCGGGGCCTGAAGAATGCCAAAAAGGGGAGTGGCTAAATATTGAACAAGCTTTGTGCAGTGTTGGTGTTTGATTAAAAATTAAGACTGTTCAAGTACATATAAAGATTTAACAACAAGTAGTCAATTGTAAGTTGAATACACGTTTTATATATTACAGAATTTTTTTTATAAAGTGTTATCCAGTATGTTCATACTGTTATGTTGTCACTTTATTAAGTTGTACTGATTCATAAAAATATTACTAATACAGTTTGCAATTCTAGTTTTATTGATTTCCGAAATAATAAAAATTATTCAATGAAATAAGAAACTGCAATTTAAAAAATATAATTATGGGGCATTAGAAAAACCAACCATATTATTAAAAAAAAAAAATTGGATATTGATATAACTTCAAAAAATCATTGCAATAAATGACAACAATTTGTCATTTACTCATGATAAAAACGTACAATAAAAAATCGCGTCAATAAATAAATATTTATTTTATTAAAAATATTATGATGGAATTCCTCCTAGTACTTTCTGTCCAAGACCTTTTTAAAGAACTATCTATAGATATTTATTTACCTTTTTTCAAAATGATTTTTTATCGTTTAGTTAAACAACTGCTCAATTATTTAACAGTTTCAGTGACATGTCTGCGTATTGTATCCCTTACATCCCTGTAGACACAGCCGACGCTGTGAGCGTCTCACCCAAATACTTGTGCAAATTCAGAAGGAAACTTTTCGATCAGGGAATCATAAGAGCGGGCCTATTTGACAGCGACCGGGGGATGGGGTGGGCGGCTGATGGGGAGGGGGCTAATATATTTTTCGTCGATGTTACACGATTTCTCGGCTGTGGTCTTACGTGATGGATTAGGCGGCTGGGGAGAGGGAAAGATTAGCGACCGGGATTCGATCCGGGGAGGCTCAATTATAACTTGGAGATGCGCATCGTAAATATTGATAAGAATATTTAAGAAAAAGTCATACTCTCAATTACGTTAAATATATTTTTAATATAAAAACCACATTTTTGTTGATATGAGTACACAATTTTTTCCTTTGTTTTGTAAAAGATCTTTCGAAAAATTTGCTTTAAATAAATTCGTTTCGTACTTTTGTTAAATTTTGAATTGCAATAAAAAAATACAGTTTAGTAAACTATTTAAAAAAATTTCACCAAGTCTCGCGGTTAAACAATTCGAATTGTATCCACTGTTTAATTTCCTTTAAACATCCAGATCCGTCTTAGGGCAATAAAAGGACGCGTCCATTAGTATTCTGCGCCTCCTCTTGGTCTCCGGTAAACAAGCAGCCAGAAGCCCGGCTTGGCTGCTTAACAACCAGTGGCAGTCCGCCCTGGCCCAGCGTAATGCCGCCTACCCGGATTAGGTGCAGAAAGTCGGGATTAAAGGTGGGCAGGGGGGACGATGGGAGGCGCATCGGAATTTTATGAAGATTGGATGCTGGATTAGTTAGGTGCATTGAGAGCTTTCAATGCAGTTTCCGTCCAGGGTGACTTCCCTTGTAGGCCCTTCTATATAAGACGTTCCTGCCAAGCCAAGAGTTAAGTAATAAAAATAACCAAAAAGTATATATTAATTATTTTACTTTGCACATGAATGGTGGTCAGTTAGTTTAAAATCTGAGTACTTAAATTTACTCATAAAATATAAAACTATATAACGTAAAATATTTAATAGTAATTTGAAAATGAGTATTAAATAGGGAACTTAATCAAATGGGTTACAGCTTTTAAATAAAAAAAACCATATGCTTAATATGCCAAATTAACAATGAAAAACTAATATTAGTAATTTATCGAATGGGGAAGTATTCAGTATAAAGTTCACCTACTTATCACATGAATTGCCTGCTTTATTTACACATAAAGCACAAACGATAATCTCACAGCTCAAAGACCCGCGGTTCTCATAATAAATTCATAAATACCATATAAAATATGACGTAATACATTATTATGTTACCTCAAACTGTTTCTTCGTTTTAACTGAATATTAAAATCGAAATGTGTGCTAAAACTTCATCCATACTCCCGTGCCCGTAGAAACTTTCTGTTCGTAATGAGTTCAGGCAATATTCTAAGAAAATATCAGAGTGCCTTGCTTAAATTAATTTATATTTACATTGCTTTCGAGTTGAGGGTTTTATAATAAAGCGGGACGGAGTTGCGACTAGATATTGGTTTTTGATCACGACAAAATGTTGTCTCATGTAATTGGCAAAATATCAAACATGAGCGCGTGTTGACTCCCCAAACATGCCGAAGAAAACTTTGCGAGGTTGTCGCGGCCTGCGATCGTTTCGAATTATGTGTCGGATTAATTCGTTTACAGGAAAACTTGCTTGTATTATATCTGACAAGCTGCACCTATATTCATGGATTAATCTAGAAGCACTCAGCACTACTGCTTCTAAGCATATCATAGTAAACATATCATTTAACATTTTTCCTGTGGCGCTATAAAAGCGTGTGTAGTATTGTTTTCTACAATTCAATTGCCATATTGCTAGTTTTATTTCATAAATAAAGCGTGCTGTAACTAATATATAAAAATATATCTGATACGACTCTTAACTAATCCTCTAAAGTTTGAAAGACAAACCCGAATAGGTCGACATCAAAAAGTCCTCTGCAAAGCATTTATCCGCTTGTACTTTTATTTTGAATTTCCCATCTACCCTACAGGGTGCAATCTTCTCGGTAAATCCTTTCGTAAATCGATCAAGAGCGCCTCTTAAATTTACAGGTGTTCTAAAAAAACAGTGCCTGAGGGATGAAACGAAATTTAGTAGGGCGTCAAATAAAACAGTCGTTACATTACTCGGGACCTACACTGACAGGGTAATGGTCGATTGATACCGAATTGAAACATAAAGATGCATTAGCTAGAGCACCTGCCTTTATTTATAGGGAATTGAAACATTTGCCCTTCATCTTCTTAAAAACTTTTGTGTTTCACATTGTTTTAAAAAATATGCTATAAAATATATATATTCTAAATACAATGCAATATAACAAAACTGTTTTTCTATAACGATTTCAAATATACTTATTTATAATTAAAATAAGGATATGATTGTAAATTTCAGGTTTCAGCGTAAACACAGAAAACACGCCTTAAAAAATTCACCTCGTTCAACCGACTAGTACGTTTGAAATTTGACTTTTTAATGCGCTCAAACTTCCCTTAGTAATGTGTGCATTAATATTCTCGCTCAGAGGCGTACTCAATTACGGCGACTAGAAAACTCGTAGGGCGGGTGGGGAGGGGCGCCCAAAAACGAAATACGGAATTACAAAACGCCGGTTAAGAATCACCATACCACCTGTCAAATTATCAAAACGCAAATAAGTAAGGCCGTCTGAGGATGACGGGTGATACCTCCCCCACACGGTGCCCCCGCCTCGCCGCCTCTGGGCCTGGATTAAAATTACATCATGTGATGCTGTAGAGTACTACCAAATAAACAACGCTACGGCTAAATAAAATTGCGTAAATATTTAAAGTATGAATTTAAACATTTTCGTACATTTATTAAAAAAAAATATTTATATATATATGAACAGAAATATTCTTTATTCATTCATTGGTTCTGCTTTACGATTCGCGTGTACAAATATTATTATGAAACATAGTTATTTAATAATTGTATTCTTCTGAAATGAGAGCTTTCGACTTGTCTGGATGTAAATTTATCTGGTGAGACCACGTACTCGAGCAGTACTGAGAAGCAGACTGCCTGCGGAGCGTATAGATGATTTAACAACCTCGTTAGGCAGTGCTTAAAATGTTGTGTTGTAAATCTAGGGTCCTAAATGTGTGTGCACATTAACCATTATATATTCTGTTTTTTCTTGTAAAACTGTAAATTTCAATTGAATTGTGCTGCAGTGAAAATGATGAAATTCGGGACAATTCTTCATTGTATTTATTTACATTAACTTTTAATCTTAAATAGTCAATACAAAGTGAATGATGCGCAATAGAATTTGAATAAGAGTTTAATTTCAATTTTTATATATGTATCGAAGAAATTTTTTTTCAACAAATATAAGTATTTCCAAATCAATATTTTTTTTAGATTACACCGATTTTTCCCTTAGACCTGGCTTGTAACGTGTCTTTAATATAAATTTTCTAATTTGCATTATATAATGGAGACCCCCGCTTTACCAATCGCCCCGTTATCTATCCGAATTTTTTTTTATATCACATTCACGATGGTTACCATTTTTTTGCGGTTCTCCATCTATAGTTAACGCTTTGTTGCATTAGGTTCTCTTTAGTAAAATCTTTGAGATGTAATTGTTTTTTTATGGTTGGTAAAAAAATACAATATACAACTACTATAAAAAATACAATATAATACAATAACTTTTATTCTTCAAAGATTCATATTGGTTATAAAATAAATTACGTCAAAAATAATTCAGATTAGAACAAACACATTTTTATATAGGTTATACATATTGTTACTAATAAAAATTGAAAGTCCAGTACGACTTAAAATCAACTTATACAATATTATTTGGGATCAAATATGTTTAAATTGGTAGTATCTTTATTTTTTTAATAACAAGCCAGAAGTTACCAAAATAAAGATACTGTTGTAGAAGATCCCAGTTATGTTGTATTTAACTGTGGAATATTTTATTGAAATATTAGAATGTGTAGGCAATACATTAATTTCGGTGTCCATTGACCTCTCACATCCAAATTTAATTGGGCAAATTACACAAAAGGCCCGCCATCAATTACGGGAATACTTTATCTCATCAATAAATAACGCCGCAGACAATAAGAGACCGCGACAGTCGGGCGGTCCTGGAAAGTTCGGGGCGTGATAGAAAGTTATGACATCCAACCAAAATCGATGTCATAATAAATCAATTAATGGTTTAGCGTTGTGGGCCCCTGTCGGCCTTTTTTGCGTTAATGCCGAGAGACGTGAGTCGACCCTAATTACCGCAGGGGAGACCTCCCCCGGGCGCAAAGGGTTGCTGAAGAAAATTAGTTTTATCATGAAATGTAACGCGTACCCTACAGGCTCTTCTGGTCCTGAGTGCGCCTTGATGCCGTGGGATTGTGTTTGATACTGAAGATGAGTGATGGCTTAAAGTATTGTTTATTGGTACTTCATAAAAATGAATAAGCTGCCCTCTCTTTATTCTAAAATATTCTTTATTTCTATGATATCGCATGTGCTTAATGGCTACAAAATACTAAGAGAGAGCACCTTGGCCTATCAGGGGGTTTGTCAGACAAACGAAGTATGGCTTGGCTCTTAAAACCAAAATGCGCTTACTTCAAAAATGATCGTTCGGCTATTTATTATTATATATTTAAGTTATATTTATTATAGCATCATTTTAAGTTTTTAAATGAATGTGCAAAGCTTTGCCTGGTTATCATCATATTGATAACATTTATTATGACATGTATCTGGAAAACCTCTCCGAACGCGCTACGTCAGATGTCTGAGCGTAACTCGATGAGACTGGGTTTGTTCGGCTGACTCATTAATACGGTTAGTTCATTGCAATTGGAAAACTTTATCCCTGTCGATTATATTAATGTTTTTTCAATGCTTAGTTACATGTACTAAATATGCGTGCATTGATATATAATGTTTAGGTTTTTTTAGAAATGAAATTAGAAATTTTTAGAAAGTAGAAACTTTTGAAACTATAGCTCAAATACCATCATCCCTTGCGAACCTGCTAATTGTATTGTATAACAAAATATTTGTTATTCCATACAGCCATCGTACTGACTACTGAACTAATAGAGCACTCAATACATATATGATTTTTTTTATTTAAATATACACAATTATTGTAGTACTTAAAATAAAGGATTTTTATATACCTAAACAATGACGTATTCCATGTACCCCCGATTGTCTTAATTCCGCTGGCGCGCCTCCGGGGCCCCCGAGACCCCGCCGAGACACAATATATGCGGACCGGCAGGGGGCCCAGGGCGGGGGCTGGGGCGGGGGCTGAGGCAGGGGGCCAGAGGGGTGCCAAACTTTCGGGACCGGGGCCGAGTACTGCCCAGAGGTGGCTTACCTTCTAATAAATTACCAGCGTATTTTCTACTAGTGTAATACCCGTCAATATGGAAGATGGAAATTAAACTAAAAATATGGTAGAAATAAGCTAACTGCTTAAAATTGTATAAGCATTATGTTGCAAATACGTTTTTAATATATAGTATTCTGTTAAAATACAATATACAATACAATGTTTATTATTCAAATATTTTTAAAGTAATAAAAAAAAAAAAACAAATAAATTATTCCAACTTAAAATTAAGTCCACGTCTCATAGATATGTAGTTAAATTATAATATATTTTAGTTATTCATCGAGTTTCACATCCATGTATTTCATGCACAAATATTATATACGTAGTTTTCTGAGGGTACATGCATATTTTACAGTCGCATTTACTGCTTAATTCAGCCTATGGTATGTTTATTTTATTTGACGTGATGGCTTCGTCCGCATTTCCTCACCCCTTCCGGGTTTCAGTGTTCAGTAGACGGACTGCTCTCTTTTATAAAAGGAACTGCGGGCCTTTCAGAGGCGGTCCTCCTGCTTCCGGTGTAAGATGGAGTTATATTATTTATCCAGCTCCGTGATATTCAAGTTTTGCCTTCTCCCATACAAATCAGGGACTTCTGGCGTTTCTTATTTCGCTTTGAGTGAGACGGTAGAAATTAACATAAAAGACTGTAATCATGGAGACTTCTGTACCTACTGAGAATTTAGTAACCCTTTACATCTAACAAGTATCTCAAAGAAAAAAAACGAGATTATTTAGAACTCCGTTACTTAAAGTACACTAGTTAGGGATACGCACAAATCTGTGGGGAATTTTAAAACGATAATACTTTAATGCAATAATACTTTAAAAATAATCAATATTTTATTTCCACAGTTAACTTATGGTAGCTACTATATAAATAAAAACAATACTTACAAATAGAAGAAACCAAATAGTTTAACTAACATTGAACAATGAGACATCGTATGTACTTTTTTGAGGCATAGTCAAATAATCTTACAATTAATATTTGGTAATAATTCTGTTATGATAAAAATGCGTCTTTTTCAAGTATTAAATATGAATCACTAAAGAAACATAAAACTCCAAACTTTTTACAATAGTATAATATTTTGGTAATATTTTCTTATCATTAATATTATTTGTTTTAAAACAAGCTTCCATGTTTAAATTTGGTGGTTGAAAACTGCAAAACTAAATCTAAATATAAGATAATTTAGATAGATCATTAAAATACAATATAAAAATAGATCATTCCAATGAAGAAACATTAGCGTCTTACGGTTCTCTTGTGAGATTTTTTATGCGAATAGGAGGTATAAAAGTATAATCTGATTTGATTTTCTTGTTTTCATACCCAGTCGGCCGGGAAGAATAGAATCAGGTCATATTATCAGAGCCCTTCCCGGCGCGGATTGCAACGCCAAAAGAAAGCCGTGATTTGTGTTCAAAACTTTCCTAAGTCCCCTCGCTTCTCTCGTTTCCCTTCTCTCTCACTTTCTTCGCCTTCTTCTCGGGTCTCCTTTGTCCCTAACTCCCGAGAAAGGCACACACTAAGATAGACTCGCTCACACTCGAGCACTACTCCAAATGAACTCTAGACTTTAATTAAAAACGAATGACTTTCAAGCAATGGATTCAAAAGCCCGTTTATAGAAGCTTTCAGGATAATCAATACACAAAGATCTTTTAAGTGTTTTTAATCAATCTAATGAGCATTTATAAAATTGCAATAAACTTTAAGCGATGTGTAATATTTTTCAATAGAAGCAAATCTGTATAAATGTTTTATGCTTTCTGATTCGAGTGCAGATCCGTAGACTCCCACATTCCTATGGGGAATTACCCTATTGACAGGCACCGCATTTTCAAACAGGTTGCATTATCTCCCCTAAGCTGAAAAACTGAAAAAAGGCAAACACCGCCCGCCTGAAAATTGAAAATAATTGTGCGCATTCAACGATCCAAATATCAGAAAGCTCTCCGCGGCGGGAGAATTCCGAGCATCCGTGGCGGGGCGTGTGTGGGCTGGGGTGGCTCTCAGATATTCAGTGACACTTTGTATGGGGATGAAAGAATTTATCGGCCTATTTGTATTACCCGTCTGTCTTTTCATTTTTGAGATCGACAGTGACTCATTTTAAAGGGATATTTTTTTTATATTCGAAAAAATATTTTTGAAACATATTCTTATAAAAAATGCATGACGTTAAATATCTTAAATATTTGACGCTTGATATTGAAGCCTATTCAAATTTAAACTATCTGAGACGTTTTTACATTACGACATATAGACGTATCTTCTTCATCAAGTGCCTCTTCTCACAGGAGTTTGGCGACCATTTCACTGAGCATATACTCATGCTCATGTGTTCATGGTTTTCTAAGGGTAAAATAGTATAGTGGGTCCCCGGGTCTTTCTACGCCGCAGTTTTATGCGTATTGCTGCTGTGCAATTGTATTATCATATATCATTTCCTTACAAAGCTCTGGCGTTTATATCTGATACTACTTCTGCAGCAAGCTATAGAAACAATAGCAGGAGCCCCCCCCCCCCCCCCCCTCAGAGCACATCTCTCTACTATCACTTCATGTCTACTACTCCATTACCAATCCTTTATACACGTTTTATTGCATGATGTTATAGACGTATAACATCATAATCTACCAAAAACCGAAATACAAAAAAAAATTAATCAAATATTTAGATTCGCACATATTTCTTCAACACATGTAATATATCATAACAGAGTGTTGTATTATAAACCTAATAAGACTAAATTATGTATAGCTTATACATATTATCATATAGAAGATTTCATGCTATGCAGCATTCAGTGCTCAAGGTTTCCAGGTTAATCTGAAATTTATAAAAGGTACGTAATGTTCAGGGTGGTGTAATAAAACTGTGCGCTCCATTTCTCTAGGCTAGAGAGCACGGCGATGCGGGCACAGTGCTGGGCGCGTGTAAACACCGCTAATTAGAAGAATGGGCACAATGCGCGTTGTACGCCAGGCGTGTGGCGGGTTCGCCCCGCGCTCTCCCCGGTACGCAGCCGACACGTTTACCTAACCACGTAAACACCTTCGTTTACTTAAGGGTGAAATTTCGCAGAACGAATGTTATACGTTGCTCTACGAAAACACACCCGAAAAAATACCGCCATTCTGCCGTCACGCTCGCTGTGAGACTTCAGTTTATATTTTGCGTAGTTGTAAAAAAATATTTTCATGAAAGATCATAGTGATCACAATAAAAATAATTTACAAGGAATAAAAAAATTTTGGAGTGTTAATCGTAACATTCACAATCGATTTTAACTAAATCACTATTTTTTATTGTGAACAGACGCACATATTTACTAAAATGTTCATATCGTACATTTTGCGTAGTTGCGTTATGTTACTAAAAACAAAGTTACATAAATTACTTTTTAGAATAGTTACTGGGTAATAATTAAGACTTTTTTCAACATATACTAAGAATTTTTAATAAATTATATAGTATCTTATTAATATGTCCACTCAGCTTGTAAAGCTTAAAAATATCAATGAGCTCAATATTGACTTAGCATATGTTTTTTGCTGGAATGGAGTATACTTCTGGAGTGCTATGAGGCTGTCGTTTGGCGCGGCTCTTTTCCACGTGGAAAGATTCGGGGATGCATCCGGGAGATGCTGTTTAGGAGCGCACGTGCTAATTACGGCTGTGTTACGCTGCCATCAATTGTAGGAAGCAAGCGAACCAAGCGTGTTCCGTGACAAGACCCGTGTTAAAGCCCTCACTGGCTTTTTTGGGAAAGGTTTTACTGTAGATAAATAGTACCCCTTTTAAACGAAAAAACCTTTTTTTTAATTTATTTTTAGTTAAGGTTTAAAAATGTATATAACTGAACATATTACTTTCTGTAATTACTACTATATTCTTGATTATTTGTGATTATTTATTTTAATATAATATAACCCAACACATGATTTTTTCAACGTTAAAAAATATTTTTGTTTGAAAACAAGAATTTCAAAATGTTAATGTCTTGATCATAATAAACACAGCCCAACAAATCTGACTAATATGTAGGGGTACAAGAAAACACAAAATAAGACAGTCTTTAAGAGCAAACAGAAGTAACCCCCACACACACTGCAGCGATAGTTAGAGCAAGGGCAGAGGCGGGGGCATGAATTGGCTATTAGGGGCCAAGTAGACACAGTGGCCCTAATGACGACCCCTGGCCTGCCGCCGCCCTTCGTTAGCGGGCGCCGCGCCACCTCTGCTCCTTGGGTGGCGGGGGCCGCTGGGGCTGCCCTGCCGACGGCGTAATTAAAAATGTTTGGATTTACCGAGCTGACATTGTGCGAATGAAACACCATATGCAGTGCTCGAATCACTACATATATACACCAAAAACTTTATCAATTGTTATACTTACATACATTAAAATTTCATTGTCACACGAAAAAAAGTTTCTTACATTTATTTTTTTAAGATTAATCTTATTTTAATGAAATCGTTTAGTATTTAAAACAATACATTTTATTTGAAATCGTAGCAAGTACACAAAAATCATCGTCCAGAATTCAATAATCCCATCGGGTCTTCTCTGCTTACCCCATCATCCGTTGCACCCCTTTCCGCATCAGCCACCCCAGGTTTTGTTTATCCTGCTCCCTAGTGAGGCTATACTCATCCACTGTGACCGCCTCGCAGCCGTGCCTGCGAAGCCTTCGCCACAGCCTTCGAGACCGTTTCCAGAGCTTTCTCAACTCTGATATTATCTGGGAAATATAATTAAATACTTAAAATAGGGTAATGATATTTTTTATGCAGTATTTATTTGTTTTCATGTTTATATTTATTTTCTCAAAAGACAAATTTAAATGTAGCTTCTAAAATACCCCAACATGCATCCACTCATACATTTTACGTTTCTTAAATTTTTAGCGTTTTAGGTACTAGTATCATCTATATAAATCTTTTTGGAAATTATAATATAAACAATCTCGCGTCACTCCAATGAGGAAGCTCCTCGAAATCACAGAATCCAAGTCTCCTCAGCACGTATAGACACCCACCGCACGATCTATAGCCGTAACGGCGGACAAATAGGTGCGCGGTGGGGTCATATTAGTTTGTGACTGACTGGAGGTTATTTAATAGCCTGGGGGTTGTATTTTAAATGCTGCGGTGCAAATTTGTTCCTGAAATTACCGGAAGTACCTGCTCGGTACGCGAAAACTAATTTTAACGTACGTAATGCTAACATTAACTTCAATCTGGAATTTTTTTTATTTTTTTTGTAGTTTTAGAAACTTTTAATTAGATTTAACGTCCATCTGCAGTAATCGTCCTCAAAAGTTGAAAGTATAAACGTGCCGTATAAAACTTGGGGAAATTTTAAGAAATATTTATTTTTAATAATTAAAAAACATAATGCTAAATACCCTACGTATTAAAATATGCAATATTATGATTAATATCATTTAATAAAAAATATTATTTCAATGAGCATATAAAAAAATCATTACTAGTAAAACTATTGGCAATAAAAATGTAACAGTCTGTAATAAATTATTTTTTTCAATAAAATAGATGATAGAATTATTTTGCAATCAAAATCTTTTAAAGAAAAGCTGTTTATCATAATTATCTGTTCAGTGTATTAAATGACTTATCGTATTTTTTTAAATTAATTGTAAACAAGAATCTTAGTAATGAATGCACACAGTATAAATAATTTATTTCAAATTTAACGAAATATTTATTAAAAAATCTATGTTATAATATTTTCGAGACGTTTTTATGAATTGGTTTTAAATATAAATGCTTATTTTAAAATGAGAAAAGATATAATTATATCAACATGGCTAGACTTCACAAATTAGCTGACGCACAGAGTGAATATTAAAATATTCATTCCTTAGAAAATCGTTTTTTATTATATTGAAAGACTACAATATATTAAAGTTCTAATTTTGTGTATTGAACCAAGTTCTCTTTAGTAATAAGAACGCAGTGAATTAACTAGTGCTATAACACTTTTGCTCTAAAATTAACTTTAGAGCATGTTTACTTGTGTAAATTTTTTTGACAAACTATAAAGAATTTCTTTCTTCTCAATTTAAATAAAATACATCTGAACAAAAAAATTAGACAGTCATTCTATTTGTCCCATAAAACTCTACACAACTGTGATTTTAATTGAATGAACTGAGATTTTTCCCAAGAGGGTTTTAAAATGATTTTTTATTATACATCAAACAATTTTTTTAGCTTTGAACTACATCGCTAATCGCTGCAGCTGACAGTCATTTTGACTTGAAGTACATGCATCTGCGAGTGAGTAGAGTATATCTCGAGACCCTCGACACCTCGCCGAGAGTGGCTGCAGCGCAGACTGCCGGGACGGCAGATCTGGCTGGTGAACCACAAACCTAATATATTTGCAGCTGAATTTTGCAGGCGCTGCCATAGCCCGGCAGACGCTCCGCTCCGGCTTCTCCGCGGTAGACCGGCTATGTGGATTCATAAATGAAGGGATTAAAATGGAAATTATTCGATTCTGTGGTGACGCTGCAATGAATGGTCAATTATGATAACGGTGCTTGTTAAAATTCAGCAAGATGCTCTGGAGATGAATGTAAAGTCTGACTAATTCACTCCTATTTGATAATAAAACAAGAGAATAATTTGATATTTAAATACAATATGTAATTAGTTTATTAATTTCAATTAAGTAGCTTATACATATAATATAATTTCGTGAATAGTTGGCAAATTATTTTACTATTAAATATTTTTCCATTGGAAATATTCATAGGTTTTCACTATAGATCCATTATTCAAAAGATCTTTTTTGTGAAAATAGCCAATGGTTCTGTGACAGAAACGTAAGATAATTATATAGAATCACTAGAGTAAAAATATTTGCAATGGGCCATAAAAGATTTGAATACGCAAGATTTGAATTTGTCGCCATTATTGCAGTAAAGTTATGGGAACACGTAAAAAAAAACTATTTGACAGCTGACATTTTAGAGTTAGTAAAAATAAAGCGTTACACGATAGAACAACGTGTCTTCTTGCTTGGCAGCCTTTTAAAACTTTACTGCAAAAATGGCGTCAAATTCAAATCTTGCGTTAATTTTGGGACATCCTTTTATATATCACGTAATTTTACCACCGTATTTCAAAGTTGATCAGAAACATTAAATTATTTTTTAATGTGAAATAGTATATTTTTAATTATTAAATTATTAATTAATTTAATAAAAATGTATATATGACAGTAAATCCAGCTGAAACCCCGCAGAGCAGCCACAAAAACCGTCGCCGGCGCTCCTCGGGCGCGGCGCCGCTGTGTAAGGCGGTCGTAGTAATTACGATAGGCAAATTAAGCAGCAAGGCAAGTGTGGTCGGGGAGGGGGGCACCGGGGACCAGGGGGGGGCGCCGGGGACCACTGGGGGCGGGGGCGGGGGCGGAGGCGGGGGCACAGCCCCCCAAGGACCGGCGGTCTACACTGCACTGTCTTGCGCCAGTGGATATTCGTAGCGGCTAGATTTTGTATGGAATCAATAAGTATGTGAGATATTCATCTCGGCTTATCCCACCGTTAATATATTTAGTAAATATTTATTAAAATGAATTTAAATACCGTATACTCAATTTATACACATTTTTATTTATATTTTTCAATGAATTTTTATTACTTATAAAAAAACCCATTGAACATCAGTGCTCTGAAATTTTCAACCAATTCACTGAGTAATAGCCAATAATAATAATCCGTGATTCAAAATAATTTATTTTAATACAGTTGAAATAGGTTGTAGTTTTCAAATTATAACGTTTAATTGGTTCATTCTTCACCTTGGCTGGAATTTTCGTCGCACTGTTGACACGGAGAAAACAAATCCCAGACGACTGCGACTGCGGCACCAAATTAGTGAGCGAGCCGCATTACGCGATGTCTTCATCCTAACAAATCATAAATAGGCACTCGGTAAACACGGCCACCCACCAGCCATCTTAATTGCCGAAAATATTATGTTTACTTATGCTTACCGTCTGAGGAGTGAGGAGCCTGTTTGTGTCTATAATAAAATCAAATTAATCATGAAACGTTAACTAGAACACACAGATTTGTTAAAAATATAACATGTGTCAATACTTCACAAGTATAGAATTTTGTGCATTATCAAAAATATCAGCCAAACTTGAAAATTTTAAGTATGTTTCAAAATTCATTTTAGTTTTGACCAATAATTCGATTTTAAATCGATTAACACTTGAGACGACCAAATCTTCAAAGAATCTTTAATTTTTATGGGATTTTTTTCATCGTTGCATGGGTGAACCGATTATCTTAAAACAAACGTTTTAAAACGAATTTATTTAATATTAATACGTAGCACCGTGTGATCGTTTAGTTATATAGTGCAGCTTTGTAATGTTGCAAATAAGACATTCTAGACATTTTATAATTTTAACTTATAAAATTACTCGAAGGATAAAGTTTTCTCATTCAATTTGCGTTATAAGGTTATTACAATACGGCGCAGCACACTTGACTGAAATCAATTTCAAAAACAGTGTTAAAGACCACTTGTCGCCGACTTTCAATTTGCATAAACTTAAATCCATTGCAGGAAACTTGGGGACACTTGGAGTGACCTCACTTCGTGAACTTTGTGAGGAATTACTCCTTGTTCTTACCTACGTACGGGATCATCCTTATGGCTCTCTGCACCACCACCGGCTGACTGAATTATATATCTACTTAAATACACATTTTGCTTGACTTCAAATAGACAATATTCTATTATATTTTAATTAATATATATATCATTATATATTTTTTTTAAAAGTTACGCAACATACATTCAAATAAACATGAATTGAATCAATATATTAATATTAACTGCATGTGAGTTTCAAAATTATGTTTCATTATTTAGCTCAAGTTATTAAGTCTCCTTTAAACAATCACGGTGTAATTTTCCACCTTGAATTTAGTACAATATCTGTACATTAATTATGTCTTCGGAAATAATCAAAACAAATGGTCAGAACCCTTTCAGGACGGGTGTTCACATGCAAGCCTCTTGGGCCCTCGGCCAGGGCGGGGGCGGCCGCCCCAGGCACAAAGCATCTCGTTAGTGGGCGGACGTGCCGCCCCCGCTGCCCCGCTTTTTCTGGGCTCCATTTCAACTCCATCGCAGACCTCTCTATGCCCCATAGCAAACGCATGTCGGGTGTGTGGGTTCTTGCAAATCAGAGAATGTATTGTGAACACTATAATTTTAAACGAGGTATTATCACATTAATGCTATTTAACAAGCTCTGAATTTATCATTGTAAATTAAAATAAACAGATTTTATATTAAAACTAGAAATGTTGCCCGTCACAGAATGACGTTTTCGGAGGCATAATTTTTTTGATTAATAATTTCTAACGCATCTAAAAAATAAAATTGGTACTTGTGTCAAGCTGACATAAACGGAAAATTTCTAAGAAGCATCAAAATTTGTTTTTTTGTAAAAGTTCTAAATTTGAAATTCTCGCGGTGAACAATAAAATCCTATAATTCGTACATATTGAAACTCGCTAAAGCATATTTTATAATTTTATTAAATTAGTTTATGAATAAAAATATTATCCTATCGTCTTGAAATTCGGCACATAGTTGCGGAAAAATTTACTATACTTACATGCAAAAAATCAGCGATGTATCTTTTAAGATATTCTATTGAAAACCAAAACATGAAACATACACACACACAATGGATATTATTATAGTAGATTTAAACACCTGCGCTATGCTCACTACAATGAATGTTTGTTTTGAAATTTTTGCATAGTTTAAAGCAAATAAAAACCAAAATTTATTGCACTAAGACTTTAATGCAAACTAAGCTTAATTTATATTTTTTATAATTAAAAAAAAAAACTAGTAAAGTAAACTACGCAATAACACATTTGATCATATGTCGATTTTTTTATTAAACGTCAATCAGATGCGTATTTATTACCCATTACGGGTTTATTATATTATTACTAATATGATTAAGCACATTAGTTCATACATAGAAGATGATTTAAAGAAACTCTCAGAAAAATATCAACGTGATTTGTGTGCGATTTGAACCCACATCCCCTGGCTTACATGGCCGGTGTACTAACCCTTGTACTAACGAATCACTTCACGATGATATTTTTCTGAGAGTTTATTTAAATCATCTTCTATGTATGAACTAATGTGCCTATAATACATATTTGATCATAAAATATTGATTTTTAAAATAAACCTGCCTGCACTAAATTTACTAAATAATAACAGCTAAATTATTTTTAAAATATGGTAGTTATGTTATGTTAATTCTTACATCTCACGAACAAAATACTTCATTTCAAATACTAATTATTTTATTTCGAATACAGTACAAATAATGACTGCATATTGCATTGACATTTTAATTTCATCTACCGGAAACCAGCCTCAGGCCCTGATGGTCCAAAATAATGAGAAGCGTCCCTCACCCTCAACAATAAATGATAAATCTAAAACCGCCCTCCTCCCTTACCCTTCGAGTAGGCATACCAAGTATTGTGGACTTAGTTAAAATCTGGATGTCAGATCTGAAGTATTCAATAATACGATGATAAACCTTTATTGTCACAAATACTTGAAATTGTTTTAAGCGAACAATTGTTATACGGCATCAGATTTTGTTTGTATCAATATTAATTATTTTTATATATTTTATGCGCCGATTTATGTTTTTTTTTTGTTTTCATGTTCTGAACCACAATTGTTATTAAAAAGAACACGACTTTTGAATCACAATTGTTATTTCGTTTTATTTTCCATTGATTCGATAAAGAGTTTGAAAAGAAATTAAACAGTATTGTAAAAACACACAGATTTTCAAGTTCACAATGTTTTAACGTGAGTTTTTAGTTGATGTGTTTTTACCCTTTTATTTCTTATTCGATGTATTCTGATAATGCCTGTGTTATTTGAATATCTTTACTTTAGTGATGATTATATCAATTTGCTGGTATTTTTAAAGTAATAAATAAATTATGTAATAATTTATACATTTTTGCTCATTTTATCAATGCAAGCATGCTTAACACTTTACTGGTCCGGTTTATTTGAACTCTAAAAACTGAGATACACGTTGCATCAATCAAAAGCTTTTTTTTTTTTCAAGAAATGATAAAAAATCAAGAATTAACTATATATATATTGATAATGATAACGTTCATTTTTTTCAAATATTGAAAATTGATTAAAGAAACTCTTAGAAAAATATAATCGTGATTTGTGTGGGATTTGAACCCACATCCCCAAGCTTACATGGCCGGTGCAATAAAACCTGTATAGGAAAAATCGTACTTCCTGTGAGACGGTCTTCCCGAAAAATCAATAATATAGATATATATATTATATAATCTCGTGCTGGAAAGCATGGAGTTTTCTTCTCAAATAATTTGGTGCAAGTACTTATCCAAATCCTGTCGAAACCGTTCCATTGCAAAGTCGAATTCCCTTATCGATTTGTGCGTCCAAGTTGGGTGCTCGGCGCGGATCGCGTGCAGACCCCTTGCCCTCCAAAACTTTTGCAGTTCCCCGAGAAGAAAAATGCTCAATATTAATTAGAATCTTCCGACTAGATCTCGCCGGGCGCTCTGCTAGATGGCTCGGAAAAATTACTCGATACCCTGGAGTAAGTTTTTAGAATAATAAATTGACGTCCGCACCGGTTGATTAAGTCCCCGAGCGGTGATATAGATGTTTCATTTATCTCATATTAATCAAAACGTATATAATATATTATTTCTGAAATAATTTGGATTCGTTCTCTGTTAGCTGAGAGAACTGAAGCACTTGGAAATAATTGGATAAAATCATATTTTATTTTTTAATTAATCAGATGCACAGATAAAATAAAAAAATATAATGATAATAATTTCAATAAGATACAGCACACTCATTGTATAAAATTTTAATTTATAACAAAAGTTAACAACTAGATTAATAATCTTTACATAATTTTATTGGTTAATTAGCCAACATATATATCATCAGGTTCTATCGATTGTTTACTAAGAAAAATATTCAGTCGCTACTATATAATATTTTATTTTATTTTTACTAGTATATAGTGCGAGTGCCTTAAGTTCCACTTTAAGCCTTACAAAGCTCTAGCTGCATCTAAATTGCTTACACAACATAAACATGTCTGCTGTTAACCACACATAAACATATATACCAACGTGTTGGGGGTGACCATCTTCCGGCACAGACACCCCATAAGAGCCTTCATTTAAGAGCATAATTACGTTTCAGTACAATTTTCAGACGTGCATGCAAACAATATTATACAATTTCTGTACTGAATTTGGTTTGCACGGTTGGTTTCTTTTTTATATAAAACTAATAACATATTTTCTAATCACTTAGTTTTCATATATGGTATATAAGATTTCACTATATATAATTATTTTTGTAAGTGGTATATTAAACTTGATTTTTTATGATTGATATAAACTGTATCAATCAATAAGATAAAATATATAATTTTTTGAAAATTATTACAGAATTCTTTTATTAAAACACTAGTTATTCAAAAAACCACTTATCCAATTACTGATATTACTTGTCAATCATCATATATAATATATATAAATTTGTCTTGTCTTAAAAATACCGATCTCTACTGTTTAGTACCGCTTTGTTTGTAAAGCTTTGTTTTTTCGCCTTTTCATTTAATTACAAAACTACAAGAACATCTTACAATAAACTGTACCCATTTAGAAAAATTATGAGTCCACTTAGTTAAAAAAAACATTTCGATCAATTAGAGCCCCTTGTACTGGCCTATTGGGGATTATTTGTTTGTCTGTGATAATTTCTGTCCAGCCTCGGCGGCGGCTCTCCCACTTGCTGTGTTTATTACAGCGCGAATATTAGCAAAGGCTTTTTGCAACGATTTACTGGGGTGCTTTCTAACATCCCCTACTGATGTTTTCTTTGGTTTGCAATAATTTTAAATTTTTGCAGGCCCACTTTCATTTCAATTAAAAAAACTGCGCATTTCGATTTAAGTATTCCGTAAAAAGCCTCCGTGATATTACAATGAAAACAAATTATATTTTGCCATTTTTTATGAGTTTACATCCAATTTTTTTTTTTATGAAACCTTTTAATAAAATTCATATTGAAAACAGATTTACTGTTATTTTTAATGCTTAAAACTTCATATTTATCAGCGTTATCGAGTAATCTGGATATGCCAGTTGATTGCGGTTATAATTTGCCTAGATACAAATATATTTAAAGAACATCAGAAGAAGCATGTATACAACATATTAATTAAACACTAATCTAGTTCTAAAATTTCACATTCGAACACACGGATCTTCAAAATCGTCGTTGAAAAACATGTTTTTTTTACCCTCACAAATTCAACTAAAAGCATACCAAGAACTACTTCTATAATATTTTCTCAATGTATAAATAACTAGTCAATATAGTCAATTTTCTTTTCTGTATATGTACATGTAGCATCACATACGTCCACAATATTTGACAATCGAAATCATTAATTATATTTTATATGGCTTTTGGTAATCTCTTTGTAAAATCTCCCTACTAATTTATGAAATATGATATTATGAATATTTAATAATATTTCCAAACAGTTTAATTTTTTCTCTTTGAAGACAAGATCCCTGTTCAGGTTTAGCTGCAGTGACTTCAGCGTGTCTCTGAAGGTCCCCCTAGCCGTCCAGTGCTACCGTTCCATCGTAAATAAGATGAGTCAATCCCAGGAACTGTTTGACTTCTTTGTATTTTGGCAATAGAGCATGATTGCTACCTTCCGTATCGGTGTTTACGCTTTATTTGCTGAAGGAAACTCAGTCATTTATGAAAGCTTTCTTTTATACAGAAAATGAAACAAAACAAAAAAACACGCTTTCACATTGAATTTTCATTATTTGTGTAATTTTTTAACAGGAAATTTATTTTCATGCTTACTCAGCTAAACATACTTTTTATAAAAAAAATTTCATATACACTATTATTAAAAAAATATATAATCTTAACTTCAAAATTAAAAGTAAATATTGGTCAGCACTAATAAGCGTCCCTACAAAATCACTCATAGATAGCGTTTATCATTCGTCAGTCTGATTCTATCAAACCTTTATGGTTAATGCCAAAACTGTATCTCTAGTCCACGTTCGAACAAAGTAGGATTGAGTTTTAATATTTAGATGCATCAATATCCTCTTTATTTAGCTGGCATAATATTAACATAAATTAGTTACACGAGACATTTGATAGACTAGAGCTGTGACAAGTAGACGGTTTACTGTAAAATTATCAAAAAATTTATAACACTAGGAAAAAAACTCTAATACAATCTACTATAATAATAGCCATTGTGTGTGGGTTGGTGTGTGTGTGTGTGTGTTTCATTTTTTGCTTCTCTATGGAATATCTTAAAAGATACAACGCTGATTTTTTGCACGTAAGTTTAGTAAATTTTTCCACAGCTATATGCCGAATTTCAAGACGATAGGATAATATTTTCATTCATAAACTAATTAAATAAAACTATCAAATATGCTTTATGTACGAATTATTTGATTCTGTTGTTCACTGCGAGAATTTCAAATTTAGAATTTTTACAAAAAAACAAAATATGATGCTTCTAAGAAATTTCCAGTTTATGTCAGCTTGACACAAGTACCAATTTTATTTTTTAGTTGCGTTAGAAATTATTAATCACATCATTAATAACTTAAAATGCCTCCTAAAAAAATAACACCGTCTAAGCACAGCAAACGTAATTAAAAAAAGAATAGCACAATTGAACGTGATAAAGACTGCATCTAATAAAGAACAGTGCAGTGAAAGTGATTCGATGTTTGTGACACGAAATGTGATATTTCCTAGAATGGCTTTGCTTTCAAAATTAATATCCGGATATTAAAAAAATATGTGTACAAAATATTCATCTAATTGTCAGCCAAACATATGTTCAAACACTATTGCATCGTTCATCGAATACATCATTTTATGACGGGCTACATTTCTAGTAAATAAATAAAATTGGTAGATTGTAGGGTCTCGTGGCTCCATAAATCAAACTGTTACTTCAATATATTATACCTACAATATTTCCAATATATTTTTTATACATTTATCGGAGCAGTTGTAAACCACTTGCGCAGTTGTAAAATTCCGTTGAGCACAAAACAAAAAGACTCCACACTTAACACAATCCATTACGCAAAACACCGCAGTAGCGGGCACTAATCCTGTCGGGGGCGTCGGCGGGCAGCGGGGCGCTAAGCCGGGGCAGATTTATGGGGCAGTAATGGGGCCAAGTGGCGGGGCAAATCACCGTTTTGTCGCCCCGCGCCGGTGACCTCCGGCCCGGGTAATCAATTGGGATTTGTTCGTTTGCCTGTAATGTGTTTTCGTGGTGCGACCGATGCACTCGCGATGGATTAATCCGCCCCCGCCCCGCCAGGCGTAAATTTTGGATTATTGTAAACAAGGGACGGCCTTTGAGACTGTAAGCGAACTGCTCGCTGCTTTTGTGTAGAATAATTTTACCTTATTTATTAATATCTGCATCGTGAAAAATTTCTACACAGCGTGTGTGTATTTGTGTGTCCAACATAAAATTGCATTTTCCTACAGGACTCAATAAATCAAAACTTAAAATTTACTAAAATTAATAGTTTTTTTTTTAAATGTGTCTATACAGGAAAAATTAGGTTATATAAAAAAAAACACTATATGTAAGGTAATACACTTATTTCGCAAAAAAAACCTGCATATTAACATTTTTACTAACGTCAAAAATGAAAATTGACTGCCGCATTGTTTCACGATTTTTTAGAATTTGTAGACTTTTGACTGCATTAAAATACATGAATAATGGAAGTAATGCATTTCATGTTATTACCAAATTAGCTTCAACATGTTTCAATTTAAAACAACTCGACATTCATTGTGCACTTATAAGTAGTAAACCTTCGCAAAAGTATTGTGACATTCACAATACGGTATGACTATCGCAAGCCATCGGCTCCAAACCCATTCGTAGTGTTTTAATATATTTTTTATATATTATAAATAACACAAATGAATAAAATATAATTTTAGAATTCAACAAACTAATCTAAAGCAAATATTTGAATATGCCGTTGATATCATATTTTTACAAAAGTAATATTCATTGCTTTTAAACAGATATTTTTATTACTTTATTTAAATTCAATGAATATTATTACTCTCTAGTAAAATACATGCAATTTAAAATTACTATTAATATCTTGTCATTTTTACGATTTAGTCGAAAATTAGACAGTAAGAACTACTTAATTTATTTTATTTTTCTTGTAATAAAGAATGTTTTATACATTAAATAACAATCCATTAAAGCTGTTATAGTAAGCACATGTTCAATTTATTTTCATTGATTAATTTGTATGTATAAAAAAACCGCCTTTGGGCGATGTTCGTCATCATCGCTTTATAAAACAGTTGACTGTGCTTGAATTTTTTGGCAACCGATGATTGTATTCAGCTATCATTGATTGAACCGTGCTGCATTATTTGTTGAAATTTCCGAAATTTCACTTTTGATATTTGGTATCAAGATTTTGAACGAAGACACTTCGACAGATGATGGCCTCAGTACCGAGATCGAAACATCGCAAATTATAGCAAAAAAAATACAGCTTCTAAAAACAGTTGACAATGAAGCACCTGCATATAACGACACGTAAGTGAGTGCATCGGTGCACGTTTCATAAAATTTTCAATAGGTTGAAAAGCGCAATTGCATTTGGTGGTGAGTGCGGCGAGGCGCAGTTGGGCGGAAATAGAGTCGCTCATTTATCGCACTCGATGACACGCGACCTGCGGATTTGCCGGGACGGGGCTCCCACCGCACTGCCTCGGCAATGCGGCCGTCGCAGCCTTTGCCGCACTCCCTCAAGAAACTACCCTTACCGTGAACATTTTCACAGAATACACGTAATTGCTTTTTACAAACAATTCTTCGTGCAGCTTTTATCCACTCTCAAAAGTCAATGCAGCATCGAAAATGTAAAAATGATAAATCACTTTTAAGTATTGGTAAATATTTTTTTACTGCTGTAGGAATATTTTTTTTTAAAAATATATCTGGATAGAAGAAATTTAAAAATATTGAGAAATGTTCAATAAAAAGTTTTTTTACATCAAAACCTAGTTTGATAATGATTAAGTACATTTTTTAAAATATTGAAAATTGATTAAAGAAACTCTCAGGAAAATATAATCGTGATTTGTGTGGGATTTGAACCCACATCCCCAAGCTTACATGGCCGGTGCATTACCAATTATACCAACAAATCACTGGTACTAAGCAGGAATTTTTAACAATCATATCCTATAAGTGAAACAACGTACTTATTATGCCATTTTAATATTGTTATATTAATATATAACCTAGTTTAACACTTTTTTTTTAAATATATTATTTTTGTAGTTTTACATAACACCAATAATGATTTGTAAAATCAATATTGTACATTTTTTTAGTTTGTTAAAAACATTGAAATATAATTTACACATACACATCGATAACAGCAACACAAGTAGTCATTTAATAAAATTTTACAAAGCACACAAAAATTGGTTCACGCAACAAACATCTCATTTGATTTACTAAGCATGAGAGGATCTCTCATAATTATACATATCTCAACAATTATATCGTCCACACAGTAACTCACTTTGATTACTTGCAGCCAGACCTTTAGATTAAATTCACGATATTCTCAAGGTATCAGGACTTCTAGTGCAGCGAGCACCGGCACCGAGCCTGACCCAGGGCGTCGGGCGAGGATCACACAAAGGTTCCCCGCTCGGGTCCTGTCCGTGAGGAAGACGCTCTCCTCCGCCACCCGGCTGGAACAGTGAAATTAGTTTCGGCTGAATGAACGCCATAATAGACCAGTGTTTCGGCAAATTATACCCGTCGCGCCCCGGGTTGTTTGGGCGGGAGAGGGTGGGGGCGGAGGCGGCGGGCCCCGAGGATCAGCCCGAGAAGGGAACAGGATAAGATGCAGGAGTAATACCCCAAGTTAACACCAAGGCATTCGTTTATTTTTCGTATATTTTTTTTAATCTACACAACAGATAATCAAATATAATCAGTATAACATTTGAAGGACAAAGTCATTTTTGACGTAAAAACTACTGGCTTATTTTTTTTAACAAAAAATATTATAGTCCAAGTTTTACTTGAAGTATGTATTAGTTCATAATTAGTAGTTTTGTTCAATTTAAAAACATTACATAATATGTGGAATTTCAGAAGTGTTTCGTTGTTTAATTATTACGATACTTAGTTAAATTTATTTTTATGTATAGCATCAGCATAAAAACGTCCAAGCTCTTAGTAACTTATCTTTATGAACCAATAATCTTTTACATTTCAAGTTTTTCGTATGAAGAGGCAAAACATATTTGAGAATCTTCTTTTTTGATTATACTTCCATAATGAGTCCATTCATAGCTAATTTCAAAGTTATCAGTTAGTACTTTAAGAAATGACATACATATTTTAAAATCAATTTTCTCATTTCTCGTAAGATTTTACAGTTTGGGCATCAACGTTGATAGGGCATAAAAAATTTAAACCTATGCTTGCGAATTTGGCGAATATCCGAATTCTTCATATAATGATTAAATTTAATACAAATTATGTGAAGTGTTATAAAAACAGTATTTGACAAACTTTATATAAAAATTATTATTTTTTCTGTAAATGTTCAAAATACCCAACACCCCTATACAGACCAAAAACATGGTAACTGAATTTCACGTAGGGGCAACATACAGCAGGATGCTCTAATGATAATTTCATTTCACTAAGTGTAGTAGTACACGGGTATAAATCTAATTAAAATCCTGAAATTAAAAGCACTATCAAAACTTTAATGCCCCGCCGGGTCAGAGCGGCCGCGCGGGGGCGGGGGCGGGGGCGAGGATGGGGGCGGGGGCGGCGGGGCGGCCGTCTTGTCTGCATCCTCATTACACGGCGACTCCTGTTGTCGAACAATCAATAGAATTAATTTTGGTTTGCCCGCCCCCGCCCCCGCCCGGGCCCGCCGCCTTCGTGGCCGGCCGGGTCTCAGCGTCTAGGGCGGCGACCGACGACCTCCGGCATGAGAACCACATCCAGTTCAGTAAAAAAAAACATAAAAAAATATATTACATATATTTACTGTATATGCCTTCGATTTGTCAATATGTGTTTATTCACATTAACTTGTTACTGGTTGTATAAATAAATTGAAATCACCGATATTTCTGCATTATAAAAAAAGGATTTTTTATGCGTACCAATACTGCTAAACCGTACGATAGTTCAAATCAAATTCATATTCAATCCTTTAAAATAAATCAACATGTGTAATAATAAAAAGATTTAGAAATGTGAAATGAGTGAAATAAGGTTATAAAATGTGTAGTATTATATTTATTTTTGTAATCAAAATCCTGGTGATCGTCAAATAACAAGATGCACGGTTCGGTTGCATTTGTAATCCGGCCCATTTGCCGCCCCTGCCCAGGGCGGAATCTTCTCCGCCTAACGAAGTGGTTTGTGCGGCCGCTCTGGTTAGGCACTTTCTATGAATACTCAAAATGCGCACCGCAGATCCAGTGCTTCCCAAATGTAGCCCCGGGCCGATAGTTTGTCTGAGGTGATCCCGCGGTGGCACCTCTCGGTGGGGCGCTGCGGCTTGGGCCCCGTCTTCGCCGCGATGATGATGATCGAGACGACACAAGAGCCACTTGTTTTATTTTAACCAATATAATTATACTATATTTTTTATAACGAAATAGTTAACTTGAAAAAACATTCAATACATGCAATGCTATACCGTTCAAAATATTTTTGCTGTAATCTGTAATTACACCAAAAGTTTATGCATAGAAAACATTTAGTATTGGTTTCGTTTTATGAGTATTTTTTAATCGTTAAAAGCTGATATGCAGAAAATAATAATAACTTTATAATAGTCCTATTAATAAGATTAATCAATCGTAGTGTATATATGAGGGAATGTATCTGAATCACGAAATTTATAAAAACCTTTGAAAATATTCCATCGAAATGCCCGCCGGAACAGCCGCACGAATTGCAGCCGCAAACTTTTCACTCGCCCCCGAACAGTCTGCAATAGAAACGCACTCCGTTCATAGCATCACAAAGGAGCTTTCAATTTTTATGGGCTCCCAATAAATACAGCCGGCGAAAATTCGGCGATACAAACTTTCTTCGGTACAATATCGGTGCAGCTCTCTCCCCCGGAGCCCGACCTCGCAATTATTCCATATTCCGTGTCCAAGTAGATAAAAATGTCGAATACAAAAACTTCAATAGAACTAGTGGGAGGTTTATGGGCTAGGGGGCCCTGCCCGAGGCACCTCGATGTATTCTAATATCTGTCATATTATTCTGATCACACTCGGCTAGAGCGGGCATGTGTGTCCAGGGGACGGCGAATCAAAAATATCCATAAATTTCACTCAACTATCTTCGTGTTTATTTTTCTATCTAATATTACTCGGAAATATAGAAGAACATCCAGAAATTATTCAACAACATTCATAAGCTTTTTTACATATAAAAAAATCAGTTAATTGTATATATTTACAATAATTTATTTTTCAAAAACTATAAAGTATTAAAGTAAAAGAAGTTCATAGTAAAGTATAGAGTATATATATATATATGTTTAGTACAAATAAAATAAAGTTAAATCATTTAAGAGTAGGCGTCCGTGTTGCTTATATACATTTAAGGCTGTACGTGCTATGTATTTTCAGGCAAGCTATATAGAATACACTATTAACACTTTAGTAATCCTCTAACGGAAGTGGAAACCAGCGAAACTGACGAGGGTAGCTTAACGCACGGTGGCTCTGGGGCGGTAGAATAAAGTACTAAGTGAGAGGCTGGCCGCCATTTTAAAATTGTGACTTTTCTGGAGGCTGTGCGGGGTGAAACCGTAATTTCCTGTGCCGCTACCCCCGCCCCGAGCTCAGGGGATGACAGCTGCTGCCTTGGGTGTGATCTGCCATATTCATAAAAAGGGAATAAATTAATAGGAAATGCGATGAATTTAGATTTCTACAAAGATTTTTTATAATAGTTCTTTATGAATTAATTTTCATATGTTTTTCATATATTTTTTAAAAAATCTTTCAAAATAAGACATGTCGTTATATAAATATATAAATGGTATATATATAATTACACATAGACAGCTCTATTAATTCTTCATGATGTTTTTGACTACTCTGTCACATACGTAGTGCTAGCATACTCTCCCAACACGTAGGCAACTTTTTCTACCCATAAGTGAGTTCGCAGGTCCCCTCTCCCATCCGTCCTCCCGCCCTCCAGTATTGGCGTATATCTTTTCGCTTGTCCGATTTGCATAGAACCGAAAACTTTACAATCGCATTCGCCTCATCAGCCGAGGGGGGCATAATAATTCTTCTTTCCTTTTTGTGCCCCGGGCCCGGCTTAGCGATACATAAATTTCCCGCTCGGTCATCCCTTTAAAACAAGTCGTAGTATGACCCGGAGACTTGCCCGTGGAATCATTGTACTCTTGCACGGTATACTTTGGGAACGGAGAAAAAAAATCCGATCACTTTGTTACAGAAGAAATCCCTTGATATATAGCATAATTATTCAAGTTATATATTTGCTTTATTAATTCATTTTCTTTTTCAAATGTATTCAATAAAGAAATCAATTGCACGACATTTACAAAATCACAACTGCATGTAGAACTACGATACTGCACGGTGCGTAGTACTTGTATCAACGTATATCAATTTTCATGGAAATACGTGTTGGCTATAAGATTTTATAAATATAAATTTTATATTTTCACACAAGGAAACATTCCTTAAAAAATCTTGATTCTGAAATATTAATCTTTTTGTATTAGTGTATTTTGTATGCAAAACCAATAACTGCTAATCAACACGTCGTACCCACATTATTCCTATGAGATATCCTCCACCCTGTCATCTCTCCGTATCTCGCTCGGCTGTCACCCCCGGCACTGCCTGTCTTCAGATAGCCGCTGGTCTCCGCCCCTCGCCCCGTCCCCTGATGCTGGAGAGCGTCGTGATAGCGCCGCACTAGATTACCGGCGGCTTAGGCTGCAGGTGTCTCCGGGGACTCACCTGAGGCGAGACTCAAAGCGTGGGTTTTTGGTGGTTAACGTGTGAATCGTTTTGCAGATTACAACACCTTGCCTGTTAATAGAACCCTACCCGATAAAACAAAATTGTTTTATTATTCCCATACAACCTTACACAATATATTCCTTTCATATAATTTTCGACTAAGTAACTTATAATCAATTTTTTAAATTAAAATTTCACTTAATGAATTTGTACTAATAGATGTCTAGTTGTATTTTTTTATATAAATATATTATATAACGCCATGCTTTCTTTCAAAAAAATTGCTGATGCTCATAATTGGACTTTTGAAAATAATTAAATGTAAACAGGAAGGATCTTAAACCGCTTTCAAAAGACTACACAAGTTACATGAATGCACTTTCCTAGAGTTACATTTTTTTCAGAATAGCTGAGAGATTGAAATAAAAATAAATAAACATTTTGACAATGCGAAAACATCCCTCGGATCCCCGCGGGTGCACCCGGCTGGGGGTTGTCCCTCGTCCCTCCCCGGAAGCCCTATCGCCTGGACGTATTTTAGAAATTTGACACAATACATTGAGTCTCCACGAGACAGCGACCGTTTCACGTACCGCGCACAACTTTGACTGTTAAATCTTGGCTGGAGACGCAGCCACTTGAATATATAGAATTCACAAGCCTGCTGAGTTCTATTGAATAGTTTGTTATAATATATTTACCAGGTAAGCTGATTATGAAAATATATATATGCTATTACAAATACATTGAATTTTGTTCTGTTTCTGGTGAATTTGCATTTTAATTGCTTTCAATGTCCATTTTAGATTAACATTAAAATGCGAATGCAATATTTAAAAATACTACTTTACTATTAAATTAAAATGTTGAATCATAATTTCACCATTTAAATCTGTACAAACTAATTTAACATAATAAACATCTTAAGTCATCTACGTCCACATTTGCATTGTAAAGTTGATTGATTATTCATAGTAAAATTGCCAAATAAAAAATCATTGGGACCACATCGATGAAATGTATCCTTTTTATTCCAATCAACATGGTACCTAAACATTAGAAATCACACCAAGACTGAGTGTTTTTTGAGCTGGCCGCATTTACTGTGCGCACATATTTACTCAAGCGCGCTGACGGAGCCATATGTACTGTTGTCTCTTCGCTGTCAACATGCTAAGGGGCGGGGGCGGAGGCTTAGGGGGGCACCCCGACAAAGGACTCTCGGGGCTCTTGGTCAGTGGTGGACATACTTAGCTTTTGATTGCGATTAAATACCCGTTTAAAATCACATTTTGTAACAAGTTTTTATTTATATTTACTAACACCGCAAACACTTTATACGCAAACATAATGTCTTAAAACTGTTGCTCCATGATTCTGATTTATTTGTTTTGGTTGTATCAGAAAAATATATAAAAATCATATGCATATATATATATATATATTTTTTTTTTCTATTGTTCGACTGCCAATGAGGTGCTCTGGGTTATTTTTTTACTCATTTATTTCCTCCGAGTAGTATCACTCAACACAATGAATAACGTATAACCGATACTGAATTATCTATGTTAGGCATGGCGATCTCTGCGTGAAGGGTGGATCAGAGAGCCTTGGGGGCGGCAGGGTTGGGGGTTACATTATTGTCGCCAGCTCCTGAAGAGGGTTGACGAGGATGTGCCGGACTGTTCGGCGCATTTATTAGGTCTCATTATCTGTAAATAAATCAACAGTTAATTATGGTGAGGTTGAATGAGGCTAAAGAAGCCATTATGTAAGCTTATTTTTAGTTGAATATACTAGGCGTGAAATATTAACAGAACATTGAACCTTAATTTATTATACATTATAATTTTAAATATTCAATCAGCAATTTTCACATTCCAGGACTATGTTTCCTTGCAATTAATTTTTTTGTAAATTTGATAACAAATATTTATGCATATAATACAAAAACACATAAAATAAATGCTATTTAACGTGACGGTATTTAAAGTAATCACTATTTGGAATTATCTATTATATGTAAGTCGTGTGAAGTTGTTAATATTTGCTTCTCAATACGTTAAAATAGTAAAAAAATATTCGCAGAGTATCCGTACTATCAAGGTAATTCAAATAGCAGTGAGTCCCATTTTTAGCAAACTAACGACAATAAATCTTTGCTTTGTGTGCATAACTTTGTATTTTTTCCCATACAAATTGAGAATAAGATATGTTTTTGTGTGGTAATAAAATTTGAATACAAAACTACACCGCCAAGCTCTAGCCTTGCAAAAAACCCGTCTGACTGCACTATCGGCGAAATTTCTCTTGTGCGGCGTTGTGGGTGCGCGACGGTCATCGATTCACATCCCAGCGGGGGTCGTGGGGCGTTTTTTATTCCAGATTTATCTAGCCGGCCCTGGTCAGCCATACATCCTCGTAAGGGACAGTAAGCCGAGGCACCCTGGGAAATAACTACACTATTCATTTGTTACATTTTTTACGATCTTTTGTGGTTGTCTTGGATGCAACATATTGATAGCACTCTATGCGGGAATATTTTAAGCAATTAATTTGATTTTGTATAATAAGCAGATATAAGTTTTTTTATAATACTAAGTATATTTATTATATTTGTTCGCTGCATTATTAGTTTATTTTTTTATTCTGCAATATAATGCGAACTGGAAATAGGTTTGTAAAACTGTTGTGTTGACTATACAAGCAAATCTTTTTTTCAGTCTGAAACCTCTCGAGAATATTTTTTAATACTGCTAATAAAAACATTTATTCCGCATTTCTTGCCGAACTATCTATATAGAAATGATATCATAATACATCTAATGCACCCTATAGTGTCCGATAAACAGATCTCAACCGTAAAGAATCAGTTAAGGGGGCAGTGCTGTTTAGCTCACCCCCGGACCACGTGGAGTCAGGACGCACGTGCTCCCTTAACTTTATTTAATTCTCAGAAAAATAATTCTTCTCTGAACACAAATCATACAAGCTATGCCTGGGGTTGAAAATTCGTGTCGCTAGCAATAATGTTATACTAAAATATCTGACCTTAAAAAATACATTCTTATTTTTATGTCGAATTTATTTTAAAATTTAAATTTTATAAAATATATATTCAATACCGCGAATTAATATATTGTGAATTCTCGATTATAAATCCGAAGTTAAAATAAACCTATTTGAAAAGGCACAAAAAACCTGAATGTATATTTCTGTACAAAACCCATGCTGATTATACCTCATCAGAATTCCGTTCATATAAACTCGAAACTGGCAACTCTATTATTGAAGAAACTTCAACAAGTTTTTTTTTCAAAAGCTTTCATCTCCGAGTACGTGGGAACGTGCGCCATACGTAGAGCGATTGAATTCTTTTTATTATACGCCAAGCGAAATAACTGCTACTCAGCCACTTAAAATTGCCAATATATTTCTTTTGGTAATATTGTTTGTCGACATTATACATTTGGAGACACTTTAATACTACGCGTTATACCAGCGGAGACGTCGATTCCCCTCTAATAGGTCCATGGAAACATAAATCTTTTTCTTTCTGCTTCGTTCAAAACAGGAAAATGATACATTTATTTTAGCATTCTTCGTTTATTTTTTCGAATGAAACGTTTCCTCAAAGCATTTATGGCCAATAGACCCACGTACAATATTCACTTTACTTTATTTCAATGGGCATTTAGCTGCATACAATAACGGTTATTGATTATTTTCGCAAATTTTACTGTTATTGACGACCATCTAACTGAAATCTAATTCTATAAATTCTAAAAGACAACAAAAAATAAATCACACAAAAAAAGCACTCTTATCTTTATATCAACGAGTATATGCCTTTTTTCTTTAAATAAAGTTAAAATACGATTCCGTAATATTTTTTTATCTAAACGCCATATTTACTATTTTTATTATATATGTCGTATATATATATTATTTTTCTGTTGTTGATTTTGTTCCAGTCACTTTGGTACTAAGAGAAACTAATCGCATCCTAAAATATTTACGGGAAGGCATCAATTGGAATTACTGCGACCGATATCCGGACCTCGGGTCAGTGGCGTGTTTGCTCACGCGTTCCCCCGGGCCTTGCGTCGGGTCCCAGCCAAGCCAACAGTTGCTATTTCTAGAACAATCCTCTCTAATAACAATCAAATACTGTATTTTCTATATAGAAAACTCTAAAAGTATTTATTTATATATGTTTTACAGCTGCCATTTACTACGTAATTCTTAGAGAGCAAACCAAATTTTTGAAATTTTAAAATTACAAAATATTGATTTGTAGTTTATTTTTCGTCCAACGTATTATTTTAATTAAATTACTTTCATACTACGTCATTACAAAAATATGTATCGAGTAAAGAAATACTACGTTAGAGCTTTTAATTCAAAGTATACTTGAACAAAGAATTTGGCACCTTAGTAGAAGCGATTCTCTTCACTTCACCACAAGCACGAGCCCTGTTGGCTAATTACAAACCTGCAATGACTGTCTCTCATCTCCACAGACTACACCGCGAGAAAGATCATAGTGTGTTGTACTCTGCCAAACTAAAATAACAACTGCATTTATTTTATTAGGTGTACTTGTGGGGTAAAAATTTAATTTAAAAAATAAAATGCTCGTTTAATATGTATAATAAGTTTTTTAAAAAGTATCACAAGGAATTGTTGGGAAGTGAACTATCAAATAAACAATTTAATTGTATTCGTTGCTAGTTATATACATTGCGTGATTCTTTTCGATCTTAAATAAACTAATAATGTTTTTTATCGTTAAAAAAAAATTGTTGCTTCATAGTCCTTCTGTCAATCCACTTTAACAATGATTGTATTTTTTAATGCAGTTTGTATTTGCATCAGTTTTTGATTAAATTAAAACAATTTACATAGTGACAAAACTGCATGCATTTGTGAAGAGCTACTCAGTATATAAAAGTAAGAAGTCATTATTGATTCATTATCGCACCATTGATTATATCGATTGAAAATGAACTGATTGAATTGCAGCTCGTGCTCAAATATACATTATTCACTCAGCGCTAGAAAAATTAAACCCAAGTAGAAACTAGAAATTTAGTTAAAATAGTTGCGTATTGTTAAAACTAATTGATCAGGGTTGTCGCTGTCTATACAAAATATATTACACAGTGTATGGCGGGGCTCGCCAGATAGTCTGCTCGGTGGCAGCGATTCTTACTTTACGATTTGCGTCTGGGAAGCGCGCGAGGGCCCGGGGCGCCGTCCCTGGTCTGCGCTGGGGAGATTGTAAAACTTGTTAGTTATACACGCATTCCTACGTCTTTCGGCTGTACTCGTTTGAAATATATCGGGGTACAGCATTGTCTACGTGTAATGCCGGCTTAAATTGGGAATATGCAAGAGATACGTTCGGCTGCGAGGAATAATGAGGCGATGTCTGCTACAGATATCTGTCAATACTGTTCTTGCGAATTATAAAACTTTATTAATTACTATACAATCCTTTTGTGTTATCAATGTGTAAAATAATTAAATTTAATACGCTTCGATTGTAAGTTTGTTTTCGGTTAGTTTTTAATGTTAGTTTCAGCATTTAGAATAAGTTGTATTTAATACAATTTTATCTGGGTCCATTAGCGCGCTGATTACCCTTTCAGCGAATTTCCCTGATAGTGCATATTTACTGCGACACCATTACCTCCCTGACCCTCACTTATCGGCCAAAAACCCGTAACCGCTATCTCCAAACTACACCGCTACGTAGTGCGGACTATCTCGTGAGTTCTGCACCTTTTTGGCTGTCCAACAAAGGTCCAACAAATTGCGAATCTGATTGGACCGGTGGCCGTCCGGTCCCGGGCGGAAGAGCGGCCGGAACCGGGCGGGACGGCCGGCGCGCGTCCCGGCCCGGCGCCCCTCCGGACTCCGGCACCCTTTGTGGTGGTCGACTCTACATTTAGCTAATCTCCCTCTTTGTCGGGGGCTATGGATATATGAACATTTTTCCGAGCGCGTCGGCTCGATCAAAGCGCCGAGTGAAATGCGCGCCTTTTTGCAGTCATTTCCCCCAGAATTGCATCGGCGTCCGCCACTTGAGGTATTTTTTTAATAGTTCTATTATAGACAGTAAATATTAATTTTTACATAACTACAAATATATTTTTAAATAAAATTCATTTCAAGATTTATTTTTTTATTTGGTAAATTTACAATAGTTATTATGGCTAAGGTTGTAGTAACACAGCGTGTGGCTATTCCCTGATCTTGCGCGCAGGTTATGGGGCTTACAATGTGTGCTAAAACTTAGGTGGTAGCGTACATGTATTTATTTAAGTAATAGTTTATTTAAATGTGTGAAAATACCCTTTTTCTGCATATAAAATAAGTATACTCAAAAAAACAGGTATTCAATAAAATACTATAACTCAAATCGTATCAATTTTATCATTAAAAAATATAATTTTTGAAAAGATTCGTTTCTCAAATTTAAATTATTTTGATAATCAAATCGAATTAAATAGAACGAAAAAAATTAGTTTTATCTGTTTATTCATCTATAATAGCTTTAATTGAACTTATGAATAATAGTGCAGATCGTTTTGTTGCATTACGGCGTATACCACAAACCTAAAAAAATGTAACCTAGCGAATTATACTGGCAGTCAAAACATGTCAAGTACACTCACAGCAATATTTCCGAATATTTCCTGTATTTTTTAAAATTTAATTTATAAGCTTTAGGCGTTGCATAATAATAGTTATTTTCACGACTTCAAAAATAATTTTAATACAATTAAACATTTTTTTCAGTTGAGACGGCTGAATTCGGCCGCCGCTGCGGTCGCTAACTGCGCGCTTCCCCTTTACAATCCGCATTTTTATTTGAGCGCCTCCACGGCACGCTGTGTAAACACCGCCTTTCAATATTAGCTCCGTTCAAATCTGTTTGACAATATTTTTCTTTGATAAATGGAAATAGAAACACCGGCTGGGTGTCTTTTGGTGGGCCGCCTCCGTCTTGCGCCGGCTCCCGGCATTGTCGTCCACTTTTCATTTGTTATTTTTGACGTCTGCAGTTTTTCCAAAGACAACTTTTTGTCGGGCGATTTTTCAAGTTTTTTGACGTCTGGTCGTTTGTCTGAGTAATTAATATGCAGTCGATTTGCAAAGCCAGCTGCTTCGTAAATCGTTTTTTAATTAACTGTCTAAACTTGCTTTGTTGTGTCTATAAGAAAATTAATTTAAGTAATATTATTCATTCTTTTAATTTAATATGATTTAAGCTACGTAAAATAATATCAAGTATAACACGAATACTTAACTTCATAAATGAAAAGTAGAGCAAGTAAAGCTTAGTTCAATTCGAATTTTTTCTTTACAATTATTTTTTATTTATATTTTCTGAGCATTTGTACCTTTTTTTTATCATGTTTATCTTGTTCATTAATTAAAAACAGCTTATCTATATGTCTTTTTGTATATTATCTGATGCAACACAAAATATTGCCAACAATTTAGATACACCACCGTTTCTAAATGTATCTGAAATCTTACAGAAATATACTTTTTGCTTAGATCGAAATATATATATATTTTTTTTTTAATTAACAAAGTATATTTTCACGGCAAAAAAGCGATATTGTGAGGCACAATGGGAAGTATATCGTCAAGCAAGCTTCCCCCAGAGTGAAACTTCACACAGGAGTCCGGTCATTCCTCCCATACATCAGGCATCATCTGTCGCGCCTCCTCCCCCCAGATTTCAATTGTAATTAACATTTGAGCCATTAGCGTAATTAAAATGGCGCTTATCAACCTACGCGAGTAACGCAATTTAATTTTTACCAATTAAATCGTATGAAATATTGCAAACTTGTTCAAAAATAAACAATCCCAATGTTCGTAAACGTGTAAAATACGATTTTGAATATTTTACCCTAACGTTTGAATAGTGAAAATTGAGTTGTATGTTTTGAGATCATTGACTTTCACAGTGCTTTTTCTAAAAATCCTTAACTTATAATAAACATTTTATACATACACATTTGCATCGCCATCATCTGCTTAACGCTTCATGTTAAAAAATAAAAATTCACTATGTATTACTTTTAAAACTTATAGCCATACCAACTTCATTGCATTAAATAATTGTATTTCACAAAAAATTATCAAAACAGAACTTTTAGGCAAAAAAAAAGTTATTTTAATCTTCAATAAACGGAATTGAACTATCTCAAAACAAAATCATCTAGATATTTTTTTATTTATTTGACTCACTGATATTTTATTTCAAAATAGTTTTTATTGAAAGATATTTTGGTTATCATTTCGGATACGTTGAAATTCGTTCCGGAATATTCTCTTATCTGAAATAATAATGGGCCGTTTCAATCCGAGATGTCCCATCATTCAAAGATGCCCGCCCATCTGTCCCTGTTTTGGTGCTATTTCGCAATTAGGATCGCAGAAAGGCGCCTAAGAATTTGCGCCCGGCACAAAACGCGCGACACATTATCGGGATGGCTCCGAGCCGGCCCGAGATTGCTTTAATTCCGCTTAAATCTTGGTACAAATTAAGTGAAATTAAGGCAAATCGCACAGACGCTTAATTAAAAGGGATGTAGGCTGGACCGGGAGCCGGGAGCTGTGACGTAATGGCGGAAAGAACTTTGCTTCGGCGAGGGTCGACGCCCGGGATGCGCTGCAACTAATGATATAATACTAATTCGTTTATGCCTTCAGAATTCAGTTAAAGAACTTTCCCTTACTATTTACGCTTTTCAGTGGGGATAAATTTCTAGTTTGTTTTTCACTCGTGAGTCTATTTTGTTTTGTAATACTTTCTTTGTCGACAACGCCATCAGAATACACCGACAAAAACCAATGATTTTTTTTTTTAATTTTTATTATGTAATCATATTTATATGATTGACGTGCACTGTAACTAGAAACAACCACTGTGTTCCAATTATTAATGCAAACATGAATATTATCATGAAAATCATCAAATCAACTTTAAAATATGATTATTTTTAATGCTTGTTAACCTGTTGGCAGTGACAAAAGTCGAAAAACATAAATGCACATGATATTAAACTAATCGTTATTTAATCGAATTGGATTTGGTTTCAAATTAAAAAAATAAATATATAATGTCACCACTGCTTTGATTTTTTCTGGTTTACACAATAAACTATAATTAAAGGAATCTCTTAGGGTAAAAATCTTAATAAAATCGGCCACAGTCATTGATAATGATAATAAACGGATCTTGAAAAACGAGAAGTGATTGGTCACTGTAGGTTAACTCAAATTTAAAGCAAAGATTATAACGAACATACTTTATCACATTCGCACGGTGGTATTATTGTGCAAGGTGGATTTTCTAATCAGATATACAAGCCGAGCCGCCATCGTACACTTTCAAGAAAAACATCACCATTAAATTGATTATCTAATCAGCGTCTCAAACAAAATGGCGAATCTAGGGCGGTTCGTGACTCCGGGCTGGTGACAGTGGCGGGGGGCGCGGGCACACATCGGCAGGCCCGGCACGCGCGCCGCTGCCCACGAGAACAATAAAGGGGATCAAGTGCCCTGTTTTAGCGGAACTTCTATCAAAGGGCCCCCAAGATTTTTTCCCTTTTTGAGGAAACGTGTGAAGCCAGATCTTAACGCCACTTTACGAGGATTGTCTTATTTTCAAAAACACCCGCAACTTCACTTTTGCGATAAATTATTTTAAATAGTTTGAGCTATTTAACTGAATAAAAAAAAAAAAAACACCGGCAAATCGAAATTGAATTTGAATGAATTATATATAGCTTGACTGTTTCATAACAATGCATTCGTTGAAACACAAAGAACGAAACGTATTTTGATATTTGATTCACAATATTTAAAACTTAACCATATACCATACTTCTTCATAATACTATTTTCTAGATAAAACTGTCAAAATTTGTTTTAATAACATTATATTTGCATTTCTTTGATTATAATTTTAGCATGATTATTTTAAGTTCGCCTTCAAACAAGCTGAGCTAACATGTCGACTTACCAGCTATCCCAAAATCCTCCACATTTCGAGGTGCAACAGAATCAAAGTAATAATGGCAGTGCGGGACGCCCTCTGCATTGTAAGGCGCCTCCATGGCCCTTTTGTTTCAACCCCCGGCTGCCACTAAGGGATGATTCTGAAGGCTCTCCAGCCCCCGCTAACTAGCTTAGGCTGCGTATTATTCAATTCGACACCGAGAACCTTTTTAGACAAGTCACTTGCTTTAATTTTATTTATTTTAAGTCTTTTTATTTTGTTTCAGGCGACCGTCAGACAGAGAGTGCCCTCCCCACCGTGCCAAGGTTAGTGACAAAAATAAATTATATAATAGTTAAAATTGTATTTTACATCATCAAAACCTTAATTTTAGTGTTTCAAACAAAATCACTAGACTAATTACGAAATGATGCCAGAATGTACCATATATATCTTTGAGGAAATATATTTTTATCATTCACATTTACATGTATTACATATATGTTCACAAAAATAATTAAATTCAGTTTGGTATAAAATTGTCCTTATATTATTGAAAGATTAATGTTTTTATTTTTAAAATAATAAAATGAAAGCAAAAAATATGTACAGTTTACCAGTATTTGATAGTTGTATGAAAATGTACAAGGAATCATCAAATTGTATGTAATTTTACTTTTTTTAAAATAGCACACTTTTTTCGTGCTTACAAACTCACTTATTTCCGAAGTTTCTTTGAAAAGGGCTTATATTTAAACGTTTTCAGCCACTCTTGTTTTCTAATATTTATCTATTAGTATTCAAATAATACTCTTCTTTTTAAGTTTTGAGTAAAAATAATATTGTATTAAATAAAATAAAAAAACAAAGCTAGAGAGAAAACTTTACTAGCTGGAGAACACTTATTATCCACTTAAAAACTTATAAAAATACAAGGTTTGATTTTTTCCAGTGGCGTTGGGAGCAAATAAAAATATTTTATTTTAAAATGCAATACGCGCCTTATTTTTTTAAATTATGATTTAGCTGCAGCTTACTGCTGGGAGTATCCCATCAAAAATAATTTCAGAATCCGCTTGGCTAAAATTATTGCTTTTACGTGAATCTCTCGAGGATTCCTCACCTGAACAAGCGGCCAATCACGAGCCGCCCTGCCGACAGCCACAGTTTAAAAAATAACAGCCCTTGTACGTAATGCGACTCATACAATATTTATTCTCGAATGCCGTAATTGCAGGGGAGAGAAAAAAATACGTAATTTCGTACAATATTTTTTCACCGCGGAATGTACCACCCCACCGTGACGTAAGCACCCCAATAGATCTCGCTTACAGCTGAAGCTACCTGAAAAGTCACTCACTCTTGAAATATATATTTGAAAATACTATCACGATATTTTACTTGTTACATGCATGTACAAATGGTTCGTATCATATTTGCGAGTCACAACAAAAACTAGGCACATCGGGTAGCTGCAGAGATACGAGTTCAATGTTTGAAAACGAATTGGAGAATTTTCTCCTTTTCTACAAAATATATACATTATTTAGTTTATATTGCGTATATTATAAATCAACTTTATTTTATTATATTAAGCTTCACGCCTTCAAATATCGAAAATATTAAAATTAATGCGTTCACACTAAAATTGATTTTTTTAATGATTTAATTAAGCGTATAAAAAATACGTAAATGCATCTGAGAAGTCCCTGTAATACGTGGCTCAATTCTTTCTCAGAAGAAACCCCTCAATCAAATGATACGGCGGTGTGTTAAAAACACAGGGAAATTTAATAACGCAGAGAACAGAAGAACTTCTCTCCCTAGCCAAGAGACCGATTGTTTTGATCCGGGAACACTAAAGACAGGAATTTCCTGTATTAAAAATTAAAAAAATAATTCATAATTTAAGCACTCTTTTAGGAAAATATATGAATAAATAACGTTAACAAGATTTTTCGAAAAGTATAAAGCTACCAATTTACATTGAAATTTTGAATTTGTAAAAGTATATTACGCTATAAATATGATAATTAACTAATAAAAAAATTATACTTATATGCATAAAATGTATGTATAGTAGATATATTAATTTTAAAAAATCCATTTATGATATAAACCGTGAAGCTAGAATGTCTTTCTCCTCTATAAATTTACGTATCGAATATACAAAAACATTACATTTGCAATAATCTAAAAATTCCATGACCTTCCCATTGCGTTGATATTGCCCTGAAATATTTTCAATTCCCTCAGTTTTCCCGAAAGTCTTTTGATTCCCTGAAGTGCGGCAATCTGCGCACTGATTCCATCACAGCAATTCCCACCTCGCATTTCCCCGAAGAGAGGAAAAAACGGCTAAGAGAGCAGATTAGTAAATATGATTTCCGCGGCGCGTCTGTGGCTCCTTATTGAGTTTACAAAACATCCTCCCATCACCCGCCGGGTATATCGAGGGGGACCCTAATATTTCAATTGATAAAATTTTATTCGTAAATACTATGATAGTATTGAAATTTTCCGTTTTTTTTTTTGATATTGAACATAATTTATAAAATTATTCTGTTTTATTGACATGAGTATGTTATTTAATCAAATCTGCATCAATAATCTTTATATACATATTTATATAAAAGGATCGGCCAAACATAAGGACAAACAATGCAAAACGTTATTTATTAATGTTTGTCGGTTCACACGTTATTTGCACACACGGCATTGCTCCATCACAAAATCAAAATTAATTTAGGCAAGCATCTTAGTTTTTTTTTTTACTCGAGTATCGTAATTTAAAGTCAACATGTTTTTTCGTGCAACAGATAATAACCATTTTTCTACAGCTAGTGCCGCAAAACATGTAAATTCGCCACCCCGGAACATAAACAAGACCGTATCATTTTGGCTAAATTGTTTTGCGACAATTTATCAAGTAAGCAATTATTACGCCTAAAGTGTCGCCAGGCCGAGCGTTCATAAATATTTAATTTGTACGGTCGCTAACAACCTTCACGCTTTTTTTCGGTTTTCGGAGGGGACACTCGCCCCGCCGAGCTGGGAGGATACAGTGCGTGAGTGTGGACCCAGTAGGTGCACATTATTAATTCATTCAATAAAAATGAACACTTTCAGGATACATTTTTTTATGGAGAGAGGTTTAATGGATGTACATAAATACGATGTAAGATAGATTATGGATAATTATTGTGTAATTTCAATGACACGTATTCCTGAAAAATATGAAGTGAAATATCAAAATAAAATAATATAAGAGAACTTCACTGGAATATAATCAATATTTCTTTATTTACATAATATTAAAATATTTAACTTACAGCTTATGTTATTTTGCATATTACTTACCGAGACATAAAAAAAAATAAATAAATCCAAGTAAATATTAATAACTTCTACACCAGTTCATTGTTATAATTTTTTAATAATTACATATTTAAAATTTCGGAAATCATAGTAAAAATATTGGTTCTCGTTTTTTGAAACCATTTTCGGTTCCGTTATGCAGAATATTTTGTTATGAAAATATTTAAAAGTTGTGAACATTTTTTTAAAACTAAAAATAGATTTTTAGGACTGCATAGCCACATTACGTAGCGGGGCTGGATTTCAATCCACGTAGGAGTGTCTAGTTCAGAGGATGGGCCAAAAAGGCGAACAAAACGTATGGGTGGGCGGGCCGCCCTTGTTAACACGTCTCGGGGGCGGGAAGGGCGGTGTGAAAAATGTTATGCGCCACCTGTGGCTGCCTGCAGAGCGGGAGGAAGCGCGAGTGTTGCCACTTTCCCACAGCTTTTTCCATGTGTGAAAACACTTCCACGCTCGGAGCTGGAGCTTGTTTAAAATTCATGCATGATATCGCGGTGGTAAAAAACTACTAAATTTAAATCTACCAGGATTAAATTAAATAATAAAAATAGTATGTAAGAGTTTTAAAAACTCGTAAACAACTAAGAGGACTTGGATTATTTTTCAACATTTCACGTGATATTTTCAATAACATAACTAGACACACTGCATTTCAATGGATAACTCAAATTTCTTGGTGTCTTCTTTTTGACGTCAAAAAAGTAAATAAAAAATATTTAATCCTCAAATAAGTTTGTACTTGATTGAGTTCATTTTATAATTTAATTTCATGTCTTTTATTTTGTTTTTAGTAATATTTCTTACTATACAATTTACGTTAGGTGTGCTTAAGCAAAGCGGTGATTTTTCCGCTCACCTACATTTCCACGTCAGTGGCTCCATTCTCCGGCCTTCACCGGAAGCCGTTGGTGTAACGAGGTGTCTCACCTCCCCTCGGACCGGAAATGGCCGGAAGGGTAAGAATCGCCTTAAGTGCCCCCATAAAAAAACCCATGTAAGAAACGGACTCCGGCCGCGATACGGTCTTACGGGAGATTACCGGCGAACAGCGGACCCTTCACATAAAGGTAGTCGTATAAACACGGAGTGGAGGAGTCCATGCCACTCGTTTATTTTATACCGTGTTATTCAACGGTCAGTTTGTTTTGAAGGTTATTTAATTCATAGAAAGGGGATAAGACTAACCTGTGATATATTTATATTTAAGTCATTACTTTTCGTCAAAGAAAAACAAAAATCTACCACATATAGATATATTACTCAATAAGATTTAAAGTTTTCAATTCGATTCTACTGTACTCGACACAAACGAAACCTACACCATTTACATTTGCAAACCGCAACCGAAAAATCAGTACAGTTAATTGAAATCAATTGCCTCGACCCGCACGCTCGCTTGACTCCACGGCCCGCTCTATTTGTTTGTCAATTAGCCCGCAGTAGCGAGTCTTTTGCCCCCGGAGCCGGCGCCGACACACCGCACACCTGTCTACACCAGTACGGCCGCTCTCACCTGCGAGCCAAAGGTGAGGTGATTTTCCAGTCTACGCTTGAACTGCGACTCCTCGATCGAAATTAGAAATGAAAATTACATATTTTAAATTTAATTTTAATGCATTTTTTTATTTTATAAAATCTTTAAATATATTTGTGCCAAAAACATAAATTAAAAACAGTTTTTATATTTTTGCAACTCATTTGTATCATATTAAAGAATAAATCGAAAAAAAATCGCATATTTCAAAGGAAATATGCGATTATATGTTATAAACTACAAGTAGTTTTATTTTCTATCGAAAAATAATCACGTCCCCATAGTGCAAGGTTCGGCTTATTTATATAAGCTTTATAGGCAAATCGTTTTGCATAATAAATACTCACGAGTACCTTTCGAAACTACCGCAGTATTTACATAAACTACCGTACCCTGCGATCCAAATCAAATCACAGGACCAAAGTATCGCATTCACAGCCCGCACACCGCAGCGGGGAAGGCTGCACCGCCCGGTGCAAAGGCGTTAAGCGCTCCGCAGGTATCCCCGTGTTGACCGCCCGGGAAACAGATCGCCCTGGGTCCGGTGTTTGACAGAGGTGAGAGGTGTTGAGTTTGGGGCCTCGGTAGAATTGCTGATGGTAGATGTATATATTTGGGATTCGCCACCCGATTTCAACATTCCATTTCCGTTTATTACTATTTAATTATTCAAAAGCAATTTTTAAAAATAAAAAACAGAATTTCTCCTGATAAACATTGAAACTGATATATTATAAGTAAACCTTATAAGCTTGTTAAATAAAAAAAATATTTACTTTACAATCCAATTTATTCATAAGTCGTGTCTCTTTAATAGAACAAATATTAAACACACAAAATCTATATAAATCTACAAATTCCAGCGTCCCAGTTTTTAATCGTTCTGAAGTGTGCTTTTTTTTTAAATATGTTGAATTAATATGAATTATTGCATATTTTAATAAACATCGCGTCAAGCTCAAATCTGAACCCCCCTTGAATTAGTATGTATGGGGAAAATTGCTAACGTTCCGGTTCTCTGCCCGCCTGCATTGGCAGAATCAATCCACAACTTGTCGGTCCGTCCGAGGGCACCGCCCGCTTACAGGGCTATCGAACACACGAATGCAGGACTCGCCGCGGTTTCAGAAATCTCTATAACATGTGCACCCGAGGTGTGTAGAGCCTCAACTCATGATAATAAACATATTTCAAACTGCACTTTACTTTGCTTGTATGAATATTGTTAAAGAAATCAATCGAAATCAAAAAAAAAACATGCCTTAGCGCAAGGTAAAAATCAATAGGTCTAAATAATCAACAGCATAACGATAGTATAGTTCAATGCTTAAAAATGTATTTTATGAAAATAATAAGGGAATTATAATTCGTAGAAAATATTATTAAGCCAATGCAGGCCAAATGTTTATCGTAAAACACGTCATTATATTATAGACATCACTCTAAAATCAATGGCTTATCAAGATTTAAGAATATTTTACGCCTTTCAATAATAATTTTATAGCTCGGTTTTTACTGTGTAAGTATGAACAAATTAATTAAAAAAATTATTATTTTAAAATATATAGTAAGGCGCACTCGGTACTTCTGTCGGCTGGTCCACTACAAACCGTCCCGTTTGATACTTGCGCTATATATTTGAATGCGGGCTTTCCGTTGCTCTGTTTGCTCTTTTGCGAAGGATTTATTTGTAGAGGTTGCTTTGGGACCTCCGTCGCGTCCTTTGACTTTTAATATCTAAAGCACATTAATACCCCACCCCGTACCTATTTGATCTCGGATAGAGAGCGGCGACCCATCGAGTGCGTTCTATTAAATTCTCGTTTTTCTTTAATATTTTTATATTTAGGCAGCGCTATAATAAGCTTGCTCGAATTTAATTAAATAATATTCCGACCAACTCCTTCATTGATTAAAATATAAACGCCCGGGGCGAAAAACAAAACGTCGACTTAATTTTCATCATAAATACCTCGAAATGAGCAAAATCATAAATCTCCTCCGCTCGGCCACTAAAATCTTTATTAAACCTACTGATCTATATATCTAGAACCTTCCATTCTCCCGGTTCGCATAATTTCCTTAACTTTAATCCTCGGATAAAATAAGTCAGCCCGTCCCTAGGGTTCAGAAATTTCGCAGCTGTTTTGTATGAAAATTTTACCGGACTTTTCATCGAAATTTGGGGTCACCGATGGGGGAGCTGGGCTAGCCGGCGGGCCGGGGGGCGATTTTCCTCGCCGAAAAATACTCCCGGCTCTGAGGATGTGAATTTTAGGAAAGTTTTTTTTATTTATGGGCTTAATTTTATTTTGTTCCGCGTATAACAATAAAGCCGCTCGGGGAGGATATTGCACTCTCGGGCTGAGGAGACTCACCTGCTAATATCGACCCTTGCTTATTTACTTTTGTTAATAAAGAATGTAGAATCACTATGCCTCCTAAAAATAACAGGGAAAACAAATATTTTATTACTTTATTTAAATACATACACTAATATAAAATACTATGAATTGTAAAGTAAAATTATAGAATGAATCAATTATAGTATGAAAAATTATTTAATGCCTCATTGCCATCAAAATAGATTTTTTTAATAAATAAAATAAAAAGATATACTGCTTTTTATTTCAATAATCTCTAATAACTTAAAAATAAAAATTAATTTAGAATATTTTAGTATTCATTGATTCTAAAACCGTATTATTTCCTATTTTTGTATACTTCATGTCCACGACACATATTTTTTAAAAACAATATGAATGTTTTGAAAAATAAAACTGAAATAGTGATTCAAAATGTTTGAAAGAAAATTATCTATTTAATATTCAATATTTACAAGAAAAACAATAAAGTATTTGCGATTTCTTATATTTTATGCAGTAATACTTTTTAATAAAAATACATTAAATTAATTAAATATTATTATTCCAACTCTTCACAACGCGAATCGCCGCAAATCCAGACTTAATTCAAATCACAAGTAGCGCGCAAAACCACCCGATCGGATCGAAATGCGGATATTCAATTTTCTGTCTTTTCTGCGAGCTTCAAAAACTTCTCAACTCATTGCCGGAGAAACAATAAAACAACATCAATACCTGCAGCGGCATTCTGGGGCGAAATAAATTAAATCCAGAGGGGGTGGCTTGCATCCCCACCCCCGCCCTCTTAGAAATCATAGAAAATCCACTGCTCCATTCGATATTGTTTTCACTGAAATTCAGATGCCGCTGTTCTATGTAAATAGCTTCAAGTGTGTGCCGAGGAGCGGGTAGGAAAATGCAAAACAGACTGAGAAATGTATGATTTTACAATGCGGACTGTTACACTACTGGAATACGTTAAGCATAAACTATTGGAATTTTTTTCAGAACGTGAATTCGATTATAAATTCAAGTATATACACAAACGCGATTCCTAATAATAAATATGCAATTGAGAGAGCTTGAGCACCGTGTTTTTAATTAAGACCGTCAAAACATTTCACTTTTATTTAATGTCTTAGTTTAGTTGATGCATAATTTATGATATTTTGCACATCTTAGAAATCGGAAAATATTTCATATTAAAAAAAAATTAGAAAATCAAGGTCAGCCAAAGAGATAAAGTAGTAAAATGATCACGGCCCCAGGCCAAGGTAGCTGGGATTGTTGTTTCATATCCAAAAAAAATATTTTTTTTAAATTTTCTTTACGACTTATGTTGTATAATATTCATTATTTTTTTATTTATTTAATAATTGTGTGTAAAATGCATAAGTAATGACTTCCTGCACTCACAGCAGCAGCTGGGTGCTCCGCGCCCCCGAGGCCGGGGGTTATTATCTCCCGCGCCACTCACGCGGTAGAGTACCGCCTCGATGAGAGCCACTACGACTAGTTCGTGGTTTTACTAGCTGCTGCAACTACCAACTACCAGTTACCATGTCTGCATATGTTTAAAAATAAATATAATCAAATTAAAAATACGATTGAGGCTATTTACAACGTATTAAAATATATACCAACGCTGATATGTGTACTTGTCAAATCTATTGATTTGTATTTTCCATAAACTATATAAAATACCGGACTGTATTTTTTTATATTTAATATAGTCTTGATTGACGTAGATCAATGAAAAAAAATTGCTTATTAGAAAGGCTACAATATATAAGAAACATTATACCTTATTATTAGATAGTCAAATTAATAGAATATTTTCAGTATAGATGCTTAGGTGTTTTGTAAATAATTTACTACAACACAATATGTTAAATCTAAAGTTTAATTATGATATAAAATTATGTTGTCAAGTTTTTTTTTAAATAAAATATGTAAAAGTATATACATGTCTAGTTACTCCTTGTATCGTACTTCAACTTGAGTGCAAAAATGCCTCACTTGCCACATGCCCCGCGCGCACCAGAATACTGTGCACCCACTCTCAGCTGCGGATTAGAGATTGCACTCATCTTGTGGGCTGCTACCCAAATGGCGCTTTCTTCCACCCCTATCTTCCGCAGCCTTCCCCCGCCTCCCCTGCACCTCCACCTCCTGCCATCGAGCTTTAGACAGACATCATTGTTTGGTTTCCTTTCATTTGATTAACGTGTAAAATTGGTTGTCTTCTAAGACGACCGCGTAATTTTATTATGCCTGTATTTGCATCCAATTTTTTGGCTGTAGTTTTATATACACGAATAAATAAAATATAATTTTCTATAAAATAAATAACACATGAATAATGGTTGATTCGTAGAAGTTCAATTTCATTTTCAGTAAAAAATCATTTCTTGTTCCATTCACATTCTGTTGGCCCACACAATTGCTCTCAAATCTATAAACTCCGCTTCTCTAATCCTGCACAGGGGGAACATATCGGCAGTGAGAGCTCCATACGCTTACTTCTGTCTGATAAATAGCATAAAGAGTGCACGCCTGCACCGACTTGCATATCTCGCCTCGTTTCACTGCACTTGCGAATCTCTAAGGATTCATTTTTGATATCTTAAGGAGTCGCGCCGCAGACCAAAGCACAGATGGCTGCGAGTGTGTTACACCCGTTATTGGTTGCTTTAGTGTTTTTGTACTTTTAGTGCGTTTAAACTTAATTTTGAGAATACGTTACATGAAATGGTGTCTTTAGGGATGTACAAAATGTAACATTAATTCAAAATACACCATATTGTTCTCAGACAGTAATACTACAGAAAAATCTTATCAAACCTGCATTATTATCATTTTCGGCTCGCATGTCATATCGTATATCAGTTTCGTTTTTAGTGATGAACGATGTTCAAGTAATATTTAACTCCTAATATATTTTTTTAAACGGTTTTAAATAAAATTCCCTTGAAACTAAGAACATCAATATAGGATCTACTTGCAAAGACAAGGATTGAATCTGATAAATTCTGATAAATTCTAACCACAGAGTCATCAAGCCAATCTATCGGTCAGATTTTTAAAATATTTATCAATATATATTTTTTATACATTATTAGTATGATAACATATTTGATCGAATTAATTTAAACTCGATACTTATTTTCTGAAAAATCTGAGCTCGCAAATACCTGTAGTAGAAGTAATCCTCAGCATTGCTGTAGAGGAGGATATTTCTTAATTACCCTCTCGCCGCCGTGTGGGTATAATATGCCCGGGCGTTATTATGTTAATAAGAGGCAGATAGCTGTACACTGCAGCCAGTAATGGGAAGCCCGGGTCCAAACAGCCCCAACAAAGGCTTGTGGCTAAGATGTTTGTCCTGTATTTGTGTCACCTGCCAGACATACGTTCTTATATATTATGGACATGTATTTCTTTATGAAGGTGGAATAGATTTCATACTTTAATAAATCGTTCTGGTACAATTTTGTATCTACTTATTTGATTTTATAATTTGGTAAATTTCACAAATTTTTTTGTCAACATGTCAACATCTTTTAAAAAAGAAATTATTTATAAACGAGCAACATTTTCATTCGTCTTTCTGTGATTATAAAGACAAAATAATCGCAATGCAATAACATTGTCTACAAGTTGTTAACTTTCAACTAGGTCCAAATAATTTAATTTCTTTTTATCAAAAGATTATGTATTCGATAAGACTCACTTAATGTTAAAATATATTTACTGCAAGAAAATTTTGCATTTCGTGTTCATATAATATTTGATTTTCGTTTGGTCAAAAAATACAATTCACCGAAATCATTAATCAAATAAAATAGTTTAAATGACTTTTCCACGTCTTAATTTTTATATGTGACCGGTTTCGATAACCTTTCACGTAGGCATTATCAAACTGAGTTTGATAAAAGCCAACGTAATGAGATATATTAAAATTTATATCTATTTATAGATTGGTCAATCAGATGCGTATTTATTACCCATTACGGGTTTATTATATTATTACTAATATGATTAGGCACATTAGTTCATATATAGAAGATGATTCAAAGAAACTCATCTTCTATATATGAACTAATGTGTCTAATCATAATAGTAATAATATATTAAAATGCGATTTCACCAAGTACTATCTGTCAATAATATTGATTACTTAACCATCTTTGTGTTAATTCACTTCAATAAAATTATCTTCATTGCAGTTATATTTTTTGAAATTGGTATAAATTATATTAAATTGATTAATTTTATTTAATGCATGTATAGTAAAATAAAGCTTGCACATAAATTAAACTATCTCAGTTCTGGTGGAAACGCACTTGACAATCGCATTATCTCCCCTGGCGGGGGCCCCGGAGCGCCGGGCGCGGGGTCCCCGGGCGCGGGGCCCCGGGACCGCCCCCGCCCCCGGTCCCCGCCCCGGGTCCCCGCCCCGGGTCCCCGCGCCCCCCGCCCCCGCCCCGGGGCCCCCGCGCCGGCGGTAATGGCGCGGAAGGCGCGTTGGCGCGATGGCTGGGCCGCCGCCGACCGCGAATTACAATAAATTTATCGCGCCCAGAGTGTGTTAATTTGCGGTCTTATTGTGGCGCCCGGCGATAAGCGCTAAGATTGGGGATCCGTTGCGAATTCCATGCTCCTATTGGATATTCTTAATTTAAAAAAATCGAGCACCATGAGAACTTCGAAGTTTCATTTTCCTCAAAATATTTTGGTCTTTGTAATAATTTTTTTTAAAAGTTTTTTGAAGATATATTACTTAAGCAACCGTGAACTGTAATCGATGGGCATATTCATGCTACATCTGGACTTAAAAAAAAATACATACAATACACATACAATTTTACATAAACTTTTTTAAATATTCATACTATAATTTTATAATAAAAATAATTTACTCTGATTATTTGATTATTATCTAGATATAGAATAAAACGGTCTTATTTATTTCGTTATATGCTTTTGAACAGTATCATAAAAATAAACAACATACAAAAAATTATCAGAAAATAAATGAGTATATGTTAAGACTTTGTATTTATTTACAATTAATTTTAATATTTATATTATACTATTTGCATTCGAGAAAAGCTGAATTCTCCAGTGGATGTTATATATAATCCAGAGAGCACTTGACGCAGACTGCGGGCGACCAAAATCACATCCCCGACACCCCTAAACCACACCAATCATCGTTACACCCCCGCAGCCAAGATTTTTGCATTTATCCTCGGCTGAATAATTACGCTCTCTTCCTGAGGCTGCTCCTTATTTATGGGGGCGCGGGGCTCGATAGTGGAGCGCCCGGACTCCGGCTTCCTGCAGTTATTTACTTTACAGTAAATTAGAGGTGACAGTAACCACGGCGGGAAAGCGCACGTCTTCTCCGCTGCAGCGGTTATCGTGATTAATTGAACTATAGGATCGAGACTCGCAATAACGAACTTATATAATAACTTATTTATCATATTACATTTTTTTCTTTAAAACCGACATAAGAAGCGAACTTAGGTTTAAGCTTAAGTCTTCAGTTTGCTAATAGAACATTTTCCTCGGAAAGTGCTTCTATGGATTTACCTTTATAATAAATTATCGTTGCATCTTTTGTAATTTTAATATACAAATTGTCGACAGTGTTGCTGTTTTTGTGAATTAATTTCATGTTAAATGTATATTTTTTGGCAATATTTTGTGATATTCCGAACAAATTAACAAAACTGTTTACTTCTTCATCAAACGCCTCTCTTCAGAAGAGGCTGGCGACCATTTCGCTGAGCATATAGCCCTGCCTATAGAGCTGCCCAATATCATCATTGTATAGTCCTTTCCTTACGAAGCTCTACAAAGTACTTCCAGAGCCCCTCTCTTCACAATAATTCCAAGATCACTACTCCATTACCAATCCTTTACACACGCTCAGGGTACAGAATAGCAGCCACGCACAAGCAACAAAATGGGTAGAGCGGGGAATAAAACTGTTTTAAACATACTCAAAACCTGCAATATAATTTTATTTTCCCAATTTCGTTAAACTTTGTAAAAATTACATGTTTTACATATAATAAGACATTTAAATAAAAGCAATGTGATTTGGAAGTAAGACTAGTGGTTGAGTCCTCCAGCTGTAGCCCGCGAGGTGCAGACGCGGGGAGCGGGTCTGGCTGGCGATCACGTATCGAACGTAGCGACGGGGCGCGCGCGGCTGCAAACTTTGTCGCGGCGCGTGATTGTGTAACGCGCCGCGGGGACAAAAAATAATCGCCAACCCGCAAAATACACGCCATTAAAAGTTACGCCGAAACAAATATAAATCGGCTAATTTGAGTCATTTTAGCAGAACGTGATTCGGGGATTTTCGGTTCGTGCGGAATTGTGGCTTCCAAGAGCTAATGAACACTATAATATCTACACGCGCTCCCATATGACGAAAAATTAACAAATTTAAAGAGTGTCAACTAACGGTTAAAATACAAACTGGTTATTATATATAAATCAATTCGTATTATCTTTAAAGTTACGTTTACGTAATTATTTAATTTGGACATGCTGATAAGAGTCTTCAAATATAGTCGTATTCAAATAGCCAGCAATATGCATCATTGTAAAGTATTCAAGAATGGATTTCGGTGTGAAAGATAATATTCTTTTAGTGTTAAATTGTGTGCTTTGAAGCAACTGTTTGTATTGATATGAAGAAGTTTATTATTTTTAGCTGCGCAGCATATATACATGAAGTAATAAAGTATTTCTGATTTCAGATATATAAATACATATACATCCTAGGTATATAATAATAGAGCAGCTTATGATCAGTGCAAGCGCATAAATCCCGCAGTAGCAATTATTTGGCACGCTGCATCCAATCAGACGATCCGCTTTATTTCTCGGCGACTGCAGTTCCCGTGACCCCACAATTAGATATCTCCAGCCATAATTCATGTGTAATCTAGCGCGTTTTCATCTCAGCCTCGGGCCCCGGCGTGCAAGACGCCGTATTTGCTAAGTAACTCCCTGCAAGATATAAACACTCGCCTATTAACGAATGTGCACCCGAAATGAGTGCACACATTAATTTGTCTCGACAATGCTCGGCTGCGCTCGGCTGTACTCGGCTGTGCTCGACTCCCGAGGCGGTTATCTGCGGCTGAGAGTATATCTCGATATTATGTGTGTAGCCACTGAGTGAACTCACTGAAATGGGAAAAGCGACCTTGTTGGGTGTAAACTTTTTCTTTGCTTGAAATACCGTGGAGTGTTGATTAGACTGAGCTACTGTTTCTAATGTTTCTGCCAACTACATGTATTCACATGTATATCGAATCATAAACATAAATGCGATGAAATGTACTTACTTCTATATGTATAATTTTAATAAATGTATTCTTATTTATATTGGATCTGAATAGATTGAGTGATATAACAATAACTTGGTAATTATAACTTAATAACTCGATTTAAATAATAAAAAACTATAACAACGGTAAAGCTCCAAACAGTAAATCATATACACAAGTACCAGTAAAATCATGAATGTATGAGAGATGAACTCATGCGTCAAGACACATTGCACAATTTTTTCGCCTTTCTCTACGCAGCCCTGATTTTAGCACTTGGCACTTAAAGCAATTATTGTACAAGCTATTTAATTTTTTTCAATCTAATTTTCGTATTCATTCCATTAATACGAAAATTAGATTCCTGCACCTTTTACTAATCAACAGCTTTTAAAACAACGAAATGAGTATAAAAAAATAATTGTTCGAATTTAATTAGTTTGACCTGAAAAAGTATGGCTTTGTATTGAGCAATAAGGTTTATAAGCTTTTAATATTGTCTGGAATTTCGTAGTAATTTAAGGTAAATTTGATGAGATGTTCATATCATCCATTCAATCTCAGCTCCGCTTTGATCTCAATCGACTCCTTCACACTGTCGATTGTACAAGCCAGTGCTGGCAAAGTTTCGATATAATATCTGCAAAGTGCCATGACCTTGATCCCTGGGAGGCGGGGAAGGGGGAGGGGGGGGCAGCCGAGACGTGTGAATGTTAATGAGAAAACTGAGCGTGCTTGGATAATGCATGGGGCCCGACCGGGAGACTGCACGAAAAGCGACACGAGAATACAGCCAATTTAAATTAACAAATTATAAGCATCAAATACTACCAATTTTTTGGATGTTCCTTTGTGATATTCGATTGAGATTGATCCTCTTTCAACCAAGTCAATTCCAATTTCCTGTAAAAAGGCTCGAGGCTGTTACAGCTCGGTCGGAGACGATTTTAATGCACATTCCATTTTAATATGGATACGGTATGATTTGTGAAGTTTTATATATGCTGTGATATAAATATTATAATCATATAGGACTAATCAATAGTATCGAATAAAAACAATACAACAATACAGTACCTTCGCGAATTTATATGTATTGTATAGTTCAAAAATGCTTTCGTGTGGATTAGTGACTCTTGAGCTACGGACGCAAGTAAAAATGTTGCTTTAAAATATGAAAGTAAATTACGAAACTCACTCTGGAGTTATATTTCTTGCCTGTGTGTTAATCGCGAGACTACGAAATACGCGCTGATTCTAATCTAATAAGAGTGACAAGACCTGTAGTTCTCTGCGGCCATGGTGGTGTTCCGACACGACGCTAACGGCGGAATGCATGAGCGGTGATTGGTCTATGACAGAGCGTCACACCGGGAGGCAGACGTAACGAGCTGGCAGGGCGAGGGTAGATCGATTGCGTTTTCAGCTGCTTTTTGGTGTCTGAGATCAAGAACCTCTCACGTAACGTCTTCATAGCTATTTACGTTAAAGCTCCAGCCGCGCGATATCAAAAAGCTCTTGTGATGTTCACAAAGGCTGTCAAATAATAATACAGCTTTGACGTGAAGTGAAATGTCTCAAAGATTTTTAACTAATTTAAGTTAAGTTCTTATAATAAATTTTTGTTGCTAGTAAAATGTAAACTTTTAAATTAACGAGAATAAAACATAACAAATATTTTTTTTAGCCGATTGTCATTTTGAATCCCTGATTTGGGATGTTTGATAGGAGGACTTTTCCAGCATCCATTTGTCAGATACTCCAATCTTATCTTACCAATCAATCTGGCCTGGTGCGCGGAAAAACTCGCATTTCTCATTCGGGTGGCACCCGTGCGGGGCCTCATGTGTTCGCAGCCATTATCGGGTGGTGACGATAAATTTAGGCTGAAGACAAATAATAAGCCGCGCGGAGGGAGTTCGCGATGGGGTAGGCACTCGCGGGGCGCGACGTTTAATATTAAATGCTCCACCAGACAAACTGCTTTGCACTATCAGTGTCTTGTTTGATATTATAATAATTGGGCTTAAATAGTGATAGTATTTAAGATATCACAGGGGGAAACACAGTTTCAAACCATTGGATAAATACTAAATGTCACCAACTGTATCCGTCAATTTACTGAAAATTTATAAGTGGTTAGTAAAAATAATATTTAAGACAATTATATTTAAATATTCAAAAATAAAATGTATTTATAAAATATATGTATTTTTCTTCTGATTGTACAGGCATCATAAAAGTTATTGGTTCTAATGCGTATTTTACTAGCATGTATGCGTCTTTCTTTGGGAAAAGAAAGAGCGTGAATTTATTTGTGTCCATTGCCTAGAAGTGGCATACTATATATCGTTTTCAACAAAATGATAGTGATGGGGGTTAATGCTTATGATATTTTTTTCAAATTCAACATCTTATAAAACAAAAAGGATTTAAACTGTGCTGGTTGCAACTAATCATAGTTTCTAATTTTTTTAAAAGTATATATGAATAACAAAAAATATGTAATAAGATTATGAATTGTCTGCTACAAAAAATACAAAGCTCACTTTTCAAAAACTGGTGTAAGCACGGGGAAAACTTTTTATTCTTCAACAAAACACATCGAAGCAAACGTAATTTAAAAAATCCCAAACAAACCTCTTTAAATCTCCGGAATGATCACACATCACTCGCACGCTCTCCGCTCGAAATGTATTCAAAATACTTTAATAATTCTAAAAATCAACTGCGGGCTCACATACGGGGGTGTTTATTTACGCGGCTTCTTCCCGGCGCTACTTTACCTCGCATTCAATTTCCATATCCCCAGTACTTTGCATCCTGATGTGCCCCGGTTATGTAGATGCTCCACCTTGCAGCGGGTCTTTTTAGACTTATCTTTCAGTTAATACTGTGCGGATTCCTCGCGACGTGTTACGCGGAGATGTGGCGTTGTCTTGGTATATTCTAATGTCTTCCTGCAACTTGAACGTACAATTTAAGGAATAAATTTACGAGTAGAGAATATTTTACGTGTTTTTAAAAATATGCACAAGTACTGATAATTCTATCAGCGCGTCTTTTTAGACTGGTCTTCCAATTAATACTGTGTGGATTTTTGCAACTTGCTAATTACGTGGAGATGCGGCGTTATCTCGGTATATGCTGAAGTCTTCAATATGGCGTATCATCTGTTAATTTTCATTGATTGAGTTTATAAATGTGACGATCAAACAAAAATCTTTAAATACTAAATAATACAAATTACTCAATATTTTTGACATAATACAAATTAAGCCGGTCTGTCGTGGGTTGGTTAAGGCTGGCGATTGTCGGCTACATGATTTTACAATTTGCTGAGTTTCGCCACCGACTACCTCTGCGAAGGATTCCTTACAATCTAGAAGGAAATCTGTAAATCAGCGCGAGTATAAATACAGACCATAATTGTTGCTGGATCTCGCTCAACAATACAGACCGAAACTTTTCCAGATTCCGGAGCGCGGCGCTCGGTTCCATCCTGTGAATTTACATTTTTGTTTGACTTTAAAGAAACCATGCCGGCAGTACAAACAAAAAACTTAGAAACTTAGCCTCTCTCAGGACTAGAACCGGCGAACGGATGTTCACAAAATTAACACGTTGGGCAATAACTCCATTTTGCTGGGCTTCTTTTGTTAATCTATGACGCCCAAGTGAATTGTGATACTTTGTAGACAGTCTTAAATTTATTGTGATTGTTGGCCGAGGCAGCCATTGACTTATTAAAAAGTGACTTAAAATTTAAGGAGACGCCTGCTTTTGTTTACTCCCTTTCTTTCAAGTTGCGCAAACATTAATCATATTTTAATAAAATTAAAATATTAACGCTTCTTTTTGAAAATAAACACCAATATTATTAATATTTCATCCACACAAAACAAATAATTTATTTGGACATCGAACTAAACTTATTTAAAAACAAAAACCTTAAATTTTACCTTGTGGTGTGTAGCATGAATGTTTCATTTTTCAGTTAAAAAAATCTATTTTATTTTAAAAACAACGATTTCATTATTTAAATTTACACGTGGGTGAAAGTATAGGCACAAGGAAAGATTTTCTTAGTACATCTTAAAGTAACGAAGCAACACATACGCGGATTCCCTTTATTTTCTCCGTACTGTGCGCTTATTGAATATCCATTAGCCACCCCGCGGGCCATTTCCCACTCGAGCTGCTAAATTCTGCCGCGACACATACAACCCCGTGTAAGGGAGGAAGGGAGGAGGAAGGGTGCATGCTGGGGGAGCCAGGGGGCACCGGGGGCGGAGGGTAAAGGAATGCTGTGTGTTTAAGTCGGAGGAAGCAGCTGACGTCTATGCAAATACCTCGAGCCTGCCCCGGCCTCCCCGAATTTCACTTCTTATTTCTTACCCCCTTTTTGCTAACGGCAGATTAGCGCTGGGTAGAATTATATTAATCAATAGAAATGCAAATGTGCATAGGTGCTGTCGGGGTGATTACGGCGGGTGAAATTACGGACCTATTCTTTGATATTGTGTTCCACGTAGACGTGGCGAGAATTCCAAATCAATGGCGAGAACACACGTACAATTTTAAATTGGTATTATATTTTAAAAAAATATTTTACCGTTTACTTTTAATATAAGTTATTTTTAACCATTACGATAAGTATAAATTCATCATCTTACCTAAAATAAAATTTATTTTATGTAAATATAAAATTACCTTTTATGTGTGAGTTACATTTTTTTTGGTTTTTAGCTTGTTCTATACTATAAATGTTTTAATCCAGTCAGCTAAAATATTAAATAATTTTGATGCTATTATTTCATTTATGAAAAACGATTCATAAAAAAAAAACAACAAGCAGCACTGCAATGAAATTTATTCCATGTATTATAAATTACTGCATATTACCCGCTCTAAGTCTGGTGCTTCTCAAAGCCTTCGAGAATTTCCTGAAAATCACGCAAGCGAGTGTAGCGTATAATAAATACAATTTGCATTCACATGCTTACGGGGGCAAAATAATCCGCACCTTTTGTTTCTTTTTCCATTCGGGACTTGGAAGTTTAAATCAGCCGTCTGTTGCGGGCGCCCGCCCCGCCGCACGCATGCTAATACGGACAACTCCAAAGGAAAACAATACTACCGAGGATTATAATAAATCCGGACGCACGTGTTCCGGGAGGTGTTTTTATTGATGAATACCTATGGCGCTTGAGGGATCGGGCGACGTGATGAAGGGGGGTGATTGTCACATCGAAGCTGCACTTACAATACCTTATTGAGCACTATTTACAGTATGCCAAAGTTTTATAGATGTATGCTTGATATTGTTATTTTTAATACATTTTATAGAATTTAGAAAAAAAAAATATATATATATATATATGAACATCGATTTTATTTATCATATAATCTTTCAGTAAGTTTTAATTTTGTAGACTTTGTACGTTTTATCGTATTGACTAACATGAAAATACACGTTGCTATTGATTGAAATCAACGTGAATTGAAATATCGCAAACTTGTATAGTAATTTGACGATCCTTTCAGGAAGGTTATATTTGAACTAACGATTTTTTTTTCAGCTTCGAAATGGCAATATTTAAAGCACTGCTCATTTTCTCAAAGGCTGTTTTAAAAATCATTCTCTTGTAATTGCCTAATCCCCACGAGGGAGCATATTTCCCATCGAACCCCCAGCCCTTCGCAATCACGGAGAGCCTCATAAATACAAAAAAAAAAAAAAAAACACAAATTAGAAAAATCTCCGGGCAGCCTCATCCCCCCGCCTGCCGCAGCCCGCGGGGTGTTTCTTTCTTTGCCGATTAAAACTTCATTATATCACTTGAGCTGGCGCCTCCTTCCGCGCCCCCCGCCGCGCCCGAGAGCGACACCCCGAATTAAAAAACCAAACCTGCGCCCCTCCACCTGCCGAGGAGGGACAAGGTAAACAGACGCGGTCGCTGTGATGACTTTCTGAAACATGGACCCCTTCTTTACCAACGTGGGGTTTTTGAATCTATGTCTTGCATTAATACAATATTTATTTATTTTCATTTAATACTTAAAGTTGTCTATGAAAAACAATTTATATTTCAAACCATATTACTTATAATACATATCACTACCTGAAAAGCGAACTCTTATGTTTAACATGGCATTGTTACATACTAATAATTAATTACAATTTTTGTCGATTTATTTAAATTTATTGAAATTTGATATATGAAAAGGTTGGAAGTAAGCACGTTTTTGTGTAAAATGTTTCTATATCAGTTTATGTACGACGTCAACTAGTTTTTTTGAGATTATGAAATGAATACTTTGTTTACATTTCATTCTATAAATGTTTCGCGTTCAGCTTTTCACACACCGTAATTAGAATAATATAACAATTACAAAACCAAGCCGCATACTTTGAAAACTACAATCTTCCGAGTAAGCGTCCCGCCTCCAGTCTTAACCCTTTACTCATATTTAAATATATTTCCGGATTATTCCAATTGCAGTTTAATTTATAGAGCAAACATCCCTAGACTGCGTAAATCAACTTTCCTATAAAAACCACTACATTTGGTACAAATTTCCGACTCCTTCGGGCCATTTAGAGGGATAAGAATAAGGGAAGCTCGTCATTAGATTATAATTACTGTAATTAAAATATACAAATAGAGCAATAAAGAAACGCCTGTGAAGGGTTGTCTCTGCCACGCAGACACTCGATTTATATTTCTGGCAACGGTCGTCTTCTCGACAGAACAAATTAACACGTCTGCTGAGATTTCACAAATCTTTATTTCTTATACAATAATAATGCAATTATACCTCAGTTCAATTTTTATTAAATGTAATGCTCATTTTCATTGCCACAACAAGTTATTATCAAACGTGTTGTTATTTTTTTCTGGCATCAACGATCCCAATTTTACGAACCAATAAAAAAACATAATCGGGGGAGAAATTATCAGTATTTTCTATGGTATTAAAGTGAATCAATTATTTTAACTCTCTCATATCTATTGCTATGAGATTCTTTAAAATGTTTGCTTTTTTATTAAATTGAGGTAAAATTTCAAAATATAAATAATAATAAATCTATCGCCTTATCATAAAATTTATCAAATTTGCTCGTCATTCATATAATAATAATAGCAGTAAAGTGTGGATTCAAATCCCAAGAATTTTCTCAACATTGTAATAAAGCTTTTTCATAGATAAAAATATGAGAAAAAAAATTCAAGTTTTAGCAAAAGCTTTTAAAATATTATCACGAGATTATAACCACGTCAGTTGAGCTCATTACAGCTTCCAGTTGAAGAAACCCTTTAGTATCACGTTTAATTACATGTAAAAATAGCAACACAAAAGAGGGAGAGCGCATTCAAAATTCTCGAGCACCTCACAATTACAGGCACATCTTTATCATTGTTGAAATCCTTTGATCCATAATAATTTTACTGCTGGCCAATAAAACAAACTACATGCAGCCGTCCCACTCCGGGACATTACTGGCAGGATTGAAGCAATTAACATAAAAAAATAATAAGCAAGTTAGCGGAGATCATCCCCCGGCCAGAGGAGGGAGGACTGTAATCTTTCGCCTCCCAAACGACCACCACTGGGCTTGTTGTTAACTTGGGCTTTATTTTTGAGACAAGTTGTTTCATTATTAAACGAAGACAAAAACACCCTTCACTTAATTAAAATCTATGATGTCTGGACTTTGTATTATGAATATGATAAGATTTGGTAATTCTGGATATTTCAATAATTTGCATATATTCTCAAATAAAAGCCATATTAGTACATTTATACTATCAATATTCTTACAAATTATAATATCGGAAATAAAATTTGAACTACGTCCAAGAGAAACTATTTATGTGGCTTTGAGAATATTCTTCTAATTTTTGCTGTATTGTCCACACGCTAATTATATAAAATAATTAATATGTTATGTAGAATGTTCTGGATCAATGTGATATATATAATACAAATATAAGAGAATATTCGTATATTTTCAATTAACACTGCATGGCCTATCTCAAAAACAATTTTTGTGCATCTGCGTTTTGTTTTCGTTACTTCTTATGAAATTCATTTATAAGTGCACTTACTACTCGTATCTGTTATATTTCATGTTAACAAGCTCTCCATAACATACTCTGAGATGATACTTACCAAACATTTAATTAATAAATCAAAACAAAAATAAAGCATACACAAATGAAATTTCAGAGAAAATATATCGTAATAACAACAATACAGGTAAAAGCACGCAACCCAAAATGTACTCAAAAATACCAAATCTGAGGGCTTCAAGAATAGAAACGACCGGTGCGGCGCGCCTTACGACCTGGCCTTAATTATGCACCGTGTCGCTGGCAAATGAGACTCGGCCTTAACGCGCTGTTGGCCATTGTTGTCGCCATTTTAAGGCGCCACTTTTGCGCGAGGGCGAGGGCCCCGGGGGCGGGGGGCGGCGGACACTTCGCACTTGTTCCCGTTGATGAGGCCGGGATGGATTTGGGGTGGAAAACCGCGTGGTCACGCGTCGTGGTGGAGTTTCATGTTTTTTTTATATAAAGGTTGAATTTTCCGTTCTCGTGTTTGCTATGTTGCTTTAGTGTTTAGCTGTTAGCCTTCCTTGGAAATATTTTATAAAAAGGTTTTTATCAAGTTCACGGTATTGCGTGATATTGCCATGACTCTGAATGAGATTTGATCAAATAGTTTTTAAATGTTCTTTCATAATTTTTAAAAAAAAAGCCACAAAACATATAAATAAATCAAGAAAAAAAAATATTTTTAATCATTGTACCATGTACAAATATTTAAAAAATATTAAGTTGGTGTAAGCCACAAAAATTAAAAAATAAACAGATAAAGGTGCATACCTGGCGTGATAATATTTAAAAAAAAAAGTAAACCTAGGAAAAACTAGGCTTAAAAGCTATTAAATAAACGACTAGAAATACATATTTTAGAAATAAACAATACGTTCAAAAGAAATTCTTAATAACTGTGCCAAATCTCTTTATGGTAGAAATTACGAAAATAGAAATGAGAAATAGCATTTCCTTGCAGTGACCGAAGTCAAAAATAATTTTATTAATATTCATAGATCCCAAATGCATTCACTAAGCAACTTTATTTTTTAAATAAGTAATATTGGTTTTGTAATATAATTTTACAATAGTCTAAATATTTTCCATATGCCCTTTGAATCGTTTTGAATTTCATGTAAGAAAAACGAATATTTCACAGCACTCAGCAACTTTAAAGAAAAGCTGCATATATTTATTTTAACCGGTAAATAACCGTCAACACCTCGCAGCATCGCCTGTCGGGAGGTGTGTCAGGGAAGAGATCAAACTTTTCCCTCACGGCTGAGGTGACAAATAAAGAATTTGCATTTAAATAGAACATTTCCATCTGTGATACGACCCGCCCTTCGAGAGCGCCCAAGAAAGCCGTCTTGTCTTAAAGCACTGACAAATTGATTTTTTTCGGGACATTCGAGAGATGAATTACTGAATTTGCGGCCTGAAAAAAAACATTGCATACCACCGCACTATACGAGGGTCAAATATGTTATATGACATGATTATTTTAACCGCTTCCTCTGGATAAAAAATTGTTTATCCATCTAAGAAAGAGTATTTTAATGATTCATAATTTGGAAACTATTTATGTCATGAAATAGTAAGCAAAATTTTATTTTTATATATATGATTTTCAATTGTTTTTAAATGCATACTAAATGCAAAATACTGAACTTATTAAATTGTTTATAAATGAAGTAATATATAGAAGATACATGACAGAAATGAATTGTATTTTTTATGTGAAATGAAGTACAAATGAAATTAAAAACGTAATTCTCAAACGCAGTGTACAACATTTTTTTCATATAAACGAATTATTTAAAAAAACAATATATGTTCAATAAAATCTATAAGAACCATGGCTTAAGTGTATATAGGATCCCAGCCCAAGAATAACTAGCACAAGTAAATAGCCTTATATCTCTGCCTAGCAAGTGAAGTATTATACGTAATGTTCACGATGAGTTGATACTCCTATTATCTATTCTACCTCGCAGCCACAGAAACTTAAGATGTTTGTAATCGTATCCAAATTCACTGAACTACAAAGCCTTACACTGATCATTGATGTATAAACGAAAAACGGCCCGCCAGTATAAAACCGACAAAGCACTCCAATATTTTCCACCGTCGGCGCGTTTCTTTTATCTTCATATTTTGGCCACGAATCGCGGCAAAAATAATCGGAGAGTTTATTGAAGATGATAATTGATCGAGGCTCAAAGGAGCACCTCGGGGGTAAACAATCGGGCGGCGGGGCCCCCGGGACCGGAGGGGCTCACGGGCCACCCCCCGCAGCCCCCGCTCGGGTCCGGATAATTTCATTAGACAATCCCCTTCGCGGATTTCTTTGTGGAAAGTGAGCCGAGTGATTAAAAATATCTTACTAAATTATAATTGACGCCGAGCGCCTTCTTTACTTTGTGATTAAGCCTCACAGGAGTCTAAATTAATTTTCATTACTTTTTTTTTTATTTTGGGCCGCTTTGTGGTTCACGCCTTTCTCGCCGCGCTGACGCGTCCTTCCTGTTTATTCCGAGATGATTGTTTTGCTCATTAAAAAAAAGTTATTTAATATTTCATTTCTAATTTGAATCAAATAAAACATAAATTGAATTTTACAATTTAACCTTCTAGGTACAGTTTTGAGATTTTATTTGGCATTACTCATGACAGACTAGTTTCGTTTGTCATCTTTCATAGTTATCCAACACACATAAATAGCTAAATGGCAAGGAAATTACGATCATGTCGTTAGTGAATGCTTTTCCTTATCTTAGTCTTAAGCTTGGAAAAGCTCTTAGCCCTATTATCGTAATGTCTGAGCCAACTATTTGTTCTAAAAAATGACATAAAACTCACTGATGATATAAACCAAAATAATTTTTTTTTAAATTGTGTAAGAAATAAAATTTGCACTAAATTATATGTTTGAAAGAAATGTTTTTTTTTTTTAGTATTGTATTGCTCAGAGAAATAAATTCCAATCACATTATTTACTCTCACCTGAGAGGGCAGCGCCGTTCCGCCCCGCGAGCGGTACACAACTCCCATAACCCTAAAAATGCATCCAATAAATCGGAGCCAATACAATTTGCCGCGGGGCAATAGGACTATATGGGGCGTGACGGGGCGCAGGACTGTCGCGGAGGGCGGCCGCCTGCACGACATGCCATAACCGGGTTACTGTCGCCCGCCGCCAGCTTTATTCGCCTGCTTCCGCCCATTTGCCACCCCGATGAAAAGGACCCCGCGTCCTGAGTACGGTAACACTGCATCAGAAGCTGCACCGTGCAACAGATAGAACTACCCGCTTAAAAATTTCGGAAATCTTGGTCACTTGAATATTTTTAAATCCTGAATTATGAATGATACGGTAACTCTGCATTTATAAATTCCAGTATGAAACATATACAAATATCTTTGTGACTTTGAATATTTGCTTATTAATCTGAATTCACATTAGAAGATACTGTGAAACACTACATACAAGGTATATTTTACTACGAATTTTACATACATAATATTTAATATCAAGTAAGTTGCTTATCATTAAGTAATATGCATTGGTATTTATCGTATGTATATAATATCATTTTGTGTATATTAAATCAAATCGTATCTATTGAATACCTGTATATTGATATACCAATAGACGGTTTAACTAAAATATTTTTCAGATTAAGTTAAAAACTATGTCATTTAAAATCTTTCTGAAATTGAATACTTTTTTTTATATCTCATTGGACTAAAATCTGTGAACAAAAAGAATGTGTATTCTCACGGTTACCCTACGCCTACACCATCACGTCAGTCTTGCATTTGCTCCAGTACCCAAGTTCTTTTGGCCGTGAAATTGCTTAGCGAATTATTACCCATCGACTCATATATAGTTTGTCTCTTTGTTTCCTTCATTCTCCATTAGTCTGGTACGCAAGTGGGGCGTCATAAAATGCCTAGTTTATGTTATAGCTCAATACATGTCAGCGAGTATTATCAAACGCAATCTCTCATATAGGTAATATAAAAAATCTTTTTATTTGATTAAAATGACAGAAAAAAACTACAACTCATTAGATTTTCTTCGTTTAAAAGGGTTTGCAAAGTTTTCAAGAGCAATTTCAATATACATTTTCGCTTGAAGACATTCTCATAAATTCACAAACGAAAGCGATTATTCCACCGCTAAATATCCATAAGCACTCTCTTTTCACACAATATCGATAAAGGGCTTAAGCCTCCGATATAACCGCATAATACTCGTACGGGGATTTTAATACCGTACCTTTCAGTAGTAACATTTCCACCCCATGCAAGAACCATCAAAGCCATATCGATAACCGTTTCCCATACTTGAGTTGCAAGGGATGAAAAATATTCGACGTCAAAAAGGGGTTGCGAAAACATAACCTGACTGCCTTCACGGTGCTCGTAACATCGGTAATATGCCTATAGTGACTAAAATAAATACGACAGTTTATATCGCTCGAGTAAAAAGGCGATAAATATTCACTCTTATGACTTTCGATATCTTTATTTATATTGCTTGACATAATTTTCAGTAAATCTCTTTGGCGATATTTATTAACCATAACGATACTTCAAAGAGATTTCCTATTTTCTTACCCTATCGCAAATTTTCATTTAAAAGAACTTAAAAACTATTTATTAAAAAATCGCACAACTCATTCTTTTCTTGCTCAGTTAAAAATTTACATTCAAGAAATAACTACACTCGTACGTTTAATTCACTTTAAAAATATTTTTAAATATACTATATAAGTTTTTTAAACTGATTGGTTAGTATTAGTATCCCTCAGATATCCGCTGTTTTTTCGTCAGATCTCAAAAAGAACAAAAATCAAACACAACCCCCATAACTTCCTCCTACCGAGGGGGTGCATGTTACCCTCCCGCCACTGAAGGGTTGAAGCCCGCCTCTCTGAAGAATACTCTGGCTTTTTTAAATTTTTTATACCCCACTCCGCCAGCAAGTGGCTCGCGGTGCTTCCGGGGGGTCAAGTTTTCAAGTGATTTCGATGTTGCTTTTTAAATAACCTTTTAGGGTTAGTTTATTTTAATGTTTAACTACGTTCTATTTTAACAAGTTATTTTTTACTTAAGTGGAAATAATATCTTCAAAGTCCTTTGTTGTCCAAAATTTTGACAAAAATTTATAATATACTTGTAAATTTGTAAAATAGTCTTTTCCACATGCTTTCTATGATCATTTATATTTTACTATTCAGTGTTAGTAGTTTCAATATTTTAGATTTTTTTTAGATTCCTATGTACAATGTCATGGATTATGTCTAATAAACTTACATTAATTAAAATTAATTACTAAGTATCGCTTGTAATATCATTATTAATTATAATTTAATTTCTAGTTTTTGTAAAGACGTGTATTCTTATTTTTTATTGTTGAGTTAATTATTCATGTAATTTAACATTACTATTTGTAACTCAAGTAAAATAGTCAACTTCATTCAAGCAGTAAACTTATCCCGTACGTTACTTCATACTCGTTCCCTCCCACGTTTGTCTCGCCCTCAGGATAATGAACAATGTTATGTATGCATAATTTATCCGGCGATAGAAATACTTTCCTTCTCCAGTTTAATCCAGAATCCTGGAACAATAAGGCTTCTCTTGCAGCGACCCGCCCCCTCCGGTAGCTCATGGCCCAGCAAACCATAAATATGCGATCAATTTTATATCCCGGCTTCCTTGCCTTTTTTAATTTTAGCCCCCTGCATTAATGAAAATTTCGCCATAAAAATTATTCAAATAAAAACAATTATGTAAGATTTTTATTGTCGAAGTAAGACTTGGGAGATCCATAAATTAGCATGTTCACGGCACAAGGACAAAAGATGATTATATTTATATTGCTTTCTTCTAGGAGTCGAACGGAAAACTCTGTGAACGAGAGGAGATATAATGATATTATATTATTTTCTTCTTGAAATATTGAACGCTACATACAATCTGCCCCATTGTCTAAATAAATTAATTGTTCTTCAATCAATGAAAGATAAATTAACTCAAGTAATATATTTGTATTTAATAAAGAAATAAAAAATGTAGGTATTAAATTCTCGAAAGAAAATTCATTTATTTATCTATAAACCAATCAACTCATATATCCACAGCTCCAATAAAATTTAATGAACCTTCAAATATTTAAAATATTTTGCGCTGATTTTTTTTCCAAAAACATCGAACCGTTCCACACGCACGCAGAAAACGAAAACAAAAAGCACAAACCGCCCGAGCCTTTTCTAATCTAAGAAGACCAACCGACCCCCTCTTCGGGGACGCAAATGAAAAATTTAGATTGCATTACTCCCCCGCCCCGCGCCGCCCCCTCCCTCCGCAAATCAAGTAATTAGCCACCCCCCGCGGCGCTCCTTAAAATTGTATTTGTACAGTTTTTTTTTTCTTTAAAATCACTCCGCTTCCGTTTTTAGCAAGTATTCCAATGAAAAAGTGCGAATCTCAAGTGCCCGCTGTCACGCTAAAATATCATTCGTTAATTAATTATTTACAAATTTCACAAAAAATTATGCTATTTTTTATTATTTTCATACACGCAATGTTAAATAAGTTTTTTAACTATTAATAAAAGTATTTTTAAATTTCGTTTAAATATATCCGAATTTTCAAGCTTGAATATCGATTACGAATACTTGAAATTTTACGAATATTTCTAATATTTTCTAGGCATGATTATTTTTATGATTCAAAATAGACATGAACCGGTCCGATAAATATAATAATTTCAATTTTAAATATTCAATGTACAATCTGCTTAGCCAGAAATTCAAATTTCAACAACAAAAATAAAAACTATACTGACAAAATATCTGAAATCGTTGAAAGGTTTGTAAACGTTTCACAAACTTCAATAGCAGCGCTTTCATAAATACTCCAAAACTTTCTACCGTAAATACGGCGCCTTTTGTGTTTCTTCCATAAATAAAAACCGCAACTAAGCGATTCCAAAAAGTCCCGTAAAACATACTCGCACAGAAGAATCTCGGGAGAGATTTACTTCCGGTTCGGGCGCACTTAATCCGGTTTTTATCCGGGATCTCACCTCCAGGACCGGCTCGGGCCCGTTATTCAACTTATCGCCGAGCCGTGCAACAGTGCAGCTGTCTGTTGTATCAGATGGCCGGAGATTTGTGCGTCGCGCTGGCTCGCGGGCTTATCACAGGGAGGAGGACGCTGCGGATCAGTCTCGCAGCTCCTTGGTCAGCATTTTCCTGGAGATTTTTCGAAAACTTCACTAGAAAAATCCTTTTATCAAACTTATATAACAAACTTGGATGTTTTTAAAATTTCGTTTGGAAAACTCTTTATACCTTTTCCGGTTATATTAAATATTTCAGTACTAGATTCAAATTTATTTAGCAAATAGTTCTCTTATAAATAGATGGTTTAACGATCTCCTGAACCCAAAAAATGCTTAAAAATGCAACACATTGTTTTCAACAAACATTATAATATGCTCTTAAGTATTACATAACGATATAACATATTTTTGTTTATTTTTTTATGGTTTATTTATAAAGTATAATATTATAAAAAATATTACATTATAACAAGTAGAGTCCTTACATCCCTGCGCGTGCACAGCCTCACTCGCCCTTCGCGGTAGGGCGCTACCTGCGGCCAGATTATATCTTGACACTTGATGGATGAATGGTTATTGGATCTTTACATTTTTATCATATTCCCGGCGCGGCAGTATATTTGTAGTTCCGCGGGATGATGTACGCGCGGCCCGATAGATATTTTCCTACTCAGTAGGTAGTCAATAGGGGTGAAGTGATGCGAATGTCTTGTTTGACTTTGAAGTATGGCCGCCGAGCGCCATATCCGAGATTGCATTCCGTTTTCCCGAGTTTTCTGAAAATTTATTGTATTATAGATAATTCCGCCGTGGTAGGACACGCTTTATCAGATTGTGACTGCGACATTTTTCTCGGTAGCAAAATGAACTAAAGCTTTTAGAATCGTAATATTTTTTTTCGATACGCTTCGAAAATGATAAAATACATATTATACTAAGTTACCATGGAAATATTTTAAACAATTTGTTTTTTCATAATTTCTAACGAAATACTACACATTGAGAATAAATGTTTTAAGCTTCTAATTCTCGTCCTCATTTTCGTTTATCTTTATTGCTACCAAATTTTTATCTAAAAATTTAACAATTCTAAAAAACACACTATCGCCTCGGGTGTAAGTCAGAATTCAACAATGCTTATCAAAGAAGCACTGAGGGATGCCGCCTTTACAGAAAGGTGACCGAAAATATAACAACCCTTCATCATATTGTTTTATTTCATTATACCTGTTTTATAAAACTCACATAGTAAAGAGATTTTTTTATCAATTATTTTTGTTTTGAAATATATTAGTAATACAAAATGAAAAATCAATTTTGATAATCTCTAATAAATTACAAACTCAATCAATCTTTTATATATATATATTTTTTTTAAGCATTCATTATCAACACGCAAGTAATCCAATAAAAAAAATTATTCATATAATTTAAAATCATTGTTAATTTGATATAAACGTCATAATATACTATTAAAAAAAATTCAAGTAAAAAAATTATACAAATTAAGTGAGACAAACATTATAGTATAAAATCCCTCGTTAAATTCGCTGATAAATCGTTGCGATTAGTGTATTTTTTACAACCCCTCGCGTAACAATACCGATTTATAATTTCTCCACACGTCTATCGGTTCATCTACGCATTATGTTTACCAAAAGTTGTTCCCATAAACATCGTAAACGATGTCAATTAATGTCATGGGGTGCATATGTTTAACAGTCTCTCAAACCATTTTTCCCGTTCATAACATTTGCATAGCCGATAAAAATTCAGTGTTCTTTACAGAGACTGATGATTACACCTAATGCTCGGTACTCTGGGGATCATTTTAAGACTTGGAAAAGCTGTTTTCTCTGTGAAAAATCCTCTTAAGTTTGCCAGTAAAAAGAATGCTCTGAGGCACCCGATACCTTTGGGGTGGTTCGTGAAAATATATTTAAATATATTTTTGAATCCACTGTAATTTGTCGACATTGTTCAAATGATAACAATAAAGTTTTGTTAATAAAATATAACTACTTTTTTTTAAAAACGGCTGTTTGTTGAAAATAAATTCAATCATTTTAACGTTACAAATTTACAAGAGAATTGTAAAATGAAAATATTTTTGTGGCAGTAATCGACTTGTTTCGTACAAGTAGGAAGGATTAATTTTTTGTGTGAATTCAATCCGTAATATCATAGCCATTAAACAATTTTTAAACCTATTTCATAATTAATTAAATATTATTCAATTATTCAACTTCTTTATAATTCAGTCTCAGCGCTATGTTATTTACGTTGAGTGGGTGAATATTGCAGTGTAATAATTGGAGTAAATATATTCTCTGCCTAGTGATATTTTGTATTTATGAAATTTCAGATACATTTTTTTGATAACCTATAAAGTAAATATCTTACAGTGCAGGAAAAAAATAAATACAAAATGTGCCCGAGCCACGCACGTCTCTGTCGATGTCTCTATAGCCTCGGCCCTCCGCGGCGCCCTCCTGGGTCCGCTGTTTAAAAAAGGGGAGATTTTTATCATGTCGCTTCTAATTTACTTATTCCTTCTTTAAAGACTTATTTACCTTCAAAATTGTATTGTTGGCAGCGCTGCGTGAAAAAATGGCGACGTTAAAACAGGAAATAATATCGTTGACAATATGAAGGTCGACATTAATTGGCGAGATAAGGCGCCATAAAGGAAATGACTTTTTCATTAATAATCAGCGCGTAAAGCCTTAAAAATAAATTGCGCTATTTTCATCGTGAATCACTTCCTTCCCGAGTGGGTTTGCGTGCAATCTGTCTGAATAAAAAAAGGAATTTATTTCATTCCATAAAATATTTTATCTTACTCTTCATATCAAACTACAAATATACACAAAATAAACTAATTACTCATACCTTGTTTTCGATACGCTGCGTTTACGATTCATTTTTTGTTGTTGTTAAATCATACAATTAAAAATTTTAAAAAATATATATACGATCTCCAATTTGATTAATACAATCCTTGAAATACTATTTTTGTAAAAAACAAATTATTTATAAACGCCATTTAACGCAAAATGTCTTTTTTGTGGAAAGCTCAAATTTTAGCAAAAGATAATCCAATCGAAATTTTTTTGAGTACTTTTCTTAAATAGTAATTTGGTCTTAATTTTAGAGCATTATTAATAAGTGATTTTTATAAAATAATATTTTCTCATTGTTTTTCATAGAATTCGTCCCCCACGTGTTTCAGGAATTGATCAAATGCAAATAGTTGTGTATTATTAGTCAAACCAATTAAAATGTCAGAAGTTATAAAAGCATAAATGTTGATGAGCTATCTATTTAATCACTTCCATTTGGCAAACCTCATGTTCATAGATATATTGGATAATTATTTTTAGTATTCGTAAAACTTAACCTTTATTAAACCTGTACACATTAAAAGATTTGTATATGTTAACATACCAGACAGGTCGGCTTAGCAGATGGATAGACGCAACATTCATAGATGCCACTGAGCAGCGTCTGACACGCAACGCAGAATATGAAATACACCCAAAAGTTTGACGCTCCCTACACCAAAATAGAAAATGGCAAAGTTCCCTGTAATATTTATCAAGCTAAAGTTAATGATGGCCCCGCAGTATCGACCCCTTTTCCATTTAAAAGTTTTTGTCTTAAACTTGAAGTCACACTATTAGCAATCTGTAGGAACTTTCTGTTTCGGTTCAAGGTCGCAATTTAAACTTTTTACTTCTTTTTTATAAATCTTTTTTCTTAGCGGTTTTGCAAAGTTCTCGCCCCACATTTCCATCGATTTTTGTTCTTAGTTGTTCTATTACTTTTTATATTCACAACAATCATTCCCACTGCGGTGGGTTCAGTTGTCTGCTCTGCCGACTGACTTTTTGTTTTGACTAACTTTATGACGTACTTACACGTTTTATATAGACTAGGATCACTGACCTTAATAGGATAGGACTTCTCGGTGAAATCAACGTAAATTATTCAAATTATTATTTTCAATAATATTTACAATATATCAACAAAGACTGGTGGTGAAACTGGTAAATATTAATTATCAATATATCCAAACTGTATTTTTGTGTAAATTCTTAAATATCACAATGTCACCCAGTGAAGTTTTTTTTTCAGATGTGATGGGTTGATCTTTTTGAACCATTTCTTATAAAAGTTTAGAATAAATATATTTCTATTAATTATTTTGCGTATTCTTTTCCCTAATGTTTTGAACTTTTTTTTACTGATTTAGGTAGGTGATCTGTTAAAAACCTGACTTGATAAAAATCAAAAAGACAAGTTTCACATTTTCTTTTTGTTTATTTGCGCTTGTTATTCAATTTTAGTAAAATAATCCTTTTTATTACGACAAATTTTAGCACTTTTTAATCAAAACCATTTTAAGCCTTAAACTTAAATAATCTTTGTATCTATAAAATATTTAAAGCGATTTTTCAATAGAATAACTGATGTGAAGTAAATGGTGCTTTATTTAGTCGTTTGGCATGTTACGGCCAAACAAAATAAATACCAAGACAATTAACCTGAGGCTGTTTCTATAAAATTTATATACTAATTTTTTTTAACACCGAAACTTAAGCATCATATTTTTTTGAAATAAAAGATAATTTTTCCGAACAATAAACCTCAAGATTCTTAAATCTTAAGTATCTCATATTTTTGAGAGAAAAACGCAATTATAACTATCTAGAAATATGATGGGGTATTTTCTTATCACTTCCATATCTCGCCTACGGTGACTGAGGGTGGCTAGACTTATAATTAAAGAGGGTAAGGAGAACAACCCCTTCGGTTCCACCCCCAGAGTCTTGCAAAGGAGCCAGAAGATCTTGCATGTGTAATATCACGCCGTTTTATTGCTTAATTCCCTCAATTCAGGTGTCTGCCGAACCCCACATCCTAGGCGCTGGAATATGCTTGCTCATATTTAGTCCTAAATGCCATACATTTACATATAAATAGTCTCCATTCGTATGCACGGTTAAAGCATATAGCAAATTTAATGAAAAATATACGCAACACAAATACCCTTCAAACAAATTACAAAATAGTTTTTAAGTTATTTTCAGACAATAGCGATGTAATGAATAGCAGCCCAGTTAAAAGAAGGTTAAATATTCAATTGAATAACAGTGAGTATTCATTCAAAAAGTTTCATCAAAATTTAAAAAATAACTTCCTCTAATACGTAACAATTATTTAGTTTTTTTATAAATATATTGTCTATAGATATTACTGGTTGTTTTTTTTCATTTACACAGTTAAAATGATTTTTAAATATTTTTTAAAAAATCTCGTTGATAATTTAAGATCTATTTCTAAAATTTGACAAAATTACTAACGGAAATTTTTATTTTATTGGTGGAATATGAAATCACATCACTTGACTATTCGACGTTTATTTCTACTTTTGTGTCGTCTACCCTCTCTGCAACGCTTCTCTTGCATTCTTGACAAACCGTCTCTTCGGGGAGACTTCAATCGTTCTCGCGGTATTGATGTGTCTTAAATAAATGTATCTTGAGTCCACGTAACTTTTCATACTTTCTTAATAAAAAAAACCTCTCAAGTTTTTCTAAATGGAAATTTATTTAGAGTAGGTTTCATTGGGTGAGAAGTTTAATTTTTTTAAATTTTATGCATTTTTATTTTCATATAATTAACGAGCCGGCACATAAAAATTACATTTTCCTCGGCTTTAAAAGCCTGCATTTTACGTTGCCGCATCCCACGCAGGTAAAAACTCACTTTGGGCCGAAACCGAGTTATGACTCTCCGCTATATAACGCTTGTTATAAAAAGCCGGCGCTCTCCGTCATCCATTACGCAGCAGACCCGCGGCGGCCCATCCATTATCTGGAATGGCTTCACTTTGTAGTTCTTAGCTTCAAACCTCAAGGCTATATCTTGGAGCCGAGTCACACTCAGCAGCTGATGAGAGAGATCCCACTAAGCTCATTCACCGTCTTCAATCTTTAAAGAACCCTACAAAAATAATAACTTCAATCAAATCACCACGTCGTGAAGATATCGGAAAACAGCTGAATATTTAAACAGTCATGAATGTAAAAAAAAAAATTTAAGATCAAAATATTTTCAATAAAATAAATTCTAGTGTAGTTATGCCGCAATAAATATAATGAAAACTATGTATCAAAGACTGGCAGAGTTAGTATACTGGTAGTCTTAGTTTAGATCAGACGAGTAAATCTAAAAAGTTGTACAAATAATCAAGTCGAAAATAATTCAATACCAGATAATATTAAATATAATATGTGTTACGTTGAGTGTTTGAAAAAAAATAATTTATTTCAATTACAACATTTGAGGCCTCAAAGCATAAAAATCAAAATGCCCAAAATTTCATATTGATATCAATTTTCATTACTTTTTTTAAGTGGCTTGATGTGACACGGGATTTCACTAAAATCCTCACGGCTACGGCAGCAAGGGTTGGACTTATTGCCGATTTCTTCGGCGCCTTTTCCCCGCGGCGCTAGGAAAATTACTGCGAGTTACGCGCGATGCTTAAACCTCCGCCGCCCCTGCGTCTTATGGCCACAGGCTTCCTTATGCAAAGCGTTGCAAGGTGAGATTAAAGAGATGAGAGTTAAAAAATATTAACTACTCCTAAAAACATACACTCCAGATAATTTGTCCAACCATGTAAAATCCCGCCACGGCTAATTGTCTACATTTTACTTTTAAATTAAATTTAAAATTTGGCATTCGTTTCTTTATATTAAAATAATGATTTTTGTGTTAAAACATATAATATTTTTTTGTTAATCATTCAAAAACCCACAACTAGTTGCTATTCAGTGTAACTTTGACAAGTTTTGCAACATTATTTTATTTCTATATTAGTTAAATTGCTCTATTAGCACAACTTACTCAAAAGACCCATAAATTTTGAAATTTATTATTTTGATATTTAAAAACCAATTTTTTTTTTTTTTAAATGCAGTCTCTCATTTTTAAATGTATAAATACTACATATTTTTAAATTTTGACAATATAAATCATTCATATTTTTAAAACTCTACGTTTTATTGAAGCATAATGATACTTACATGTATTTATTTGCTGCACAAGTAAATCAATTATGATGTTTTAACTTAATCTCATTAAATTTGTTGTTTTTTCAAAAAACAAAATGAAATTACATGAGTTTTAAATAATCTATCATATGTTTAAATATTAAACAAGCCGCTCGTTTAAAACGTTTACAATAAAAATGTATTTTAACCGTTCAAATTTATTTTGTATTGATTTCAAGACTTAACATTTACTCAATATGAACTTCGGTACAACAGCTGTGCACTGAGTCATGCGGACTTTATATTTAAATATTCATCGCGAACGCAATTTCATGTTACACGATTACCGAGCCATTAGAGCCATTTAGAAAATTATACAAGGAGATCATATATATATTTAGAAATACCTCATAATTATTCAATAAGAAAGACAAGGACAGCTGAAGGAGGAAAGCAGGCTCGTGATCGGCCCGCGGAGGCCGGGCCACTGGCAGCGGATGATTGATCAGCGAGCTAATTGGATGATCGATGTGCTCCACCCCCTCCACGTCGAGCTCCGCAAATACCACGGTGAAATGTTCCAAGTCACCTCCGACCATCTTCCTGCTGCCACAAGCGAAAAAACTCCCGACAGAGTAGCAGGCTGAAACATTGATCATTGATCTGATAGCCAAGCAAATCATCAAAATTATATAACTGTAACATTTCATGATTGATAACAAACTTTCTATCTACAATAGTACATCTAACATATAATTAAATTGAGTACGTGGCAAAACAAGTATCTCAGTCTATTTACCTCAATTATACGTCAATCGATGCTGTTTTTCTAATAATCTCGTATCGAAACAATCCTACTTCTAGTTTCTTAATCATTTTCAAAAATACCATATTATGATCGTTATAGCCTTGCAAAGAAAATGTCTAATTATAATGGGAAGGCTCTTGAGAATACGTCGAGTAATCGTTCATGTTTCTCTTTGATAGATTGTAATTGAAGGTTCATAAGAATTCAGACCTAATTCGTGTTCCGGTACTTTTAATATGTTAAGAGTATATATTTTAGTAATTAACGCATCCGTATTACTTAATAATCTTATTATATACAATATATGAATAAAACGATTTTTTAATAATAAAAATAAAATCTAGATTTTGCATAAATAAAAGCTTCAAAGACTATACTAGGTCCGCAGAGAGTTATTAGATTTTTTGCAAGGACTTTTCAAATACCTTTAGGCTAAAGTGTTATTTCAATAGACTGCTAAAACAACAAAGAATATAGCAAAAACCAGAACAAACTATCAAGTTTCTTATTATTTTAAAAGTGATGTCCAATCCTTTAGAAATAATTTATATCAATATTTTTCAAATAAATTATATTTTAGAGTTTAAGTACACTTTTATATTCCATATGAATAAAATACAATGGCATTATGATTTTTTTTTATTGTCGCACGACAGGAAATTATACATTATAACTATGCTATTATTTAGTTCAAATTTCATTAATTTCATTTAATCTGTTATTTTTAAATATTTTTGACAGACTTGTCGAATTCCATTTTAATATTTTAAATAAAATACATTTGTGATTTTTGATAATGCCAACGTAAAAGGTTGTCGAAACCGGTCACCAATAAAATTAAACATGTGGAAAAATCACAAAAGTATTTTATTCAAAATATTAATCTCCTATTACGATGACTCATTAAGGTAGCCATTTATAAATATTAATATCACTTAATTTCCACTAAGCACGCCAATTAAACAACACAACCCTTTAAGATAAATCTCCGTTTGCGGCCCTCCTGTAGCTTCTCTGATTAATCATCATCATCATCCAAATCTGTTTATATTAGCTACTCACCTTCTGAATGCGACAAGATCATCAGCGCCGATCTGTCGCTCGGTGACGTTACGGAAGGCTGTGCAACGTGAAGGGGAGGAAATTAACTGATGATACTGAATACACCCCCTACCGAATTCGAAATGCGTACCTACCTGTTACTGTGAGATAACAAATGATGAAATAAATGTCTAATTCTCTCTTTTTAGAGTCATTTTAGTACGAAGGTATTTGATTTTACCATTTATTTAATAATAAATTATTATTTTTTGAGCATTTATACTTTTTTACATGCTAATCAAAACATATTGCTGTTGTGTACATGCCTAGGTTTTTCGATAATTTGCTCCATCAAACCATTTTTTGTGTCTTTAAAATACACATGCGAATTCGAGAGTTTTAGATGTACTGATAATCAAGTATGCTTTTAATTACAAACTTTATGCATAAGTAAAATAATCACTTACATGATTTTTCCATATATGTATAAAATCAGATTGTACGTATAATATAGAAATAAATTACTATTGATTAACATTATATATATAACGATCCATAAACCGTAATGTGTAGACCCTGTATATTGAGTATTGTTTATCCTGTATTAATTGTTTTGCTTTCAGATAACATAAAAAATGTGTTAACAATATTTGGTAGTGGCATGCATGAGCATTCTCCTCTCTCAGCCTGTCGCCTCGGTCGGTAGTCCTTTATAGAGTATTGTCACATCGTATCACTTGACATCTGCCCACTCAGAGAGCAGATCTGTACCCATTGACTAGTCGACATCAATGCAATATGTCGACATGTCGAGCTCGGCTTGACTCGTATTGTTGTCTACGACTCGCCAAGAATACATAGCGCCTATTTGAAATTATTAGCTAACGTAACCAGCTTTTCCATTTGTAAATATTAAACCAACGTACTTATAATTAGTGAATATATATATAAAAGGTATTAATTCATATTTTTATGTTCCTATACTGATCAATCAAATATCTACTATTCTTATATTATGCTCAATTACATATTTCATGAAGAACACGTTTACGTAAATTATCTAAATTTCATAGCATTATTTAGTAATACAGACATGTTTGAATACTAATGTCATTAAATTTATAAAAAAAAACTCTTGCTGAAATAATGTAAATACACTTTTTACATAAAAGTGGTGAGGTCGATTCAAAAAATAAATTATTATTAATGATTTTTCTTGTATTATAAATTGTCTTTATTGTATGTAGCAAATAACACACATTAAGATGACAATTTTGCTAAAAACAAATAAATCAAAATTGATTCATGCGAATATTTATCACCATGTCTTAATTATCAGATATTCTGTTAATTTCATACACAGCTAATATTATTTGGTTAGCTTTAATTTATGGACCTAATAGCTTCTTCTCTTCTCACCCCCGCCCCCGGGTTACCCCTTCAGAGCTTCCGCCATTCATCAATTCGACATTAATAGGATAAAATTCCGTAACATCGCAAGCCTCCCTAGCAGAGCTTATAAACCAATCTCTCGCCTAAGCTAGGCCTTGAGCTGAAAAAATGTACAAATAAGTTAATTATGGAGTAATCCAAGTACGAATATAACATCTATTTTGCTAATATTGTAATATTTACGCCATAAGTGAATATAACGTTTTTAGTTCACAACGGACCACAATGACCACTCAATATAAACAAATGTTTGTTGTTTCAGTTATGCATACAACGGATATTCTTTTATTTATTACAAGCAGTGTAACATAGCGTTACCCGGAATATAAGCATAGTAATATGAATTAACTTATCTGTATATACGCCATGCTTTTTCATACTATCTGATATATCAATAAACAAATGTCCCCAAATCATTTGAAAAGTATTATTAATAAATTCTTTTGATAAATCTATAATACATAATCAATATTTTTGACTGAGATTACTTGCTGGAATTCAATTTTAATATTTTAAATAATATACTTAAGTGATTTTTCCACATATTGACCAAGTTCCAGTGACCAGTTTCGCCAACCTTTCACGTTGCCATTATCAAAGTTTTTTTTCAAGTGATCCTTATATGACATATTTATATAACTAAAACAGTAAAACAATCAAAATCAGGAACCCAAATTTTGGGTGCAATTTTTCAGCGATGCAGATTTTCACAGCAAGCGTACAAATAAACTTACTAAGAGCTAAGTTTTTTTTATTATGTTTAGTAAAAATTGAAATGTTACTTTTATAAATAAAATCTGTGAGGAAATTGTGATGCTTAGTCGTTTCCGCCGAGTCATTCATCGCTCGGGACTTGAGCATCTCTGTTCTGCGACGCCCGTCCCTCGGCTTGTATGGAATAAATCTGCATTGTTGCGGCATGTTTTGTGGGGCCCCGTCGCTGCGCCCTCCGCGCCCCCTGAGCCTCCAGCACCCCCATCACCCCGGCACCCCCATCACCCCATCACCCCGGCACCCCCAGCACCCCCGGCCCCCGGTAGCGACGTGTTTGTGTTGACGCTGACTGAATATCACCTAATTATCGAAGAGAGCACAATGCGCAGAGCTGCCGCCCCACAGTGCCATTGGAAACAATTCACTGTTCATTTTAAAACCGTCTATTCTGGGAAAATAATAATTTATTCTCACAAATTTAATCAAAAAAAATAATAAGTTGAATTTCTATTGAAAATTTCTGGTATTTTTGTAATACTCTTATTTATGCAAGCTGAAATTTTTTTTTTCTTTTTTGGTGAAAGTTTTCAGAAGACAATTTAAGCAGAGAAAGTGATTGCTAACAATCTGTATTTTACTTTATTATTTTGTGCAATTTAAATATAAGTTGAAATATATAAAAATAATGCACGATGCAATTGAGGATCAAGTCCACGAACATTGGGTTATTCCTCTGCTACTCCGCCACTAAATCTGGTGTACGTTTTAATAGACATAGATATCAAGCAGCGCAACTTATTTATTTGTTTGATTTTCTGAAAACTACCTCCGAGATAATTTCACATTCAGGAGCCCTCCACACGTTGTTGTCCTCTCGCGTGTTTTTGTTGTCTCCCCTGATGGGAATTCTGGTGTGGCCAAAGCGCCGGCTGCGAACTTCATGAGAAAAAACTTACGGCGTAAAAAGCAATTTTATAGCATAAAATATTTAAAGCCACTGCGTTTTTGTGTGAATTAATTTCTGTCGTAGACTGGCAATAAACTAAGATTGTGGTGTTTTTCATTAATAAAAACACAGATGTTTGCGTTATACATATCTTCTGTTTATTTTACAAAATATATGTTTTAATACTTTTAAATTTAAATTTTATCTGTATTAATTTATAAAAACACAAAGATAGATAATTTAGTTTAGCAAAATGCATTGAGATATTATTTATTGAATAGTAAAAACTATTTCTTGTGAAAAAATATATTCGACTATAAATGAAATTATCCAATAAATTCCACTCCTGCAGTTTCCATATCAGTATATTAATTCGAAAAAAAAAACATATGGGGGAGGCCCCTGCGCTCGCGAGGGATGATACATGGTAAAAAATAAATACAAAGGACGTTAGCGAGCAACCTGTCCGAGCGACCCAATAACTTAACGATTTACTGCTCTGCTCGTGTCGGAAGTCCGAACATGTTCCCGAGCATTCTGCATACGTGCTCGAGCACTGGCTGTGACGAATAGATATCAAATACGAAATATGGTTATAGTTATTGTGATAAATTGTAATTTTATTAGGTACTCGTCCAATATGTGAGGGGATAAAATTATTAGTAGCATTCTTGTAATAACATATTTTCATTGATAACAACACACTTTACATCACTTTATTTTTACAAAAATAATATTTTTTTAAAAATCGTTAAATGGTATTTTAATACTACAATATAAAATTGTATATAAATTGAAATTCTTTTCAAAAATTGGCAGTTGAAATGACAGTAATATAAAAATTAAATAATTAGTGAAGGACGCAAACGATTCTGTTCCTTACGCACGTGTCCACAGAGCCTATGTTGGAGTACTGAGCGATTCAATTCGGCAGCAATAAGGTGCCTGCTCCGCTGGCCGGGCGGTGGGCAGTCCAAGTTCAGCGCGAGGAAGGCTGCTCGGCTGGGGCGGCGGCGGGGGAGACTTTAGAGCCCACCCGCTGCAGCCTGTGCCAGCGCACCGCATACAAAAAGTGTCTACAAAGTTTTGCCGCTTGACAAATGTGTATTGATCGAGTCCGCGAGGATCGACTGAGGGCGGAGTGAGTGGCAAGAATAAATACAGAATACAATGCCAAATATATTTCTATAAAATTAACAACTCATAAGTTCATCCAAAAAAAACCATTGATACTCATGTATTAGTTATATCACACAAATATATTTGACTTACATGGCTCTTCAATTATATATTTCGGTCTTATGATAAGATATTATCGGGTTTTATCTTATCATAAGATATCACCGGTGTTATTTTTAGAACAAAAAAGAAACGAAAAATTATATGTTATAGCAGGAATAATTATATTTATAAGCATTGATTTGATAAATATTTTCGGCTATTCTTCATAAAAAATTATTTGTATTAATTTTTTTTTCAACACTCTTCAGCGTAGACGCTGCAAGTTTGTATTGAATACAAGGCTAAACGGCGGAATAGTTTGCAAACTTTCCAAGAGTCTCTCCTTCTTACAAGGAACGCTTCTGGTTTCCTGTACAATATTTGAGACAATAAGAGCAGAAGCACTGTCGTCTCGCCGAACACTCGTAAGAGATATGTACTTCCATCAATACTTTTATCTCGTTAAATAAAATACTGTATTTTTATTTTAAGTAAGAGTAAAAAAAAAAACCTTTTGTGTCTTATAGGTAACAATAAGTTTGCACGTTTGTTAAAATAACGATGATTTTATTTATAAAAAAAACATTCAGAAAAACGTCCAGAGTTCTTTAGTTAAAGATGTCGCAATATTATGGTAATATTCAAATAATAAAAAAAAAATTATAACAGCAAACGTGTGTATCCTAAAATTAACACTTTTTTCGTGAATTTCAAACTTTATGATATTGAGATTTGATAAAATATATTTTATGACAAATATATTTAACTCGAGATTTTCAAAACAAATTCTTAACAAATCACAGCATTTTTATATTCAAACTTGTTATTAAATACATTTGTCAGTAATCATTTTAACATACAAAAACCATAAAGTTAATCAACTCGCAACCGAGCGTGATCTTTAGTGCCTGCGAATTCCTTCACTTTACCCATGCGACGCTTTTCATATCCGCTCCTTCGTCTGTTAATTTATGGAGGTGATACACCTACCAGTTTTTGCATCCCCATCCCTTGCCAGTGCAGGGAAATTCCTGGCGTCACCTGAGTCACCCAAGCCAACAGCTCTGCGGATTGCGATTAATATACTGGAACCTAAAAAATTTGATGTGTATTTAATTACACCCTTCCTCAAGTTAGATAATGAGATATTTCCCTAGTAGTGTTGCTAGTGTTCTACCTCCTGTATGAACAGGATGCACTCGCTTTTGACTCCCCACCTACATTCTCCATAGCTTAATACTGGGATAGCTCGTAACTTCTCTCGTTCAAAATATTTTAAGTCTTATAACTACGGTATTTCAAATGCATTAATACATTTAGATGAGGATACCCTCATCTTTAATATTTATTATATAATGCTTTCCAGTGTAAGGATTATATAATAATACTATTGGTCAGCAGCAATACGCAGACTTTTCCTTAAAATATAAAACTGCGGTGTAAAAGGACCCGGGGTTCTACTACTATTCTCCCTAAGAAAATCATAATTACTGGCTTAGTGAGATGATCGCCAACCTCCTCTGAGGAGAGGCAGCTCAAGAAGAAGATATATGTATAAATATATATTAATATACTAGGTGCGCAACTAAGTGTTTAGGTTACACACATAAATGACGCTAACGACACATGTAGTCGATATTCATGTCTCAACTTGTGTTTTTTTTATAGCTTAGACATCTGTCAATAATTAGCAGTCATAATACCAACGCATATCGCAACGCAATAATATTTTTTCTAACAATGAAGATGTCGATTTTTGTTCCAAAAAAACAGCACTTGCGAAAAGCTTTGCTTTTCAGCTTTAACTTGAAAAAAAAATTCAACTGAAGCACGTCGTTTGCCTGAGGAGGCCTACGAGGAACGTACATGTAAGGGGATATATATATTTTTTCTTCCTATAGTGTCTCTCCTCATAGGAGGACGGTGGCCATTTCATCGAATATATTCCTATCCTGGCCCAATCTCACTAATTCCAACCACTGGCGTTAATTCTGCATCCACGTTCTTTCGATTTTTCTTTGGACATTTAGCACAAAGATGCAATTTCTAAAAATATGGCCAAAATTTACCTTACGCTCTTTTACCATCGTTTATATACATATGAATCTAATTGCGATTCTTTCAAAGTGTTAAAAAAATATTTAGACGAATCGTGTTATTAACTCACGGGTAAGTCTTTCGTAGCCGTGACAGCGTAAAATCCTTTGCAGAGTGAGCTGAAACTTTGGGCTGCGTCATTATTGCAAAGCTCAGGTGGGCGGGCCATCTTGTTTGCCCGCTAATTAGGCGGCCGCCGGACCGGCGGGGCAGGAGCCGGGGCGGCGGGGCAGGAGCTGGGGCGGCGGGGCAGAAACCAGGGCGGCGGGGCAGGAGCCAGGGCGGCGGGGCAGAAGCCGGGGCGGCCGCGCTCTCCTGCCCGGACGGAGTCAACACCGCCTCGGAGCGCCCGAGAAAGTTTTTCGCTGCGAATTGAATTTGGCGCTGCAGGATTGAAGTCTCTCCGTGTACCGTCCGTTTACCATACCAGGTAATTGGATACCTAGCTAAAGAAACGACTTGAACAAACATTTATCTAATTCACTATTAGGTTAAGCGCAAGGTTAATATTTATATTTCAATGAATACATATTCGCACGGTGCTTATTTTACAAAAGTTAAATATTTAATTTCATAGTGTTTTAAATATTATAATGCTATTGTTTCTGTAGCTTGCTGCAGAAGGAGTATCAGATCTAAACGCCAGAGCTTTGTAAGGAAAGGATTATATAATAATACTATTGGGCAGCAGCAATACGCAGACTTTTCCATCCAATTTAAAACGGGGACCGACTACATTATTTTCCCATTAGAAAACTATAAACACTGGCTCAGCATGAGTATATGCTCAGTAAAATGGTCGCCAACTTGATGAAGATGAAAATATATTAAATCATATTTAATAATACCTACTTCATTCAAATAAATACAAGAATAAGCGTCGAAACTGTAAATAAATGAATAAATTTTCAATATCTAGATGTATTTTCATAATTTATTCAATATTCAGTCAAACGATGTTTCGTTCCCGTACATTTTCACTTGCTCAATTCACAATTTACTGCAATTAGTTTGAGTTTCTTACAATTTGCATTAACAAATCAGTAAAGAATTTATAGTAAAAACTATGGATATAAAGAAACCCTTCGGACATTTGAGTCGACAGATCTTTTAGGTAAAAATTTTTTTATAAGGTGTGTATGAAATTATTCTGGGTACTCCTTATTCAATGATGACTTTCAAATATGTGTATAAAGCGCCAAAGACAATGGCTTTATTTTATCAAATTATTTGAAAAAAAATTAGTAGGTCATATTACAAACGTACAGTGCCAAGCTCTAAAAAACGATGCACACTTAATATTTCAAAGCTGTATCCACACAACACGGCGGCTCCGCACTTGCGGCCCGCTCGCCGTCCGAGCCGTCCGTCACGCGGTCAGTACTAATTACTAATTAATTGTTCAAGTGTTTGACTTTTAAATGGGAAAGTTGGCCGGCATCGCCCGTAATTGTTTCTGTTATTAAATTCCGACCCACCCCGAGCGCGAATGTCTAATTGTTCGGCCGTTCGTATTACAATTTTAAATGGCTGACCGTTAGTAAGCACACGTGCAAATGAATTTGAAAGGACCGGCAGTGCAGGCGGAGAGGAGCTTTGGGATTAATTGTATCACGGTTGAAACGGGCCGGGCGTCTCGGCGGAATGACGTGGATATTTTAATTTGATGCTTTTGTTTCTGATGCGCTTGTCTTGTAGCGTTTAGTAATTACCGCAGTATTAATATGGTGTATTGTGTTACCTTTTGTTCCACAGGCAGCTTTATTATTACAAATTTTTGCCACCCCACAAGAAAACACCGCTTATTATGAGAGGAAAAAAATTGATGCTCTACAAAAAAAAATTATTAAAAGAAAAGAGAAAATAACTATCGCGAAACTGAATTATTAGATACAGATTATATTTGATGTACTGAAAAGTATGTATTACAAAAAATTAATAAAATATATATATAATATGTCGTGCAATATTTTTCACTGTTTTTCTCTTCTTGGCTTTTTGCCCAACGGTATTGGAACTATTTTCAAGGTAATTGAATATCCATGATATAAAGGATTATTTCTTTAAACCAAAATTGTAAGCTAAGAGCAATAAATGTGGTGTAAACAGTCTAAAAATCGAGTAATACGGAGAACTCCAAGCCACATCGCATTTATTTATTATGTCGCCTTTTTATATTTTGTACTAACATCTTGTACTTTAACTATAAAGCATACCTTCATCAGAATCATAATAATTAAAAGAGTAAATATATATTTCAAATCTTCACCGTTCATTTGAACCTTCATATTTTTTAACAAGGCTGATTTTATTATTTAAACGTGCAGATTTCAATTAGAGAAATTTCAGAATGTATTAAATATATTCAGTAGGCGGGTAAACAAAATCCCATTGTCTGCTCAAGCATATTTTTAATTAGACAAAAAGAATAATTACATAAATCTGCAAGCTTAACGAACCTTTTCCACCCTTACAGATGCTGACCCCAGATTTGACCACGTCCTCTTATTTAAATGTCCTCACTCGTCGCAAATTAAAAACTGTATCCAGCCGCCCCTCCAGACGTCTTTTTGTGACGCTTTGAATCAAAAAGGCATAAGTCCTCGGGGGCGGATTAATCTCAACCTTTTTCGGCGAGGAAAATCTGTTAGAAAATTGCGTAGGTTGTAGCGAATACATTATGTGTCGTCTTTTGTCACGTATTCTTAATTAAACCGAGCGCTCCGCCCGCACCCTCGCCACCCTCCCGTCCGCTCTTTCATCATATTTTCATATCGGCTGCCCACGTTTCTCGACTACCTATAGCCCGTCGGTCATGCTTGCTTGACCGTTACGTGCCTCAAGTTGCTATTTTTTGCGGGTACAAGTGGAAATCGCATGACCTATATATCCTCACTTGTATATTTGTAGAAATAAAATTATTGTGAGGGTGAAAAGTTAGGAGAGACGCGTTGCTCTTGAAGGGTCCTTTTATAGAAGCCTTTTTATTGCAGTAGTAAAAAAGCGTTATGCGACTGTAGCCAGGATTTGAATACTGTGACAGTAAAAGATATGAATAAATTTTCTCGTCAAAAGAAATAATTAATGTTAAAGACTTCCTCACGCAGATTTTTTTACCTTAACGTTCTTTGCCTAAAGCGTCAACAGATGCCATTGTGTATCAAAGAACAAAGCTATGTCAACACCGGGGATGATCCTTGCCACCCCAAAAAAGAAAAGATAATCTCTCAAATCACTAAGGAGTTAAGCTGACGGGTATAAAAAAGCCTCCAACAAAAGCCTTCAGCAAGTGTTTGTGCATTTGACACTCTTTTCAGCGGATTTTTGCAAGCGACACTTTGGATTTTTTCCGGCGGCCGGGGGTGTCATTGAGACGCTTGAAAAAATTACCCCTGAAGGGAGGAGGAATCATCCCCTTAGGGAGACCTACCCTTCACCGCGAGACTTGCCTGAAAAAAGATTGGAGTTTTTACCGTTTGAGGATGCCAATTGAGTTCGTTAAAGGTAGTCATTAAAAAATCTATTTCGTAAAAAAAATGTTTACATAATTAGCTATTTAAATCATATTAACGCTTTTAAAAATACAAAGTATATTTAAAATAAAGAAATCAATGCATTACGTTTACGCCTACTTTTACATTAAAAATATCATTGATATCTTTTAGATTACGACAACTTCAGAAAATATAGATATCCCATGTTCCACAATGTGAAAAACTCTACCCTATAACCAAACTGTAACTGTTTAATAAACTATATCGATTCAGTTTCACTTTTTTTTTTTCATTAGTTAGGCTAATAATATTTATAAAACAATAAAAGCGAAATAATATTTTATCATCAGTATTATACAAAGCATCCTAGTGTTGCAGCCAGAGCTCCTCACTGCATAACAACCGCAAGCAACCGGGTGCTTCCCCACAGGGCGCTCCTTCGAGTCCCGGCGCGAACCTAATCCGTTCCTCGTGAGCGCGTCCGCGAGCCGGGGCGCTGGTAATTAAAAGTTTATAAGAGCGTCCCCCCTCCCCGCCCCGCACGTCTTACCCGCGCCCATCGACTCTGGCTCGCGGTGCCGTTGCAGCGCATACACTATTTATTACTTTTTTCACAATTAATACTGTCGAATAGAAAACAACGTCATCTATTTAATTGACTACAATTTATCTTGCCGTTTCATTTTCATTTTATTTTTTTTCATATTTTGTTTTTTGAAATGTTTTGAAATAACCTATTTCACAAAGCAAATTTGTATTAAAAAATCGGAATTAATAATATAGAATATTACGTTTGCCATCTCAATAATGCAATCAGATTTTAAAATACAGAAAAGTATCACAACCTCTTAACCTTTATGGATTACAGTATAAACTATTTTCCTTAAATGTAAAATTTTACTTTGATGTAATAAATACTCTGAATTAAAATATATTTCTTAATCTAGTGTTTGTTCTTTTTTAAACATTTTCTTCAAAATCTTCAAGGAGCTATATCTCTCGGGCCTGTATTAGTGGCTTAGTTAAAACACATCTAGAAGGCGGGTCACATAAAATGGCGCTGCGCTCCCAACAAAGCTTGGATCAATCAGTGAGAGGAAAAGACCAAAATTCTTAATCAGTCCTTGGGAGGGAGAGGGGAGGCAGCCCTCTTCAATATAAACCCTTTAAGATGTGAGGAAACTGCCTAAAATGATCAACGAATATACTTGTTATATTTTACGCTTTCAGACAATCAATAAAATTCACTCTTGAAAAAAAAATAACAGAGTTTCTGCATATTTGGACATTACAGTTACTGATATATTTATTAAATAATTTCGAAAAATTAAACAGTAGCACTCATTTGATAAATAACAAATGTCTCATGCACTAATTAATAAAAACAAGAATATTAGTTTGATCGTTTAATTTAATATAACGGAAATATCATTGAATAATATTGGAATGTATTTGTGGAAGAAGTGTGAGAACACTGTATTAAATATAATTTTTATATCAAAAACGCTTTTTCCAAAATTATAATATACGTGGATTAACTTAAAATTGAGAGAATTGTGTAGTTTTTAATATTTTTAAAAAAGACGATTTTAAAAAATTAAGCATATAATGTTACCTTGCTGGTAATATAACTAAAAACTCTTATTACAAAAAAAAAATGTATTTGACAATTTTTCGGAATAAATATAGTATGTGTCGATAAAATATTTATTTTTCTGTTTATAATTCTCACAATATAATTATAATAACATAATATCATGTTATTACATGAATTTTAATAGCATATTAAAAATAAAAATTATTTTGATTAATATAAGATTTTTCTTTACTTTTCGGCTTTGGTGGATACATAAAACATACATATTTTGATTAATACCTGCTTGTTTTATAATATATTTTAACTTTGAATAGGGTTTTAATATAAGTCATCTATCTTATTTGCGAGTCTATGGAATTCCAGACAGTTCAATAAAAAAATACAATCTAGTATATTTATACCCCGTGATAAATGAACTTAAAAAAGCCTTGAGTTCACTCCCCTGCTCGCTGTAGGGTGTAACTTAAGGGTAGGTGGTAGACTCTTTCCCTCTTTGGGGTTTATCAATATAATTAATTTTGAAATACTAGAGGACTAAAATAAAATAGAGAAACACGTGTAATTAAAAAAAATTATGTATTCGTGTAAACACAAAGTCTATTATTTTCCGTTGTTTTTGAATACAGTTTATTTATATCATTATTATAAATTAAAACTGACAAAAGTAAAATTTGTTCGAAATGAAGAAAAATCTAATAAAATATATAATACATATCCAGTTATTAAGTTTATAAGCTTTCTGCATCGAACAAAACTGTACTTGTAGTGATTAAAAGAATATCTTCTTATATTTAAGCTTTTAAAGCTTTCATAGAAATTTTAAAATTATGTAAAAAAAAATATCCATCTGTAAAAACATATTACATTGAACTAAATTTGAATAAACAATGTTTTTTTTAAATATATTTAATCATTAATATTGCATTGGTTAATTGAATTACTGATAATCATATATAATTATCTAAACCTTGTTAGTTTTTGTTTATTTAACCTGGTCTTGACCTTGAGATCTCAACATACCAAAAAATCCATTAAACGCAGTTAATAAATCTTTAAAATTCCGTACCCTTCTCATCTCAAGGGGGCAGGGGGATCGATACCCCCCTCTTCCCCTTCATCGTCATCCCCTAAGACCCACCCAGCCTTAATTAGGAGTCGGAATCTGCGGCGGACACACACACGCATGGGCCACCCTACGCACACCATCGCACCAACTGAGGGTCGTTGTGGGAGACGTGGACCAAGGGTGCAGGAATTCAGCTCTGTGTATAGTCTGTTCGGTTTTTTTAAGATAATAATATCACAATATCCATGAAAGTAAAAATTATATATATTTTCATATTAGTTTTACAAGATTACATTACAAGTGTATTGGTATGCTAAACGGTACTAATAGTTGTACGGTACTAATAATTACAAGTTGTCAGTAATTTTATATTTATAATGCTGTATTTTTATATATATAAAACATATGAAACATGTGGTAATTTTAATATACTATGAATAAAAATAAAAATTACAATTATGATTGGACTCAGATTTGAAAGCAAGGTATTTGTAATTTTTTTTTACCTACAAGTATTTTCATAGAATTTCATATTCAAATTGATTCATGAAATATCCAAATTTTTAAATTTCAAAAACCCAGAAAAGCATGTCGATAAAATGCATTTCATGCTGTAAATTTTTCGGGCCCCGGTGTCTCCCATGGGGCCCGGCCCGTCCATGTCGGGCACACCACCCACGGGGTCCCCGTGCAGTGTTCGGGGGGCGGATTCCCCTCTCGTGCTCTACTCACTTAACCCTCGTTGGTTCGCCTTTTCGGACGCCCAAGAATGTACTGCATACAATACTCTTGTCTATGAAATAACACATATAATTGCTGTAAATTTATCAAAGCTACAAGTCCCTTTATAATAAACCTGAAAGGCTCGCTTAAATACTTTGAGGAATAATAATTGCAGTTGTTTTTCATTTGTCAGAGTAAACTCATTTTTCATATCTTTTTTTTATTCAGTATAATCAGAATTGACATTTCGTTGTGTACATTTAAAAATAACTCGATTAAAAACAAATTTAAGTAAGAATTTATTGATTGATAAAATATTAATCATACATTTAGTATTTTAAAATTAATATATTATTCCCAAAACATTAAGAAAAGAATCTATTTAGTTTTATTAAGTTTGATAAAAAAATATGAATTTTATATAAAAGCTTAAAATTAATATTTACAATATTTAGAACAGATCACATTGGAATAAATGTATAAATATCCAAATATTCCCATTTAAGATAACTTATAACTTTCATGTACTTGCAAAATGTGATTAATATCTAACAGGACTTCTATGAAATCAATTAACCAATTCCAGCAATGGTCGTATCATATCAATTATACGTCAGACATGTCTATACTCTAAGTATATTTCTATTTTATCTGAAACCATATTATATGCCAGCACTTCTAAAAAAATTGAATCCAAGGGGTAACAATATGCCTGGTAACGTTTGTTATAGAATCCCCATGCACCCCGTCCCCATTATTAATGATCTCATAGCTGATGTAGGTCAACCCTGATCTCAGTATGACCGGTTTTGGCACTTCTTCGATTCGCTCAATTAACTCATCAAATCTTATTAAAATAACCAATAATAAATTTAAAAGTAGCTATTCTTTTTGAACCATGAAATGTGTAATTTAAAATATCATCTTATTTACTGAAATATACGTATATACATGAAGTTAACAAAAAATTTAACAAAGGATATCTTAAATCATTTTCAAAACTCATTTTAGTAGCTTACTAGACAGTTTCTTTCATGTATCAATTATATTATTTAAGCAGTTGGCTGGTAATCTTGTGATCACAGATTCAAACGCCGTTTTAAAGACATACTCCAAAAGAATTCATAACGTTTTTTGTTCGTTTCATATATAATTAATTTTTTTTTTATATACCATTAACCTCATATACTGGTTATTATAAGTCATATTCAGATAGTTTGATTTAAAAACATAATATAATACAATTTTTCAAATCTTAAATCAAATTATTCTTAGCGTATATTGTACTCAGCATTTCATAACCATACTCGATCTTTTTGCGATTACCAGCACATTTGGATGGGATATTTATCATGATTCCATACGTGTGGCTTACTGATTAATAACATAATTGTTTGCCTGTGCTGGGCTCGCGGTGGCCGTCACTTACATGCCCTGGGCCCATTCGTAATGGCGATGGAGTTAACACAATCGGATTGTAACAAATTACCCAAGGCGGTGTCGGGTTTGACTTGTGGCGTTTCATATACACATTATTGATGAATCACTCGGGCTGTTGTTTTCACGTGGTTGTAATTAAAACGAAATACGAACTTTTGTGCTTTTCGGTTACTTAAATAAAAACAACAAAAAAAATGCTTACTTTGTTCTGTCCTAAAACGCTATATTATCCAAAAAAATTAAAAATAATTTGTTTTGATTTTTCATTAAATTAATATTTTTTTAATAAAAATATTATAACATCCAATTTGGATACACTTGTTAGATCATGGATCTGGGTTATAATCATGTTTTCGTAAATAAGCTTTTTTATCATAAATTTATTTATGTCCCATATTGTTTTTTTTATTTATTATTAGCACCTAAAAGGGGGGTTCGTCGCCACCTTTCGGTTTCATCTGCATTCTTCCTACTTCATTTGAATAAATCTGCGCTCGTCAACCCGGAGGGAGTCGAGACGATGTCGGAATCAAAAGAGACAAATTGAAGTCGATGACGTCTCGTACCTGATGTAAGTTATTCAGTCCGGCAATTTGTCGGCAGATGTCGTGTTAAGGAGTCCCCGGATTTAAATTGCAAATGTGCGGCGGGGTCCCCCGGGACCGGGCCGTCCGAAAAGAGACCATCGGACCTTCCGGGTTGCCACGCTTTCGGGAGGTGAAGAGGTTAAGTACTGGCCCAATAGTCAGCTGCTCCGGTTGCAGTACAATTTCATTAAAGATATTTTATTATACAATACAACACGGACACGCAACAGTTTACAACACAACATATAACTATTTGCTGCATTACAATATATACAAAATGCATAGTAAGAATATCGATTTTATAGACGTATATTTCATAGATTTTCATCCGTATCTAAAAAACCTTTTGTTACAAGTTTTAGCGATTTTTTGTGTTTCTGTGATATTCAAAGCATAGTGAAAGAAAGAAACCACTAGCTAAAATATTTAAGGTATGTACTTCATCAAGTACATAATATAAATGTATATACCCCTAAGTACCCATCGGTTTCAGTCTTATAGTCAATAACAGTTTCGTTGGCCATATGAGAAGCCAACATGTTTATATGCACGCGTCTTAAATGATCAACGCGTCAATAACCACATATCCGAGTTTTTGTCCTTATGAATCAAATTGTTATCTTTTCACAAATCAAAGAAATTTTTACATTTTGAAGAATGTATAATTAAAGTATTATTGAATCACTCACCTGAATAAAAACGGGGAAGTTCCAGAAGTCAGCAACGTCACTTGACAGTGGCCCTGCATCCCTCCACTGCTCAGAATTCAAATCAAGGAATAATGAGCGTCAACAAATAAAAGTGAAGCGTTACTAATTACCGCCCTCCGCCCCCACCCTCTTAATATAAAATGTTTGAGTTCCAGTCAATGGCGTTAATTTTAAACTTCCCACCGCGGGAGAAGGGGCGTCAACCGGAGATGCCTTGAAACCTTCATCCTCCAAACTGTTATTTACTTTTAAAAAAAGCAAAACAACTTGCATGTCTTTTTTAATGAAATCACAATTATGAAAGCATTGGTAATTATAAAAATAAAAAAATTGGTTTACAAATCATGACAAAAATTAAAAACTAAAATATGTATGCTTCTACATTAGAATGAATTATATTCATATTTTATTTATAATATCATAACGACGCACGTGGAAATAAAACAAATTTTCCAAACTATTTGACCATATCATCATCATTTTTTTCAGTTCTTTAATCTTGAAAGGGTCCTGGTTGCCACTAAAAGCTAATGCCGCTTATTTGAGTATAAGTAGTCTTTAAATATTTTTCAAACCCACGTATCTTTTATATTTTTCACTTGTTGTTCTATGAAGTGCAAATATCAATTAAAACTTTCGCTTGTTTCATATCACAGAGATTACCATTAAGCCTTCACGTCAAAGCATCTTAATCATGTAATCCACGATTTATTACACTTTGTGGCCGGAACGTTTCAGGATATCTGCATTACAATTAGCCAAAAAAAAATTGTTTTTTGCCAACATTGATTGCCTATAATTTTTTTCCAATGAATGCAACAATATAAATTAATCCATTATTAGTACACATTTACGGAGAAGAAATCTTAAGCCTTAGTTTCACAAAATAAAATCAAATTAAATGCATAGTTTTCACATAATAGTAAAATCAAACAATGCAGAAGATGTTTTGGCATTTACCTTACCTCCTCTCTAATGAATGAAGATATCCTCAGCCGCACAGAACCGATATTGGAAAATGTTCCTTGCAACAATGCCCGTAAGCCCGCATCTTTATGCATCAGCAACCGCCGTTGCCCAGCCCCTCCAGCCAGCTACTGGTTTTTGTAATAACGATAGATATAAAGTCTGATTCATATAAAATATTTCTTACTTTTTAGCAACAGCCATATACTTTAAAAAATGTTTAAATAAAATGTTCTTAAAAAAATATCCATTCAAAGCAAAATTATCAGTTCATTGCTGTGGTGATGAACTGATAATTTACATTTAATTTATAAACTCATACTTTAAGTATACTTAACTGTTTTTTTTTATGTAGTGATAACTTACCAACTGTCTTCACTTAGTGCTACTTAAAATATTTTTTATTTGGTTCCTCAACAATATTGATATTTGTTTACTTGTTTTTCACACTTAAAATATTCATAGTATCGAGGTTATCTCTGGTTGATATTTCAGAATTCATCTTAAGACTTTTATTTCTTTCAGCAGATATTATGTATGTTTTTTTTATATTTAAAAATTATTTAGTATGAAATTTCGTATTAGTGGCAATTCACATTTTAAAAAAACCCATTGAAGCACTCGCGAAATTGCGCGATGCGAAGTGGTCCCGCACCCTCTGGCATCTTCGATCGATGATAATTAATTATTTTTGACATTATCGCTGTAAAATCCGTCTGTTTTCTTTTGCTAATTCATGGACCGGCAATCGGGAGACCGGGGGGAGAAACGGGAAATTGAAAACTTGCATTGGCGGAGGCATTTGCATTCAAAAGTTTTCCCCGTTGCTGCGAGGCGAGTTTTTTTTTCAATTAAGAAAGCGAAATGAATGACAGTCGTGATGCAGCTGATTTTTTTATCGCGGAGGCTTCGCAGTTTTATTACACCTTATTGAGTTGAAGTATTTAATGTGAAATCGGCGACTTTTGATTTTTATTTTGGGTCTTATGAATTATAAAGGCCTTTTTTATTTTTCGGTGTCAGCGAATAGAATGACGGTGACTTAGCGATATTTAAAATGAGATTTATTTTTAATTTATTAGGGTCGATGGCATGTCAATTTTTTTTCATCGCTAATATTCGCAAGTTTTACTTCTCGGATTATTAGACACTCGAGATTGGCTTTGGATTCAAAAGTATACCAAAGAGAAATGATCAAATTTTTTGATTTATTTGTATGATTATAATGGCCATGTTTTACTGATAATATCTGATGCTTTTAAGTTCATTATAACTCCCCTACTGTGTATATGATTCAAGTGTGTATATGTAGACTTGATCTTATTCGCAATTAGCGTCTGCGTCCATGTCCAGCTAAAAGGACGTCGGTAAAGAAAGTCAATTAATTTCACTTCAGTCCCAAGCCTGCGAGGAAGGCATAGGGGAGAGACACATAATAGTGGCGGAGAAAATCGGACTACGAAAAGCTCATTTAGCAATGATGACAGTTTTAAATCCTCCAAAGTAATGGTTAAATAAAATAACCTTTCATTGGATTCCTTTTAATTCTATTTTGAAATGGACCAACTGTTTTGTAATTGCCAAAGCAAAGATAAATTTATTTACATGATAAAAGCTTAATATTATTCATATAAACCAATCTAGACAATAGCTAAAATTAATGCAAAGGATTTGGGGTGTATTTTTTTATTGATATCAAGCCTACGCTAATCATTTATATTTTTTTAAAAATGAAACAAAAACTACAAGCATCATAATATGAATCCTGAAAATGCATCATAATAATAAAAAATATATTTTATTACTAAATATTTAATCATTGTTTAATCACATGTTACTCTTCTTCTGATGCCTCTCCTTATAGGAGATTGGTGACCTTTTCATCGAACATATTTCTCTCTCACCAATTCGGCCGCACTTCCGATCTCCAGCCACTGGCGCAAATTCCGCCTCCTCGTAAACTACCTCATTTTCTTCAATTTTTCCTTGGAAAATCAGCTGTGGTATGCTATATTTACTGTTGCTATATCAAAACGTCAAAAGTTTCCTTTTATAATCTTAAGGATTCTTCTATACAGCCACATTTCTGCCGGCTCAATTTTTCGCATAGTAGCTGTCTTGAGTGTCCAAGCTTCGGCTCCATAAATCTCTCTTAATATTTGAATCACAGTGTGATAACTTGATATTAATGTATTGGTATATTCATGAGATTTCGATCGCGATAGCATGACCCCGAGGCAGACAGCGCAGCCGACTTCTCCGTTGTTATCGACAGAGGAAGGCGCGATTAAAGCCAGTCGCGGGACCCAGCCGCAAGAATGCCCCGGCGCCTCGGAATACTTCTGAAACTTTCTTACTAACCGTCGCCGTCGCCGGCTTAGATAGGGGGAATGTATTCCTTGTGTTGTGCCGAGACAGACTGCTTTGTTTTTTAATAAGATATAAATTATGCACGCAGTGACTTGTGTGCTTTGGGTTCATTAAAAAAAACTACGTAACTTGTACAGTTACGTAATTTAGTTTAACCCTTAACTTTTCATACAACATTGATTTAAAAAAATACTTATACCGATTGATATCTATTATGGTATAATATTTAATAAATTCTGACACATTATATTCTTGTAGTAAATGAGTATTTTAATTTAAAATATGGCTCTGTTTTGAGAAGATGTTACGAAAACATAAGAATTTGGTAACGCTTTTTATGAAAACATAAAATTTTTATATTATATCATTGCGTTGAGGTGAGAAATTTAATATGATGAAAATATATTTGTATACTTTTATAATCTCAGCGCACAAAATGCAAAATATATTAAAAACCTTCCACAACAACCGATGAGAGGTTTTTGTATTATTTTTTCGTAATCGATTGGAATTTCTACGATACGCCAGCACTAAGCGGTCGAGGAGAGCTTTTGCACAAACAAATTTAAGCTTACAGTACAGCCAATGTACCGTTCAGCTAATCACTTTTATTAGCCCCACTAGGGTTTGGTACTGCCCCCTCTTCCCCCTCACGCATCCCCTGCAGAGAAAACAACCCCTCGTAGAAATGCAGACTTCTCGTGTGTAAAGGACCATTCTTGATCTTTGAAAATTTCAACAGTATTTTATTATGGTTTGTTTTATTTTGTTGCAGATTTGGCGACTATTTTAAGAGAGACGCAGTCTGGCATGACAAAGGTAAAATATTTATTTACTTAAGAATATTATTTTCTATACAAAAGCTTATCATATATACGATGCGAGTTATATAAATAAATTTATTAAATCAACAGAGTAAGTGATTTTAAAAATGATATATGCGTCATCAGAAAAGTTTGGGTGCAATTACTCTGGTATATGAAAATATTTTGTAATAAAATCATATCATTTAAATATGTGATATTAGATACCTATATAATATATTTCTATGTAGTAAACGTCGTATATCTTTGGGTCTTCTGGGAGATTTTTTTTTATCTGAGTGCAGGCTTTGGTGTCACTCTGCGGACCATCCGCGACGCGACCGGCTAACGCACGCCTCGCGTGTCGTCCTGAACAATGGCTGAACTCCTGTGGCACATTATGTCCTGCACGTACCGACAAACGACACGTGGGGAATGGATTGAGAAATTAAATTCAATCGAAAATTGCCGAATCCACGTCGTTAAATTTATCACTATAAAAAAGTCCTCCATATTTGTGAACCAATGTGCCCAAGCCAACCAATATTTAGTGATTTGCAAGCACTGGACTTTTTAAACAATTGTTCATATGTTCATATGTAGAGTATGATTGTTAAAAATTCTTAATTAATGGATGTAGTTCGTTAGTACAATAGTCAGTACACCGGCCATGTAAGCCTGGGGATGTGGGTTCAAATCCCACACAAATCACGATGATATTTTTCTGAGAATTTCTTTAATCATCTTCTATATGTGAACTAATGTGCCTAATCATATTAGTAATGAAATCGAAGATACCAAAAGGTCAGCATACATAAAGTATATAAATTGTAATTTAAATGACGAAATAATTATTTTTTTACGAATAAATTATATTAAATATAATACAAGACGAATTATGAATCAATTTTTAAGTGTAAAATAAATGTAGCCGTGAAAAAATAAAAATAATATTATATTGACCGGTCAAATGCTGTGTACACTGTAAATATTTTATTATAAAAAAGACTTTTCACATACAAAATTTTCAATTCAAATTTCTTTAATCACACGACAATGTTATTGATGTAATCACATCTACAAATTAAAACGCTAGCAGTATTCTCAGGTAGGCATTGTAACGTTGTCGCAACTTCTGGCTCGGGGCTGCGACAAGTGCGAGGGCGCGGGGCGGAGAGGCTTCACGGGCCGCGGTTAGGGCTCCCAGGGGCACCCCTCTCTGCAGAGCCCCCGTCTTTTTACACTGAATTTACTGAAAATGGAGCACCACTGAAACGCGGCGATGAGATGAAACTGTAATGCTTTAGCATATAATACAAGAGATGCGTATTATGTAATAAGTAAAAAAATCACACTGCGGAAAAAAAATTATTAAAGCACTCAAAGGTATCATAATAAAAAGTAAAAACAATATTTTGAGTATTTATATATGTATTTATTATATTCAGCGTATTTTTATTAGTTTATTCCTTTGTTTTCGGTTGCATTTGTTTGTAATATATCCCTTCGTTGGTAAATGAGAGCCCCCGGCATGCTCGACGCGGCGCGGCCTCCTCCGCGTGACGCCTCGCGTGATGGGCGCGACACCAGGAGACCAGGTGTTTAATCGATAGGACCCAAGGGCCTGCAGCGAATATCCCACCTGGAGATCTCCGACAAAGAAACCACGCCAGCCACACGAACTAGCGTAAGAAAACATACATTACAAATGAAAAACGCTACGTTTACAACGTTTCGTATACTAGAAATGCTCCAGTCAATATAAAGCAGCTTGAAAAAAAAATACACAAACTTAATGATTACTTTATTATATTCCATATTAAATAACCAAAAAAAGATAGTTTATATTTACGAACGAAAGGCTTAATAATTTAGCAAAAAGATTGCAAAAAATCGTTTAAACGTGTATTACAGTTGCAATTTGACAACGATCTTACTTTTTGGTAGCTTTAATGTAATTTTTAAGCATTTTCACAAAAAAAAAAAAAAAAACATTATAACCTTTTTTTTTCTCTGCTGATGTTTCTCAAATATGCTTTATTTTGATGTATAAGAGTTTGTATATTTTAAAACCTTAAAACGAGGCCTAATGAGTTCTATGAAAACAACTCTGCAATGCGGCTTCGCCGAAATTTAGGTTATTAATTTAAAAATTACTCTTTGATCAAATAGCATAAGAATTATGGCATAAATAACGACGCGTTACTTGAACATGGCTAATATTTTTTTGAAACAAATGAGCAATTATTTTTAAACGGACCTGCTCATTTAAAAAGATTACACATAAACGCGCGGCCGTAATTCTGCACGGGGCCGGAGCGCGCGACTAAATTTTAAACCGGGGAGCCAATACTTGAAACGAAAATCCTCTTAAATTTATTTCCCAGGCCAAACGAACTGCGGATAATTAATGTGGAGCAAGGAACAAAAAAACGGCCAGAAGGAACATTCATGTAAAAATGTAAAGCTTGTCATTAAAAGTTTTAAGAAGTCAACGTTGCTTTGTAAATAAATACGTAAAAGCTGTATATCATTACGGTCTTTGTAAAAAGTGCGACTGGCCCGTAATTCGGAGACTCCCGGGCGAAGTTGCGCGGAGTTTCCCGACTCCTCGGGGAGACAAATAATCTGAGATCCTCTCCTTGGATACTATGGAATTATGCAATATGAGGTGCTATTTTGTATAAATTGTAGCTTGCTTCAATTTAAAGAAAAATTTTGATGTTATAATTAAAACTTGCCAAATAAGGCTTAAAGTTTGAAATCAAAAATATTGCTCTAAAAAAATATACGTACATAATTATTTTAAAGTATAAAGTAATATTATATTTTACTCAATATTAATATTAATATTTAATCAATATTAATATTGATATTTTACAGTCCAGGACATATAAAAAATTCAAAACGTGTTAAAACAATATATAAAAATTCTAATGCAAAGAAACAATTTTAAAAAATGAAACCACAGTGAGTTTTATATTCTTATATATTTTATCGATTAGAAAGTTGGAATAAATTTAATTGGATTAGGATAAAGGAAAAAGGTCATGATTAAATGTTTGTTAGAATAAACACATTTATTAAATAAGCTAATTTTAAAAATGTAAGTAATAAGTAAACTTATTTCACAGCATTCGCGCTTTTTGTGCAAAGGTATATCCCCGACTTACCCTGTCGCCACATTCTATCCGCAAAGTAATTAATCCCACTGTATAAGCAACTACCCTCAGCACCTTCGTGAGGGTAAGAAAAAGTCAGAAAAACCTTGTGAGCCTCGGGGAAGAAACTATCGCCGAGGATTTGATTGGATTAGGGCGGTGGTGTGTGTGGCGGAGCGCGCCCTGAGCACGGTTTCCTTTTAAAGGATTTTCAGAGGGAGGCTCACGCACTGCCGGTAATGCTGGATTACAGGCGCCATTTCGCATCAACCGGAAATCATCATTATATATATATATATATATATATATATATATAGAAGTTATTTTCACCCATAGGAAATCATTTTGTTATTCCTTCAACGGCGTAACCTCTACGGCCATTTTGTTGATATCAACTGTAGATATACCAAATTACACCATGCCATCTAATTTCTTTATATTCTTCATTTTCTCAATACTCTTGATTTGTGAGAGGAGATTATAAAATTTACACGGAATCAACAGAAATTTAACTTAAGAGCGCGTCTCAATTGGGTGAGCACCAAACATTTTCATATTTATTTATTACACAAAATACCAGTTCATCTTAAATGGTGTTAAATTATGAACTATTACTTGAACTTCATACTTATTATGTTTATTTTTAAAAAATAGATTGCATTAATTTTACCATTAATATGTCTGCATATAAAATTTTGTTCAAAAGTGGCTAATACTTGTATATTAAAATATGACAAAATATTTTTTTTTTTATAAGCCTGATATACTGGTCGACTTGCTTGATTTGCATTGCAACATGAAAAAATAAGCAGAATGCAATAATATTGACGCTTTACTCGTTCTGCTGAGGTATTGGAAGTACTCTGACTTATTTTGTAAGAACGTTACCTGTAGAGATATCCATCAGTATTGAATATTACATTATAATATGCGCCTTTCACACGAAACACCGCCTGGCAGCAAGCCCTCTTCCGACGTCTATTCTTTTCCACATCAAGCACGCCACAAAGCCACTTTGAGGGGCTGAGAAGCCTCTTCTGTCACATATACTTATCTCGTTACCCGGCCGATCTATAATTTATCGTAAACGCTTCCCATCGGCTGGCGCGGAGCTCCGAGCAGCGCAGATGGCACGGTAATGACACGGCCTGAGCGTGCCTGGGACGTGCCCGTGACGTGATCGCAGCCGACTGGTGACACACGCGTGTCCTTTGCCAAGCCACCTAAGTACCTAATCCTATAAATATCTACACGCTTTACATAAGATAACGTGGTATAATTTTATTTTCATTTAAAAGATAAAATTTTCAAATATTGGAAAATGATTAAAGAAACTCTCAAAAAAATATCATCGTGATTTGTGTAGGATTCCAACCCACATCCCCAAGCTTACATGGCTGATGTATTACCAATTAGACCAACGAATCACTAGGTACTAGGTGATTGTTAAAAATTCTTGCCAAGTACCTAGTGATTCGTTGGTCTAATTGGTAATACATCAGCCATGTAAGCTTGGGGATGTGGGTTGGAATCCTACACAAATCACGATGATATTTTTCTGAGAGTTTCTTTAATCATTTTTCAATATTTTAAAAAATGTACTTAATCATTATCAATCAATAAAAAACCTGTTTAGGCAAAATCGTACTTCCTGTGAGACGGTCTTCACAAAAAATCAATAATATATAAAATTTTCATAATGTATACAATGTTTGATGTTTATATTTATGTACTAAATAATAATAAAAATACGTTTTTTATCTTATAATAAATTGTCTGAATATCTATAATCATGATTCTGAAGAGTTCTACTCTATTCTTCGTCAGCTTTCACAATAGGCTATTTACCCACCTTCCTAAAATATGATTATAATTAGGAAGAACAACGAGCTGCAAAGAAAATCAATTCAATTTATATTCCATTATTGTTATTACTTAGAGTTTATGTACACGGAATATATAATAAAGTCTTTTTTTTAATATTTAAATCATTGTTAAAAATAAATTCAGTACTTTTGGCAGAAAGTACTTGGTGGAATTCCATTTTAATATTTATTAAATCAAAATTATTTATTTTTATATTTATTATTGTATGTATATTTTTTAGATTGAACGTCAATCAAGTGCGTATTTATTACCCATACGGGTTTATTATATTATTACTTATATGATTAGGCACATTAATTCACACATAGAAAATGTGTGAACTAATACATGAGCCTTATATGGCCGATGTACGAATTTTTAACAATCATACTCTACATATGAACCAATGTGCCCCCGTGGGATGTGTATTCAAATCCCACACAAATCACGATGATATTTTTCTAAGAATTTCTTCAATCATCTTCTATGTGTTAACTAATATGCTTAATCATATTGATAATATATTTTTTATTATCAAACAAAGACTTTGGTTATTAAAAATTCCAGCGAGATAAGCTTGTCGAAATAAGTCACAATAAAAATAATTTTTTTTCAATATTTCAACAGTACTTCAAGTAACTATAAAATACATGAAAAAAGTTTTTTATTTTAGGAATTTTAATTTTGTTGTTATTACGTAAGTTTTATCAAACATACGATCTGCGTACAATTCAATCAAGCTTATAAAGTTACCACAGAATCCATCCATCGAGACAAGAAAGCCCGCAGAGCCGCGCGTGACGACGCCGCCCTCCGCGGCACGCAGCCCTCTAACGCAATCAGCCGGTGGCCGGGAACCTTGTGGGAAAACCACATTTCCATACAAATCCTCCATTATTTCAGAATAAAGTAATCCCGCCGAGCCGCCCGAAGATCCCTCCGTGTATTGTTGCCGGGATATTGTTAAGATTTTTCCTTCGTTTTTGTTTTAAAAAAACATTTTGCTTAATTTTTATTTTCGTGCCTGAAAGCACATGACCCAGTTTTATCGCGAAAATTTATAATTATAATCGGAATCTCTCGGACTTTGATAAATACTTAGAACATTATCTAATTTTTATCTGGAATTTCAAGAACATTTTTTTTCATACTTCTAACTCAACTAATTTTCGCATATCTTTTTCCAAAATTTTGACATGCATTGAAATTGTATTTTTTTTGTCTTTATGCTTTTTTTGAATATCAAAAATTAAATACTTATAGTGCCACAAAATTTTAGATTTTTATTGAATAATATATAAAATAAAGTCTTAATATTACTAGGCAGAAGTACAAAGTCATGTCTAAAAGTCATTTAATAAATATTAAGCACATGAAGTTCACAACGAAGCGCAAATCAATACATTTCGAGGAAATAATACCAATATATTACAAAAATTTATATTTAACTGACGATTAGGTAACTGCTATTTTAACTGTAACGTCAACTGCATCTTGAAGTTTTTCGAAGAGTAAGCTTAAAATAAAATCCTGAAGCATCTTGCAGCAAACGACCAAAAGAGCCATTCTCCGTTCAGTTATGACGTCATCACACTTCCGTCAAAACAGAATTTTACCGCACCACTTCCGGTTCGCCGTACCACCCCCGCTGTGGAGGGTGATAATATTTTTACACGGGAGGCATTAATATTCCAATAAGACAAACGAAAGAAGGAATATTTAATTGATTCAGTAATTCGGATAAAAATAATATTTGCATGATGAGCACGTAGACGGCGAGGGGACATAAATGACAACGGTCGCGCTGTTAATATTGCCGCAGATTCAATTCTACAGGATTCTACTGCTCTCTCCTAATCGTGACTGAGGGTATTTATTTCATTTCAATTTATTTATCGCCCAGTCTTTATATATAAATAAAAATAATGACATAATAAAGTTTTGACCTTTCGGATCAATGACGTACCTTTGAACATAATCAATATTTGTTGGCTGAAAGTATTTTTTGGTCATATAATAAAAACATTTAAAAAGTGAAATATGTTTTATGTTTTATATAAAACAAAACTGCGAACAATATTGCGAAATAATATATATCAGTGAAAATAGCATGATTACATCAGCTTATGGTTCACCTAATAAATTTCCTTCCAGGCTTGTCTGTGTTTTAATTTTTCTTCGTTTTTAATATTATGTACAATATTCAACTGAAATAATAAAGTATAAATAAATTCAATTTCAAAATACGGACTATTCAAACAAACCCCACGTCGTGGTGAGGTGGTTCAGCGGAACATTCTTAATCATAGTCACCATGTGCTCCGTCAATATTTCAATCCGGCACGTCTCCCAGTCGTCGTTCCGCGCCGCCCAAAAATATGAATCTAATTGCGGCCAATCCGCCCACCTTACCACCTGCCGCCCCCGCCCCTGCCCCAACCCGCGACACAAATTTATTTCGCATCTGAGACGAGCCCCTTCTCAACAGGGCTACCTTCAGGAATCTTTTGAAGGAGGACAGTTCACTATTGAAGTTATGAAAGAATACCGTCACATAGTAACTAAACTTTTCAAAGCACCAACTTTAAAAGAGACAAATACCATTTATATAATAATATTTCACTAGAATGAATAACTTCACAAGTAAGTTTAAAATTTCTCATTATCAGGCTATTTTCAGTGCATTTTGAAAGTCTCGATAATCTAATTATATATTGAATTCATTTTGTACTGTACGTGAAACATTTCAAACAAACAGGGATTTTTATGTAGGTTTTATAGCATTTTGACGCCCATTCTACACAACTAAATATTTTAAACAAACAGCTTTCTGGAGGACATTTGTTGAGGTAAGAATGGAGGACATCGCCGCAAGCAGGACACTATCGGGAACCCTGTCTAAGACGGGCCCCTCTCATCTCCATATGTTCCCGAGGAGTCGACTGCGCTTTGTTTCGGCTCGCGGTGCGGGCTTATTACAAATGCAAAATTTCCCATTCATATTCAAAATTTTATATCCCTCAGTGTAATTTATTCAGCTCCGTGGATCGATGGGCGGGCGCCTCGGCAATTAGTGGCCCTCCCGAGGCCAGGGCTCCTAAGGGACGCTGGCCCGCGTCTCGCGGACAAGAAGACGTCTCCGAACCCCTCAAGCCTCATTCATAATACATTAACTATACGGTCAATCTAACCAGTCAGCTTAAAATGCTAATTGCAATGGATCAGCTTGTTGGACACAACTATCAAATAGGTACTACCAGATTAGAACCAATGCCAGAAATAACCCTAAAGATCAATTAATTTTGAGTACATGAAATAATAATGTTCAAATATGGTGTGATCAGACCTTTTGGTCTAAATGCAACGTTTGACTCAAATTCAAATATCATTTTTATAGTAAAGAAAGGTAGAAACGTTTTGAGTTTTTGTAAACTTTTTGTAACCAACCTGCTGAATATTACCATCAGGAAAAATATGTACTAAATATATTCAAAGTCAAATTTATAAAAAATAATAATTTCATAGCACTAAGCACAGTGTATTTAGCTTTTTGTATTTAAATTATTTTTATTTATGTTGTAGCTTTTCTGAAAAGGGAACCGAAATCACGTTTCAAACAAATAGGGTCATCCATACAATAACTTTTGTTTTAATGAAATAACGTTTACCATCAATACAGTTCAAAGCCCAGCTCAATCACGTTACAGAACTGGTGATAAAGCTCAAAGACCACATCCATAGCCAATAACATTCATCAATAACCCGCGTGTACAAATAATTCTCATCTCCCAGTGGCCGCTGGCTGCACTTATCCCCGCTAGATAGCATCCGACCGGAAGTGCCGCAGTTTATCTCCCCGCGAGTGAAAAATGGCGGCCATCTATAAACGCCATTGTTTTCGCGGCGGACATTCATTGGCCGATATCGAGCATATTGACCGACCTGACAGATGGCTGTCATTTGTCAACCGGGGGGGGATTCTGTAATGACTGGGTTTGATTTTTGGCACTGAATTTGACTCCGATATATGGAATGAATGCGTAAATGGTTTATGGGGATGGACAGAGTTTGTCAGCCTCTGTAACAGATTTGTATTGTACGAATTAATTGCGTTTTCTTATCGCTTACAGAAAACGCTTTCGAATTACAGAATCCCTTAGCAATAATATGATGTATCAATACCATACCATATAAGCAAAACTCTAAATTTTAAAAAAATATTATTATTATTATTGTTCATATTTGTAATATGATTTTTGTGTTATTTGTAACTTCTTTGCTTCTAACGATTATACTAAGAAACATGACTTAAAAAAGTAAATGCCGTTATATGAAAAGACTTGCATCTACAATTAAAACATAAATGAAAAACATTTAGAAATAACGCATCATAACAAAAAACTTCTTTCTACAGTCACTTCTAAAATAAGCAAGAATCTGTTTTTTTACCCATTTAGATTTTTTAATTGTTTTGTTACCTTGTAATACAATTCTTGTTGCGTGTTATTGCAATAAAAAACAATATTTTATGTGTTTTTTGTTATCTTTAAAACCGTTTAAGTATTATTGTAATGTTTCTTCTATTTAAAAACTAAACCTGGCATTTTAAAACGCTGCCTGTCTCATGAGCCTCTTTAGCTCAGTGGTAGAGCACTGGTCTCGTAAACCAGGGGTCGTGAGTTCAATCCTCATAGGAGGCATTCTTTTTTAATAGTTTTATATCTTCAATAATGTATATAAATATAATATAAAATATTATTATAGTGTAAAAAATAAAATTGAATGTAATGTAATGATATTTTTTAAATTATTTTATATCTATAATATATTGTATTTACTTTTACAAAATTAAGACATATAAATTCCCTGCAAATATTTACTAGGGTGTTATTTTTATTCAGAATAATAATTGCGTAAAAATTAATACTTCCCTTCAAAAAATATTCAGTCAGATATTCATAATTACTCGATTCGGGATTGGAAATTTTATCCCACCCCGTATCGGCAAATACCTACCCTTCCAATAAGCTATTCATATCTGTCCACGAGGGACCATCCCTTCAAACTTCTGCCGCGACCGATCACAATGTTTTATTCAACTTCATCAATGTCGTACCGGTAACGACCATGTTTCTACTTTAATAGTCCCAAATTATTTACCCCGTATGAGCCGGAGCTGTCGATATGCACGAACGCGGATGTGCCCTGTTCATAATGAATTTCCCTTATAAACGGCAACCTGATTTTGCATTTTTTCATTAACATGAGTCATGAAAAGTTGATGGAAGTTTTACGATAAGTTTAACAGTATTTTTTAAACATATTATTTGTGTCAAAGAAAATCACAATATCATTTATATTTACATATATTTTTATCATAAGGCCTAAGTCCTAAAATCATAATCAGCATGATCTTGTGCACTTTGAAATATTATACATAAAGTATCTTCTACTCCATAGTAATATAATATGAACATTTGATACTCCAAGTCGCATAATAAAATCATTGCTTATCCACGTGTATTTCTGATCAATGACTATCACACATGCCACCCTCCCCGGGGGTGGCTCGGTACTAAGCCTGCGTGATTGGGCGCCCTTAAGTATTAATTCGATGACATCAGCGGGCGGGCATGTAATAGTCTTATTAATTACATAAATACAGGTAATTCGGTCGGGTTGAGCAAACTGAACTGCGGGCTAAATGGTACTGCGTCTAATTATCGGTATCGGTTGTACTCGACGCTGTTAATAAATTATTTGATCGCAGAGGTAAAGATCGCTCGCGGTAGGAGAAATGAAATTTCACATTTCTATAACAGACTATACAATATTTTTTTTCGTAACCCAAAATTACATAATTTTTAAGTATACATTAAAAGATGATTTTATTTGAAATTATTTGACTGTCATGCTACTAGAAATCAGATTTAAATCACAATGCGCTTTGTGCTAAATTAAAATAATTTATAAGAATAGGGTGTCCCAAAATTAACGCAAGATTTTAATTTTTCGCCATTTTTGCAGTAAAGTTTTGGGAACACCAGCTAACAGTTTAGGGTTAGTAAAAATGGAGCGTTACACTATCGTGTAACGTGTCTTCATTATTGAACCATATTTCAAAAATAATGAAAGCTTGACAGCCTTTTAAAACTTTACTGCAAAAATGGCGACAAATTCACAACTTTATATAGGAATATATAAATTAATTCATTTTGACTTTATATTACGTATTTACAAAATATTTCCCTGAGAGCTGCTTGCGTCTACACCCTTTCTGAGATACAAACCTTGGCAGCCACTCGCCCAAAAATCAGCGCACCATCTCTCGGATTGACGGCGGTATTATTGAAATTAAGCCCCCGCCGATTATTTTATTAGCGTGATGGCCGAGGGGGCGCTCGGGGGACGTCGAAGGGGTTTGGAAGGAGGCTCGGGTGGTAAACATCCTGCCTGATAAACCCTTCGGCCGCCGCGAGGCGTAAGAAATGTTAATTAACGTAACCATTGTTCGCGCTGGCAGCAGCCGTTCATTTTTATGGTCGCGGCGATATGTATTAATAAGATTTTATTCGTTACTGTGCAGTTTCACTTATTAAGACTGAGGAGTCTCTGCCGTCCCAGCTGAAGCCTTCTTACGCCCCTGGAGCTATGTCTGCTAGAAGGAGTGACATTTAATATTTCTCGGGTGACTGCGCTGAAATTTAAATATTTCAGAGTAGTGTTCTTCATTTTGCTGCGAATTTAACGAGTCACTTTTGTGCTCAAGTGTTAATGGTTTAAGAATTAAGTGCCAAATATTCGCTAACTTTTCTTATTTGTGTTTCAATAGCAATATAAATAGCTAGCACAAGCACTGACTAAGCTTAATATAAAGATATTTCAACAAATTCAAAAATATATAATACTTTGTACGTGTTTATTGATTCCTTGTCTCCTAGAAATAAATATTACAATCATTGTTTAATTAACCACCATTTATTATAATTTCAATTATTCAGTATTAAATGATTTTAAAACTTTCATGAATATGTTAGCTGAAATATTCGTAATAAACCTTATTAAACATGAAAGATATTATTATTTAAATTTAAAAATGATATTTTGATAGCCGAGACAGAAACAAGGTATGCCCCAACATGCTCGCTGGTGTAACCAAATATCTTAGGCGGAGGCAGAATAGGTCTAATAAGACCGTTGTTAATCGAAAATGGAGCAATATTACAAGACTCCATGGCATTGTATGATGTGCCCGCCAAACACTGAGTCGTCAGTTAAGGGTGGCTTAGTCCCCAACCCTTCTAGCCTCCCGCCCCCCCTATCTTTGAAGCCTTGAAAACCCTTGCAGTCTTGACGTAAAGTACTTTTATTACCTGTCAGAAGAAACGCAGCGTCATAGTCAAATTAAATATTTAATGTATTGAAGTGGCGAGTGTTTCAGTGTTTCGAATTGAATGATTTATGTAATGAACTAGAAATTTTTACATTTTTCATCTCAAACGTTCACATTCTTTAGTTAATTGGTTTATGCTCAATATATAACTGCTTAAAAGTAATCTAAATCAATATTGTTTCTTGTGTAAAATTTAAATAAATAATAATTTAAAAAAAAACACCCCAAAAAATAAATTAAGTGTTGTAGTCGTTATTTAAGATATATGCCACAGGAAGAACATGTATTGTATACTCTTACGAATCCGATATTTTTTAATTTAATTAGGAAGCAAACTTGTCGATTTCACACACATCAAAATCGCCATAGTAACTAACCTTAAACATATTATAAATGCTAGATGAAATTTAAATAAGTTGCGATTTGTATAAATGTTTTCAAATTTGAATATTAATTTTAACAGTAAAATGGTTAATTCAAAATACGCGTATCGTGTTCTTATGTAGTATATTTATATTGATTACACAGCACTCCAGACGTCCATACAGTATCAAGGAGCTCTCTCAATATCACCGAGAAAGGTTTCATTACAAAATTAACGAGAAAGAAAGCCATCGAGGAGCCGTCTGGGGCACTCGCCTGCGCCCCCAGCCGCGGCATGCTAATCACCCGACCACCTGAATAATTAATTGACATTCTTCGCGGGGGCCCGGGGGGCAAAGCGCCACCGCCTTTCATGGAGCCCTTCTTTTAAACGTGAAGACCCATTATTTCCTGCTCCAGCCTGGAATAGATGTTCCGTCAATCTCGAGACGGTGGCGCCTCTTCTGAGCGTACTCCTGAACGCTATCAATTATGCAACCTGAAAGTTTATTTTTGCTACCTGCTGTTCGTCTACCTATGCAGCTAACTCTATATGAGCCAACTGAAAACAAATCAATAAGGGAATATTTCAGTCGCAGTATTGCTAACGCCACTCTGAGCAATTTGAATACCATCATGCATTTCAACGATAACATATTCTTTAAGTATTTTTTAGTAAATAAAAGTTTCGTTGCTTAAAGTTTTAATTTAAAACAAGTCATATTTCTGATACTCGAGATAACATGCGAAACAGCAAAAAATATTTTAAAATAATCATTTATAAAATTCTTTCACTCTGATATTTCGACGTTTTAGTTTAGGTCATAGTTTAGGCTTAAATCATCAACAATACCAAAGGATTAGTTGTTTATTTATTTTTAAACTAGACAGAAAGTATTTGTGTAAACGCAAGAACCTACCATAATTTTTTTTTAAAAATCTCTTTTATAATGTACGTGGTTATCTAATATATTAATTTCAATATTGTAAAAGCGCAAAGATAAGACAAATTCGTTTGCAATCAATTTGATAATAAAACGCGCACATCAATATCTTTACCCTAAAAATTCAAACCGCCGATCCTCAGAATCCACGGCGAGAGATATCATAATAACAGCCGTAAGAAGCAAGGGAAAAGATGGGAAAAGAAATAAAATCCCGGGGCTTGAAGCCCTTCAGGGGATGATTGATGCCTCAGCCACCCTGCATTTTAAAGCGGGGCCTCACAGCCACCCTGAAAATTGAGATGATTGTTATTTTATTTGAGTTAATATTTCGACTCTGATTATATTCAAACACGCCGCCCAACCGCTCGCCCGCCCGTCCGATAACTTTCGGATGAGTTATTCAGGACTATTATATATAGCTGTTTATTTTCAATTTTGAGTGGCTATTTGCAAAGTATTGGCAGCTGTTAATATTTAAAGTACACACGGAGGAATATTAATAAAAACATCTCAGTCTTTGGATCATTCTTCATGGCCATTAAAATAAACCACACTGATTAAAATACTTATAAAAACAAAACTGTAAAATAGTATATAAATATATTTTTTGTTGGTGCGTATGTAGTTAAATAATCTTTCATTCAAAACCTATTTAGAAAAAAAATTACGTAGACCTTTCAGATTGTCTATATCATATTTATTGATTAAAAAACTTACTAAATTATTATTTACTTGACCACTACGGTGCTTTGATAAAACAACGTACTATTTTTTTGAAACTGTAGCACATAAACTGATTGGATCCTGCCTTTAAATAAAATAACAATGATCTTAAATTTATATGTATACAGTAATACCCCGCTTTACACGACCCCGTTATGCGCGGTTTCACTATAACGCGAATTTCAAATTTCGCGTTAAAATGCCTCGCATTACGCGAATTTCTTATTTTTACTATGTGTATTATAGTGTAGTCATTGACTTCTTTTAACAATGAAAAACAGCGTTGGGTGTTATGAACGTATTTTACAAGAACGTAAAAGAAACGCTTCCCAAAAGACAATAGATGTATTATTCAGTAAAAATAACATGTACTACTGCATAAAGTGTTCTTAGAATTAAAGTAATTGATTGAAATGATTCTTATTAAGTTTTGACTATGTAAACCCCGATATACGCGCATTTCACTTAACGCAATTTTTTCCAGAACGTATCCCTCGCGTAAAGCGGGGTATTACTGTACTATATTACTTGTTGCACTTTTTATTTATTATAATCCCCATGGCAACCAAAAGCCATCATTTAGAAACGCGCCGGTGCGTTTTAATTGATTCGCGTTGATATACAGGTGCTTCTAGCTCGGTGCGTATCTAATGACGTATCTAATTGCCAGGCAGACGGCCGCAAGGTTCTCGCGGGTGGCTCCGGCGCCTCCTCCGATGCGCTTCGCAAGGAGCCACTGATTTGTTGATGGAACACCGCAGTAAACAGTGTCGACGCGAGCATTTAATCACCTGAGGAGATAATTGCTCGAGCATGTGTATATAGAATAAACACTGGAAATGGCGCCGACACTTCGGCCCCGGCGGAGCAGTGTGCGCCACGGGGCGTGAATGAGACCCTTGCCGTCAAGGGTTACACTTGACAAACGACAAGAATGTTTAACCGAATGGTTATAAGATTACATATTATTCAAAATTAAGTTTATTGCCTTAATAGAAATCAGGCTTCTTTTTATTTCAGAAATTAAATTTCACAATGAATTTTTTTTTTTTTTTTCATTGATTCTGTCTAATAAAAAGTTGACATTTATCATTAGTCGTACTAGTTTATCTACCGCGGAAACCACTAAAAATGTAGTCAGATCCACACTGTTTCAATATCTATGCCTCCACTTATGAAGAAGTGGTTCCAACTGTGTCATTTTCACAGTTATCTGTTATCACTGTGTTATCACTTTATGATATAATACAAGAAGCGTTATAAATCAAAGTGACTTCTTATTTAATGTCTTTCTTTAATTTTATTTCATAGCTTTGTGACTATAGAAAGAAATAAGTTAATTTCACATTGATGATCCAAAACAAACATGAGATGATTTATTATTTAGGGAGTTTTTAAATATAAAAAATCTGTTTTTTAAATAAAATATCTGTTCATATTCATTTAATTTCATGTGTTGCTTGCAAATAAATTATATTCCAAGAGTAAATTAATATTACACTAAATCATGTTATGTAAAATGCGTTATTCTATTCTGCATTACAAATATCTTGAAGTTGTCCCATGCACCGCATGCAAGGGGGCCACGAGGACCATGGGGGCAGGGGGGCAGCATACGGGGACCGTTGCTTTGCATAATTCCGAGGGGCACCCGGCAAGGAGCCCTTGACTCGTATGTTCTGAGAATCAATTATACCCAAATGTTGTTAATACTCTTATTATTCACACGTAAGCAAGAGACATTAACCAACTGACTGTCTTTCTTACGTACCTACATATTTTATTAAACAATCAAAATAAAAAAAAACCTTAAAAATAAAGTGCCACTGTAGCTTGAAATTTAATAAGGTGTGTTATAAAAATATTATTTGTAATAAAATGAATAACATTTTTTAACAATCTATCGCTGTACGACTTAATCTTTTTAAGTGCTTAAACCACTTCAGTTTTCACAAATTCGCATTCATAACAAAAAGTATGATGCTGACCGTTTCTAAAAAATTTGCAACTTTGATATTTCACAAAATCAGCATCAACATGGAGAGAATTTTTTTATGTAAAATTTTCTTCAAAGTATTCTAAAACACCTACTTGATATTTCTCAAAATAATTTCCATCGCAAATCTTCGCCGCATTAAATTCGAATTCAAAAAACATACACAACCGGCAGGAGCGACACCTTTTCAAAGGCAGCGTAAACCTGAAAAATCCGAATTTAATATTTCCAGCGACGCCTGCGAGCGCGCTCGTTCAAAATGATTTAAATGAAAAGGAAATTGAAGACAAATTGATACGCCATCATTCTTCATTCGGGGTCCTGCCGAGAGGTCGGCCATTTTCTGTCCAACATATTGATATTTAGCGTTCCTTATTCGGCACACGTATACGATAATACACTCGCATTTACATTTTTCCCGTCCCCCTTCTAACAAAAAATGAGACATATTTTACTCTCGAGCTGTGGCCGAGTTTTGTAGATATCGGAATATATTAAACTATGAGGCTGAAAATTTGCATTTTTCCTGCATAATTTATTCGATGGAATCGCTTCTGTAAAAATACAGGGATATATTTTTTTACAATTGAATGCAGTTTTTTCTTACAGAATACAACGCTTATTAATAGAAAATTCAAATGATTTCTTTAACGAGGCTCACTTTTACCGAAGTTTTTTTTTTACTAGAGGTGTATTTTATTGATATTATGGACATCTGGTTTTGATAATTCCGTAAGGCAATATTTCTTTTTTAAGGGTGTTTTTGTCCATACCATAATATAGTTTTGATAAGTTATATGAAAACAATGGTTCTTTTTGTTCTTTTGTATTAACATTGAGACTAAAGAATTAAATTTTAAACTATAACCTTTGAACTCATACAATTTGTAACAGCTCCAAATATATTTATATTTTCTCAGTTTTCATCAAATAATAAACAGATATTAAAAACATCATGAAACATATTTACAAATCTATTGACTTAACTTGAAATCTATTGATGACATCAGCAACATTCTGTTTTGTAAAATCATAAACAAAAATAATTCGGGTTATCAAAATAATTGTTCTTTATTCGCGAGTAAAAATTTACTCAAACAGCGCAGCTTTGGTAACTGTTAACCTGTGTTGATAGTACAAATAGCCAAATACATCATCGGAACAGTTTTCACTTGCTATAATTCAGCAATGACATCAGCATGTACTAGTCATCGCTTACTTCTAAAAAACATAGTACATTTACAAAGTAAATTTTACTGGAGTGCTTTGGCATTTATTGTTTATTGGCATGATTTCGGAAAAATCTAAAGGGACCCCAAAGGCTTTTTTATAAATATTTATTATATATGAACCGAAAACTTGAATATATTTATTTCGTACAAATTAAAAAAAAAACCTATTTTAGGGCATTTGTGCTATACTTATGATTTTCATACGTATTTACATGGCTGTTTAAGTAAGGCTTTTGTGTTTTGATTAAAAAAGTACGCAGAAATAATATCCTGAGCGTTCTCGTAAAGTATAAACAAATTGAAATATATTCCCTGGAGTATTTGCTTGGAGGCAATATAGCATTTAAAATCAATAAGACCATCGCGGCCGCGTACACAACAACCAAACAAAGTTGGACCGCCGCTAAATTATTCAAGATCTTTCCAATATACCGCGGCGGTACGCGATATGATCAATCAAGCGGGATATTTGGACGGAGCCGCCAAGTTGGGGGTGGGCGCTTATACTACAGGAGTGCTTTTTTGTATTTATTTAATAATTTTACAACGCCTCATGTATTAAGTGATTTTTTTAGCTATTTTATTTTAATTTTTAAAAAAAAAATTTAGTGCAAATAGTGACCCAAAGGTCATTTACTATATGAAAACACGAGACAATATACCACTGTAAACAATTTACATTTTTTCTTAATATATTGTTATATAGTAGATTTACTACAATTTAAATAAATTACAGTTGATATATATATTTTTTACTAATATGATTGGGCATATTTTTTTCACACGCCGTCCCGAACTTACATCTACAAGCTAGGAGATGTAGGTTCAAATCCTACACAAGTTTCTTTAAATCATTTTCAATGTGTGAAAAAAATATGCCTAATCATATTAGTAAGTAATATAAGCCTGTAAAGGTAATTAAAACGCACTTGATTGACGTTCAATCCACAAAATAGACATATATATTTTAATAATATTTTTTTATTTTTAAATTAATTTTAATTTAGTTTAAAAATGCATCATTTTTTTAAAGGAAAACACATCAGTATGTTATGGAAATCGATACAATATTTTCTTCATTGGGTGCCTCTCCTCAGAGGAGGTTGGCGACCATTTCACTGACCATATAAAGTACTCATGTTGATCCAGTGTTCATTGTCCATAATCACATTTAAAATGTATATACGTTTTATCGACTACGACTCACAGGAATCATTAAAACATTCTGAATTTCGTTTGAATTGGCTAAATACCATAAGTATCTGCTGAAAAACTAGAGCATTTTTATAAAAATGATTAAATAACTTAGCCTCGAACTTTCGTTTGGAGGAATATTATATTATTATCAATACGATACATTTTATTCCAGTTGTGTAAAGTATTCGAGGTAATAAAGCCGTATGAAGTCATCCCTTGCGACAGTGGAACAGCGGGACGCGCGTGTAGTGCGCGGACAGCGGGGGTGTCCCTCCATTCATCACTTACGGACTCCGGCGCCCCAGATCGGGGGGCCGAAACTCTCAGCCACCGGGGGAATGCCCGCTTTGTTTTTCCTACTCAATATTCAATATTTTATTTTTAGAATACACTCTCCGACACCGGTGTTGCCCTGCCATAAAAATATTCAAATTTAAAAATAAAAAAAAAACACTTGAGATAACTTTTTCATTCATCAAGCATCGTATGCAGTTTAAACAGTTAAATTTATTTATTTAAGTCAATAGTATAAATAAATATACACAAAAAGTTTTTTTCTCATATTTTTCCCTATATACAAAACCACGCCTTGTAAGCTCCACGACCTGCGCACAGCTTCAGGGAATAGCCACTCGTCTGAACTTCATTCGCGTTTCAGTCGTAAGTTCAACGCGTCGATCTGTAACATACCATGAGTATAAATATATAAAAATGCTTACAATAAAATAAAAAATTAAAAAAAGTAACCTTCTTAACACATCCGTCTATCCGCTCAAATAAAAATCATCTGCAACTAGTTTGCACACTCCGAGAAAAATTGCACATTTTACAGTTGTGCATTTCATTCATTTTTCTGTCAAATGATTTGAAAATTCAAATTAAAAAATACAAGGCAGCGCTGCTCTCTCTGTTCAGATTCTCAGCAACTCTTAAACAATATTTATGGAGGCGTCTCGGCGGCCCTTCGCCTCTCCATTACTCAGGGCGGGCACTCCGGCCCCGCCGCGGCACCCACATGCGCGGCGCGGACCCGAGAGTAATTTCGCGAGAAGAATAAATTTATGACGCCGCGGATAAGATATTTTAGAAGAAATATGCTCACAAATTGGAAGCAGCGTGATATAAATATATATAAATGCATATAAGAATTCCATTACCCTCTTAGAATTTAAACACGTTCTTTAACCATGGTGTTATAGTCATATTAACAATAGTCTCTATGATGTAGAAGTATAAGCATACTGATGTATTTTAAACAGTTTCCACTAAAATACCTCAAATTTTTTATAGTTATTTTTTTTACATAGCAATCAGCTCGTAAACCAAGTGATAAGCATGCTTGTTTTCTAATCACGTCAGGAATTTTTTTTTTCAGTTTACCCACCTTTTTCAGTTTATCATTCAAAACAAAAAATCGTCAAGACAAAGCTATCACTGATTCAGTTGTCTATATTTAATCTGTGTTATTAATTAAGTTTTCGCGCTGTTTCGTAATTTAACTCAAAAATTGGGCTAAAGATTATGTCTCCATCTCACTAAATATGCGTATAAAATTAAAAATAATTGATTTTAATTGTAGTTCTCAAGAGTGCCTTTATATTTTTGACGTAAGACTTGACGTATATTAATATAAATTATTGTTTAAATGAAATTGTTAAACCGAAAACATTCCGAGCTATAAATGAAGCATCACTTCCCTGCGCGTATATTTTTATTTATTATTTTAATATATTAACGTGAAACGATTTCATTATTTCTGCATCATCTCACAGGGCATCCGCGGGAGAGCAAACAGCGCCTCGGCTACAACACCCCCTCCAAATCGTAAATTTTATTGCCGATTCATAAAATTCATACGGCCCCACGTCTCGCGGGGGTGCGCCCTTCCACCCCCGGCGTTCAACGAACTGCGGATAATTCTAGCGAGATTAGCCTCTATCGAATCTGCATGCGGGAATATGCAATGTATGATTTGCATCTAGGTCTTCTCAGCTGGGTTGCAAAGATCCTATTTTATCACTAGAACATATTTTGATTATACTATTTTGATAATCTCAATCTATTGGCCACGTCTTACGTGAAATATATTTTTTATGCAACTTTATTAAACAGTGCATATATGTGCACTACTATTTATTGTAAACATCTATTCGATGCTTATTCATAGATATTTTAAAATCTAAGAATTCAAATTTTGTATTAATTTTATTTGTGCATAAATCATATAAAAAATATATTAGAAGTGTTTAAGATAACAGCGTGTGATACTTGGATAAGATATTGAAGTATCCCAATTGGATTGACAGTCTCTGCTCAAGCACCTCCCTTCTTGGCGTTTGGTTAACAGCCTCACTTTACAGCTTTTATGCATATTTTATGGCAACACCATCATCTTTACAACGTGCAGTCCAATTAACACCAGACTTGCATGTCGTACGTTTACTGTCTCCCGACCACCCATTCTTATACGACAGGGTGGTTTATTGATTCAATAAGACTTCAATTTATTACATCGCCACAAAACTCATTTCTTATTCTTCTTGTTTCAGAATGATCGCACCTTCAAACCGGTATTTCGCTCTTCAATACTAGTCAATTTTCGAAAGCAAGGGTAAGTGTCATGTTATTTATTACACTTTATAAAGAAAATCTTCACTCCACAATCAAGGCAATTATCATCGTACGGTTACAAATACTTCACGATACGAGATCGACCTAGGAATCCCCGTGCTATTATAATATTGAATATCAGATAAATTATAAATACTGCGTGTTTGGGTTTTATGCCGCGTTGTCTTTTTTAAAGTTCCGACGTTTTGGCCCTGGTACTGGGGTCACCTTCAGGAATTTTAAAAATGAAGAAGGCCTCCGTAGCGGGGCCGAAACTTCGCGGAATTTGGTGGAATGCAGCAAAACACCCAAGTATGTAGTATTTATAAAAACTACGACCACCATAAGCCACGAACATATAAGTAACAAATATAGTATAAATTTAGCACTGCCAAAACTCAAGATATCAAATATACAAACTTATCAGCGATATCTTTTATTTTTACCCTTAATCAGAAGAATTTTAACATTTTTGACAATGTAATTATTTTGAATGATTAAGGAATAAAAATATCTATTTCAGCTTTTTATTGGTTATCCATTCCTACTCTGCAATATTTATAGATTCACTAAAAAAGCAGTATTCAGTTTTTTTTCAAATCTGAAATCATCTCGTCCTCAAAATATCGTTTTTGAGGACGGGTTAAAAGGTTAAAAGAGTTAGTTTGTAATCTGTGTTCAGTAATTTAAGAATATTGAAATGAAAGTATCAAAGCAGTATTGTTTTCTAAACTGCGACAAACGCGGCATCAGACTCCTTTGTCAGAAATAACCCAAGGCTCCGTTCAAAATATGAATATATAAAAAAACTCTCAGGGGGCATAAATTAGAAAGTATTCCATTGAAATTTTAAGTAATATTACGCGCAGTACCTATAAACCTTAAGTACACCTAAGTACTCCCCGCCCGCCCCGCGTCGCGAGTTTCTCTCTCCGGTGGTGGCAATGCATATTTATTTTTCATGGTGCTATTTGACGGGTGCCGCCGCACTTGGCTAATTCTCCGGCTGTCCCTTTGGTAAGAAATTTTCATTTTTATCGCTTCCCCCGCCCAGTGCCTCGCCACCACCTCCTCTCACCTGGCCGCCGTACCATATCTGTGCAGCGAGAAAGCAGGCTCTTTTAGCATACTGAAACCGCTGAAATTACAGAAAAACAGTTGAATTTTTACATATCGGTCAATGAAATTATATCAATTATAAAATACGCAACAAGCTCTCATAAATATTATCTGTATATTAATCGCTTAATGCGAACAGAGGCATTCTTATCCAAACTGTTAGAAGTCGCAGAAAGTTCGCAGTCCTAACATCCCACACCACATAACATCTAAACACACAATTATTTTTAATTTTCTCCTCTTGCATAAATTATAAGTCCTATAAACAAACACTGACCGTATCTCGTATTCTCAATATTATAAAATTTTCTATAGCAATCGGGTATGTCGTGCAGCTGTCACCACTTCGTTTATTTTTGAGAAAATTGTATCTTTATAATTCACAAGTCTTGTATTTTCTCAACTTCACACCCTTATTAGAAGCTTTGCATCCCCAGGCTTCAGGGGTAGGTCCCTCTTTCCCCTTGTGCTTCGTCACTCTGGCCAACTTAACGGATGTAATGTTCTCGGTTGGCACCCCTGCGGGGAGCTTTTTATGCGCTGGACAAGGAAGACAGCGTCTTCTCTTTAATTATGCAACCTATTGGTAATGAATTTCGTGCTGCACTTCAAAACTTGGAGTAGCTGTTTTAATATTTGAAAGACATTTTACACGCTTATGGCCAGAATTTTTAAGATTGGTTTGTCGTTTACAGCCTAAAAAGAAGATTGCTTTTTTTAAAGTGTATTACATATCCATTTAGTGAAGTAACAAAAAATTAATACAACAAGCAACACCTATTAATAAAATATGCATCATTTTTTTTTTCATTCTCACATTATGAGAGGACGATGAATATACTTTTAGAACCACGATTGAATAAAAATACCTTTGTACCATCAAAATATTATTAAAAGCTAGTTCATTATTTTGATGCCATGAATTCATTTTTATTGTTAAACCAAACCTCAGTAAACAATTCAATAATTATGTTATTCAAAAGTAAAAGTAAAGTATTAAGTATCTAACAATTATTTCAGAAATCACAATTCGTTTATACAAAACAGGTCATACATACGAAAAATCTTTAAAATAATTTAAGTACAGTTAACGCATTGAAAATACAATATCACATTTTTAATGCTGTAAAAGCCAGCATAGTAAATAATAATACATTAATAAAACTTTTGAACAAAAAAATATATGTTTGACTTTCTGAAATTTTGAATTCACAAATTCAACGTCTGAATTTTGCACAAAACGTCGAGAAAAATTTTCACTTACTATACTGAAAACATATATTTGTAGCTAAGAAGCCTGATACTGTGGTCTATAAATAGCTGCATAATTAATAAATCACGACAGCAGGATGCATATTGTAACGGAACGCAACAGTGGCAGGGCGGCGTTATCTCCGCCGCGTCTCCAATAACTCCCCGTAATTACCCGGGCGGGGGTGGGGATGATGGGGGTGGGAGTGGGGGTGGGGGTGGCGGATCACGTGCCACCCCCTCCCCTGCCCCGCGATACATATGCCGCGACCTGCGACTGAACATTAAAAACTTTCTTGCCCGCAACCAAACAACCGCCGCGGCTTCGTTGTGCAATAAAACGTGATTTGAAAATTTCTTCTCGGCGCCATGTTGCAACGCTCGTTTGTGCGCTGTAGACGTAATTGCGATGGCGGACGTACCTGCTTTATATATATTTTAACCTTTTAAATTCTTATGCTTAATTATAGTTGAATGTGCATACATTCATCTTCAATACAATGGAACTGCTGCTAGGCGCTGTCTGTCTTAATCAGTAGTTTGAACGTACATGGCTGAGACTCGTTTTAGTGCAGTCCAGCTACCCTTACTATTAACTTCCAAGCTCCCACGTATTTAATGTTTATCCCAAGTATGCGAGACATTTAAGCTTAGATAGTCTCGCGGTGGAGTTTATTTTTTACAACACAAAAAATCTGCAAGAAAAGAAACAAGTCATTTTTCATTGTTATGTACAGAAAAATAACCAAAAACCTGCACCAAAGAGTGTTTTTTGCGCGTCTTCCTTTTAAGCTAAGATATAATTTATAATTTTAATATAATTCAAAAATACTTGTTGCTGTAACCAGATTCGAACATAGGACTCAATAGAGAACAAGCGAACGTTCCAGCGACAGAATCACGAAGTAATTTAATTTACCTAGCTTAACTTTTGAATAATTTATTTCTGAAATAAACTTCACATTTAACAAGCGTAAAAACAAGTCCGAGCTTATGTAATATATTTGATTTCAGTAATATCAAAATGTACTTAAGATAGTGCCTGAAATTGTATAAATGTTGTAAAATTGTAAAAGACTTAATATTGTGATGACATATTTACATTAATGAATATTAAACATAAAATCTGTATTGATTTGACTGACAAATCTATTTTCAGCGGTATAATAATTTTGATTAACTTTTGAAATATCAACACCATCTTCGATTGATCTAAAATAAGATTTCCTTAGATGTAACATTCAATGATGGTAAATCAAATATCTACGCTGTAATTTCAAACTCAGTGATACTCTCCGCTGAACTTGGAAGCCAAATTAAGGTAGCTTTTTCATATTTTTTGTATTACAAGTATACGCGCTTCAAAAAAACTTATGTATCTGGTTTAAAAGTATTTTGTGTAAATTTTGTTTTCATTTCTAGTCCATAATCACTTACAATGACGGGTGGAAGGCAACTCTAACTTAACTTCCCCGTAGCTGAAAGTTGGATAGGAGTGCGAGGCGGGCCTCTGTTTTCACTTCCACTATCCGTAAGCCCGCCCTTATCGACTGGCCGAAGATTAACTCCTCCGCCCGCGCTGCAGGGAGGGTACGCACCCTTGCGAGTATCGATTTTTAAAACAACTTAAACTAGGTTTCACTAAAGTATTGCGCCGGTATGATAACAAAGCTCCCTTCGAAGCGACGGAATTTGCAGCGGGCGGCACAGATAAACTTTTAAAATGACTTCGGAAGCTTTTGAGCTTTTAATCGGCAAAGTTGCTCAGACAGACAGTTCGGGCACAATCCTTGAACTGCGGCGGGCCGCAAACTTTGTTTTACAGGACTTTTCTTCTTGTTTCAAGGTTGACTCTTAAAACAAACCGAGTTCATGAACTCCGCTAACAATTTACAAATTCCTTTATAACAACTAACTACTTTTAATAGTGAAAGTTGAACTGGGGTTTATAGATCTTAATCAAATTCGCGCCGGGACTTTTTCTTGGAAAAGTTTTGCCATTAGACTGCGCCGGCGCCGACTGGAACTTCCAGGCTGCAGCACCACGTGGTTCCTCCGTCAGCCTCACGTAAACAATCAACAAACCAACAGCTGACTGAGCGACAAGCGTCAAAGTGCGTGCGTTCTTCTGTCAGCGCAGTAGGCTTCTTCTCTCGGCCACAGATGAGACGCTTTTAAACTCATACAATTTTAAAATCTAAAGGAATTTATTATACGGGCATTGCCAATTCTTTTAATTATCTTGAAGCGTCGATCCCTTTGCTTTTAATTGTAAACGTCACCACCTGAATCGGATGTGACATCTTGCGGGGACGACGGGCCACCCTCTGTAGCCTGTGATTCCACCCTCACCCACGGCCCCCTTAAAATCGACCCCCGCTTTTCTGGACAGACTGTCAAAGCCATCAGCATCCCCTGCATCGCTTGCGCCGCAACATTACAGCGACGGGCTTTTTTAATCTTATGAATTAGCCGTCTATAACCAACCGTATAATTAAAACAATCAATAAGTTTCTGTATATACCATTTTTCATGTTGAACCTATTTTGAAAATAATTTTAAAATATTTTTATTTTTAAAACCTTTAATTTGAACCTTTGATTTATTCAAATCGATAAGTTAAATTTTTACAGTTCATAATTTTAGTGGAAAAGGTACAATTGTAGTATTGATATTTTATAAAAGTAAACATGTTTAGATGAATATATCTGACATTTCATTTTGACAAACCCTTGTCTTAAAAGATAAAAGCCACAAGTCTCTACTTTATGACCTATCAAACCAGAGTCAATCCCATCACTTTAGCCTATCATTCGTATATCAGTAAAAAGCTGAAAAAACGATCGCATCAACCTTGTGTGGCATGTCGGGGGGGCGCACCTGGGGGGCGCACGCTCAGGGCCTCGACCGTTGCCCTCTCAATTTGTGTAAGTGACATTGATAGCTTTCTGCCGAACGGGTCCGTCGGAAAATATAACGCAAATTGAAAGTGTTTTTTTTTTTTTTTTTTGCAATCGCTTCCTCTCCCGGTTTTTTATCGCACATTTGCCGCTTTCGGATTATTTGTTTTGGCACTTTGGCGTGAGACCGCCGGGGCGGCGGACGCGACCCATCGGCGATCGCTTTGCGCTGTTTGCACTGATTCATTGAAGTGTCAATTCTACATTTCGACTTGCCGGATACCGAGCCGGGGGGGAGCGGATGCGATGACTGTACATTGAAAATTCATGGAAATAAAACGTAAAGGCAAAATTTACTTTCATTTAAAAATGAAATGGGAATTTTGCGTCTCCTAATTTTAAAAATGAAATACAATGAGACCTAGCCAAATTTTGGTTTAAAATTTATTGCATTTAAAAAAATTATACAAGTATTTTTTTTTACAGTTTCGGTAGATTTATAAATAGTTTAAAAATGCTCTCAAAGTGTGAAAAATCACCAAAAAAGTCATCTCTATAGCCTTCCTATTCGTGTGGGCTATTTATTTACAATTGCATCAGTAAAATTATACCTTTTATATTAAAAATACCTATTTTTTGTAGATCTTGACACAAAAAGATTGATTAGTCTAAAAATAAATTCATTCACATTTTTGTTTATATCGTTTTTTTTTATGATTAATATGAGCATATTGTTTCAAAATGTGTGTTACTAAATAATATTAACAAAGGTTTTGAATAAGTCCACCAAATTAGTCCACTCATTAAACATCTAGATTTTTTTGCAAAAAATCGTGATTTATTTCTTAACAGTGGGTCCATTTATTAACACATCCGCTAAGGCGTCCCCATAAATCTCGGGGCTGAGGGCGCAGGCTCCGGGGGCCACAAATCAAGCTCTGTCGATGCGGCCCGGCGCCCCCGGACCCGCAGCGGAGGCCCCACCCGGCGCCAAGATATATAGCCGACATTGTGATTTTTTTACTTATTACTCCATCGAATGTAATGAACGTTTATATGTTTAGAGCGCTTTGATGAAATTGAAGACAAGGTGTTCAAAAAAGCTAGGCCTCAAAAACAACACCCAATTCGATTAAAAAAAAACTATACGGTCGAATTATTTATTTTTTTGTCCTTACATATTTTCCATTTGTTCGCTAACGAATGATTTTACATATAAACACATAATAATTCATTTTGGAATTTTTATTTGTAAGATTGAAAATCAATATATAAAAGATAAAAAAAACTGTTCCCAAGTACAAGCAACGCTGAGAGACTTCGTTCTTAAATTTTAAATCTGTATGTCTATTTTTGGATTGAATGCGTCAATCAAATGCGTATTTATTACCTATTACAGGTTTATATTACTTACTAATATAATTAGGCACATTAATTCACACATAGAAGATGATTAAAGAAATTCTCAGAAAAATATAATCGTGATTTGTGTGGGATTTGAACCCACATCCCCAGGTTTACATGGCCGGTGTACTGACCATTGTACTGACGAACCACATCCATTAATCATTCCATTAATCCACATTGGTTCATATGTAGAGTGTGATTGTTAAAAATTCAATCGGAACCAAGCGAGAAAATGCTTTAAGGGTCTAGGTCTCGTAATCGAGTTTTTTTGATCATTTTCAAGTCCGTTTTGCTAAAAAAGTTAGATACATCCCTTCTTCCGAACAAAATATTTTTTTTATTTCTTCCGATTAAAGTGTAGGAATTTTCCAAGAGTCGTAAACATATAAAAGTGTTTTTTTTTTTTGGAATTAAAAGATTAAATATAAACCTTGTTAACAAGCTTTGCTTTTGAAAAGTCGTCATTTCAACCAATTTTTCAACATCTTCATGATTTTATTTTATGTTGTTGAGGGACAAGGCATTTGAATGGTGAAGATCCATTAATATAATGAAAGTAATAACTTTTTATTTAAAGCTTCACAGTGAGTTTATTTAGAATATTGTATTTGCATAACTAGTTTCGACCCTATAAACCGGGTCATCATCAGATGCAAGACTCAAACTGAGTTTGAGATCTGACGATGACCCGGTTTATAGGGTCGAAACTAGTTATGCAAATACAATATTCTAAATAAACTCACTGCGAAGATTTAAATAAAAAGTTATTATTTTCATTATATTTTATTTTACTTTTATTTTAATGGACGTTAATTATGTAATAAAAAATATATAATTTATAGTTTTTTTTAGTAAAAAAATCAATTTTCGATATTGAAAAAATAAAGTGACAATTGGCGTGACGACAGTATCAAATAATCAAAGAAAGAATTATTTTATGGGAAAATACATATTAAAAGGATTTAAAAGACTAATATAGTTTTATTTAAAAATCTGAGATTAATAAGATTTTCAATAAATTAAAAGACTAAAATACTGCAATCGGCCATTTCGACTGAAACACCAATGACAGCGCATTACAACTCAAATTGTAAACAAACTTCGATGCAAACACAATGACATGCATGACAGTTGAGATGAGGCGTGACGTCAAAGCGGACGCCATGACACCTGCAAGCTTTTTCGCGCGCTATTGAAAAAATATTATAAAAATGGCTTTAAACTTCGTTAAACTCCAGTTTATTATCGAAATAAAGTTTTTTTCGTAAATAGTAAAACGTGTACCCTCATTGCGGAAGAGGATTTCAAAATCTTTCGTCATGCCAATACGATTTCGACACGACAGCGGTGAAGTATTTTCAGTCAGCGATTATTGAATAAAGCGACCCGTGTTCTGTGCGTTAAAGTCGAAGCTGCGTAATTGAATAGGTATGAATCCGGGCGGTGCACTGAGGGCTGCAGCGGCGGGGGCGGGGTGGGGCGGGGTGGGGTGGGGGTGGGGGCGGGCGTGGGCGGGGCGGGTGGGCGGGCGGTGCGCGCGCAGGCCCCGCCCCCGGCGCGGGCGCGCGGGCGGCGCCGCCGGCCCGGCACTCTGCAGCGCGCGCTCGCCCCGGCCGGCCGCCCCCGACACGCCGCCCTAGCGAGCTACTCCGCGGGAAACTTCTCAACCCACTTCCAAAAGTTTACGCGATCGATACCCCGTACTCTGTGCGATCGCAACCCAAACTCCACCTCCACTTTGAAAAAAAAAAAAAAAAAAAAAAGCGTGTGTTAAAATTTATTTAATCCAGTGATCGTATATATATATATATAAATATATATATATATATTTTATATTTTTTTCTCGAGTACGAGTTCAGTTCAGTAGAATTTTTTTCCAGTGATAGCGTTTATTCGCCCCTCCGAGCGCGGGCCTTGTCCACGAGGTACTTAGTTTAATTTGGCAGTATATTGTCGGTATTTGTGATTTGTTTTTGGACATTCTTGTGAGCGATGAAAAATTTGTTCATCGAGGCAGCGCGAGCTGCGTGTCGTATCTAGCGTGACATGTCGGCGATGGTCAGACCCCTGTGGTGAGTTTTTTTTTTTCCCCCTTTAACTCTTTTACTCCCCAAAAGTTTACGTAGTTGCATCGAAACAGTTTTATTGTTACCTTAGTGCCTTATTCTTTTTTTATTTTGAAGTGCTTTTATTTTCACGCATCATTGAATCGTTGTTTTGTCATAACTGATTAATTGAAAAAAAAACCGTTATCCACAGCTTTTTTATAAAAAGTTTTTACGTCGTATATGATTAAATAAAAACATTACAATAGGACAAATAATTTAACATTAAAATATATTAATCGCTTTAAATTTATTATCATTACCATATTTCTTTAATTTTAATTAGGTTTTTTTTTTTTCATGATAATACTTTTGAAGATTCTTAATTTAAAAAAAGGTTTTTAATCGTGTATCATATAATAATTAAGCGTTTCAATTAACCCAGCGCTTTGCGTATATGTCGCATATCCATTCCGTGGGACCTCAGCATTATAGTCGAGCAAATAATGTAAATATGATTCAATCCCGCCCCGGCTACGAACCCGGCAATCCGCGATGTCAAGCAGGTCGGTTAACTCGTTACGGGGACCGAGTAACCGAATAATCTAATAACATGTGCTCACCGCAGGCCGCGGGCCGGGCCGGGAACCTCGGCGCGTCGGGGAATGAAACCCTAATTTTATGAATGAAACCCCCTCACCTGTCTAGCGAGGGATTTCCCAGGGGATTTTGCGTTTAAATTGGTAAGAATACCTTGTTTGAGGTGTAATTAATTATCGCGGAAATTATTTTGACTGCGAATTAAACCCCAGAAAATCCGGTGTGTTTAAAATAATGACTTATTATTTATATGAATTGAAATATTACTTAATTTATAGGAAACACTTTTTTTCCGTCTATTGAAATCAAATATCAAAATAGAACCATTTTTATTCATACCTGGTATAACATTTTTTTTTTTATAAAATGTACTTTTTATAGGCAAAAGCAAGCATTCAAATCTAATACTTATATTTGTAATAATATTTAATATTATTACTTTCAACTGAGTGTGATTATTATAATTTGCGGTAGAGTTCTATGTCACCTGAAAAAGCTCTCACAAAAACCATGATTTATATTCGCATTAGCTATGTCCGCGTCCCTTCTCGAGAGGGTCATTTAAATTAAGGATAAATATTACTATAAAATATCTCCCTGTTATATTATATCCCAAAACAGATATTTTTCTTCGTTTTATTTTGCACACGGTATTCTGCCTGATAAATTTAAAAAAAGCTTATGAAATTGTAAATATTTTAAATGATAGCGTGTGATACATTTATTTTATTTCTTATTATGATGTTTAGTTAACTTCAACATAATTTATTTCTTACTGGTGAATTCGTGAATATGTAGATTTGAATTACGCCGTAAAATAATATTTTAGCAATAATCAAAACAAAATTGAATTCTCTACGAAAACAAACCCATATTTCTTTCACAAACAAATCGCTTTGTGAGATTTCACGGTCAGTAGTTTTTCTGGTGCCCTCTGCGATAATTCACGAGTGCTTAGCCCCCGGGCCGTACGTGTCCCGCAGCCCCTCTGTAGGGCCCCCGATGTGGGGGAGATAAACCTCACCTAAGGGTGACCCTTCGGCCTAGGCCAAATCAACCCTCCTTCCTCCAAAAGGTTATTTCACAAAATAATGTTTATTTTCATCGTCATACCATGCGGATACGAGATCACCTGATTTGTTAGGTCGTGTGTTTGTTGTTTTATCGATATGTGTACTTGGTTACTGTGCTAAATGTGGTATTTCAGCTTCAAATTATGAGTTTACCCATTATCTTTAAAGACTAATTTCATTGCTTTACAAATTGCAATAACTCAAATGGTTAGAATAATTTTTATTTATCATCAGTCTCAAATCTTAACACAAATATTTTTCACAGTATTTAATTCAACAATGACATTAAGAATCAATTTCAGCAACTACACGTCATTATTTTTACTAGAATATCAGCTACCTTTTCATACAAGAATGCATATGTTCAGTCTCGAAATAATCTTACGTAATTTTTTTTGAATCAAGTAAAAATATATTGTATTCAATCTTACATTTCTCGTTTTATTGTTGTTTTTAAACAAACATATAAATACTCTGATATAAAAAGGATAAAATTTTGGCTTTAATCGCCAACGAGAGAGTGAACTCCGTTTCTCCAACAAGGCAGAGTCGCCCCGCAGGGCCTCTGCTTCTAAGCCAGGGATTTGGTCTCTGATTTACAATGCTACTGAGAGGATTCTGCGGAGGGTTTTGAAGAACACTCGGTGGTTATCGTCTTACTGAGATAATCTGACCTACGCTTTTGAACCAATCGACATTAACACTAAAGATCTAACTGGAACATGTATTGTAAAATTATTTTAAATCACTATCTTTGTAATGTTACTATAGAGTTACAGAATGGACCAGCGAGGATACGATAAACTCTATCCAGACAAATATTTTAATGATGATTTGAAATACTCATGACTTTTTAAATTATATAAAATTAATTTTAAGCTACCAACACTTTTTTGTCGAAGACTAAATAATTTAAAAAATAATAACTTAAGTTTGTCTGATTATACCGTAATTCTATATAAATAACTACATTATTCATTAAAAACCACTGCTTATATTGCAAAAGCTTTATATTTTTCTAACTATTTATGTTTTACTGTAAAAAACTAAACTTTATTTGCATTTAAATACATGGAAAAAGCTCCATACGTTTCAGAAAAGCATCAAAACAAATCTTCCAATTAAAAAACTACGTATTATCAGCATTGATCAATGACCGTACATTTATTTTTACTTAAAAAAATTATTAGGCAATACATTCTCGGCTGAAAGCTCACATTATAATTCATCTATCTGATTAAATATTTATTCTTTTTTTTGTTAAGAATACGCATTGGTTGTTTAAAATAAATGTTAATTGATCATCCCATTTTTTTTATTTGTGTTATTCTGCAAATCATAGTGCTAAAGAAAACTTAACTATTTATCAGATAATAAAAAAATTCCACATGATGTATCATTAATTATAAACGATTCGTTTAATTCATTAATAGCATCTATTTTATAATATTGATATTACCCTTGAACGTAATTCTATACAAATATCTGGCGTTCGCTAAATGCCAAATTTCAGTGTCTATTTAACAATTTAATGGGAGCGTTAATTGGATTGAAATACAACCTGAATCCTGGCAGTTAATTTAATTTAAGATACAACAATGTCGTAGTAGTTCCCGTCTGAGGAGGCTGATAATATAAATGCAGATAATTTATCTGTGCAAATATAATGTAAGTGAGCTTGTGCGCGCCTCCCGCTTATGTCAGCTCACGGGCTTAAGGTGATTTTAGGCTTAATGATGTTTGCTCGGCTGGAAATGCAGACAAGTATTGACAAATATGTTATTACGTTGTAACGTTTACTGCTGTGCTCATATTTAAATTATCTATTAATAATACACCAGGGGTGTATTACATCGGTATTTCGTTTGCTTTGGTGTGAGTTAGTCATTTAAAAATATTTTTAATTATTGTGTTTACTCTTCGTTTTAAGTCAATGTTCAAATCTATATTTTATAAATTAATCCATTGTATTTCAAAGATCAATACATGCGCCCAAGTAGAAATCAATTTAATAAAATTTTCCTGCGCCCAAAAATATATATTTATAGTATCATTTTTTCTAGCCGCAAATATAGTTATTTAAAAAATGTTATTATTTTCTCCTGATGCTGTTAAGAAACATTATTTTTTATAAAAGTGGCCCGCCCTAGCATTAGCTTAAGCTTAAAGGCTTTAAAAGCTGAATATTCTATTATTTGTTAAAAACACAAATGGTTTTGTTTAAAAAGGCATCTTGTTGAGGGACAAGGCATTTGATTGGCGAAGATCCATTATTGTAATAATAAAAAGTTACTTTGTATGTTTGTCTTCACTTTGAGTTTATTAGAATTATTTGTATAACTAGTTTCGACACTATACACCGGGTCATCATCAGATGCATGACTGATGATGACCAGTGTATAGGGTCGAAACTAGTTATGCAAATAATTCTAATAAACTCAAAGTGAAGACAAAAATACAAAGTTACCTTTTATCATTACATTATTATAAAAAGGCATCATAATTAATAAGTAATTATAAAGTCACAGAATGTTATCACGGCTATGAAACTCAACATATAATGAATCAAATTTATATTCAAGTCAGAACTATAATCAGAATTACCTACATTGTTGTAGTGTTATAGCCCAGTTGTATTATTTGAATCAACTGATTTTGAAAGGTGATATAATATCAAGACCGGTTTAATACAAACCATCCATCGTTCATTTCTCCTGGAGGCACATTCGTCTTACAGTCGCAAGGCTGAAACGAAATTAGCCATCCTCTCATTACGCATCTCTGTTACCCTTTACCCAAGACGCTGACTCTTACCGGCTACACTTTAAATTATGGTGAATCCTAGGGCGGCTCAGCTAGGGCGGCGGCTTATCCCCCGCCCTAAGGAGCTAGGGCGGTTTATCTAATTTGGGCGGCCCCGGGGGACTGCGTCCTCACTTATTACGGGGACAATTATTACATTCGCTGCATCAAAGGCCCTAATCACTTGCGCTTAATTTGAGTAAAATGGATTTCAAGAAATCTTATTGGAATGATTATTTTCGTTTTAGTGTTTTCTTTAGTGAATTTGCGGTCTTGTTGATTTGTGTGCATAATACAAGATCTGTAGGTATTCAAATAATCTTATACATTTGCATTGATTTCCACCTGTAAGTTTATCGTACCTTAAGTGCTCAAAACAGAGTATTTCTCTTATTCTTAGACGTACTCAAGCTGAAATTCTTTGTTCATCTCAGACATTCTTCAGATAAAATATTATATATTCTGGGGTTATCTTCATATTTCACGATTATCTATTCTAACTTTATTGACGACGCCATTATTTTTCGACATTAAAACATAACTTCCAAGCTGATCACCTGGGTCAACCAAAGATGAATTTAAAAATAAATGTCTTTACCAAAAATAAAAGTACCTAGTCTTACAATTAGAATATTAATATGTGTATTTTTTTAAAATTATAAAATATAAATAACATAACTTTGATAAATATAACTTCTTGTTTAATTCTGATTCCTTGATTACCCTGAAAACTGTATCAGAAATGTAAAAATTAAAAACAATTGATCCAGAGGCTCTGCAAAGCTTTTTTGGTTCTCAAATAATATAAAAGTAACTAACTTGTATTTTTTTCTGGGTATTTTTAAAATAGATAATTATTTTGGTGTTATTGATGTGGTTTATCGTTATACTCGTATATACGAACAAACAATAGATCTAACATTAGAAATTTAAAATATCAATAAAATAATAAAATCTTTGATTTATTAAATGGGATTATACGGTGGTAGATCTTCAAACCAAATGATTTTAAGTTCAAAAAGCATTCATTTCACAGTCAAACTCGATCGTTTTATATTTTTTCTCACCAATCCATCCACCTGTTCCAATTATTTCACACAACACTTATATTATCACTGAGTTTTAATCATTTTTCACATCAATTTTGCAGTGTTTGAGCGCACTCACACCATTCAAAAGTTCATCTAGTGGCGTGACGTAACTTCAACGGCAAAACAGCTGTATACACATAAAAATTAAAGTTTTAAATAAAAATAGTGTGAAATTATATGATTTATTTTTAACGTTATATGAATAACTTTTAATTTTTAAAGCAAGATAATTAGAAGCAGATAATTATCATAAAAATAAAAACCAGACTTCTAATTTTTAAAGCAGCAAATTAAAAATAGTTTTCAGAAAATATTTATTAAATAAATATACACGCTATCTATATCCTCACCTCTGACATCTAAAAATATAAGAAATATCAAAAATGACTGTTTTAGTGTACATATTGCAATTTTAATAAAAATTCTCGACTTTTAAAAATATGATTTGTCTGCAGGCTGACTTACAGAAAAAGCGTCAATTTTTTTAAACTCTTTCACGTAGTATAAGTAAACACAATACGAATAAGGCAAATAATCCAATCTCTGTTTTACTGACATCAAAAAATATTTTCAATATACCATTAAGGAGTTTTTACGATAATTCTTTAAAGCTCATAGAAACCAACAGCTCTTCTAGTACACCGATGCTTTATTTTTACAATTTTACTTAATATGCTGCAAACTATCATAATAATTTAAATGAGATATAAGGTGAATCAAAACGTTAAAAAAAACAGTTTATTTATAAATTTACACAGGATTGAAACTAGATGATCTATAAGAATCATTTAAGATACAGAAATATTTTAAACGCTGATATATTTTTCATGATAGTTCATTTAGTAATGTGTGACAACAAGTAAATATATACATAACATGCTCGCATGTATTTTAGCGTACTGACTTCATAGAATCAAACCTCAAATGTCTGGAGACGTGTCTGATGAAGGAGGGGAAAGTACAGACAGCAATTATTATTTCTATAAGTGCGTGGTTAGACAAGAGAGGAGCTCCCGAGATGCAGCATCTTGTGCTCAAGTGAACATCTGAGAATCGGGTGTTATGATCTTGAATCAGAATTGCCTTCGCAATTTAGACTAACTATCTACAATGCGATATTACAACCATTGTACACTGTCACATACTTTGCCAGACGTGTATTCTCGAATACTCAATATTTTCCGTAGCAATTGTATGAAGACTGCCAGAAACTACTAGAAACTATAAAATTAAACTTATTATTATTGTCTAATTAATATCAGTACATTTTTTTTTATTGATATCTCGCGTTTAAGTTCTAGTGATATAACTATTTGATTGGTACATATATAAGACACCTTAGAATCAAATTTAATTTATAATCAAAATCTATTATAGATATCTATTAAACTTATTTAATAATCTGAATATTTATCAAACATATACGATCAAATATCCAATAAGTTTAGTAACTTTTTCGCAGGTCAATATACGAGAACAATGAAAATATAAATCATATTCAAACATATTCAGATTTTACTCATATTACTAAAGCAAAATTATAATTGATCAATCATTCGTATCGAATTACGCCTTACTTTTTTTACGAGATGATCGTTTTACACAATTCGTATTTAACATACTAGAATAAAAGACATACTTACATTTATGAAAAACTTTTATAATATTATAATATGAATCCACAGCGCAAAAACGATAGATGCATTCAGATAATTTAAACTGACAAAGTAGTATGATATAATTTTAAAAATTTATTATTTGTATGGTTATTCTTTGGAATTCAACTAAAAATAATATTCTAACGGCTTCGCTTTATTTTTATAATAATATTAATTTAATTTTTGGCAGCAATATTATATTATGTATACTAATTCTCATTTCGTTGAATCATCTATAACGCAATCAATAAGTTGAGCTTTATATAAACCCACAACTCGATAGTCCATACCAATCAGCTCCAAAGCAATTCAGCACAAAAGCTTTAATATTATCGAGTAACTAAATATACGACAAGAAAGCGAAATCATACAAGTCTCCTCACATCATTGAATTTGACCGTTCAACAATCCGAGCTAACAAGACTTCCCTGCCACCCCTGTGAGGATCTCGGCCTCCCTGAAGGTGCCCCATCTCGCCTGCGGTCTGCGGCAACCCACCCCCGGGGCTCGTAAGCCAGTGCAGTTCGGAGAAGCCTTAAACAACCCCTGCATACAGTCTTTGCCACTGCTAATCATCCCCCTCGTATCATAATATCAACTGTTGTTGTTACACGTACCATTTCGTGTGTTCCAGTACTCGCGTGCTAGGTTTTGCATACGTTTTAAGATGTCGGCTTACGACCTGTTACTAACCAAAAAATTGCTTCAAAATATTTGTTAAATTTTATTCAATCTACATAAAAACATAAAAAACTAACTAATATTGTAGAATATTTATATAAATATTCTATACATACATATACATATATTTATGATTTACTATAAAAATACATTCGAACGGTTAACAAGTCAGTTTTGATCTGTATTTTTATTGACATTAAATTTATAATGTGGTAATATTATATTTTCATCTAAAATTTAAAAACTTACCTAGAATCCAAAATTTATGTATGAATCTTTAAACTATTTATAATATAAAAATGCATATAATTATATTAGGTAAAGATGTACTTAAGATTCTCCTAAAATATCAATAATAAACTTTATCAAAGTACGCAAACAAAATAACCAATGAAAATATCATGAAGCCAACTCAATTTTCTTTAATTTCATATAGTTTTTTTACCATTACTTCAAATGATAAGTGAACCGCGAGGCACTCGCGCCAGTACTCCCCGTCAATTATATAGAAATCATGCCAACGAGCTTTCACGGCTCCAAGCAGAGGGGGCCGGGGCTAATTCATATATAATTCACTGGGTTACATGGCAGAACAAAATTAAAGATTTTTTACTCAGTATTATTTTCCATACTCAGCTTTAATTTTTAGTTAATATTTTATTCACTAGAATCCTTTAGTATGTATTTTTTTTTATTTACTATCGAGACCTTAGGCTTAGTTACTTAGTATAATATACACACACACATATATATATATATAAATACATGTATGTGTGTGTATTATATAGTATCATATCCATTTCTATATATTTTAAAGTCAGTAAATAAACAATAACACTTTCTAATTTCCTTTGATAAAAATTCAATTATCTAATATTATATTGTTGAACTTATATAATTTTAAATTATGTAAGACTTTTTTTTGTGAGCACAAAAAAGTTTTTAATATTAAAATACGAATATTAAATATTATCTTAAGTCGTATTGTGAAACTAGTTTAATTATATATATATATATATATATATATATATTTCGGGTGCCTCTCCACAGTGGAGGTTGGCAACCATTTCACTGAGCATATATTTACATATACTTACATATATTTTTTTTTTTTTCTTTTTTTTTTTATACATTGTCTATGGTCGCCCAGTGAGCCATTAGCAATCGTCGAGAAATTCCTTTGCATTAAGCGTTCTATTTTCAATGATTTTATGTAAACAAAGTTTTTCCAAACAAACGAGCGCTATTTAAAGTTACGTCAAACTGCATACAAATCAGGAGCTCTGTTTGCTTTTAGAAAGTTTGGCTTTAATTTGCTTTCATTTCAACGTGTTTTCAAACTTTTTTAATTAAAACCATTTTGGTAAATACGGATAACCAGCAATGAGGTACATTATATCATTCATTTTATGCTAGTTTAACGTTAACACAGGATTAAATTCCACTTTTTTACATTTATAATACTATAACCGCTGTTTTTTTTTTTAATACGTAAATTAAGCTCTAGCAAAATATGTTAGTTCGAGTAAGTGTAGGAATATGGATACTTTAATGATTAGTTGGTAACTATCCCTTGCGCTTTGGCAGTAGTCTCGCTTCTGTTGATATCCTTCTGTGCGGTGTGTTCTTGTCGTTGACCTCCACCTCCAGTCTGTTCTGTACAGGTAGGTAAATGTAACGGGGGAGTCGCCGCCGTAGACGACGGGCTAGCGGCAGGGATGACGGTCGATCGTATCGAAAGTATTTTTTGGGGTAAACCGTACGCTAGATGAAACAAAGCAACATTTTTTGCCAGAAACCTACGTGCGGCTTAACTCGAAAGATATGTGGAGTGTTTGTTTGATTTTTCCATAAGTTACTTCACAATATCGGAGAGATAATTGCCTTTCGTTCGATTGTGATAATATTTTCGCAGTAAATTTTTGACTAAGAGGAATTGCAATCCTCGAGAGTAAACAGTACCGCGAGCCTGAAACTACGTACGGTCTTTGAACTAAAACAAAAAATGTTGCTCTTGTTCTAGGTCCAGTTCGATTCCTTCGACTCAAACAAATTTAATGCAATTGAAAAAGCGAAAGCTCGATTCGGCCAATGAATTAGATAACAAGGCGAAGAGCATGGGGCCCGGGAGGGGGAGGGGCGGGGGGGACGAGGGCGGGGAAGACAGGGGGGCGGGGGGCGCGGGCGAACCGGGAGGCGCGGGGGGGAAGCGGCGCCGCCGGCCCGGGGACGAGATCGAGCCCGACCAGGCGGGCGCGCCCCTGCCTCAGAAGAAGCGCAGCCTGCCCGCCGCGCTGGCCGCCCAGGCCGCCCACAGCCCGGCGCGCAAGCTCAAGGCCGACGGCCAGCCCGAACCCGAGGACGACGAGATGCTCATCCGCGAGACTCAGGCCGCCCTGCGCAGTCTGTCCGGCAGCTGGCCCCACGATCAGAGGGCGCCCTCCGCTCGCCCCGAACCCGAGGACTCGCCCGCCTTCGAGAACCTCTTCGAAGACAAGAAGGCCGCCGTCAAAATGTCCCCCTCCTCCGCTTCCACGGCTTCCTCCTCCGGCAGCGTGGACGCCTCCTGCTCTCTTAAAGACGTCATCACCCTCAGAGACCAGCAGGCAGAAGGTAAAAATAAGAATTCTTCCAAACTAGATAGCAAATTATCAAATAGAGCGAGACGAATCGAGAGGGACGGAGACGCGTCCGGAGATCGAAGCGACTCCCCGAAGCCGCGAGACGGGTACTCCTCCCGATACGAACCGCCCGACTTCGACGAGCTCGTGGACGACTCCTCGAACGACCTGGAGATAGACATGTCCGAGCCCAGCGACGGTCGGGAGGACGACGAGAGATCCGAGGGACGACAGAGGCGGAGGTCGGAGGACAGAAGAGAGGGAGGTAACCCCCGACAGTCGCTATACAGCGCTTACAAAGCGGCGACTTCCTCGCACCCGTTCTCCTCGCAATCGGCGTTTCGGCCGCCGGCGGAGACGGGCAAGTTGCGAGCGGGGCCGGGCCCGTACGGCGCGGAAGCGACCTTCGTGGGCTACCCCGAGGGAGTGACGATATCGCACCAGGCGGAGCGGGCCGAGCGGGCGGAGCGGACGGAGCGGACTGCGCCCAAGGTCGAGGAGAGCGCGCCGGCGCCGGGGCTGGGGCTGGGGCCGGGGCCGGGGCTGGGGCCGGGCGCGGGCGCCGCGCACAAGCAGTACACGGTGCTGCAGCCGGCGGGCGCGGGCTCCCGGGCGGCCACGGCCCTCCAGGAGGCCGCCCGCGGCGCGCCGCCCGTGGCCGCCGTCTGCGCCCCGCACCCCCCGCCCGCGCTCTCCCCCGCCAGCCTCTCCAGAGGTGAGCATCCCCCATCTCCCCAGCGGGACTCCGCGGCGACTTCACTAACACCCGAAACTTCCCGTCGATTTGTTTTTCAATTGCATTAAATCAATGGCTCACCGAATCGTGAAACTACTCTCAATCCCTGCAGCGATTCCTAACCGCAGACCACCCGCCCAACGATTTGACAAAATCGTGCAATGTTGACTCTTCTTGTCCAAAAATCATACTTATTGATTGAATTCACTCTATTGCATATTGATCTTGCGATGCAAAATACAGAACTATGCGTCTTTTGCAAATAACCTCACGTTTGCTCGTCAGCAGCTCCGGTGCAGCGCCTAATTACGGTCCAAGAAGCTCTCGTTTGTCTTGTGAATACTTTTAACTAGTCCTGCCAAGTTTTGCAGGCTCTCCGCTTCGGAGACTTACGGAGACAGTCAGAGTCAATACGGACCCGCTGGCGGCGTGATTACCGCCTCGGGTCGCCCCGCGCTCTTCGCTAACTTTGCTTAATAGTTCACCTGGGTTTTCAGTGATTCAGCATGTATAATTTTTACCATCTTTTTTTAAGCCCTTGCATTAATTAGTAATGTTTATTTTGAATTGGTACGAGTAATTATTAAATAGCGTAATTTAAAATACTTGACTTATTTATAAAGTAGTTTTTTATCAAAGAAATATGTTTTTGGTATTTCTACGTGAAAAACAAATCTAATGAAAATATTAATTTAAGTCTGTATTGTAGCTTCTAAAAAAAAAACGTTAATGTGCTTATTATAAAAATAGTTTTACAACTAAAAACTCCAAGAGAATAAGAGTACAGAGAATATTTCCCGAATAATAAGCGATAACATAACGTTATATTGTTTACTGCGCTACGTAACTTTGGCAATATTTGGTTTATGCCGTCGCCAATAATACAAGTTCTTTTGTTAGGCTTCGATTGCTTTCAAAGCTGCCTCCAGCCTTGTAAATATTTGGTGTTATATTATAACTCATTGTTACTTTATTAGAACAAACCATTACGTAAAGAACTCGCAAACGTGAAACCTTAAAAATTCTTAAATTATGTTTCAACGCTTTTCTAAACTTTGCTGTGGGAAAGCTCATTTCGAAATTCAATTCATGGAATATGATATTGATATGATAATATTACACGAGAAATCCATTTCCACGAATTCAAACTCACTATGTACTCAGCCAGAGAAACCTCTATCTGCATTACGTTCCAAAGGAAACATTAAACATTACCTCCAGCGCGAGCCCTATACGGTCCCGGAAAAGTCTACGTATCCCTTGTGCAAGACAAACACTGCTGCTCCAAGAAAATAATTTCAAAGCAGACAGACTCAATTAGGAATTTCATATGCGTTGATTTGTTAAATATACATGCATTTGCGAATGCAATTTAGTAGTTCCAGCGAGGTAAATATATATCAAATTTCGTCGCAGTCGTTTAAATTTCTGTTTGAGTTTATTTCGCTCCAGACTTTGTAAGAGTTGTTATGTAAACAGTATAATGTAGTCTCGATTGAGCTCCACTTTGTAGTATACATTTCGTTACGTTTTATAGCTCTCGAATAAATTCATTTGCGTTATTATGAAATGTTTTTGTTTATTGAGCATTTTTTTTTTTTTAACTCTTATATAATTGAAATAAAGGTTTTAGGTGTCGACGGCGCTTATGCATTGCACTGTGAAAATAGCTTTGAATAAATCGATCTTTGAATGATGAAAATGTTTAAATGAACGGTACGCTCGGCACTTTGCGTAGTACGTTTGAAGGCTGTATATTTTCGGTTCTCTCTGGGGCGGAGGGAGGGGGGGGGAGCGAAAGAAACGGAGCAAAAGAAAGAAGGCCTCGGCGCGGCGGCGCGTCCCGCCCTCCGCCCGTCCGCCTATCAGCGCGCCGCTCCAGGAAAAATCGTTCCGCTTCTTTTTGTACACAAAAAGAAACCGCAACTGTTGGCGGGCCGGGGCGCGGGGCCGGGGCTACTGCGCAGATCAAATGTCAATCCGCCCCCGCCCACGTGTGCCCAGGAGGTCCGTTTCCTTGCCTCGCGTTCTTTTCGGGCTTTCATCCGCCCACCTGGCGAGGTGGGTGGGACGGGCGGTAAGCCCTCGTGAATTATGTATGCGGATGCGGATACGCCTTGTACGGCTGCCGGTGTGGAAAGGCTTTGAGTGCTTCCCGGTATGCTGGCGGTATGGAGCCAGTGCCGAGCTTAGCCGTTCTTCTGTGCCCGTTAATTTTTGTGATTTCATCCGTGCTCGTGCTCGTGGATTTGATTCGATGAAAAATTCTGCAAATGAATATTCTGAACGTTGGTTTGTATTTTTGGTTATGTAATTTAATCATTTTTACACCTACTGCTGAAATTTATCAAAATATAATTACTTCACACGTAAATGTTGCTCGCGTGGCAAACTGTATTTGCCAAAAATTGAAATCTTGGTTACGTTTTATTAATATTAAATTATTAATTACAGTTTGCATATGTAGTTTTGAACGCAAGTGTGTGTTTATTTAATTGAATACAACGCTAGCATGAAAATTTAATGCGATTGTGTAATCTAATTTACAATATTAGGATTAACAAATAACTTACTTGTGTATTGTCTGGTAAATGTAATTTGTAATATTTTTCATATTTTAAATCATATAATTACAAAAATATTTAAACCTTTTTGTTATTCCCGGAGAAGACCGTAAAAACCACCACGGGTTGAATTTTCTTGTTTTTGTGTGGATATATGGTGAAAACCATTATTTTTTAAATAATTATTTATCGTGTGATTTATGAAAAATCTTAATACCTAAGATTTTTTTTGAAATATAGGTATTTCATAACTAGACATAAGTTTTGCATTTCGAGTTTTCTGAGATATTGCAGTGTATTTCGACATGAAGAACGTCTTTTCTAAAAATAATTGCATAAAAAAACTGAATATTTATTTAAAAATCAATTTCAATCATTTGACATTAAGTTTGTAGGAAAGAACATTTTTGGAGACTTCCAACCTTTAAAAATTTACTCTACCGTCGTCAGTATGATAAAACACTCGGTTGTTAAACAATAATTAGTTGTATTTTGTGATCCGACTATAATTGAAACTAGTTAGGTTAGTAATTTTTTAAAAAAGTGACATATTTCTAAGTTATAACACTGACGAATCTTCACCGTCCAAATGCCATCAAAAAATATATAATCCAAACCCAAATATCATTTTCATTTCAGTCAATATGTAGTATTAAACATTTTCATTTTCTTGTTATTAATCTAAATGTGAATATTTCAGGTGGCTTATTTTGTGTTTTCTATGTGTATTTGCAGAAGGCAACAAGTGTCCCACCCCCGGCTGCCATGGACAAGGCCACGTCACGGGGCTGTACTCCCATCATAGGAGGTTCGAATCCCAGTTCTTACAATAACATATTTAATCCGAAGAAAAATGTATTGTACGGTGATAATACTCGATGCAGCCTATTTAAAAAAAACACTAAATATTAAAGTCATTAGACAATCTTTTCATTCAAAAGTCAATACCTATATATTGTACTATGGATTTTTTTAACAGATTATTAGTATAATAAAAATATATTAAATATAATGCTAAGTGGTAATATATAATATATGGACTATTGCGGCATATTTTTTTTATGGTGTATCATTTGAAGGAATTCATGTTAGCTCACCTGATTCTTGTATCAATACAGTGCAAGTCACGTTACGTTCCGTTCCGTGATGTGTAATTGTACCTGGCCGCTGTTTGACCGCGCCCTTGCTTGTGTCTGCTTGCAGCTTGTCCGGCTGCCCACGGAAGGACAAAGTCACCCCAGAGAGTGAGTACTTCATCTCTATCTATACAATATCATCGCTTTGCTTCTTTTCATATTATTTTGTAGAGTATTTTAAATATTCTTGGCGGGGTAGAGAGCAGTCATTCGCAGTAATGTGCAGTACACTTAGTCATTATTGTTTTACCCAGACAGTAGCTACCTTTGCGATATTTTATTTACATTATTATTTTGTTTTTTTTTCGTTTGTCGATCTGTCCTCCCCGCAGAGCACGGTCCCCGCCCCGCCCCGCCCCGCCCCGCTAGATGACTGAGTATAGCCAACCCTGGCCGCGCAGGTAACCTCGGGTCTGTCATTTTTTTTTTATCATTTACTTATTGTTTTGTTACTTTGTTTTTCTTTTCGGAAACGAATCGAGTCTCGAGGAAGGAATCGGTAATTTTTTTTACATTTTTGTTTTGTTTTAGTTACTTAATTGTATTAATCAACTCTCTACCCGCTGTGTTGAAGTTTGTTTTTATCTTAAATTTATAATTTGTTTTGTTTCATTATTGTTTGCGTTTATTATGTTTTCGAGTGGCGTTTGATCGTGAACTAGATTATTACTGTTTACCCTTTTCCGCGATTGTCGATTGTACACCCGCGCGACAGTGAATTGCGTTTTCCTCGACCCGCCATCGGCGGAGGTCCTGAGACTCTGGGCGATCGACGTCCGACCTCGCCGGAGGGCGCCGCGCCGAGCTCGCGGCGCCCCGAAATTACAAATCGCAATCGAGAGACATGTGGCCGCGTTGCTTATACTCACTCACTTGGCTTGTCAGTCCTGGCGATGCATGAGACGATCCTGAAGTGCCCCACGGAAGGCTGCAACGGTCGCGGTCACGTCAGCTCCAACAGGAGCACCCACCGCAGTCTGTCCGGCTGCCCCACGGCCGCCGCCCGCAAGGCCGCCGCCCGAGACCAGCGCCAGCACGCCGCCCTGCTCAGAGCGCGCTCGCCCCACGCCGCAGGTACCCGCTTCTCGACACCCGCCCGCCCCCCGAGTCTCGCGTGATCACTTTTGGTTGTTCCCCGAGTCGGCCCACAAGAGATGTCATCCGTTTTGTGCCATTGACTGTTATATATTTTTTTAATTCTTCCGAAAATTCACGTTAAACATTCCAATACGTACGAATTCATATAATGAACCAAAAATGACCACACGGAACGCACAAAGAATCTTATATTCAAAATTATAGCTTTATTATCACATTTATAAAGATTTCAACTTGTAGTATAAATTATTATATAGACTTTTATAGATATACATAAAAACCTGGTTAGAAAAGTAAATCTGTATATACCGTACACATGTTTTTACTTGCATACCTATCGTCTATATTATCATATATACTCCAATCTATCGTTTATTGCCTTATCGAATAAAGTATATACTTTTTCTTTCGGATTATTACGATAATACCTTAGTAGGCCACAGGTCTAGTGAACTGGTCGGAAGTATCGTACGTCAATTACTATTTCGTTTTAATGATCTTAAGCCAGCTTTTTAAACTATTGCTGGGTATTGACCTAATTCATTTTATTCTACAGAAAATCCATTAACACACAACATCTAGGTTATAATTGAAATAAAACTATTTTATCTATAAAGTTCATTAAGAAAATATAAAAAAGGAAACTTAGCCATAAATATAGCGAATGTGCACAATAAAACTGAGCATTATCAGAGTGTCATAAATATATTCGTTTCCTACACGTGATGACTTTATAAAGCACGTGTGATCGTTTTTCTCTAACAAATCTTGTGGTATGCTTATACAGTTTCTAGCGGACAATCCGACTTCAGCCCTACTCGCGGCAGCCTAGGGCGCGAGCCGCCCCCGCGCTATCCGCCTCAACCGCACTCGGCTGAACCGCCCTCCTCTTTTTACGGCTCTAAGCCCTCCACCACCTGCGCCCCGATCAAGCGGCCCAGGACACCTGTCAGTCCGGTGCCTCCCAAAGACCTGCTCGTCCCCAAGACCGAGCACGAGGCGCGTTCCTGTCGGTCCACCCCACCCGCTCCCCTCCCTCCGCGTCCGGGATACGACTACCTCAACCAGGACTCCAACTCTTCCTCCGCCTCCAGCATGGAGACCATGGCGGCTAGGGGTGCGCCCCTGCAGCAGGGTCCGCCGCCGCCCCCCGGCTACGGCCCCCCCGAAGCGCAGCGCTCCCCCTACGAGCACGCTCCCCCGCCCCCCGAGGACGCCTACGTGCGCTCTTACGCGCAGATGAACGAGCTCGGAGGCCTGGCACGCCCGGTCGTGAGCTACTCGGCCGACATGTCCGGTCGCGCTTACGAGGCGCATCGGGCCTACGAGAGCGGCGCCGGCGCTTTCGACCGCTACGAGCCTTCCGGTGGCGGCCCCGGCGGCGCAGGCGGCGCTTGCGGCCTCCAGCAGCGGGTGCCGTATCCTTACATGGCCCCCCTGGAGGAAGCGGACCGCTATCAGGACCATCCGCTCCCTCCCGCGCCGCTGCTCAAGTCCGACCACTCGGAGCCGGAGCAGAACTCGGGCCCCGTATACCCCAGGTAACGCCGCCGAAGCGAGCGACCGTCTCCTTTCGTCCGATACCCTCTTGCCGTAAATTTTCTGTCAAATCACCTTATTGAGTACACCGATCTCCCACACTGAACTGACCCGTGCGCGACCCGGAGAAGCTGATGTCACCCGAGGACCGCCGTTACGCTCTCGTCCTCTCGATACAATATGTCAAAATTAAGTAAAGACCGACCTCGGGAAGCCGGTCGCCGCCGGTCCCGGCGACCGGCATCAGCCTCTCCGCGCCGCGACGTGACCGTGACTGATCTGTGGCCGCTTGCAGACCCATGTACCACTACGACCCGTCGAGCGGCGCCGTCCCTCCGGGCTTCTCGGCCATCAACCTGTCAGTGAAGATCGCCGCGGCGCAGGCGCAGGCGCAGGCCCAGGCGCAGATGAAGGGCGGCTCTCCGTCCCCGCGCGAGGGGCCCGTCATGGACCTGTCCACCTCCAACATCACCTCCACCAGTCCCCAGGTCAGCACCTCCACTCACTAATCACCGAGCGATCGCTGCCGAGTAGAGCTCGAATCGCTTAACGCTAGCCTAACTTGACTCATTGCTGCTAAGTTAAGATATTTCGAGCGGGATCCGCAACATCTCCCGATCGCTCGCCTCGGTTCAGCCTGGATTTCCGGGAGCAGTAGTCCCTAACTGAGCCCTTTCTGTCGCAGGGGGCGTACGCGTCGCCGCAGTACGTGGCGCGGGGGGCGCGCGGGTCCCCGGGGGGCGGCTCCCCTCACGGCCACCTGGCCGCCAGCCCGCAGGTGCCCTCGCCGCAGGGGCAGACCCTGGACCTCAGCGTGTCGCGCCTGCCGCACGGGTCAGTTCAGTTAGCCCACCGACCACCCGCGTGTACTCAATACCCGACTATTGCATAATGCCTGCCTGTATGCCTTTACTGTATGCCTGATACCTCCTATGTGCAAATATATGTTCACAACCCTTTACTACTTTTAACTTATTCTTGACATAAAATTAAAGTGTTGTGTCTATAATCTAATTTTTCATTTTCAAATATATTTCAACTCTTCGTCTCTTCGATGACTCGTTGATCAGAGTTTTGACAAAGTGCCCTGCAGTAAATAAAGCTTTTTTTCTGTGGACTAAGCAGTGATGCTTGGTGCAGGGCCCGAGGTTTCCCCGGAGCGGTGGCCGCCTACAGCCGCGAGTCCACCCCCGACAGCGGAGGCTCCCACCCTTACCTAGACGCCTACCATCGAGACCCCGCCGGTGAGTACAGACGTGTCTATATGCTGACTAGTAAGGAATCAGTGCAACAATACTCGACATTAACTCATTTTGCCGTTGTATTCAGGTAATAAAATATTATCCCCGAGCGATTTTATTATTAATATAATATTTTTATAGATTCGTCAAAATCATTCCCGAGTCGGTGGCCGTTTGCTTTCTATCCGTAGCACTCTCTTTGAAGCCACGTATTATTCAGCGTACATTTGTAAATACGTTCAAATAAAGCCATTGCATCGTCGCCCGTGGCGGAAGCGCGGGTATTTTTGTTTTTATTTTTCGACGGCAGTCTCCTCCCCGATAAAAATGTCCGGTGCGCTTTTAAAAAAAGGAGCGCGGCTTCCCGCGTGGCGTGGCTTCCGCATCCTGCCGAGCTCGGCGGCTGGTGCTTTTCTCTCCGGACTTATTATTTCATAAATTCTGCCACCCCCTCGCCTCACCCCCTGGCCTCACCCCCTCGCCGCACCCCCAGCCGCCCCGGTCTCGAGCTGATATTGTTTTCTCCTTCATTTTTCCCATAGTACGCAAAAGAGCCAGCGACCCGGCTCGGCGTCGATGTCATGCGAAACTGTCGCTTAAAATTTATGTAGCACACTGCTCGCCCAAATTGAAAGATTGTACCGTCTACTTCAATATTTTTTGTATAAATCTCAATCTCATTTTATTAAATAATAATGACTTACGCTAATTTAACTTTATGCTTCAATCGATATTAAATAATACACAATACTGATTTCATCATCTTTGTTGGCGCTATAACGTGCCTGGCCACCTCATTTTCGATCTGTTCACACCCCGACGCCTCAGATCGCTCGGTCATTCAACGCAGACTCAACTACGCTGTCATCATGATCAATCATAAATCACAGCGGTGTAGCATCTCTTCAGAAGGCCTTATGATGCAATACTTTTCTGCACTCAAACAATTTGTTTAGTGAAATTTGTAAAATTTAATACGAAATAAAATTCATATTCCAGGCTACGTGTCAAATATATAACATTGCTTTTGGATTCTGTAAATCCGTAATAAAGCGTTTACGTGCTATTGTTGTGATATTTGAAAAGATCGGCATAAATTTCTCGGTTGAGCCAAGGATGGTTGTAAACAAACGTAGTTTATTGCTTAGTTTATTAATATTTATTATGATATGACGAGACTTCCGGTAACTGCTATAACATATACAAGGTAAAGAATGCACGTACTGCATTAGCAGACATTGTTAGGAGTAAATGCATACTCTGTGGGTTACTTTATCATTATCGCTACTAATGCGATACGCGGTAGTTCGCGTATCGCTTTAGTCTTTACAAGAACTAATTTATAATATATTTCAATTATCAATGCTTACATTAACAACACAACAACAATAAAACTGATTCATGCAGCTTGTGAATGTATTCCTTGTATATGTATTAGAAAAAATATATTATTTATTATTCATCAAAACGTGATGATGTGGATGTATCTACAATTGGTTGGCACATTAACAAGTATTTATACTAGTTATATTCGTACAGTTTAAAACAAATAAATAATATAAGACACATATGGATTATTTACTGTTTAATAACGTTTCGGTTCAGCAGAAACAGAACGCAATACTCATTACAATATCAATTAACAATACATGATTCATAAGTGAAGTCTTGAACATACACTCCTTGCAATCGAAGCCTGTCGGATCTAGGATTTGTAAAAATAGTTAACCTTTGCTAGCAAACATTTTTGAGGTGTATAGTACAACCATTATAATCAATGGGTCCATATCTAACAACCTTTTTTTGTATCTGAGTTTCTTGAGGCTCAAACGCAAATCGCTTTAATATTTTTTGGCTTTGTTATTTCGCAAAAATATTTTGAGTAATTCGTCAGGATCAAGAAAACTTCAATTAGATAACCTAACGCAGATTTCAATTTACCCGCCTGTTATTAATAATTGTTGCCAGCAATGAATAGGACCTCCGAATATTGACATTCGCTCAGGGGCCTGCCGAGGGTCGAGGCGCTCCGCCCTCGCGCGCCCCTTTTGTTACGGCTCACGATCGTTTTGTTATGCAAAACAAAACAGAATGCGAAAAAATGCGAGGTCGTTGTGTAAATTATCAATATGTGCCGCGGTCCTTTGGGAGTCGGCCGCGATGTGTTAAATTAAAACATCGGCAAGTCGCGCAAGGGTTGAAACCCACCCCCGGCTAATAATGGAATATTCGCATTTCGCATATTTGATTTATCCTGTAAGAGTTTCCCTCGGGGCTACGCTATGACGTCCGCCCCCGAAAACCTGCAACGACATTGAGCTATTTTTTTTATTTTCATTTTGCGGTGACCGAGTACCTGCGCCGAGCGGGGTCGACTTCAACGTCGGAGTTTCGAAATGCGATTATTGAATACTCACATCGCTTCTTGTACTGTAATTTATTGAATTTGTGTTTCGCTTCTAACGCAATGATAAAAATGTAATTCATGTCTATAATCATAATATTTAATATTATACGAGCATAATAATACAGTATTACTCGCATAAAATTATTGCGTTGCGATATGAAAAAATAATATAACAATAAAAGTAGCCAAAAAAGTGTCCAAAATGACCTAAATAAGACATGATAAAATATATAAAGGAAGGTTACATACAGTTAATATGGGAATTTGAAGAATACTGGTGTACTTTTAAGGAATTTGAATGTCATTTTGACTAGAGTTTGTCAGAGCTGAGGAAGTCAGCACCGTTAAAATTGTATATACCTAATGCCAATGAGTTTTAATATAACTAGCTATTGTGCAGTCACATTGTGAAAAATTGCTCAGCATAATAAAGACTTCTGATATTTTTACTATTTTCTCTGCCGATTTCGCAAATCTGTCCAGAATAGTTTTATTTTTAATACACACGTTTCCACGGAGGTCGGGTGAATCACGAGTCGATCGATCGAACACCGTGTGCATGTATACAAGCGTGATGTGGCGTGTTTTGTAATCGAGTGCGCATTGTCCCCGACAGGCTACGCGGCCGTGAGCCCTCACCCCGGCTACGGCATGGCCCAGGCGGAGTACCCCGGCAACGGCTACGCGCCCTACCAGTACCAGTGCGGGGCCGCCTACCCGCCCGCCTACCCGCCGCCCGCGCCCAGCGGCTACTCGCCCGGCGCCTGCTACTCCATGCCGCCCCCGCAGCACCTGCCGCCCCACGACAAGGCCCCCAAGGACCCCAGGTTCGTGCCCCCTCACGCCCCCCATGCCCCCCATGCCCCCCATGCCCCCCACGCCCCGCATGCCCCGCATGCCCCGCATGCCCCGCTTGCTTCCTTTCCCCAACTCCATCGACTACTATCATATCATATCATATCACTACCTGCCTCTATTTCAAGATTCACATATCCAAAACGACATTGACGATGTTTTTTTAGAGCTTAGGGCTAGGGTTCGCGTGTGAAGTGGATGACGATTTCCCTATACTAGTATACTTCTGTAACAAACCGTGAGTTCTACAATCGGGTAACAGTAACGGGCACGAAATAATATAAACGAGAGCATCGTCAACGCCACATGTGGATCAAATTGCTTAAAAAATCGGCCGTTACTCTTAAAACTTATACACTCACACGTTGACAGTTGAGTTACAATAGAGAGCTACAATCGTAGCGGGCAAACTGAGAAATCTATATTTACTTCGTTTGAGTGTTTCTTATTCATTCATCGTTTACTCTTCGTTGTCCGTTGTCTAAAAAAAGAATTGCTGATCTAAATTTTTTTTACGGTTAATTCTACATCCAATAATTCTCGGGACGCTTTCCCCTAATCTCTCTAGATCCACGGGTTTTCAAAACCGTTCGGTGATTATTTTTTAATCCGCTCTCTCGGTTAATTGATAATTAATTAAATTATCTCCAAACATGGATACCGTACGCAAATAAAAGACTCGTAAATTTCTCCCGCGGTGGCACTCCGCGCCCGCCCGAAAGACGAATATAAAGGTAAAATTGACAAATTGGAATGGCAAATATTTGCCTGCATTTAGCAAGAATGCGAGGCGGGGGCGGGGCGGGGCGGGGCGGGGCGGGGCGGGGCGGGGGCGGCTGCAGAGGCGGCGCCCCGCCGGTGGCTTATTCTATTACGCCATCCTAATCGCATTCGCAATATCCATTTTAAACACATCCAAAACTCCTCTTCCGCTTGCCGCGACACACCTACACGGGAGCGGGAACCCATTTTGTTAATTAAAGTAATTACTCTTCGTAGCGAAAATGCCAACCTTATCCTAATTGACGCAAAGCAGACTGCCTAGTCCGCGCGGCGACGCTTCGCGCTGGCTCTGGGCGAAATAATTAACGGGTTTCGGGACTCGATCTGCGAGCGCTTTCCCCGTCGAGGCCGAGTCTCGCGCGGGAACCGGGACCGCCAGGCGGGGAAGGCTCCGGCCGGACTCGATCCGCGGCTGAATAATTCATCAGCGCCCGGCCATCCGAGCCGCGGGACTCGCACCGACCGGCGGCCACTCCGCGCCGCTCCGCCGCTCCCTGGGCGGAGTGGCCGCCGGCCAGTGCGCCGGCTTATTTATAAATGCGACTAAAATGAAGTCGGGCGAGGGCCCCGCGGTACACCTATGCCTTATCATTAGTGAAAAAAGATAAGCGCGGCCGCCTCGGAGCGCCTCGGAGCGCCTCGGAGCGCGTCGCGGCGGGCGCCAGTGCCGGCCGCGCCGCCCGCCAGTGCACTCCGCGGACTCGCGCCGCCGTCTTCCGATGTTCCAATACAGATACAAGTAAGCCGTTTCTTTTGTTCCGCACGAAATGGCACTCTGCCATCGATTTGCGAATGTCATTCGCCACGGGAGTATCTCCAATTAAATATTTTACTGTTCGCGAAGCTCGCGCGGTACTTCGATCGCTCTGTCGACGCTCGTGTGATAATGCAACAAGAAACCTCATTCTCTCCTTTTCGTTTAATTTTTATTTTGTTTATCAATAGTAAACCGCTTTTTTTTTAACTTCATACAAATTTTGATTCAAGTTCAAAGTGAAGTACTCCGATAATTAATGCAAAATATTGTTTCGCATCGGGCGTATAGTAATGTTTAGTAGATCTCTCGTTCGATCGCTTTCAACGCGTTTCCGAAATGTTTTTTTTTATTAATTATTAATGAATTTATCCCTCGCTATTTGAAATAGCGAGCAATGTTGGCAACAATTCCATGACGTCACTCGAACAGAAATAGTGAACCGAAATATAAACACCCACAATGCGGTTGACCCATATGCGCTGCACATGTCGCTTGCTAAATACTCTGTGTTTTATTTCTGTGAGTTACACCGCTACATTATTTACAAGTCAAATTGTTATTTCTCAATCGGTGAAAAGCAAATTCGGTACAATATCTTTAAAAAAAAGCTACAAACGCTCATTCGACCCAAAAAATATTGTTATTGTCGATGTTTTTGCACCTCACTCTGAATACATTCGTGATGCGTTCAATTTTTAAATTATAATATTTTAAATTATACTTAATGAAATTGTTTCTTTTTTACTTTCGTTTGAGTAAAAATATATTAAAAACTAATGTAGAAAACTATCAATTGAGTTAACAATGCTGGCAATTTTCATTTTACAAATACAAAATACAAATACACCTACTTTTTCGTTTTAGAATTAAATTCCAAAAGTGAAAATTGAACAGAATTTTTCCATAATTACTTGGATAGGTACTCCGTAAAGTTGGTGATAATAAAGTAAATATTTTGTTTTGTTCAGCCACACAAACTCACCATTATCTTATCTTTCGAGAGAACGGTAACTGAAATCGTAGATAATAGTCGATATTAGTTAACGCTGTTGCTGAATGTATTATTATTGTAATGCATGCAGCATCGATAGCGAAACATTCAGAACGAGCGAACGGTGTTGCAATGCGGTCAACCTTATCGGGTTAGGGTAGACCGAGTCGAGAGTGGTCACCGAGGAGGACCGAGGTCCGCGAGCCCCGGCATGACCGCAGCCTAACGGAGGATGTCGCTCAGCCAGGGCCGGGAGAGCCGGGGCGGCAGGGAGGCGCGGGGGCTGGCCCGCTGCCCCACCTCCGCGTGCGACGGCTCGGGCCACGCGTCGGGCAGCTACGCCACCCACAGAAGGCAAGCCCGGAGCCTCGGAGCGCGCGCCTCTCCTCCCCCGCTCGGCCCGGCGGCCCCGTGCCGCGCTCCAGGGGTCCTCCGGTTCTCCCCGCATCCCCTCGCGCCCCGGAAACGCCGCCCCGCTCCGCCCCTTCCGGCACTCCGCCTTCCCGATCTCCGTTTTCGCCCTTCGACTTTCCTAACGGCGCTTTCGAATCATCATCCCGATCGAAACAGATTTCAACCCTATCTTGTACAAATTTCACTAAAATCTAATAACAGCAGCGTCGCATCGCCGCCGAGGAGCGCCCGCTCCGTCGTCCCGCTGTCCCCGTCGTAACTCTCGCCCCTCTCCCTGGCCCCCAGTCGGCCCGGCTGGCTGCTCCGGGAGGAGGCGCACGGCGAGCAGTGTGAGAGCCCCTTTTCCGGTTGCAGCTTGTCGGGGTGCCCGCGCGCGGACCGCTCCCAGCTGCAGGCGCACTCGCAGGAGCTCAAGTGCCCCACGCCGGGCTGCGACGGCTCGGGCCACGTCACCGGCAACTACTCCTCGCACCGCAGTCTGTCCGGCTGCCCCCGCGCCAACAAGCCCAAGAGCAAGCCGCGCGATGGCCAGGACTCCGAGCCCCTCAGGTTTGTATGTTACACCTTATGCTACTTATCATCCTTACGAGTGCATCCGTCTATCTGGATGCATCGACTTCACTCATCTTACTAAATATGCCATAAAATAAAATAATACATGTAACATCGTTTAAGTCCATGAGGCCTCACCCGACACCGCGTGCTCCCCGAATGGTGACAATTAAAAATTTCCAGGGGAGGCATGCGCGCTCGTAAGTCACACCATGCGAGGCTTTCAAATGAATCTCTGCAATATTGGATAAGTCTTTAACTATATCGGAGACACGGAGGATGTGCGCGGAACTGCGGCCGAGGCACGAGCGCGCCTCGCCGCGTTCCGGGCGACGAGCCTCGTCCCGATAGACTCGGTTAGGTAGACGGCCAGCCCGGGCACTCGCGTGCTCCGGAGTGAACCGCTGAAACTTTGCTCATTTCCTCTTTGCAACTTGCACGCTAACACAGATGCCCCATACCGGGCTGTGATGGATCAGGACACGCCACCGGCAAATTTTTGTCACACCGAAGGTAGGTTTGAGGCAATTTGAAATTACGCTTTTAAATGGATAGCCTGCGCGAATGTCGAGTTTTATTTTATTATTGTTGTTATTCGGTTGGAAGATTTGACAATATGAATATGCATTCTTTGGATGTGAGGTTTCAGTTATTTTTGTACGTTTTTTTTCTTTCGGTTTGTGGTATTTTTTACTGTAGTTGTAGTGATTTATTTTTTTTAAAGAATGTATGCAGTGAATGATAAAACACACTTTGTATAACATTTTGGTACTTTTAAATAAAATCACAACCTGACGAATAGCTTTGATTTCGGTTTGATAAACCGGTAACTTGTTTTGTCTTTTATTTTGTTTTTCTTTGGTATTTTAATGCGTGGCTATGTTTAATTTTATCACAATCTACAGACATCGGTATATTCGTAGGATTCACAATGATGCTTGCATTTTGATGAATAACTCATTTATAAGTATACACAATGTCAGTAGATAAGTGTTCGCTAAACTAAATTCCCGCGGTCATTTTTAGTAGAATATGATTATTTTGTGTTGAGTCGTGTATTTTCTGACTTTTTGAGTATTTCCATACACAAAGTGGAGGAAAAATAGCACAAGGATCGTATCGCGAAAACGATCGTCCTGAGAGCCGCTTTTTTGTAAAAAGAAATTATTTATACAATTTTAAAATTGCAAAAATAATTTCTACAAAACGAGCACCAGTCTTGAACCGAGGAGTGTGCCCCCGCAGCGCGTCCGGCTGCCCGATCGCCAACCGCAACAAGATGCGCGTGCTCGAGAGCGGCGGCACGGTGGAGCAGCACAAGGCCGCCGTGGCCGCCGCCACCGCCATGAAGTTCGAGGGAGTCAACTGCCCCACGCCCGGCTGCGACGGCACGGGACACATCAACGGCTCCTTCCTCACCCACCGCTCGCTCTCCGGCTGCCCCGCCGCCGGCCAGACAGGCAAGCACCCCCGACCCCGACCCCGCCCCCCTGCAGCCCTTCCCTTCTAGGGCGGCACCCGCCGCACTCGCCGTCTCCTTCAATGATCTCTTTTGAAACTAATTTCTATTCAATCGGTGCATATTTCACACTTTTCAATTCAGGATAATAAATAAATAGATATATATATATATATATATAATAGTAAATATGTTTAAATCAATACATAAAATTCTCACCTTACTTACTAAAAGTGAAAACACCTGCAAGAAAATCCCTTACAAATGGAAGAATTTGTCAAGTATTGATATTAGTATTAAACAAATAACAATTTATAGAGAAAATAATCTTTGAATAAAAATTTAAGATAGTAATCAAAATGTGAACTAAGTTAGAAACATTACAAACAATGTAATGGTATAAATAAAAAAAAGAGTTGTCACAACTATATGTAAATGTGCAGTAACTGTGCAATGTATTTTTGTATGTCGTGTCCCCCTTCTGATCTTGTTTTTGAAAATCTCTTATAGGAATGGAAATGGGAATGCAGCCCCCGGGTGGTGGAGAAGATCTTATTACATTAGAAGCGGAGATCACAGAACTGCAGCGGGAAAATGCAAGAGTTGAGTCCCAAATGATGCGGCTGAAGTCAGACATAAACGCCATGGAATCGCACTTAAGTCACGGAGAACGGGTAAATAATCAACATGTACAAATTATTGTATCCGATATTTAAAAAAAAAACTTATGTGTCAGCAATAATAACAAAATGTCTTTTACAGGAAAATCAACTCATATCACATAGGAATAATAATTTAAATGAATACTACGAAAGCCTTCGTAACAATGTTATAACTCTACTGGAGCACGTCCGCATCCCCGGAGGCGGCGGCGGCGGCGGAGGGGGCGGTCCCCCCGAGAAGCCGGGCCATGAGAACTTCGACAGCTACCTCAGCAAACTTCAGACCCTCTGCGCCCCCGATGGCTACTGTGCCGAAGAGAACCGTCCAATCTACGAAACTGTCAAATCCGCATTGCAGGACTTCACTGTCCTACCGACTCCGATATAAGGATCAGCCGGCGACGTAGCGGTCAGCTCGCGCCAGAGTGGAACGCCGCCGCCGTACGACTCTAATTCGTGAATAAATTTGTGAATGATGACTTGTTTTCGATACCTCACTCTCTAGTGTAAGAGTAGAGTGACAAACTTATATGTGTAAAAATACACACTCGTGAAGAAATCAATGTGTGAATTAATTGAATCGATTAATTCAATGACTGCATGATAATATTTTAACTACAGCTCATAATAAGATTATTTATACCCTTTGCGTGAGAAATAATTGTAAAGTGAACCATTTTGAAATAGAAATATGAAAACGATGAAAAAATCTTCAGGACTGCATTATGTAAGTGCAAAAAATTGTGTGGAAGTGGAAAAAGACTTAAAAATATTAAAATGTATCTCAAATTCATACATTGACTCTAGGTAAATTAAGTTTTTTTTACAAATCTGCCAAAGAACTTAAAAGATATTTCTTCAGTGAAATCTCCGTTGTGAAGTAATAATAATAAACCTAAAATTATATTTATTTGTTAAAAAAACATCTCTTATGAATACGTAAGTGAAAAGACACTGTTAAATGAGGCTAATAGTTATTAGTTACATTTTTATTTTGATGCTGAAATATGCTTGAACAGTATTTTTTTTAATACTAATTTATTTCAAAATAAATACATCTTTTTATTATGTATTCACATTTATAGATTTAAGCATGTTTTTTTTCCTGAATATTATTTATGTACATAACATTAAAATCCAGTGATATTTTATATTATTTATTGATAAATATGTATTACAATGTCTGAGACTACATTATTCTTATTTTTCATAATTTAAATGTACATATGATTTCACTGTATAGATTTTTTTCACATTTCATTAGTATTATCGTTATCAGTACTAAGTTATTAAACTCTGGTGAAATAATTACATTATCATAACATAATATAAACGGTAAATAAGCTAAAATATCTTTTAGTAAAATGAAATCCTATATGTTGCTGTTTTTTGTATACACTGAGCACATTGGTATATGTATTATCTAGTCATTTTTCAAAACTTATTTTTGGTGTATATTCAATATAAATAAATAATGAAGAACTTCCCAAGGTTCCTTAGTTTGGTTTGAGTGTCCTCGGACCTGTCGGCGGACTGTACAGTAGGTAACATATTAGGTGCTTGTATATCTTCTTTATTTTGACAGTGTGCAATGTTAGTCTTATAAATCTGTGATTTTGTTGGATCATTTTAGTTAAATTTTCAATTATAATGTGAATATGTTACTGTTCCATTTACATTATTTATATATAAGCAACATTTCATCTCATCCACATTTACCGAGTCACAATAAGATTAGTGAATAATATATATTATAATACTGTAAATAATTTCATTGATGTTAAGTTCTATAAAGATTGTGATTGTTTTGTTGGATATTTGATAAAATCATAGTCTTAGGCAATATTTCCTGTGACAAATTAGTTAATTCTATTAATATTATGTAAAACCCAAGAAAGGCGAGAGGTACGATCCGATGTGATTAAAAAATCTTTAAGAGTATTTATATATTTGAAAAAAAAGATACTTTTTACCAAATTCATTATAAATTTTACGAATACATATAAAGGTTTTTAAGGCTGTTTGTCATCTTTGATTATAACAGCTTTAGTTTCTTTCTCGGTATAGTGGAATTGTAAAACTATCAAAAGTATTGTGGCATATTCATTACAATAATAAATAATTACACTACATTTTCGCATAAGTTTCTGTACAAAAATTATGGAAATATGTGTTGTTGACAAGAAATAATAAATACTTATTAAGATGACCTAACTTCTTGAATTTCCTTTAGTTTATTATTTATTATTTGATATTTTTTTAACAAATAAGAGGGGACCCATACCTTGAAACATCCTAAAAATCACTTTAATTTTGAGCAATATTACTTGCATCACTTTTATATTCAAAAATAAATATGAAAAAACATAACATACTTCAAGTATCACCTATACTTTTATTATAATTTATTGAAAAAATATTTCCTCTCTAAAATCCATATAAATTGGTGTTATTAATAAACAAAAAAGGCTCCGTCTTCATTTTTTGATTACTAAAATATATAAGTAGTATTTTTCTTTCCAGAATTTCTACAGGAGTAATTTTTAAATATTTAAATGTGCAAATTTAATTTATACTGCATATTGGTTTACACTGTACCTGCAGATGCAACTGAAAAAAATCATACTTTTCTATCATTAGTAACATTTACAGAGTCTGAATGTATAAAATTAATCAATGACTTCTATAATGAAGTACTACAAATTAAATTCCTCTATAATTATTAATATAATTCACAATTTTCAATCCAGTATGTAAATGTGCCATAGGTAAGTATTTTTCATATTTAATGCCATAAAAATTTTATGGAACAATTTTGAGGAAATTTTACAGCCCAGAGCTTATTACAAAAATTAAATTTAGTTTAGCGAGGTAAGCACAGAAAATGCAATCATTATAGAGCAAGTAAGTATTAAAGTTTGCAATGACATATTCCTAAAATAATGGACAACTTTAAATGACTATATGCAATCTTGATTTTTTCATAAAAAATAGCATGTAGTGTAAAAAAAAGAGCTCTCCCGATAAAAAAATAAAGGCTTCTTAAAAATGTAGGCAATTACCCAAAATACATCTGTATTTATTAAAATGTAACATTTTTAATCTACTAGCTATATTTTAAATTTAAGTATCCGAAAATCATTAGCAAAGAGCAATGATTTTATTATACATAGTAGTGCTTTAAAAATATGAATTACTAATCAGAGCAAGTTAAGAGAATCACTTTATCATTTGATGATTTGTTCTGTTACTGATTTTGTACTCGATGAGTAACCTCTTCTTAGGAGGAATTAAATAAAGGGATAAGTGGGTGATTCATCATTTAGGCTTACTTTTTTATTACTAACAACTTACAATATTTAAAAAAAATCAAAACGAAGAAATGATCTCAACTTACCGTTTTTTCTTGCAAAAAAGTCTGAACCATCAGACTAAAGTATTTTTGATGTTAATATTAATATTTGCATCGTCATATTTTCCTGTATGACTTAATATCTCTACTTTACACGGACATACGAATTAAAAACATTTTTGCAATGTTAAATTTAATATTTTTGGCAATAGACAACCCTTTATTTTTCATGATAATAATTGCCATGTTTTATTCCAGATTGCATGAGGGTTCCTAATTTTATTTTTGTAATCGCGTTGTGTTACTTAAGTTGTGCTTGCCAAAAAATTAAATTTGATTAATTTTGAATAAACAATTCCAGTTATAACAATAAAATTTTAATATATTTTGTTCAATGCAACATCCGAAGATTTTACTTAAATTACTTTTTTTATAGAAAGTGTATGAAAAAAGCACCAATTTATTTTTTTAATATATATTAGCAGCATTCAATCGACAAGTACAATATTGTATTAGTTTAAACAAATAAAATATATAGCTGACAAGGCTATAAACTAACCACGCTACTGCAGTGATGCCATATGAAAAATAAATATTATTATCTCTCTGGCAGCATATAATTATCTGTCGGACGGTGGGTGCAAATTTTGAATTGTGGACAATCTCAATCGATGCTATAGCTATTTCTCAAAAAATGACAGATTTACAGTACAGTCGGTTTGAGAAATCTCTTGGATTATTGACGACCCGATTCGTATCCCTTTTACAAAAAGCCAAGGATGGGGTTTTGGATCTAAAAATTGTAAGTAAAAAATGATTTTCTCCTCGACAACAGGGAATGTTGTTGCACTTTTTGTTACTTTGAATTGACAGTAGCGTACATATTCGTCTTGTCGTGTGTACTTTTATCGGTACCAAACTAATACAATGGCGTACAATCTTCAAATCCCGAAATTCTAATGTCTCTAAAGTGGCTGAACCAAACCTTGCATTACATGAATGCATCAATTATTTTGGTTTTGTTTTGGTTTCCCACACTTTGGATTTTGATTGGTATTGTTATCTTAAAATCCATTATATCACATACACTAGACAATTACCGTTATCGTGTAAGTATTTATTCATAATTGATATAACAATAAATAGTAACCAATGAAATGTTTATTGAATATGTCTTAACGATGTGATAGTATTGGACATGACTGTCATGTTACCCATAAAAGCAACCTAATCATTCAAATGTAGCACTACTTTATATGTTTCTATGCTAAATTATTCTTCTTTTTCTTTTATATCCTTTAAAGTATTCAATACTTCATCGTGATACACATCTTTACTACTTGTGAAGTCTAATTATCAATCAGTAGTATTATAAACACAAAGATGCTAATTCACGTGTTTTTGTTTTTAAGTAACTATTTTTTTTCATACATATTTTAATAGTATTTAACATTTTGTATTTACAGGCTGCAGATCTTTTAGCAGTGCGTCAAAAACGAAGAATTTATGATATAACCAATGTTTTGGAGGGAATTGGTTTGATTGAAAAACGTAGTAAGAATAGCATACAATGGAAGTAAGTACTATTGAACATTATTCAAGTTCGTGTATTTAAAAATATCAAAAATAAAAGTCATAAGATTTCCATCAAAGCTACCATTACCTGATTATATTGAATTTTAGCCCTCTAGCGCCTGAATACGGGGTGGATTTTTTTTTTTTTTGTCAAATTCTAGTGTCTGTAGCCAGCTTGTCGAAATAATGTAAAAAGCGCTTTCTTTTTCATCAATAAGATCCATGCTTGAATCACAAGCCGAACAAATTTTAACATACCAATAAAAACAAAATCCAAAGATTTGGAATAAGTAATGAAATATCAGATACAATTTAACCACACTTTTTTATTCAATTTCATATAGTTCTTATTTTTGTGGAACTTCTTAACACATATTATCTAATATGTGTACGTCAGTTGACTTCTGAGTGTACTGTGTGCGTTATCCAGTTTACCATATAAAATTCATGATTACACTATTTTTTCAATTCATCTCTAAAATAACTTTGATTATTTTAAAGGATATATATAAAGCAAACAATAATTTAAAATCAATTTTTAGCACTTTAATTCCTGTAATAATGGATAAGTGTAAGACTACAATCAGCTTGTTTATTTAAACCATTTTTTTTCATGTTTAATAGTTTTTATGTTGTTTTACCTAATTTGTTATTAAAAAGATTTCCTTCCAGGGGTGCAGGTCCAGGTCGTAATAATTTAGAATTAGGAAATAAATTGTGCGATTTAAAAAGAGATATCGCCTGTTTAGAAGAACATGAACGAAAACTTGACCAGTGAGTATATTTTACCATATTTTTATTTTTTTTTTGCTAGCTTGTTTTATTAATAAACAGAAAAATTATAACCCATGAGATTTAAATCTTTTTTTCCCGAAATATTTAAATATCCAGTTGGGTTATGTTGTACATTAAGTAACCGTGTATAACTTAAAGTAAAAGCAAGCTCATATCTAATTGTTATGGAGTTTTCTCATGCATGATTTATTCAGTATATCCTTCTAATTTTAGGCACAGACTTTGGATTCGACAAAGCATTGATAATGTGATGGACGATAGTGATAATCAGCGACTGGCATATCTTACTCGTGACGATTTCTTAAAATGTTTTGAACCAGGAAATATTTTCATTTTAAAAGCTTCAATAGGAACATCAATATCAGTTAAAAAGCCCAAACCATTTGTAAGGAAATCTTTTTTAGTATAACTAGTACATAGTCATTACGGGTCGAGTATTTTTATATTAATATGAGTAAATGCTTTCAGGATGCTAAAAGAGTATATGAACTTCGGTTGAGATCGACAACTGAGCCCCTTGATTTGATTTTAGTTAATCCAGAACCACCTCCGGTAAAAAAATATTTTGAATATAATTTTATAAAATACACATAAATTTTTTTTTTATTGTAATAAAAAACAACTTGATTTATCTTTCAGAAAAAATCAAAAAGAATGAAAACAGACTCCACACCTACTAATGAAGATGAAGAAATTGAAGCAGAAACATCCATTGACGATGAAATTGAATTGGCTACTGAAGAATGTAAGTAAATATCTGAATCAACCCTACAATTCACTCTTTTGAGATCCCATTTTCTTGTGTTTGTGATTGTAAACTAACTTTTGTTTATATTTCAGGTGGCTTCACACGTGTAAGTTCACCTCTGAGCTACGACGACTTCTCATTTTGTTTAAGTGAAACTGAAGGAATAAGTGAACTGTTTGATTTGCCTGTGAAGATCATTCACTAAAATTATTTGATTGAATTAACTCAACTTGTAATTATACTATTTAAGATAGATCTCCGACTTTATTTAAAATAAAAGTACTAAATATATTTTCTAAATCAAAATATTAGCAACGAAATTGGTAATTTTATCTCATTTATATTGAGTTAAGACTAGACTTTACTGGTATCTGATATCTCTCAAAAGTCATAAAATCATCCAAAATTTTTATAAAATCACCCACAATTTCTCATTATTAGTTATTTTCATTTTAAAAAACTAAACCAATTTTAGTGAAATGTTTTTTTTTATTTATGAACATAATGTGATGGAAAAATCAGGATATTTTAGAAAAGTTTTATTTAGAAAAACAGTTGTCTTATATATAAAAATTTAAATACTGTAAATACAGTAAAATGAATATCTTAATACAATCATGTATAAAATAAGGTTTTATATTTATTTAATTTGATATTTCTATGTTCATATTGGTTTAATTGAAGGCATGAAAACATTTTGTTTGAATTCCACAAGTTAAATCCGGTCTCCCTTGGATAATCCCATGAGTTTTAAAAACATATATATATATATATATATATATATATATATATATATATATATATATATATATATATGTTTTTAAAACGGAAAAGGAGGTAAGATCATCATCGCCTTTTTTGGTGCTAAACTGGTGAAATGACGTTGGTTCTTCATTTCACACCTTAAGCATCTCGCAGGAATTGTAACTAGTCACAATTTTACAAATCAATTTGAATGCTAAAGAGTGTTATTTATCATTTTCTATTGTATTTAATATTCTGTATCTAAAAAAACTGAATTCATTGATTTTCAATTTATTAACCTTATTTGTTACATCTCCATTTAATTTTATACATTTGTACCAAAAATCTTTTTAATTCAATGCAGATAATATATATGTTGGTCGATAATTAAACTGGAATTATTGTTAGTTTCGAAAATTATGTTTTGTTAATAATAATTGCATAAAAATCAATGCTATGGTAGCTATTTACTATACATCTCAGTCATGCAAGTAAAAATATTCAGTTGTATTAAAAAGGAATTACTTATAGTAGTGACCACCTTGTCATAAAAATCTTTGCAATTTCATATATCACATGTTTTCAAAAACTGGGTACATATGTGATGGTAATTTATTCTACTGTCTGTATTTCGTATGATTTTTACTGGTGAACCAATTCTTTTGAAATGCAAATTTTTTCAATGAAAAAATGAACAGAATGTAACATTCCAAACAGAAAAGGGATATTTCTACTACAGGGTTATGACTGCAATAAAGTGCATTCACTTATGGTTTTTTTTTTTAATGTATAGCATTTTTTTTTTCACATTTCCAATTACACATGTATTTTTATCCTGTATCATTTTTATAGAAATATAACAATCACAATGCCCAACACCTGTCTATAGATATATATTAACTGAAATTAACAAAAATAAAATATATACATGCCTTCATCACTTAGTGCGTGAATGTGACTTTATGCCAATAAACAGATAACAAATTACAAAAAACCTCGCGAGTTAAAATGGGTGCAGGTTCAGGTGCACAACTATAAGGCAGTCATATTTTTTTATTACTTGACCATGCCAGGTGTGTTTCACCTTTGAATAATATGTATCAGTAAATATACCAGACGTGTTTGAGATATCAAAAATATTCAATAAAAAAGTATTGAAAGACTAATTTAGTATCAGAATACTTCATACATTTATTGAAAAATCACAAAGATTGGAAAATTCACTTCATACTTATGAAAATTGGTGTCACAGCTTAATCAACTGATTTTTTTTTTATCAACTAATAAGCTACACAAACTTACTGTCAAAAAGTTACATGCCAAATATTTGATGATAGGTAGAATATTTTTTTTGATGATCCATCTTTTGTGTTTAATGTTTAAATGGTAATTTTATATTAAATTACTATATATGTAGCATTCTGTGCAGCAAAGGTGAGCTAACAAAAGTCGATCTTCTTTTTCAATAGTTTTAGCTACCCAACGTAATAATATGTTAGCTAATGAAGTCATTAATGCTACTTAACCTTTTTTGTGCCAAAAATACATAACTCAATGTAAAGTAGAAGAGAATGAGCTGCATTGGTGGTATTTTCAAGTAAGCCTGACTTGCATAGCTGTAATTTCAACTAGAAAAGATTGAGAAATCTAAAAAGCACTAACCGAAGTGTACAATGTGCAAGTTAACTATCTGTATCACATCTTGTAGCTTTATGTTCTGTTGTTCATGTTATGTTGAGATGTTTTCTTTAACATGTGAACTCTGCTTTTTTTACTGCACACTAGTACTGAACAAAGTCTACTCTCCATTTGCTAGCTAATTCTCGTTGCATAGAGTGCCTCATATTAAACACAATTTTTATTTCATGGAGTATTTATCCAAAAATATATTTTTGTAAACTTTACTTTAAGACGGTGTGCTGTATGTGTAAATATTTGAAGTCATCTATAACCAAGTAGTTTTCACATCGCCTCTTTGAGACTTTGAATTAATGTAGCATAAGGTGCAAATTATCTATAAAATTTGATGTCGATTGTAGGTTATTTCCATAGTACTTTATATTTTAACTAAATAAAAAAAACCTAAATGGCGTAGACTACTGATATATGTTTTTTTGATAGTATGTTGACTTTTTTTATGAAATAAGGATTTACAAATAATTACTGAAGTTCATTAAGCAAAAGTCAGCACTCTATTAAAATGAAAAAGTAATTATGGTTCATTTTATCAAATTTATACTTATTAAACTAGTGAAATAGCATGGTTATGTATTTGTTCTTTAAACCATCTAAAAATTCCATAAGCATATATTTATTAGACATCAACAATTATTAATAATAATTATTTATTTACTAGCTTTATTTAGTAGTATGTAGTCCTAACCTAAAACTACACTGAATTGTTTTAATTATTCAATTCGATATTAGATTTTAAAAAACAACCAGTAACATTTTCCATAAAACTAAAATTGTGTAACTGCTCAAAAATGATCTAGAAATTAATTTAATACACAGTTGTTTTCTTCATAAATTTATTTATAATAAAATGGATTAACATTTCCTCATTTTGCCTTTTTAACAAATCTATCAAGTACTCCAAATGATTTGGCAGGTTTAGTTGATTTAGTCTCTTTAGGTGGTCTCACATCTTTCATATTCTTGATAAATTCCTATAAATATAAAAATGCAACTTGAATATATCCAATAAGATAAGATAAGGTTGAGATGTAAAAATAACGGTCCTTAAACAACAACATTACCTTTTTAGCTACTTCTCGAACTATTTTCTTATTGCGTGACACTTTAGCCGTACCCTTATTCTTAGTTTTCTTTCTAGGAGTGTAGTCAATTTTCTGAGGTTTCATGTGCTGAAATAAATTTAAAAAATTAGATTTGTAATACATAAACAACAAAATAACATATGATTAGTATTAAACTCCATACGTACCAAAAGTTTGTGTCGGGCCTCAACTTTCTCTTTGAGACTTGGTACATCAACTTCTGCTATGGCGGAAGGATTCAGTGTTATCAGCTCAGGTTGAATCTTTTCAAGCAAAGCCTTAACTTCAGCTTCTCGTCGTTGACTCTTTGCTTGATATGGATTATTTTCCAATGCGTCAAAGTTAGGCTCACCGCTTCCTGAAATTTATGAGATAATAAAATGCCATTACATTTATTAATATATGTATGCTTGTCAAATTAAGAATATATACCTGGTACAAGTAAACTAAAGAAACCACGATCAGTAGCAACACCTAAGACATCTTCATAAGGACAAAAATTCATGTTTTCAACGTAAGAATTCATTTTGTGCCGCAAATATGGTCTCTGTGCCTGTTGAGTACAGCAGTCTCTAAAAATGAATTACCCATTTCAATATTTATAATCTATTATGTATATACACAAATATAAAATACAAAGATTTGAATAAGTACCTGTACACTTCTACAATATTCCCCATACCCATTGCTAAAAGGTTATTGTGTGAAAATTCCAACTGTGAAGGAGCACTTCTCAAAATGTAAGTTTGCATGGGTCCTTGCAAATTTCTAATGTCCCATACTTTGACACTTCTGTCTGTTGCAGAAGTTGCCATGTAACTAATAAAAAAAAAATTACAATGACGATGAGAATAAGTTTGTATTGATTATTTAATTTAAATTAACGACAAATTAAGTTAATTTCTTTGATAAGAATCATCTCAGGATATATCATAACATGATATACGCCAATCAAAAAGCAATATAATACATACATCCCCTTAGGGTCTATAGCCAATGAGGTGAGGGGAGCTCTGTGACACAACATACTCGCTAGCGAACTTTTCACTTTCGGTGACCACATAGAAACTACTCCCTTTGATTGTCCAACACAAACAGTAGCATTGTATGGATTTTGTTTCATAATAGAAATTTTGCCAAGATTAGTTCGGTATTGACCCACTATGTCACCAATTGAAATATCTAACCAAGATAGATATCCTAACTCACTCTAAAAATAAAAATATTTTCAATAATAATAGATCACTGTTGATTTAATAAAAATGAAAAAAAATAGCAAATGAAAGTACTCACACCGGTAGCTAGTAAAAAGTGGTAGGGCAAAAATTCTAGTCTAAGAATTTTGTTAAGTTTTTTTACACAATGCAACTCGGTTCCTTTATTATCATATAGGTATAGCCAATCTTTTTGTGCCGCAGCAAACATTGTTTCAATATGCATCCAACTAAAAGGAATTCAGACAATAGCATTCGTTATTCAAAAACGATATAATTACCTAACTTAACAAAGATAAATTTTTGATAGACTTTACCATATATCATGAACTGACTCCATCACATTTATTTCACAATGAAGATGTTTTGTCACCCAGTCAAAAGCAGCGACGTGTCCCATTTTACCACCGAGCAATAAATGACGTCCATTTTGAGAATATTTCATACGGTAAGGCCCAAACTGCTCCAATTTTAATTCAAAATGCTTGGCTGCTGCAGCAATGTCGACACTATCAGCTATTTGCTTTTGCGTAAATTGGGTCGTAGTCTCTCCATCATCAGCTTCTAAAAACCTGCAGATACGAAAGAGTTAATATAACTAAATAGTTAAACTGTATCATAGTTAAAATAAATCATAATTAATTACCCGGTGTTTTCTTTCAACAAAAGTTCTGCTCTAGCTGCTTGCTCAGTTGCAAATTTAATTTGTTCTTCTTTTTTCTTTAATTTCTTTAAGAATGCAGGATGTTTGACACCTATACCTGTTACACCCTCACCTCGTGAATGTTTTTCCAGCTTCTCTTTTGGTATTGGAGCCTTACCGGGAAACTTATTGTATTCTTTTTTGACAAGAGCAGTCGGTTTCTAATATATAAAATATGAATTATTTTAATCAATATGAATTAAAATATGAATCAGGCACTACATGTTTAGTATGAATAGAACAAAAATAATAACTTGAAATTACCTTTACATTTTGGAATGTATAATTCCTATGCTTCCGGCTTAAATCAACTTTAATGCTGACCAAACCTTGACTATCTTTCAGGCCCAATATTTTTTTTTCCTTTTGACCATGGTTCAATAGCTTATTTTTCCGTTTGATCTATAATTTATAAGTTAGTCATGCATTTGACAATTGTACGATAGACATATATTTATAATCACAAACTAAAAGATTGCTAGAATTGATCCCAACTACTTTACCTTTGGCAATGGTTTTTTGTCTTTCTTTTGATTGCCATCAGTCTTGGTACCATCATTGTCTTTTTTAGCGAAGTATCTTTTAGCCTGAATATAATACAAAATTAGCAAGAAAATATAAATAAACATATTCAGTTATATTATTTGTGTTTGTTTTATTTACTTGTTTTGGTGCCATTGGCGATCAGGTAAAATATATATATATTTTTTTAATTATTTGAACTTGTTCAAATATATATATATATATATATATATATATATATATATATATATATTTGTTATCATTTAAGCACGATAGTAATTTCACAAAACACCAGTGACTTCGTGACACTTTTTGACATTTCAAATACCACGAGGATTTCAGGTATAGACAACAATTATTAGTATATTAGCAACAGAGCTGCCAGTATTCAATATTTATGAATAATATGGGATTGGAAGTGAGGGATTTTTTTTCATATATACGACGTGTTCAATTCGATTGAAAAGAGGACGAATATCGTTAAAAAATCTGACGTCTACTAAAAAGTAAAAAGATATTTTCGACTCAATGGCTAAAGAGATGGGAACTCTTAGTGAAAGTAAACGTGGATGTAGAGCTTTAGCCAGTGGCTGGAAAAGTACAGCCGAATTAATAAAACTGGCTCAGGATAAATATATGTTCAGTGAGGTGGTCACTAACCTCTTCCGAAAAAAGACACTTGAAGAAGAATGCAGGTCTTATTTGTATTAAAATCTTAAGTGGGTAAAGAGGGGTGGGAGGATAATTTCCCAAAGACAATACAGTTGTAACAACGTTATAATAATATATTCACATGTATTGCTTGCCTATGTTGGTAGTTTTGTTTGACTTGTCTGACTTGTCAATTGTGTCAATTATTGTCTTTTCAGATAATGTTGAGTTTCTTTAGTTTTTTTTTTATTACTTGAACATAATTTAGACAGTTATGGCTACTTGTAGAGAATATATCAAACACGAATTCCCTCTAATAGATGATGATCTCAAAAAATATGTCGAAGGTAGGGTTTAAAAGTTAGGTTATTAAGCCTGCTTTACCATTTTTACGATTATATTATGAAAATATTTTGTTGCACACTTGCATATAACTAGTGCAATATCGTTATCTACTATGACATAAAATAGTTACAAACATACTGCAATTCATAACACATTTTCTGGACTTGTGTTCTGGGTTATTTATATGTATTAATAGTGGTTTACTAAAATTTTACAGATATTCTAGCAAATGGAGATGATTTCGAAAACGGAGGAGAAGTATACGAAGCTATTGGAGAAGTATTACACGAGATTTCTGAAAAATCAGAAGATGACATAAGGTATACAATGTCATCTTTTCCATATGCTCAAATTCCAATTTAAATTTCTCCTGTCTGATGGTTACAATTCGTTTTATTGTGAAAATTAATAATTTCAGAAACATTTGTACTCGATTACTTGATATGATGAAACCTAATGGTCCCTCTAAAAATGGACCTAGAAAAATGTTGGGTGCCCCCGTTCACCTGGGCTCGATGGCAGCCAACTTAGAAAGTGAGATAGAGCAAGTAAAGAGTATTTGGGTACAATCAAGAGATGATAACTTTGTAAGTTCTTGTATTCCCTGAAAAACTATAGCAAAATAATTTATAATAATTTTGATGCAGTGATTAATATATCTTTTTATTTGTATGATGAAAATTATTTCAAATTTTACAGAAAGTTGATGCTAAAAAGCTGGAAAAGGCAGAAGCAAAACTACAACAAAAACAAGGTAAAAGGTCAGAAGTCAAAGTGGTTGTGGCTGCTCCTGTTCTGCAATCGGCAACTGCTTCACAAGTTACTTCTAAAAAGGACAATAAACTAGAAGCAAAGGGTTCAAACAGAACTCAAGACATTAGAATTGAAAACTTTGATGTGGCATTCGGTGACAGGTGAGCAGAATATAAATATCTTTAACACGTTGACTGCCGTGTCAGCCACCGGTGGCCGACACGGAGGTATTCCAATCGGGCCACGTCGGCCACCGGTGGCCGACACATAGCGACGACATACCTGACTTTGGTTTGTCATTCTGCCCGTCGGCCATGCGCCCTGTATTAAACTACTATTGAACAAGGCCGGCACGGCCCTCTTCTATCTTCCTTCGATATGGCCGATAAAAATATCTCAAAACAAATGAAATAATTGTATTTCGACCCATTATATTAAATTAAACCTAAAAACGTTAAAACCATTTTTGGCAGTCAACGTGTTAATCTATGTGAACAAATACTTATTTTATATTATCTTTTTAACATCTCACTTGCATCCTCTTGCACAGATACAAAGTTGAAAATTGATGTTTTATGTTGTTGATTCCATTATTTGATGTTGACATTTCATAATATTACAATTTTGTCTCAACATTTTTTTGTAATCTTTTGACTATCTAAAAAACTAATAAAAACTATCTAGTTATGCAATAAAGTTGATGATCTTGCAAAAATCATTCTGCACAATCAGTTCACCTATTGATAATTGTTCATTTAATTAAAAATGCATAGTATGTATGTTTGCGATTATAGTGCAAATTGAAATTCTGTTTTTTATTATATTTAAATAGCCTGTATTGCTACACGTCATATTTTGAAATAATATGTTAAAATTGACTGTGACCAAATCAAAACATATCAACTTGACTTCATCTTGTGATTTATTTGCCATGCTAAAGATTTAGAAATGAAAATTTGTCTTGTTTTAGGGTTTTACTGCAAGGAGCAGACCTTTTACTAGCTTTTGGAAGACGTTACGGACTAGTCGGCAGGAATGGACTCGGCAAGACTACTCTTTTAAGGATGATAGCATGTAAAAACTTACGTATTCCTTCTCATGTTTCCGTACTTCATGTGGAGCAGGAAGTTGTGGGAGATGATACGCCAGCCTTAGAAAGTGTTTTACAGTGTGATACGGTGCGTGAAAATCTTCTCACTAGAGAAAAAGAAATCACAGCTCTTTTAAATAGCGGGTAAGATCCTTTCAATACTATATTTAAATTACTTTATGGACTACTGTGGAAATCATATATTTAAGTATTGTTTTCTTATTTGTTTATAAAAAAATTTAGTGGTACGGATCCAGCTCTCTCCTCGGAACTCTCCGAAGTCTACGTTAATCTTGAGCACATAGAGGCTGACAAAGCTCCTGCACGGGCTTCTATTATTTTGAATGGTCTTGGATTTAACCCGGATATGCAAGTCCGCGCTACTAAAACATTCTCCGGAGGGTGGCGAATGCGTCTTGCCTTAGCTAGGGCACTCTTTTCCAAGTAATATTTTATATAAATTTTTAAAAAATTTTACTTACATATTTTTATGATATAGGAATAATTGTGTTGTGTTAATTTTGCAGACCTGACTTATTGCTACTTGATGAACCTACTAACATGTTGGATATCAAAGCTATTATTTGGTTAGAAAATTATTTACAAAATTGGCCTACAACTCTTCTTGTGGTTTCTCACGACAGAAACTTTTTGGATTCTGTACCTACTGATATACTTTACCTTCACTCGCAACGATTAGAAGCTTATAGGTATGTTGATTGTAATGTTTTTTTTCTAAATTAAATGCTTTTTCATCATTTTTTATTTATGGATTTTTTTCTACATTTCAGAGGCAATTATGAACAATTTGACAAAACAAAAACTGAAAAGCACCGTAATCAGCAACGCGAGTTTGAAGCGCAGCAACAACATCGGCAACATGTACAAGAATTTATTGACCGTTTTAGATATAATGCAAATCGAGCATCTTCTGTACAATCCAAAATTAAAATGCTTGAGCGATTGTAAGTTTTTTTGTAACAATAAAAATTTAATCTGTAAAAAATTTTGATTTAAAAATCGACTATATTTAAATTAAATTCTATTTCAGACCTGAATTAAAACCCATAGAAAAAGAGACGGAAGTGCTGTTAAGATTTCCCGAAACCTTGCCGTTATCGCCTCCTATTTTACAATTAAATGAAGTAGGCTTCCACTATAATCCAGAGACCAAAATATTTAATAATGTCAACTTAGGAGCAACTTTAGAGTCCAGAATATGTATTGTGAGTACATCTCATTTCCCATTTTTAGTATTAAAATTGCCAATGTTTATATAGAAATTCTGTTCATAATTTTTAAATAATATTTTTTTTTAGAATCAGTTAATAATTATCTAGAGCCATTAACAGAAATATTTTTATTACTTCAATGTGCATTGATTTTGAACCACAATTTTCATTTCAATAAACTAATGAGGTCAAAGTGACAATTGCTTTGTAAATATCGTCTTATATGAAAATTTTACTCAAAAATAATAAATTAAATATGTTTTATAAATTTTTTAACTAAGTTAGTTTTGAATATTAAAAATTAATATTTATTCTGATATATTTTAGGTAGGTGACAATGGTGCGGGTAAAACAACACTTCTCAAGATCATCATGGGTCTCCTTGCGCCTACTGGCGGCACACGACATGTGCACAGGAACCTTAAGTTTGGATACTTCTCGCAACATCATGTTGATCAACTTGAAATGAATGTTAATTCCGTTGAACTACTTCAGCAATCATATCCAGGTCTAGAAATTTATTTCATAATAAAAGTTGTGTCCACAAACAATGTACGGTTTGGACATTTTTTCTGTTCACACTCATATAGGATTAATATATTGAATATCAAATTCTTCTGATTCTGTGCCAAGTGCCATTTATGCTAGATTCTTCATCCTCAATTCTTTTTAAGATTTAACAGAGTTTGAAAACCCTCAGAATTATCTGAGATCATAGCTGTGTCATCAGTTATCGTATATTGCATAAATAGTAATAGTACTAGTAGCAACTTACCATTAATATTTGCTCCCTGCTGTATATATTGTAAAGCAATTCAAAGTAACAGTTAATTTTAAAACAATATCAAATATCATCAAATAATAAATAGCCTCATTATGCACATTTCAATGCCTTAGCATTAAACAATTATATATAATTGTTTTTATTTATTGTAGGCAAATCTGTGGAAGAGTACAGACGACAACTGGGTAGTTTTGGTGTAAGTGGAGACTTGGCTTTACAGACTGTTGGGAGTCTCTCCGGAGGTCAAAAATCTCGAGTAGCATTCTCCAGGATGTGTATGGGATGTCCCAACTTTCTCATTCTTGACGAACCTACTAATCATTTAGACATTGAGACTATTGAAGCTCTTGGGAAAGGAATCACTAAGTATACGGTATGTTGTGCTATTCTGCATACCTTACTTCTAAATATTTTATGAAAAATACTAAGATAAATGTTTGAGTGGTATTTATTTATTAATATTACAGGGAGGCGTTATACTGGTTTCTCACGATGAGCGATTGATTCGCATGGTTTGCAAAGAGCTTTGGGTTTGCGGTAATGGGTCAGTCGTTAGTATTGAAGGAGGTTTTGATGAGTACAGACGAATCGTAGAGAGAGAACTTCAAGAAGCACAATCAAAATAACCTCGAATAGAAATACTAATTATTGTCAATTTTATAAAAAAATACTACACTATAATAATGTTTAAAGCTATCAGCATATTGCTACATAACTTTGTATAATATTACAATGCATATTTTATAATCACCTAGCTTAATATTGAATTGAATATATATATATCAGAGACTATTTAAGTATTTGTAATGTTGTATTTGAAATCATATTATTTATTAAATTGGTTCGAATTATTTACAATGCATTGTTTTTCTTGTGCTATTTTTTGAATTTTGAGGTGTTTTCATACAATAGCAACAAGCAAAATAAAAAGTATTTAAATCAATCTTTCGCTCTAAACTTACAAAAATACTTACTCGTTTTACTTTTGGAAAATATTTACATTATCTCATCGTCGGCTTCAATACACCGTAACTAGGTCAGGAGGAGCAATTCCCGTGATATTTTTTTATGAACATTATGCTTGTGTATATTACAAAGTAGACATATATAATAATTTATCTTGAAGAAGTTAATATTCTGTATATTACAGCTGCATTTTTTCAGGACTATATGTCATTTTCATAAATAAAAAAGAAGTGTATGGCCGTAACATACAGGAAATATTGGTATAATTTCATCATAGACCAATTTTTCAATATATACTACATTAATAACCAGGTATGAAAGTGAAAATTCACAAAGACATATTTTCTAATGTCATATTTACAACAATCATGCCAATTTTTCAATTTGTGCTAAGTGTGTTTTGAGGGCAATGCAGTTTATAAAATCTGGTATTGTAATTTGTTTTTAATATCTAGGGGGCAGCGTGTAGAATTGTGGCCACTGCCTTGAACCACCGTCGAACCTTATCCAGTTTTTTAATAAAAGTTTTGACCTCACTATACTTCACTGATAGTGCAATAAGAAAAATGTTACTTTGTTGATTTTGCACCTGACAACACTCTTGCTCAGTACTGTAGATGGGTTGACCTAGAAGTATTATATGCAGTGTTCATTAACATTATATAATAAATAAAAAGACATTAATATTTTTCAATTCATCAACTTTTCTTTATTTAAGATGACTCGTGTCTAGTTTCTGGTAGACATATATATATTACCAGGGGTCAATAATTATAAAGAAGCCAATAGGAGAATCTGCAAAATTTTCCATTGAATAAAAAGATGGTTTGCTAAATTTTAAGAGTAAAGTTAAGCTTTACTTGATAGAATGAACAAGACATGAGCATTTCATACAAATTTTCAAAAATGCTGATTTTGTGCATAAAAATATTTTCTATTTGTATGTTTGACTTTGAGAGAAACATTAATAAATAACTGAATATCTACAACAGTACAGGTACAAGGCAACATGATAAGCAATGAAGATAACGATTATCTTTAAAAACTAATATGCGTTGTACTGTGTTTATCTATTTTCTAACGTAATAATCAAATAAAAAGTTTGATGCTTTTCAGTGAGCAAGATAGTAAAGTAAAAGCTCATGTCTATATTTTTAAAACCAAAAGCAAGAAGTATCATATAGTCAACGCAAATAAACAACCATTACATGTCCGTTGGACGCCGCAATGTCACAATCTTATATCGCTTTTTAAAAAAAAGTAAGAAACATTACATAAAATATAAAAACGCAATATACAAACAATAGTTAAAATCAATTAAAATTTTCAGAATGATTTAGAATATGTAAAATAAAACAGGTAAGAGGCTGTTAAAGATCTTTGGAAAAAGAATGAATATAGCAGTGTTGTTAAAATGAAATTATTGAGTAAAGAGCATTTGAAATATGCTTAGGTACAATTAAATAGTATAGTTTAATGTTATTGAATATTTACAATTGATTCCTTTAAAAATATAAATTTACAATGTTACGCTAATACATCGAAATAAAAACCTACAATAGAATAAAATAACACATTAAATAATGGCTAAAACAAGTACCTGTTTCATTGTTGTCACCCGTCTGAAAGGGTGTGTATGTAAAAATAAAGAGTAAAATGTTACACTGCTCTAAATGCTAGTAATTGCATTGAGGAATGGCTTGAGTGATTATTATGGTTGTAACAATTTTCTCAATTACCTTCGATGCCTGCTAAAAATATTTTAATTACTTGATACTGAAATATGATGTTATTGTACAATTTTATAACAGAAAAGAGTCATCAGGATTGAGATTACGGGTACATCTTTATCCTCGTTCTCCTATTGATGTTTTCGTCGCCTAACCTTGTTCTTATCTGCATTGCGTAATACTTCTGCATAGGACAATTCCAACTTCCTTAGCTTATGTAAATCTTGAGATGCAGTGCTCTGCTTTATGTCCCAAGAGTCAGTTTCAGGATTCCATCTTTGATAAGAGGTTACTTTTCCTCCATTCTGACTAGGTGTAGGAGAATTCAACGCCCTGTTGAAAAATTGCATACTAGATCCATTCCACTCGGGTGCTGGCACTTGCGGAGTCTTAACCAAAGGACTGACATCAAGGGGCTTATAATCCCGCCTCTTCTTGCTTCCACTTCCCTTCTGATAGTTGATCTTGGGAGGAGAAGGTATAACGGGAGATTCTGCACCTTGCCTTTCCTGGCTGTGCTTTCGATTTCTATGCCTCGATGATTTCTTACGGAATTGAGGACTAGCAGCCATGTATTCTAGAGGCTGACGAATCAAAGGTGTCAAAACTCTTTGCGGTTCTGTCGGTACCTCAGATAAACCTTTAGGTTCTTCGTTAACTTTAATTTCCTGAACCTTAGTAACTTCTTTTACAGATTTTGGCTTATTCTCCTTTTCTTTGTTCTTTTCTGGAGTTGTTGCATCTGAAAATGCAATAGACTGTTCTGACATAACAGAGGACATTACACTCTGACTGTCATCTGTGAAATCTCCAGGCATTTCTTCAGTTGCAGGAGTAACTGGAGGAACTTTCACAGTGGGAACTGTATCATCTAGAAGAGGCAGCTTTTCTCCTTCATCTTTATTTTCAGCTGCTTTCTTCAGTATGGTAAATATCTCCTTAAAAAGTTCTCTATACTCTGGTCTGTTGCGGAACCTACTATCGATGGAACTGGTATCATCATAAATGCTAAATCGGCAATCTTCTCCGTCTGCGATAGTGCACAAGAATGAACCTGGACGTTCCCGATCTGTCTGGGTATATTTATTGCTTGTCTCATCTGAGAATCCAGATGATGATGTTTCCGCTTCAGAGAAATCTGGAGTTCGAATGAAATTCTTGCGGTTTTTATTTCCAGGTTTCAGGGCCTTGCCTGGTGTACTAGTGGACTTTCCAGTTTCTTCGCCATGACCACTCTCTTCATCAGTATCTTTAATGCTGAACTGGCTAAAATCTCCAGACATCTGCAATTCTTCTTGCAAAGACAGCGGGGCAGATGTGTTTTGAGGTGCAATACTGGAATTAGGATTTTGCTTTGTTTTTCTCACATTATTTGCTTGATGGCGTTGAACTTCAAGGAGAGCTTCATACTTCTCAACAAGATCCCGGTATGGATTATCAACCGGACCTGCAGGAGTTGCCCAAGACTGAACAGTCCTTACTTCTTGTTGACCCTGCATGGAAATTCATGTCAGATTATTAAAATGCATAAGCACAATTCACATTGACTGTATTTAAGATATCATATTAAAAAAATTTAAACTAAATGTTTACGGTAAAAATTCAAAGGAATTATTTTAATGAGGTATAAAACAAATAAAAAATATTTATTGTATTTTATAAAAAAAGGGAGCCATGAACTATATATTGATATATTCAATCAGAACTCTGTTCTGCAAAAGCTTTAACTGACAGTGGGAACAAAAATACACATTACAAGCATTCAGTAAGTAGTAAATCAAATTATACCTCGCATAAAAATATGAATATTATAATAAAATTCAAAAACATACATATAATGTTTTCATTCTAAACATGCATTAACAGTAATAATTAGTAATTGAAGTTGTCAAAAATAATGTGTTGAGTAAGCAGGTGCATCAGGTGGACCAGCATGTGAATTTTCATAAATTATATTCATTTTATATGATATTATAATTTACTCATTACATACAAATAAGAAGTCAGATAATTTTGATACCTAAATAAATAATTATACTGTGTTATAATAATATAAGCATATAATAAATAAGTACTTTCAGATTTTGTTGTAGAAATTATGATAAAGTTGACCAATTCCTCAAAGTCTATGAAGAGCTTTAAATTGTAAGAAAGTATACATATATTTTTGGATATATTTGTTTAGGATTGCGTTTTATTAATTAGTATCATAATATAATTTCAAACTATAAGTTGCCTACCTCAAATATAGACTTTGAAAAGGTGTTAAATTACTATTTTTTATCTTTGTTACATCGCCCTATTGTAATTTGTATTTGTTATAAAAATAAAACATTTGATACTTTTACAAATTGTGACAAATATTATACATATTGTAGTTCATTTTGAGAATTGGATCTATGTGATATAGATTGACTTATTGATGTTTGAAGTACATTGTAAAACCTATTAATTTTGTGATCTTGCATGAAACGATATTCATTCTGTGAAGAATTTCTTTTATCTACCTGTCGACCTGTAACATACTGTACTTCTGAGGTATGCACATATAAATGCTATGCCTTTCAAAAGTTTTTTTAATTTTATTTAACTCTGTAATTACAATTTTATTGAGATCTATGCCTAGTTGACTATTTCTACTTCAGGATAGGCCTGAGTGGCCGTGGGACCAATCAATCATCACTAACAATTTCAAAACCAATTACAATACAAATAAATATTATTACATATAAATAAGTACATATCGATAGTAGAAAAAAAAATTGAAGAATTGTCCATAACGTTGAATCTAACCTATTGTTATACTCAATTTTTTCTTCATCCACATTTTAGAGGAAATAAAATTAATTATACCTTGTATTTGTATTTTTTTTATTATAACTGACAATTTTAAAATTTATTTTTTTACCATCAATGTGTATCTGTGGAAAGATTTTTTTCTGATTGTCTACTTAATAATATGGAAGTATATTGGAAATGATAGCAGATATTTTGGTAATGAACTTTGAATGTATCTTTGAAACTTATTGATTGTCGTACAGACAGAATATGACCAGGACTGTCGTGAAAATGATTATTTAAATAGCATGCATCCAAAAAACATTACATGGGTATAAATGTTAAGAAATGATACTATTACATAGTAATTGGTAATTTAGTAGGCATTGGACATAATATTACTTCAGGTTATCTTTGGTATGTCAATGAAAACCATTACCATTGCATAAATTACCCTTGTTACCGTTAAACTGTATCTGAAGCGACAGTCGGTGCCGATGATCGCACTTGAAGGAGAATAAACATTTGTACCATCTTGGGTAATAATAATACCAACCTAATGATGAACAATCCAAAGTATACTACGGCAAAACCATCTCAAAATGCACATCCAAAGCATAAGCAATAACATCAGAGGCAGGTGAATTATACTTTTGGCCTGAGAAAGATTACCAAAATATATTTTCTACCTTTCAACATCAGTAAATCAAACACTTTTTTTTACAATAACATTAAGCATTATAGTAGTGCTACACACAGCTCCTTCCTACTTTATCTACATGCTTGTCTTACAAATTAGAGTTTCTCTTATACTAAAGGTACAATATAAAATATCCATGCAGAAAAAACGTCTTAGAAAAATAATTATTTTATTGTTACAACTCAAAAGTTTGAGATTATGTCAAAATATACTCATTTATCTACTTAAATATTTTTGGATCAAAATAAATATCATATTGTACCTTTTTATAATTAAATATTAAATTTGTAGCCTAGGCGGCTCAAAAGTATTCTTTTTAGCATTACAGTTCATAGTACATCATTTAAAAGTAAAATCATAAATGCACAATTAATAAAACACATTTTTCATTTTACTACCTGATAATGAACTATAATTGAAACGCTAACTAGTAAGCGAATAGCATTATAATATACAGTCTTTTAATAGTCACATTTGTGGACCTCATGCAAATTCAACTTATTTAATAATCTACATTCAAAGCTTGGTTGAAAAAAATCCAATGAGAAGTTAATAATAATCTCTGAAACAAAATCTTAGATCTACTGCATGCACTTATGTTTGTTTTTAATATTGAATTGATGATCATAAAACAACACTCAACATAAAAGATATATGTTGCCAAATTAAATTAAACCATATTTCATGGATTGACAGAGAGCCAAATAGCCCTCTTGAAATTATGATTTGTGTCCCACGGATGGATGAAAAATCCCTTTATGGAGCGACACAATGCTGAAAATAAAATACACTTTACCCGCTATCTACATTGAAACACTTGACAGGAGCAGTGCCTTCACAGAAAGCTCTCGTGGTAAGGCAGGAACCCCAGGAAGTTGGCCATGTAGCGACTCACCTGAAGATGAACCAACTTGTGAGGGCCTAAAGAACGAGATTCGTTTGCTAGAGAGCTCATAGCACTCCGATCGTCATCCTCTTCGGCGTCCATTATAGAAGACATGTCGTCTCCCGTCTGTTCAACTCCTCTCAGGCAACTTCCACACAACTGCCCTTGCCTGAAATTTTAATTTTATTGTATGGGCTATCATATTATGGCACAAGTGTAGCCTAAAACTTAATTTATGTACTATTAATAATTATTTTAATCAAGAGTAACAAGGAAATACTTATATTTTTTCCAACTTAAGTTAACAACTGTAGATAATATTTTTATTTTTTATAAATAATTTAAATATTGCATATGTGTTTAAAATATGAAAGGTAAATACTAAAACTTCTACTTCAAAAGTGATAGCAATAGAAAATTGTAGCAAGTAGCATATATATTCAAGCACCATATTTTATCGATTATATGAAGGTGAATAATCTAAAATCTGACCCTTGTAGATTGCGATGAAATTATTAACACAAGTAAAAAATATACCAAATACTTTAAACATGTTTTTTGCCTAACTCAGATTTGTTGTTTTGCAGAAGGTAAGTGTTACCTGATTTCCTCCAAGATTGAGAACTCTTCGTGCATTGACTTCATTGGGTCATCGCCGTGGTTTACGTTTCTTATCTTTTCTTGCAGTCGATTGTTCTCTTGTACCATACTCGCTAGCTGCTCTTCCAACTCAGTTATCCTCCTCTGTTCTTTAACCTGGAGCATTCTACTTTCGCCCAGTTCTTTGTTGATCCTTTCTATTTCTTCTTCGCAAGCGCTCTCCACCTCGTGGGACACATCTCTGGACTTGAGAATCGGCGGTAAGCTTTCCGATTGTCCTTTATTGACGGTGGTTATCAAATCTTCAGTCTTTTGGATCAGCTCCTTCTGTTCATTCTGGCGCTCGACTCTCCTTTTCTGGACTTCCAGCGATCTCGTGAGTTCTTCGACATTCTTCTGGAGATCTTCGCATTTGTTCTCCAGGCCCTCTACCGTTCCAGTCAAACTGAGAAAATAAAATATTAAATAAATCGTACGTCATACAAACAGAGACGTAAAAAAATAATTAATCATCTTATCGAATCATCAAATATTACCTTTTAATTTGTTTCTTATCAGTAGTGTGGTCCAAGGCGAGTCGATGATTCGCTCTTTCCAGGTCTTGGATGCTTACTTCTAGTTGCTCATATATACGAAGCCTCGAATCGTTGACCTCTCTCAGCGCAATGGTCTGTTTGGTAAGGTACTGAAAAAAGAAAAATAAGAGGTCGTATAGAGTGTCATTGACTTAATTTATAACTATTGGTGAGTAAATCCAACGCAACGCTATCAGCGAAAGGAAATTACGCGATAAAAGGCGGATATATAACAAATAAAAAATCCTAATAAACTAACCTGTTTGCCGTGAGAATCGCGAGATATTTAACGCTTTTAAAGTTAAGTAAATCAGTGACCTTATAAGGTTACTAAAGTTCTTAAAAAATGTATTGATACTCGATTGATACCCGAGCTATATAAAAGTAAGTGTTTCGAAATTTTCTCTGAATCCAAAGTGAAACAAACCATGACAGAAATACGAGAAAATAATTTCTACGAAGTGCCTCGTGGCTTCTACTCGCAGTATAAATAACCTACTACTAATAAGTAATAAAAAAACAAGAAACTGTCGAATTACACGGGAACGCTTCGTAGCCGATTCCAACTGAAAGATATCTGTTATTTTATTTCTACGCAAATACCAATTTCACGCATAAATAGAGATGCAGTGAATAATATAAATACTAAAGAAGCCGACACTCGGCCAGATCTCTCGTTTCAATGTTTTTCGGCCAAGGTAAACAATCCCAGCTGGAGTAGTAAGAACTGCGATCTCACCTCAATTTCCTGCGCCTGGTCTTCGATGACGTTCTGGTGTTGCTTGAGAGCAGTCTCCAGCTCCTTGTTCCTCTCGAGTAAAGTTTTCCCGAGCTCTGCAGCCAACTGAAGGTCTGCAACAAGTTAAAATATATATATCAACAAACCGAAATAATCGCACCATCAAAGTCGATGCGTGGGGGACTTTGATTATTTATTTACTTGACTACAATATAAGGTTAGATGATTTTGGTTTTTTGCCGCTATATAAAATACAACGCTTGACTTTAACATTTTAAATGATGAAGATTGAAATGTAACTTTAGTATAATATTTATATGATACCTGGCGAAACCGAAAATGATAATTGATTGTTGATATCTATAATCAATATCGGGACCGAGCAAGTATTTAACAGCGGAACTAACTATATAAGAATACAGCGCTGAAGAAGAGAGAAATTATCGACATATTTTTTGCATTGTGTATTTTATGTTGCATGATGCACGAAGCTGGGAGTGGCCATCGGAAACCTAGCGTGGATGCAAGAAACGCCATTGTATAAAAATTATAACCCTTCTCCTTGTAACGGAATTGTATTAGTAAACGGTAAACTCTAACGTGTTTACTTCGCAAATATTAAGTATATTTTCATCTAAATGTAGTACTAAAGTTATAGTATTAAACATAAGGTTAGAACGAATAGAACTAGATTTTTTTTAGTCAGTTAGAGATTGAACGTATTTATAATATATACTAAAATATTGTATAACCGAGGCTTTATTTACTATTGGAAAACTTTCCGCGCTTCACTTGATAGACAACGGCTAATTACAGGTAAGTTTTAATTGTTTCATATGTGTAAATGCCAATATACCTGTGAAAAATGACTGCTCACCCGTGAGAGCGTATGCCCTATTCATTATTGAAATGATTTTAGTTTTATTTTTTTTATTATTAAAACTAAAGCCACCTACTCATTAAAACATTTACGTAATTCCAGCCGGTTTTTATTAGTGTCTATAATATTTATGCATAAGTCGTAATCGGACATAATAGATTGCATTGAAATACTATTACACCCACTTACTTAGAACTTGTTTTGTGCGAAGGTGTCGTAAATAAATCAATCCTAATGGAGTTCTGATAAGATCAGTCCAAATACGTCACCAATACTCGAGGTTTCCCACGTAACTTAAAAATACCTTAAAGTGCTTCAAATTAGTTATAATAATATTATTACTTTGCCTGTTGTATAATTTCGTTACATTTCACTTTATTGCGCATCTACATCGCGGCATGATAAGACTAAAGAAATCACTTGACATAATAAAGACAATGCAGCAAAGTATGGGAAGATCCGTAGTGCAGAGATGTCTCATTGTTACAATGTGGAGGTAAGTGTATACATTGTTACAATTACGATGTCATAAAGGAGAACATAGCTTTTCATATTTGTGCCCGCCATATAAAAGATAATAAAAAAAACAAGCTTCAAGGTTTTAATGAATAGAAAAAGTAGGTAAACAGTAGATTAGAAAACGTGAACTAGTTATTAAACCAACTGCTGCATTGATGAAGTAAAACATAGAGCTTAACACGAAAGCAATTCTTTAAATATCTTTAAAAATAATTTGTAAATAGATGCCAAACTACATTTATATTAAAAGATAAACAGAAGTAATAAAAAAAATACTAACCGTAGTAAAATGGAATCATAAATTGATAATCATCCACACAAACAATATATATTGTGTGTGTGTGTGTGTATAGGTATATCAAACATATATATATATATATATATATATATATATATATATATATATATATATAAAACTAAGTCTTTTCAGCCTGAAGGCTTTCTATTGCAACGATTCACTGAGCATAAATCACTTGCCATCTCAACTGTATATTATATCTAAACAACTGTCAATTCACAAAAAAATCTTAATAATTTGTGGAAATGTGATATAAATAAAAATAACACATTTCAATATTAATGGAAGTTTATAAATTTACTATAGAGTAATTACTAAAATTTCTCGTTTCGTCTCCGCTTGTTTTATAATACGTTTCAATGCGTGACTTTCGAGGCATTTTAATCAACAATTAATAGAGCGAACTTTCCGCTCGCACGCTTATTGTGTTCTCTAACATTTTACGTTTTGCAAGTATTAAAAAATGCGCATGTAGTTAGTAACTTCATCTCGAGTATGCCAATACTAGCTTTTCGTTAAGTTATAAAGTGGCCAGGTTTTCTTCATATCCGCAACTAAAATAGTCCATAATTCCAGTAATTGCATAGCACTTGGTTTCTTCACATCTCTGAGGCTGAGCAATGAGTAGCTCGTCTCGTTGCATACTAAAGTGGATATAACAGCTTCGATTTATTGCGCCAGAAAAGGCAAGTGGAGCGATAAACCTAAAATCATAAATAACCTGGTAAAATTAATTGATGACATTTGGCTGTTTTGAAAGAGTTATTATAAAATTACATGCACTTTAAATAAAAAATAAAATGAAAGTTTATTTCAAAATTATGAACAATTTCAAATTAAATCGCGAGGATTAAACTGTGACACATCTAAATCTGGAAAAGTGTAATAAAATATTGTAGAGGATAATAAATCATTCTCAGATAGAGTTCAGGTTAGCGTCGCCAATCCGGGCAGCTTTCCAAGAAGCAAAACTTATAATAATATCCTTCTTAATAGACTTCTTTGTCGATGGAAAACCGTCACCAGAGCCGTGACCGTCGTTTCAAGTGAATACACTGACACAATCGAGCACCAAGAGGCGTCTGTCAACCTATTCGACTGAAGAATTATTCAATCGCAAAAAACACCGTCGTCTTCCACGGAAACTTGTATTCGCACAGGCAAAAAAATCCACAGCATAAACGATTTCACCGAAGGCTGCGGTATTGTACCCATTAGCCTCCGTTTATTTATAACCAGGAAGCATGCATTAGATCGGAACAAAATTTCAGGCTTTAAAAAAAACAAATCCACAGATACGTGTGGATCTTATTACCTGTTTTTGCAGTGTTGGGATCTCTACAATGTTTTTGTGTAAGGGTATCAAGTTACGACCGCGAGACCGCGTCTAATTCAGCACCGCATATGCATAATTGAGAGTTTTCAAAAAATCAGCCACAGCCTTGAAAACGGTTGTTGCCAGACACACGTCAAGAAGACTATATCGATACGTCCATTGGGTGAGAACGAATAAATACGCATGAAGATCATTTCGTAAGTACAGTGGGTATATTTATAAGCAAACAGTGCCTTTGGATCCAGCGGAATAATCATCAGGACAGCGAACCCAATGTGCGTTTCCCAATCAATTATCAATACACCTCATATAATTTTCTTTTCAGTTGGCTAACAGGTATTTTTTTTAAAGGGAAAACCGAATCTATTCGCATAGTATCTGATTTCAATCTCAAACAAACCGGAACGAATACGATACCGACGCATTTTATTTGTATCGATCGATCGTACTAAATGATAGATAGTATAAACGCCAAATTCCTTTCGACAACAAAAACCTATTACACAAACGGAATTCAAAGAACGGTTCTTTGCTGTGCATACTTTGTGCCACAATAAACATTTAATTAAGCTCATAATACGTTTGAAGAAAATAATAATAATGTCCATTGAAATGATACTAAGATTTACCTTCACGTGCATCCGCTTATGTAACGTGAAAAATCTGGTTTTTATTGCGGCTAGAAATGGACTCTCCGGTTGGAGATGAGAAATTCTGCCGCGAGAGATGTCGAACTGGATATGGATCTTCCAGCGAGACCGGCGGGGTCTGCTCCCACACGACTCATTGTTAATTATACAATTTGTACGTTGCTCTTCAAACGCCAGCTCTGGTCGTCGCACATTAACTTTCATAATTATAAAATTGCCAGAGGTCGGAGTCCGGCACGAATGACACTTAACTACGTTATGCTATTAAAACGCTTACTGCCAGAAAAGCGCCGCATTACGATGTGTTTTTTTCTTTACGATCAAAGTTTATTTTTACGGAAATATTCTTAGCGACGTGGATAAATGTATTTTCTGTATATTTTTTTCATGTTATATCGGATTATTAATTGCTAAGAAGTAGTAAGCAAGAAACGACGTGTAAAATATCCAAAAACTTGAGGATTATTTTCATCGACAGCAAAACAATAAGTACAACACGTGAATGTGCATCTATCATTTAACAACGTTCATTATCCATTGCTTAATGATTCCATTGAACTAGTTTTATTGTAATAAAAAAATAAATAGGAGTGTGATCTTTAGAGCAACATTTCAACCCTTGGTGTTTACAGTGATAATTTCTGAGAGGTATAAGAATGAGTTTAACTTTAGTTTCTAATATTCGATAAGTTAGAAAGGTGTGTAGTGTTTTTACTTCTTTGCGTACCTAATGAGATATTGTCGGTCTACTTAATCACTGCTCTGGGTAATAACACAGTTGGATGCAACAAAGCCGGGTCCATTGCTGCGGTGTTTTGGAATGTAAAAATTGTTGGCATAATTTCGAAAGAACCACTTTATGAATGTTGTTAGTAGGAGTTATATCACATCTACGCTTATTCACAAAAAGTAATACAAAACACCAGACTTTAAACACTACAACTATAAAAGTAAGAAAACATGTTTTTTACAAAATACGCATTCGTTAATGTTAAATTACTTGTAACAATTTTGTTTGTGTGCCTTTTAACAGAATGCCGACGGATAAAAGCGACTTTAACCTTTGAATTATGTGTAGTAAAATTACTCTCAAAATATACGTTTTTAAATGTGTTGATATAAAAAATTATTTATTTTAATACGGAAGGTTTATGACCACTTCAAAGTAAATACAATTATAGCAACTCAGTGCACAGTTTGATGTATGGTTAGCACAAAGATATTATAAAATATAATCACATATTGAACACCTACGCAATCTAATCTTGCATTGTCATGTGCAGAGAAACACAAAGTCCGAAAATAATAACAATCAATGAAACTCTACCAAAAACTTTATAAAAAATAAATACAATTATTTTCCAGACTCAACAGCAAAGATTTCTTTCTTTGTCTAAATTGAGCTAAAATGTGTAAATTAAAATTTACTATTGCAATGAAAAGTTCAAATATATTATTATTTAAGCTATTATTTTTAATTATTTTATTTTACACAATTCAGGCCAACTTATTTCACTAAGTACTGTACCCAGAGTTGTACTAAGTACATTCACCAGTACGTCATGGCATATTGATATTTCCAAATCCGTACGAGTCAGCCGACGAGGCTTCACTCAATAATACTTTACCTGTAAATTATTCAACCAGCACTCTTATCATTTGGTAACAGCTGCTGAATTAATGGATTCCGGTGACGTTATCTACAGCGACGAGTGGAAAATACAAAGGAATATTATCTATTAGACAATGTCTAAGCAGTGCAAATATATAATAACAAAAAGCTAAGTAATCCATATAAATAATCATATTAAAAAATGCGTTTATTATTGAATTCACTAAGTGTGTATTTATCATGTAAGCAAGTTTCAATAGCTAATTTTCAAAAATAATGAAGTTGTGTATAAAGGCTACCCGTTAAAACACTAAGCAAAAATAATTTAAGTACAAAATATTAAGCTACAATGGTGTGATTATGTCATACAAGATCATGGTATACCAATTTTAATTGATAATTATTAATAAAAACGTTACGTTTTGATTTTTAATTAACGCTTGTGACAGCATGGTGGCGGAATCCGAGAATTCTCGAATTATTGTACAGATGCTAAGCACTCCTACAGCTGATTGCAAATCTCATTACAGAACCTTAAGAAAGACCACAGCTTCCTTGTTCCACGTCGTTGGCGGGCCAAGGCATGGCCTTAAAAAATCACATCTGAAGAAGATTTAAGAAAAATATAACATCAGCATATACATAAATATATAATACTAGCGTATATATTTTTATTTTATTGTATATATACAATATGTTATACAATCAATCGTTTTTTTATGTACCTAAATGAACGATGGTTTCTTTACCCTTGTACCTAAAAAGATGTAAGCAATAACCTACAACACTTACAAAGGGGTAATTAATAAAATGGGAAGTTTCATCAATGTTTTATGCAACTTTTTCATATGTTTAATTTTGCATCATTGTATACAGGTAATTCACAGAGCCTTGCAGTATTGAGATTTATTTCTCAAATGCTTTATCATCTCTATAACCCCGGATATTTTTTCAGAGCCCCATGATCAGCAAGCATATAACAATTACTCATCCAAATGAACTCAACCAAGCCCCAATAATGCCGTATTCAAACTTGTACTGTACAGAAACGTTGCGTATAATGTGGATTGTTATGTAACCTCCGTAAGTAGGTAACTATACTAAGGAAAGTATTGAACAATATATATTTTTTACACGTGTAGCACCTTTGGCAAAACAAAACAATATTTTCAACGTGTGATATAATTCTTACAGTAATGACCACTGCATCATGATATCGTGATTATCAGAGCACGGATAATGAAATATTATTAACATTTATTTTCATAAACCATTTTAAGTAATTATATCGAATTAATGTACGCATTTTATAAATTTATAACTACATCAACTACAGGAATGCTGCTTATCCAGTTAATATTGACTTACGTGCAATCGATGATATACAACATACTCGTATGTAAGAAACAAACAATACGTGAGACATCAAAGACGTCAAATATTTCTAAACGTAATAAAGTTCAAGGAACTCAAATTATAGCACTTTTACAAAAAATCAAATCGGTTAAACGATATCCACAACCTGGGACCAACGAAATAACGCTTACTTTATTTATATAAAGTGAGTGTTTTCGAGAGTTGAAAAGTACCCGAATCTAGGTAAGAGCAGTAGACATTATTTTTTATTAGAAAATTTCTCAGTCTGGAATTTTTCATATCGAAGATATTAAATTGCAATCATCATTATTTGTACGTGTCCCAATACTACTGCAGGCCATTTGTCAATTCTTGACAGATAAAATTGATTAACATTTAAATCGTAATGAAACATGGATTATTCGTTAATAAAGCGTAAAACGCCACGCGAGGCGTTTTCTAAATTGGTTTCGATTCTTCGATACTTTCATTAAAAAAAATGTACCCGCATTATACGTACAACATCTGTAACATTATTATATACAGCATAAATGCAGTTTAAAAGATAACTAGAACCGTACTTTTTTAACATTAAATATAAAAAAAATAATCACGAACAACTCGCATGTATTAAATAAAATATTGTTCTTTTATGAAGCTCGGAATGCTCTGGATTTTTACAAGCGCCCTTAGCAACAGGAAATATTAAGCTATCGGACTTTTAGATAGCAATATTCATTTGTCAGATATAATTGTACTCGGCATTAGTTTTGGGGTTTTTATCTCAAAGATTTCCGATAGATGAATTACAAAGCAATCTTTATCGACTCTGAACCAGCCTTCGTGGACCGCGACTTATAAACTGAGCTTCGTCGGTTTGTATGTCCATTGATGTACCGATATGATTTACTCACACGAAAGATCATTAAGAAGCAAAAAATATAATAGTCACCGCGCATGTTTATATGTGTGTCGACTTGCGTTGGTACATAATTATTTTAACCCGTGCTTCATCGCATGTTAGTAAAGTATTGGAATATAATATGACGCTACTTTTGGAACAAAATTCCGTGTTTCAGACAGAATTTTGTTGATATTATCAGCAAAAGTATACAGTGGATGTTTGTCTGACAAGGTTAAGAGACAGACAACGCGTTATATGTATTATATGTAACATTGTTGTATTATGGCGAAGTTCCAACTGTGAAAGCGGCAAATAAGAAGGGATTTCAAGGATGTCGAAATAATATAGTTTTCTTTACATCTGTGTGTTTAAGCTGCGCAAATATCTAGTTAAAACCTAGGTTTAGATGTTAAAGCCATTTTATCTAAGTGGAAAGGAGTATTACGAAACTGATATAGATCGAACGGGAAAAGTTCCGATCCCGGTTGAATGTGGATAAACAGTTACCTTGATTGTGGAAATTTGCGCTAGCTCGCTGCTTTTGAAATGAAAGACTCCAGAAGACGAGGGTCTTCAATAAAATTATAATAATCAATTCTTCTATGTACTCTGTTTTATCGAGGGCAAAACGCGATTTAATAATTTAGCGCATTGAATTCTTATCAAGGCATAGCATATTATTTTTTATAACGCTCATATAAAATTAAACTAATATGTTTTTGAAATATTCTATCACAGATACTATCGACAGAAGATACATGCGGGTTTGTTTCCCCAAAAATCTACAATATACAAGTCTAAATATTAATTAACATACCCGCGTTGCTACTAGTATTTATATCGGTACGAAAAATTATATATATATTGTCATGGACATGTAAACGTAGTGCGTAATTGATTTATAATTTAACATGCTCTATTGCTTTGAGTTTGCGTAATTTATGTGTTTTTTGTGTATAAACACAAGGAAATATTTCAAAGCGTTTATTTCATAACTTTGCACTCTGAAAGGTAATGCGATCCTGGCTCCCGACCCACCTTCCGACCCCTGCTGCAGACACTCCAGCTCCATGGTGTAGTCGCTGTAGTCCCACAGGTCCAGCGAGTTGAGACCGTTCTGCTCCCAACTGCTGGAGTCTGTCTCCGGGTCGCTGCTCATCTTGACGGATTTTTACGCTCAGCTTATTGCGAACAACTCTCGAGCATTTCCAAAACGCTCACGCTGAGGACCGACGCTCTGCGGCTTACTGACGCTCCCACTGATTGCCGCAGTGAACAGCGATATTACTTAAAACTTTACTACAAAACGAGGCGCATTATTTATTTATCGATTTAATATTGCGCGACTGCTTTCACAGTTTTCAGGAGGCTCGCCCTTGCAGTCGAACTTCTCAGATGAAAACTGTCAGAACATTAATATTTGTATCGATCTAACAATAAAATACGAAATCATCTCGAGATATGGAACTGCCTAGCACCGATTTGTACAGACCGCGACCGAGTAGACACTAATACACTAATAAACGAGCGCAACGCGGCAGTTTTCTATTGCATCGCAGACGCGACTGAAAAAGTTAATATTTTATTTTCACTCAAGTTATATTGAGAAATATTTCATTTGTAAAATTTACTCAACCACTTTTTATCAATCATCGCAGTATTTACCGACCGATAATGCGCGCTTTTAAAAATCACTGCGAATTGCGCAAACGTCGATTATCCCGCCTCGGGCAACTTCCCATTTACGCAAGAGAGCCCCAAAAATATCACCGCAGGGGGTCGCCGACGGCCCGCGAGGCCCGCTTCCGCGTCACAGGTGCACGCGAGGCTCCGAGGCTCCGAGCCGGCTGACTTCCGGGGGAGCTGACGAGCGGATCCTGCACCAGCGACCGCCGCGGCCGGACAGAGACTGGCGGCTGCCGGCGGGTGACTCACGGGCGGGGGCAGGGGCGGGGGCGGGGGCGGGGGCGGGCCCGGGGGCGGGGGCGGGGGCGGGGGCGGGCCCGGGGCGGGGGCGGGGGCGGGGGGCGCCGGCCTTATCTGCAGCGACATTACCGATTGCGGTCGGAGGCCTAATCACGGAACTTTCTATGCATTCACCTGCCGCCACTTCGGGGCTATTACCCGTCGTTAAGTCCCTGCGGTGCGCCTGCCTGATCTATTTAGTGGGAGCGAATCTCCACCGACACTGCCCCGAGACAATTTTCTTTTCGACCAAATCATCCATCTTCGAATCGAATACTGCGACAATTCGAATCAACCGAAATTACAACGAACTCACACACACATATTGACAAACGCAAAACATGTAAATTCCGTCATTATGTCTTGTACAGTGTCCCGATCGTTTCAGCTCGAGCGGAACACTTCTCGATCGTCTCACGATCTCCACAGAATCTGGCATAGCGCACGCGAAGTCAACAGTTTTCATTTTGAAGTCGCAAAAAAAATCATAAAAACGCGACTTGGCTCCGAAAGCCTAACCCGGGGGTCACCGGGACGCGTGAAGGTGATCTTTCGGAGATCTTTCAGCGTACGAGAAAAACAATTAAACTGCCCCAGATGAAGACATCAAACGGATATAGTTCGATTTTGTATCATCGGGTTGCGAGCTATTGGGGTTTTTTTTTCTTCTATTTACAGCACAGATGGAGAAAACTTACTTCAAAGTGTGATCAAAGAAAAATAACCAAACGACACCGCGGGCTTTACTCGGCCTGAATGCAAAAAAAGGTTTTAAAAATATCTCCAGCCATTGTGGACTACTGCGACGACAAGAAAAAGTAATAAAATATGTATAGGAATTTGTAACATAAATAAAATAAACTATTTTTGTCCAAATATAGCTCAGTGAGATTTATGATGAATTTACGATACACTGTAGTGAATTTAATAAATATTTTATGAAGATTAATATTGGATTAAAAGTTTTTTTTATAAACGGCTTTTATGTACAATTTATAACTTTTACCATGCATTAAATTTAAGTGCATGGTAATGCTCGGATAGGAAATAACTTTTATTTATGACATCATTTTATATTAGAATATTTAAGAGAAACGCAAATATTTTATAAAAATCGTGAATAATTTTTTAAGATATCACTACTTTGACTTGAAAATATTGTCATAGACAGTCTTTAGTTTCAACTTTAGTTTTTACCAGTAGATTTTACAAAAATAACAATTAATTTAGATTACGCCTTGCCGATGACGTATATACATTACTTTCATAAAAATACACCATCCGTACTTTTATTGTTTTATTATTCTTTTAAATAATTATAAAAATGTCTTGTAAGATGGTAAGTGGTTAAAAGATGGCCGGTATAAATATTTATAACAAAAGCAATAGGAATAATAATTTCCATGCACTCGTATAACACGTCGAATAAAACATTGTATTTTTCGTGAAAGTAACAAGATATAAGATGTATGTATGCATGTACTTATTTTCAATGTAAATAATGTGTTTCCGCACAACACACAAGGCCCGGCCCATGGTCGGTAATTCGTTGCATGATTCAAACAATTACAATGGACGCATAAATTACATTAAATTTAATTCGGATCATGTCAGAAGTAAATTTAATAATAGCACGACATCACAATTAAGAAATTCGACGAAACGCTTCGGTTTTTTTTTACTAGCTTTTCATAATTGAGAGTATCTTTGACATGAAATTTTACAGTCAATTAAAAAAATTTCTAAGTGATGATGAGAAATGTCCTGTGTTTTCTTTTTTCACGTATTCACGTAGACTTATTGATATAACATTTTTTAAAAATAAATATTTAAAAAAAACAATGTGAAATAAAAAAAATCGTTGCATGTTACGTGTATTTTGATTATTTAATATGATGTGTATCTGAAACCAGTTGTAATTAAATCATGTCCCTGATGACTCGTGGGTGTGAGTAACTACGTAATTAATAATGAAGCCTCACTGTTGTACCGGTACAAAATTGTATTATTTGACATTATATGTGTAAATACTTATTCACACGCATAAAGTTTTCAAGGAAGATTCATTGCAATTAACTATAACTATACATGATATCTCTAAAGATGGTTTTAAAAAAGCATGTGAGATTTTTTTAGTATTTTTTTTCAACATTTATAAGACATTGAAATTACTACAATATAGGAATGATTTATCTTTAACCATACTCCTCTATAAGAGTAGGTAAAGCGTAAGGCATAGCAAGGGCATTCAAAGATAATTGCAGTTATATCCCTTAGTTGCACAAAAAGAAACTGCAGAAAAACTTTATAAGAAAATATTTTTCTCCAGTTGATTTCATACTATTTATACCGAAAAAAGTATCATTTTTATCAGAATTTAATAAAATTAAAGATATTATCGTTTAACTCTAACTCGTCTCCGAGGCAGTAGCCACTGAGCTAGAGGGTGGTGCTTGTTTACAATCAGTGATTTGTTTTGATTCAAATCACTAGTGTCAATTTGAGATTTCCAAATAACTGAAAAATTACGAGTGGCTTCTTTCAATATATTTTTAGATGGACCGGTCCTAGTAGTCTTACCCGGATGGTAATTTTCATGGTTTCCGTTGATTTTTAAATATTTCGGTCAAAATATAGTTTCAATTACTTTTTAATGGAGTGGTATTGAAATATGGACTTGAAATTAGCAGGATCGCCGTTACTATTTGCGTTTAGCAACTTGTAAAGTGCCCCGGGTTATTTGTTTGTTGAATAGATTCGGCTACTGAGAATCCGAAGTGAACCGTTAAATTGTTATTCTAGTATGAAATAACGGAAATCCGATCCAATGATAAAACTATCAAACTATGAAGAACGCTCCCAATAATATCTTAAGATCGTCAAGAATGACGAATTCCCCATTCATTCCGAGAGAATTCGCCTTTAGAAAATCATCGACCTGTCGTATAGCCTTACAGGTGGTAAAAATACAAAGAAGTTTCTATTCGGCAAGCTCTCCTAGCAAATAAACAGTGAATTTCAAAAACTCAAACAGAAAGTTTAACCATACGACAGCATTGTCTCAGTAATCAAGAATAATTTATAAAAAAATATATATTATATTTATTTATACTATCGACTTAAAACAAAAAAAAATTGCGGTCTCCCATTATAAATGCTAGATTTCAATATATACTGTCGCAATTGAAAATATATCAAGTTAATCCTGGATGAGGTTGATGTTCAGCAAGTGAGCGTGCTAACTGCTGGAGCACGTGGCGGTTATACATAGATTTTATAAATGGCGCTAAAGTGTGTTCTTGCTTTTTACTTTTTTCTTGTAATTATAATGGCGCACAGTTTTGCCATGTGAAGACATTCGCCCGTGCTGAGTTTTAGATTGATGTGCTCTCGGGCCAGTTCTACGCCAACCTCATAATTACAACATAAAAAGTACGCTCGCTGTACTATGAATTAATAACTTTCTAATATACATTTTATTGTTACTGCTGTCTCAGCCTATTTATATATAATAAAAAAAACCAAATTACATCTCTCACTGACCATCCCATGAATATATTTTAATTTTATTAATGTAAGTACTCACATTTCATTTTTTTTTACATTATATAATAATGCATTTCGCATGTAAGAAGAAAGCTTTTTTGAATGGTATCGATTTAAGCTCACGTAACAATTTTAAACTCCGAGTATAAAACCTGAGATAATAATTTTATAGTGTGGTAACAACAAATAACAAAAGGTTTTTTTTAAATGTCATTAGGGTTATTGTTGATCATTATATCTACGTTGTAAAGGGGAAGAACGCGTAATTGAGCTCACAGCCTGCAGCTATCGTCTTATTCAGAGTCGTTAAAAATCGTATATATGTAAATCCTGGTTTATCGTCATAATCTCGGAATACCTTTTTTTATTGTATTGCAGTTCTTAAAGCGTAATAGTTGCAAAAAAGGCTCTGACGTCACTAAACCATTATCGAATAAATAAGTTACTAAACAATACAACTACAGTTTTTGTTAGTTTTTAAGAATAACTTTACTGTTGTAAAATTGGCAATTTTCAACGATTTTGTTCTTCCAGCTATGGTATCTAATTTATACAATTTTTAATTCAATAATATTATGCAAAGCGTATTTCATTATCCGTATCAAATTTTAGCATAATGTGGCAATCGGGTTTGACGGCCACAGAATAATTGAGAAATTTTCAATTTATATTTTGATGGAGCTCAATAGCGATTTGTTTAGTGTTTAGTTTAATGCACATAACTACTATTATTGACCTAAAAATAATTTGCCTATTCATATCTGGAAGAATGTTTAATTGTAGTAGGACATAATTTTTTATGATGTATTCATAATAAGACTTCTACATAAAAAATATTATTATTTTACAAAGAAGTATGGCGGTCTACAACAAAGATGGCTCAAAAGAATAATAATTGGAGTCAATGTCAAATTATAATCTGAATAAAACTGCGCATTGTTTTGCTCTTTAACAAAATACAACATTAAAAGCAAACGTTTACATATTTTTGTTAACATTTCTGATTTTTAATAACGTTTTGTAAAATTAAGCTGTATTGCAAAAAAATAAATAAATGGTAAATTGCTTTTAAGCTCAAAATAATCTCTTCATAACATATTAGAATAAACTACAGGAAGACTAAAAGAATCTCACCAATTGTTATGTCGATTAGCAAATCTGTTAAAGTCGTATACGTAAAAACAAATACTCCTCATAATACAATGGGCTGAGAAAAAAGTCTAGAATGAAACAATTTATATATATATATATATATATATATATATATATATATATATATATATATATAAATATATAAATATTTCATTCACGAATTATAAATCAGTATTCTGAATCACCTATTATCATGTTAATAGTTTTCCTATTCATTTATTCACGTCTATATTTAGATTGTGATTTGTTTAGCGCAAATTAACATTCACCTATAAAAATACATATAAAATCAAAATAGGCACTACGGCGTTAAAACGCCGTAAATCTTACATATTCGTTACAATATATTCTATTTTTCGGTATAAGAGGTTCTGGAAGAAACAAATTTATAATAATTGGTAAAAAACACAACACTATTTAACAACAGCATTATTCAATATCATGTATAAATTTTAAACGGTTCAGTATTTTTGCATCGTATAACAAACATCCTCTAATCCCACCCTTATCATGGTTTAACATTCTATGTTGTGGTATACTGAGAAGTATAATACATTTTTTCCAACAGTAAGTACCTAATTATTGATATATTAATGTATTTGAAATTTTGATATAAACTAAATCGGCATGTGACCATGTCACGATGTTACCATTATATTAACAACGTTGAATAAAAGGAGGTAGGTTGTAAATACGTTTGAAATTCATAATATATAATGGCTGTTACACGTATTTGGTTTCGTCTTGATAGATTACATCGACTTTCTGATGAGCAATCGTTCATTTGAAATGTTCCCATCTAGCTATCAGACGTATTTTTCTCATTGGGTATTAAAAAAAACAAGCTAAGAGATCACGTCGAGAAAGGTTTTCTCATTTTTTCAGTGCGTATATACTTGCTATGAGTTGTGTAACTGTCATGTGACCGCGTATACCTCCATACGATATATTATTTAGTTAATCACATGTAGTTTAAAATAGCTACTTGCATTACCTTAATAATAGACGCATGGGCATTGAACAAGATGGCAGAATACAGTCTTTATGTTGTTTTTCCTTAGGTAACCGACTGTCACAAAACTAACTTCCGATGACTTGACAATATCCATTATAATACTTATATATAATATATTTTAGAGTGATTTTCCATTGTATAAAGTATTAACATGAAAGCATATGAAAAACTACCAAAATTACTTTCGAATTCTATTATATGTTCAAAAAGTATTGTTTTTTTATGTATGATTTTTTATTATGTTCTTAAACAAAAAAATATTATGTACCGAAGTTTATAAAATACGAATGTGTGAATACAATCACAGAGGAAGTGGGTGGATCATTTTATTATACTAAGAATGGAGACCCGCCGATGAGAACATTTCATCTGTGATCGAATTTACGGAACACGAACCGACTCGACACGTGGGATAGAACAACATCATCATCAACTATCGAGAAACAACGAAAACAGATTCTGCGCTTATTCCCAAGACACCAAACGAAGGAAATGACATAATAAGAATCCACGCTCAAAAAATTTGACATTACGTAAACTACTGGATGATTGAAAGGAAACAACATCCATCTTACAGTGGGTTGGTAATGGATGATGGTAAAGAGTATATTTTACGAGTGATTACAGTAAAAACTGTTGTTTTTTATGACCTTTCAAAAAACATCCACTCATGGACCTTTCGAATGAGACCCTAAAGTACCGGTTTTAACAATTGTTTTTAATATTGAAAAAGATTTTAAATGTAATCTCTGAATAGTAAAATCATGCCAGGTTTTCAGGAAATTCGATGAAACCGTGAAAACACCACGACACTTGCGCTATATTGACGATAACTAGCATAATGATAATAAATCTTTTAAAAAAATGTATCGACATATTTCACAGATGAATATATCAAATTATAAGTGCAGTTATAAACATCCGTTGCACGTAATATTAATCTATTATATTTCTACAGCGCGGATTCGATAATACATTTGTTAAAAACGTCATCCGACATCCGTCAAACGAGAAACTCTCTTCTGACACTTCTTTAATGATGCATGTTGTCGATGATTGGCAATAGCAAAAACTTGAGTTGTATAACACGGTTGAATCACGTCAGTCTAATCTGTAAGTACATATTTTGTGTTGTGACTACACTAGTCTACTTTATATAATAAAAACCTTCGTATAGAAACAAGTTTATATATTTTAATAATAATAACAAAAACTGTTGCTTAAAAATAATATTTCATTTACCAAACGTTATGTCAAGTGGTATATGAAAACATATCTATTCATCACAATCAGAGCCCAGTTATATAATTTGTATCATTTTTATAATGTACTTAAATTGTACTTTTTAAACATTTTTAAACTTACGTACCATTTCCTTATCATTAAAATCCAGTCTAGACAGACCTGATTTAATTAATGTTATCAAATGATTTATTATTGAGATAATACAAACAGCTGTAATACGTTGTAAAAACAGAATATTTCTACATATTAATATAGATAATGCTTATCTATAATGATCTATTGAAGTAATGAGAGTAATAAAATATTTTATCTTATGTATATAAGTTTTTTTTACTACAACACGTGGGAGCATGTTATTCATCTCAATATTTGTATATAATTTAAAAAGTCAATAGTTTATAACTGAATAGAAAAGTTTATTGATTAAGACTTTGAAATAAAAAGCAAAGGATCTTATTATAAATCAAACTATTTTCGTTGTTGGTTTAATAATACAACCTTGTAAATTATTCAAATAAATTTGTGCTATATCAAAAGATGGGACTAAGCATTCAATTACGCAATATTAAGTTATTTCAATACAATTACTAAATTTACACAAGTACACGTAACGCCAGCATGCAATTTTTTTTATTTTCCGTAACAAAACGAATTTATGTTCTGCATTAACTCATAATCATAGTTAATTTAATAATATTGTATAAGCCCACAGTGTGGGTGGGATTGTTCGGCAGTCTACGGATTACACTAGAATGTACAGCCTTCAGACAAACATAATTAAATATTTAAAGGTTATCTAAAATAAGCATCCAAAAGTGAAATATAAATAAGGACACTTAGATAGATTGTCTAATTCCGTCGCAAATATTTTGGCACAAGTTGTGCGGCATAAGTGACTTGCTGAAATAAATTTTATTTTGTAAACATGAAAGCTTTTCTGAGAGCCAGTTTATTAAATTACTGGCATTTTTCAATACTGAATACTGACGTATGTTATCAAACAAACATTTCCATAAAACATACACAAATAGAATTATGCACGCATCGCATTTTCATAATGAAAACAATTTAACGCTTACGGTTATTTTTAATCAAAGAGATAAAGCAAACCGCTGAATAAATTATCACAAAACACACGTGTATAGCAAATAAACAAGATAGTTAATAGTGGAAATGTTACGTTATTTGTGAGGTTAAAGTTTACCTATAAATCGTATATTTTACGTTTACAATCTTTACACGTGTGTTTTCTTTGTCAAATATTTTTTTATAAGAAAATAAATCATATATAATTTTAACGACTAATGTCAAACTTTTATACAGCTACCTTGCCTACTAACATTGATTTGAAAATAGGTTTCATACAGGCACGTAACACAGCAGACACCAAAATTATTAACTGAATGCTTTTCAGAATCAATATTTCAGTTATATGCAAATTATATGCACAACTGCAATGAATTCTACCACCATTATTATTTCATAGCACGATATTATTTAAATAAATATGCGAATTACAATAATATTATTTCTTTTCACTTATATGTTATACTTAAATATACCTATAAAAATATACCGTACAATACATTTGATATTTGACAGCTGTTGATATGTTAGCAATTTCTCAAAATTATAAAGAAACATATTATAATCAGACTACTTTAAAAATCCGTTATGATTGCATCGAATTGAAATGAAATCCGACTAGACATCGACGCTTGCGGCAATACTATTTTACAGGTTAGAAAATAAACCATTTATGATATCTGATATCCAATATATACTCGTAAGTGTTATAAACCTTAATGCCTCGCCTTTAACGCATTTTGTTTTTTTAACAAACCACCATAGTATTAAGAGGTGAAAATAGCGCTATATTATTTCAAAAATAACGTGTGGATATTTTAGTATTTCTCTCATTTCAATCATCTTACTTCAATTGCATGTACTTGGATCACACTTCGAGCACGTTATTATGAACAACGATAGTATGAACCATTCACATAAATCAGTCACGTAAAGTAAGCTATATTAAAAACCACAATTATATAGTAAACTTATATTTCCCTGAAAAGGCTGTCATATTGTTCATGATAGCATTAAACATATTATTTGTAAAATGAATGGTGACGCTTTAATTAAATTAATTTTATACAATCATAGTTCCTTTAAACAGCGTGATTGGCATGTCAAAACGAACTAAATCCATTTTAAGTTGTTTTTACATAAACTTTTGAGTATTTTAATAATAAACGATTTTCTATTACTTATTTAACTCAACACTACCTTGAAGCCAAGTAAAATTAATTTTAAATGAGTTTTAAAAATAATACATGTTTACAAGACATTTAATACTTGCAAATTCTTAACTAGAAGACAGGTTTTAGTATCATATCAATTTGCTGCAATCAAAGTTTTATATCATTTTATGCATCCAAATCAAATCAACGCTAATTAAAATTATACAGTCATGTAATTGACTACGGAAGCAATCGTCTGGTTTAGTGTGAGACAGGCCATTAGACTCGGTACATAAACAATGCATCTCCATATTGGAGCATCGGCAATCAAACTACTCCACCTGTACTTCGAGGAGACCGACTGGTTCAACGACACCGGCGAGTGTAATGTGTACATTATATATACGTAGGCTAAATGGCAGTGCCACGGGAAGCAGACCTGTGCCAAGATACAATTAACTGGCGACTACAGGCGCCGGCTCCAAGGCGGCCACCGAACTAGGCGAGCTTGTGTGTCAGAGCTCATTACACCGGCTGCCATATTTGTAAATATGAAAAAAAAAAAAAAAAACCAAGCAAATATTCTACGCAGTAAACTATCTGCAAATCGGACATTAAAATGTGTTAATGTTACGGTGCAGGGCCTTGTTGCTAAGGAGAGCTGAAAAAAATACCTGCAATAAATTCTTGTACTTGATTTTGAACCAAATTGTTCATGCAAGTATAATATTTATCGAATTAAATTTTGTGAGTTGATAATTTACAAAATATTATTAATTTATAGCACATAACGCGTTTCGGAAAAATTTATTTTAAATTATGTGTAATAAATGATGTGTTCGTATAGTCTGATATATGAAGATATTCATGATATTAACGCAAATTATGGATAAGTTTTGTTGTAGCGTATTCAATAAAATATTTATTAAATATTTAATAAATATGCATTTTATTAGATAAATTATTGAATCAAGTAATAATTATATTATGATATTTTTTTATTAAATACAGGTCCTATCTTAATTAGGTATTTCAAAATTATAAATGTAACATTCAATAAAACTTTGATTGAAGTTAAAGAGCCTGAAGTGGTATACTCTCTTAGTATTTTCCTCCATAAAATATACATAAATATAAATAAAACTGTCGCAAAACATTCCAATAATATTATAAACTATAAGTTGTTGCTTCTCACGATCAAAACGTCGATGTTTTGCCTCAGGTGATTCGTCTGCGTTCATTTAAAAACATAAGTTTGTAGCACAGGCGAACTGGGTCAAAGGGTCAGGGATCTAGCCGAATATTTTTTTGCTAAAGAAAAAAATCAAACACTGTTGACATGAACTAACAACGCTTAATAAAAATGTATTATATTTCTTGTTTTTATTATAAAAGATTTTCACATCAATCATTTAGGTTAAGAGTGGCGCTACGACCTGGCACGAGACTTCTAATTCAAACAACAACTGGTTCACGACCCCCACCTTTGTTATCTTTATCAATTAAAATATAATGTAATAAAACTTTATTTCTTGAAAAGAAAACGTTTTTTATTAATAATTTAAACTGAAATATTAAATTTCTCGTAGTTAATAAGTAAGGTCGTTTTATCTAGACTTTTTATAATTTAAGTACCCAGTCAGTTATAATTTCTTCCAATAAATCTGATTACTAACGCAAGTGATTCAGTATAATCAAATGTTTTTTTTTGGTTTGATAAATGCCTTCGTAAATATGAATCCACACAGTACTTATCGTTATAAGATTTAATATACCAATTTCTCAAACCAGCTCCTCGTTTTCACTCAATTAGCGAATTTAATTGAAGATTTCAAATAAAATACTACCACGTACTCACTCTAACCTATAAAACCACTCATTTATATGAGAGCATTCCTTAGCATCGTGAAATAATGTTTGTTATTCCACTTGGAAAGGAACTGACCTATTTGAACTAATTTCAATTAATCCAAATGCTAACGACACTGGAGACTGAAACAACAGATGCTTCTCTCTGGCGCACATCCTGGCTGCGGTAACCTAATACGAGACACACTAACCGCGGAAGTCTATATGTTAAAAAAAAACCCGTTGTTATAAAAAAAATCTCAAAGTAATTATTCATCGTACTCATAAAAGATGAAAGTAATACTAGTTTCTCAGTCGTACACAAAAACTATCCTTTTGACTTAGCTTTAGGCTTAGTAACTTTTCATTTCATATAAGGATCGCTTCTTGCGACCAGTAAATTTTTGTGTTCTACTTTTAATGAATCTAACTTCTACTTTGAACTACATTCAATTCTCTTCCTATTACACAAATTAAATGTGATGCTTTTTGCATGTGTTTATTGTTATTTTTTTAGTATAGTGAACCATCCGCACAGTGCAAGCGTCGTATTCATTGAGGTGTAAACTTTTACTTGCAGCTGTCTTCAGATTCCTGTCAAATGACTTCACAGGCAATGCTCATTCAGACGTATCGATGAGTTATTCAAGGGAATCTCCTTGTGATGATTACCTACTCCCGGAGACCACAAAAACTGACCGCAGGGTCTGATTCAGACGCGATCATTCTCACGACCGTCTCTCTCGAGACCCAACCAGGGCAGAATAAAACTTTTGTGTTTTATACCGAACATAAATATCCATTTCCAGCATAAATACTTGTTACTAGTATATATCTATAAAGTAAAACCTTTTTTTTGTTTAAAATACTTAAACATTGTATTACTCATTATTCACAGATATTGAGCTATAATTATAAACCAATCCACTCAGGATATTAGTAGGGCAGAATATTTCACATTAAAGCATAGAAGATCTCATAAAATCGGTCGATGTGACCTTTGAGCTCTGGAGAAGAGTTACTAAAATATGTCATAAGCCCTAATTATCTTGAACTTTATTTTCTGTAATAATTTTAATTCATAAACATTGGAATATCTAACAGAGAGGACAGCCCGGGACTTTGCCATTTACGTAATATGGAATTGGCTGCGCGGTATTTTTAGTGAAAACTCTTTATCGAACACAAACAAACACACACATTTTTCACGTGCATATAATTAGATTTGGCTGAAACTAATATTCAGATTCGCAAAGACGTGTCTATTCCGCACTAAAATCATGTGCCAAAAAATTTTCCTTACATAATCGATTTAATCAATCTTATTTGAAATGTGGCATCTGCAAAATTATGCTACTCGTGTCAGTGTTCCTGTCAATCGGATAGTATGCCCTTGTCTTCAAATAAAATCTCGAGCGTCATGGATTACATGGTGAATGAATCATTATTAATAAGGACTTCAAAACATTACAATAAGACAAGTAATTTATTTTTATACTGTATTGTCGCCGGTCACGCAAAAAAAAATGCAGATAAATAGAAGCCAGCTTTAAAGTTTCGCTGATGTATTATCTAATTTGACATTGGCAATGACCTTTGCGATTATTGCAGCTTATAATTTGAAACTTTTTAATGCTCACATCAACTGTATATTTATATATACAACTGTATATATATTTCTGTGTTGATAAAAGATTGGATTAAAAATGCATTTAATATTATAAACTGATAGAGAACTGATGTGAACAGAATTGCCCTCGTATACCGTAGTAAATAAATCTCTCCGTGTACTCTTCATTGAACACAAACAAAAATGAATAAAATATACAGCCAGATTATTGTATTATTCGTATAATAAATAAAAAGTTTACTTTAACAATAATCGATAACTTTGAGATCGTTGACCGTGCGGTTAATGAAGTGATGTTACAATAGAGATTAGAATGCAAATCAAAGCTCACCACAAGAGACGAAGAAGGAATGCCCGTCCAAAGTGTTGGTTACGTGAAAAGAATGCATGACTCACGGCCTGCGGAGACAGTGCCGGGTCTAGACGACTCGGCAAAGCGAACAAAAAACATCGGCTTTTTAAGGTCGACCACGAGCTCCGAGACCCGTGGTATATGCTCAGCCACCTTACTCTACCGAAATCCATGTCAATAGCAAATAGAAATTGCGACCATAAAAAAAAAATGTAGGCGGGTATGTTTCGAGCGATTCATTTCATAACATTTTTTCATTAATCAAACAGAGCATGCGATCAAATCTAAGATTACTTTTGTCGATAAGTGAATAATACCCGTACAGATTGGCAGCACGAAAATAGCCCAGACAAAACGACGCTTATTCAATTTATTTTTTGAGAGTGCAAAAATAAAAGAGAAAGTCTCAACGCAGGTGAGGGCTTCGATGTGTCTGCCAGAGTATCGCGATTGTAATATTTATGACAAGCGTCAGTAGAGATTGCATTGTGTAACTGTATTTTGACACGGGAAAAACGCCTGATGTCTTCATAGTCGAAGGCGATAGGAGTTTCGTGGTGTTGTATTAAAAATTACAACCCATCGTGATCGCAAGCATGATGTGGAGCCGAGGTCGGGGAGAGTCACGACTGCGGCTGCACCAGAGCTGCACTTTCATCAGCTCTTGACTAATCACAAATTCGTATCAAAATTATAAATGAATGTTTCACCAACGAGCTCTAGTCGTTTAATTCTTTAACAAATCGATAAAAAATAATGACCTCATTTAAACAGATGATGTAGCAAATTTCAAAAACATGAACAAACAATATAATATTTTAAAATAAAACTTTTTACGAAGTCACTGCTTTCTTTTAATTTTAAATAACACCTGAGTATATTTGTGATTCAAACTTACGAATTATGTGTATTATTTTTAATCGCTTACTATCTTGCTTTTTAAATCACACGATCTTAACTTTCCTACGCAACACCCTATTGGACCTCACATCGCCATAATCCAAATAAATATTTTTTTATTATAAGAAGATGTTATCATAGTGTGAATACTTTCGACATTTACTGTAAACACAGCTTAAAAAAATATAGAATAATCCTAAGACTCCACTGTGATATTGTTTATAGTTAATATATTTTTATGGAGAAACTCATCCGCCGTTTTACTTTTGGATTTCTATCTCTACTATTACTACTAGTTACAATTTATCATACAATCATACTTCTTAACGGAAATTTGTTTTATACAATGTAAACATCACCACTCTGGGAGAAATAAAAAGAATTCACCCACACTGTACACGGTCGTTAAAATAGGTGACCGGAACTCAAGATTTCTTAAAATAACCGACCGAATTTGTTTACATCCAGCTGCACGTGAAATGCATAGTTTCTAAAACAACGCCTTGTTTACATTCTACATCGATGCATAAAACATAAAAGAGGGGAAAACTAATGTGTTTGGAAGTTCTAATACTCGGAAGGTTAAAGCACAGACTTTCTAGAATAAAATCTACAACGTCTACTGCCATCTGTGTTGAAAATATACTGACTTATTTACGACGTAAAAATAAAACTGAAATCACGATAATTACAGTAAAAATGTGTACCAGCTAATAAAAAAATTATGACTTAAACTATTTGAACTGACAGCAATTTTTTCACCTTTAGCGTAGACCTCTTTTGTACTGAAAATTAAAACAGTTTGATAACACCTTGACTACGCGAAGTCAATACTAATAAAATAGTTATTTTTAAAAACCATTTGATATCGCTTACTACTGATTTAAGATACTACAAAACGAAACATATTCAATGTTGGTTGATAGTTCAAACCCAGCATTAAAATCGATTTAAAAAACACTGTGATAAACACTGGTATGTAATTGCAAAAATGGGTTTATTTTAGAGGTTGTGTGCGCGTTCCGACCAGTCGGTCGGTGTTAATCGGCGAAGATCCGGCCCTGCCCGCACCTGCCCTCACCTGCCCGCACCTGAGCGGCTGCAACGATCGACGATAAAAAATTGGTGATCAATCCACCGGAACCGATTGTGACCGACCAGGCTATATGGGGACTCGCCGCGGAGTCACGAGCGAGTGTAGAACTGGGGTGTAGTTTGCCATTAGTCAACTGGCTAGCAGAAATATACCCTACCGGTGGTATCATTTACCTTTCCTCACTGCCAAGCTCTTCAAAACACGAAGGACATTGGAAGGAGGAAACTTACGTGAATGTGGAATTTACGCCAGCTGTTAGAAGTGGGAAGTACGGCCGAATTAGTGAGACTGGCCTAGGATAGAAATATATTCGATGAAATGATCGCTAACTTTCTATAAGAGGCACCAGAAGAAGAAGTAGTATTATAAATATGTTATGTGCGGTTGAAAGCGATTAGAACGATTGCAAGGGTGCCTGACTCCGAAATTTGCTGTATAAGCTAGTACCAAATAGGTTTTTTTTATTGTTCTGCATTTTACGATGTAATAAAATTACAATACCTACATATTAATCGTTTGAAATCCTTTTGGATATATTTGTGCTTCGTGGATTAGATCATACTGCGTGTAATCGGGTTGCCTTAGTATCACTCGTCTTAGCAAGAATATGAAATAAGTCACGCCTACGTGTCCAGACAGTTACTACATTTATCAAAGTATGACATATAATAGAATCATATAATATTTTGGATACGAAATTAGTATTGCTTTATATTTTATTTAAAAAAAAACACTTGTATGGAAGAATGATTGAGGGGTAATAAAGATAGTAAAAATCTAAACATTAGTATGAATCAAAGTTTTTTTTTATAATCTACTCAATAGAAAAACTATTTTGTTAGTTATTTTGGTAGGTTGGTGGCTGTTTCACCTGTTTTTATCAAACTCACTTGACTGCGTGGCGGCCGCTCGATAGGCCAATAACTAGGTTACAGTCTCACAAGGACTCCGTGAAACTAATCACTCACGAGTATTTCATAAGACACAAGCTGTACGAATTTATATAATGTGACTTCCAGTCTTGGGTCATTGGAAAATGACATTAGACTTCGGAGTATTCTAAATAAGTACGCCCAGTTTTAATAATATATTTTTAAAGGTTATTAAGTTATCATTAATAAGTATACACAAAACTCGAAACTGAAAGATAAATATTGTTTATTGTTATGTTAATAAATAATACACTGATACAAAATAATCAACTCTCTACTGGGGAAAAATATAAGATGTTAACCTGTGCAGATAGAATGACACGATATACATACAGCATTCTTGAAATAATATTTTCTTGCTTTCAATACCAACTTTTAGAATGCACTCAATATAAGGATAACCTATAAAACCAGTTAGCATATATAAAGTGTATAATTCTGGTTACATTCACCAATATAACTCAGAACAGCTAACATGCGACGGTGATCTTAAAACCTGAAGTACACCGAGTCTATAACTCTTGAAACTGGCTATAAGTTTTAAATGGTAAGCAATCATTTATTTTGTGTGAGCCAGTCTGTTTTACTCGGTGTATCTACCTGATTTATTTTAAAGTGTAACCTAGAGTAAACATTCTATACACTCTCCAAGCTTAACTATTTGATCACTTTGATGGTATTATCCTAATTGATTACGGTAAAAACACTTTGCCCAATAAAATCAATGCCGATGATGATTTCACGCGCGACAGCATAGTCGCCTTGAAATTTGAACTTTCATATAAACTCTGAGGTGATTCACACATCACCTTGCAGAATCTGTTTAAGGCCATTTGCCTGGGTTTTTTTTATAGCTTACAGGTTATGGTAGACAATTTACGAGATTCTTAAGACTATAATGTAGTTCCGCTTTCGGAATCTATATCCGGAATAAACCGTTGTATAAAAACATAGCAATGTTAATTTTCGCAGTGCGTATTTCTTAATTATTAGAATTTTTTGGTTACAAAACGGTTGTCACGTTTACCCTATAAACTTTTCAAGCTTACTCTTGCTTAAGTACTTTCATAATATTGAAAATAATCAATAGACAACGGTCCGACCGGACAGCAAACGGCTTACACAACGAGCCATCAATTTCTCAACGAGGACCGCAATGTTTTCAATTTACGTGGAATACGAAACATCGTCTGAAGTTTCAAAATCACGCCAAAGAGTTACCATATGTGATGTGTTTTGTAAACAAACACGCCTCTAGATCTGTGCAACTTCCCCCCAGATATCCGCGGCTGAGTATTGACGTTTTATCACAACCTCTCGGATCGAAGAGAGGCTGCTGGTGCGCCGTTCGCGTCTGGCCGCACGTACCTAGGCTGAGAGAATTATCCGAGGGTCGCGAGATGTCTGCCGCCACTGCCGGGAAAATCAATAGCACGGACGACACACTGCCGACTAACGCGGGGGAGAAGAAGGGTACGCGCTAACAGCACTCCCCGGCTGCCTCGCACGTCGTAACAAACAATAACTGTAATTCAATTTTCTTTTTGATTAATCGCTTATTCAGGTCATCGATGCACAAAAACGTCCATCCGAGCGCGTCGTAAACTTTGCACAATTATGTTACAACTAAAAAAAACCTGTAGAGTTAGCGTTGTTTTGTTTTTAGCTATCGTCATGCATTAGGGATTTGCGTGAGGACAAATGATGTCAGGGAATTTAGTATGGAAAAATCACAATAACAAATGCATCATCGACAGACTGACATTTGACTTTATCGATTTGGGTATTTCAAAGACATTCGGGGGCTCGGGTGTCGTCCTTACCGTCCAGCATGTATCTCGTGCTGTCGTCGTCCTCCTGAAGGGCGGGCCCGGCGGGTCCCGCCTTTCCCTCCGCGACACTCATGCCGCCTCGGAGATCGAGTCCCACACCACTACACACGCGCGACAATTAGCGCAATCGAGATCGCGAGAGATCACCGCGCCGAGATGAACAGTTCCGGCGCCCGGCGGTCCCGCCCGACAGTGCCCCGAGCGGCGTCCGTTTGTTTGCGGCGAGTGCGACTCGGAGACACTTTCACTGGCGCCGGGGTCGAGCGAGTTTCGGAGATATCGAGCGACAGACCGATCCGCTAGGGCGACATCGGCTCGTCGCGGCGGTCCGATGATAACTGGCCGCGTCCGCGATAAGTGGCCGCCTCGACGGAGCGCTCGGTAATTGAGCGGTTCAATGTCAGACGGCGGTATTGCAGAAAGCGAGCTCTCGGCGGGTGCGGGCGGCGGCGGGCGGCGGCGGGCGACTCGGCTACCCGAGGAGCGCGACTGGACGCCGAGGAGCCGCCGAGGGAGCGAGGCCCCCCGCCCTCCTCGCCGCACTGCGCAGCCGCCCCCCGCCTCTTGCCCACCCCGCCCCGCCCCGCCGCGACCACCCCTCGCATCGCATCGCTCGCGCCGGCCGACTTTAAATTATAAACTATGAAGGCAAGTGACCTGTTCGGTAATTATTTGAATAATTCATTGCATAACGACACAATCGAAAATTACTTTACAATTTCAATCTCGTAACTCAATACAGCTCGGCAACCGATATCCAAGCAGCACGTCAACATTTTTATTGCATTTATTTCATTCCCTGAACATTTAAAAAATGCATAAAATGTTAAAAGTACATTCAAAATGGTCACTTTGCATTTTGATATGCCGTGTGCATAAATACAAGGACATTAAATAAATGATTAAAATTTAGTATTTCATTCATTCGGCCGTTGACTAAACGATAAATATTCATGAACTATAGCAGACTGTCTCTATTGCCGACCTTGGAATTCGCTCGAGAATAGAGCGCCTTGAGCCTGCTTATTCCTTTATACAAACATGGAGAAAGCAATTAATTACTCAGTCATTATGTTAGAGTTTCATCAGTCCGCCTCGCCCGGTACTGACGAGGCATTGGTGCAGTACTGCATGCAATTCCATTTACACAAGGTACGTACTGCGTGCTTCTTCCACAGTGCCGTGCTGCGTGGTATTGTGATACGTGATATGTGACACCACGAGGGGCTTCTCCCTGCAGAAAGCAATCACATCGGGAATGGAAAACCACGCTTCTATCTTGAGATGTAAATTATACTAAAATATATATATATATTTTATCAAATACATTTATTTGTGTTTCAGTTAAGATAAAATTATTAAAATCAAGTCTTTATACATGAATGTCTTGAATTTATTTGTTCAGATGATTTTCTGCTTGTATACACCAAACACTTTTTACGTTGATTGGGCTATTTTCTTGTCTTAAATAAAAATATCATTGAAAAACACTCAATACATTTCCCTACTTTTTTTTTTCAATTATGAAAATTACATCATCTGTTATAATTTTTTATCACATATTACTGATCACCCCAATAAATATTATATTCATGACTCAACCATTTCATAAAACTAAATAAAGTATACTGATACTTTTAAAAAAGCATTTACTAACAAGGGATCAATATGCATTGTGACCCCCTCCTTAAAAAAAACTCCCCCTGCTCATATTGGCAACAAAGGAGTGTCTAATACATATGTATGCGGTGCGGATTCCCCTTTGAAACCAAACCTTACAATGCGTCTACATAAGCAATGAGTCATACAAGTTATACAGCATGTAATTATACTACATCTAAACAAATCAAGTAGTGTGATGGATCAAAATCGCTTTAAAAAACTATCCCATTATCAGAACTGTAATACTAATGGTACAATTACTATTTTTTTCATCATTTAAATCAAACACAAAAATCTCCGGAGGCTTTTTATTTACGAATTAAATGTAAGCGAGAAAGATTCATTTAGATTTTCAATATTATTTACTGCAACATCGAATAACGTTTCTCACCAAATCTAGTAATGACATATTGCTATATTTTTTTAATGCGAATATAATAATCATAAGAATTTTTTTTTAATTTTCTAAATAAGTAAACATCAGGTTTAAAATTATTTTTGCAATAGATACAGATATTTATTTGTTTTGCTACAGTAATATTATATAATGAATTATTTGGCAAACACGGAACAAAGCAAATTCTTGGATGCCCGATGTTGGCTTGTCGTACTTGCACATGTTTAATTGTTCAGTACTAAAGTACCGACTCGCGAATGCCAATGACAAAAGTACTTGTAGGAAATAAAAATAATATTCTTAATTGTTATTTAATTTTGACACACTCAAAGACTTCAAATGTGTATTTAAAACCGACTTAGACTAAATATTTTTTATCTATCAGCTAATACAATTTATTGTTGTATTCTTGTTTTACCCTCTGACCCATAGAATATTAAATTATGAATGTTGCGTTGTACTGATCATTGCTGAGTGTGATAAAAGATAAATATAATACAAAATTCCTTATCAAGCATTGAAATGTAGACTTGTTATTTAGTTGCAGCATTTAAATTGTAGGATTTTTCGTGTCACGGTCAGTAAATTTAAAGAGCTAATTTTTAAATTACATCGAAGATGATGTCGGTGATTTTTATGATTATTATGAATAAATAAAAAATAAACGGACCACAAATCACAAAAAGTGTGAATATTCATTAAGCGAATCATCTTTGTAACGCAGAGACCATGAGAAAAATTACATCGAATAAATTTTAAATACTCAAATAAAATATATACAATGAGAGTTAAAAAATACGTAGTTGTAGCAATCTGCATCACTCATCCGTGGCACTTTTACGATATTTTGTATAATAATATATGTAATTTACCAAAAACATTTACTTTACATCATAACCTTAAAAACGACATGAATACAACGTGGATTAATCGATATAATAGTCTAGTAGTGTAATACTTTAAGTGCAATTGAACTACCCTGAAAATAATAACGGTTATATTTCTCAGCTTTGGCTAGGTTCCTAAAAACGACTACAATATAGATTAATTGACCGTGACACTGAAAAATAAAATGATAATGATATATGTTGTAAGGAACTATCACAAATATACCAAAGGTTGAATTGCTGAAGACCTTGGCGTAGTCAGCTTGCTTGTTCGTCGCGGAGTTCTTGGTATCGAAGGCTAAAGAGACTCGGTGCCCGAGGCACTTGCGCAAAGTTCCCTGAACCAAGGCATCAATAATATAATAACCCTGCTAGCATTGTGCTGGTTGAATTTTAAAATACCTGCCATTATTTCCTAACAAAACTGGAAACAGTAGCATGCCTAAATCTAAAAATACTGAAAAGCATTTCGTGTACTAATCAAAATAATTTAAAACAACGAAAACAAGTAAATCTATCATATAATAATTCTTACCATCTATATTGTAAGAAATTTCGTATAATGTACAGTCCATTTTTATTATTTGTATATAAAGCTATTTAATTTCTTGTGCTTTCATATATGCACATGTTACTAGAGATAGTCATATACAACCTAAAGAACTTCCTAAAATAAAAATAGACAACTCAAGTTCACAGGAAGTAATCACTCCTTAATCATTCAGTTATGTCTACTGATATAAAATAATCAACGTTATAATTATAAAGATTTAAAAAATTTAGTTTAAAAAAAATACCCCTTCAAAAAAAATACAAAACATTTAATTTGAGTAATGTTAAGTACATGCTTGGATAAAATTTGCATCAAAATACCTTGTGAAGACTATTATATCACATAAAACTTAATATGACTATAGTGATATTTTAAACTCTGTTTGATAATGCCAACGTGAAAGGTTGGCGAAACCGGTCACTAATAAAAATAAAAATGTGGAAAATCACTCAAGTATTTTATTCAAAAATATTAAAATGGAATTCCACCAAGTACTCTCTGTCAAAAATATTGGATTTCATGACTATAGTGATTAATTATTTGGCCATAGCCACTTAAAAATCTAACATAAAGTAGATATATAAACCCTATGTAAACCACGCTTTGTATTTTATGTATTTTGTATTGTATATTTTCAAGTTCATTTGCTCCACTTATTAAATATTTTTAGGTACTACATAATTAGTATCTATTGCTTCGAATGTGAGAATGAAGGTTGAATTCACTTTTAAAGTTATGGTGTACATACTATAGTACGATTTTCGATTGCACTTTTTGTACATCGTTTCCATTTGCCGTTTCCGGAACTCAAAGATGAATTGAATGAGATAAAAAAATCTTTCAGTAATTCAATCATCTCACAGTCAACAACATGCAGAAGTAAAAGTGAGAAAGCATTGTCAATGAATGGCCAGGAAGAGTTTTTGGCGTTTTTTTTACGCGATCTTGGGATCGTTTTGATGAAAGAAATAACTTAATATTAATGTAAATACATTCACTGGAAATGGGTATTAATAAATTTTAGTCTAATTTGCGATGTAACAATAAATTAATAAATGAATTGCCATTATATAATGTATAAATGTAGGTGATTACTCACGAAACAACATTTATTCACATTCAGTGGCAAAGCAACAACGATTGTTTAAAAATAATGAGTAAAATACTTACAGAAACTTTTATACATAGCCTTACTTTTATAAACGTAAATTATAATATCTGAATTATATGTGATCACGATATATGATAAAGTTATATTTTTTAGCGTTGTAAATTTATGTCAAGAACTCGTTTAATTTTTAGTTCAATCTATTTGTATTCATAAAAGAAAATGTTAATTAGTGATATTTTTTTCTAATTTGTGATTCAATCAGGTCTTTATCAAAAGAAAGTAGTAATTAAAGATTAAAATATGAATTGAAAATGCTCTTGATCTATAATAGCATTGTAAAGAATCGGTCAGTATAACCTCAGTAATAAAACTCAAGTCATATGAAATAATTATTAACGTGGCCGGCTTTATCAAACCTCAAACAGAACGGATATAAACACTGCCAACATTTACTGTACCTACTTTCGAAATCGCGAGGAACAATCAAAAGTAAATTATCAAACTATTGACAACCTAATTCATTTCTATATTTTAATACAGTTCTAAATTATACAAATTATTGGTCTTATTTTATTTAATGTTAGTATTCGACTCTTATTTTGATATATAAAAGTAACTTTCGAGTGGGATTAAATCTCATGTTGTTCGAAGTGCTCAAACAACTTGTACCAGTAAAAGAGCTACTGCTTCTTACTTACTATTCAATATTTTTATGGGTGTTTGTTTAAAATAATAGTCAGCAAGAGATTGTTTACTTTTTTGTTGGAAATTGTGGCAGAAAACCTGAGTGAAGCTTTCCAGTTTAAACGCTTTCAAAAACTTTTTTATGCATATTGATACGCTGAGCATGTAAAATGAATGTTTCCATCGTAGAACACATCTACAGAAAGTAAAGCAAACCTAAAACAAATATACTGCTTAAATTAAAGTACGATTATGGTTAAGAATTTAAGAAAAAAAAAATGTTTATTGAAGAAATGTATCTTGATTTAAGTTTTTTTTACTTTTAATTTGTTTTCAAAGTCACCAACGTTAGAGTTAATACGTTTCATTTCTATTGCTCGTCTATACTATCTATATTTTCTCATCAGTACTAATTGAAAAAGGTAATATGCTCAATGTCAAAACATGACATTTATAGCATTTAGAAATAACAGAAGTTTATAGCTTCAATTGGAATAACAGACTTTATTGTACTAAATCATACTCCGGTAAGTCTGATTATAGAAATAATGATATTACTTTCGAGAAATACTGTGCCAATCTTTCGCTTTCAAATCTGGTTTAAAAGCAATCGGACATTTGCGTTTGAAAGTATGCAAAATATTTATTACTAGGCCATAATATATACCATTCACAAACCAAAAAAACTTAATTTATCTATTATCGATTGAAAAGGTCTTATTCCTGAAAACAACTACCCATTTTGCCCAACATAAAGTAGTGATTTTCAAAGAGGCAATACTTTAATATACTGCCGGATCAGTAAACAGAAATTCATTATTATGTTTTCAAGAATACTGGAATTCAACACGTGAAAGATCAAAAGCTCAAAATGCGATCAAAAAACTCTACACCAACACTAAAAATAAATATAACAGCACTCTTGAAATAATATTGATTGCAAACAAGAAGCCTCGTTTGTAAGTTTTAAATCGTAACCTGCCTTAGTTATCAAAAAATGATTTCCATTTCTCAAAATAAAATGACATAGTTGACATCAGAAGTAAACCCATGCATTTTTTTTTTTACAAATATTACAAACAATTATTAAAACATCGATTATTTTACTTCAATTCTGGCTTAGCGACAAGCATACATTTTCGTTTGAAAGTTTGTATAGAAAATATAAATTAATTGAATGTGCCATTTTAATGGTTAGTAATTTTAATTTATTACATGGCAACAGAGTAAACATTATTCTTTCTTGATCAGAGTATTAATTAAAAATCTCTACCGGTACTGGTTTTACTGGGCGAATATATTTTCTACAGTAAACTATCATTAAAATAGACAAAAAAGATGTTTATTTGTATTCTGTCATCTTAAGACAGCAGAATAGATGTAAAACGAATATTAATCGTCTGAGTAACACCTTGAATAATCTTCACATCATCTAAATCAAATAAAAAAATACTAAAAAATATATCAGGTTTTGAGAGGCTTTCGTTTTCACACATAATGACTTGAGAAAGTATACTTTTTGAATAGGCCATCCTATCATAAAAAATGTATCATCCAATGAATATTCGTTAAAATGATTTATGACGGCCGATCGCTTTATCTATAAATGCTGCAATTATTTTCGGGCATTAGAATTTTTCGCACGTTGGCATTTGTACTGAAATTTTCGCGACGCTATTGAATGATTGAACCGATACAATAAATGGACCGCTGAAACAGCCGAACACAAAGTTTGCAGGTGTGTTACCAACCATGCAGCATTCTTTCAATTATTGCGTTCTCTCTAAGACTCGCGCAATCTCAACCTCTGCTCCGCGCAATTGTCCTTAAAAATATAAAACGTTATTAAATTTCAAAAAGCACATATTATTCAAAGCGTATTGAATAAGAGATATTTATACATTTTTAGAAGTACAACATATAACATTTTAATATAAATTTATATATAATAATACATAGCTGCTTCTTATGGTAAAATATTTTTTTTACAACGCTTTGATTATTTTTTATTCTTTAAAACAAACGATAAAGGCACTCGTACCTTAAAATAATTGAAAGTTCTATCGTCCAATTTTTTTTTCACATTTTTTGTTTTTTTATGAATTTTACTATTAAATAAGTAATTAATAAGAACACATATTGAGAAACGCGTGATACCATATGTACTTGTGAGTACTGCTATGAGACAGGGGACCGTTGGCGGTTGGCGTAGTTTGTTGCGGCCGGCCGTTATGTCTACACGTCTTTTCTATCTAGATATGCAAGCGTAGATAAAAGTAGAATATTTTATACATTTTTAAAAGACACAAGTACATTTTTAATAAGTTTGATTAATGAACCAAATCTTAGTACGAATTATATTCGTTTTTAATACTTTATTATACAAGTATGGATGTCGTCGTACGTTTGACGGCTAATACAACAATAATGATATAGCAAAAAACAATGTTTAAAACAATCTTTAAATTAAAAAAAATAACGAAACAATACTGTAATATGTTATGTTTTGAAATGCTATCTAAATTACCGTCCGCTGCTATGTGCAAAAATATTCGTGTAAAGCAGGTGGCCTGAGAACAGGCGCTTACAATCTCGCATACCTACAGTTTACTCTCATTTATATTATATATATTATATATACATATATATTAGATATATATATATATATATATATATATATATATATATATATATATATATATATATATATATATATATATATTTATTTATTTATTTATACACATAATTATAAAGCCCTAAAAAATCTTACAAAAACTAAATAAAATATTCGAGATTATAACATATGAAAAATAAGTAAAAATACTAATATAGTTGATCTAGAAACGTAAAAAATTTTAAAAAATCACATGAAAAAACTCAAACATTGAATTATTATATTATTATTTTAATACATTTTCATACGATAACCAGTTATGCGAGTACCACAAGGAAACAAGCTGGTAATTATAAACATGAGAATCCAAAGTCTAAAATATAAATTGTTGATGTTGTGAACTTACTGCGTCGATGGAGACAAAATTTTAGTGGTACTCTATTAACATTTTATAAATTGTTCCTTTTCTAGCAAATCAAGTCTTCACCTTTTATTGCGTTTATATTAATATTAATTCGTTATTTAATATCTTTGTCGATAGATATATATATATATATATATATATATATATATATATATATATATATATATATATATATATATATATATATATAAAATAGTAGTCAATATTTAAATCCACTGAATATATTTAGCAAATTTAATTATTATGAACTTGATAATATTACTTCAATGTCAATTAAAACAGAAGGTGCAGATGTACACATGAGGTCAATATATTTTTATACTATTGTACTTTGTATCCAGGAGTTGTCTACCTCTCAAACCTGTGATGCATTCAAATCGTGTAACTTTATACCGAAGGCCTCAGTTTTTTTCTTAACTGGCTGGAATAACATCAATCGCCCAATTTGTGATGGTGACTCGTGGGGAACTAACGCGCGCGTCTAATCTTATGTATATTCCTAGTCGATTTACAAAAACTTGCTGGAGACCAGGGCTTAACTACTTCTATGTAATCGCGAACTCTTTTTATTTTCAAGGCAACGTCAGACGTTAATTTAAATAAATTTTGATAATAAATTGACAATTTTCATAAAAAATGTCTTTTCCTAATAAAGAGACGACGTGTAATTTTTAAGTACTTCAGTCTGAACTTTAAAATAACAAATGTATCCTATTGGCCATTTTTTAGACTTCTCTGGTAACAATAGCTAATTTTTGCCAGGGAAATCTTTTAAAAATGTTAAGAATAAAAAATATAACTTACAAAGTATATTAATAATCAACATTAAAATGTGATGCGTACGACAAATATATCGTGTACGACTGGTTGTTTACCTCTGTTGTAAACAAGCATCAAACAAAAACTATATAATGATAAATGCGATGCTTCTGACACTATCTAATATAAATTTAACCATATTTAATCTGTAATTGCTTGTTTAATCAAAAATGCACTTATATCACTTTTAACTGAAAATGAAGAGTCCAATAGATCAGTGTTGAAGACCCAAGTCCCTGAGTCATCATTAGCATTTTTATTATAATATACCAAAGTTCACTATGCAAATATACAAACAACAAAAATATTTGTAGCAATGTTGTTATTGTTAAACAAATATTTCTGAAACAATGCTTTATAAATACATTAGTGATATTTAATTTTACGAAATTTTTATCTTTGATAAACTTTAACAGGTCACAGTCAATCGCGAAAAAACGCAACGAAGTTGTTTCTTAGACAATAAGTCTTTTTGTGACAATATTCGATGAAACTATCCAATAATTTATATTAACAATGTATGTTTAAGAGTTTGTACGAAATAACGTGCAATAACCAGGATTATTCCAGAGCCTTCTTTGGACGAGACGTCGAAACAGTGAAAATAAAAATCATGTAAATATTATTAGTAAGATAAATATCTAAACAACTTACATCTTCAAATACAATAAAAAGTCAAATATAAATAAGATAATAGAACAAAGGTGTGAAACAGAAGTCAACGTATCATATTTTCTCAAATTTGCTTACTCCCATGAGATAACATCTAGGCAGTTTATCAAACTTCACAATCATGGTTTTACGTAATACTTCGTTAACATTGCGTAAAGCAGCGAAGATGAATGTCGATTGATGCTCTTTCATGCTGAGACTACACACAAGATACGAGTGAATGCAATTAAAAGCTGTTGTTCGTGAATCAACTTTCTTCAAGAATCATTATTGATATATCGATACCTCTAATCGGCTTATTTTTACTATCCATCAAATTAATTTTAAAAAATGCGATCGTTACAACACACAATAAAAACTTATTTACAATAAATATAAAAAAATCACCTGCACGACTTAATGCGCTTTTATAACCCTGTCATGACTGGTTTTGATTTTTGCATAATTCTTTTTTAAAATTGCAGTTAAGTAATTTTTTATATATTTAAATATCGCAATAATCCCAAGATAAAAAAATGCTTTAGCAAACTTTCGCATTTTTTTCAACCATAATATTTTACTACGAGAAAAACGCATGCAGTGGTGTGTCGTGCTTATTATACTCATTTTATCATATTTAAACGTGCAGTAAATAAAGCTAGATATAAGTGTTAAAAAAAGATAAATCGCGAAAAAATTATTGGATAAAAATAATTTTATGTTGTATTTGTTCTTGATGCTATATCGCATACACTGATCACACACTACTTGTGCATAGATGTGTAACACGTTATTATTAATAGCAGAGTGGTTCTAATGGGTAATTTAATATTGTTTAAGATTATATCTACAAAATCATTTGTTTATTTAATAGGTACTGAAATGACTATAATTTCGTTTAGTTAAGTGTATAAGAAAATAAGATAATCTTCATTGAGTGCGAGTTAGCCGTGAGGTTGATGGACTCTCTGGCCTCAGATAAAATTAGCATTCTATAAAAACAAGCGCAAGGTGAAAGGAGGCGTCAAAAGGTTAAAGAGTACATCCAATAATCCAATGAAGATGTTCAAAGATAACACTTTTATTATTCCTTATTGTTAGAAATAGAAAACGCGTTCAAGTACTCTCACTACTGAAACGATACAGTGAATAGAATTTTCTACCAATATTTACACCAAGTAATAATTTATGTTCAAAACAATTGAAGATATACAAGAAAAAATAATGGATACACTATTGAGAAATGGATCGTTAAGTCCTTTGCTAAAAATATAGCAAAAAAGGTGCTGAATAGTTTGCAATTACAAAAACTTCTAATTACTGACTGTTTATATTCATATATCAATGGATGGCAGTGACAATATAAAGTCGTTTGAATATGTGTGATTGAAAACGATTGCAAAAAGCTTATGAATATAGATATATATTTTCTACTTTTTTCCATGTCGTTGACTTTCTTAGCTGGAGGAGAGGGAGTGATTAATGGAGCAGCGACAAAGAATGACTAGTTTTAATTTTGCTTATTAATAATATTCATAGCAATTATATAAATATCCACTCTCTTTGTAAACATGATTAAACAAACATGTTTATATCATGAACCAAGTAGTGATCATAATATAAATAAGTAATATACGACACAATGGTTCAATTTGTATTATTTCTTATTTAAATAAAAAAATATGTATACTCAAAAAACATAAGTGTGTGATTAGTATAATTATTAAACTGCAAGGAGGAGAGATATTTTATTTACAAGTTTACAAAGAAAGAAGTTGTATTATTAGTAGTGTTATTATTTTAAAAGGCCATAAAACGTCATTAAAAATCAATTACTATAATAGTCTACAACAGCATCTTACAGAAGTCAGTATTAATTATTTGATAGCATGCAACTTTTGATTATAAATATAACATCATTAAAACCTAAGCTGTAAGCACCTTAAATGTCAGTCTAGTTCCATAAAGATTAAGTGGTTGTTGAAAACCGCACGGGTAAGCGATCTTTAAATGGTTTGCAAGTTACCGGTTTCTATCAGGCGACAAGTCTGCGCCTTACCTTTTACTGGGTTTCCATACAAGTAAATCGTCATTTCAACTTCTCAAGAGATAACGATCAGAGAATACGTTTGATAATGCAAATCAAATACCTTTCACACGAGTCCAGGTTGACGCTGACAGTTTTTTCAGAGGTACAACAATGTGACAGCGATATGAGCGAAAGTGATCAGAGTTTAAATAACGCACGTCACTCAGCCGTAGATAATAGAGATTAATAGACATCTAATGGTTTTATTAATAAATACGCTCGTTAGGCTTATTGTGGCCATATATGATATGTAAATTAATATGGACCTACCTCGTATTGCGACTTTCTATAGACTCGAAAACCCAATCGAATTACCAACAAGTTATAATTTAATAATATGCCTTACGACTAAATAAATATAAATATTTCATTAGTTTATGATGAGATGTTCTGGTATTTTAAAATTTTTATTATAAACTACATGTCTGTTTAAAACAAGTCAGTAATAAAATTAGTTTTGATTTAAAAAAATTATAAGTACAGCTTTCAATTCAAACGGTTGATGACAAAACCTACATGGTGATACAATTTTCATAAGAAGAAAAAATATATATTAAAATTATTTCATGGACACAACAAAACAAAAAATACCACATATGTATTGTATGAGTTTTTTAAATTTTCTAATCGTAGTCTTGACTCACATATATCGTCTAGCACAAGTTTGTTATTAAATCTACATATCATCAATTATTCCACATAACGCAGAGCCTACAAAATTCGTGTCGAATTTGTAATTCACAGGTATTATTGCAATATCTCATTATAGGTTTTCTCTGTGTCCCAATAAGCCGTACATTATTGCCTTGTGGATAGTTGCATTTCAACTTATCAGCAATCAGCGGGTGTTTCTCTCTCCGTAGAGCACAATATAAACAACCCGACGGGTGTTGCAACTGCATGGGAAGCGAAAGAGTTCTCAGGGGACAGACAGACATCACCAGAAAACAAAAGCACCAACTTCCTACGCATACGTAAATTCTAGTCACGATTAAAATAACTCTTAAGAATGAAATGTTAAGCGCGGGTCACATGTCGGTCCTAGCGGGCATTGTTCAGCAAGCCGAGCCCCGAACAATACTCGAACCCACCGCCTCGCCTCTGCTCTGGCAATATTTATATAAACTCTTTCCACGATGGTTAAAGTACATTAGGATTGAGTCAAGTAACACAAGAGCTATCTCAAAACATGAGTGAATTCATCTGATTGAAATTTATATTGTTATGCGTGTTCTTGAAAATGAAACAACGCGTTAGAAGATTATCTCGATAGATATGCGCGATGCGTGGAATATTCGGTTAGTAGTAACAATTCCATTCATGCGATTGCTCTTTGTCAACAATAAGACTATTTTAACTATTTGTAATACTCAACGAGAGGTTACCTCTTAAGAAGGTATACCGATTAAAGGTCAAGTATTTTTTTTATGAGCATTTATGCAGTTAACCTAAGAAAGACAACAAAGGGAAAAAAACATTTGCGTATCAGCGCATTTCAAGTTTCATTGTCTCGAAACGCTAAACGCTTCATTCTTATTTTTCACGACTTTCCCTACTGGGCAGGTATCGAGAAAATTATTTTCTCTTTTCATAATTACAGAAGAGGCGCTCGGCTCGTCCACCTTCTTCCCGCGCACGGTGGGTCGCCGTTTTTCTAATTTCTAAGCAAAATATAAACCCAGTCACGACTCGCGGCAAACGTGACAGCCTTCTCGCCCCGCGGTCCTGCGGAACCCCGAGCCGGCCCAATCGCGGCACTAAATTGTGCCGCCGACTGCCAGATAAGCGCACTTTCTCCGAGGAGTCGCTCCGCCGGCGCGTCCAGGCTTCCGAGGCTCCCGCCGGCTTTTAACCGCTTTTTGCGGAGCCGAGGGGCGTTGGACCGAAAATGACCTCGGGCCGCGGAGAAAGCATCGCTCGGGCTGAAACGCGAGCAAACGGGTTGCAGATTACGTCCGTTATGTAAAGCGTTCGAATCGCGAACGATAAATCAAAACGCGCGCGGTTCGTGACCGAGGACGAAAAAAGGCCGGACCCGAGATGTCGTTTGACTCAAAGCGGAGCCGATTACCGGTCCCCGCCCGCAGAAGGCGAATATGAAAGTGAACTTGCGGGAATACTATTGAATCACCGGCAGCGAGAGAGCGCCGACAAGGGGTGGCCGCGCCCAGTCGTTTCCGCAGAAACGCTCCGGTGCATTGCCGACCAGATTTATAGCCCGAGCGAGTCGTAAATCTATCCGCACATACTAAAGGCATTAATAAAATCACATCCTCTTATCTTTCCGCATAGTCAAATAGCTACCTCATTATTTTTTAACAAATCAATCGTCATAATAGCAAAGCTCCGTCAAAGCTTAAAACCTTATGATACAAACACTAATATAAAAACTAACACGTAGAGCAGACTTGCACTCTCCGTACTCTCCGGGATGTTCCGTGCGTTTCTCCAATAATCAATCCAAAGCTACATCCTCAAGATACAAGTTACAACTGCACGTCCATACGTCACTTTCATCGCGGCCGGAATATTGAAACATGCCGCCAATCTCAAATGGCAAGCCGACTTGAGCCAAATTGATCGCCTGGCCCGAGGCCGGAGCGAAAGATAACGAACGTCGAACTTAACTCCTACTCTGCAATATCAATCGACAATCTCACAATGCATATCAAAAATTTAAGTCGCTTCATTAGAGCTACGCGGAACCCCGCCTCGTGAGGAACGTGTTCGGTAATGAACAGTTATTATGACTTTAAAAAAACGTATTTGAGTTTGAACTTACATAATGTAATTCCCGATTACGCAATTAATTAACTTTATAAATCATAAGTTCTTTGTAATAATAAATAAAAGAAATATTTTTCGTGTCTTAATAATAATTCTTGCTAGGTTCGTTGGCCTGGTATTTTATTATTTCATCTTAGAAACAAATTTTGACATGACCGACTGTGTACTTGTAGTTGAAATATTTCTCTATAACACATTCTAAAAATCTGTATACAAACATATCCTAACTTTTATTAAAATTCATGTCGAAGCATAAAATCTTTTGGATATTGCCACAGTGTTTTTTTTATGCTATGCAATGTCAATATTATAAACTATATACGCGGGCAAGTGTGCTTCCCTACATCCGAAAACACAATCACAAAGATATACTAATCCCAAAGAACAAAATACTGTATTACCACAAAATATAGCTAGAAACTATGTTTACTTAAACTACTGTTATATTAAAGTATAATTTATATATACCCTAAGACAAAAACATTACACTGTATATATACAATACTGTATATTTATTACAACAATAAACAGATTATAAACTTTGAAAAGTCTGCATTTTGCTTTGTTACGCTACGATAATTAATATTAAGAACTATTAAACAAACCGTGCTTTTTTCTAATTTATTGATTCTTATTTGTATTAAAAACGGAAAAAAATATATATACTAATAATAAAAAAATATATAATAATATATATACAAATGTGTAATCAATCGATTTATAAAAATCAACAGTTAAAATATCCATATACTCGTATATAATACGCATCGTTACTTCACGCATAGAAACAGCAATAATAAATTTATTTATTTATTTATATTGCATTATCATAAGGTAAAGTATTTATTTATTTGATGTTTAAATATAAAAGTTTAATAAATAAAACATTTCATTTTAAATATTTCCAGCTAAGCGATACTAAAGAGAATTTACATAAAACTCGCAGGCTTCCAATATATACCATACATGACGCTAACTGTAATCGCACGAGTAAGATTGCATGCGTTTAAGGAGGAATACATTCCAGGTGTAACTGGACCGTACCTGAGGCCGAGATATCTAAAATGATTGACAACGCCTCAAAACTATCTTTTTTTTATCAAAGATAAACCATGCGTAAACAATTTACATTAATTATATTGACCGACTTTTAATATACTAATCTGCCATTGCAAGACAATCCAATGACTTTATGTTTTTTTTATATTTAATCTTTGGTTGTAGATACACAGTTTCTATTTGTTGTATTTTTAACTTCATTATATTATAGAATTCAAATTTAAATTTTTATTATGATGTTTGTTAAAAAATACCACAAAACGATTGCAAAACATCATCAGAAAAATACATTGTTTTGCTTTTAATTTTAATTATGCATTACGGTTTTTTTTATTAATACACTTTGAATCTAAGGTAAGGTCCGAATTAAAATATGCATATTTGGGCCGAAATCAAGAGAGCAAAATCGAAAGCGAAAAAAAAACTTTAATATAAAACAAAAGGTTTTTTTAAAGACATAATCTCTATAATAATATTTTCCAACATTGCTGATTTCGGATAGAGATTAAGTTCATATCACAGATATTAAATAATAAAAAAGCACCTTTCTCCTACAAAATAGGCATTGTCGCTTTCTAATAGAAAAAAAAGCTTATTTATACATTATACATAAAAAGCTTGTCTTTCATCTGATGGAAGTTTTTTTGCATTTGGGGTTGTAATTCAAAGAGATTTTCGGAATTGTATATAAAATACTGAAGAGAAAATATTAGTTTACTTTTGATGTGTAAATAATTTAAGTGATTTTTAATTTTGATAAAATTATCACTTCATTGCACTACATGTCAATATTATCATGTCATCAATAAAAAAATACTATACATTAGAATATTTATAAAGAGAAAACCAAATAAAATATTTTAAGTAATACTGACGAGAATATTAAAGAATTTTCATCGTATCTATTATTAGATCATTTATATCACATTATTTCACGCGCTATTGTCTTGGATTCATTTAAATTATTCGCTTTAATAAGCCTTTAATTCTTTACTCACGCCATTTCGAAGTTGTTTTATTTCATAATCTCAATATGATTAGTGAGTAATTTAACAATGGACGTATCTTGTTAGGGTGTCGCATTTCTCAACCTAAAAATACCAGATTTCCAGCAATTTAAAATGCTCCAAAAAGCTCAATTCCTAACAACATAATTACAGAGTTTAAGTTTCAATTGTTGAGCGCTAATGCGCAATGTGTGAAAAAGATCTAATGACTCCACTGAGAATCTTTACAGCAAAAACTAAACCACAAGTGCTCCGATAGTAAATATTTCTTCGTTTCACTGAAGTAAAATATTTCTCTAGGATTTTAAATTTAATTATTTTAATTCATTCATTATTCAAGACAAAAAAATCTCACGACATTTGAATATAAATAAGGACTTATAAAGACAGTTAGCTCGACCAGTAAAGGATCAACTTATCCGCCGCTCATTAATTAAATAAGAATATGTATACAAGTAGCCTACATAGAGCTCATTGCGTCTCGCCATATTAATTAATGTTGTCTAAATAATTTAAATTAATTAAATTAAATTTTTCAGGGATGCTTAAATTAATATAACTGCGTTAGATTCAACTGATACAGTAGAGTTTTTTTAGTCTCTCGTTTTTAAATAGTAGATGCCATGATTTTTAGGACGGCTTATATAATGAAGTTTTCACAGAATTTTTAATCAAAGTACATGAATAAATTAACTTTGAAACTATGTTTATTTTTATGTGACAGGTGAAATGGTTTATGTTGAACTGTAAAGTCCCTCTCGCTGCAGGCGATGGAGCTGACAGCGCCTTGCTTCACTCACCTTCGCCAATATTGCCGACACTGTGAATTTATTGGTTCACGAGTGGAAAACAAATTGCCGAGTTCTACTGCATACAATTTTCTATTATCTATATTCTAGTATACTATACTTTGAAGCACGGAAGTTCAATCTTTCGAAACAATCGAAATCTGTGTATTGAAATATACAAGAAAATGGCAGAATGTTTAGAAATGCGGAAGCACTTCTGTTTAGATAAGTTATGATCTGAATCTATGAACTCACATTCATAGTCGTGAATTAATAAATAATTAAGGGATAGTGTTGTACTTACTGGATTAGCACGAGTTATTTTAATACTATTAATGTTTTATAACATGTACTTAATTTTGGCAACAAAAAATTCCTTCCTGTTATTTAATTTTCATAATCACTTATTACGAAATAATCTCCGTTGGCTTAAAAATAAGACCAAACAAGCTAATGAATTATCAAGTTATCAAATTATAACCCCGCTGTTCTTAGATTACGATTTGTTATTTTATGTTATTAATTTTAAGAGTAGGAATTTAAGATAAATAAATACTATTGATTTATAAATATAGCTTAAGAAATTATATTCATTATTTCTACTAGCAAACTGCATACCAGAAAGTCTAGGCATTTAGCGCGAATTATCTTTCTCGGTGAGAAAAAATATGAGTGTGTGCTGACTGCGGGGTGAGAATATTGTATAACAGAGAAGGCTCGATTGTTTAATTGAGAAGTTATAATTATCGCCTACAGTTGTTTTAATAACCAATTATAAAAAAGCTTCGTCTATACTCACGGAGTTGCATAAAGTGAAAAGAATTTTTAATTGAGGAAATCCCTACGCACATTACCTATAAAGTACTATTTGCCCGGAAATTGACAACTATAACATTTACATACTTCGTAAAATAACCAACAAACAAAAACGAAAGGGATTGATTAATTAATAACCTAAAGGTAAACATAAAAACCAATAAACCTGTTTCATTTTTATGCTCCGATAAAAATAAAGATCAAATTACTTCGTATCAGATAATCGAGTCGTGGCCGGAGTCGCAGTCGGAATTCGAGCGATTCGGCATTTATCTGAGATCTCGATCATAATATTTTCAATCGATCACCGGCTCCTTCCGGCTCTCGGTGGGCACCGCGATGGTCCGCGATAGAGAACAGATATATTACTGCAATCGGATTAATTGCGTCGATTCTCGAAACTTTCTCGCCGGAAAGGGCACCCCGGGAACATCTGAGACTCGAAAGAGTGAATCGTGACCATATCAGATTGTGGCAAAATAAAAAGCGACCGGTCGTTCCTTTCAAATGTCACGAATATTAGGTTCATTGCACCTATTACTGCACAGTGTGGCTTACAAGTGTCGGGCGGCCGCGGAGGCACCTGCGCTGCCTGAGAGATGTCTTTTGCGAAATGCCAATACAATGCGCCCGGTATGCTCACGACTCGAGGAACGCCTGCCGAAGAATAGACAGGTGACTTGTGACTTCGCTGAATAGTTCAATTGTAACATTCAAACTGAGATATCATCGTCCTTAAGTCGGGTTTGTGTGTACAGTTACCCGCATAGCGATACTTTTGCTATGGCTAAAGTTCAAACTGTTCCCTGATTTACGCGTAAGTAGAATTATCAACGATCGATGTTGTGAAAATATCATTATCAATTCACTAGTAAACTAAGATTATAAAGTGAAATTGTGGAAACATAAAAATACATCGCATAAATTACCGTAACTATGAGATCAAAATTATCATAATAGCTATTTACAAACACGCTTTATTCTTATCGAAAGCTATGGGAACGTTAGCCTATTTTCAATACAATGTGATCAAAGGGATCGAAGGTGATAATAATAACTACGTATTTGTAGCGAGTCGGTATATCTGTAAGAAAACGCATCTGAGGCTCGTGAATAATTCAAATTTATAAATATCCCTCTGTGACATATTCTCGTGATATATGCATGCCGGATACAAAGATCACAATTTTGATATTTAAATTATACACTATACAGCTGCGCCTATTACTGGAGGTATATTAAGCACGTGTCTAGTCATTTTTCTTGCCCAACTTTAATTGATTTTACTTTCATCAAGAATCAACAAAATAATGCGAACCTCGACTATTTTAGGAACTGAAAATTAAAATCCAGCCCTTTTTGGTTTTGATTAATTCCCTGACTAATCGGCCAACATTTATACCTTCGACGTAGATGGCTCTGTATAAATTTATCAAAACGTTTAAATATCTATGAAGATCGAATTTCACGCGTGAAACGATTAATCGGCGAGCGATGAAGTAAATGACTCGATGTAAGGCGTTACTAAAGTGAGGAATTCATAGGAAATGAACCAACAACTATGAAAATACGAAAAGAGCGCGGATAATAAATCCAGTCTTCACTTAAGATTACATCAAATGACAAGAACGAGTACTATATCTATAAAAAAATGATAAAGCTTTGTAATACTACAGTTTTGTATTCCATGATACCGAATGGATTAAACACTCTACCTTCAAAATCAATTCAGAATGTAAAATTTAAAGCAATAGAAATGTATTTTTAGAAAACTCACATGTTCATTTTTTCTTAGGCTTATTCGTTTTTACAAAGTGTACTTATCTTAAAAAAGTAACGTGCACACGTGCAGCGCTAGCTTCTAGTTTTTATGTTATAAATAATAGCTATTCATCAGTTAGATATTGAAATTATTAGTTTTTAATTAGAAGTAGATATTCAACAAATCGGTTTTAAGACCTCGATAAGCTACCATTACATTGATTTGTACTTTTTTAAGTACACATCATAGAATCAAGATAAAAAAAGACTAATCGAAATACTCTAGCATACAAAAGTATCATATTTGCAATCACATGCGATGTTTCAATTAGAATTTACTAATTATGTAGAGAAAATAAAACGTTCGTGCCATGTGTTGATAATTTTGCATATTTTAATTGAAAAAATATACGTCATAGTCTCATTGCAGCGGCATCAAATAAATACACATGCGTTAATACAAGATCTCCTACTAATATTTCATACTCATTAAATATGCACGTGCATAAAATTTTGATTGAGCAACAACACCTCCGGTCCCCTGCTGGTGAGATATTTCTCCGGTCATCGACATGCCCGTGGAAAATTATCCATTACTGTAAAAACGGGTTGAAGGAAATCCAACGGTTAATGAAACTGCCAACATTTAAATAGCTTTGCTGGAAATATTACTAACTCACATATATAATTAATTTTCTTTCCACGTACATATTTCATATAGGTTTCTAATAAATGGTCTAGAAAATGTGACGGATCTCCTATTAATTCAATACTCAGAAGTGTTTTTTTAATAGTTGGATATAAGTCTCACTGATATTGTCAATATCACTCGTCAATCAACTGAATATGAGGATTCATATCATCAAACAATACTATTATGATGGAATAGATTCGATATAAAATCATGAAACTGTCGACATTTCACTGATCAGTCTTATCCTTTCCACACTCGATTACTACCAAAATAAACAGCATTAAGTAGCTCATCAACCTCTTCTTTGGTAAACCAATATCTTAAGAATGGTTTAATTTAAGTCTTATTTTCAAAGCAACGTGGTCGTGATTTACTCATGTTATCATAAGCTGAAAATTCGCTATAATTAATAGCACAGCTCGAACAAAAAAAAATTATATGTATGATCTTACTTTATTAGGAATAGGACTTCTAATACTCTTTATAGTGCAAAAACTACAACACAACAAGATAATCATAGTTGTTCAATTCGGTACTGCGCCATGATGTGACTCACATTTTATACAGCACTGCACTAAACTAGAACATTTGATATCAATAATGCGAAAAAGTCTTAATTACTTGGAAATAGCCTGCAATGAAACCTTGGAATTAATCACATGAGTTGTGCAGCGAAAGATATTTTCTATTTATATGCAGTCACGTACAAGTCATCTACAAATCATTTCTCTGCATAAACAGAAGTGTACAAGAGTACACGGTAAAATTATAGTAAAAAGCAGCATAACTTGCAAGAAAAGGTACATGGGGGGGTGTTAGAATATGTCAGAAGATCATCGGGACTATCTCGCAACCACTTGAATCATCAAAGCCTTATAAAGGTGTTTTTAAAACAGTTGATCAACATCAATCAATTGATCACACATCAAGCTAAAAATAATAAAAAAACACATTAGGCTATAATTCATTGTACCTTATGAATGATTTGTGGTATGTCATTAAAATGTGTTGAATTTTTATACTATGAACAATTTAATTTATTTCCCTAAAATAACTTTTTTATTTTTAATTAATTTAAATTATAATCTTGACATCGTATTTTATCGTCGTAGATTTGTTAATCGGTTATTTTTAATTATATCCAAAGATCTTTAATTGCGTATATAAATTAATAAAATATGTTTCAATATTATTTTATAACTAAGCAAACGCTTTCATCTATCAAACTAACATATCAAATTTTATATTTTTTTAAATGTTTGAAAGTTGCGTTTTTAGTTATGAAAACGTTTACTCGTTAAAAAAATAATTTAATAGTGTAAACGATAGAAACATGATTGATAAATATAAAAGTAGCATGAAGATTTTATATATATATATATATTTATGCGTATAAAAATCATAAGGATCCACAGCATTAAGGGCCGATGTATTGGTTCATGGGTATATAATTCCGTTGGTTCATTTATGCAGACAAGCTTGCCAGCAGAAAGAATGTTGCCGAACCACTTTAAGGTCAAACGGCACCGGGAAACTCTGCTCAAATATTTCAAATGTGCCAACGGCTTTATGCAACCACACCTGAATAGGTAGTTCACCGGACAACAACAATTTCTTTTGTCTAAGATATGTTTCGCTGTTTGGACGCATCGATAGCTTTACGGTATTCAAATTTATTGCATTGCTAGATGTAAATTCAGAGCATAATAAAACTTTTAATTAAGCAAAGTATGGAAATTTTTTCCATTGGAAATGTATGTTTGATTCGATGCTATTTGTAAACGTGATATGGCAAATAAATATCTTGAGTTCTTCTTGACACTTGAGAGCAAAATAAGTCCTTACTACTCTTAAAAATTAAAAAATTTGATCATCATACTCGTAACCCTTTTGGCCTATCAAATAAGTTATATAAACTACATTAAGCGTATTGATCGTCAATCTGCGATTGAAATAAAATAATGCTATAACGGATCATAAAGTTTTATCGCAATTAAACTGCTTATTACTGTGTGGATTATAACTATTTTTGTCGTTGAGTAGGCTATCAAAAACAGGCGTAAACTAGAAAAAAGTAACAGAAGCGGAAGGATACTTTCATCCAGCAGCGTGTATGCAACGATTAATTGGATGCATTCGTATGTACAAATCAATTAAAAATCATGATTAGTCATTAGCCAATATGCTATTTGATTCGGAAAAAAATATTTTTGCATACCGGAAAAATTATTAGATGTACTGAAATGACAAAAAATAAGCAATCTAATACACTTATTAACGTGTTATAAAATAAATGCCTCAAAAAATTTATTTATTCGTATGTATTTAAATATGTATCTATACGTCTAGAAATACAGGTTAAGTACCGTAAGGTCTAGGCATAGGCAAGGCGAACACTCCAATCGTGATCATCTGATCGTGTAGTAGCTTGTCTACATAAAATCGTAGCGCACCTGGATTTAGCAACAGCCCACCTGAATAATTGAAAAGTCAAGGTCATTCTTATGTAAAAATGTATTAATATAATATTGCTATATACGCGTACATAATGATATTTATTATTAATATATATATCAAAATGTGTGAGGCTTTTTACTATCATAACCAGAACATACAATACAAGTTCTAAAACAATATATTTCAATAAATAAATAAATCACATTACATCACATTACGAATTTTAATATTTACGAACGCAACTCAAATTTGTTTAAATCAACAACCCACTCCTTTATCTTTAATTTGTCATCAACTTTTTTTATAGTTTGCATCCAAAGTATTATTTAGAAGTATCCCTATAAATTATCCGGATAAACCAAAACATCCTACCAAAAATAAAAAATAAATATTTTTTCCTCAAACTTGATTGTTCTTGCATTTAAGCCACTCACTAGAGAAAAAAAACGTGTTTTGCATTTAGCTCGGTGATAAATTGTTAGATGAGTAAAGGTTTCGTATAAGCATTTCCAAGGTGGATAAAAAGGTTGCCTAAAATATCTTTGATAAATTTAAAAAAATTGTAAAACATTCACCTCACACAGTAATTAACAAAAGCTTATTAAGGAAGTAATATATTAAAGTAGTAATTGATTTTATTACAATCATCAATAAATTTATGAATCAATTTATTTGATTTTTCATAGTATTTATATTTTTTGTTATATTTTTGCAATGATTTTGGTACTAAGCATTTACGATTTGGAAACCACCTGTTTTTTTTTAATAAAAATAACGGCTGGTTGACTTATTATTTTAAGTTGACACAATATCTAAATCGAAGATTAAAACACATCAGAATATTAATATAATGTCATTGACCGCAAGTCTTGTAATAAAATTGTATGCATTGCTTTTTTGCATATAATGCAAAAAGCTTCATGTACGTACACCAAATAAGGAGAGTGAAATCATAATTTTATAAGCGGTGAGAATTTTCTAGTCAATGAAAAACATCCGCCATTTTATCATCAGCACGACATGATAAGCTGAGGTAACAGTTTTCTTAGAGTAATTAGAAATTATATCGTGTAATTATCTTTAAATGCTCCATTAATCACTTAAATACGAACTTTAATAAACAATCTGTGTTATAAAAACCTATTTGACCTTGTTTGATTATAAACGTAATTGCCTTTTTTCGCATTAATAGATAAATACTTACTACTCAAATATTCAACGTTGAAAAAATTATAGTTTACAATATATGATATGGGTAATAGACTCACTTACGAAACAACATTTAATATCAATAATACAAAAGGGTTGATGCTACAGGAAACTAATGAAAATAAAAATCTAACAACTTTCAAGACGCGATAAGAGAAGAAATAAAGAAGAGATGATGTTGGGAAAGGAATATGACAAGATATGAAAAGATACTGATTAAATAATTCCATCATATCATTTGCATTTGCGTGACACCGAACATAGGCAGCATGTACAAGACACGTGCATACATTTCATAACCATCCGTCAGAACGAGTTCAATTTGATAAATATTCATTTAAAACGTCAGAATCCACACGAGATACTATTTGTACAGTAATTATACTTATTTGCTTACTGAGAAAAGAAATCTGTTCAAGAAGCGTTCGAGCTGTGTAACAAATAACCTCATTTTATCTCACAACGATTCCAAAAATCTACTTACTTAATCGGACCAACGACAATTATAAAATACACCTGTGACCAACCGAATCAAGTATTTTTGTTATTTAGGAAATGAAACCAATTTGAATTTGTCTGTGCAAGATATTTATTAAATTAAAAAGTTACGTGCAAGCTTATGTCATAACACGTTGTTTAAAATTTAATCTACACCGCTTAAAAGCATAAAGACTTTAAATGGCAATCCGAATGCCTTCATAAACGATATTAAAAAATCCCACACACTTGATGATAATACACCAGTAATGCCCATATACAGCGCACGCTATCACAGCTCTTCGTTATTTCGATAAATTTTATAGCTAATATTACGAAAAGCGAATTCAAAATTGCGTCCAGGCTTAGAAACATGTTCAAATTTAAATATGGCGGTCAATTTTATGGATATTTATGTAATGGCCGGCGATTTGGATTTACGGGGCCCGTTTTCTGTGGTGTGGAGCCCCGTGCCCTCGTTACTGCAGCATTCGCCGCGGATTGCAACTCGCGCACCTGGTGCAAACAATGCACTCTGTAAACTCGCCGCAACGGACGCTACTCACGTGGAAAATTGTAGGTTTGTTTTTTTATGAACAATTCGTCGATGATAACGTTAAACACGTTTTTACGGGCACTGCTCAAATATACGAAAACGGCTTATAAGATTACTCAACTTGTGGTGAGTGCCGGCAATGTATGCAAAGGTGGTTGATATGTATTACCTCTACAAATAAGTTCTAAAGGTTTTTTTTTTCAAGTTTGACGCTTTATTGTGAAAAAATTGTTTTAATTTCATTTTTCAATGTATTGTCTATCGCTAGCCACTACTTTTAACCACCTTTCTGGAAATTTTTGGATACCATCTCAAAAAAATAATGTGTCTTTTGATCCGATCCACGAATCGATTCCAATTTCGGACTTCTTCAAACGAGCGGAAGTGCTGACTCTCAAGAGCTTGCGTCATCGACGAAAACAAATAGTAGTTGCAAGGGGCAATGTTTGGGCTATATAGCGGGTGGGGAAGGACTTACCATTCCAACGTTTCAAGGTATGTTTTGACCGGCTGCGCAATATGTGGCCGAGCAATGTCATGTTGCAAAATTACCTTGTCGTGCCTCTTCTCGTATTGTAGCCGTTTTTCCCGCAGTGCTCGGCTCAAACGCATCAATCGAGTTCGGTAAAGTTGTCCTGTGATGGTTTCACTTGGTGGTAGCAGCTCATAGTACACCATGTCCAATTGGTTCCACCAAATACAGAGCATGACTTTGCCACCGTGAATATTCGGCTTTGGCATCGATTTTGACGTATGGCTAGGCGGTTCCTATGATTTTTTACATATGCTATAGTAATGAACCCATTTTTCGTCACCAATCACAATACGATGCAAAAAACCCTTTCTTTTTTGCCGTTGGAGCAGCTGTTCACAAATGAAATAACGGCGTTCGACGTCTCTTGTCTTCAATCCATAAGGCAACCAATATCCTACCTTTTGGATAATTTCCATGGATTTTAAGCGAACGGATTTGGCTTGTTGAGTCACTCCCAATGCTTTTGCGAGTTCTCTTGCGTTTGGCACGAGTCTTCATCCAATATAGCCTCCAATTCAGCATCCTCAAACTTTTCTGGCCGCCCTTCGCGCTCTTTGTCATTGGTATTAAAATCACCACTTCTAAATCATTTATACCAAAATTCACACGTGTAAATCGATGAAGCATGTTCTCCGTAAGCTTCTTGCAGCATTTGCTGGCCTTCAGCTGCACTTTTCTTCAAATGGAAGCAGAAAAGTAAGCGTTCCCGCAAATTGTGTTTTGTTGGCACAAAAGTTGACATATTCGAAGCACACAAAAACTAAGTTGTTTCCACTTCAGCGAAATGACACATAATTAAAAAATGAAGTAAGTGTCAACAATGTCCGTTTCGATTTTATACTAGTAACGTCATCTCTTGAAAATCCTTTAAAACCTAATTGTACACCTAATAGTTTATGCATGGCATTGCTTTTTTTTGTTTAAGACACATCGCAAGGTTCTTGGCTGTTTTTATAAAAATCACACCGTATGAATGTTTACAGTTTGAAACATTGCTTGCCCTCACCCCAAGTCACTTCCTCTTCACAGAGTAGCTTGGCGACCATCTCACTGAACGGACTCAGTACGCCGGAGTAGTGCCCACAAATTAAACCGCCGATTAACACTCTATGGTTTTAATGTTCCGAAAATACACCCACTCCGACCGTGAACGTGAGCGTGATAATAAATAAACGCTCTACTCCGTGAGTAAACCGCCACGGCGATTAATCGATCTCCTGGGTGAATTATCGCGCATAATAAACTTTTTCACTATTAAAATCTCTACACTTTTAACGATAAGTGTGTTCGTGATATGATACAAACTTGATTCTTTACAAATTATTAACACATCAATACAAAACAACTAACAACTACCGAAAAAGTATCAACAAAGCCCGTGCAGCATGTTAGATCTAAGAGTCAAGTCGAACTGGAAGGCCATCTGTCATAACAAGTAAATTTTCACGCCCTCTCATTATTATTCAACCACGAGGTGCTAAAAACTGAATGGAGTATTTCACAATTCAATTAATAACACTTCACTACATTCCGAGATTCGAGTATTTCATTAAATTAGCATATTTTTGATAAATTTTGTGATATTCAGGAATGCGCCATAATAGTATATGGTGCATATAATAACAGTCGATAGTAGAAATATTTACAGCAGATATATTTTATTGCAAATGGTTTTTTTTATATTCTAGAAATCAGAAAGTTAATTCGCATTATAATTATTATATTATTAATAAAGAGAGCGATAGAGTTTTTTTTAAAGAACGTAAAATATTTTGCTATCGTATTGATGCATGCACTACTACGTTGGTCATCTCATTTGTGACATTGATAAGACCGATAATATTTAATTATAATGTATTATAATACAATCACAGAGCGTTTCAGTGTTTGTCATCTGAAAGACCCGAGACCTTTCGAATGGTGAGGTCAAATTGTGTGTAATTAAGATTGTGAGAACATCATCTTTATATTTATAATCTGACGTTAGTGAAAAAGTTATAGCTCCTCGCCTCGAATGCAGATGATTGCAGACTGGAATACATAATGCAACTACATTACGTGGATAACAGTGCACGCATTATGCACTTAAACCATACAGTCATTGCAATCACTGCTATGATTACAAACTAATTCAGTCTTGGGAAAATTATAACAATAACTTTCAATTATTTTAAATTGAACCGATGGAGTAAACACGTAACAAAACAGATAACAAAAGATGATAACTGAGATAGAATATATATACTATAACACATAACCTTCATACTAATGAGATTAATACGTACGCATATATTTATATATATATATATCCATATGGAAAAATAATTATTTTTTATCAAATCAATATGTAAGATTTTTTTTCAGGTGACATCAACCGTGTATGCCGATTTATACACAGCTCTATAACCATGTTCGCATAATTTATTTTAAATATTAAATCAATATTATCAATCAATCATTATTAACAAGAAAAAAACTCGCAACTATAACTCTTTAAATTCGCAATATTAATTAATTTATACATTCCATTGTATTTTTTCCCATAATGAATTTGCATATTTGGGACGTGACTAGTATCTCATAAAATTTAAATATTGCAATATTATGTAGTACTGTCACGTTTTAAATTAGAATTATTAAAATTAGCAAATTTTTGGCCAGATGTTTTACTATTTTAACAATTTGCAAAATAAAACCAGAGGTGCACAAAATTCATATTAAAAATGGATCGTAGAAATTAGCTATGAAATAAATTAAAACAAGTAATTTGCATTTTATTTTCACATGAATATGCAAAGTTATATGTAAACTAAACTTTGTATTGATATTTCAATATTTATAAACATAATATTACCATTGCCAAATAACGTGATAAGAGGATTTCGTTAGCAAATATTTAGAGGCAGTTATCTAAAGTAAATATTGTCGAAGCAACTTTAACCAAAACCCACGGCACATGAGAGACTGAGTGCAGTAAAGTCAACATCACTTGTAAATATCAAACTTTAAACGTAGTCTGAGATTTCATCATGAATGTATATTTCAGTATCCTTGGATTACATTTACTTCGAATGACAAAACCAAGCCATACATTAGTTGGTGATTGAATAAATTAATCAAATATGCCACTGTATTGCAAATTGACACTAAGTTAAAGCAAATCTATACAATTTTATACGACTAGATTAAAACACCCTATCGATAAAATATTACGTGCTAACTCTGTAAATAGATCATTGAATCGCGAGTTCTCCGTTTCAATCCCCGTTTTGACAGGTGAATTTTAAACTAATGTAAATGGGCTTACACCTGTCGCCGTCTCTGATAGTGCATGTGTCGGAACAAATTATAAAAACTATACACTTCAGTGGCGTGCAGAAAGGACATGCAATTTATGAAAGTCTGCTGTTGATATGGCTTGCTTCTTCTAGGGAAGGACACTAGTCGGCTCTTGAGTACAGTAATGAAAGCTAACCAGCCTTTCAATCATTACATAAGGCGGATTTTACCTTATACATACAAACCGAATCTGTAAGGCCGTTGACTTTTTTTTTGTTAAAATGAAACCGGTTGCGAACACATAGAGTGTGCCTAATATCAGAGAATGACGTTTACATCCAAATATAAAATATTTTACGTATTGTGAATTTGGACCAAGACTTAAAATTTTAACTACACGTAAACGTTTTTGTTTTACATATCTCTACCCTGAGCAATCGTTCATAATTTCAGGCCATCACAGTTGACAGGTACAAATACTGATAGAATAAAACATGGTACCTTTGTAAGCGCGTATTTGAATGGACCGGTAAACAAAGATAGGTATTATATGCCATATGGGTACCTATACTTTTTTCCTTTTGTTTGTTTGTTTGGTTTTGTTTCCTTGGAAAGCTTTGACTTAAACCGAACCCCGAGGGTAGCAGAATACTGACCGCACAGAACAACAGAGGCAATGTGATATTCAATACTTTTTCTGGTTCGTTCCTCCGTCTTTTCATCGGACGTCTCACGGCAACCGGTTAGACCAGGTCTTCTCTGGCGACGTTGCACGACGTAACATTAAATCAATTATTTCAAAAATAAAAGGGAAACCGTTTTTTTTGCATAACCGAAGCACAGCTGGGTCTGCCGAATCACTTAGCGGTGGGTGGAATACTTTGGCGAATGCTGCAAAAGCATTTTACTCTTTTCTTTGATTTACTGGGAGAAATCACAAAAAGAACATGACAATCGATAGGTTATCAATGTTATTGCCAATGAAAGACCCATGAAACCGCTGAAGAACTTTCTTCATTGCTATTCAAAACTGTAATGAGGAAACATTTTAAGAACTGCCTAAGTCTGGTTTTTGTATAATTTCTCAATATCAGTAATATAAAAATCGTATTGTTATAAATATTTTCTTTAATGCTTGTTTCACAATTGAAATATTTTATGATTCAAATCAAATGATTACATTTAGCAGATCAACTAAATGTGCAGCGCAAATTATAACCGTACCGCCAAGTAACCATAATGTCAGGCGACAATAAAATTAGATTGATGAACAGCGGTCACTTGAAATTCCACCAGGTGATGGGCTAAAAAAAGAACCCAACTTGACTAATCGTCTTCATCTTCCATGTGCGTATATTTTTACAAATTATTATTATTGCATTCCAACGCCAACCTGTTGCGGTTTAAGAGACAGGTGGCTGATGCGATATCCGACAATAAATGAGCGACCCTCGCTTTCAAAAGAAGCACCTTGCCTTGTGAAGTCACAGGTGACCGAAACTTCTATCTCAAAAACGTCTTTCTTAATCCAAGTGTGGGTTATTTTTAAGAAATACTCATTTGTGAACTGTGATACTGTGTGCACGGATAGAATCTGAATTGCAGCAACACGCTTCATCGGTACCTACCCACCCGTCGACGGTGCAGTCCAAATAGCCATAATATACACGGGCTAGATAATCACTGCTATCTTTACCGTGTACACTGATGCAATACAAACACACTATAAACGCATACGAAACTTCACGGCGGCCACAAAAAGAGAATTACGATTGCGGCAAGGCGTTATTATTATTTAACGACTCAAATAAAGTAATCAGGCTGATGATCCGAGAGCGACTTCTCGGACAACCGGTCGGGAGACCTACCTGCGCCGGTCCAGCAGTCCGTGCACTCTTGGCACAGAGCCGACCAATCCATCTCCAGGTCCTGGAAGCTGGCCATCCTGGGAGTCACCGGACGAGGCCGCGTCCCATCAGTTTTAGTCCTCGATTTACTGCCGACCGCCTAGATTGACAGCATCGCGAACAAGAGAAAAAAACTAACTTACACTTATTATTATCGAGTTATATATACTATTTTTATTATTATAAAACGTATAAAAGTTATGAGTATAAAAAACGCGTATAAAAATAAAATAAAACTACCGGGTATATGTGATAATAATAACAACGGAGAATGGCGTCAGTCCGAATAAATACACAAGTCACTGTTTTGAGTCCGGTCGGGAGGAGAGTTCACGCGAAGATCCGCCCGCCTTTGATATTGGCGTGAGTTGAATGTTCGTCTTTCAGGAGGAAGTTGAGGTCCCGCGGGGGTGGGGGTGGGGCGGGGGCGGGGGCGGAAGCGGCTGCTGGCCGAGAGTGCCGGCGTGAGGGGCTCCCGCGGCGGTCGGCGGTCGGGCGAGGACTGGCGGCCGGCGGCTCCGTCCCGCCTCCCGCTCCATCCCAAAACTGGTTCCCTTCGCCTCGCCCGGCGGTCGTCCGCTCCTCCCGTCGGACTTCTGCATTTCGACATTACCCTGCCCAACCGTCCACCGAAGGGCCCGTCTATGACAGATCGCGTGCAGATATTCACATTTTCAACTACAATCACCGATTAGTAGCGGATCGTTGCTGCTTACACTGTTTTGTTGCAAAGCCAACGCTTGAGGTCAAAATCCTACACGTGAACATATTCATCTGTTTTTTTTTTTTTTTGGCACAAAACTCGACATCTTCATTTTAAAAAAATATATATTGACAGATGGATAAACATATGTCGATTTTTTGATTAACGTCAATCAGATGCGATATTATATTATTACTAATATGATTAGGCACATTGGTTCATACATAGAAGATGATTTAAAGAAACTCTCAGAAAAATATCATCGTGATTTGTGTGGGATTTGAACCCACATCAGCTGGTTTACATGACCGGTGTATTTACCCTTGTATCGAATATGTTCGATACGAATCACTTCCGTTAATCGAGAATTTTTAAAAATCATACTCCACATATGAACCAATGTGCCCAGGCCAACCAATATTTAGTGATTTGGTTGGCCTGGGCACATTGGTTCATATGTGGAGTATGATTGTTAAAAATTCTCGATAAACGAACGTGTTTCGTTAGTACAAGGGTTAGTACACCGGTCATGTGAACCAGGGGATGTGGGTTCAAATTCAAATCCCACACAAATCACGATGATATTTTTCTGAGAGTTTCTTTAAATCACCTTCTATGTATGAACTAATGTGCCTAATCATATTAGTAATAGATGTATAAACTATAAAAAAAAACACATGTTTAGACATGTACATCGACTACATGTGTATATATGAAATATTCAATATGTGCGACCAAATAATTTGATAACTACGCTTGTATATAAAAAAAAATATGGTAAAAAATTTCAAACAAAACTTGCAGTTTATCTATATAAAAATTGCTACACTATTTTTTTTTTTTAATGCTTGTGCTTAGGATTGCTTATCACATATAACAGTAAGCTTTATATAAAATACAATACTCTTGTAAAAATATGTGCAATGTAATAATAAACCAGTAACTAAAACTTTACGAGACGGAATACGGTTTAAATGTTTCATTTTATGGCTCATTCGTGAATATGATTGCAGCTTAATTGGACTCCTGATTGTTAATAAAAGTCACCGATTCATTGCTGACGTTACGCAAACGAATTGAGAATGAATGCACAATCGACACTGCGTGGATTTTTTTTTTTATTTATCATAAAAAGGGTAGTTTCTATTCCGCTCTACTGAATTACAAAAAAAACTATTCAGATTTGCATCTTGAAACGTATCGAGTGGAAAACACTTAGATAACCGCACACATCTGGTATACACGCCCGCAAACACGGTGCCGTGATCTAACAAGATCTAAATAATTAATAATAAAGAGAGCGATAATAAAACGCCCGCCATAATAAGCATTACTATAACATCCGGAATTTACTATCGATACTGTTATGCGCTTGCAAAATTTAATTGTTAGCCCAATAATCGACGGTTAGTATCTCACCGAAATCGTAATAGACCTGTTATATATATATATATATATATATATATATATATATATATATATATATATATATATATATTTTAAGTTTAAAACGTTGTGTTTTTGATATCACTATTTGCTTACTTAATTTATCTTTATCGCTCTCTAAAATATGATTCCAAAATAATACGTCTCATATCAGTTTTGGGATGAATGTGGTTTTGTTTTACTTATATATTTTGACTTATAATTGCAGAAACTTTACAATGGTTACGTATAAATCTAATATTACATATGATATTGTAATTATCATCAAAACGACTTCTTAATGGATGTATGCTTATATGATATATCAAAAAACAATTACTTGTTCAGAGGTACAAGGTAGTCTTTTTTTATTGAACTAAACGATACTAAACAATAAAAATGATTCCGTTTAGCATAATATTATGAAGTTTTTAAAAAAACGTTTTACGTGTTTCGGAGGGAATAACATATTTATGTAAAACGGTTTTAATTAAATTGATGGTAGTCAAATAATACTTTTTTCGTAACAAGTAATTTTTTTTTTAACTCATTTGATATGTAGTTTTATATGACACTAAAACAAACAATGAACTACTACATCATATAAAAAAACGTCGTGTTTTAATTATGCATGCATTTTTTACCTGTTTCATAATATTTTGTGAGTCCTGAATACCTTCTCTCGGAAAAGTGTGTATTTTAAGATTATAATAAATTATATGAAACTGCATGCCTCATTCGAAGCCTGCTGCACGCAACAGATCTGTACGGAGATACGGGGGTTATTTTGCTCTTATTCCAAATACCTTCGTGGTTTTCACACCATTACTCAGAGTGGAGAAATATTTAGGTCGTTTGGAAAATATATAATCATATGTAAAGACTTAGTAATATTTTTAATGAAATATCAAATAGAATAAATTCATTTCACTTTTATATATTTCTTGAGAGTAGGTAGGCAAGTACAAATATGTGGTCATTTACATCAACATTCTTACAATGCCAACCACGTATTATATTTAATATTATCAATTTACACAAGTTGTTCGAGTTGTCAACATTAAAAAAATGTATCATATTTTATGTGTAAGAACAAAAATAATGTTTTCAGTAGTGTCACAAATATCACCAAGGGTTGTCGCATCAAAGGAAAATAGACGACTATCTTGAAATAATTTTACCATTTTTTTACTAACGGTTTTCAGTTGTATGTAATAATGATCCATGAAACTCATCATAGCTACCCCTTTTATCATTGGAATAAATAATATATATAAGGTATAGAAATCATGTAAGGTCATATAAGCATCATTCTAGGTGGTAGTCTACTAGCGATGTCCCCAACGTTGAGCAGACAATTGATTTCTTTCCAAGAATTATATTTTATTAACAACGTATTTTGCTCATACGAGTCCAAGTTTGTCGACCGTGACACTCGAAACTCACAAAATCAGAAATGCATTTTTCAAACGATTATCGTAATAGTTTATTAGAAATTACAATCTATTTCTAAATAATTCTTAAATCATTAATCGCGAACGGCAAAAAGATTTCACATATAAATATCTAAGCGAGTGTATTTTGATTGTAGTAATTTTAGGTGTTACTTATATTTTAAAATGCAGCATATTCATCGTTGCATTCTCAATTTGTTTCAATAACCGTTGAATAAATTATCGGTCGTAAATTTCACAAATTGGATTTTTTCTAAAAAATATATGAAATAACCCTCACGTTAATCTGATTTCATTATAGAGATCTTATTGCCACGAAAAACATTGTCATTATGAATATTATTTATTGAAAATGTTATTACTTACCTTTTTAGAGGTATGGCAAAAATAATTGGATAGAAACGCAATATTTAATTAAATAGATTTTTGGTGAATTATAATAATTCTCTGGGGCATGTGTGTACACTTCATTACACGCAGACTTTTATCGTTTCAGAGTTTCGATGACGTTATGTTTTTTTTATTTATTTGATATATTTAAAAAATGTAGGTAGGTCGTGGGTAAATACATTTCACTCCAAATATATTGGACCTTACGTCAAGTTTGTCACAGTGAAATTAAAATATTTATTGCAAATGTTTATCATCGTCACTTTAAACATACTACAAGATAAATATTTTTTTATTTAAAAGTATGATAAAACAATAAATCATATAATAAGGATGTTGTAGAAAATTGAATTTTTATAATTCTGTTTTCGAGGTACAAATATAAATCTGTCTAACGAGCTTTCGAGTTTTTTATATTAAATTTTTTTTTTTAGGTACTTGGTAAATTTTTGACCTTTACACATACCTTTTACCAGTCAAAATGAATAAGTGATGTATAAAAACATGTTATGAAGGAAATTATACAATAATTTAAAAAATATACGCGTATCTAAATACGAGAAACGAACGTATGCAACAAAGGAGGCATTTCTTCTTTGGTCACAGAATTACATCCGACCCGTTACTCCATCACTTTCTTTTTCAAATAACTATCAAAAGCGATAACCTCCAGCATTCGTCAGGTGATTAATAACGAATCTCACAATCTCAAATCAATCAGCGGACGCGAATCTTCACACGCCCCTACTGGACTATCTCTTGCACTGTGTTTGCTTCTCTCTGAGATCCGAGTCGAGCGCCGGTCTTGAATCAGATACGCTCAATTTATGAGAAGTGAGATAGTTTCAAAGCAACCTATGATTAATTTACCTTTTAAAACAAGAGGGATCAGTTACATTCTCTCACTTTAATAGGGTTTATTCTGCAGTAGCATTGAGAATATTGAAAGTAAAAATAAAAAACAATCTAATTCGTAGGTACATACTCAAGGAGAACACCAATAAAATCAATAATTAAGAAAGATTAGAAATTAGAAAATACTTCAAAAGGCTAATTACGCATTTTAATTTAAATGTTTCCGATTAGAAAAAATCTGCGAGCGTAGATCAATCCTCACAGATTAAATACCGTGGTTAAAATTAAATTGCGAGAAATCAGCCAAATTAATACATATGAGAAACACAAGTAGAGGTGATAATCTCTGGAGAAAATGTAAAAGGATGAGATTGAACGATTTGCAGAAATGTTCATTTTCAAGTTCACGGCCGATTGTTGAGAACTGGGTCTCTGAAATTGACACGTATTTAATATTTAGAGGAGCGAGTGAGGTTGAAGGGCAACTAAATATCAAATGAATATCATATGTGTATCGGTTTTCAGGTTTATCGTCGTTGAAATCCATAATCGTCATCTGTTCAGATTTTTAAAAAGCTCATGTGGATGTTTTAAGCAAGTTGTAATTTGCAAATCGCAAATTGACCTGCTTGTTATATCAACTTGATATCGATTACACTTACCCAAACCGCCAAATGAACTGTAGATTTTAGTTTGTGTAAATCGATTACTGTGGTCGAGTCATAAAAAAAACACAATGCATTGCAGGAGAGTTTGCTGTAGGCACGTGCAAAGATGTACACATTAGTTAAACAGAATTTTTTTAACACTTATTTTGCATTCATAGTGTATGTTTTTATTTACTTTGAATTAATCAAACAGCACTTATAATTAAGGTCAAAGAAAAAATTATATGAAATGACATTATCAAACTGCCTTGCGTGTTTCTATAATATCATCTTTATAAATATGCCACGCACTGACACAAGACAAATGTGATATAATTAGGCACACAATTAAACTAATATTTATTTAGTGAATTCAGATCATTACTGAGGTATTCCAAAGGTTAGCTGTACAGGCAGGTGCGGCAGATGGTGAGAACGGAGCCAGATGGCTTAGGTATAGGCCCAACAAATCCCACCTACAAATATAACAATTATACCGACTCGAGAGCCATTCTAAATGGCCGGCTTTACCTAAGATAAGTTCGCGTAAGCACTACAACTCGTTTATGAAATAACGATTTATGGACTCGCAAATTAACGTTAAAAGCTCTGAATACCAATATCAGGTAAATAAAGATAGTTTTTGATATTTTTTCATGCATGCCAAAAACTACAAAATATTACTGAAACTGTAAAATTATCTACAGACTTGTATTCGCCTATTATATAGTAATAACATATCGCTTAAAAATAATATATGCTTCCATATTTATGTCGTGTCATTTGCCATTCTATGTTCTCTGCTGAATGAAGGCTTACTTTTCTCCGTTCCTTTCAAAATAAATATTTACTTTTACATATTCGAAAAGCATACAATCGGTCCATTGTTAACCCGCGACATTCATTACAGTCTATATGCCAGCAATAACATGATAATTTGGTTATAATTTATAGCCTAAAAATAATGGAAGTACGTGTGAGAACATCTGTCAACGAACGAAGAGGCGGCGGCGAAGAGCGAGCCCCGGAGGCAGTGTGAAAGGAAAGTCATGTACACATGACCTCGAGGAGAGTGCACCTTCAAAGCTCGTTTAACGACAATAGTAGAGAAAACCATTAAATATGATGTATACGTCAATATCATAAAACCAGATACTCTTATGGACTCAGATCCGTACAAAAGAGTTGACATGAATCATGGCGTATTTTATTTGCCAAAGAATATATATTTCCCTATTACTATTTTATAAGAAATTCTCTATGCCAATAATCCAATAGTATAAATTCGCGGCACCTTTAACATATTAAAAAAGACTAATATTTATCAGATAAAAATTTGAAGTTTGCTTCCTCGTCTCATAGAATCCGTACTCTTCCTTTCTTTCGTAGCTGCCACTCATATTTTATTTAAAGCGAGAAATTCAATCAAAAGATTTATATAATGTATTTCTGATACTTAAGTATATAACCAAGTTGTTTGTCCTAACGCAATTGGCTTGCAACGACATCGACGACTGAGCGGCTTTGCATATGTTGTATAATTCATATTGAACAATCAACCCAACCTTATTGTCTATAAAAATGTTTTTAGGGTGAGGTTGCTGATTTTGTTATAATTTAATAAATAGCTTATTAGGGAGTACATCTTGTAAGTGTAAAAAGGTTATAGAAATCTTACAAAACGTGAAGAGAAATTTAAAAAATGAGGACTTACCATTTAAATTCCCACTTATAAATATTATACAAATTAATAAAAAAAACTTGTAAACCCACGTACCATTCTTGCATCCAATAATTCTAAAATATAACGGTTTTATATTTTTTCTTAAAGAATGTTATTTATTTATCTATACACGTTATAATCATGCATATTTTTTCCAAGGTTTAAAAATTACTCCTACAAAGGTTAGTCAACACGATCGGTTGGAGAAATTAAATAAGTATATACAGATGTATAAATTAAATTTCCACGCATCTTAGTATTTTAAAAATTAAATAAAACTTCTTTTTATGTCGCAAGCCTCTGCGACTGTCCAAAAAAAACCGTTAAATTATGATAATTGTGATCATTCAGAATAAAAGCGCGTGAAATGACATCATCGAAGGATTCTCCATGTTTACCTCGACGCCAAGATGACCCCACATCTACCATATTGATTTACATGATAATTTATTCCCAACTGTTTTTTTAATCTTGTGTAAGCTTGTCAATTCAAGTGAATAGCATAACCTCTCTCAAATACAGTGTGTTTCATAAAAATTAGTAAGGTTATAAGATATAGTTCAAATGAAGTACAATGGAGTCTTTAGAAAAAAATATATTTATCGTGCTTAAAAGTAATTCCGCTAATTCCGGGTAACTTACAAATACCATTAGTATTTACAATACATTCTTACAACCTTGACCTACACGTGCCCAATTACCGATTTGGTAATAAAAAGGATTTAATTGTCGTGATCTAGATAAAAACATATGATATTGGCGATTAATATTTTTAAATGTCACAAAAAGTATATGGATAGCCCAGCCAAATATGAACATATATACCCTTTACAATCTTAATTTTATTTGAACACGGAAAGTAAAATAAATTAACTCTCAGTATCATTTTATTTAGGCATGTTTTTGGCGACAAGCAACGTTTGGGCAAGTGTTTCGAGAAAAATCATAGTCATCCGAAAGATGCCTTTGCGAAATGATGCGCAACCTCCAAATAACGACGAGTCTGGGTCCAATAGCAATAATCATTTCACTCTCGAAAATCAGGCAGAAATGCATTCCTACTCATCAAATTAAAAACCAATAACGAAAATAATTAAACAAAAAAATGCGGTTTTAATAAACGATGCTTGCGTAGCGTCGCTGCATACATTTATGTGACGCATCCAAAATAAATAAACGTATATTTTAATAGTATTATCAATATGGCGAGCATACAAATGAGCTTTAACGGCGCATCGCCATAGCATCACGGTAATTCTGTGAACGATGTATTCCCTGTCGCGTAAGCATTGTTACAAAACACTAAAGAAATATATAAACACCGGCGATAAAATGATTCGATAGCACGATGTGACGACTCAGGTGAATGTTAAATGCGATGAACTCTTCTCCGCGGAGCGTGCAATTTGTCAGGCTTGCATCTCACCTGTAATCGCACTCAATTACCGGATGCAAAAGTTATTGAATCAAAGCACACCGCCATTAAGATAAACTGTTCACTATTAACAATGTAAACAAATCGGCAGCACAAATTTCTTACACATTACGATATAAATTTACGGACAGGAAATTAATTAATCAAAAAATCATAGCTTATATAAGAAAATATACAAACCGACCCTTGACGTTTGCGTTCACTTCAACAATAATCACACACACTTATTATATATTTCTGAACTTCTCTGACAGAATATCCGCTGTAGAAATCGAGAGAAAACTCCAGGGAGAGAACCACGCATAATTTGTTAATCAATATTTCCGAATTTTTTTTGCGTACAAAATTATTTTATAGCCAAAATGAACAACAACTATTATAACTTAAATATATAATAAAAAAATATGTATCAATCTCATAACAGGTATACGTGGCGGCGATTTGCGTGTTTTTCGGCCGCTCGTTGAATGTCACCAGCCACGGGTAGTTCTTACCTTGTTCCAGTTCGTCCACTGTGGCGACGCACAGAGAGCAGATTTCTTCGGTCCCGATATGTGATCCCATTTTGGTTGATTTCCAGCAAAGCGGCTAGTGCAAACGTCGGCGGGCACATTGGCGGGCACATTGGCACGCAGTCCGCGCGTGAGAGCGGAAAGCCTCGCCGTGCCGCCCGCAAATTGAATTATCGCCGTCCGCCCCGCGACCCGCGCGGCCCGAAATACTACATAGTCGGGCTTTACCGTACATGGGCCCGCAACAGTCGTGCCGTTGTGAATCTAGCCAATTATGCGCATGTTTAGAATGTGAACACGGGGTGTTTACCCGAAAAAGAGAGAGGTACCGGCTATGAACTGCTCTTTATTATTATTATTATTAATTTTTTTTAAAGAGATCGTATTACTGAGCTGGCTCGATTAAAACACGAGTTCGATAACGCCGACGTGAAAGGTTGGCGAAACCGGTCACCGATAAAAATTAACACGTAGAAAAATCACTCAAGTATTTTTTTTTAAATATTAACACACTAAATACGGGGCGGGTACTAGTACCCGTTTCGCGGACTGCTGTATAAACGCGGGGCGCGTATTAATACCTTTTTGAATGTGTATACTCTAAAAGCGGCAGAAGGTCATTTTACTCTTTAGGTTTACACCTCGTAATGTTTGTTTAGGACTTGTCAACGTTACCTCTACCAATACTGTCCAGTGATATGAAGAAGTTGGTCGGAGAATGATAGTCCTCCAATTATTGAACAATTTTTAGGACAAAGTGGTGTTGTTGTGATGCCAAGTAATCCGCAAAGTGTGTATGAAGTGGTTCAACTTTTTATATGAAACGATTTATTTGACTACATGCAAATCAAAGAGTGTATAGATTAGATTTCACACGTGCAATTTTACGCGAATTTTGCCCGCTACGCACATTAGTTTAGTCAATTTGGTTACCCGCTTAAAGTGTGTTAAAATGGAATTCCACCAAGAACGATGGAATATTCTATACAAAAATAAATAAATACAAAACAATGATATATAAATATCTCTTATGTTTTATTACAAAAAAAAGGTTTGTTATTTGAAGAATGAGCGAACAATAGTGCATGCTTGTGTGTACAATGTATAAATACATTCATTATTCTCATTCTGATTAACAATAAAATCGTAAACATATCGGATAGAGCAAAACTCTTAGATCATCGATATCAGCGTGAGATCTTAGGAATATTTTACTAAAAAGTACTTCAAAGACGTAACGTAAATAATGTCATTTCCATGAGAATATCGTAAATAAATTTGACAACCGCGAGAATGCAGAAGTGGAATAGGTAATTTAAAGAAGTCGCTTGAAAAATAATCATGCAAACTATTTTATGAATTTGCTTCACAATATATAATAAATACACGTAACTCTTCTGTTACGTGCAAACAAACACTTTAGTTACGATACATACTGTGTGGCACTCGGGCTGATGCCGGCGACGAGATAAATCGAGAAATATTAGGCTACTTTTCATTCTGTGCCGCCAACTGCTTGTTGTGAGATTACAAAATGGACCATCTACTTCAGCCGGCTTCTGTAGACTCCATATTTCACGATCTGTTCGGTGATCGCAAGGCTATATTTCACTCGCTCTTCGTACACAAACACTCTTGCCTATTACGTAACATTCGAATACCTGTCATTTTCCAAGCCAGAGTTCACGTATTATTAATGTTTATAAAGAAAAAATAAAAATACGAAACAATTATTGCACTATTTAGCTATCTACTATTTCAAAAAAAAAATTATAAATGTTAAAGGGCAGAAGTGACGTTCATTCATTTTTATTATTTTCTGATAGATTTTTTTTTCATGCAGGTGATTTACAATTAACTCTTTCAGGCATGAACAATACTAACGCAACTAATCCATAGAAAATGTAAACATTTAAGTTCAACGAGAGTGTGTTTTAATTAATGTTATGTAGATGATGAAATCTACAACAAAACATGTATTATATTATCATTCCCTAGAGAAGACTAAAGCAGCGAAGTCGAATCAACAAAAACAGAAGAAATTAAAAAAATGAGATCCTTAGTACCTAAAACCATTAGCTTAATAACAGTATTTGTGAGAACCTCCCAACTTATTTATCAAACACATTGTCTACACATTAATAATAAAATTGTGGTAAGTTCATTTGCATTAAAATATCAAAAAACAATTTTTAGTTGTTATTAATTGGGCACGTCGTAACGCTGAGATAAGTATTCTAGAGAGTACAAGAATAAAATCTTTTTTTTTTTATTTTCACATAATGGTACACTTCAACTGTTATCTCCTTGTAGTATAATCTGATTTACTTAAAGGCATGTGAAATGTCGGTGAGTAAAATTTATTCAATTACAATAAAAAATGTTTAAAAATTATACAATGTAATAATCTTATCTCGTTACGAAATACTTTTGGGGAGCTTAGTTACTCAGCTGAATTCGTAAGCTTTGACAACCGTAAATAATAACACTGATATTGTTGCTTCGTTTATGGTCACCAAAAAAATACGGACATGTTTTTTTTATAAATCAAACGTCGATAAAAAAATATGTAATGCAATAAAGCAACACCTACACTTAAAATATCAAATGAATAGCATTATTGTTACTCACTCTATTTTTGGCGAAAGAAAATATTTGGTTTAGATAATCTCTAAGGTCAAGTGATTTGATTTTCACAATTGATTGATTTAACCAGACATGTATTTTACTCAAAATTCCCTAAAAAAATATTATATTTTCATTTTTCCGTCCTTCGTGTCAAGCATACGCAATATCAATAAACAAACATGTTATGTTTGATTTTCTATGTGCGAAAACAAACTACACATTTCATACCAGTTGTGTTAAATCAAATATAACAAAAATCGTCGTAAGTAAACCAATGAAGAATCGTGCGTATCTGTTGTGCCTAATTAATTATCTTAATATTATAAATTTATCGAAATAAAAATCTTTTTGGGTATACGTGCGATACAAAGTAGCAAACAATGTCAAAAGTAACGAGAGTCAAGAGATTTTGAAGAATACAAACGGTGTTGTTTGATGGCCATCATAAAGTGATTAAATTTCGCGCATAGGAGGTCAACTCTTGGCTATTACCTGCACTCAGCCAGTACCACCTAGATCTGGATGGATAAGGCCTTTCTAAATACGACTTGCGTCTTTACGGACAGGGAAGACGAAGGTAAATAATCTCCAGATTTTCAAAACAACCATTGGAAATTTACCATGCACTTTTTTGTTGGTTGAAATGTAATTAGCATTATAATCAGAATTGCTACCACCATACAAGCCCGAAAGCATATCTAATCTCAGCAGTGAACCAAAGTTAAAATAAAATAATATTAATTCCAAAATGTAAGATATATATATTTACTGTCATCGTTTTTGCATCGCTTGGTTTCTCATCAGTGTTTTAATATAAATCCTGCTGCTGAAGCCATGAGCTGTAAAACTCACTGTAAAAACTGTTGTTTTTTTTCATGTGCTTATTGCTGGTTAAAGTAATTAAAATAGTAAGTGTAAACCTGTTTCAATCCGCCCTACTGAAAATTATATACCTACAAGAATATAAATTTGACAAAACACAGGTTTGCCGGATCTGTCATTCAAGCACTTTATATTAATGTGTTACTTTAATAGTAACAACTCTAAACTGACATAAGTATTAAATAACTCCTACGCATTTTTTTTATATTTCATCGTCCAAGAACTTGAAAACAGTGGTACGTTCGTAAATGGTGCAAAACTGACGACTGCGGCAGTCGTTTGTCTTGATTGCGAAGGCTTTTCCATCAAGGTGGCACTGAATCGACTCCCATTATTATCCGAGGCGTGGTGTTGTAATTTTGAAGTGTACAAAGTAATAACATATTTTCAGCAGCAAGAATTGTATTAAAAGAAAGCAAGTTTACTATTACATCTCATTGGACGCGATTCAAACTCAGTAAGAAATTATTATCAGTAAAGGTAATAGCAAAACTCTTGCCGTAGAAGAATACAATAATAAATTAACTTTTTTATTTGAACAAATTAAAATGGTAAATTATTGTTGACTTTAATTTAAACACTTTAGCATGCCTAGATATTTCATTTTCATAAATGTGCCGTCTTCAAGAAAGGTGTAGTAATGAAAGGGAACAGAAATGAGAGAAGAAGAGAACTCTCAATTATAAGGTACCGGCCTGTAACCATTGATCCTACAAGCCAACCAATTGTTTATACCGGAACTAATTGCAAATAGTATTTAAATATTGTTTATCTACAATTATCGTGCTGTCCGTTTTAAATAGTGTGAATTTATGTGAGGTATATTAAATCTATCAGGTGAGGTGTGTAACGGTGCGTGGAGTTGTACTAGCACGCAAATAGACATATGTAAACATATACAGAAAACATTCGTGTCGAATCAACTAACACCACCCTGAGCTACTCGCAGCTAGTGCCTGCTAGCTGCTAGCTAGATAGCTAGCGATATTGTTTTACAATGAAATCACTCTTCTTTATAGAATATTCAAATCAAAAAACAAAAAAAAAACTTTACACCACAAAATTTCTCATAAGTGAGAAAAATAAACATTTACTTTAAACTGCTTTGAAATGTGAAAATATAAGCAACTACCTTTTAAATAGAAATATTCCCTGTGCCTTCTGATGAACCAAAGCTACAAACTATACGAGCAAATTAACTAACAATTTATTGAGTAATCTATCATGTGCACAATTTAGTTGACTTTGTTATTTTACATTTTTACTTATCTTCGTTCTAAACCTCATCATCATCTTTTTACAACTTCTCGCATAATTTTCAAGGTTAAAATGCATTGGCCATTTATCATGTGTTACTTCAATGTTAAATCACATATGAATACTGCTTGAAAAATCTATTATTTATTAATGGGAAGTGATAATTATAGCGAATACTATGATTAATTATTCAAACTGTTTTATAAACGTTTGAACGTTCACGGTGATATTAACTGAATCAATCCAATTCAATCTCCCACATTCAAAAACATTATAACATGTTTGCTGGTTTTTATTTTTTTAAAGCCGAGTTTCATTTTTTAGATGAATTATAGTAATAATTAATATTTTACCTTATCATAGCATAGCATAAAAGTAAGAAAATATATTTTTATAAATCTCCCAGTTATAATGATGAATGCTTTTTATAAAAAGATTTATTGATAACTGGGTGATGCAGTTTAAATAAATTCAGCATAAAGCGCATAAAACTTAGTACAGTTTTAAAGTCAACTGCGAGTCATTTTCGTACGCATCAAACCCAAATCACTCCTAAATTCACGACAGGTTTTCTACTGTGAGAATAATGCCTTCGCGAAATTCGACACACCGCTAACGAGAACTTCATGCAAAGCCGTCAAAAAACCCCTTACCTTTGGACAGAATAATGGAGATCCTCGAGTAAGTCTCGGCCCGAGTCGTAACGATACAATTTCTCGCCGGAGACGGCCGATTGTGCTGGAACAGTCGCCGTGTAATGGAGTCTTCCTAAATTGTTATCGTCATTATTTCCGCTCGCCATGAAATTCGCGCAGTGAGAATGCACCGCCTGGCGTCTCGAATTATCTGATTTAATCAATCAAGGTCACCTCCGGCGGACAGCCGAGGAGTGCACCACAAAGAAGATGCTGATTATCGCAGATAACGAGGCGGCAGACAACCAACCGATCGCGGGAGACAGGCGATCAAGAAGCAAGTGGAAATCATCTAATAAATAATGAAAGCCTTGTTAAAACTTAGTTTTTTATTCAAACTGATCGTTTATATTTTCACTATGAAACGTGGCGTCACAATCTACAAGGATCATCTAACATAACAATTGAACAATTTTCGTAAGGCTGAAGATGATTCTGGAGAATCAAAACACACTACCAATTGTCTGTAGATTTATATTGCAGTCCTCTATATTTTAAGCTGAATATGAGATCTCAAACGGATGTAAAGAATACTAAAACACTTTTAAGTGGTTGGCCGATTTTATCTTTGAAATTCTATTTGAACTTCCTTGTCCCGAATTTCGTACAATTTTCATACGACCATATTTGAAAAATATTGTTAGTACCTTTTTTAAAAACTGGTATCTGCAAAATCAGTCTAAATTAGTTAACATGCTTAAATTGATGAACTTTTGCGTACCTTTAAGTCATTGAAAAATCATACATTCAGAGGAAATATGAATGGTTTATTAAGGTTTTGGTAAGTCAATGTGTGTTTTTACAATGTCAAGTATGTTTAAGTTGTCTTTTTGCCTATTGAAAGGAACCCAGATGTATTGGAGAAGTACTTGGCGTTGGCTTCGTTCACCTTCTTCTCGGCAGCCTGCGGGTTCACTATCTCCAGTCCCTGCAAGAGAAAATTAATCTGGTTAAAAATCCTAAACTAAACCATTAAAAGATAACGGCAATCATATTTCAAACGGAAAATATTTGAGTGTATTTTAAGATGGCTATTATTTTAACAATACCTTTTTGCACCATTGTTGTTCTTAGAGACCAGCAATGGCCATATCGAATAATCGATTCATTTAAATATATAAATGAATGAATTGATTTTTTAGAACTTTAAATATAAGATTTAAAAACCATGTTCAGATATATGAACAATCAATATAACAAACAATAAAAAAAACGTCGAAGTCTAAGTTCGTATATTGTATGAAAAATGATGGCAAAAAATACCAGCGGTCAAAAGCGTTATAAACCTTTTAGATGGATTTTAGGTTAAATTTTAAGTAATTCGGTTAGTTAAATAATCGATCAAGCCCATCACTAACGCAGGTCACTCGGCGCCATGACAATTGAACTGAGAAGTACTCCGTCGTGAAAGGCACACGTTTCTCAACTACAGGCGACATGAATTCTAATGAAAGCCAACGGCGATAACATTCAAACTTTAATATCTATGTACAAGCCTAACTGTAAATTTTAACGCTTAAGTAATAAAAAAAAGTAATGTTGTTCAAGAAACAAATTAAGTATTATTTTTCATGACAAATATATTGATTACCTTTTATAAAAATACAAGGTCTTCCGGAACCTTGTATAATCGATGGTGACTTTGACACACCTTCAATAAATATCCATAAATACAAATAGCCAACAGTAGAATTGAAAACCAACGTGTAAAGGTCAAACATTAAGTCATATAAATGATTTTAATAAAAAAACACAAATATGTGAAAACGGTATGAATTTCCAACTTAATAAGAGGAGATTCGCAACTATAAATTAAATGGTGTTTACTTTCACTACGGCTCTTTGTAAAATAAATAAACTTCTTTATTATTTTATACTTGAATGTGAATTTATAATATATATGTTTGTAAGGGGAAATTGCATCATATTAATTAATATCACAAATACCACCTTTTAAATGTGAAATTTTCAAAAATCTATCAAGCTATTACAAAATCAATATTCACTCTCGAATAAAGCTACCGTAAAAATAATCATCGGTGGTTAAGACATTTCCTCTTTTCAGCGTAATATGTAATATTACCACAATCAACTGAAACTAGATTATAAACACGTTATAAAGTTTATTTATGTAAAGGACTTCATTGAATAAAAAACAAGTAAAAGATTTTTCTTTTAGAAAAAAAACTATTGTGATTAAAAAAAAATAGGCTTGCACACAAACGTATGTAGATTATGATTGTATCTTATACGAGTACAAAGAAATGTACATTTTCATTTTGAAAAACAACAGTAGCATAAAAAACTGAACAATAAAGATCAACAAATCTTTTATCGGCCATTCGAAGTCACTTTAGTTCCGGAAAATTAGGCGTAAAACAATAACAAAAGTCGTTTGCTACACAAGGTGTAGTACAAGAAGCTCGCGCAATGTTTTGTCGTATGGCAAGCCCAGGGTAATCCGAGTTGCCACCAGGTTATTTAAAAAAAAAACTTGGTGACTTACCTGCAGAGGGGTGAAGGCCACACTGGAAGCAGTGCCGGAGACTTGCTTCTTGACCGTGGTGGCGCCTCCCCACTGCTGCTGCTTCTGCAGATTCCTCTGCAGGGTCTTGCTGATGCGCACTTTGGTCTTCTCGTCCACCTGCGGCAGGCGGATTCGCCCCGTGCCAGCCTTGCCGATGGTGCCGCGGGAGTACCCCAAGTCCTCTTGGTAGGCGTCGTCTTCGATCTGCAACGAAAGTAAAGTTCAAAGTTAAGAAGTAGCAGCAAACAGTAAATCTGAAAATATTTTTGTGAGATATTAAAATCATATTACAAAAACAATATAGCAAGCTACTAAGTTTATTAGTTTCACAGCATGGTGCAGAATCATGTCTACTTATAAAAACATTAACGAAAATTGAAAGCATTTGAAATGTAGGTTTTCATATGGATGAATAGTAACTATATCACATTTGAGACACAAATGCCAAAGTTCTCAGACGAATGGACAAGTCCCTGAAATTTTATATCATAGTAAATAACATTTGAATATTTAGTGCATATACACACAATGAGAAATAATACACGTGCATTTACTAAATTGTGTTATATTTTACACAAATATGACTTAGTTTTGGGATATTTTATACCACGAGCCAACAACTTTTCTAAAGCAGGGCAAACGAGATTTTTGAAGCGTGTTTTTATTTACTTTTACTTTAAATGACATAATGGTGTGTCCTTTTTTACTAACAATAGAAAATCACGTAGGTAACTAGCTTTCCAAATTATTAAAATTTTCTGTTGTGTTATATACTGTGTGTAATTAAAAAAATAACATCACTACAAAAATGTGTGCATACCCTCAAGAAGTGTAAGATTATTGTGGTACTGAATGCATTATGTTTATTTATTAATATATTTTATGTAGCAAACGCTATAAACCCAACTAATTAGATTTTATAAAACAGGTTACTACCCCCAAGTTAATGAAGCTCCTACTTTATGTATGGCTCAACATAAGTCCGATACAATAAATATTTAAAATATCAAATAAATTTTTGCACGTTAAGATTATAGCTCTCAATGCAATAACTTTTTACTGGAGTCTATAGACCAGCATTTAGATGCAACTGACACTGCAACGCGAACCAAATAACAATATACCCTATCAATAAATGTTGATTATACGTTCATATAACGTAGATGTGAAATATAACAGCCAAGTATCAGAAAATTAATTTCCGATATTACAGGTGAGTAACCACAGCCTACGAATACCTTAGCAAGTAGGTCGAGAGATTATATTAAAAAAGAACACAATGGCAACATCTATTCGTAGATAAAATCAAAAGGATGTCTTTTTGTTGCAAATTTACTTTTCAAATTAACTTGAAACGCCAAACAAAAAAAAACAGATGTTTGCCTACTTTGCGGAATATTTTCAAGAATACTTTTTTATGCTAGAAATTTATTTCAAACTTATCATCTTTTACTCAAAACGTATTTCAGGTATGTGTACCACTTTGTTAAAGTAGGTATCGAATAGCAGCTGTTCACAGTTCTGTCGACATGCAAGACTTTAGTAAAATCAAATACTATACAACTTACGAGTATGCGTGACCTATAAATCCGTGTATAGACTTCAGCAGTGAATGCAGTGTTTCAATTGATCCGACGCACTGAGTAATGAATGGTGACGAATCAGTATGTACGATGAACTCAGCATCTTACAGGACACTAATAATTTTTGTAAATATTTCGACCAACAACGTTAAAATGAATATTTTTTAAATTTCGCATATTTTGCCTGCTAAGCGTTTCATAATTTTTTAAAACTAAATATTTGTACTGTGCGTAAATCGTAAAGTAAATTGTGTACACTAAAATAATGTCACAAACTAAAACATACATAAAATAGACTTGAGATTGAATATACCTAAATACAAGCAATAATTAAAATAAAACATATTTAGAATAACATAAAGGTTAAAATGTAAAAAATCATTTTAGAAAATGTGCTTTCCACTTGCTAGTGCTTGGTTAGTTGCTTTGAGTTGACGTCAAGTGAAAGGGTTCCCTTTACAAAGTATCAAATACAATGAAAATTGCATTACTGCAAAGGTCAGGGGGCCGTAGAAACGACTAGGCTCTGTTCCTCGCTGGTCGTTCTGTCTCCCAATGCACACATTGGGTGGAAATATGTTAAAAGAAAACACGACCAGCCTTGCGTGCGATATTTTAAGACATTCGCCATACGAGCACAAGGCCATGTGCTCGTCCATACTTTAAAAACTTTTGTAAGCTCCACGCGAATATGTTTGTTCCAGGTAGATCAGGTAAAAACTTCGCCTCAGATAAAAGTATATTTCTTAGAAGGTTTCATATATACTCAGAATAAATAAAAAGCAAAAACTTTGGGTGGTCATAGCTTTTTTGTGGTGCAATGTTTTTTTTTACACTTCAGTGTAAAGAGAAAATTTAAATATTTTTTTAATATTTTTAAATTAAAATTCAATGAAACACCTCGCGATAAAATAAATCAGCTGTAATTTATTTTTCACAGTTGAAGCTGGGACCGATTATGTTACGTCGAGAATAAATTGTAACGTAAATTATAAACGTAACAATGAACCTCTAATTAATTTAAAAAATATATAATGAAAGGTCAATGTTTTGTTTTGCCTGGTGGTCAGTTTGGATGTTAGTTTCCCAGTAGACTACATTATTGTTTATTATACATATTTAACGGCAACCTTTCTTTTGCTTCTCAGGCTCGGCTGATAGCACCCAATTTATAATACGATCTACGAGATAATACCTGTTGTAAAGAATCATATTTATGGTGTTGCCCTGATTGTGGAAGTGTTTATTCCACTGCATTTGCTTGGAGTGCGGCAAGCATCCTGAAGTGCACGAACTGCTTTGAATTTCAAAAGGCGAAGGTTGATCGTGAACAGTTATAATTAAATGCTAGATTCCTACGGGCCGTATTTCATTCGGAGGTTTCTAAAGGAGCGCTGAATGCAAGAAATATGTCCTGACAACCGGCAAAAGGTTAGCCGGCCCAGATCGAAAAAATTCATGGCGTTCTAGACTTGGCGGAATCAAAAAAAAACCTCATTGACATATTAGTCGATTTTTTTGTCTTTCGTGGGCATTTTTAAACTGAAATTGACTAAGAATTAAAAATATTATTTTACATGTAGACTTTCCTGAATAAATTAATTCTGAGCAAAAAAAACATATATGTATTTTAAAATTGCTTAATATCAAAGTGATATTTTTTTGTTTGGTATAACGTATTTTTCAAAAGTTTAAAACTTTATTTACGTTCAAGATTATGAGCTAAAAATCTTTAAATTATTTAAGTTACAACTAAATACACAGTCGGTTATCGTGAGGTGCTATATGGGCAGTCTGCGATAGCATCGGCCAGCCTACATCTGTGGGAGAATGATATTCACATTTCTGCTCCAGTTGCGTCGCTGCATCCGAGTCAACGTCGTATTGGAATTCATTTATATAGACCTCGAGAGTATTCGGCGCAGTATCGCAAATTTCAATCGGAACACTTCTATTTGTTTAATATTGAACTGGTACGACGCGCAGGAATTTAAAGAATTTTTTTTAGACGTTAGAACCTACAAATCAGATTCAGGACAGATGGACAGATAACATTTCTCGATAACTACAATAATATTGTAACAAGAAGAGAAACAATCCAGACATCTTGAAATCGATTAATCGGCTGCTTATTTTAAACTTGCGACCCCTAAGCTTGAATAGTGATATTTGTAAGATTGGATAATTTCACAAGCAGCCATCGCCTTCTCCGCTCCGTACCTTCGCTGCACTTTTTTTTAGAAAATCAGAGCGTTCAATCATACCTACTTACAAATCGGTCTCATACTTCGTTGGGCGCGATATATTTCGATTTTAAATTATTCAGAGTCGTGTCCGTCACGCATGAGCCGGCGGCGGCATTCTCGCGGAGTCGTCCTCCTAATCTATGGCGGTGCAAGCTGCAGCGCGAAACAAAAGCACGGCCGTGACACAAATGCACTCCTGCGGAGCTCACCTGGGTGTGACCTGCTGGCTGGCTCAGCAGCTAGACGCTAGCTTGCCGACTGTGGAGTATCGGATTCGAATCCGGGTAGAGGGGTGGGTTTTTTTTAGGGACCTAGGGACCTTTTCTGGGGACATATATTCTTACGGAATTTGCTCTATGGTAAAATAGAAATTCAATATTTTTGACAGAGTACTTGGTGGAATTCCATTTTAATATTTTTGAGTAAAATACTCGAGTGATTTTCCACATGTTCGTTTTTATTTGTGACCGGTTTCGCCGACCTTTCACGTTGGCATTATCAAACAGTGTTTGATAACGAAACCGATCACAAATAAAAACGAACATGTAAAATCACTCAACTATTGTAAAATATAAAAAAATCTTCTTCTTGGAGAGATTTCCCCTTTTTATTGAATCAAGAAGCAATTCATATATTTATTTTTTTAATTTAATTTATTTCCACGATATTTTCTAGTCGATCAGCACTTGTTACAACTAAACTGCATTTTTATAATCTATTAAAAACATAGAAGTTCTAAGGCACATCCTAAATTGCGTTGTTTACTTAGGCAAAATAGTAAAAAAAAAAAAAAAACATCCAAAATAAAGAGACGCTATTGGCTAGCTGCAAGTTGTTGGCACGATTTGTTGATTTGTTGATAACGGAAAATTTAAATTTTAAACGCTTCCTAAACCCTAAACCTAAATAAATACGGAAGAACCTAAATACGAGATTGAAACGAGATATATACACCATTATTATATCACAGGTATCTCCTCCGGTACAAGAAAACTGACCGACCGTACACGCTACAAGCTAATCCGCCTACGATATCAATTCCAAGAGATCACATTTCGACACTCGAGGTGCAAAAAGCACTTCTGGCTGCGGGCCGTTGCGCAAGGATAGCGGCGTTTCGGGTGTGGTCCTGGCGAGATGGCCGGGCGATACGCTAACGACCGATCGTCACAGCCAAGCGCCTCTCTTTCTGCAACAGATGTTGATGAGACCGCTTGTGCAGGTGTAAAAAGGTAACTCAAAAAGAACAGCGAAAGTTCCGTGTGACCACACCATCGTACGCGTCACAAATTTTGAAGTATAATACGACTTGTAAACAACAAGTAAACAACGCAAAAGATGACGCTATTGGCCAATTGTAAATCGATTACAAGTTGTGTCGCGACAGAGAGAAAAATTACATATATGAGAGACTGGTTTAAGTTTTGACGAAATATTTTTTCTTTGGTACTTGATTTACCGTGTCTATTAGGTTTGGTTTAGTGAAAATAATAGAAAGGTAGATTTAAGATACGTATGTCTATTGTTACACTTTCAAAATAATATTTACGCTGGTATGTTATGTTTCAAACATAAAACGTGATCATAGAATATTTAAACGCGAATACGTGTATTGGATTCATGATCGTTAAAATTGATTAATATTTTCTGTCAAACAATGGAGACGCAGTTCACAAATGGACCAAGTCAGTCATTGCCATCAGGAGTATGTAAAAATTTCACTCGTTTAATTTTTATAGGGCGATATGTTCTTGTTTCGTGTAAATACGTATATATTTTCAAATAAATAAACCTGCGGGAATCTAATATGAATATACCGAATATTTGTAAGATTTACTTAATAAAAATTTAACGTCACTTAGGCTATATAAACAAGACTATTAACACACAAAAATGCTTCAATTAATCCAAAATTGGGTGTGGAAATTGTTGCCTCAATTCAAAAATTACTAATAGATTAGAATGATAAATTAAATTGTATGAGAATAGCGCTGCTGATGAGAAGTACCTTTAATTGCGTTTTTTTTTTTACAAAGACACAGATTTTCTCACAACTTCTTGTCACGCAGCCTCGAGTTTATTGCCTTCTCTGTTCACGGCTGTTTAAATCTGTGAGTGCATGTGGGATGCTGGAGTTAGTTTTGAAAGGCAATAAGCTTACGTATTAAAAAAAACGGATATACAACTCCCAGATCTCCCGAAAACTACCCAGTATATATAATGTTCGGACTTAACGATAATTTATGCCTTGTGCTGTAATGTGTGATTATTGGTGGAAGTTTTGCATTAAGTCCTCTAGGGTGCAAAATATTTATTTTGGTCTTCAAGATCAAAAAAAATTACGATTCTTCAGAAAACTAAAAAGTCAAAAACGTTATTCCTACTTTACTAATCGTAAGCTTTTTATATATTATTGGTATATCGATATTCTTTAGACTTAAAAAAAAGTTATTGATTTAAAGTAATTCACTCTGTAATTTTCATAAACACATTCTTTGCTTAAAATTTTAGCCGGATGTAAATCACTAATAGGATAGTAATAAACTGGACGAATAATTCGGATACCTGATAGTAACCGGATATCCGTTGCATCTCTAATAACAATTCAAAAGTTCAGCGGATATTTGAAAAGACTAAAAAAAAACTTTAAAGAAATCAAAACACATATTGCTTCTCGCTATCGGGGAAGTGGTTTCGCAAATAAAATTATTTTACTTCTCGACCTGTTTTTGCAACTATGCTAAAGTTAAATAATATAACTGCGGTGATTGACACCGAATTAACGTATTAGTTCTAATCTCGCTCATCAAAAGCGTGATTTGTCCAAATCAAGTATAATGTAATACCCACAATAATGTAATTCAATATAAAATCTATAAAATAATTTAAATCGCAACGGTCTTTATCAACATCCGATTCAGATTCATTTTGACTACTAGCCGCAACAGATTATGAGGAAAAAAAATCCCATTAATTTGTTTACCGATATGATAACACAAAAAACCGGTCTTCCGTCCGCCACATTGGATTGCTAATTAATCGAGTAAAAAGTGAGTAAGCAACTCGGCACCGACCAGGGGTCGGCAAAAGGAGAAACCCAGCGCGCTGCGATCTAATTTGAATGAGACGCCGTCCGGTCCGTCGGACATAACGAGATATCATTTTCATAATTCTCCCGCGACCGAGAGAAGATTGAATTTGGACGTCCGGTCGAATTGAAAGAAGATCATTTAGGAGCGGGAAACACGTTTGAGGCTGCGCTTTCGGACTTCGCAAACGTTGCGAATCATTACGCGCGGTAATGCCGAAAACGAACGCCTATCCATCTTCGGTCGGAATATAACCAGCAAAAAGAATAATCTTGACTTGCGATGAAACAGAATCGAAGCGACCTTCGAGCAGATTCATCACGTTTCTTTTCTAAAGTCGCATGTGTAAGAAGTGCCCGGCTGGTGGTGAATATTTCAGTGATATCGAGTGCGAGAGTGAAGGCGCGGTTGGTTGACTGACCCCGGGCGAGGCACGCGAGCGGCGCCGGCGTTACGGTTCAAAACGAAAGGTCTCCTCCGTGGAGGAAATCGGACATCCACGGAGCAATATCGAGTATCGGCCGAAATGGCGAGGGTCCCCACGGAGGACGGTGACCCTAGCCCTGGTGCTGGCCCCGCAGGCGAGCGTCCCGGAGACGGCTCGATGAGACGTAACATGCTCGGATAGCGGAGCGCGGTCCCCGCTCATAGATGAGATCGCAGCTTTACAAATTTCAGAACAGATCGCCGTTGTGAGATACGCAGCGTGTAATTGAGGAATCATCGCGTTGTTTATTCAAAAACCACTACAATCTACTACAAGATAATTAATTACTTTTATACGGCTATTTAAATTATTACTCTCCGTGCAAATATCGCTACTTGATTACTCGTCAAAACTATGATTAAATTGAACGCGTATTGCTTATTATAAGATACATTGATTGCACTGAGTAATTTTATATTTACATAGATAGATATCTAATGATCTATCATCAATAAAGAATCTCATATTAGATACATCAATTACGCAGAACATAATTGGAAGGTTCAATACAATATAATAATAACAGTAACACATAAATCGAACTGTAATGACTGCCTCATGATAAGTACATTAAACATCTGCTTCTATTTACAATAAGAATTACTTTCACTAGAAGATAATCAATCCTGAAATGCAATTACATTTATAGTATTGATGTGATTCTCGTGTCTCAGCTTTTAACTATTACTAAAAAAAGCAGCTAGGAAACTGTTTACCTTACACGAATCTTAAAATCCACAAGGCAATTAAAGCGATCTTATTAATTGTATTTTTATGAGTTCGTACACTAATTTACAATATTCCCATGGGTTTTTTTTAAAGGTTAATAAATATGAATACATTTTGTAGGTATGTGATGCGGATTACATAGCACAAATATAAGCAGGCACGTGCATATACTAGAGTTCGAATAATCGTTAAAATTTGAAGCTACTTCTTCTAATAAAAAATATACCCAAGCTGTTACTGTAAAAAACCTTTTGTGAAATGCATTACTGCTAGATAACAGAATGTGAATATAATTTATTCATTAATTGTAAATTTAGATCTAAAATGAACATGGAGTGAAGGCACACACAAAGATAGTGACAAAAAGAAACAGTTTAAAAAAAATAATTAGCATAGCCGGGTAGGCCAAAAGATAAGACAAGTGAAAATACACTGGGCAATGAACTCTGTGAGGCAAACAAACTTTGATGCAACAGCATCCGTCACACAATATAAAGACGCGATTACTACAGAGAGTACACGGCACAGGTCAAATTTTCAACCACTTTGCCATCCAGTCAAATACAGTTATAAAGTTTTTAACAATAAGAACGGACCATCGACTGGTGAGATCGATAATTTTTCACATCACGTTTTTCTAACGTGCCGTATTCATAATGTTAACGCAAATGTAGAATCTATACCGATCTATTTTTAAGTACATATCTGTATATGGTTTTGCCGTACAGACTCTTCAAGACAGAAAAAATAACATAACCTCACTTTAATATTTAATCAATCATACCTGGTACGACACGCGCTGGATCTATTTTAATAGCAACGGAAACATTTTACCTTGAAACTTAAAAACGGTATGAAAAATTACTTATAAAAGATTTATGTGTTCTTTATCAGACGCAACGTTTAGAATTTTTTTGTTTTTGTCTTACGCCCGGTTCTTGAAAAAATTAATTACGAAAACAACATTTGACAACATTTAATAAAAAAAGAATATCCGCATTTCTAATACATGAAAGCTCCTCCCTATGACTTGGGCGCGAGAGTTTTCGACGATTTAACATTCCACACAATTTTTTCGACAGTGTTAATGTCAATAACGCTAGATTATTTTATTTGAGACTATGAGACTAACAATCCACGAGCTTCGATGTTTAACTCGGAAGATTGACTGCATTTTTTTCTAAAGTTATAAAAATTCCATAGCTCTTATTGAAAACCCATTAACACATATGCAACACGTATCTGCAGAAAATTTGGCACCAACAATAGTAAAATAATAATTTTAAAAATCAGTATTAGATTTGAAATACATTTTTTTTTTTTGAATTGCAAATTCAATTTCCAGCTGAAACAAACTGTCAGATGTAGACGTGGTCTATAGCAATAAAATGTTAACGAATGAGAGTAAATGGCGAGGCAGATTGCTCTTACATCAAAATAATGGCGAATGTATAGATTTAGAAAGGTCACGAGTGGCGATTCCGTAAGACGCAAAAAAACTTACGATTTACTATTGTTGGTATTAAGTATATTAGGCCATTGCTCATTTATATTTGGTGCAATTAAGTTTTATGTACAAAAACAACGTTTGCTGTTTATTAAATATCCCTTTTTGGGTTGAAGTTCAAAACAATGCACCGAAAGCAAATGTCTCAATATCTTAAAGATTTTTTATCAAATATACTTTCGTAAGATACTTTTATTTATTTTAACTTCGTGAAAATATAAGAAAACGCTAATATTTCTCAGCGTTTACTCAATATTTTAAACAAAATTTAAAAAAATGTAATAACCACTGAAAATACTTCAGTTTTTGTTTGTTTATTTACGCTTAAAAATGTTATCATAAAAGAGTACGCAGATGGCAATAAATAAATCATATAAAAATGTAATTATCCTTGGAATATTCTGATTGAGCCAATTTTAATATTAGGTAGACAATATTATTTACAGACGTGACGTCTACAGAAGCTTAGCATACCTGAGATCAAATAGGTATAATAATTTAAAAAGAAAAAAACGCCTATTTATCTCAAATAGTCCACGTCTCGGGTGATGGTAATATATGCGTGTTTTTGCGATTAGACAATAATAAAAAGACTTGCGGAAAATTACGGCAGCAATTCAGTAATAAAGCAATTTGGAAGCACAACAATGGGTCGAGTGTGTGGTGAGCCGGCGGACGTGCTCGGGCCCCGCCGAAACCGAAAGTCGCCTAAAAGAGTAAACGACACATTTACCTCGCGGCCATTATATGCAGATGCGAGATAAACGCCCGTGAGAAGCCGAATTCCTCGCGGCCACGAGAGACAATAAGGACGGTTGCTCAATCCGGGGGAGAAAACATTTCGCGAGAGAAAGGTACTAACTTTATTATGCTTTTATCCATACGGCCTTACTATATAAACTGTAGCATCGGCAGCTGATCGGCGCACAACGCGATGCGATACAATTTTCGAAATTATTATTTTTTATATTGCCCCTGCGTAAAGTCGTCATTTAGTATTTTTTTTTATATTTAAAAGACTCCTTTAAGCGCCCTTCTCGATGGATGTCATTTTACAGGTGATGAGCGCTACTCTCAATATTTTTTGTATGATAAATCGTGAACGGCAAAAACGATCGTTACGCAAGATATGACAAAAGTTTTGTAATCGAGCTCGGCTGAGGTAAGATTATTTTAATGGGCATAGCTAATGATTTGGTTTAACATATAAACACGGACACAAAATTACAGTCTTTTTAACTACAAATATATTATTTTTATTGTTAAAAGTTCCGGGGTTCGCTCGTTCGATGCGATGGTAGGCAACAGAGATAAGTTGGCAGCGTTTCTCTGTGGTCCGGCACAGCGAACTTATTTTGCGAAAACGAAAGTCCAACACGTCAAATGGCAGAATGGCTCTCACACTAGAAACAATGCGAACAATACCGGCCGCCATTAATCACGCCAAAAGTACGAGATCGACCAAACCGCAAACGAAACTAAAAGCCGACCGCGCCAATGCACGGGACGATCGGTGACGGATCATTTGAGGCCAAACGACCCAAAATATCGGCCGGAACATGACGTCGCCGACGATATAATCTTTAATGCACCAATTGTGCATTGCAATCGACCTTTTTACTGTCAATATTGAAAGCACTTTCTTGAATTTTCGGTTCACTTTCTTAATTCACGGTTCATCCTGTAGCATACATTGTCATATTATTTTATTTACTACTGGAACTAAGCAAAACTTATATACTACCTACATCAAAAAAATAATTAATATAAACAAAAAATAAGTAAATCTAAAAGTATCATTGCACTTTAGTAGAATATTCTTATAACAATATAAGATATAAAATGTATAAATATATTACACAGCACAACTATGTTTTAATGGGAAATTAATTACTTCCATCATTTGTTAGAAATCTGTATACGCAGAATCTAAAAAAAAGGACTATAGTGTTGAGTCATTGTTAGACTTAAATTACATTTTTACAAATTCTGGTAATGATCCTGCTGGGCCTTTGCACAGGGTAATAGAAACTAATGTTTAATTCACCAATTTTTAGTTCTGATTCTCAGGTTCCATATTTACACTAGCAAGCACACATATGGGTTGCACTACCACTAGGCAACGAGACATGATTTAGTACAAATCATAAGCATCTAAAGGTTGCTTCCAAAACATGTTACGAAGGCAGTTCAAAAGAAAATTAACGATGCATTCCCCAATAGAATGTCAGTCATTGGTAATTATTAAAATCCTCAAATACAAAAGTTCATTTTACAAAAACCTTAAAAATTTCGAATTTCTGTAGTTATTCAATGCATGAAAGTAATTATTTATTTAAATATTTCCTTTTTATTAAATATATTTAGATCCAACTACATGGAAAAGAATACCTAAACCTTTGTGTTATGTTATTGGGATATTATTTTACAGTATTATTTAATAGATTAAGTGCAATGTATTCTAAAATAGTCACAAACAGAAAGCAATAAATTTAGCATCATAATACACAAATGTTTTTTTTTTTAATATGAAAATTACTCACATCTGCAAAGTTCAGGCGGTTGGCATTTTTCCGGAATTCCGTCATGGCATAACGCTCCTTCATTTTTCGCACTCTTTTACCTCCTCTTCTCTTACGACTCTGTTCAATTGGCTTTGGAAGCGGTTTAACAAATTTGACTGGAGGTGGTTCCTAAAACAAAACGAATTGATTAAGTATAGGAAAGATTTACTTCACATTTAATTTCATATATATGTATGTAATTGAAAAAGCCTACCTGTAATTTGTCTAGTTTCTTTTCAATCTCTTCTCTCAACTGCCTGCCGATTCTTCCATCAACACTTTCATGGCAAGCATCAACTCTTGCCGCTAAAGTTGCTTTGGTAGAAACAAGTCTGGCTGCTTTTCGACGAAGCTCCTAAAAATTAATAACATGTTTAAATCAAGTTATCAATAAGCAGTCACTAATGAAAATATGATTTTTATAGTAATACTCACAGGTAAAGTATCTTGTACAATTTCTGAATAATATATAAATCCAGTATGAGGAAGTGTTGCTACTTTAGAAAATCCAGAAAGTGTTTTTTTCTGTTGGCCAAGGGATAATACGTTACAAGCAGGCATTTTTGATAATTTGGTCAATCCACCAGCCACCCCCATCATTTTGGCAGCAGTTGACGCCCCTATCAAACAATTAAACAAATAATTTTAAAAAAACCATAAAAGAAATATATACTTTAATACAGATAAGTATTATATAACAAAAGAAGTTATTAAAATAACCTACCAACAATGGTAGATAAGTTTGGTGCTATATATGTCATTCTGCTTTCTACAAACTCAAAAATCTTCTGTTTGTTATTATTTAATTCAACTGCCATGTCACATGCTTCATCGATTTCTTGTTTTTCTGCCTCTGTTAATAACTGCCTGAAAATGATAATTATTTTTTGTATATTAATCTTTATGTCACAAAATCAAACTGTCTCATAAAATAATTATCTAATATTACCCTTGAGTGGTAGATGCAGTAACGGAGACTACCATTATTGTCGCTTGTGTCAAAAAACTAAGCAGCGTCTCATTGTTTTTGGCTTGATCCAAGTCATTTCCAAGTTCCTTTACAGTACGAACATACTCTAAAGGTACTAGTACTAATGACTCGAGTTCTGGGAACCGCTTTTGGTATTTATCGCGAACAAACCTATGAATAATTGCTGAAAAATATTTTTATTAAATTTTAGAAAAACAAATCTACTCGTAATTCAATAAAAAATTCACATTATTTTTTTGCGTTCATGGCCAGCTAGAAATCAGAGGTATCATTGTGATTTATCACCACGTGCCACCTCGCTTTTAAGGTACCTTTACGAGACTTCTAACATTTATGATTGAGACAGTAAGAGTTTGACAATGCTCCTTTCTGACGATAAGCTCTCATTGTATCAGTGATGAATATCAGAAATCTTGTTGAACCATTGGTTTTGTTTATATTTATAGAACTATTTCATTATGAGATTGTGAAATAAATACAAGTGAATCTTTGTAACTCACATACTTTTAAGCAAAAATTACAAATATTTTTTATTGATTTCACCGCTTACTACCATTTGAAATAAAGATCAATATATCACTTTTAATTTAATAATATATTTTTGAATAAGAAAAAGCATACTTATTTCTGCATCCACATCCGCTGCAATATTATTAGCTTCAACAATTAGCTGGTACTCAGGGTCTGATTCTATCAAGCCAATAATGCCTGATGATTTTGGTTTCCTATCAAAGTTTTCTCCGATCTGCTTGACAACCTAAAATATTAACAAACAAAAAAAGAGATCACAACTATTACATATTTAGTCTTACTTCTATACTATTTCTTTAACTTTAGTAAAACTTTATGAATAACCAACGATGAAAAAAATAAAAAATCATAATGAATGATGCAGCAATATTTAATTATTATTTCAATAAATGAAAAGACTCACTGTTTGCAAACGATCTGAATCTCGTAATTTTGCAAGTTCTCGAATGGATACATTCTTGATGTCCTCGTCCATAGGAATGACGGTCGAGGATCCGAAGAGCTGTTTTTTGTCTTCATGTTTTGTGTTTGTCTTCGATTCTATTAAAGTTTCTAGTTCATCATTATCATTTTCTTCTAAATCTGCCAATAATTCATCGGCTAAAGACATCTTAACTTTTTGGTTAAGATGTAAGAAAATACGATTTATATGGCCCTATACAAATTAGCTTTGAAGAACGAAGTAAGCTATTTAATGTGCGTGAAATAAACCTTACATATAACTAATGTTATATCTTTTATATTTTAAGTGAAACGATAAATATAAACATAACGTTCAATAAACGTCAAAAATCGTGTCGAGTTTATGGTTTCTTTTCTTATGTACTTTCTTATGGAGTTTGTTCGGCCCAGAGACAATGTTACAAAATTGATTATAGTAATATTCAGTTTATAGAAGTTTACAAAGTTTCAAATATTTTATCAATGGATTTTTTTCTTTTAAGCAATTTTTTATGTTAATTTTTAATATTACATAACAATTATTTTTGAAATTTTAAAATGTTACAATAAATTTAAAAAAGTACTTTTCGAGAATTTAATTTAGTTGATAATTTTAAAATTGTGAATGCATGCTCTGCTACAAAAAATCAAAGTTTCAAAGCAACGCTAAGATGACAAAAAATACGTCAATTTCATCTGATCTTGCAGGTCAAATTCTTTGCGAAAAAATATTGACTCAAAAAAACTTAAAATTTTAAACTAACTTTCGTAAAAAAAACCTTAATTACATTATTTGTTACATTTTTAATGTTTATTGGTGCAACTATTGATATTTTCACAGCTTCTATTAAAATACATTCAGTATTTTTTACAAATGTTGTAATAATAAGATAAGATATTAATTGTTTTGTATCGGCTTTGATATCAAATGTTGCAAAAGCTTTATCTTTGTGAGACACCGAACCATAAATCCTAAAAGCTACATTTGAGTTACTCATATGTATTCTGTGGATTACTTTGAAGTTTGATATTTCTGGTTTTGTGTCTCTGCACGAGGTATATTTATATGCAGAGAGAAACTTGAATGTGTCCTGTGAGTGACACCTCTGGATTACCGTTGTGGGGCTGAAGTCTGAAGTTATTTGTTAAATTGTATCTTCTTTTATAAATCATATTAATATGGCATTAAATCCTGCTTACGAAGATATCGGCAGAGGATTTGTGCAGCAGTACTATGCGTTGTTTGATGATCCGGGGCAAAGACAATCTCTTGCCAATTTGTACAATGTATGTGGTTGAATATTATTTTTATTGACAAGTCTTTAAAAGTACAAGCTATTTTTATTTTTGTTTCCTGTCGTTGTAGGTGGAAAAGTCGTTCATGACGTTTGAAGGGCAACAGCTACAAGGATCTGCCAAAATTATGGATAAACTAAATGTAAGGTACCTTTCTTAAATCACAATTTCATGATAACTACTTAACCTCTAAATATTATAATTTTAATTTTCAGAGCTTAACTTTTCAAAAAATAAATAGAATGATTACTGCAGTAGATTCACAACCAATGTTTGACGGTGGAGTTTTAATAAATGTACTTGGGAGATTGCAGGTGTGTTCACTTTTATAATTTATTTTTATGCTTTAATATCTACCTATATATTGCAAGTTTTATCAAATTACTACTCATAAATATTTGTTTTCTCAGTTACCACTTGCACTTAAGTGGAAATTTGCAAATTATAATAATCAAACGTTGTACAAATTGTATCTTCAATAATACACCCAAAAGTTTATTATCTTCTATGACCATTTAAAAATCATATTAAGTGTACACCTGTTTAATAAATGTGTCTGAAGAATACTTGTCTTAATGTTCTTGGGAATTGGATATGTGTGTGATGATGATTTGATGGCACACATGAACCCATTTCTTAAGATTGACAATATGAACTCCTGTGAAACCCAAAAATCACATTTACATGTCTTTTGTGTTAGCCATTTTTTTATGTATACAAAAAATAGTCTTACTTTATGCAACTGCTCATCAGCAGTAAGCTTTAAGTCATTGAAGTAAAATACAATTGCCTTATAATCAAGTAACTTTATTATCATACCATAGAGTTACGTGTTAAATAACTCCTATAATGTTTATTTTTAAATATAAATCTTAAATATAATAATTTATTATTTATCTTGTATGGCTCAAAATCTGGTAATTTAGTTTCATTGTACCTGCATTATTGATTTTTATCATTGAAATAATTTGTGATGTTAGACAGATGATGATCAGCCCCATGCCTACATTCAGACGTTTGTCCTGAAACCAATAGGAAATTCTTTCTATGTGCAACATGACACCTTCAGACTTGCTCTTCATGACAGTTTTTAATGGTTGGCTGAATAGTTGTTTTCCCTTGCAAGCGTCTACAAACTGTAAGAGCACCAAATTCTGCATATTTTCTTGTCATGTTTATTAGTTTGATTCTTATATTTAATTTTTTTATAGTATTTACAAAATCTTAATTTCTAGAAAATGTCAAAATTTTCTTTACAACTATAGATTGATTTAGATGTGTTTCACTAACAAAAACTATTTATTGTTACCTATAGAGCATGTGGTACAACAAAATATTTATATTTACAGATAGCTGGAGGTAATGTACATGAGTTTACGCAATTGTTTATTCTGAAGCCATTAGAGGAGTCATGTTTCCTCAATCACAAGATCTTCCATCTAATCGACCTTCTTCAAATGGAAAAAATCAATATCAAGAAAGTCCAAAAAAAATGCTTAAAGTGATCAACTAATTATCTGCCTACTACGAATTCATCTGAAAGTACGCTCAAGTAACAAACCAATAGTTTTTCAAGCTGTTCGGCGTGAAGATTTCTGTTGAGCTCTTGTTAATTTTTGACTATGGAGAATATGTCCCCGTTATATCCATCAATTTAAAGACATGTGTGATTAGAATTAAATTTTTTTTTTTTTTTGTAATTTGATAGTATGAAATTGTCTTGTTTATGTTCAAAAATTATAATTAAATAATAAGTATTGAAAATAAAATAAAATACTTGAGTGATTTTTCCACGTGTTCATTTTTATTGGTGACTGGTTTCACCAACCTTTCACGTTGGTATTACCAAACTGATAATGCTAACAAAAGGTTGGCGAAACTGGTCACTAATTAAAATTAACATGTGGAAAAGTCACCAAAATATTTTATTTTATTTAAAATATTAATATGGAATTCCACCAAGTACTCTGTCAAATATATTGATTATTTAAATAATAAGTAACATTTCTAATCCTCATTGAATATTGAAAGCCTTATAACAAGACACCACTGGTAATCCTATTGCTTAAATGTTAAGTAGTTTTAAACTTATGTTAAGTTTTTTTAAATCTATATCTACACATTTTGTTATTGACATGTCGCCATCAGAGGAATGTGTGGATTATTAAATATTGTTTTATACACAATATTACTCAATAAATTGCATTTAATTATTTTTACAGTTAAAATGTTTCTGTATAAATTCTACATTTGTCTTTATAATGCTAAGTTTGAAAACTCTGTAAAACTCATTGCTTAGTTTCATCTTGCTTCTGAGGTCATGATTTAATATTATAATCCTACTTTCCTGGCCCCAGTCCAGCCATTACCATAATTTGACATTATTTCTTTAACAAATTAATTTGTGGGATATAATACATATTAAATAAAGTATTTTTAAACAACCTTTTTTTATTGAGACTAATTCATCTAAAATTCCTTAAAATGCTAAGTCGCAACCTCCGAACAGCCAATCATTGAAAACATTTTCGTATTTTATTGTGATAGTCTGACTTATTTTTAATACATCATACTTAAAATGACATTATTGAATGTTAATACGTATCGTATGTCCAAAAAACACCTACCATGTTCTGTTGACAATAGCTTGGTGTCTCCATAAAGTGTGATCTATAAGCAGCATGGCTGGGTTGAATAGTAATCTTTGATGTACTGTACGCTATCAGTTCTGATATCTAGCTGAAGAAGATTTTTTCTTAGTCAGTTATGTTAAGGGGTTGTCTATATGGAAAGTTATTTAAAAAGAAATATGCAAATGAAATACTAGAAAGAATATTACTGATATATTTTTTAACTGACTTCTTTTAAATTCATATATTTTCAGCTGAATAAGTACTATCACATTTGATGTAGTGATAATTTGAAAGAAGATCTGGAATAAAAATATCAAATAAAGGACCCTATCAACTAATCAGTCGCTTCTTACTTGCCTAGGTCTTAAAGGCGAATGTTAACAAGCTTGCGCACATATTATGTATTAGTAGTGTTTTAAACTATGAGATAAACTAATATTTTTAATAAACTTTTTAGTTATTCTTGGTAGATTTTAAGAACTGAAAATAATCATGTTTTCTTTTTGCCCAAGAGGAATATTTGTAATTTATTGCCTAAGTTTTTAGGTGTTGTGGACCACTTCAAATTTACTTAACACCACAGACTAAAAAAAACTCAACTTTTATTACACAATAATCTTTTAAGAGATTTTATACCAAAATTTATAGAAAAATAAAAAAAGTATTTACTACAAATCTCAGACTAAATCAATTATAAAAATAAAGTAGCAAGCCACATGTGGCACACATGCTAAGTTGAACTGTGTATTTCTAAAATACTCTTCTGATGTTATAATAAAACAAAGACTATTGACTTGAAGTCAGGATTTGCATAATCCAATCTACATTCAAAACTTAAAATGCAGTTTATTTATTCACTACGCTAAATAATAAAATACAAGATTTCAAATTGAGGCATGTGTTTTTTTTTTGTTTTACTGTTCAAAGTTTTTGCAGTTTTACGATTAAATAGGTTTGTTTTATATTTTAAATTTAAATAAAAGTCAAACTAGAACATATGGGTTTTAATAAATATGTCAAAAATGAGGACAAAGACAATCATAGCAAAATAACAGGTACATTTCAACCGTTGCGAATCCTACTGAACATGTTCACATTTTGATCTACTCTTTTCTACAAATTTCTTGTATTTGCTTTAGTCACAACTTTTAAGTAGACAATATTATACTAACATTTAATTAAATAATGTTAAAAGTAGTTAGTGTTTAATTGCAAAAGCGCATATAAGCGATAATACAATTAAATCATCAGTGATACATTGTCAATACAATACAATATGTCAAGTCTATAAAATTGGCGATAAATGATCAATTAGTAAAGAAGACAAACGATTGTAAAGAAGACTTACGATATAATTATGTATCTTGGGAGATCTACTTACGTGAATATTAGGAAACAAGAACCACAAAAAAATATCTTATGATGGCTCAATTGACATAATGATAATAGTAAAAAAATATTATGACATGCGGTTCCAATTCTTTATGTTCAGCTTCATCAATCTTGTCACAGCACGAGAACAAAATACCACACGAAATAATGTCAATTAGATGAGTATTTTTTCATTAACAATTAAAGCAAATGTTTAAAAAGGCTTTAAATTATACATAATGAGTACTGTCATATTACACAACAAATTTTTGACTAGAACTGTAGAATAAATTGACAATAATACAAAAACCTCATTAAATTTTAAATACTCAGCATTTATAAATATATATTTTATATGGTACACATACTTCATTGTAAGTACTTGCTTCAAAAATATTTAACAATTCAAACTCATATTTGTATGATGAAAAAAATTAACCATAATTTTAAAAATTAATCATTATTTAAACTAATTATTAAAATAACTCCATAGTGACAATGTAACACTGATTTAAGATAAATTCACGAAACTAACCAACTAACACGCATCAGTCATAATGTATTAGAGACAAGTAGTAGCAAATAAGTGTGCTGTTTAGAAAAGAGTTTGACAAAATTAAGGAGCGCCCTTCTTAGGGCGAAGTGTTCTAGCAGCAGGAATGGCCATACTGCGTAAAGACCGCATGGCCATTGCTCGGTTAAAGTGACGCTGCATCTTGTGCTCCTCTGCCTCGGTACCACCATCCACAGATGACAAAATCACAAGAAGCACTCCCATTACCTAAACAAAAAGAATCATATCAATATCCAGTATTTTTCCTAGGAGAATGCAGTTCTATACATTTCAAAACACTGCATTGAGCAAACTATGCTTAAAAATATATGGTTTAAAGGCCTGACCTGTCTTAACAAAAGCATCAATTTGAATAAGCAGTTTTATAATACATAACAACGAGACCCAGCTTTATCTGGCTATAATTAATTAAATTCTATTTTAAGTTGTCTCTTTAACATGTATATCTCCAAGCAAAGGATAAAAAAGAAAACTAACAGGGCGTAATTATGCTGTGAAAGAAAACCTGATAGCACTTCTCCCTAAATCAAAAGGGGAATCTAGATTTTAGGGTACCAAATCAAAAAAATAATAACTTACTAAACATATGATGATGATCAAAGTGTATACATGGATAGTGGCTTCAGGTATACTATCGATCTCTCGCAGTGCCACCAGGGCAGGTTCAAAATCAGGTCTCAAGTCAAGGGCATGGCGTAGGTGAAGCGCAGCCTCTTGGTAATGACCATAGGCCTTGAAGATTTCTCCAAGAGTGAAATACTGCTGCCAGGCACTACGGTCTGGAGGTTGAACCTCCAAAGAGCGTCTTGTCAGATAAATGGCATCATCTAAGTATTGTAAAGTAAACAATACTCTTGCCAAATTTAATAGCACCTAAAAGTTTTATGAATATAATATTTTTCATGTTAATCTACTTCATATAAAGCGGTCGAATCACAATGGTCAAGATAATAATAAAAAATAATTTAAATTCACTATTTACAATTTAAAAATAATTAATGTTTAAGAAAATACATTAATAGACCATTTTACCTCAGCATTGTGTGGAGACACAGCTAATGCCCTACGGAAACACTCTATAGACTGCCGTGTGTCACCCTTTATGCGCCAGAAGTTTCCAATCTGGTTATAGAGCTGTACAGATTTAGGCTTTTCACGTTTAGCTTTTTTGAGGCGTCTTTCCAATGCATTGACATCAAAATCAGTGGCCGTTCCTCCATTTTTATAATTCTTCCTTTTAGTAAAAATAAGTGCAACCTAAAATAAAGTATTGAATAAATAAAGTAATATAAAAGGTTATAAATTTATTTTCTTGACTCAAGTCAATAATAATAGCAATAAGAAATATGTATGCATACCTGAGGTTCTGGAACATTAGGATGCCGATGTCTTCTTGCTACTCCAACAAGATTATCATAGTAAGTAAAATTTACAGCTTTTCCACAATCCAGAAATTCATCATCTACAGTATCAGCTTGGGATTCATCGTTTGATAGTGATTCATAATGTTCACTTTGCTCAAAAGATGATCTGTAAATTTAATTTTAAAAAATACTTCATTTCATATTACGAAGGTATATTTTATTGTTAATTTTTGTGTAAAAGTATGAATGAATAAAATGTATTACTAAAAATATGGAAGTTACACTAAATAATGAATCGACTAATGAAAAAAATCCTACGTGTTCTGGTAGTTTCTCTGGTGCTCCAATAGTTGACATTCAGTACAAAACAAATCATAGCCTTGCTTTGTCCAAGTTTGTCCAAATAAAACTGTAGACGTTATAATATTAAAAATTGGATCGTCTTCCATAACTCGCTGTCCTTCGATACCATCCATGACAACCTAAATAAACATTATCATAAAATTATGTGCATTGATAGAATCTGTAACATTGAGATGAATTTTTGTAATATTGAGAGAGCTCACTTGTCTGAACGGAGAAGCTTCCATAATTTTTCCTTCTTCCGCGTTCAGTTTCCATAATGTAGAAGTTCTCGAGTTAGTAGCGATGATGTTGAACGATAAAATATAAACAGCAAGACAAGTTAAATACGGCGCCTCTCCCATAGTGACAGCGGGGTATGTACGCGAGAAGATTCACATCAATATAAATGAGATATTCTTTAACATTCAGTTGAATAATATTCACTGGAAACAGATCTTTGAGATAACAAAACGATATAGAGCCTCTATAACATATTTTCCAACAATGTTTTGAATACTTTGACAAATATCACAACGCGAACCTTCCGTATTTTATTACGGTGCCATCTGTCAATAGATTTTTGCGACATTCATATCTCACTTTTTTTTTATATTAGCCATAAAGAAAAATAAAATGCAAATTTTTGATATACAGTAATTATTTTTGATGTATAATAATAAGCAATATATTTTTCTTAAAATTGGCATGATAAAATATTTTTTATTAAAATATGTATTTTTTTAAATTATGCCTTGCTGCTTTAAAAGTTTACAAGCAACACTTAAAGTAAATGTCAAGTGTCAATTTACTGCCATAGTAATATTTTTACACCCCGGTAAATTATGAAGAATTTGTTTAATTAATTGAAAATGAAATACTTCTCAAAAATATTTCAACCTCTTGTGCTCACTCCTAAAAATGCAAAAATTAAAAATCAAGATATTACATCAAAAAGCCAAAGGGTAAAATAAATGTAAATAACCTTATATGTGTAAAAACTTTTCTGTATTAGCTACTTACCTAATTTTAACTTTCAGTTAATGATGGAGTTGGGAATAACCAGACCAACTAAGAGCACTGGCCTCTTTGTTTATCTCCCACTAGGTATGAGATCTATAGAGAAACTTACTAACATAATACATGAAAAGTTGGATACAATTGGAGCTCAGAGAGTAATATTACCGACACTGGCATCTGAAGAACTATGGGTAAAAAGTGGTAGACTTGAAACTGGAGGACCAGAGCTAATGAAATTAAGAGATAGACATGGCAGAAACTATATACTAAGTCCTGTAAGTTTTATTTTATAACAAAGAAGAAAACAAGTATTGTCACTTTTTTTTTTCTAATTTTCTAAATAATTGTTTTTTTTAGACCCACGAAGAGCTCATAACTGACCTTATTGCATCGATTTCTCCAGTGTCTTTGAAGAAATTACCATTGAGACTATACCAGGTAAATACACAACTATAGTTAAATATCTATATTGCTTTAATAATTATATTTTTTTATAAAATCACAGCCTACTTGCAATTTTCGCATTGTATTATAGATTGGCAATAAATTTCGAGATGAAATGAGACCCAGGTACGGAGTCATCAGATCAAGAGAATTTCTTATGAAAGATTTATACACATTTGATAAAGATACAAAATCAGCCACTGATACCTACAATTTAGTAAATAATGTTTATGATGAAATATTTTCAACAATTGGGATAGATTATGTTAAAGGTACTTATTTCATTACATTATATGATTCATCTAAAAAAAATTAAGTATATGTATAAAATTATGCCTAATAAAGACTTTTATTTTACTTGTAAAATTACACTATTTTTTGATCATTTACCAGTCATAGAAAATGTTACAATATCAATATCACTAATTAACTTTATTGTTTACTATTAAAACTGTTCATTTAAATTTTAGTTGAAGGTGCAACTGGAATGATCGGTGGTTCTATTTCCCACGAGTATCATTTTCCTGCATCAATTGGAGAAGATCAACTATTAGAATGCAAGTCATGCAAGCATAAAATAGCAAGTGAATTATTGAGTGCCCAAGCTGAAACTGATAACTCTTCTTTGAAATGCCTCAAATGTGGAAAGAATGGATTTCACAAAACTATGGGAATAGAAGTATTAATCATTTTAGAGAATTAAAACAAAAATTTTGTTTCTGCCCAATCTGCAATTTAGGTCCTATTTAGATAAGCCTTAGATATTATGGTGTTAAAAATCTTACAAACTGTTTGGATGTGTGTGAAAATGAATATCAATTATATACTATCAACAAACTGAATGATTTATATGTCAATTGCTTAACCATGAATTCTTGGATCTAATTTTAGGTAGGTCATACATTTCTCTTGGGTACAAAATACTCGGGCGCATTAGGTGCTCAATCTGTAAGCGAAGGGCCACTTCACATGGGGTGCTATGGTATTGGTATATCAAGATTGCTAGGCGCTTCTTTAGAAGTACTCTCTACTGAAACTGAATTAAGATGGCCCTCATTCTTGGCCCCTTATAGTGTGTGTATCATTGGACCTAAGGTCAGAGAAAAATTATATGAACACTAGTTTTTTTTATTTTTATTTCCATTTTTTATTCAAATATTTGTGCATTTCAGGAAGGGTCCAAAGAAGAGAAAACTTCAAGCCACCAAGTTGAAAAAATATACAAAAGACTTAACAATATTTCATCTATAAAAGGAGATATTATAATTGACGATAGATCATTCATGACCATTGGCAAAAGAATTTTAGAATCCAAGAGGTAAATATGTATTTTTCTTTATATTATTAACATTATATACTATTGTTATATACCATATGATTTTTGATACTATTTTTAATTTTAGAATGGGATATCCATACATAGTAGTTGTTGGTCAAAAAGCTGCAATGGAAAACCCAAAATACGAAATATTGGATCTTAACAATGATGAAGTCTGTGATCTGAATGAAGAAGGACTTGTTGAAAAAATTCAAAGTTCCAGATATAGCTACAAACTTGAAATCTGTAGCTACTAATTAAAACTTTGTTTTTTTGTTTATATGTGGTACTAGAAGTTCAAATTCACCAGATTCCCAACTCCAATTTACAGATACACTTTACAATGTAACAGTATAAATAATAAAGTATTGATACAGAAATTGTTTTAAGTCATTTTATTTTAATTATTACTTATGGAATATTTTTGTATTCACACCCTTATTTTAAAAAAATATCCTAAAATTTTATGACTATTCACTCTTTGTTTTTGTGGAGTCCTCTTTGAAATGAAGGAATATAAATGAAAATATAAACACACCTAACATCATAGAGAATGAACTGACGTAGTAAGGATAGGCACTGGGAATAAACCGCTCGTATTGTGTGTGCTCAAGAGGCCGGACAGACACCTGGAAGTTATTTAAAAAAATAAATAAATCTTATAAAAATATGCAGATGTATAATTTTCATTAAATTTGTTATGAAGTTTACCTGAGTACTGCTGAAAAGATGGGTGTAACCAATTCTGTCATAATCCACTTTGAACTGATAAACCCCATACACATCAGGGATCTTAAACTTAGCTTCGTAGATTCCACTCGGCATTCTCTTCAGCGTAGTTCGGACAAATGGATCGATTCGGACAAATTCAAGCTGGACATCAGTCGCATCGAATGGTACCCAGTTTCCATTGAACAATTTCTCAATTTCAATAGAATAGATCTGTAACATGATAAAATCTCAAATTGAAATGTTATATGCAAGATATTGAATTTAAGGTTATCTATTTAAACATTAAATTAAAAAGAATCAACAAATAATGAATAGCTTAATGGTGAGGAGATCTACTCCTAGCTATTTGACTATTCATATTTATTGATAAAATATGAAGTATAATATTACAAAATGAAACAAATTTATCATTAATGAAAAATCCCTAACATCGCCATGAAAAAAATGAATAAATTGAAAAATTTATGCTTGATTCGATTATCTAAAAAGCATATTTCCTATAGACCTGTATGTGTTAAAATGAAGATTTATTCAATATTTAACAATAATCATAGGTCAAAATGTCAGATATAATATAACATGAATTTAATCTAAGGTTGTTCATATATTTCACTACACAAAATATATATTTAATATTAAAAATAAAAAGATATTATAATGATGGTACATACAACAGTCTCCATAATAGTGTAAGCAGACGGAGCCTGGGTTTCTCCTTCCTTGTGGTGACGCACAGACTTGACTCGGAGTTGTCCATGTTCGCCAAACACCCACTGGGTGATGGCAGTAGCTAGCTTCTTGTTACCTGATAGCGGAGCTGATACTTTATCTCCCTGAAAAGTTATTTTAATTAATGGTTTTCTTTATATGGTCTATAATATTTTCAATAACAAATAATGGTAATATTTAAGAAAGATCTTAAAATTTAATCTAATTTTAAGAAGCAAAATATCTTATGTTTTCTATTTGTAATTTAAGAATAAGTTTTTTTTAAAATACCTGTACTTTCTGGACAGATGATGTAAATGCATCATCAGAGAAGAAATAAATAGAACCACTGAAAACTACTCGAGCATTGTTTCTAGCTTGCAGAGCAGCTATTAAGAGTGTGTTCTTTCCTACAGCATGAGGGTATTCTTTAATGGCGTTATCAGGATTATAGCTGTATGCAGAACTATCAGCTGTGAGAAGAGGAAGAACCAAAGGATTCTCCTTATCAGCGATCAATCCGGTTCCCTTGTAAAGAACTGGAGCTAAATCAGCCTTGCTTCCAACAATGATTGGAGCATTAATAAGATTATCGGATGAAGCAACAATTTTAGTGTGTTGTCCATCATCAGATACATCATAATTCAGATGATCAATAACGGAGGATCCTTCTTCATCAACCTGCCAAAAATAATTATTTTGAGACAAATATAAAGGAAAGAATCAAATATAATTCATAAGAGAAATAATCATTTTATTTACCTCAAAACCACACTCTGAAGCCAATTCTCTCAGAACATCACCTGCACTAGAGCTCCCTGCCACTAGAACATTTCCTCCATCATCAATGAACTGTGTAATGCCTTCAATACTTAACGACCCACCAAACTCAAGTACAGATGGAGCAAAAATAATGAGGTTTTTGTAAAGATATTCTCCATACTTTGATAAAACTAAGTTTGAATCGTCTGCAGGCTTAAACGTGAGTGAATAACCACGATCTGAAATAAATAAACATTGAAATAAAAAATATAAAATTATATTTCGTTTTCAATTCATCTCTAATCGTATGAATAATAATTTTATGAAGAATAATAATACGTACCCTGAAGAGATTTAAAAAATATTGTATGAGTTTCTTTTATTGCCAAATTATCTAAAAGTACTAAAGTTTCAGCATCTAAAGTAGTACAAGATGCTTTTATTATAAAAAATAGAACAAATGGCAATAAAAATTTACCCATTTTAGCAAATTAGTTTGCCGACTTTATCTGATAAACTTGCTGGTACGGCGAGTGGTTTGACGTGTACCCGTAGCAAGCCGGGTGTAACGTCATAGTGCTTTGCATCATAGGCTGTTAAATATTAAATTATACTAGCCAGCTTTACAAAATACAATAAAATAACTCTATGGAATTTAAAATACAATATCATTACTATTTTAATTATTATTTATAATTCAATTGTTATAAACGACTTGTATGAATTATACAAAAAACAAAACAGAGACTGTGAAGTTTGTCCTTTTGATTTATAATAAGAAAGCTTTTTTATTTTTTTGTTTCCTAACATTTTTACGTTTCCGAACCGGGTTCTACAGTTGGCCGTGAATATTTCGTCACAGAAATATGTCGAGAGGCTCTACATATGTGTTAATTTACGTAGATATACTTGAAACTTATCATTTATTCAGTGTTTTATGATAAACAAGACAACCCAAATACATGTAGCCTAATGTTTTTGTGATAAAACTTGATATGTTTTTTAATATATTCGACAAAAGTGGAGTCGATGTCTGACGGGGTCGGTCCTCCCTCGATTGCCGGATTTTATTGACATGAAGGTCGAATTTCACACATCATTGGTTGATGTCATCTTTGACTGAAGTCATTTAAAATTTGCAACAGTGCACAAACAATTGCAACAATGTGGTGATTCGAAATTGCATTAAAAACTATCGCGTGTAAGTATAATTTCATTATGTGTAGAAAAAGCTTATTGGCTAGTTGCCCATCCGCTGACTCGAGTAATGGCACACAAAACACAAATAACATTATAACATCGCACCCACGCTAATCACTGGTTTATCACCGTCTTTTAGATCGTGTGGCTGTGTGGGGCAAGTATTTCTTATTAAAACCTCAAAAATCGGTGATAACACCCTCATACGAACTGCATATTTTGACTAGCCTGCCAATGACAACATTCTGTTTTCTACTCCTTTTTATGTCAAACATCGACAAATCTAAACTTAACTTTCCAATCGGCTACAAGTTTTGTAGTGCGTATCGATTAGTTCACAAAAAACATTTATTTTAATATTACATTGAACATTTTTCTCTCTCTATTAACATTACTTATTTTATCCTAATTTTGCAAAGCACAGGTGGATATCAGACACTTGCATTCAGTTACATGTGTCAAAATTATTTATGAAGTTTTATCAATCAATAAAGCACTGTATTATTCATGTGGTTATTATATATACTAATCAATTAATGTGTTTGTATTTTTAAATGTGTATATATTTGAACTTAAAAAGGGGGCTTATATTTAAATGCAGAAAATGTGTCAATGGCTGAGCTACTAGATAAAAATAGAAATGCAAATATGTAATTGATGTACGCCAAGATACAATGTTTCCCCTAACTCTCTTTTTGTTTGAGCAGAATTTAGATCATAAATGTTATCACTTATTTTAAAAATTTAACTTTTTACTCCAAATACTATTTCTTTTTTTACTTTAATTTCCGGTGTTTGATGTCTGGTGTCTCTTAAAATATTCATCAAAACAAATTAATTGAGCAATTAAGTGTTTTGAATACGTAACAGTGCTATAAATTTCTATTTTACTCTACAATTGATAAACATTATGCGCATTAATTTTTCCACTGATTGATCTCTTGAATTAAATTGAATAATTATACAAAAGTAAAAGTAACACTCTTTATTTTTGCTTGCTTTGAGCTTTGAAGAAAACCAAAATTTCAATGCATTTATTATGATGAAATTTTATTCATCCTTTTTTGTTGTTATTATAAGTACAGATAATTACTTTTTTTTCCACAGAAAATTTATTATTATAAGCACCAAAATGTGTTTACTAGTGATAATTTAAAAACTAAATAATATGATATATTGTTTCATTGCTGTATGTAAAATATTGTTTTTGGGTCGTGTTTACAATTCAATGCTTTTGTGGGCTGTCAAATATTGATGTATAATTTTAATAGCTTTTTCATGTAGTAAATTGGTATCATGGGATTTTATATTTTAATGTTTCTTGTCTGTGTGGTTGGTATTCATGTTTGTTGTCTTTTGTACTTGTGACAGTTTACCGAGCTTGGGAGCTTGGCTGGTCGCCATGGATACGTCTGGCAGGCGGCAAAGGACCCAAACCAAGGCTTCTGCGGAAGACCAAGCTCTCGACCAGATAGCCAAAGAAGTAAGTTTTCTTGTATAACATTTTCAGGATTCACAATGAAGAGTATGATACAAATATTTATAATGTCAACAAAAAACCCTTTTATTATGAATATCAATGTTGAATTTTCATCAAAAGAATAGTATTGACTTTATGAAGAACTTTTATTGATGTTTTAGTACAAGTGGTTGACAGTCAATCTGATCATGATTAAAGCTGTCCAACATAAATGTTATGTGTATATTTGTTTGCATTTGTGAGAAATACACATTTCTTGAACTATGAACGATAAACTACATGCCACTGCAAAACTTCAGGATCAAATGAAGTATAATATCCTTTGAAAGTTCTAGTCAGTATTGTCATCTTATTATTAATTATGGTAAAGAAAATTTTATTAGACTGGGTCCAGGCACAATCTTGGTGCTGTATTATATCACTCTCTACCTGTGTGATAGAATAGCACGTATGCATATAAATCTGTCAATAAAATACTCCACCATACAAGCTGCAGGCGATACGGTTTGACGATTTCATCACGTCTGGACTCCTAAATCAATTCTCATTGCTTTGATTCAGAACATGAACATCTGTAGTACACATCGAAGCTCGCAGTGTGACCCAAACTCTTTATTTTTTATTTAGAATTATCTTTCATTCATCATGTCACTTTTTAATACATGCAAGAAACTAATACTATTATGACTGGTAAATTACAGTTATTATTAATTAATTAATATTTTAATAAAAGGATATCTGTTAAGGAGATGTCATTTGAGATTCAGATTCTTTTTACAATAAAATAAAACCAAATGGTTTTGGAGACTACGTCAATTAACGTAGTCTCCAAAACCATTTGGTTTTATTTTATTGTAATAAAATGGAGTATTACAAAATAAATACCAGTTCCATTAATTAACAGATACTTTTTTTTAGTTCCGTTGGTTATCAATCCAAATTTATATCATTCTATATATATTAATATATACGTTATTATTATTTCATAAATAAGAAACATCACACAATTTCTAATACATCTTTCATAGAATTTGTCTATGCTACAGCACATTAGTTATAGTTAAATGAAAGTATAAATTTTCATTACAGATACATAGTATTTATATTTATTATCATTTAATACTATGTTGACTTTAACAAAAATTGTTCTATATTTTTCTCTTATGCTGTTTATTCTAAAGGAAATCTCTTTCCACGTTATATGAATGAATATTTGAATTTAAATTGATTAATTAAACACTAAAGAACCTGTCGTCTGGCATCAATGATATTTTTAAACCTGATTAGTATTTCTTAAACTGTGGGTCGGGAGTGTGGGATATTGGATTGCGGTCTGCTAGTATCGACCGTTGATTATTTCTAAAATAAATACATCAAAACAATTGACAACTCTAATGAATGACTATTGTTTTATGGGCGTAAATTAAAATTAACAAGTAGGATGAGATTGTTTGTGGATCCATACAAGGGAAATGGCTGTATTTTATTAGAATTTGATAGGTATTTTTTGATAAATAGTTTAAAAAGTGGAACAAAAAGAAAGTGTTCGCTACAATTGATGCAGCCCTTCTGCTTAGTAGTATTGTAGTATTATTCCTCAATCGCATTTTTTAATGGAATGAAGTGATGACCTTTAATAGTTTTTTTGTTTATCACGTTGAACGTCAATCAGATCAGGATGTGATTCGTTAGTACAAGGGTCAGTACACCGATCATGTAAGCCTGGGGATGTGGGTTCAAATCCCACACAAAGCACGATGATATTTTTCTGAGAATTTCTTTAATCATCTTCTATGTGTGAACTAATGTGCCTCATCATATTAGTAAAACGTATAAAAGCATATGCTATTCATGCCGCACGCAGAGACCGATACAAATTCTTTTTATTTGATTAAGCGTTATCTTCAAATGACTGAGGAACACTGGGACAGCTGATATCCTGATTATCGCCTCTTGACAAGTACATAGCGATCCGACGCTCTCGTGTTCTTGCTATTGGCAGGGCACAGTGCAGACATTTTGGCAGTTGTATTATGCGACGGGAGAGAATTGGGCTCTCGAAGTTCACGAACTGTCGCGCCGTCACCTACGTGCGGGGCGTCGCGACGCCCGGCTGCATAGTCCCGATCTGATTGCATGCGGTAGTGCAACGCCCACCGAGGGAGCCCTCCCCTTAAGCAGAGAATACAGATAATAGTGTCAAAAGTGTTATATCTTTACAATATGCCTAGAGTAATTAAATTTTTTATAACGGGTGCATGAAATATTTTGAATTTTTTTTAAATTTAAAGTTTACTTTTGAATTGATGATTTGTTGATTAAAAAAAAAAAAACTGCATGTATTTTTCAAGAGTTAATGTAACCGTTGTTGATAAGGATGTGTGTAGTGCAAACCACTTCCGTTGTAAATTTAGCATATGTATTCAAAATTTTGTTGAGAAATATTTTATTTTCGTTGTTAATTAATCACGATCATTGCAGTGCGATATTTACACCATTTAAAATGACGTAAAATTTATACCGCTTGTTATACTTCCGTTTCTGATAAACTAGTACACTAAATACACAAAACGTACTAAGTTTTATGTATACTTGTATTAAATAGGAGGGTCAACGCAATCTGCTACACGGGCTGTTTGTCATTCTATACCTCATTTCGGCGGGACAAATAATCGCGGCTTAAGCGCGTGTCCACAAACGGGTTAGTCACGATCTCACGGATTCGCAAATCCGAGTTAAAACGAAACAAACGGATCCCTGCCGCCGCGGCACTGCCGTGATTGTTCATTTATCGCGTGTACGCGGGACTTGTAAAATACGACGGCCCCGTGTTTAGCGTTTAATTAGCGCGCCGCGTTGACGAAGTCACCTGCGTAGCTCTAGATATCTGGATTCTGCTGGCGGCCGTAAATACCTCGCCCTAGTCCCCGCCGCCGCGGACGCGCCATCGGATCGTCGCAAAAGTATGGATTTGGGGCGGATGCACTTCTTCGAGGGGAATGCTTCCCCCGTCGTTTCACCCAGCGGCCAAAAAAATTCCATTCAATCAAAAAATAAATAAAAGCGTACTCGCAATATGAACACATCGATGTTATTACCACTTTTTGCCTTTCGTTTTCAAAACAGACGAGTTTTAAAAAAAGCCTTTCACATGGCTAAAATCATATTAGTCGCTTATGTTATTATTCTACAAATTGGATTGATTATTGTAATGCTTACATAAACAGATGTATTCACACGTTTGTATACTTTGAATACACCTACATTCGCTTTAATCTAAAGTAGATAATTCAACAATCTAGGATTCTTAATCCAATCCGTACTCGGTATGTATCCAGATTATTCCGAAAGTTTGACTTGAAACCTAGTATTCCGTGTAAATTCACAGTAAACATATTCATTTCAATACTTAATTCAATTCATTTTGCGCTCTTCCCGGATGTATATAAAAATAACTGGATTAGTCTTAAAATTACCATTCGCGAAACAAGGTCTCTGAAATTCTCAAACCACAAAGAATGTTGCCTGACAACTTGATTTCTGCGTAGTGTAATTTAAATGTATGTTTTTATTTTATATCAAACGATAAAAATAAAATATTTTTAAGTACTTTGTTTTGTATTTATTATATTCTAAAAATTGGTAAGTTCAAATCACCAAATGCTTATAAAATATATGCACGATTTTTAAAAAAATATTTCCAATAAAACTCCATCCTGCAATCAATCTAATTTTAAAAGTTGCGAATCCAGAACTTTGTATATAAATCGTCTCCCATGCAACCAGATTGTACATCATGACGCATGACTCATCACCAGATACGGACGGTGCCTCCCTGACAACAGCTTTATGGGATGATTTTGTTTTTATTTTCCAAACGATCTTGTGAATTATTTTCCACCTACTTTAAGTCCCTTGCAAAAATCTGCATTTGTTTCTTAATTTTTTTTACGTTTGAGAATCCTTGATCCATTTTTTTTTTAATTGGGTGCTTATAGTCAAAACCTGATATCCACGCTGGTGTATTAGATTTCGCGTTTTTTGAAGGGTAAGCTGATGAATATCCGAGGAAAAGAAACTCGTTCATAAATTACTGTGCTGTGTTAAAATGTATTTATTCATTAAAATGGCGACATATATTTTAGATCGAATATTATACTAAATAACATGTTTTATACCAAAAGGCTTAAATTGATAGCCAATTAGTTGTCGCTTCGGGTTATTAGGTAATGACAGGTGTCCACTAAATAACTACAATTGGAGTAACGGAGAAATTGAATTCGGCGTGTAACTGATAACAGAATTACATTACGACGAAATAGACTACATAGAAAAGAAATGGTTTGGTTTTTCAAATGTTAGTTAAAATTAAACCAGTCAATTGGACAAAAGGACCCGGGGACCCACTACACTATTTCCCCCCTATAAAACCATAAACACTTGCTCAGCATAAGCATAAGCTCAGTGAAATGGTCGCCAACCTCCTCTGAGGAGAGGCGCTTGATGAAGAAGAATTGGACAAAATCAAACAACAAACATTTAGAGAGGATAGATAGGGGGAGCATTGTAAATCAAATTTAAGTATTAACATTACGGAAATAACTATACTTCATTTACAGCTAAACCATAACAAATAATATTTTTTACTATTCTAAAAAAAACACCAAAATGTACTTACCGTCAGGATTACTTTAACGATACTGAATTTCAAACGAGAATTTCGCCTGGCGTTTGTATTTCGGGAATATTTTGGAAACTTTATTTTGTAAAGTAATCAATATTTGATAATCATGCCCTAAATCATTTTTTTGGTATTCTCATTTTTAAACATTTTTTTATTATTATTAAAAACAAGATATCTAGGATATCACAAAACCTAAATATATCTAGGTATAGGTTTTAAAAATGCATTGCGACTATTTAGTCGCATACCTAGGGAAGAATTTTTTTTTGAATTACCATGTTTTTGTGCAAAGGGGTTTGGATTTATAGTACAATCGAAAACAAAAGGGGCAAAAGCGATTTGATTTAAATAATTATGACTTGATTGTTACTTATTCGGTTGTGTTTCATCCGAGCATCCCCTGCAGCGTATTTTACACGCATGCATATTACCGCTACTGAAGTGGAATTTCAAAAAGATCAAATCTATTTTATAAATCTTGGCTCGTGAACGAGCGCGGTATGCACTTCCGTATTGTAATCCATAAAGTGGGAGAACTATCGGGGGGCCGCTCTGGATCGGGCGCTTCCCCGGTGCACGGCCGCGCCAGACACGAGCCGCGTCTCCGGGAAGGAATCCCAGAGCGTTCACCCCCTCGGCGCTCGGGACGCCGACGCCCGCCGCCCGTGCGATAGCGCCGGCGAGGGAGGCGCCCGGGATCGATCCTCACTAGCACGTCTCGAAATCATCGTGCTCTCTTCCAGCGCCTTACATTTTCCAGCTAAGCGCACTATGGGGTGATATTGACCCAATGAAAATATTGTACTTAATAAAATATTATTTGTTGTATCATAAAAATACAACTCCCTTTTGGTATATAAAAATTTAATGAACTGGGAATCGTCAACAAAACACTGCGAATATTCAGTCGAAATTTGAACGTTAGTACATTTCTCTGTCTTTGTGCCTGTCAACTTTATGTGTATGGATGTGTTATATCCGATCTGTACTGTAGTGTACATGTGATTGCCCTAAAAATCGCTTTGTGTTACTAAATACTTGCGAACATCCAAAAGTTTGATACTTATTTTTAGATAATTGTGGATGGTGTATATCATCGAATATCTTTTGTGTACGTTGATTTCTTAAGAATCGGAGGTACTACATAGATGGTATTCGGCGGAGGCGTTCAGTATAAATATTTATTCAACTTCTTGGTGAAATGCGTAGGGTGATTGTAGCAGCATTATGGGCGATCAATAAATCAGGTAATTAATGCTACGAGCATAATGTCCTATTGTTCGATACTTGAGCTGATCGGCGTACCGGTGCTCGGAGATACCCTCGACTGCACGCACTGCAGCAGTATCGATCTCCGAGCGCAGGCCGCCCTTCCCTGGGCTGGAGTCAGGCCTGCATCCGGCGCTGGAGCGGCTGGAGTCAGTCTGCGCCGACCTCTGCCTTCCGCCGGTCGCGAGTCCTCGCCTCCGCCTCTCACCTGACCGCGTCTCGCCGGCTCGAGTGTCCTCCGCGGAAATCGGTCGCAGTCGAGCGAACCAACGTCTTGTGTGTCAATAAAGTCACGCTCGTTCGCGCCGCATTTCGTTTCGCGAGGGTTTTGAACAACTTGTTGCCTCGAGAATTCTCGTTTTCGACAAACTTGTTTTTTTTATATATAAATAAAGAAAAAATCGATTTTCGCTCGTTTAGAGTGATTCTTGGAATTCTAAATAAACTTGTTTATGGTGAGGACGTACGTCTCGTCGCTCGTGTCCTCTGCGGCATTTCTTCCCTGCGACGATATTCTCGAGTTCAGAATGGTGAAGATGGCTATCGCGATGATCGTGGCGGTGGCGCCGCAGTTCGTGGGCGGGCCCCGATGGCCGGTGCTGGGCCCTTGCTTGCTAGATAGCTCCGGGACTCCCATCGCGGCGCCGCCCTCCTTGCTGACCTCTCCTGAGGACCCCTCGCTGTCCGACTGCTTCCGGCCGCCTGTGCCCGAGTCCCCCTCGCCCCCCGCTGACCAGAACTCCCTGGTAAGAGCCAGACTGATTGCCGAGGATGCTATCGATACTTTGTAGTTTTGTCTCGGAATGTGGCATTTTGACACGCCTTGACAACTTGGCACGATACACCGCGCTATGCCAACTGTCAAACTAATAAAAACTAAACACTTTTTTCAATATAGCTCGTGGATAATATACGAGTTTATTAGATCAGTTTCCTTTCTTCTATCGTTATAAGTCGTAGCAACTGGTCGTAACTTGACAATTCAGATAATTCGTATTATCTTTCAAATAACGGTAGTTGTTAGTCCGCGTATTTGGGATTGCCTAGAGTTATCATCGCTGAATTCGATTTAACGATTTACGAGAGGTGTAAATATTCTCACCATCCAGGCGTCGACTGAACAATTCAAAGCTGGACTTGTGTCGGATGCCGCCGCGCACCTCGCCTGGCGGCTTCCCCTCCGTTAATTATTTATATTTTTATCACACGAATAAGATATTTTTAAATGACCATCCGGAAAAGAAATTCCCGAGGATATAAATAAACCGGACTTTTACAATGACTGCCGTGCACCCGCATATATTGTAGAATATTCTCCAGCCTAGACGGCTATTATGTTGAGGATGTTTTTGGTTTACTGAGCTTAACTTTTCACTGTAAACTTTCAATTTACTGAAAATCTTTTAACTTAGAAACCAAAGAGACCTGAATTCTTTGAATTATAATGATTCACGGTGTACTAGTAATATTTTTAAAACTCTGAATTTTGTAATTAAAATAGTTTTTGTAGCAAGCATGCGAAAGCTAAACAGTAGCACTCACTCCCAAATTGTTTTTCGAAATCTTCTAGCACTCCCAATCCAGGCACATCTCATTACAAGTGCAGGGTGCTTTAGATCCAATAGCGATTCTCCGTGCGAGAGGTGTGTGCGCGTATTTTGCCTTTAATTAATTAACACCGGTAATTGTGTAACACAACAACGCACAGACCGCAATACTTCGCGGCCTACAAATAACGTTCTCGGAATCGATCGGACAGTTGTTTGTTTGCGGCAGGCAGGAGGTGCAGTTGTCGCTCGGCGTTGCGTAAGCCCGCAAGTCGGGTTCAGATTTAACCGGGAAGCGGCGGGGCTCCCGTTATAGCCCCGCCGCTCGGGGCCGCCACCCTCAGCGCGAGGACGAGTCCGCGCGCGCTTTATGTGCTTTTCCAGCTGCGGGCGCGCGCTCTCCGAGCAGCCGCGGGGCTTACGGCAATATGACGGCTCCAAACATTTCAAAGCCTTGTTTATGTGTTTGTTTTTATTGCCAGTTTAATCGGAGCGTGCCGTAGAACATGCAGGGTGGTGAAGGCTGTCTGTGATTCCACTCTAAAGATGTAAAAGTTAGTTAAAAACTCTAATTATGCAGTCGGTTCAATAAACTTTACTTTATATTTTCATAATATATATAAATAAATAAACAAGCATAGATTTGGTGATTACACTAGTGATTAACAGCAAAAGCCCTTTGTGTGTTGACCAGTCAGATCTCGAGACGAACAGGCGAGCCCCAGCGTCGACAAGTCGTAATGATTTTTTTGATTTTGATTTTATTTCTCGCATCGTACAGTTGGTCTGGTCACGTTGCGGCGGGCCTCACACTCCGAAGGTGGCGTTAAATTTTGATCGCCAGCACACACGATGAAATAGGCGAATCGAGAATATTATAATTGGCCGATTCGGAATATTTCATTTTCACAAACGGGGCGAGTTGATCGGACGACCGCTTAAAAATGATTTCTAGTTTTTTTCTTCGGTTTTGTATTGCCCTGTTATTATCGCAAAAAAGAAAACGAATCCCGGTCAAAAGAAAAAAAATACATGTACATAATTCAGTTCCGACTCGAATATCGCTATCTTTAGGATTCCTTCAAAATAACACCTCTTGACAATAGAGCGAAAAATATTTTATGTAATATGATAGTATAACTTGATTATTTTGACACCGCCAACGCTGCATTCGAGTATCCAAACAAGCCATTACGCCCATATAAGTCATCAAAAAATGCGAGAGCAGGAGTCGCGAGTGGCCCACAATAAAATAAAATAATAAAAAAAGAGCATCCCGAAAGTGTACCGGGATGAACGGTGCGCCCGGCTAGTCCCGGCGATTATTTTTACCCCTAAAATAGCAAGAAATGCAGTCTTAGCAATGCACGGGGCTATTTGCGGGCCGCGCCGCTGTCGCGCTTTTCCCTTTGGATTTTCACCGCGTCGGAAATTCTTGTATTATATCGGTGTCGAAATTTTTGACGACTGCTTCGACAGTGGTGCGCCGCCGCGTTCACCGTGTTTTATGTACATATTGAACAACAAGACGAGTATTCTTTACAGTAATGTACTACATAATTCAAAAATATATAAATGTTGATAAATTTTCATTGTATGCAGGTACAACTGAAGAAATTCACGAAGAATATTGTTAAAGAATTTCAATGTTTTTTTTTTTTTTTTTGTAGTATCTTGACGTGCACATCGTGCTATTATTATGTAGTTGTTACTACAAATACTAGGTATTTTTTTTTATGACGCATTGAAAAGATCGCACGGTTTGACGCAACGATGCATTGAAATACTATCAAAAGCCTTTTTTTTTTTTTTTTAAATCAGTTGTGCAAAAACTAATTCCACGATAAAATAACGGAATACACAATTCATCCGCTTTCGTAACCGAAAATGGCGCAAGTAAACAATTTGATGGCGTGATTTTGTGCCGCGACCCGAGCCGAAGTTCAGCGCAATTGGTCTATTATGTTTGCTCGAGGATCGGAGCTGATCTCCCGGAGTCGGTGCCGCCGCAGCCGGTGGTGATGTCACCGCGCGTGGATTAATCACTCCAGGCCCATGCGGTCTTCGTTTAACCTGCGAACAATATGCCAGCGCGCCGCCTGTGCTGTACCCCGGCACAATGGCATTTGTCATCTTGCGACACATCTCTGCGCTAAATTCCAGAAGCCCCTGGATGGCAGCTTTATAATGTATTCCGTGCGCCTCCTGCAGAGCTTCCTACCTCAGGCGATGCGTCACCGAGGCGCCGCGTCATGGAGGGTGTTCTCAACTTTGCGTCCTCCGTCCCAGTGTGCTATCGCTCGTGATCTCGTCGTTATCTATTCGCGGTCTACCTTTTATGCATCATACGTTTCTGCGATTTTGCCACTCCTATCTGTTATTTGTGATGCGCAATCGTACATATTAAAAGATAAGGCTCTTATCTCCGAGCTAATACTAATGCATAGAGCAATGGTATATTTTTTTCTCGGTATCAAATTGAGAATCTGAAGGTTAATAATTAGCAACGTTTCGTTTAGTTTACGAAAAAGGTCAAATCGCTTCTCGGTGTCCGCCTTCCCGGCTATCGCGTGACCGAGGGAGCTCCCCTAGCGAGTTTGGCAATGACGCAATTATTTACTTTTTCGCTAAAAATACTATGACGAATTTCCCTTAATTGAGCCCAGAACGAATTATATTTTTCCGAAAGGCCTTAAGTATCCCGAGAAAATTACATCATTAATTTAAATTGACGTTATATACCGCTATCTCCATTCTCGTTTATTGAGCACGTTTATTTTTATCCCAATTACCAAAAATAAACGATATGCGAACGCTTCATATAACATGTATTTATAAGAGTTGATTAGAATGTGGATTTACATTGATTCAATAATTCTGTATGCGATCCATGTCCACGTTAAAAGAGGAAGTGTTACCATATTTGCAGTAGCTATGGCAATATTCACTTCATAAATAGGCATCTGTTTATCTACCTACCAGCATCGTGGATGTGTAAATAATTATATTTACGCAGCGGTATTTTGTGGAACAAATTTATCGAAGAAGTGATCGATCGGCCTCGAAAACTGACACACCGATTTAGTTTTAAATTAGCATCGCACTGCCGTGTAGACTGTTTTAAGTCACTTATATTTTCCTAATGACAAGTCTTCAGACGTGACTCTTTTCAAAATTATAATAATTTTTATCGTCACCGTTGCTCGATGTCAATGTAAATGGTTCTGGAACATCGCATCAGCGAGAAGGCATTTTGCACGCCAAATGTTTCATCTCGTCTCATAAAGGTCACAGTTTTCCGCGATGAGAATTTGCACATCTGGTTTACAAAGCAATGTACTTTATTTTTAAACATTGTGCTGGTTTATTCAATTGAATAAATCATTACAAAATATTATTTAATATTACCATGTTTCAAGAACTCGTGGCATCATCGCCTGAAAATAGGATGCAGACGAAAATTCGTTGATTTTTTTTTATAAAATTTCATATAAACATATCGTTTAAAACCGATGTAGCTCTCAATCTTTGAATTAGCATTTCATGTAATTTTGTGAATAACACTCATTTGCACGTGATACATATCCGAAGTCTTCATAATTATTGGATAGCATATTCTTTTGGGAGTTTCCCGGTCCGGGTCGATCATTCTAATTGCCCGTATGCGAGCCCGCCCGATGTGAGCTATCTTGTCGGGTGGTTGGTGCCGGGCCGGCCCGTGCCCGAGGTCTTATTCTGATCGACCCATCCGTTAGTAGATGATGGGCTTCTTCGTTATCTAATTTATTGTACGTTTGGACTGCCGCAATTACTGCAGGTGAGGCCAGGCAGGAGATAGAAGTCATTACCGCTTTCCAGATATGAACCGAGGCCTTTTTTCACCGGTATTTTCTAAAAATACTTTATTTTCAGATACGCCAATGTGATTAGCGTAAAAATAACCTCGCGTTATTTATTACACTGCATGAAGATCGCGTGGTTTTATTGCGTACATTTAATTATATAAAATTGTTATAATTTAGTGGCGTTTAGATAAAATAAGTATTTTATGGTATTTAGACACGTCGGTAGAATTCTTTTTCAGATTCTATAGCTACCCATTTAAATTGCAACGTGCGGCAGGGCGATATCAATAGCACATTATTGACCTAACGTGTATCATTCCAATAACTTTTTAGTTTTATGGTGAATTTGAAAATTTGGAAAATTTCAATCGAAATATTTTCAAAATGAGAGGTCTAATTGATATGTTGTGGCGTTTCCCGGAGGCAGCTACTTCTTATTTATTAAAAATATTGCAATTTTGTACTTGTATCGTGCATTTAGCTGCATCAGTGTCACGTGTATCATTCACACTGGAAAAGGCTGATGTTTTTTTTTCCATTTCCTGATACGGGCCGAATGCATTTCCGCGCTCGTACCTGTGAGAGTGAGTCAGGGCGGGGAGGGGGGAGACGCTTTCGTCAGCAGGGACGTCTGTGCTCCGCATTCCCGGCGATTACCTGATAATTATCCCTCATTATCAGCGAGCCGGGGGGGAACCGAGCACCGCCCGAACACCTCTACCGTCACAAAATCCACCAACGCTCTTCGATTCCAAAATTGCGATGCTATGTTATTTATTACCAAATCGTTGCATGAGAAATAAAACGCCATGTTCAGGAAGCGGGATCATAAATTTAGTTTAGTCTCCATTGAATTCTACGTTATTGCAAATTCATTCAAAAACGGAGTAAAAGCTAATTTTGATACTAAATTAAAAATATTAGTTTTGTGGCTAAGAATACTCCGGCACTCGACAGCGTCGCGAAGTTCTCCCGAGCGGGTCACCCAAACCGCCCAGCAAATCAGCGCACCGAGCCCGATGCGCGTCCATCAGCGGCCTCCCAAAATACCCCTCGGGATGCATCCGTCCGACGGGGGCTGCCAATGCGGCTGACCTGACCCGCGAGGCTCGCCGGCCGGGGCTCCACTCGCGTGCCCCGCCCCGCCCCGCCCCGCCCCGCCGCGCCCCGAGCCTCAGTCCATCGCGAGCCGCGCCCCTCGACGGACGCGAGCCGCGACGAGCGCAGCCTCCGCGATCCCGCGCGGGAAATCCGACCCACCTGTGCGACATACGAGTTTCAAGTGTCTCATTGCCGTCCGTTTGTCCATTATTGCCGCCACGAGTGAATTGTGAGAAGACCTCGACGCCGTCGCGAGTTGTGCTTTTTCAACAGTGTTATCTCATATCGTGTTACATTTTTGTGACCCGCCTGGAGATAAAAGCGTCAATGTGGAATTTCTCTCCAAATCGTCGCCCCGATTGTTGCCAGCGCTCCGATGTTTGCAGTTAAAATTCTTTTTGATGTATTGCGACATCGGCCGCGACGAGAACGGCCGACTTCTGTCAATTAATTTGATTGCCGAGCGAGCGCATTCTTATTGCGCGTCTCGATGATCTGCAATGTGTAAACTCGATGGATTTCAGTAATCGGTGCATCTAGTCACGTTTGTTTCGGTAGAAATTCTAAATTGACTTCCGGAGTCTACGAAAATGCGAAAGAAATAATCAGTAAAGATACCTTAACTAAACTTTCTAACAGTATATATTGGAAAATGATGACACCTCTTGACCACCGGGTTGGGACACGTTCTGTGTGTTATCATATCGCATATTTCTTAGTCAATTTGATTACATAACAACCTCTGAAATGCAGTTTGAATTGATGACGAATATGCAATCGATTGTCTAGAGTCGAGACTACGGACGACATTATAGTAATAATATATTTTTAATAACTATGATTTATTTAAATGCGTCACTCGCGTTGATTTATCTGTAGTAAATATAAAAGAAAATAGCAAGAAACTATTTTAAGGACAAAAAAATGTACCATATTCATCCCCCAAACGCATTTGAATATGTGTTTTTCTACTAAGAATTAATTAAAATAAAATTTCTAAATTAAGTAAAGGAATTTTTTTTTGTGTTAATTGGTTTTAATATTTTCTCTGCATAATGTGTGAGTTTTAAACCTAATACTTAAACGAAATACTGAAACATGATTACAATATATATAATCAGCTACCGAATGGATGGTCCCCGGCAATTTATTCATAACAATGATATTTCGCGTACATGCGACAACATGCTGTATCCTCTCCAGAATCCGCCCACAGTTACTGATTATTCATTTAGTTTTGATGTTGACTTGTCCGTGACTCACGATGTTACCGACAAAATGGCACTCAACGATAAGAGTGATTCAACAGGATTTCAGGTTTCGTTAAAATTTCCAAACTCTTATCCCTATTTTAGAAAATACGACGCGACCTTCGAAAAGTCGATTAGACCTCTCGCAAGACCCGGACAAGCTTTCTGATTATTTATCCAATTAAAAAAATATAATCAGTACTCGTATGCAAACAACAAACTTATGTTGCGTTTAATTTTTTTAGATACTGTTTATCGTTATTTCATTATAATCTAATATACTTTAATCGGAAAATATTTTTGATTGATATTTCTTCTCGGAGAAAATGTCACTGGATACTATAAGAGTCACATGCTATGAAGTTTAAATTCTGAGTACATATACAGTTATAAAGGTTGTATACGATCATCAGTAATAAGTCACTTAGGGTTTTAAGTTTGATCGAAAATTATTATTACATGTAAACTGCACGTCTATGCTAGTGTAATTTGAATTTTAAAAAATGATAATTTAATTTTTGAATTTGCGAGATAAGTTATTTATGGTTTCGGGTCCCTCTGTATAGGATATATTTTAATCATGTCGATTATCTGGTTGGCATTGTTCAATCAGCGTTTTAAGACTATTATTTAATTAGTCATTTATTCAAATTAAAACGCATATATTATTGTACTCTGTACTTAAAAAAGCTTTTGACTCGCCGGTTTTATTTTCAGCTTTCAATAAAATTCTAATTAGCGTCATAATCAAGTTTATTATTTGTCTTTCCTTTATTGTGACTTCAAAATATGAATAATTTTTGACAGTCGTTTACAGATTATATAAAAATATAAATAATAAAGCAATATGATACATAAAATAAAATATGCCAGCTCAGCTATATATGAAAACGTATTGTTTTACGGAGAGCTAATGTTTATAAAAATAGTGAATTGAATACTTTCTACACGTAGACTAAATTTCGTACCATTTTTCGTCCAAGGTTGCGTTTTCTTTTTTACACATTTCAAATTGATTCAAAGCATCGTATCCGCTCATTGTACGCTACGCCAAGCATACACAATTCTGAATCACGTTAATTAGTTGTAAGTTTTCCTTTCACACCTACGGTGCGTAGATGATTGCATCCAGGAGGAGAGGACTGCCGAGGCGGGGCGCGGTGCAGCGAGCGCGAGACGCAGTCATGAAAGCATTCATTCCCAATGCGCCCAATCAGCCCCGTACACAAAATGCTGCGGTTTCCGTGTGCGGTTCGCGAGATTTACTGTTATCATTTTATTGTTTCATATACGCCACAACACTCGACTGTCGGTAGACTGAATCCGCTCCATTTGCATTCGTATTTCTACCGGGTCAATCTTCTAGGTGATCCCGGTTAACCGAGACATCCGACTTCAGACTCTACACTAGGTTTAAAAAAAATAATGAAATGCTTAAAACAGAGAGTTGTATAGTAAAAATTAATTAATTAAACATTAATTCCGATCCCGCTCTGTTAGTTTTCTTCACTTTTCCCGGTCTCGTTCTTTCTTCACACCTATTGCAGATTTGATAGATTCCGCCGACAAAACAGACTCTACGTTTCAGCTCTCTGATTCTTTTGTTAGTTTTGAAAGGAATGCGCAATATTATAAAGGTAAACGGCACACATGTGTGTTATCATAACGTCGCTTGTAAGGAATATTCACCTTGAGGCGAGCTATCCATTGCGATATCGTGTAACTGTCGCGTCTCATGTGTCTTTCCCGCAAAGAAAACTTGAATCACACAAATGCTTTCCGCTAGAGCTGTCATAATTCTAATATTCTCATTGTGTTTTCAAAAATATATTTTTATTGAGTTGTCACTGAAAGGCCGTAGCGGTTTTGCAGACCAACATTTTGGTTTTTTTTTTGGATTACTTATAGCTAACACCTCACCTGGTCTATTCCATTGATTGGTACCCTAGTGCGTTGCATTGTGCCTCTCGAGTCAGACAGTTAAATTTGTTTTCGTTTTCGTCATTTATTTATGTGTTTATTTAATTTAAAAATATATTATGCATACCGTACATAAATGGTATTATACCATACATGTATTTTATATTACAATGTGACATTTTTTATGTAAGTAAACATACATTTCTATAAAAATGGAATTGTTTTTTACACAAAGCGCATACGTAATTAAATTCATGATGATCAAGTTCCATCAATAATGATGGAACTTGATCATCATGAATTTAATTACGTATGCGCTTTGTGTAAAAAACAATTCCATTTTTATAGAAATTTATGTTTACTTACATAAAAAATTCTTCATTATAAGCCATAAGGCTTATAATGAAGAATCGCCTTTTCTACGTGTGGAGGTCACACGCAATTTTTTTAAATTAAAATGTGTGTTGATATTAAATCAATCGACCTTGCTCTATTCAACTGAAAAGTCCAGGATGTCCAGTCCGCGATGAATCAGCAGCCTGCACACTGGCTTCAGTTGCGCGACCGTTTCGTCTTGAGATTGCATGTGTCCTCGCATTAGTTGTCTGCGCGGCTAATCGACAAAGTTATTTTTAAGATCTTCAATATTTATCATAGGTCAATATTTCTACAGCTAGACAGGGGTTCTCGGACACAGAGACCATTCGCACAGACTAGTATCCTATGTAATCCCAAGATCCGTTTTGAATGATGCCGTGACTTTGGAGGTGCAATGTGTTTAGATACTCGTATTTTTAAATAATTGAGAGATTTTTAAAATGGGTTTGGGTCATCTCTACGTTTGCGTACTTTTTGAAAATAAATGTGTTTCTTGGTTTAAAAATATATCATTATTATTATGTTTTGATTTTTAATTACTATTATGGAGCAGAGATGATACTTAACTCAATATACTGTATTTTAAATATATTGGGAGAATATAACTCGCTACATTTTAATAAAGACGTAAAATATTTATAAATATTACAGTAACTGAAAATAATATAATGTTTGTAATCTCCATGATCCACCTTAAAAATGACTGGATCTTTATAACGCCTCACGTATATGACTGCCCGAGTTGATATTTTCTTCTGTGGCATAGTTACGAAATCTCTTGCAAATATGTAGACAATGTTATTATTTTTGTTATTTTAGTACATTCGAATATTCATTGAATTCATTTGTGCTAAACGTTAGACATTGGAATTTAACAAGAAACTCGAATGAGAAAATGTGAAAATCTTAAACGCTTTTTGCGAATTGTGAATAATTACATTAACCCCGGTGAAAGTTAAATACTTACAATTTCTTAAATTCGCAACTCGGTGAATATTTTACTACGACACAATAAATCATTACGTATGCTTTTTTATTTGTTTACCCGTTCGGTCTCGAATCCATGACAATCGACAAATGTACGGTAATAAAATCATATCATTACCGTGAAGGTGTTCGGATAGGTTAATTTACTAAAAACAGGTATGTTCGAGAAATCGAACAGCTTTCGGGATGCTGAAACATTGAGCACAGAATTCGTCCCGCATCACGGAAAAACATCCGCTAATGATTTTCACATGTGCCGATTGCCCGCTGCCGCGTATTTAATTTGATTCCATACGCAGCGAGTGTCAGCCGAGACCCGCGCGTCCTTCGCGGCCGGGGTCGCGTTTGACAAGTGGAATCGGAATTCAGCCAAAATGGTAACTCGTATTTCCATAGTGAATAAATATATACATTTTTATTGTGCAATGTATACTCGTCACCGATTCCGTTTGCTCATACCGTTTTCACGAGTGTTTATTCTGTGGTCGGTATACGGCACTGCGGGCATTTTTACAATCATACGCGTTTATCTTTTATCGACCTAGGCTTCGAGTGATTTGATAAGGTTTTCTGTAAATATCAGTGACTAGATGCGAGAAACGAGCTCGCGACACTTCGGGTCCTCGATCGGACGGATGTATTTCGGAGCGTTAAATTTTTTAACCGACAATTTCGTCTTTATCTCCAGAATTTCGTAAGATTTTTGTCAGTGAAAACTTTTCCATTCGGTGCTCGAGGATGCGGACGATATCGACCGGTCGCTCGATCGTCAACGGAAAGAAAGACCGCCGATAGCCCGTCCGTCGAGTCGAGAGAGTAAAGTGGAACGCGACCGCGACCGCGACGCCCGACATGGACAGCGCCACCGGCGAGACCGACTCGGAGTTCACGGACGGAGACTTCGACGTGTCGGACGACGACTCCACCGTCCGGGCCGAGGGCGGCGTCCCGGGCGTCCCCTCCGCCGAGGCGATCAACGGACACGCGGACCTCGCCCTCGCCGACGGACGCGTGGAACTGCGCGACAAGAGAAAACTCTCCTCGGGCCCTCCGGCATTCCTCGAGGTCCCGGAAAGTGGACTCTGCCACCCCACGCCGGCCTGCAACGGCACCGAGGACATCAGCATCGTCGGCATCCTTGGGAAGGACCACGACAAAGTACGTCAGGGGAGAGCGACGCCGGGTATTGTAGATTTTTAGCTCGCCTGCCTCGCGGTGCGAAACTAGACCGGGAGGCATATCGGCAAGTTACACCTGTTCCGCGGTCGGATCGATCGGCCGCGATGGATGCGGGCCGGCAGGAGTCGCCAAGCGCGGGCCGCGGGCCGCTCAGCGCTCAGCCGCTCAGCCGCGTGGCTCGGCACCGCCGATCTGGAGCGTCTGCGAGCGCTCGCCGCGCAGATAAGCGCTCGCGAAAAACCACTGGAAATTTACATATCGCAACTTTCCAGCTCGGCTTCGGCGCCGTCCCGCCCGTGTTCTCGACTCCTCTCGAACTCCGCCGTGACTTTCCTGCGTGCCTGCGACTGACCCGTTCGATCCGTCGGACTCCCTAGTATTTTCATGAATTTACAAATTCTTCTGCAAGAAGATCGGCATCTCTTGTCGTATGTGCGGAGATCGTTCCGCTCTCCGGAGCGAGGAGTCTGCTCGCAGGCGCCGAGCGCCGAGTCCCCCCGCTCTCGCGGACCTTCGCAACGTGTTTTCTTAACAGCTGACCGACCTATACTCATGGTACAACTATTTTTATGTGACTGTTTTTATCGCAACCTGTCGCGGTTACTATAAAATTCCACTAGTCATTATTATTTAATTAATTATTTTTTGACTATCGAAATTAGGAATTTGAAGAGTTTATTTACAATTATAAATCTTTCGTGTGTGTTCGTGTTAATTTCTTATTACGTTTTTATTGCAGCATAAATGTTTTTAATAGTTTTTTTTTGTTTTATATAGGCTCTGCAATATTTCTTTCATAATTATCACTTAAAGTATATAATTGTATTTTTAGTATTAAAGTTATTAATAAATAATAAGTATGTTTTCGTCTTAACAAACAAAAAAATATATCATAACTGGGACTACTTTACTACTTTTGATTGTCAATCTTCTTCAATCGATACACTAAGCGTAATCTTTACTATAGAATCGAGAAAAAGACGATAAATTCAATCTCTAACTGTCAACTTTACCAAACAGTAAATAAATAAAACATCCCAGTTAGAAACTTGGATGATAATCATCAGATTTGGATAAAAATTAACAATTCTTATTCCTATATGTTCAAGCATGAATTTCGTTCATTTGTGCAGGCGGAAGCTCGCTTAGCTGCCCGGCGCCAGGCCAGAGCGGAGGCTCGGGACATCCGCATGCGAGAGCTTGAACGACAACAAAAGGAACAAGAAGAAAATGCTGACCGCGTCTATGACATGTATGCAGGTAAAGAATACTTAACCAGCCATTTTATATTTAATTTTCTCTAAAAAAAATTCTTTTTTAAGTTTTTTTATTTCGTAAGTATGTTTTATAAGTTGATATTTTAAATCTCAATCACATATTTTTCAAAGCAAAAAAGATGAATTGACATATACCATATATTAAATTTTGCAATAAAGACTTCAATGGAACGCTTTAGGAATTGCTTTGTTGTTTATAGAAATTTTTAATCAGCTCAAGTGTTCAATTACCAAAAAAATATACAAATATTATTTATTTTTTTAAATTTCATTTCAACATCTTCTTAAAAATATTATTTCAAAAGATATTTAAATGCTCCAAAGTCGAATTGATTGTGCTTACTTCCCTTAAATATCCCTATTTTAAGTGTCTGTGTCGTATTTTTATTTTGTGATTATAATAGTAATTATCTTCTGTGTTGCCTTTCAATTTAACAATCAACAATCTATAGTCACTGTCATTCTCTCGATCAACCATCTTCTCATAATTTATTAATACAATGTTTATGTTCTATTTTACTATGAATTTTTTTGCAGAACCGACGACCCGGGGTTCTCGAGTGGCAGCAGCCACAACAGGACCCGGGGGAGGACCTCGACTTTCCTCCGCCGGTCTCAATTCCCCCGCCACCTACCACTCCTCACGCCGAAGCTCGGAGGACTCTCTCGAAGAACTGGGAAGCATTAGAGATATTAGAGTAAGCATTCACTCTCAGAGTCTAACTTAAGTATTCGCTTCAATAATTACACAATAAATACAACCAATTGTGAAAAATCTTTTCTTTAAATAATATCTATGTATTGTCAAATCTGGTTGAAATGTTGATGTCTTTTTATATGCAGTGTTTTAAATTTGTATTTGCAGCATGAATTGAAGGAGGTAGAAGAAAAATTCCGAAAGGCCATGATTTTAAATGCTCAACTGGACAATGATAAAGCCTCATTTTCTTACCAGCTGGAATTGTTGAAAGATAAATTAGAAGACTTGCAAGAACAGGATACTCAACTTCAGGTATCTACATATCCTTTTTTTGTAACAAAGAAATATTTATAAAAAATTACTTTAAAATTCCTTTCAGTTTAATGCAAATTTGTTGTAAACAATGAACTGTTGTATTTTAACTTTTTTTTATTTGACACGTTTTTTTGTATTAAAAGTAACATAATATTCAATATTTTAAATGAATTACTTCATTCCTAAGTTTGATTATTTAATTTCAATAACTGAGAATTATTTTTTTAAATCTTTTTGACTTGCAGCGAGAGCACAAGGACAAGTGTCGAGCGCACGATGCCCTGGTGCGAGAGTGCCGCGCATGCAAAGAAGAGCTGGAGCGATGCATGACGGCATTAGCACTTCGTGACCGCTGCATTCGTGAGGCCGGCCTGGAGCTTGTCCCTGTGGAGGCTGCTCCGGGACAGGCAGGTGCCGCACTTGTGTCCAGTCAGGCACTTCAGGCTGCAGGGCACGGGGCACTAGGTCACCACATACATCATTCTAAATAATATATCTCATTATAAACAGACTTTAAATGTATATTTTTATGATAAATTACAAATTCCCGAAATTTTTTAGTAACATTGTTTCTCTTCAATCTTTTTTTATGAATAATGAAGTAACCTTTCCAGCTAATTTAATAATTAGAATTAACTCAACTCCCTTCTTTTTTTCTTTAGATGTACGGTTGCAGACTCTATGTTCAGAAAAGCAAGCGTTAGAATCGGAAGTGCGACAACTTAAAGTTCAATTGGATGATGAGAGAAGCAAGAAAAAGAATTCTATCCATAACTCTTCACATAATGGACCCGTAAACGGATCGGACAGTGACTCAGATTTTGAACATCAAAGTAAGAAATATGTTTTGGAAAACTACATTAAATATCAATAGATTAGACTGGGCTCTGTTTTCATCTTACTGGATTGTTAAATCACTAGTTTTCTCTTCCCAGTTCTTGATGTGGTGGACTTCCATACTTGATGCTAAAAATTCCATACACTCGCTCATGGTGGTTTTTTAAATTTAATTTTAGGAGAAAATTCTAAACTAGTAGCAGACTATAAATTTAGAGCCTCGAAAGCTGAACAAGACGTGCTAACGCTGCAAGCGACGGTAGCTCGCCTCGAGAGTCAAGTGATACGGTACAAGAGTGCAGTGGACCAAGCCGAGAGGATGGAGGACGAGCTCAAGTGTGATCGGAGAAAGCTTCAACGTGAAGTAAGCTTAGATTAATTAATATATTTTTTTATAAAAGTAGTTATATTAAAAAAATTATTTGCTCTCATTATTTCACTCATTTAATTTAAGAATAATAAGTTAACTAATTTATTTTAATAGGTGTTTTATATTTGATTAGTTTTGTTAAGCACTTGTATTTTTTTTACAGTAATTAGTAGGTGTTGTCATGAATAAGATATAATATATTTTTGTTTTTTTTATATCCTAGCCTATTTAAATAAATATTCAATACTGGATAAAATATCACAACATATTACAAAGTGCCAACAATCATAATATAAGTAAGTTAAAAAATGCATACAATTCAGCAAAGCAGTTGTGATGTCGGTGGCTTGATTTTTTTTATTGCAAATGATTTGGAGTAATCGATTGAAGAAATCTCGGATCTGATCTATCAAATAAAGTCATTTGAATGTGTCATATTGCTATAGAATGAGCATTACATATTATATGGAGATTGTATGCAACAATCTCAGCTTATATTTACAAAGTAGCTACTAATTCTTCGTTTACTATTCCACACATTTTTATAATATTTGAAAATATTAAAGGCGGCCAGGAAGACTTGGGTTATATATGGTATTATGTTTGTCATTTATTTTATTATAGCATTTTAATGTCTTATTCCAGACAATAGAAATTGACTTCTGGCAAGAATTGGGTGTTAACTAAATATACTGGTACAAACATTAGCTATTGGTCCATTGCATTGATTACTTGATTGCCTTCCTTTGTTAATTTGTTTTACCAGTTACCACTAATTTTCTACAAGATTGTTTGCAAGATTTCATTTAAGCACGTTTCCTTACAATGTGCACATTTTATAATAATAATCTGAGCTGTCATGAAAGGTACAAAAGTAGATATTCGAATATACTAATTGTTAAGTAAATGCAAGTGAATTAAAACTCACAAATTGTAGTTTTACTCTTGTACCTCTCATAAGTAAATACGTTCTTGTCTTAAACCTATTCAAGATATCTTGAAACCTCCTCTTACTAATGCAGCTGCACAACTGTAACCTGCCATCGACCTACTAATAAGTTGCTTTTTATCATGTTTATGTTATATTTGAATTCTCCTAGCTTTGGAAGAATGTACTATAAAACCTCATTCTGATGCCTATTTTTCCAAATACAGTAAGATCCATTTGGAATATTTGCATGATTATAAAGCAGCTTATTTTAAGCTTTTGAGTTAAAGCATTGTTGTTTAAGTAAGTGCTTTAGGGTAAAGCTTTATAAGCACTCGTTATTTTGAATCCCAGTTTAGTACAAAAAAATATTATTTGTAGTGTCTGTCGGCGCTCATTTCATGATAGTTAAAAGCGTATTTTGGATTTTAATAAATTGATCATTTCAAGCTTATGCGTGCTGACTTGATAATAGTGTATGTGAATTCTCATTTACAGTATAGCATCTGTCTCTTATACCATCCATCACTTGTTGTATTATCTGGAATGTTGAGGTTTTTTTCTATTTTTGTTTTGTAGAACAAAAATGCAGAGGAACGTATACGGTTATTGGAAGCAAACGAGGCAGCACTAAAAATCAGTTGCAAGCGGCTGCATGAATTTAGAAACATGCATTATTGATTTGTGTGTTGTGTATTCATGCTCAACTCAGGATTATATGAGCATTAAGTTCGTTTGTTGGTGTTGCCTGTTCTCTTGTTTTGTTTTTTTTATTTTCTCCCCATTAGTAACTCATTGCCTAAAGTTGTATATATGAATAATTATCTATAACTCCAATAAATCCCCTTTGTTTTTATTGTAAAGACAGAAGTTTTTCATAATTTAAAAAAAATATTTGTATTAATGGAGTGAAGTAAATGCGACATCAGCCTAAGAAATAAGAATCATTGAAATGTCTCTAAAGAGAAATGGGTATTCAGAATGTTTTTTTGTTGACCTGGAGTTATATTTTGAAAAAAAAAATTATTAATTAATACTCAGTACTTGGGTGATATGCCCCGTTTTGTCTTTTTTGGCCTCATCTTTAATTCCTTGATGATGGCCTCATTACCGAGACTAAAATGTTACAACACAAAAAAGACTAAACGCTGCATAACACCTTAGAACCCAATATTAATTATAGTAACGGCCGCACAGATAGCACAAATAATTTTATTTCTTCTGGAATATATTATTAAATATTGTTTTCCTCTTGATTAGAAGATTTGTTATTTTTGTTATAGTACGATACCTGGTCATTTGAATGTGTCGACTAAACTCCAATTCTATTTTAACAAAGTATCTTCTTTTATGATATTATTAGTGTGTTTTTTTTTTTAGATCATCCTGTATATTTTTATAATTTCCCAAAGAATAACTTTTGCTCCTTGAGTATTTGCGTTTTTTTTTTTTATTATACTTTACTGTTTACATCCAAAACCCGCTTCTAGATATTAATAGTTTTGATTAACATGTGTGGGACATTACACAATGACTGATTGAACTGTTTATGTTTCAGGCACGAGAAGCACAAAGTCGAGTGGAAGAACTTGAAACTGAAAATAGTCATTTAAATAAACGTCTTGATAAGTTGAAGAATGCAAAATCAGCTCTTTTGAAGGAACTCTGACACTCCACGTGTCCTCACAACGCTGAATAAATGACTGATGTATTCTATGTTTTGATTTGATGTATGAATTTTCAGTTATTAATATTAGAATTGGTGTTGTGTGGGCACTTTTCTCGTACCGAGTAATTTTTATTATCGTAAATATTGCTTTTTATATTGCCATGCCTCTATAAACTCTCTCGAGCCATATAATTATGTATATTTTTTCTAAAGGTAAACTATGAAAATGTGCAAAATCTACAAAAACCCCTGAATGCATGAATAATAACAAATTTTGCATTATGTAGTTTTTGAAACATATAGCCATGAAATTATTGGTAAATTAAATTTTGTAATTTTTTAAAAATTTTGAATAAGGATGTAATTTTTTAAAATTACGCTGTGACCATTTACAGAACGATTTTATGTTATTTAATAATTTATGTATTTTTCTAATACAATCTGTATATTGCAGTCTATTTATTTGTGCTATAATTAAATGTACATTAACTCAACTCAAACCCAGCATAACACAATCATTGAATGATCTTAAATGCAGTCTTCATTTTTACCACTTTAGTTGTAAATTCTAATGTATTTTATAATCACATGTAACATACCTTCACAATAATTAAGTTATTTAACTTGTTTGTATATCTGATGTCCCATAGTGAATTTTTAATATTTAGTCAATCGGCTATTTATAATTATTGTGTATATAAACATCACTGCAGTACATTTATTAAATAAATAATTTATTTATTTTAAATACACATATGAAATGTATTCGGTGCTGATGTTACTAATTTATTTTGATGTGACACTTTCATTAAATCTGTGTTATTACTGATTATTTGAAACAATGATATTGTAAGGTGAAAATATTTCTAATAAATTTGATAAAATTTGTAACAGTAATGCTTTCTTTTATTTGAGAACCTTACACATTTTAATTAAAATTCACCCATCAGCGTGTAGTGTCTATGTAAGACTTTGGTAGTACCCTGAAATAAAACAATACTAAGCATTACTTGTATTCTTCTAGGGCAGTGGTCCCCAACTTATGCCCGCGGGCATAGGGTTGGGTAACCCTGTTGAAACCGCATCTTATGGGTGTAGTTTGGTTTGTCTTCGTCTTCATCTTTGTAATAATGTGTTCACAATATTGTTCAGATACTTGATGGAAAAGTTGCTGAATAAATAATAAGTCTGATATTTTTGCGGTAGTACATGTGAAAGTGTCTCTGAAAATTTTGCGTCGATAAAAGTGAGGTGAAAGCTGTGTGAAAGTCTATTTGATATTTTTGCAGTAGTACAAGTGAGGTGAAAGCTATGTGAAATTGTCTGATATTTTTGCATTGATAAAAGTGAGGTGAAAGTCGTAAAGGTGATACATTTTGGACGCAGCTGTTATGGAAGTCTAACTAATGTCGGAGTAACTATGTTTGCCTGAGACGAGACTCCATCTGCATTGAGTAATTTATATATAGTAGGAGATTGCAAATATAGTCCTTGAAGTTTTCCTACATGCAAAGTGAGACAACTAACCTTCTTAAGGGGAGGCAGTACATGGAGTTGACATGAAGTCTTGAAACGCCAACATGAACTGCATATCAGTGAAACATGAAGTCACTTCATGGTATGGTAATTAAAAGGTCAACATACTTATTTGATTTTATCTGATTGTCAGGTAGGATGTTTGACTTCAAAACCTGTTTCCAAGGTTATTAAATAAGCAATGATATTCAGACAAGATATGATACTGCACAAGATTTCAGGAAAATGGCATCGATTTCCACTGGCCTCTATGTGAAGGATCCGGTGGAACATTTTATTCACAATTAAATGTGGTGTATTTTTTGGTCTTACAACTGAGATAGAGGCATAATTTTTTTATAGATATTTCATTTAATATTTATGCTTTTAAATTTCTTGCAGAGTTCAACATTATTTACGAAGTCTTCATTTGAAATGGAATTCCAGAGTACTTTCTGTCAAAAATATTGAATATACATGATGCTCAGACTGCTAAGATTTCTTTTCAATTTACCCATTTCATTTACTTAGCACAGCAAATTACTTATGAAATCAAATTTGTTAAATTCATGTAAATTTCTACTCCAGAATTATCAGAAATATTAACTGAATGCTGGGTAAGATATTATAACTATATTAAGTGGAATATTATTTAGGTTTGTTCTACAAATGCTAAAAAAACATTTTCATCATGGATTCTTTTATTCAGTAACAAAATTATACAATGGTAGTCGCATACAATTAAATATAATATTTAATAATTACTTACTAAAAAAAAAACATTATTATCATAATACAAAATGAAAGGACCCATTTTTCCATAGAATAAACCTTATATCAATGAATCTGTTAATTTTCAATGTACAATAATAACCAATTTTTGGAACTCATACACATACAATATAATAACTCATAAATTAATATTATTTTTTTAAATATAGGAAAATGTTGAAAAATAGACCATGGAAATATTTGGCATTCCTGAAAGTAAAACTTAATGATTTAAAGAGGCATGAAAATCAACTCCATATAGAAATTCTCATCATAAAGTCTAAGAACTATTTTTCACCTAAAAATAATGTCTTTAATAAATGTATACAATCAATAAAAGAAACCATTTTAAAAAAAAAACCTCTTGAAAGGGAAGTTACAAAAACCCAAATCTTGGCAGATATCAGAAGTAAAACATTTATATGCATGTATATTGCTATACTTGAATATGCACATATATAACAGAAGATAATAGTTTTGTTAAATATGTACATGCTTGTATAAGGTGGAATTAAATATCGCAGGTTATGGACGCAGGCAGGTTTAATTATGTCATTGTAATGGTCAATAATTATTAATCAATTGACAACAAACCTCTAAGGGCCATAATAGTTGTTTGCAAATTGATCAGAAACATTTGAAAACTACCCTGAATGTGTTGGAAAAGTATGGTAACAAATTCATATAAAAAGGTATCAAATGAAATATTTATTTGGTACCTTTCATTTAATTTTAAACATAAACAGGTAGTCTACAAAAAATATTTATTCTTAATAGGTATAAAAATTAATTTTGATGAATGTGTAATACCTCTGCTACATATGGTCTTTCTCTCATCATATAATAATTTATAGTAAATATTTCATTTTTGAACACAAATAGTTTAGAGCAAAGGGTACCTACTATCAAAGAAAAACAAATAAAATTATCATTTATGTAGCTGCTGATAGATTTGAGCAGATAATTTTGGTGTCTTGTTAAATACTAGATATAAATATGCCCACAACCACTATTAGTGGAAAATGGTTCATGAGTGTGATGCAGTGTCGTTTACCACTTTTTTTCCAACATTTAAGATTAAATTTAATTTTCAAATTCAGATGCTTCAATCTTCCTCAAGTAATGATAAAAAAATATTATGAAATTCCAACACTACTCTTCAAGAGATTTCTGTGGGATATTGAAAAGTATTTCTTGTGAGGAGGGAGCTACTAAAGGCAACCTTTGTTAGAGGTGAGCTGAAACTTTCAACAATGAATATCTCTTATCATTTTCTAATGAAGAATAAAACACCAGAGTCGAGCTTTTGGAAAACAAAGCCTCATTTCAAGCACAAAGTGAACATTAAATAACCACAAATTTGACACATACTCGAGTGTCAAGCAAGGTATTTGTTCTGTCCTTGTATTTAAATTTATTTCAAAATCAAATGGGCTAACATAATTTAATCTATTAGGATCTAAAAATCTCATACAAATTAATAATAGATTATTAACTACAACCCTAAACTGTAAAAATGTGTCACCCATTTGAGTGTTGGTTTGGAGTCAGTCCTTCAGTGTGTTCTGGACTGTGCTTCTGTTTTTTCCTCTTTTTTTCCTTTTTCCGTTTCTTCCGTTCTTTTTCCTCATCATGGCGCTTTTGCTTTTTATGCTTCTTTTCATGGGTATCTTGACTGGAAGTATCTAAAGAGGAGAAAAGAAAAAAAAATAGTACACATCGCCAATGAAATTCAGCTGAAATAAATAAGCAAATGAACTCACCTGTTATTTGGGTTTCTTGGCTCATGGGTCCACCTTCTTTGTGCTTGTGTTTTTTGTGTTTATTTTTGTGTTTCTTCACTGGTGTGGTATTTATATAACGGTATTGCTCAGGTAAAGGTCCCGGGTGTAATCTAAAGGCAGCTAGTTGAGAACTTGACAGAGGAAGAAGTTCTTTTCCCCCTATTGGTGGTTTGTCAATTACTGACCGTAGTGTGCTGTTGTCCTGCTGACCAGGACCGTCAATGATTCCAGGCAAATTAGGCAAAAATGAAGATAACTGCTCCTTAAGTTTCTTTCCATTGAATTTAGTGTAGGAATGTTCTAAGCCATAATAGGCCATTAAATTTGTTGCACCCGTAAGATCACATTCTCCTAAAATATATACAATTTTTAAATTATCTTTCTTTAATATCAAAAAAACATTTTAATCGTGTTGATGATGTCACTAATTCAAATGTAAAATACATTAAACCAGAAAGTAAAACATCAACAAAATAAATACCGTACCTGGCGGCTCCTTCATTAAATAGAAGGGCCCACTGTGAACTATTGACGGGTTTTTGCCTAAGGAAATCGTTGTTTTAAGTGTTCCTGATGAATCTTGGCGAGAAACAACAGGGGATCTGGCACCCCTGGGTGAAGACTTTGGAGAATAAGGTTCTACCTTCCGAAACTGATCAGCCATCATCATCTTCCCTCATCGTTTTCTGTCACACCTGCACATACAAAATCTCACAAAATGTAAATCGTCCGTCACAAACAGTGTTGCAATTGCTAAATATTTTTAGATCATAGCACAAACTGGAGAGAGACTGGTACCTTTGAATATACTAAATAAAATACTTGTGTAAAAAATAATAATAAATGCAAATAATACGAAATCTGTTAAAATATTTTTCATAATATTTTATATTAAAAACAATGCAATGACTAGAAGAAAAATTGTTAGATTAAGTCAATTTAATTGGACATATTATTAATTCAAAAGTTATAGGCAACCAAGAGCCGGAATCTGGGATAAGCACATATATAGAGCTTAATAAATAAACATTTTAAACAAATATACCTAAATATAAAATCAATGCTGTATGTAAAAAATTTTGGTTGTTATTGGTATTGGTATTTTTTTTGCGCATAGAATTTAACTAATGACACAATAGTTAATTAACAATTTCTTTTTATCGACGTTAATAGCTGAGCAAAATTTAAATTAACCTGTTTAGGTTTATTCTGTCTTATCCAAAAACATATTATATGTATTATGCAATCACTGTGTTTTTAAAATAGCTTTATATTTGTTTTTTAGATTTAGGTTGGATTTTTTGAGCTCATAAATTTGATATGTAAGGTTATTAATCATCCAATTTATGATTTTTTTAGAAGTAATGACTAGAATACTAAACATGGTTTTTAATCACAGTAATGTCCCTTTGAAGAATCAAAAACATTTTTAGTATAAAACATCACTAATAAATAAAATTGGTAGTTTTGATAAAATCAAATTGTTAAATGCAAATACTGTTCTCAATTTATTCCTATCTGATCGGTCAGATATCTGACAACAGAATAATAGTTATTACCATAGACAAAAGTTGGTATATAATTTACATCGTTGTATGTTTTTTAGTAAAGAGAAATATTATCGATATGCGAGATCTAGTTTATCAGATTTGACTTACTAAAGAAAAATTTTATTTACCATTACGACTGCATTGGATTTTACAACTGCAATTAAAAATTAAATATAACAAAAATGAGAAAATGTCAATATGGTCCTCTTTGGTCAGATTTTTCGGGCGAAAAAAATATCACCACCTAGAAGCTTAAAAATGTCGTTTTATTAAGAGAACATAAAACAACAAATAAATATTTTTGCCTAACGCGTTGAGTTGATAATGGTCGATGGAATCGCAACTGTAACGTTATTTTTTTTGTCTATTTCCTCAATTTATTCATTGTCTATACTTTAAATTGTGGAATTCGTTGTTGAGTCTCTCTTTGGTTTTTAACGTTATATTTAGGCTATTATCATTTTATATTTATATATTAATGAGTTTTGTTAAATGGAAAATTATTTAACTAAGCTAGATATCCATCTAATGCGTCTAGTATATCCTGTTTTCAATACTATCTTCGGCGCTTACACCCGTAATATTGAAGTTCCTGAGCCCTGGTGACGCCATTTTACGGGATGAATTGGCTGCTGCTGTTGGATTTGCCGAAGCCTTTTTTTCATTCCGCTGAAGTTGATGTGATGAAAATAACTGGGAATGGTTGTGCCTGCTGCTATTTGCTGCACAACACTTAAGGTAACGATAGAATCCGTTGTGTAAGGTGTTATTGTTTTCTTGCCAGAGGTCTTTTTAGCGTTAATGATAAATATCTTTGGTGCATCATATTAACCGAGTGAATCCTGGCGTGTCCAAATAGAGCGGTTCAATCTTATTTTAAATGATTATTTGTTGTATTACAGATATTTTCACAACTATGGAAGATGGGAATTGTTATCAGGTTCAGACAGACAACTTAATCTCCCCTGCCGATATTCGCGGCAGAAAACCTTCTCCGCAAGGAAATGACAAATATTATAACCTCAACGGAAATGGTGAAGGACGCCCAAAACTTTCCAAACAATGTTTGTCTGATAACGATTTTGTGAAGAAAAGTGAGAATCTCAATTGTATTGATACAAACGAAGACAGTTCATCGAGACCTAGCAAAAAAAAGCCTGTGCCCGTTAATTCTGATTTGCTTGGAAATAATCACTTGCTTAAATCTTCCAAGAAACCCTTTAATCAACCATTTAAAACAACCAAATTCAAAGGAGACAAATCTAAGGGGTTCAGTGAAGATCGCAATTCACCACAAACATTAAAAGAAAATGGAAATCATTTAGAATACAAGCGACCCCTACCTTCTCAGGTTACTAAATATTCCCAACCAAATAAAACTGCTCGAGCTTTTCATGGTGTTAAAAATAAGTATTCACACAGAAGAACAAAACACGACGGCTCACAGTTGACTGAGTATGCTCAGTATTTAGGACTTCAACCCACTATCAAGTTCAAATGCAGCAAATGTTGCTGTACCTCGTTTGAGAGCCTGGGCATGTTAAAAGAACACCAACGGAGCTGTTCGTCTCAGGCTTCTACAACTGAAGCTAGTGCGGTTGCTCATGTTCCTACTCATTCTGGCAATAACGCCAACTTCCGTATTACTCGCAAGGTATATCTGTGCTCGGCCTGCGGCACTTACTATGAGAACTGGAATCTCTTCCTCCACATCCGTGAAGTGCACAACCGACACATCTGCTTATTTTGTCTAGGAATGTTCTCTCAAGCCCACAAGCTGGCCTCGCATCTCGTGATCAAGCACAACATTCAAGAAAATCACTTTACTTCCAAAGAAGACTTGTTTTCAAAGTTTTCTGAATCTTTTTATTTAATGTGTTGCAAGTGTGAAAAAGTTTTTACTGAGAGAGAAAATTTTATTGTGCATGAGTGTACGCAAGCAGTCAAGTATTGTTCAGTGTGCAAGTTGAGAGGAAGTCACAAGGTTGACTGTCCCAAAAATTCGAAACATAAACTGCCCATCGCGCAGCCGCAATTAGAATTTAAAAAAATGAAGAGGACAGCCAACAAGAATCCCCTTGGTCATACAGATCGTGATCCTATAGACTCTACTTCCCCATCAGAAAATTCTCTACCTTCCACTGTTACTACTGGTGATAGTGTTTGTGCTGCTGTTAAAGAAAAGTGTGACATTTTGAGTGATAGACTAGATACTAAAGATTCCAGTGATATCGAAAGGTCTCCTTCACCTTTACAAAAATCTGAATTGAGTAACTCTTACAGTCCCATATTACAAGATGAGAATTTAAACAATAAATTTAAATTCTCACCAATAGACACCAGAGAAGAAGTGTCAATGCAGAATAGTGAGTTATCCTCTGAACTTATTACGGGGCAAGTGGAAAAGTCTCAAGAGCCTAATTTTGTGGAGCATGTTGAAACCGACAATAAAATTGAAGCAGAACATTCTCCATTTCAGGAGTCTATTGTGAAACCTCTTTTGGATGTAAATCTGCCGAATCCTGAATTAAAATCAATTAACAGCTCACAAAATTCTATAGATTCTTCAAATATGAACAAAGACATATTAAAAACTGTTTTAAAACCTCCAGCACGAAACCGTCGACCGCCTAAAAGATATCAAGTTAAAGATACTGCAATTGAATTCCTGAACGAGGAAGTGACGGAACACAAGCCAATAGTGGATCTCGAGCCAATTGTCAATAAGGTCCCGAAGTTGACGGTCAAGGTTCCGAAGCTATTGACTGAAAAAGAATCTACCAGTGATTATTCTTCTGAAAGTGAGGATAGTGACAAACTAACTGTGGACTATGATATGGGCCCTGATGCCGAAAGTTACGATAATCCTCTGAGTGAAAATGTAGATGTCCAAAATGATTTGCCGCAGACTTCAGTAGCAAGTGAGTCCATGAAAACTGACCCATCAGGTGCAGAACCAGAAATAGCGGTCGCCGGAGATGATATACCAATTACCGAACTCACACTTGATCAACCTTTAGATCGTTTTCCATTAAGAAATTTGTTGAAGGTATTTTTAAATGCGACTAATTATAATTGTATATACTGTAATCACGCTCGTAAGATCGCTGTAAATGGAAGACAGTTGAGTTTACACTTCATCGCTCAGCATAGGTTCTCTGCTACTGTTGATAGTATTACTGCAGAAGAGTTATTACCTGAAACAATAGTTACGAAGATAAGAAGTTGTTTAAATGAAGTTCAAAATATATACTTGAACATGGAAGGATTCGACAGTGTTGAGAATGATAATATGAAGTTTTATGACCATACCTATGAATGTTTTCAGTGCTATATGATTACCACAGTGCACAAGGAACTATATCTACATAATAGAAAAATGCACCAAAAAACTATACTCTTGTGTATAATGTGTAAATCAAATTTCTACAGTTACAGTGAGCTCCTCTGTCACTTGTGTCCTGGTATGTATGTCATCAATAGTGAAATTCGCTTCAGGTGTTGCCTTTGTGAACTAGATTCCATTCCTTCGGCGTTCAGGCTGATGGTTCACTTGAGGAAACGCCACCACGCTTGTGATGTGTGCCTCGAGACATGCCACAACCAGTCCAAGCTTTCTAATCACGTCTGGAAACACAAGCTTCACCATCTGTGCTATCGGTGTGGAATAGCTTATCGTAATAAGCCAGACATCACTAAACATTTATTTTGGAAGCACGGTACTGAAAGTGTTCTTTGCAAGAAGTGTTTGCAAAAGAAATGGCCCCACGTCTATCACTTCTGTATTCCTCCCAACACATTTGTGTGTGAAGAGTGTAATTTGAATTTTACGAAAGCTGTGAGTCTGAAAGTACACAAGAGAATACACTCTGGAGATAGTCCATATGCTTGTACCCAAGAGAATTGTACTGAAAAGTTTATCTCAAAAAAACTCTTTCTTAAACATGAAATGGGACACCTGGAACCTTCAAATGCCCAAGAGGAACCTCTATTAAATGTCGTATCGCTAGCTGAGGAAAATATCGAAAAAGTGCCAGCGATTCCGATCGACATTAAGGATTCAGATTCTATAATGGATAATCAAGAGCCAAAGGTCACTCCGGTTAAAGTAAAGAAACCTAAAAAAAATAAAAAGCATAAGGACAGTAAGGACAACTTATTAATAGATGTTAATTTACCAGCACTAAACCTATCAGAGAGTGACAGTAGTGATGAATCAGAACCTGAAGTAACCAAGAAACTTGATTCCATAGATATCACCAGTGAGTTGGATGATGACACGCCAGCAATATTAGATGTTCAATTGAAAACTGAAAATATGGAAGACCCTAAGCCAGAGCCACCGGTTGCAGGAATATGGGATAATTTCCAAATATATCAAGCTGAAATTCAGAAAAGTTCAGTAGATCATGTTCAGGCACCTTCTGTTAAACCTCATCATGTTTGTGAATCTGACCATGATTATTGCGTTATACCTTCGGAAGAAGTACTTGATAAAGAAAATCTGTTGGAAATTAAGGAAGAATCTCCTATTAGAAAGAGCAGCTCTAACAAAGAAAACCGAAAGAAACTAAAATCTAAAAAAAAGAGTATTAAAAAATCCTCCGTTTCTTCTTCTAGCGACAGTAGTAGCGAAAGTGACTCTAGTTGCTCTTGCGGCACAAACTGCAGTTGTTCATCTTCAAGCAATTCTTCATCTTCCAGTTCTTCATCTTCCGATTCAGATTTATCAAGTTCTGCTCTACATAGAGAGAAGCCACCAGTCCATAAAGATAGTGATGCTTCTCATACTTCTGCCGTGGATATAATGGCCACGGAAGAATCACCTTGTGCTCTCATCCCTGATCCCAAAGAGATTCCTGTTGCAGAATCTGATCTTGATACTGATGAAACTGAAACTGATGAAGATTTTTACGATGAGCACCCTCAGCGCTTAGCTAATAAAATATTAGCTGAGAAACGTAATCAGTTGATGCTTTTAGCAACTGTTGCTCCTATAAATAATGGGTCTCATATGGACTCCAGTAGACCGCCGTCTCCAGAGGAACCTGCAGAGACAATTAGAAAAAAAATTAAAACAAAAAAGAAGAAGAAAGAAAAGAAGTCTGTACCTGTAGAGTCATTACCGAAACCGAATATACTTTCTCCTAAAATAAACATTCCCGTTGAAGACTCTATTCAAGCTTCTGTCACTAATAAAATTACAATATCCCTGCAATCAAACACGGTGCAGGTTATTGATCAATCCAACATGAGCAACTTATTAAAACCTTCTGTAATGAGCAAATCGGAATCTGATAAGCGAGCATCAAAACGCAGAAGAGTTCCTAATAGATTTTACGGTTATTCTAGTGATGAAGAATATTTGCTTAAGCCTCAGCTTCCTCCCAAGTTGGAATGGAGAAAAGAGGACTTACCGTCACCAAGTGGACCACCAATTCCCCAACTATGTTTGACTGAGCGACCTTATAGTCCAGCGGTTGATAATATATCTCAACATTCGGAACCGGTATTGTCACCCAAACTCATTCCTAGTGAGCCAACTTACGTATCGAGTGATGATTCTGACTCTAGCAAGGAAGGTGTACTGCAAATCAACCATCCGTATGCCCAACAAACTGAGCCAGAACCACCTCCTATTCTTAATCAATTCCCCGGAATGTCTCGACCATTAGGATCATTCCCGTTCCCGCGGCCGGCTGGTGCTCGGCAAGCGCGTGAGGGGGAAAGTGTGTATTGTTATTGCCGTTGTCCATACGATGAGGTGTCCGAGATGATCGCTTGTGATGGAGATGGCTGTAACATTGAATGGTTCCATTTTGAATGTGTCGGTATCATGGTACCTCCTAAAGGGAAATGGTTTTGTCCTGATTGTCGACAAAGACTTGAAAATTCTGAAATTTAAAATCTCTCATCTGTAATATAAACTCACATTATTGTGGAGATAAATCATTCTAATCATATATGTATAAAATTGTATGTTCCAGTAATCGCATTTTCTGTGCAGTGACAGAAATTTATAATTGATTTCACGAAAATGTTTGTGACCCATACAATATATTTTTATTGTAACTATTTTCAATAACACTGGAATACGTAATTACATGTAATGATGTCAATTTTATAATTGATTATTGAATTGACTTTATATTGTAATACTACCTACATCCTTTATATTGCTTCATAAATATTATTATGTATAGAACGGACTTAGAATAATATATTTCCCAAAAAAAATGGTGCATGTTGCATCTTTAAGATGTAACTAAACATGGACTTGTATGTTTTTTTTCTCTTGTCTATTGAAGTTTTCATCTATGTATATTAAAAATGCAAAAATAATAATGGGACTATCTTTTTAAAAACGTGGATATGTTGCAGGCAGAATATACCCACTAAAATACTTTGCCTAGTCAAATTTTACTGCCAAGGCTTTTGACATTTTTTAAAGATGAATCGTTTGTGACGAAGCTTGCTTTTGGGAAATGATCTTTTTGATAAGTTCGAATATTTTGGACTACAAGGATTTAAAAAAAATGTAATAAGATGTGGAACATTTATGCAGCTTAATATTAATACTGTAAATTGAAAAACATTGATTTGTTTGTTTGATATAAGATGTTGATGATTTCAAATAAACACGGAAACCATTAACACAATCTTTTAAAGAGAAATAAAGAAGACCATACTCATAATTTACGTAAGTATTAAAGACCTTATAAAATTTATCAAGTCATCGTCATTGAGTAGCTGGCGTTCTAAAGATTTGTCATTTTTAAGTTTTTCTTTTTTCTGCATCATAATTAAAGAGAATACCCAATCTACCAGTTGATCATCATGTTAATTAAGGCAACTTTTTCATCTTTCATAAAGAAATTGCCATTGTTGATTCTTGTAAATAAGTAAGACAATGCAGTTCATTTTGAAATGCTAATATTGTTTACCTGAATTTTCTTGGCATTTGATCTATAATATTAAGTTCATTTTGTACAGTTGAATGTATTTACATCCTTCGCACACCATCATTCATTGTGTCATTTTGAGAACCAGTGCCATCTTTGAAACTCAATAGAAGATTTTAATTAAAAATGTGATCCTTGCTCGTAATGCTATGCTGACGTAAAATATTTTTAGTAGCTTGCTTAATTGTTAAAAACTAAGATATAGATATTATAGAGTTTTCTACCATGACATGTCTCAAGAGTCATGATATCCAAAAAAGGGACTTAATTTATTATTATTTATGGACAATGTATATAAATAGTACACATTGCAGATATTTCTTGTGATCTTTGTAGATGATTTTTTTTAAACTAAAAAAAATTCAACTTTATTATTTTTGTGGAATTATAAAAAATAGACAAATCGTAAAGCTACTGATCTACTGTCTCAAATGAAAAGAAGGCTGAATTGTTTTATGCAGAAAGTAAAGGTAAGTAGAAATATGTATTGAAACTATAGTATTTATATTCCATATATTTTTAGCATAAAATATTAATTCACATTATATAAAAACTCTGATAAAATAAACTAGAATAAACAATAACATTTGAACTTTTGAAATGTTTAGATGTGTGTAATTTTTTTGGAAAAAAATATTTAACCTAGTTATTAACAAGGCACTATTTTTTGGTAGAATTCCATCCAGTGTTTTTACAAAATTGAAAAACTAAGATTTGTCCAGTATATTTTTATTAATATATGAATTAGTTCATTCTAATATATTTGTTATATAAAATACATTTAAGCAGTAAATGAAAGAAAAACGGTTAAAATCGGATGTTAAGCAAGAATTATCGAGATTACTGGAGTTGATACTGATAAAAATTGTATAGCTTATAAAATAGAATCAATTGAAATTGTAAAATTTTTCACCAATGAAGTTCTTTCCCATCATACTGATAAAATCTTCCTGAATCTTCTTGATTCAAGCCTTCGAGAGTATTAAATATTCCGCTAATGCTTGTTTCGACATCTAAAGGAGCATGTTTGCCACCCATATCAGTTTTCACCCAACCCGGATGAATGGATACAACAAGAATATTATCCTTTTTTAGATCAATACTCATTGATTTAGTAGCAGAATTGAGAGCTGCCTGAAATGAGAACATTGTGTTTTTTTTTAAATTATAAAAATGACAAATTTATTATGTAATATTTTAATAAAATTAAGGTGTTAATTTTTAAAAAGTATAATAATTTAGTATTATAGCAAACTAATTGTGTATACAATATTTAGATTCATACAAAAAAATAGCACATGTGGGCTTTGACCCCTCGCCTATCGTAGCCTGGTGATCTTAGTTAATTTAGCTATTCTGCTAAATATTATATTCAAGCGAGAAACGGTAGTTCGGTATACATTAAAACTTGTCAAACTAATTTGTTATTTCGTTATTTTTTCTTAGTGTACTATATTTTTTCTCGCTACCCTTAAATACTTACTTTTGAACATCTATATGGGTAAAAACCACCTTTGTCATTAAGCTCTATAGATGCTAATATTGAGCTCATATTGATAACGGCGGCTCTATTTATACCAATAGGGTTTGATCCAGATCTTTCAGCAGCAGTTTTTAATAATGGTAGAAGTGCCTGTAATGAATTCAAAATTTATCAAGATTAAATTATAAATAAATTATTTGCTCATATTCAGAAGATATATATCTTAACAAATAAAAATATTTTAACTATCAAATTAAATAAATTAATTTGATGAAATTTTTATCTTATTTTTCATATATTAGTAAATCATTAAATTTGAATACCTTTGTTAGCATAATTGGAGCTAAAGTGTTTATTGCAAAGTTATCTAGCAACTGTTGTGGCTTAACATAATTGAGTGTTGTGAATTTGGATGTGACTCCGCCATTATTCATTAAAACATTCAGCCCATTATCTTTAGTAATTGCTGCTATTTCTTGAGAAATACTAACAAAACTTTCGATATTGGATAAATCTGAAATATCAATGTTATCCATCAGAAAAATTTAATAAATATCATTACAAAAATATTGCAGTGGTTCATATGATAAGGTCCTTTTATTTTTAATGGGGTAAAATGAAATTTGTTTAAAAAAAGATGAATTTGCTTTGATTTATCACCTCCACAAGAATTGTATAAGGATTAAAGTATTTTTTTCTAAATTAATTGTTTAAAACCTAGTTTATAAGAATTAAATAAGTAAAAATTATGTAAATTAATAAAAATATTTTATGCCCTTTATCAAATTTTTATTGAGCACCTTCTGATCTAATACATCTTGATGAAATCATCGTCTTACCTAATTTCAGTATATGAAAGTCATGGTGAGATTTTTTAAGCTTTTGTAGATCCTAAAACGAAAAATAATTTAAAAAATTAATCACTTCGTTTTACTTATAATTATTAACAAGTGTAATGGGATGATATGTTAGTCTTGATTTGTATCTTTATTTAAAAAATAATAAATACACTGCCAATAAAAATCAAATCATAAAAAAAATTTTTTTACGAAAATTCGGAGCCATCAGATATAATTTAAGATATAATTACCGCGGGCAAAGGGCTGCTACAGCATTTGCAACATCTCAATAATTTCGTCACGTTTTGATTTAATAGATCCCTCTTTGCGCGGAAATTTTTTGACTAGTCAAACATCGTTCAAAACTAAATACCGCAGACAAAGAATTACTAAAGAATTTTCATGCTATTTATTTTATCAGTTTATAGTCACTACCGGAATAACATAAATACATTGAATGTATTCGTAGATTTATGCATTTTTTTCAACGTTTTGATCCCGGTCACCATAAAATCCCCGAAGATGGTCCCAGTGCCGGAACCGAAACGTGAAAAATTTCAATAAAAAACGCAGTATAACTTCCAATAACACAGCATTACTAACTGAAATAAATGTTATTTTAGTATGACCCAGATGCTCAATATGAGTAGTTAGATAGAACAAAAGTTAACGCGCACAAATTTCTGACTATCAGACAAAATTAAAAATAACTACGTAATACGTTTATAACGGAAAAGGCGGCCTTAATATACATATTCATTCTTCTATCATAATAATCAAATCACAGGTTTTTAAAATTAATATTATTAACACCAAAAACTAACAATTATAATAAACCATTATGACTATGGCAGCACTGCTTTTTTATATCTAGCTACCCAACTAAAAATATCGGCAAATGTAGATAACAATAATAATTACTTATTGCACAACCTACATTGAGATAGAATAAAAAAAATACATATAAATTATTGATAAGATAATGAATTTGCTTTATCATCCAATTTCAATGAATGATTAATTATTTCCAGATGCTTCAGTGCCGCGATACTTGATGCTGGTTATGTCATGTCGTGTTGAGATGGCGCTTGGCAGTTTAGTCCTATTAATCCTAGACGTCACCCGTCTGTAGCGCCCGCGCTTGCAAGTATTCTGCTAGCGCTTTACCAGCGAGCGCCGCCTTTCCATCCCACTCTCGCCCTTCTGCCCCAGCGAAAGCGTTTTTATTAATATTATACACACAGCAAAGTAGAAATAAACTCAAATAATAAACACCGCGAGAAACGAGATGGCACCTGGTGAGTCGATAAATTTGTAAATAGATGTTAGTATTGTGGTAATGCTGATTTTGGCAGCTTACCTTCGCTTCGTCTGGTTTGCGGCAGGTTGCGATGACTTGAGAAGGCTTCTTCGTCGTGTCCAGTAGATGCTTGACTATTCCCAGTCCCAATCCGCGGTTGGAGCCTGTCACTAGAATTGACTTCATTCTGCAATCGCGCTTGTAACTTTTGCTGTTGATTTTTGTCACGCCGGTATAATTTTATGTTAAATTATATTGTCTATGTCACAGTTCAAGAATGTCACTCGTAGGCATAATTGTGCGCTTTAGATCTGAAATTTCCTATAAAAAGTTAATAAATGTAAAAAGTGCATATATTTTATTGCCGAGAGATCGCCGATGCTTCAGTAAATGTGAGTTTTATAATATGTAATATGACGCAAATAGAGCAGCTCTCAGTTTAATCATTTTAACCTTGAATACTAAGGTGAAAGGACTGAATTCGTTTTGTTCAGACATTAAATTGTAGTCTTGAAAGGCCTTAATATTCTAACTGCTTAAATGGTTATATTGCTTCACATTGAAGTTTTTTGTAGGTTTAATACTTTTCGGGTGAATACACACGTAAGGTATTATTTCTTTCAATTTGTCAAGTAATAGACAATGTGGAAATATTTATTTCATTGCATTACAATTTTATGAACTGATAATCTATAATTAATTTAAAAAGTAAAAATAACTCTATTAATAAATGGCAAATGTATATTCATGTAATATTTTTTAAAAACTTATGTAAATATTATTTTATGCGCTCTGTGCTTTTTATAACTTCTTGATTCAAAATGACTTGACATTTGAAAAAAATATAATTTTGTTCATAAATATTTTCAATTTATTTAAAATAGTATTTTTTTTTGTATTCTTTTAAATTACATGATTATATTAGTATGGAATTATCAAATAAATGTCAGTGCTTGCATATTGGATCTAAAGGTGTTAGCATTATAAATAAACAGATCTATTCCTCCGGGACTTCTGGAATTTTTAAAAACGGTGATGGAGTTCTGCAGAGTAATAGCTGATTTTTTTTTCAGTCTCTAATTATGACTATGATCTGGTTGTGATCGGAGGAGGTTCAGGAGGCTTAGCATGTGCCAAGGAGTCAGTTAACCTTGGAGCTAAGGTCGCCGTCTTAGACTATGTCACTCCCTCGCCTCAAGGCACCAAGTGGGGCTTAGGTGGTACATGTGTCAATGTAGGTTGTATTCCCAAAAAGTTGATGCATCAAGCATCTTTGCTGGGAGAAGCAATCCGTGTAAGCACAACTGTTTTTATTTTTTTAAAATATGTATTTATTTTATTTTCGTCAAAATTTGTTTCATTTATCTGAAATTATTATGGACCTTATATTCTTTCATAGGATTCTAAGGCTTATGGATGGCAGTTTGAGAATTTTGAAACCATAAGAAATGATTGGGCTTCTCTTACTGAGGCTGTTCAAAATCACATCAAGTCTGTCAATTGGGTCACCCGTGTTGATCTCCGAGATAAAAAAATTGAATATGTGAATGGCTTGGGCCAATTCAAAGATGCCAATACTGTCATTGCTGTTATGAAAAATGGTTCTCAAAAGGAGCTTTCTGCTAAAAATGTTGTCATCGCTGTCGGAGGGAGACCTATATATCCAGATATTCCAGGAGCATTAGAACATGCCATTACTAGTGATGATATCTTTTGCTTAGATCATCCTCCGGGCAAGACCTGCGTTGTAGGAGCTGGGTGTATCCTTTGAATTTTGTTGATATTATTTGTTTCCATACCTTCTGTCAAAACATTATAGGCTCTTTTTTAATTTTTGAAAAAAAAATTGAAAATAGAAATATATTTTCTATTAAAATGGCTTTATACAATAAGTAATTAGAATTAATCCTTAACGCTTTATCCAGACATCGGGTTAGAATGTGCAGGATTTTTAAAAGGATTGGGATATGAAGCAACCGTGTTGGTTCGCTCTGTAGTGTTGAGAGGGTTCGATCAGCAGATGGCTCAGGTTATCACCGAGGAGATGGTCGACTTAGGAGTTAATTTCCAATTTAAATGCATTCCCAAAAGTATTATCAAGAATGATGCTGGGAAGCTGGTAGTTACGTGGGTCAACACTCAAGAAAACACAGAGTATGTTGAGGTTTTCTATACCAACAGAAATTATTATACCACATTAATGCTAGATATTGATATAGATTTTTATTTAAAATAATTTTTTTTCTAATTATTTGGATTTGATTAAATATAGACACCAAGATGAGTTTGATACTGTTTTGATGGCTACGGGACGCTATGCTCTCACCAAGGATCTCAATCTGGGAGCAGCCGGCGTCGTAGCTCTTCCTGAGTCAGGAAAAATCGACGCGCCACAGGAACAGACAAATGTTCCAAACATTTATGCTGTAGGAGATGTTCTGGAAGGTCGGCCTGAACTCACACCCGTGGCCATCCACGCAGGTCGCTTGTTGGCTCGTCGCATGTTCGGGACCAGCACACAGCAGATGGATTATGATAATGTGGCTACCACCATATTCTCTCCTCTAGAGTATGGATGCGTCGGAATCAGCGAAGAAAAAGCCCACGAACAGTAAGATAATAAAATTGTACTGTTAAACTCTTAGATAACACCCAATAATGTCACTGTGAAATATTACAATAATAAAATATGATTTTATCTTTGAAGCTTAGCAGTTGATTAATTAATATATATGTATATAAGTCTTTATAAACAATCTATAAAATGATTATATATTGATATATCTGATAGTTGATATTAATTAACATATTACTGTCTCAGTGTTATCATTTTTTGTTGTAATAATTATGCTATGAAGTTTATAATACATCTACATAAAAATATAAAAATACAAAAAATAAAAATATACAATACATAAAAACTAAATATTAACACAAATACCTTAAGAGTATTAGGTTTTTAATAAAGATGTTAATTTGTTTTCAGATATGGAGCTGAAAATGTAGAAGTGTACCACGCATATTATAAGCCAACAGAGTTCTTTGTTCCCCAACGTTCGATAAAGCATTGCTATTTGAAGGCCGTGGCCCTGACCGCAGCTCCACAGAAAGTTCTCGGCCTGCATTTTGCTGGGCCTCAAGCTGGTGAGGTAATTCAAGGATTTGCTACAGCAATGAAGTGAGTTTATTTTTTTCTATTAATCTAAAATAAATTGACCATAATTTAATTTTTTTGGATCATATTTTAATTTGAGATGTTGAGTAACTTATTAGTTCAGTACCGTTGGAGTGAATGGTAATATTTTTCTTTTGAATAATAAAATGCCAGCTTCACATTGTTAATTTTGAAATGAGTTTTCAGCATGACTTGTTTTAATTCCAGATGTAATTTAACAATGGAGGCTCTGATGAACACGGTGGGGATCCACCCTACAGTGGCCGAGGAGTTCACACGACTCAACATCACCAAGCGCTCCGGCAAGGACCCTAATCCCGCCTCTTGCTGCAGTTAATTTGGTATCATCTAGTTGAATTGTTGAGATACTTAATAAATTATAATCTTGTACAACAATCATATATTTAATACTACAACTGTTTTTAAGTATACACTATCAAATTTGAGTTTGTCACGTAATAGATCATGATGAACTATTTTGTAATATTATTTGTGATACTTTCCACTGATTAGAAAGTCAACTTGCTATTATTTTATTGTACACAAAAAAAACCTGATTTCATTATTTACATTTGTGCTTTAAAAGCTTACCATGTATTATGAATTTTATCATTAAATTTTATGTTTTTACTAATATTTAACATACATATTTTTTTATAAAAATGTATTTTGTTAATTTAACTAAATGGTGATATTAGAATTGTATTTTTTGCTGATCACTGTTAATGTACATTACTTCAGAATGCAACATGATCAAAATAATTATGTAATATTCATGCCTCGTGTGATAGCAGTGATTGTTTCCCGTTTTTTTGTTAGCAGCACTCTTTTCAAAATAAATCTCTATTGTATTCACATAAAGCAGAGAAAAGGTTACTTCCCATGCTTAGCATAAAACAAATAAAAGACTATTGTTCAAAGTACCCACAGTATTGAAGCCTTAACTGTGCTACTATATTATTATTTTTTTAGTTTCATACATTCTAATAGAAATAGTATAAAGGTGAACAACATGACTTTTGTATGTTAAATTAAGTTTTATAGAAAATTTTAACTAATAAATGTTGCACAACTATTCATTACTGGGTTTTACTCAAATACAGCGTATCAATTGAAAAGAGAAAGCCTAATATTTATATTAGAATGGTGTATACTTTGGGATTTATATTTTATTGGTGCTTAAATGCCTCTTGAATATTTTATTCCCCTTTATAACATTATGTAAGGTTGATATTTGTTGAATCACTTCCAAGTTTTCTGGACATCCAAACCAGTATTGAGAAGTTGGCAGGGGGTAGTGGTTATCTGCTTTTATCAGGGTGCTATCAAATCGCCAATAAAGTAAACCTTTAAAGAAATACGTTGAACCTAAAAAGGAAAACTAATTAAGAATGCCTATCAACCTAGAAAAAATAAATTATATGACCTTATTGAATAAAAATTACCATCAGTCCAAGTAATAGCAGCATCAATATTATCTGGAACTCCTCTCCACCTTGTCATATTTTTAGGATAATCACTATCTAGTTTACTTGTTGTTTCATCGAATCGCCAAAATTCATTTCCTCGGAAAAGGTAAGTTTTCTCATTTTTCTTCCATATAAAAACTGCATCAATGCCATTTGAGTTATATTGCAGTTCATAATCTGCCAGTGAAAATGGTCCATTGACTATGTCTCCATCGTAGTTCCAATACTCAAAACCTGAAAACAAACTTTTTAACTGAGTACACATTTTGGTTTATTTAATTGGCTTCAATGTTACACTACCTGCAAGCTTTTATCACTTTCTTTCGAAATTGTGTCATTTCATTTATTTAATTGTCACTATCATTTTGGTAAGTTTGAATTTTTTACAGAATATTTAAAAAACCATGTGTTTAAATTAAATTTTAAAAATGTTTCCATATAAGTCAAGTTGGTCTAAAATATATGTCTTAAACATATCTTTTAATATTTCAGTTTTACGAGGGAATGATGATATTTTTGGAGCAATAAAACTGTGTATTTTTCAAAACTATAATTACCTGAGAAAAATCGAATAGTACCATCACTTTTCTCATAAGCAGCATCAATTTTTTCAATCGGAAGATTTGGAAATATACTTTGAATTGTTACAGGATATCCATCATCTATCTTGCCCCTTGCCTTAAACCTCCAGACATTCTAAATGAAATATTTTTATTGTAAACCACCAATTGTGTACATATTGTTACTAATGGAAGTTTCACATACCATAATAATAAAAAAAATAAACGGATGTTTGTATCTGATTACCTTTCCTTTAAATACAAAAAGTTCTTGCCTCAAAACACCAATAGTATCGTATTTACCATCGCATATGGTTAGTATTTCTTTTTCAAGAGGTACTCCATATTTTGTATCGTGTTTTTTGTGATCATCGACGGTTTCATAATCTCCGTGGAATGTCACATCTTGAAGACTCTTAGTAGTTTCTCTTGGTGCAGTTGTTGATGAACCACTATTCCAATGTGTCGAGGTTTCAGAAAATGTCACATATTCACTCGAACTTTGAACGGTTGAAGATTGTTCATGCTCAGTTTCTTCTGTTGTTTCAATGTATTCTTTATTTTCATTATTTCTACTTCCCTCAGTTTGAACTATAACCAACCGGCATTATTATTTTATCAAGGATACAGTTATAATAAGACTATTTTCTACAGTAATAAAATAATGTATAATTTTGTTTGCTTACTATAAAGCTGGTACATTCCCATAATATCGTCATAATCCAACTGTGAAGTAAATCCAGGTTTATAGTACGGATACATGATGGATGTGGGTACTTCTGAATGCGCTAAGCCCAAAGTATGGCCAATTTCATGGACTGCTACATTAAAGAAATATGTTGATTCTTCTGGTTTATCTGTTTTGGATATTGTCCAGTTTTCATCATTATCAAAATGCAGATTCCCTCCATAGACCATATATGGGAAAAAAGCATGCGCTAGTATACTTCCAATGCCATCAAAAGGGAATCTATAAATCATAAATAACCTTGTAAAATTAAATAGTCTATATAAACCCTAGCATGCAGTGAGTTGAAAATCTGGATAAGCTGTTTTATTCATTGAATGTGAAATATCAAAACAAAAGTATTGTAAATTCTTCTTGTGAAGATTAGTATGTATGAGATATTTTATTGCTTGTACACACACATATATATATTTATTTATAAATACACATATACTCACGGATCTCCGTGATATCCTTCCCCAAAGGCAACAACAATATCAGCAGAAGTGTCATAAATCCTTGTGAAAGTTAAATTACCATAGCCGGCCCACAAGTCCAATGCTCTCTTAATTTCTCGATTAACACCTTCCTCTCCTATTTTTGGACTCCAATTAGATATGCTTAAATGTAAGATAAACTTTATATTAAAAATATCATTTCATGAGCTCAAACCAAAAATAAATTAATGTCATTCATAATCTACATTTATAGTTTAGTATTTTGATAAAAAGTATTTAAAAATATATTTAAATTTCGTGACATGAGAATATCTTACAAGTATGTTAAATCATGTTTCTCCCATCCTCCTGTGATAATTGTATATCGTTTTTTCCGGCTGTGGTTTGGAATAATATCTTTCACACCACATCGTTTTTTTTTCATCAACTAAAAATAAAACATTTAATCTAGTTATTTTTGGAAAATTTAACATGAAATGTAGTATGATTTGGACAGAGTGTCCACTGTCTTTTCTTCACAAGCAATAAATGACATCATTATAAAAATCTAAAGCGACGTCATCTAAGAATGTAAAAATGATTATTGTAATCTAAAAAAATATATAAAAATTACATAAATTGTATTTGCATCGAAAACACCCGTCTGAGGAATTCCACCAAATCGTTGTATGTTTTTTATGGCTTCAGTTATCGACTTTTCTGAATACTGAGCTTCAAAACCAGTTTGGCCTTCATCCAGGTAACCAAATCTCTGCATAAATTTGAACTGAAAATTAATATCGTTTATTGTTAATCAGGTCAATAATGTTGTTAACTCTGCTATTTTTTAATGTAAACATACAACACAGCATTATTCTGATTCTAATAATGCGTTTGCTGTTGTTATTTTAGCATAATATATTTGACATACCTGCTCGGTACTGGGTATAATAGGAGCATTGGAAATATGTTTTGACAACGGCCAACTATAAAAAACTGGAAAATATGATAGAAATAAAATAAACAGGGTCAGAAACTTATTCATTGCGGAATGCCTTACCAAATAAGTTGAATAGTATGCTTGTTTGTTTTGACCGTTGAACTCGTGTATTGATAAGAAAATTTAAGATCACATTAGTATAATATTAATTGTGATTAAATAAGCATCATTATTATCTCTTAATTTAGCTTTGACCTGGAGTTCATCGTATATATTCTGTTGGAGAAAGGGTTGATGTAAATGTGCATACACGAAATTAAAAAATGAATGCTTATTTTCAATAATTATTTTATGCGCTGATTATAAGGTAACCTAATTATTGTGCCTTTCGGTGTGCTTAATGGTAAATAATCTCTGCCAATGAATCTTTGGCTAATGGCTTTATATTTTGTTTCTTCTTCGTCTTCGAGTGTTTCTCCTCAGAGGAGGTCGGTGACCATCTCAATGAACACATTTTCCTGGGCCAGTCTCACTAATTCGGCTGTACTTCCGTCATCCAGCCACTGGCGTGAATTCCGCACCCACATAAGTTTCCTACTTCCAATGTCCCTTTTTTCTTGGACGATTAGCTGAAGTAGGCTTTATTTATTGATTCGAAAAATATGGCCAAAATAGGAGACCTTATGATTTTTTACCATCATCAGGAGTTCTCGTTCTTTGTGATGGGGCCAACCCGTGGAATTTTGAGGATTCTTGGTTTTCTCCATTGTAACTGTCTTAAAGTGTCCAGACAACATAACATTTAGTAAATATCTAGCGAGTTTACAATGTGATGTCTCTGACACAGAATACTTTTTAATGTACTTTTGTTTCTACTATTTTATTTCTAATAATTCAAAAATATTTGTTAAATATTATTACTATGACAACCATGTGACATTGCTATTTTTTATATTTGGATATTATTTGTGTTAAACTATTTTTTTATTCTATTATAATGTCTGATCACAGTGTTAAAAATATACTTATAACTAGTACTACTGCAGTACGAGAAACTGAAGTCACAGAGGTGGCTTTCCCTAACACAGATTTTGACAATTTAACCACCGAACCATTGTATAAGTCAACTAATCAGATATTAAACATTGACGAATGTAATATTGATATAGAAGAGACTGTTTCAACAACACCATTCGTAAGAGTATAATATAATTTTTAATAATTCATTATTTATTATTGATACGTTATTCACCAACGGGATAGAAAGTTGTGTGCTGAACTTTTATGTAAGAAAATTCACCGCAAAACACTGATTTAAATATTACTACTCAAAGTGATCGATTTCTTTTAAAAATTGTTTTATTGTAAATAAATAATAACCGAGAAACTATTGTAATTTCTAAATATAGTAAAAATGGATTCTTACATTTGACCCTCAGGTTTTAAACAAAGTTTACGGAGTAAACCGAAGCACTGCTTTATTGAACTTGGACTATAATGAGAAAGGCTTGATATTTTATGCTTCATCAAATAATGGAGTTTTATTTGATCGTACAAAAAATGAAACTCGATTTTTACAAGGCCACGTATGCTTTATTAAAGTTTACTTTAGTTTATGAGTATATGTAGATTTAATACCTTTCATTTTGATTATGTAACAACAATATAGAATTAACCTTCAGTATATATATTATTTATAAAAAAATTGCAGAAAAATAATATTTCTAATATATCAAGTGACCTGTTGGGTTTATGGATTGTAACTGCTGATTCAGGAGAAGATAATGTTGTGAATATATGGAATTCTGAAACTTGTGATTTACACTCCAGTATATCTTCTCCGCACGGTCTCTTTCATTTGAACAAAGTCAGATTAAGCAGAGATGCAGAATTTTTATTGACATTTGCATATGAAAACGATCCAACAATTAATATATGGAACTGGAGATTAAAAAACGACACACCTATGGGTATAAATAAAGTACAATTTTTTTATTTGATCATATCTATCCAAAGAATCTTTTTGATATCAAGACTTTTCTTATCTGTTGATGATCAGAGGTGTAAATATATGTTATTGATTTTCACATTACTTTTTTGAAGCCGGCTACACATGCAGCGACACAACTTCCGACCGATTTGCAATTAGCCAAAAGCGTCTCTTTTTTGTGGCATTGCTATTGGCTAATTGCAAGTCTTTACAAGTTGTGTCGCGACGTGTGTAGAAGGCTTAATGCTGTACAAGTATCTTTCCATCGAAACAGTATCAAGGTGTAATCAAACTCTTTTATTGACAAATCGTCTTTCAGGTAAACATTGCATAAAAACAAATATTAATAAACTTGTTGATATAATATTCAATCCGAATTATACTGAAGAATTTTGTATAGCAACTGATCGTGATATAATATTTGGTGTCTTGGTATGTTTGGCATAAATATTTATTCATTGGATACTTAATAATACTGATTTCTTATTTTAACCTTAATTAATCTATTTACTTAAGGATAAAGATTCTGGGAGCATTTTAACTAAGAATTGTCCAATAAGATCCAAACACAATTATGGAACTATAAAATGCTTGACGTATGCCAATAATAAATCTTACATGTTTGTAAGCACAAATAAGGGATTTGTAGGGATTTATAAACTTTTCAATGATAACAGTGTGAAAAAAAAATTTATAAAATTAGTTAAGGTTGATTCTTTTTGCATAAAAGTCATCAAAGAGTGTGATGGGTAAATTCCAACATATAATTCATAATTTTCATTTACCATAATTAAATTTGTAGCATGAAATTGATAACTATTTATTTATTTAGGCTGGTAGTAACTGGGAATGAAAACGGAGTATTTAAAATATTCAACATGGAATTGAAAATTCAATGGATTTGTGATAACTTAGATATAAATAAATTAAGAGTGTTATGTTTTACTTTGGCACAGAAGAAAGGTAAGGTATTACTTAAAAATAGTTAGATAATGTCTTTATTGGGTGAAAGAGCTTTCATTAATAGTGAAATAGTGGTCTCTGAAAATTATTAAGACTTCTCATATTGATAATAATTTAGTAACCTATCTAAAATATACAGCAGAGTTACATTTCACATACTCATCATTATATGCCCTTATAATTATTTATTTATATTACGGTCAGGCTGTATTTATATTTAAAAAAAAAACAGTGGTACTACATTACAATGTTTTAAGAAATAAATTATATATAGTGATAATTCCACCTGTTTTTTTATTGTTTGAATGGCAAATGAGTTTAATGTTCTTGATTAATCAATTATTCTATAGAACCAAAATAAATTCACTTGTACAAATATAAGTGAATTATTTTTGGTTTTAAGGAGTGATTTCGTATTTAATATGAATTTAAGTGTGTTAGGTGTGATGTCATGTTCACTGAGTAAGAAGAAAAAATAATCCAAAGCCAGTTGCTTCAAAACAAAAAAAAAACAAGTGGAACCATCACCATAAATGGAAACATTCAATAACTTTTATGCTTTTCAGATGAAAATGTAGCAAGTTGCCTAAAAAAACATGGAGATTTAAAAGCCCAAATTATAAGAGATGCTTATGTGTGTAAGTCTACAAAAACCTTCAAAAAACAATTGTTCCATGGGGAGATCATTATTTATTTTCTAGATTGTTTGTTTAGAATATTGCACTCAGTGGTGGTCCTCACTATTTTTTTTTAAGTGGATCGAGATTGTTTTGGCTAAGCTGGAGCTATTTGTAGCTCATTTAATCAGTTTCAATTTTTTATTAGCGTAGCAAGGATTTTCAAATGAGAAAATATTTTAGATAGCGATGTTGAAGGTATTGGACTTATTAATTTAGCCAAAGGAACCTACACAAAAGTAATAAGTAACTTACCCGCTAATATCACTGCGATAGCAGCTCATCCTGAAAGGTATTGATTTAAGAATATTTTGATAAAAATAATTTAATTGAAAAATCGAAATACAACATATTATTATTTATAGAAAATTAATTTGTCTTGGAGATACACACGGTGGCTTAAAATTGGTCGACTACTCAACTCAAAGTGTAGCTATAAATATTATTTTGCTGCCGACTAGAATGAAGCATCATTTGAAGAAAGATGAAATAACATGCCTCAAATATTCACCAGCAGGTACCTGAATATTAAAATGTTCATTTTAAAACATAGCTTCTGTTAATGTAGAATTACACTAATCCTATGATCAACAATCGGTATAATTTTGAAGAAAAGTAAGTGTACAATACCAAAAATATTGATATGAATTAATTTAATCCTATTCTGATTAGCGCAATAAACTATCTCTATTGAGGCTGTCTTTAAACGCTGGAAGTATTATTGGTTCAGATATTGATAGTTATAGTTGTCTTATCTTTATTTATATGAAATTAAATAAACCAAGCACAGAATGTCTTATATGTAATGATACTCTTTTAACAGGTACATTTTTAGCATGTGGAGATTGTTTTGGAACATTGAGATTTCTTAATCCTATACTTTTAAGTCTTATGGTAGATCCATTTGATGATTCCAATTTTCCTATAAGTCACATTGTATTTTCACAAGATTCTACATACTGTGCTTTTTCTGTGAGTGTAAACATTTATTTATCCTAAAGTTTTATTATAAAATCTCAAATATACAAGGTTTTAACACGATGATTAACATCTATATTAATAGTCACAACCTTTTGATTTTCACTAGATAAAAATAATTGAGTGCTGTGCCTCTTTGAAATATTATGAAAACTGAATTTCAATTAATAAGTAAAGATTTGGGTTACTGTTTTTTCTCCCCTGCTAATAGGATACGGGATTTACTGTAATTTTATACAAATATAATTGTGAAGAAAAGACATGGAACATGATTGGAAAACATAGAGCGCACTATATGCCTATTATACAAATTTTGTTTACATTATTTGCTGAGCCAATGCTTCTAACTTTTGGGAGTGATCGATATATGAATGAATACAAAATAGAGGACTCGCGCAGGTTGGCATTAACATTAAAGAGTTCAAAAATAATTGAACACAAAGCAATACCAATCACTATAATCGACTACCCGTATGTTGAAAAAGAACGAAATTTGTTAATTATGGCTTCCGATGATGTTAAGTATTTTTTTTAAAATTGAATTACTAATAACCAATAAGGAAATTATTATAAATTAAAAAATTAGTTACTACCAGACTAAGAAATTTGATGACATCTGATGTATAAAAAGATGGCATACTTCTTACAGATTTACTAACAACTTGAACACATATTTTTGAGTCTTTAAAACTAACTATTTTAAAATAGTTTCACATAAAAAACCAAATTATTTCTATATACCATTATAAAGTCCTATTGTTAATGTTCACTACCATACTATAATTATTTTTTCATTACTTGCATCTGGTATTCCTAACAATTTGGTTTTTTTTTTTATACACAGTATAAAATAAAAGTCCTAAACTATTCTACGGGATGTATTTTGGCTACATATTTGAGTCCAATATATTCAAGTCCTGTAAAAAAAATGATGGCTGTAGGCCCAAACTTCCGAAAACCACAATTTGAGTTTATAATATTTCAAACGGATGAGTGCATGGGTATACAAATATTGCCATTAGATGGGAATCCTCACAAAGCAACAGGTATGCTGGGGCATCCTATTCAGGTAAATGAATTTTAATTATGGTTATACAAGTAATTATAATTTTATGACGTCATTTAACAGAAACCTACTAAATTTGTATATTTTAGTAATATGTATTATTTTAGATTCTTGATTTAATAATAACAAGGGATGGGGCATCAGTATTTACAATAGGAAAGAACGACAATTGTGTTTGCCAATGGAGTCTTAATTTACAGTAAGTAATAAATCAATTGATGTTTGATATTATAACGTACAATTTGAATTTGAGCAATTGATAACGTGATAGAAGGTTTAAACTTTATATGCTGTCATACTAAAAATGATGATTACTGGGATAGAAGACAATACAAAAGGGATCTGGACGGTAGAGCAACTCATTGCGGCAGTTGTAGTTGTATTAGATTAATGTGCTCAATTGTACTAGAATTGTAGATTTGTAGAATTGTAATTGCAGCCGAAAAGTAACTGAAACTTGTATATCAAAGGTCTTTATTTTCAAGGTTAGCAGAAAGAGAATTTATTAAAGGTGGAACCGAACTCACCCCATATTTGAATATGATTCACGGTGGCCCAGATAGTTGGTTTTTGAAAAGGATAAAGACAATCTTTTATCATGTACAAATATTGTGCCAAGGAAGCTCTACACCGTTTGAGAAATATATATGTGAAACCATTAAAGTTTCAACAATACCAGATATCATGAGAACACTTGGCTATTTTCCAACCGACGAGGAGGTAAGTAATAATAGGCAAAAATATTTTTTAGAATATGTTAGTGCCTTATTTAAAAGAACAATCCATTATATTTAAGATCAAAAGACTCATAACTGAAGTTAATCATAGAGTTTTTAATGAGAGTGTCAATACAGATGTAACATTTAATGAATTGGTGATATTATACATTAATTATCGCCCTGCATTTGGTGAAAGTTATGATAATTTTCACAGTGTATTCAATACACTAGCAGAATCTGTAAAGGATGGAACATTTAGACTGAACAGAAAAAAATTCACAAACATGGCAGATACTTCTGGTAAGTAAATGGTTACAAAAAGAAAAGACTCGAAGACAAGTCAAGCAAGCAAATACTTCTAGAATATTAAATAAAATACTTTTGCAATTTTTCCATGTTTTACTTTATTGGTGATCAGTTTCGCCATATTTATACATTGGCATTATCGTTGGCTTTGTTTGACAGTGCCAATGTAAAAGGTTGGCGAAACCCATCACCGATAAAATAAAACATTCAAGTATTAAAATGGAATCCCACCAAGTACTTTCTGTCAAAAACATTGAATATAAATAAAATATAATCAAGTTAACAGTAACATTACAGTGATACTTCTGCTTTGATTAAAGGGTACTATGAAAAACCAACCATTCATAGTTTGAAGCTATTGGCTTCCTTGATCAAAAGAAGAGAAAGCAGTATTTTAGGTGCAGATGCAGGAAAGTACAATTTTCTCCCCGAGGTCAGTCTGCATTGATTTATTTGTTTTAGTCTTATATTATACATGTCATTTTGAATCCAAGCACCAGTCTCTTTTACAATGTCATCCAACTTTATTACTCCTTTTATAATATTAAGATACTGTAGTTGTAAATTATTTGATGATGCCTCTATACATCCAAAAAGCTATCATTGCCATAGTGATTTTTTTTGGTAGGTTTATAAACCGTTCACACCATAGAAAATGACAATGTAATGCATGTCTGAAAATATTGAATAATACAAAATAATCAGTTTATTGTACATATTTATTTTACGATGCAATATAAATTATCATACACATTCACAGGAACACATTATACACACTAAAGAGTAGGCAACAGCATGCATCTAGGTTTCAAAAATCAAGATGATTCAAAGCGTGATTACTGTAAATTATTATTAGACGGTAACATTGTTCAGTGGAAAGTTTAAGATTTCATACATTTACATGTCACAGATACAATTTTATTATGATGAATATGGGAAATTTTTTATATTATGCGAGTTTGATTACCAACGTGTGCTTGTTCCAGACTTATGAAAAATGTGGCTCGGTGTTTTAAGTAATTTTTGCAATAGTTTCACACAAAACAACAAGGAAGTGCTTTATAAGTTTTTAAGTAGCACTATCGGGTTGAATTTGCATATTTTGATAATCACAGATTGGTGAAAAATGATCATAAACTGAAAATTTATGCTATCAATACATTCAATTGAATTATTTAAGCATTTTTTATCATTCCGTGTGTGCACATGGAAAACATATTTATAAATGTAATCAAATCAAATATCTTATTTAGTAAAATAGTATCATGAAACCAAATCATGGATTTGGATACCATAATGGCCAACGTATACTTTAGCCCTGAAATGTTTTTATATATCAACAATTTCAACTCTGTAAAAAATATTTTAATATTAGGTGATACTTTTATATTTATCTCAAAAGGTTTTGAAGAATTTCCTTATGAATATCAACCTTGACTATTGCCAAAAATAGTCACTTTAAAAAGAAGCTTCACTTGACAATTATAAAATTATTTTAAAATAATAAATTAAATGTTATTATTGATTAAATGGTTCAGGGCTGTAGACGTAAATTAAAAAAAAATACAATTGATCTTGATCTCATGGGTGCACTTTGAAAATCAAAATAATTACACTAAACATTGCTACAATTTATTAAAAATGTTTAATGATTGGTAAAAAACGGGTTTCTGCTGTTAGATTTTAAAGATACTAATATGTCCTGACATGATAATTGTTAGGATATATTAGAACCTTTGCAAGTCATCAAGTAATTTATCAAGCAGTTAGATTGACAGGTTCCTGTCCAGTCAGAAATTTTCACATAGTTACAGCGGTACAATAGAGTAGAAACGAGCACTGAACAGTGATAGCTCTGGAGTATGAAGTAGCTCTTTGTTTTGCCTTTTCAAGTTGGCAGTGAGCAACGTAACTAATATGAATAGAATTAATATCTGCCTTATAAGCAGCATAAATACATTATCTCACATAAGACTAGGTCAGTGGATCAATATACCTTCCTGCCGTTAACACTGCTCGAAGATACCGGATACTTCCCAAAGTATTGCCTGATCCATTTACAAAAAAAAAAAAATACCCAGATATATTTGGCCAATATGGTATTTTAAAAAAAAATTGAATATTTACAATAATCATAATATTTCTTTCAGACAATGTCATTTGACTACTTTATCCATGAGTTAATGGGAGTGGTACAAGATAAAGTGAAAGATGAATATGAAAACATAATTATGAATTTATAAGATATAATTTGAAGCCACATCATTGCACAGAAGAAAAATTTTTAAGTGGTAATTTTTTTAAACTTATTTATGTACAATTTGTATGTGTTAAACTGAAACACATTTCTAAATAATATATAAATATATCTTATAAAGTACTTATGACACAAAATAAAATGATTTAAAAAGTAATTTTTCTATCAACTATATACATAAATACATTGACTATGGTTAAATTAGTCAGTTTTTAAACGTTTTGAACCCGTCCCTGCCTCACTACTTTGGGAATTCGAATCTTCAGAGAAAGCTATATGAGATGAAGAAAAGTCCATCGGTCCCTGAGAATCACTCACAGTAGAGAAACCTGAAAAAATACAAAAACCATTTATTTTTAAGTGCAATGTACAATTACTTTAATAATAGTATTGTGACGATATTATGAGTATTACCATTTGATCATAAATGTAAACACTTTTTTTTAAAATAAGTATTGTTTATTTTACTTCCTTATTATACCTTTATAACTAATTTTATTAAATTCATATTATATATTTTTCAGTAAATGTATAAATTAGAAAAATATTTACTAAAATTATAAAGGCAATTGCAAAGTCATATGATGAGATTTAATAGAACTTAAATTTTATAAAATTATCAAATTCATAATATATAAGATTGTGTTTTAGAGTAAGTATGATTCTCTGCATATTATAATATAACGAGAATTGTCTCATGGCCAGCAATAAGTAATAAATTTAATTATGAAGGAATTAGTGATTTTTTTTACAAATATGAAATAGAATAGGTAATGTACAAGTATATAGTAAATTCACATTTCTGAAATCAACTAAAGTACTATAATAAAGTGGAAAAATGATTCCATTCTGGCATTGGATGATAATTGTCTCAAAAGAAAAATAATGATTCTTACTCAAATAAAACTAAAAAAATATATAGATGTGTTAACACATACTGAAGTCTGTAGCAATCAAATATTTAACAGGGCATTCATTTTTATTTATAAAGAAAATTACTAAGTTTTCATAACAAGGATGATGCAAAAAAACAACCATACTGAAGGTGACAAGATTTAAAAATAAACGTTACTTAAATATAACTTGAAATAATGATACGCAATCATCAGCATCTGGATAGGACCCCAGCATTAATGTGTAAGATAAAACAGAAGTTATGTATAAAATTTTAGACAACATACATGTATTGGAATCTTCCGCCAGACCAAAGTTGGAATTCGATGAATCTTGACCTTTTTTGGTACATGGGGCATTTTCTTTATTTTCAATCTTAGCGGATATTTTCTTCTTCTGTTCACTGCTAGAAATTGGCACCCATTTGTAAATTTTCATTGTCGTCTCACCAATGGTGACCCATTTTTTTTCCCTAAAAATATAATTTTTTTTTATCAACCCTCAAATTAAATACTAAAGAAAATAAATATTTCATCAAAATAATATAGCCATGGTATTACAGCACGTTCAAATAATTATAAATGTCAAAAGATGCTTACAATAACTAAGAAAAAAATTAAGATTTTTTTTAAATATGTAATTATATTTGTATAGTATTGATACTTTTGCTAAAGACGTCCTTAATTTGCAAAACAAGTATTTAGAAAAACTTACCAATGGCGAACTTTATCCACGACCTGCATAACTCGTTTGATATCATCTTTCGCGCGGTTTCTCGTCTCAGCTCTAACAGAACGCGACATTGTGACGGATAAATAATTGATTGTACACAGTATGAATATTTCAGTTCGTCTTTAAAGATTTAATTGATAAAATTAGAATTTAAGGAAATGACAATTCAGACCATTTCATTCAATTCTGCCCGACGCCAAATTTCTTCATTTTGTTGCCGTAGTGCTATGCTCCAGTGCTGCCAGTGCTAGACCACAGAGAATAAATACATACAATTTGACACTTCTTTCAAGAGCGGCGATCAATTTCAATATATAATGAAATCTACGTGTGCACTTACACTTGCTTATAAATACACAAGCAAAGGAAAAAAGATGATTCGTTGCTCCCATCGTCGTACTACTCTGTTAAAAACTAAAGATTTTTTAAGATGTAAATGCTTGCAATTTGATATATTTAAATAGTAGCACTGCGTACAAGTTAATTTGTCAAAATGATATCAACTTGCAATTAGTAAAAAAAAACTGACCTATCAGAAATGATTTGCACTGTCTTAAATATTTTTTGGTGAGATGTCTGATCATTCATCATAATAATAGGGTTTTATTAAATCCGTATAGGTGTTTAAAATTTTTAAAGTCACTGTTTGATTTTTCAGAAATTAGGAGTTAAGTTACCTATTGTTTGGAAAGCAAGAAATTTGCACACTTAAAATATATTAAGAAACTCCTGAGCCTGTAACCCGTGGTGGTTTGAAGATGACATAAAACCTAATACCCCAGAGAACAATATGACGACTATTTCCACAGTGTGGTAATATAATATTTAAAAAACACAATAATATGGTTTTAAAAAACATTTTTATTGAATTGAAAATCATAAAAGTACTTTATACTCTTCCTATTCAAAGAAGGTCTACTATTTGAAAAAGCTTTTTGAAAGTATATATTTTTAATGATATTTATATCCATTCCTTCTGCAGACATTGCATATATTGCAGCTTCTGTACAGATACTTTTTATGTCAGCTCCTGAGTATAATTCTGTAGCGAAGGCAATACTATTAAGATCCACATCTTCGGCAAGTGGCATTTTCTTTGTCATTAACTTAAGAATTTCTAATCTTCCAGAATAATCAGGCGGAGGAACATGAATGTGCTTATCAAAACGACCCGGGCGGAGAAGGGCATCATCTACCATGTCTGGACGATTTGTTGCACCAATAACAATAACTCCATCATCAGAATCCATAGCATCCTAAAACATATTAGTGCTATATGTAAACATACGATCTTTTACCATATTAAATAAATTAAAATACATAACTTTTAATAAATTGAAGAATGCCATATCATACTGTAAAGTATCAAGGACTACAAATTGATATGATAAAACAAAAAAAAATGCTTTATTTACCATTTTACTACAATCAGCTGCTATCAGTTTATGACCAACCCCATCCATTTGTGTAAGAAGGGATGCGATAATTCTTTCTTGAATATCTAATTTTTTTTCTCCAAAATTTCCACGTGAACCAGCCAGAGCATCTAAATAAATATTAATTATTAGGCATTACTAATGTGACAAGGATTGCATTATGCTAAAAATGTATATAACCATACCGATTTCATCTATAAATAATATGCAAGGAGAATTTTGTCTAGCTCTTTGAAATAATTGAGTAATCAAGCGTTCGGCATCCCCCACATATGGTGAATATAACTCAGCAGCAGTTATAGATAACAAGGAAAAAGTACCCAAACTTGCAAGGGCACGCACTAATGAAGTTTTAGCACAACCTGGTGGACCATAAAGCATTACCCCTGAAATAAGATGAAAATGAATTTTTTTTTTTTTAAAATATCAATAAATTTTAATTGGAATAAAGGAAAAACCTCTTGGTCTCGATATCCCCAATCTTTTAAAAGCATTTGGATGCTTCAAAGGCCACAAAACAGCCATTTCTAGAGATCTTTTTATATTATCTAGGCCAGCTAACTCGCTGAAGAGAGTATGTTTGGTGGTGACTACACCTAGTGCTCCTTTTAAAGACGCCGGCTTCATAGAAAGTATGACGTTCCGAAATGCATTAAACCAAAACTCAGGAGTTTTATTTTCAGTACCAATCTGAAATTAAAGAAAAGTCTCATTTGGTTTGTTACTAAAATACAAATTTTGTATTTTATACAAATTTCATACAAATTTTAGTAAAATATGAAATTACCTACCTTTTTTTCGTTATTCATATTTTCCCGATAAAGTGTCTGACAGAGTAATTTTAAATCAGCCCCTACGTAACCAGGGGTCATATTTGCAATACTCTGTGATAAAGATGTATGATGCTCCTTAGAAAGCATTAAATTCAAATCGGTTATAAGATTAACAACAATTTCTTCTCGTTGCTTTTCTGTTGGCGGCCCGATATAAATCTTAAAATAGATCATCATTTATAGATATTATTTCAAAATACTTGACTTAACTTGTTAATAATTTATTTTATATTTTAATGCAAATCTCTACTTAAAATGATTTTATAGTAATTAGTTTTTATAAAATAATACCATGAAATAATTTGAACCTCTGTTTCAAGTCGACCGTGTCTTCTAGCCGAAGGATCCAGAGCATCTGGTTTATTTGTAGTGGCCAAAATAATCACACCAGGAACTGTCTGTGCTTTATCCAACAAAAGTAATAGCTGTGTAACTGCTCTTTGTATGTGAGATCCACTTCCTTCCCTTCTGGGACAAACATTATCAACCTCCTCTATGTTTATTATGCACTTTCCTATCATATTATAAATATAAAGCCTTAGTATCTTAAATTTTCATTAGAGAATCAAGTATGAAAAATTGTTTAGCAAAAAAACTACCAAAATTGCTAGCATAGCGAATGGCTTCTGCAAACACATTCCTCAGAGCTGATTCTGTTTCTCCAGGTCCAGATTGATTGATTTCGTGTCCAAGTAATGTCACAGTTGTACATTTCATTTTTTGAGCCACTAATCTAACCAGAGATGATTTTCCGCAACCGGATGGACCCACAATAAGTACCTTAAAAATGTTATAAATTATGATAACAAAAAATCACAACAAAAACAATGCTTCAATATGCTCATACACACCTGTTTAGTGGGGGGAAATATTTTTTTTGAAACACCATTTCTGGAAAAAGATTCATTCATTGTGATAATCTCTGTAAGCCTTTTCTCTGGAACATTTAGAGAATAGAGCGGAGAAAGAATGGCATTCATCTGATCAAATTGAAATTTAGATACTTTATCCAAGATTTTTATAATTGTAGAAGTAACAATTTTACCAATAGAAAATTCCAATGATTGTGTATGTGAATTATTTACAATAATAATTCTATCTATATGCATTTTTTGTGTTTCTGGTATATTACGTAGAGATATAATGCAATCATTACATATTGTAAAGAAGTTTAGTAAATATTTCTTAACAGCGGTTGCAAGCTCTTCGTCTCTGTTATTCCACAATTCAATGGCTTCAAAATTATTAAACACAATTTTTATATGAATAACTTTTAGAGTCGATTCTTTGTAAATATTTTTCAAGTGAGAAATTTTGATTGTCCTATCGTCATTGCGAATATATGACAATTTATCATTTTGTAATTGTACTTGTACACTCCGATCAAATAAAATGAAATTGTCAAATATATTTTTAGGAAATAATTTACATAAATAGCCCTTATCATTTTCTTGTATGATAAACATCGAACCAGGTACATTACATATACTATTAAATATTTTATAAGAAGCATAACATTTTTGATTATTGACAGCATTGGAGTTTAAAGTTCCACAAGAGAGATCTTCGTCAATACATAACCTCTCGATTTTGTCCGTTATTAGATCCATAATATTTTTTTTTATATTGTGTATTTTAATCCGTATTTCTGTTAAAAAATATTCATAGTAAAATAGTTTTAGTATTTTTCGATGTATTGAATAATGTCCAATATTATTATGCGATGGTTATTCACACCACGTGAATCTGATGTTTGACAGAGACAGTTGTTTGTTGTCTCTGGATGTTTGACATGCTTTGGGTATAGACAATGTAGTGTTGATTTATTATCAGATTTTGTTACTATTTCATTAAATATATTTAATTATTAATTAATAATATTATCAAAGTGTATTTTGTAGTTGATAAATATGGTAAGTAAATCTGATGATTCAAAACAAAACTGAAAACTATATTTAAGCTTCACCACCTTTTTTAATTGTCTATGTCTTTTTTCCCACCAAATGTCATGTGTCAGTAGAGATTCTGTCAAGAGTGGTATTTATTTTTTGATTTTCTAAAGCAATAATTACAAAGTGACTTCAATAATGCCTGCTGATAAAAGGTATGATATACATTGTGCACGGTCAAAAAAACTAGTGTATTTGTTGACTACATACGAGTTTTTGCTCAAATTAAATTTACGTTATAGGTTAAGAAAGCGTTGTATTATTGGTTAATATTAAGTCTCGCGTGTTTTTATTTATGTCTGATTAAAAAAAAAAACCTGTGTATTCCTGTATTCATCTCACGTTGTATTTATTTACAATATTACATTTTGAACGTAATTTTCTTGATAGAGTTACTTAGTTACTAGAGACTTACTTTTCTAGTCATCAGCACTATATGCTCCTTGGATAAGAACACCGTCAACTACCCATAATTACTTGAAAATAAAAAATCTTTATATTTTCATTTACTTTTTCAAATCTCAGTTCTACTCTGTTATTTATAGAACTTCTAAATTATTTATATTCGGAGCTCCCCAATTATTTAATGTAGATCTGAAACCATTTCTCAATAGGACTAAATTAATAGGTATGATTTGACGGAGCTTAAGTGAAATTTGTTAGCTAAATTGATTTACGCATTAGAGAGAGATAACTATGATGCCATATGAATCTTTGACTTAAGTCAGGTATAAATTATGAGGTTCGGAAACCGGTGTCCTGGAAGGATGGAGTTATGGGGTAGCAATCTTCAATATGAGCTTGAGGCAAGCACTCAAATGTCACAAAATATTGATCTAGTCTAGGTAAATTGGTTACACATTTGCGTATAACAGTTCAAATTCTTGCTTAGTTACAGAGCTACTGTGGTTAAAAAGATTACGATGCATAGGCCACAGTTTGAATTACACTTGCACCGTGAAGCAGAAATTCAAAGATTCCTTGTGACTTGAGTATAGAAATACTTTTTTAAATTAAACCTTGCATTAAGTGCTCTTCATCTTATTATAAAGTATTTTAAATTTAAATGTAGATACATCATCTCTACCTGATTAAATATTTTGCAGTATCAGATCCTTATCTTGGGTTATCAAACCACTTATTATATAAATAATAATCTGTATTATTTTATCTTAACAGTACTTTATTTAGTTCTTAAATATATGAAATTTAATTTAATATCAAAATCATACTTGGTTTTAAATTTATGAAAAAATATTTTACTATTTTTTTATTTGAATTTTCATGTGATATGATTTCTGCAGATAATTGATTATTTCGTATCATTATAATTTTAATAATTTAGTCAGACCGACTTGCTCAAAAAGTTTATGTTTAATCATCCCATTGTACTATTATAAGTTTTAAAAAACTTTTTTATATTATATTTAAAAAATAATCTGGTTTTCATGGTATTTTTTAAATCTGAGTTTCAACATTCAGCAAAGCATCATGAGAAGTCGGTTAATAAGCTACAAGATTTTTTATACTCAGAAAATATACAATTCACTATTATAATGCCACTTTAGATCAGCATTAGGAAATATAAATTAACACTCGTATATAGTAAATATAATAAGTTTATGAACAAATGGGATTAGAAAATATGTGTTTCTAAAAAATCGATAGATATCTAAAAATATTTTTGCTTTTGAGAAGTTATTTATTTATAATTATATTTTTGTTCACCCACGTTTACATATTGATGGCACGTTTGTGTGCAATGACAATGCTATTCGTTTTCCGCGGTGATATCGCGAGGCTTTTCGAGAGTCGGGAAAGGTAGATTCAATTGACAGTGAGGTTGGCGCTCGGCCGGGCGGCGGGGCGGAGGGGGGAAGGGGTGGAGAGGCGGCAGGGTGGAGGGGCGGAGGGCGGCAAGCGGCGTGGCGGCGGGGCGGCGAGGCGGCGGGGCGGCGGGGCGGCGGGGCGGCGGGGCGGCGGGGCGGCGGGGCGCCCTCCCTTCAGGCCACGCCTGCGATCGATAGCGCCCGCGAGCGCGCCGCTACCTGTGCGGTACGTGCTCGTCTCCGCGGAGGCTCGTTCCGTTTATTGTGCCGCGGGAGTTCGGAGGGCGTGCATCGTCGTGCGTCTTGAAACAAAAATAATAAATAAATACTATACATCGACGGTTCCCGTCGCTCGCTTGCTACAATAATCTAAGAATAATTTCGTCCTCTGATACGTCCCGAATTACCGCGATTGCGCAATCGCGCTAACTCCAAAGCGTCGAGTCGTCTGACGTTTTGGCCGAACTGAAAAGATGCGATTTCCCGTGATACGAGAGCTCGGCCGAACGGACTCCCGAACGATTCGAAAAATTACTCTGTCGTATCGAATTGAACGTCATCGAAGAGAAATGTGAATACGGGGAAACGAGGTGGGCTCCGAGAGCAGCAGGGCCCTCGCGAAGTCCATGTGAATACGATGCTGGATGGACCCGCGGAGGAGCCGGGATCCTTGTGCTCCTTCCAGGACAGCCAAGCCGCGCCGGAGCACCGCAAGTGGCGTCGACTGCACGGCCTGCAGCTGCCCCTGCACCCGCAGCAAGTGGCCGGCTGGCTCGCGCTCGCCGCCTTCGCCGCCGCGTGCTTCGCCGTGCTCGTGCCCGCTCTGGGCTCGCGTCTCCGTCCGCCGGTGTTGTGCGTGCTGGCGACGCTGTTCTCTCTGCACGTGCTGGCGCACCTCGTCGCTCTGCTCCTCGATCCCGCGGAAGACGAGCTTCGAAAAGTCAAGTCTCATCGCGTCGTGCCCGAGTTCGACCGCGCCAAGCACGCTCACGTCATCGAAAATGGTAGGTGCCATCTGTGCAATATTCGCACGAGCGGACCCCGGACCAAGCACTGCAGCGTCTGCAACAAGTGCGTGCGCCGTTTCGATCACCACTGCAAGTGGCTGAACCACTGCATCGGCGGGAGGAACTATGTAGCGTTCTTCATGTGCGTGGTCAGCGCCGTTTCTGCGGCCCTCGTGGTGGTGGCGGTGGCCCTGGCCGAGGTCGTCCTGTACTGCGTGGAGCCGAAGTGGCTGTCTCCTTGGGAAGCCTTCTCCGCCCTCAACGACACGCTATCCGACGTCGCGCCCGAGAACGACGTCTCCCGGGCTCTCGCCGTGCAGGACACCGTGTTCCTGCTGATCGTGGGCATCCTCGGTCTGCTGGCGGCCATCACTGCCGGGCTTTTGTTACATCTGTGTTTCTTCCACGTGTACATTTCCTTCTTGGGGCTGACGACGTACGAGTATATCAGAAATTATCGCCGCCAGTCCGCGACGACGTCTCCGCCCGCCGAGGAGGCGGCGGCCGAGGCCGACCCCGCGAAGAACAAAGTCTACATTTGCTCCAGCGTCCGATCCGGAAACCGAAACGGCGAGCCGAGACACCGTCCCTCGAGTCTGTACTGCTGCAACGGCTCGAGCGAATACTACGAGCACACTCACAATACGTACTATTTTTGTTCCGTCCTGGACGAGGCCGGACCGATAGCCGACGAGGTGTTCGCCTCCAAGACGTTCCAGTGCTTCGCGGAGACGCGGCACTACAGGCCCGACCCTCGGGAATCCGACCTCGACATCGAGCGCGTCAAGACGGCGGCCCAGGGATGCACGGTCTGCACCGTGAAGTCCAGAAAGCGGGTGACCGACGACGGCGTCGAGTCGTGCGTCACGAAGACCGTCAACAAACACCACCGATGGAAGCGAAAGTGGAACTGCTGCTCCGGCGCTCCGGAGAGTCCGAGCACCCCCGAGAATGTCGGCGATGCCATCCCGATGACCGACGGCGGGACGCATCTCGAGTGCGGTCGCGACCCCGTCGACTCCGTCGCCACCGTTTCCGGTTCTCTCGCCGCCGTTTCCGGCTCCCTCGAAGGCGACAAGGCGAGCGACGGCGCGGCGAAGGGCGGTTCCGAAGGGGGAGAGACTCGCGGACGATCCTTCTCGCGCCCCTGGTCCGCGGTGCCCTTCCGGCGGATGTACAGAGTCCTCGACAGGTTGGGAGTGCGAAGGCGGCGGAAGCGGGCGGCCAAGCAATACCCCGCCCGGAGCAACCGCGTGGGGCCCATCACCGCTCTGCAGTTCCCGGATCCCGACAAGGAGTGCGCGGCCGAGAAGTCGTCGGCGACGGACGAGGCGGACGAGACGGGGTCGCCGGCTGCGGCGGTGACGGTGACGAGACTGCCGTCTCTGCCGCCGCCGGTGCGTCGCAAGATCCGCAACGTCACCGACCTGCAGGAGCTGGCGGAGTCCCTGGCGGCGGCGCACCCCCCGGCCGGGGCGCCCTGCCGGCGCGGGGCCCCGTACCGCCGCGGGCGCCGCAAGCTGCACAGCCGGCCGCGCTCGCCCACGCTGTCGCCCATCCGCGAGTCAGGGCTGTCCAACCCCGCCTCGCCGCAGCCGTGCCGCGCCGCCCTGGCGCTGTGCCCCTCGCGCCCCGCGCCCCTGGCCGCGCCCGCCGCGCCCGCCGACTGTTGACTGTCCTTGCAAATCGTCCTTGTTAAGTGTTAATTATTACCTCCAGTCAATATTATTTATATACTCAATGAATCGTTGCAACTACTTAAATTTTATGTATATTTATTGTGAATAAAAGCAAATTATTAGTCAATTAAAACTCTTTGTCTTCCCAACCTGTCAATTAAGTTAGAAGCTTTCCTATAAATAGTACCCTCAGCTATCTAGCTACCAGCAATATCGACCACATGCCCACATTATTAAATTGTGTATTTGATGCATTGGCCGTACGTAAATACCATGTTTTTATCACTCAACCTAGCTGTGATGAAGCTGTTTTTTTCTTACGATGCTTTCACGGTCGGCAAATATTATAAAACAGGCTTACTGAGTTTGTACTATTTTAAGGGTTATTTTAAAACTCCACATGAGAATCGAAAACGTAACAGTACTAACGATGCTTAAAAATTCTGAAAACTTTATTTTCTTTCCCGTAAATAAGTTGATAGCTAATATTTTGAATAAAAATACTTGAGTGATTTTCCACATTTTTGTTTTTATTAGTGACCGGTTTCGCCAACCTTTCACGTTGGCATTATCAAACAGAGAAACAACTCTGTTTGATAATGCCAACGTGAAAGGTTGGCGAAACCGTTCACTAATAAAAACAAAAATGTGGAAAATCACTCAAGTATTTTTATTCAAAATATTAAAATGGAATTCCACCAAGTACTCTCTGTTAAAAATATTGAATTTCTTAAGTTGATAGCTATCAAAAAAAAAACTAGTGGCTTGCTATTCATTTATCTAACAAAATAATTATCTTGCACTTGAATTTGATTGTAGTGTTTTAATAATCAAACAATTTCATAAACAAAGACAATGAATACAGACTGCGTACACCCGTGCAGACTGAATCCATGACGATGGAGAAGCGATAAAGTCGAGAGGATTGGCCGGGAGGACTACACGTGAGAATCAGGCGAGGGGAGAAAAAAACACGAAGAGCAGTCAGCTCGAATTGTTTAATTACAAGTACAATATTATTAGTAATCGATCATATATGTCAAGTATTGTTAGATTGAGACTTATTTTGTGCTTTAATTCCCAATTGTGTTCAATTACTATTCCAATTTTTATTTCTGAACCGTTTTTCGATTTTCGAAAGAATTATCAAATTAAAAGTTTGATTATCTTTACCGGATTAAATCTGTACATAATAAGCTAAGAGAAACACCAAATTAGTCGGTAAGGTTTTTACTAGTACAAGGCGAAGGTGTCAGTTAGGCTGGTAAAAAGGGAATTATTCTAGTATTATTTGTTGTAAAAACACACTGAATAAAATCATACCGTAATAAATGTCCGTCAAGATCGTAAACGCATCAGTATGAAATGAAAATAAAGGCGAAAGTAGACTAAACAAAAATAATATCCAATTGAAGCTATTTGATTTTTTTGATATTTGTCTTTTATTAACAACTTATATATTATACTATTATAAAATAATATATTATCAGTTCAACTTCATGCGTAATATGGTATTTTGATGATACGCCACATGACACGCTATTTACATAAACAGGTCTTTCCCGACATTAATTAAATGAATCATAATTATTATATATCACGCCAAAGAATACAGTAAGGAAAATCAAGCCGAGCATTTTCGACGACAATAAACGTGGAATGACTCGTTGTTTATCCGGTAGGTATCTAATTTGTGATTGATAATATCAGAAATGCACCCCTGCTTTTATTATTTGTAACGTGCGCGGGTATGGCTGGCACGTGATTGCAACTCGGGGGACATTCATTTCAAAAGCTGAAAACTTCCCTCACTTGGTACAAAATAAACGTCCATTTTATAGTAGTCCACCAGCTATGACGGACTTTATCAATTATAAAAAAATCGACGATGCTATCAGTCTTAAATTTATTAACTGTAAAATCATACAATAATCCTGGATATAAATAGTCTGAATCAGATTAGATTGAATTAGAAGTGAGACGTGTCTAAATTTACAGGGTATGGTATTGTATATCAATATTTTGCACAATAACCACATTATTTAGCAGTAATGTAGGAAGTTACTAATTTGTCCTCCATTTGCGTTTATAATTTGGTAACCCTATTCCTACTACCCTGCAGGTTGTTCAACTTTCAGGATGCCCGCTGATGTCTCCTGGAGCACGCGATGTTATTAAACGTCTGTTTTCAATGCAGGAAATGTCCTGGCAGGCTATTATTTAATCGTTAAAAGACATATCCGTTCCTCTCTGTTGTTAATTTATTTTTTATGCATACCGTCTACCCTCTACCCCTTTTGCAGGCACCAGGAGATATCCCTGACTAAAACAGGAATAATTTTGAAAGTATACATTTTACCCACTATTATTTTGAAACTGTGGCGCATGGCAATCCTACGGGAAAATAATTGCTTTTAGCATAAAACGATGACTGGATAGCCAGCGTATTGTTCAGACGTTTGCCATATTTTTGATTGTATATGCAGATAAGAAACGGCGCTTTCCTTATCGTGTACTTGTTAAATTCAATATTTATATATATATATATATATATATATATATATATATATATATATATATATATATAATATATAAGCAAAAATAATATTCAATCTTCGCTCATACTTGTTCCTGTAGTCATCACATATTTTTTTTTACTGTATACGAGTACACATTAGAATTATCAGTAGCTGTAAATAATGACAATATATTATATCTAAGATGCCAAACACGAGCGGAACATTCGGCTTTACTAAGTGTCACTGAAACGAGGAGAGCTCCGAGGCACTCGTGGTCGGATGGCTTAAATTTCAAAGGTTTCGTATTTCCATCTTAAAAAGCAATACTCGCATCGACGATATTGTTTTTGCGCGTCTTTCGGTTGGGGTGGAGATGATTCGTATATCAATAAAGTAAGAATACTATATATATATATATATATATATATATATATATATATATATATAAAACAATCTCATTTAATGAAAGTATACAGTAATCCTAATTGAGCAATAAATCGGACCCGACGCCATGTTGGTTGCTAATTAAAAGCATCGGTTGCTAAGTGACATGAACTTTTACTCTGATTAAAGTTTGAAAGCATTACTCCAGTGATAAGTACGTATAAAAATAACATGGTATCGTCCTTTATAAGCTGCTTATGTAATGTTGGGTTCATCGACACGCGGCCGAATAGTATTTTATGAAAAACCACATCGATATAGAACTCTGATATGTTGATAGCCTAAGATATGATAATGAAACTATGATGCCTCAGAAGTCACCATCTCTACACATTGTTTTTTATTTTATTTTTACAAAGCTTGAAGTTATCTATTGTCGTTCGTTCAGAACTGTTGTGTCGTAGGACTGAAGCCATTATGAATGTAGAAATATTACTTCTGATAGAATGCATTTTGCCTGAGGTCATAAATAACTGTGTTTTTGATAATTAAAATAAATATTTAATAAATAACAATTTTGTGCTGTAAAAAGAATTCTTTGGATTATTTATGTTTGAAGCTTTGGTTCTTTAAGAAAATCGTAAATAAAATCTATGTTATGACGCAAAATATTCGGATTTACTCAAAAATAAGAAATACTTTCAGGGCGTGTTCGACTACCCAATTGTTGGCTTGTGAAAAATGCTTGCGCTTACGTAATATTTCAATTAGAGTCCGCTTGTACTTTATTGCTTTAACAACACAATATAAAAAAATGGGTGGGTCGCTTTAAATTCATATTACTCTGAGATAAATGGAATGAGATATTGTATTTTTCTCAGTGTATTTAGACACGACATCGGCTCTCTGGTCACGGCAGCCCGGAGTGATCGAAAGCCCGGGGCCAAGCCCACAGTTAAGTTTTACGGTCTGTTTGGTATCGTAGTTTCTCACAAAACCATTGGCATTAGAGAATCCTTTGAAAAGCTGACCTTAAGCCTGACATTTCTACTGTAAAGGGTAGCTGCGGCTCTCGAGCTGTTCTGACCTTATCTGGTACTAATATCGCTTCTAAGATGTCAATGCCTAAAGACAATAGTCAGGGGTTCAGACAAAATACTGTATATATAAATTTAACTTGTATATATATATATAATTATTTTCTAATGCAGACTTTGGCTCTCTTTCAAATTTATCTCATAATGTTTCGTGTATCGATGCGCGGAGATGAACCTTAACTTTAAAAAAATGTGGCTATAAGGTGTTTTTTTTCTAGTTTAGATTGTTATTTGAAACGAGAAAATGAATCGATCACCACTTTGTTTGTTTTGTAGTAGATTTATAAAAGGTTACTGACGTTATATTTGATCCGAGTATTGCTAGGACCAAATTATTTTATATCATGAAAGGGCGGTTTTCACTTTTCAGCATCAGCATGTATTTTTCAGTATATAAATACAATTATATATACACTGCTAAAAAAAAACATAATATAACGTGATATTTTATGATAAAATGATGTAAACGTATTGCATTTTTTTTTAACAATATTTTTTAAAAATATGCCTAGTGGCAAGTTTGCAATAGCTCGCCGTGTTTTTTTTATTTTCGGCTCCGCTCTGAATCTAAAGGAAAAATATTTTTTTAAAAATAACGAAAACAACAGAGAGGATCTCCCGGTTTCCCGACGGGGGCGGCCGGGGAAGTTTCTTATTCATGTCGGGAATATTAAAAATGCCCGGGGGGCGCTTCCCTGGGCCGGTCTATTATGAATAGATTGGGATCCTTTCCGGGCGCCCGGGAGCCATAAATACCAAACTCGGGCTGTCCACAAATCTGACATGTCATTTGAATTTATGCCTTTAAATGTCTGGTAAACATGGGAAAACTTTTATCATCGGCGTGCCAAGAGCGTCTCCACTCAAGAACAGCCGCTTTCATGCCCAGCGGAATTACTGTGAACGTACTTTTTTATAGGTTTTTAAATATTGCGTGCTTTGCGGCCGATTTCTAATAAGAAATAATATCGGTAATTCTAATACCCTTCGTACATACCTACTCCGTGTAAACGTGACGAGCTTTTCGGTATACCTACTGGTTATTAATAGAAATTATTTATTTTCACTAAATCGTATGTTCTCACGCATTAGGACTCGAGCCCTCGAATTGGTTCAATCATATGTGATATGAATATTTGTTTCGCAAATGATATTGAATTGCAGATTTTTTCAGATATGAGATTATTTTAATTTTTTCTGTGATCGAATATTTTAAATTAATTTTTTTTTCAGGAAAATTAATAAATAATGTATAATTGATAAAAGCGAACTTTAAAGGATAATATAAAATAAATATTTATGGCGTAGAAAAATAATGGTATTGTGTGTGATTTCCTAAGAAAAGTGGTAACTGAGATAAATCGTACGCATTACAACGGGTAAATAAATTTTGGTTTTTTTATAATAAAGTTTTCATTTTTAAGTATATTTTTTGTCAGCTTAGAAAGTGTTGCTAGAAAACACTAGTAAATATTTTGTAACTATATAATGAACACCGAGTCTGTATAGCATTAAGATCGATACACGTGGAATTTCTTGGTTCTTAATGCAACCCTTGGCTTTATTTATACTTGCAATGTAGAACAAAGCATGTTTTTACAATATTAAACTGCATTTGACTACCTGCTAATTGAAATTAGCATTTTTATAGTTCGAGGTTAATTTGAATAACCTTCAGATGCACTTTGAAATTAAAACATCACGATGGAAAGAAGCATTACGTTAATAGACATTTATTTTTCTACGTTCCAGAAATAATATTTTTATTTCATAATATGCAAATTCGTTTTACTATAAATCTAAAAGAGAAATTCAAAATGTGATTAGTTTCTACATGTTTAAATATTCGGTTATAAATAGTCTAAAATAAGTTTTGTGTGTCAAAAAGTATGTTTATGTATACTTTGACGTCTGTTTGTGATAGTAAATATTTCAACTTCAAATAATAGTTTAATAAGATTTTTTTAATTCAATATTTTTACTAAACAAATTTATGGAAACAGACAACCATATCACGGTTTTGCTCATAATAAAAAAAAAACACAATAATCTTTAAACATACTTGGATTTTGTACAAGGGATATTTTGCTTAGGTAGGTGAAATGCATCGATAATGGTTCGATACATTTTACAATTCTGTCATATACACTTTATGTAATCTACTCCCATCCTTAAAGCAGGTGCATTTATAAATCAACAAAATATTTTTTGCCCTTAAATATAACCAAGAATATATAGTAAAAATGTTTTGCAAAAAGATATCTCCCTCCATCAGTCTCAAAATTAGACTCCAAACTTTCGTGGGTGTTGATCGACATTGGCTTCGCTCAAAAACCAATTCGCTCCGCATGTATCGTGTAAGAAGTGAGAAATTATAAATAGTTTTTTTTACATGTTGACTGTGTTTCATGGTCGTGCGTGCATTTATTGTGAAATTGTTACAATGTGCAGCTGACAACAGACTTCCCGCGAGTTTTTATTGTATATAAATTACAAATAACGCAGTCTCAGGTTTGAATTCGGTGTGTAAAAAAAACGGCTTTTTATTTCGGGATATAAATTATATTTATTTATCATCAACGAGTATTTAACACAATTGTAACCAAAAATAATAATTTTCAAAACTTTACTAATACTTGTTAAATTTTAAAATAATTAGGTTTTGATTGCAAGTTTACATATTGGTTTAGTCAAAAATCTACACTAATGCTTCTTGTTTTTTTAACGAAAAACATAGTTCATGATATTTACTTTCAATATGTCGAGTATTTTCTTCTCTTTTTCTTTTGCTAAATTGTGATTACTTTACGTAACCTAATACAAGCGCTACATTAATAGACCGACAGTGCTTTTTTTTTATCACTAAAAGCACGTGAGACTTACTAATTGGGGGGATGAGGCATGAAGTTTCAGGATATACATTAGCAAGATTGCCGAGCTTCTCGCTGAAAACGAGAACTAATATGTTTTCAGGCAGTCGACCTGGAAATTCAGTAAAAGTATAATAGAATGTAACATTGTCGAATTATGAAGCTAAGGGTAAGTGGTGGCTCGCTATGACCTTTTACATGTAACATTGTTATGTATGTGAACATGCGTGTTAATTTTTTTCGTTTAAGCATTTCCATGTTTCGTACCTATAAAGTTCACAACAGAAAGCTTGGTTTCATGAATTTCGTTGTTTCGCTGAACACTAACGGAAGGTCAAATTCATATGAACATGAAGAATATTAAATAATTAAATTTTTGAAAATAAATAATAGATAGTAGTGAAATTTAATACGAAAATAAATATTTCTATACTGAAATTCTTGGTAACTTTATCGGGATATCCGAATGTTTTTTATTAACACAATGTACTATTTACAAAAAGTATATTTTTTGAAGCCATGTGGTTAGGATATAAATAATATCAAATATAAATAAAAATGAATATAAAAAAACCATATTTTCTACACTAAATATAATTGTACAGGTAATGCTTAATATTCTCTTTCAATTTATTAATTATTATTATTTTAAATCTTAATTTAATTAAAAAATATTTTAAGTTTTTCTGAAGGCAGTTGGCAAGAAGGCAGCCGACTTAAATAAAATTCTTATTTGATTAGTTTTTCTTTATAATTCTTATTTATAATGTCACATGACCGTAATCTCTTTTGTTTTCCGTATGTAAATATATTCTAGCTGTTTTCAGCCTGTATGCATTATGCTTATAGTGATAACGAACCCAATACCATTTCACATACCTTAAAAGTATTTACATTTAATATGGAAACTCCAATTTTAATTGGCGATATGATAAATGTGACCTATTATATTGTGTAGGGCAGACTTTATCTTTCCCTATGCGATGATATTAATTTCGCTATGGAGGTCAAATGAAGCATTTAAAAATATCCGTCAAAGCTGTCACGCATATACCTACTTGCACAGTGGTATGCAAAAGACTAGTTTAATTTATTGTATAGTCATATAAAGTAGAGACGAATGGAGGAACTGAGAATCTACATAGTTTTATTGCACTGTACTGCTTAGAAAGCGAATGAAATTGTGCAACATAAAAAGATAATTTGCCTTTTTTTTTTTTTTTCTTTAAAACATTACATTACAAATATACTAATCTGAAAGCTAACTGGATGAATCAACCATTAAACACAGAGACCTGACCTTCACGGCCACTGGGAAAACAAAGCGTACAACAAAGAAAGTTCTAGAAATTACTCATGATATATTTTAACCTTATATACATAGTTTAACAATCAATGGGGCGATTTTCTTTGTAGCTGATTCTTCACCCTTCTGCTCCACCCACGTCCCATAAAGTCTTTATCGATACTTACTGCTAACATCTCTCGAGATAAGGAATATAAATTTTTAATATTTTACTGATATACGTCGTAAATTTTTTGTATGTTTTGTTTTGTCAGTGTTTTTGTATTTTATTTTCGCGATCGTCGTGGAGTTTACAAAGCCCTGCACAGATATTCTGGCAAAAACAAAGTGGAGAAAAGTTTCCCTGAAATCGTTCACACAATTTATACAAGCAAAAATATTTATAAATAGATGACGCAGTTGGGATAAACATTTGAATAAGCTACGAGAATTTGTCCTAGTGTTCAAGTCCTGGCATCTGTACCGGGACTGATTTTTCAGAAATTAGGTCGGGGGTATTTTAGCTTATTAGGGGGAGGGGGAGAAACGAATCCGAGATAAGATACTGTAGAAAATTAAAGAAAATTGTTCCTTCGAAATTGAGCTGATGACCTGTTTTCAACAAGTCGGTATTTTTTATAGACAGAGAAGTAACAAAATCGATAGAGGTTGAACCTATACGATTCGAAGTGAGTTTTATTATTTATGTTAATAATTCGTTTTGAAACAGTTATTATTTTATAAATTGCACGTTGCTATTGTAGATATTATGATAATGGGCTTCAAATTTTACGATGTGTCGTATTGCATTGCATATGTGATGTGTATTCATAGATAAATAATTATGAACACAAATGTATTCGGAAACTTGAATATTATTCACGTGGAAACTAACTCTTATAAAAAAAAAAAATTTTGCATGCTAACTTCACGAACAAACTACGAGAATATCATTGAACGGACTCATATCCATTTAGAACCGAGAGTCGCAGACGGCAGGTAGTCAGATGGGCAAGCGGCTAGAAGCGAAAAGAGGCAACTGAAAATACAGGCGCATCTGCATTTTTTTAATTGAAAATTTTTTATTGCTTTGACCAGACTTAATAGTATTATCTAGGTTTTTACTTGTTTTTTTTTCTATACATACCATACAATTTGAATATGACGATTCTGTTTTGTGAAATAGAGTTTTTTTAAAATATTTATTCCTGTTTTATAAAATAAGTTTTTTTTTTATGTATTTCTCTGTTTATAATGCTTAATATCCCCCCCCCCCCCATCCGGATTTAGCAATGTTTGCTTATTAGTTTGCAGTAGTTGTGTGTTTAAAATACATAAAAAATAAGTTTATATTAGGGATATTGAAAATTATGACAAATCATTTATGTAATAGGTAGTAATAGCAGGATTTTGCAATGTGGAATATTGAGATGAAACCGATTTCATCTCTCTCCGTCGGCAAAAAAGGAAATTATTATTTATTTTATAAAAAGTTTAAAACTTTTAGTAACTTTGAAATAATTAGCCGTTTGTATTGTATTGTAGTGGAGAGTGCGCTGCATTTGCTCTAAAAATAGACTGCTCCTAGTTGTAGACAGGGACAGACTATTCAAAGGGAGGAGGAGCGAGGGAGAGGTCCGAGGCACGTGCGGTGAAGCGGGGTGGAAGGTCCGCGGGGGAGAAGGGGCATAAGATGCGCGTACGCCGGCCTTAGGATAGAGCTAGTTTTACAACGATAACACCCCCTCCCCTCCTCTGAGCCAGGTAGCAACAGCAAGATCTGCGCGGGAGTGTCGTATCGGAAGGGTTCGGGGTTCGTCGGCATAGTTCGGGCCGGGAAGACGTGCGATAAAAAAGGGAGGGAGGCGCAGGACTTTTGAGATATTAGGAACGGCTAAGTGGCTCATTCTGGAGCGAGCGCCTGTTTCTGACGGACCTAGCTTAAGCTAATCTGTGTTTGACTAGTTGATTGAATTTTGCCATTTTGAATATTATTCAAAGGGAATAAATTCAGTGGGAAGCTGATCAGGACAGGACTTGGTTCCATTATATCTCATCTTTTCAACTATTTCTTTTAATATTTAGAATACCCACCGATTTGTTAATATTTAATTAGCCCAAAATTTCCTACGAGATCCGCTTGGCGGGACTCGCGCGCCATTTTGAAACTTTATTAAATTTCAGGATTGTATCGTATTTCTGTGTTTTAAAAATTCCAGGAGGACTTTCTCGTGTGAAAATAGAAATTTAGAGAAGTTGGGGTTTAAGATCTTCCGGGAGTGGAAGAGTCCTCAAATTCTGGGAGACTCTTGGAGCGAGACTGTTGGAGCGAGACTGTTGGGAGACTGAAGAGACTACCAACGCGGAAAAGAGATTTGTTCCTTCCTTTTTCTTATTTATCTCGTTTACGGTATTCGTGTTATTTTACGGGAAATTTTTGCGCGGGAATAATACGGGGGTATCCGAACGTTAGTCGACATTATTCATATTAGTAATTGTGAATTGTAATTCTAGATTACACGGAGGTTTATTTCTTATTCGTTCTTTGTTACTGCCTAAAGAAAAACCGATTTTTCCAACGAGAGGTGTAACTCCGGTCTCGTTCATTGCGGAAGTAAAAAAATATATAATATAGACAAATAGCAGCGGTAGAGAATTAGAGGTAGTGCAGGAGTGTCTAACCGGGGAGCCTAAAATGTGGACATTTAAGGACTTTGAGAGGGATTTTTGGGAAAAGAATAAGCAACGCGAAGTGAGACGGAGGTTACTTCACGGGGCCTGGAAGAGCAATGAAGGAGGTTCAATGAGCGAGTATTTTGTGGAGCTGTGGGATCTTTCTCAGAGCCTAACCCCCCCACTGGATGAGATACAAACTGTAGGAGATATTATGCACCACTTCCCGATGGAAGTAAAACGCTTGTGGTTTTTTGTAGAAATGAAGACTGCGTTAGAAGCAGCCAAATTATTATTGCGTTTGGGGAACGTGGAAGAACCTGTGCATCGTGATTTAGGAAGGCGATCGGGAGCGGAGGCTTACGCGCCTAGGAGAAACAAACATTTTCAAAATCCGAGGGGGGGCGCGAGAAGGGGAAATGTGACGGCCATCGCGGCGTCGGCCACAAACGTACCGCAGATTGATTTTCATCGGGCTGGTTCGTGGGGGGAAACGGAGAATTCAGATAGTATGGAGGTGGGTCGACATCTGGGTACGTCTCAGGGAAACAGGAGGTTAATTCAGGGGGCCTGGAAGGGCAATGATGAAAGTTCCATGAGCGGGTATTTTTTGGAGCTGTGGGATCTTTCTCAGAGCCTAACCCCCCCACTGGATGAGATACAAACTGTAGAAGATATTATGCGCCACTTTCCGAAGGAAGTACAATACATGTGGATTGCGCTAGGAAAGACGACTGCGATAGAAGCATTCGAATTTTTAATGCGTTGGGGGAATATAGAAAAACTAGGGCAGAGAGAGGAAGAAAGAGGGCGATTTGGAGCGGAGGCTTATGCGCCTAGGAGAAACGAACATTTTCAAAATCCGAGAGGGGGCGCGAGAAGGGGTGCGAGAAGGGGCGCGAGAAGGGGCGCGAGAAGGGGCGCGAGAAGGGGAAATGTGAACCAACCCGATTTTCATCGGGTTGGTTCATGGGGAGAAACGGAGAATTCAGATAGTATGGAGGTGGGTCGACATCCGGGTACGTCTCAGGGAAACGGGAGGTGGCCGAACTAAGACCCCGAGTGTCGGCTGAGAAGGGGGAAGGGGAAAACGAGCTGAGTGGGCCAGCCGCCTATTCAATGATGATTAAATGGGGTTGGAAGCTAGGAATGGGAATAGGAAGGGACGGACAAGGGATACGGAACCCTATAAGATTGTCTAAACGGGGTTTTAATTTGAAATTAGTGAAAGAAGATTCTATAAATTTAGATTTCGGTTTGGACGACATAATAAAAATATTGCAAATTTGTTCGGGAGAAGAGGAAACGCGACCGACGGGAAAGATACAATCCTCTCTAAATTCCATTTTCGAAAAGGGAGAATATGAGGATACCTTAAACGGTAACGCCTTGGCACTATTACCCGAAATAACGACTTACATTCGGGGGGAAAGGGTAAATTGTTTGGTAGACACCGGTAGTAAAATCACGTGTGTAGCGAAAGATTTCTGGGAAAAATTAAACAAAGGAGGGCCTCATTACCCGGTGATGCCAGTGGCCGTTATTCAGTTAACACATTGTATGCGGGCGATTTGCGCCGCGGAACTATGCGTGGAGCGGGCGTTTTTCGCGACATTTCGCGCGAAATTATACATTTGGGTAAATTGCGATAACTTGGAAAATACTCATTTGATTTTTATATTTCTTTTTTTGTATTATTTATAATTGTATTATTCACAGTTCTGTGGACATAAATTCTACATTCGAACATAGGTTTTTTTTTTCTAGGAAATTGAAAAAAAAAATCGTTTTTTAAACTTTATTTCAAAATTTTATACAAAAAATGTTTACCTAAACATAAAAAGAATCAATAATGTTTGAGAGTATGATATCTTTCAAAACATTTGCCTCTGTGAAGAGGAACTTCGCAAAATTTACAAATACACCTAGTCATACTACGCACTTTGCTGACCGCACGACATGACCGCATACACGACATTGTCTCATCGACGTCTGCTGGTGGTAGATGTAGATGGTCCTGGATCTTGAGGAGGGTCTTCTTCCGTAGTAAGTAAATTAAAAAACAAGATTTTAGGATTTTTTCACCATCACAAACACAATATAATCTTTTTGCAAAATTTTCAAACAAAATACGTAAATTATAATGTAAAACCAACCTTGGAGAACATACGACCGCTAGTAGAGTCACGTAGTCACGACGTCACGTCAGAGGTACGTACCGTTCAGGTATGTACCGTTATCTCTACGCAACAAATGTGTCGCTAACCAAAAACTACCCCATTGCTCTTTTTTCCTGAGTAGTTCCGACCTTAGTGATGCCATACAAACAGTGGGCTAGTTCGTACAGACGTATATTTACAACCCGCATTTTACCATCAGTCTATCAAAAACATATTTATATGCGACCCGCGCTCTAGTACTAGTCCACCAAAAGCGACTTAACATGCGCCCCGCATGCAATGTGTTAAGAGGGGCGATGGGTTCTAAAGGGGAGAAAGTGTCGAAATTGGCTTTGTTACCGTTTCAAATAGCAGACGTCGAGATAAATATACCGTGTTTGGTGGTCCCAAATCTGATCAGACCGGTTATTATGGGATTCGATTGGCTTGAGGGACATGACGCCGAGATACTTTGTAGTGGTGATGATAGGATAAAATTCTGCTCCGGAAATAAAAGAGGTGTCTGTACCTTTTTGTTGCTCAAATTTAGTAAGGGATGAATCGAATTCAGGGGAGCAGTTAGACTTCACATACGCAAATATCATAGAAAATTTAGAAGGGGCGGTCGAAATTGATAGGAAACTTAAAGAGTTTGTAGGTCGATTAGGACTCAGTGTATTAGAAGGGGCGTTATTGTTTCGCGTTTTGTTTCAGTATAAAGACGTATTCTCAGAAAATCCTGGACGAACAAAGTTGTATGAGCACAGGATTAAAATGATAAACACCTTTCGTGAAAAGGTCGTATCTGACTCCGTTTGGATTTAGAGATAAGGTGCGACAAAAAATCAATAAATTAGAATCTCGAGGAATTATTAGGCGCGAAGCTATGGCTTATTCCAGCGCATTGACTTACACCACAGGTCCCCAACCTTTTAGGACCCAAGAGCACAAATGGCGCCCGCCGGTCGGGCGGCGGGCGCCATTTATTTTTTCAAGGTATTTTTCTGCTCCCGAAAGTAGTTCCAAAGCCCAGCTAAAAAAAAAAAACAAAATAGATTTTCTAGAAGCGCTACTAAGTTTTTGGCTTTCACATATAGATGGCGCTAACTACATATTAAACGCAATAATTTTTTTTATAATATATAATACTATGAAGTGTGGGTAGAAAACAATGGTGTTGCTCTAAAATGGTAAAGAAACGACAATTTATCTCTCTTGTCCACTCCACTTCACTTTATATTATATTATTTCTGATATGATTTACGCGCACGATATCACTTATGGTTCACTCTCATTATGACCGCTCGGCTCTCTGTTTTATCTGCCGATAATCATTGGCCGATGGCTAATGATCGATGGCCAATGGTCGATGGCCGATAACACAGTTAACATTGTCCGCGTCGGTTAATCGTCAAATAAACGTCACAATATGTAACCTTGTTTCTTGGTATTTTATTGTAACCTTGTTGTGTTGTGACGCCCTTCTTGTCTCCTCCATCGATCTGTTGAGGTCACGGCCGGTCGCATTGCCCGAGATGTCCAGGGCTGACTTCACTCGGGGCTCTTGCGCGATGTAGAAACAGATAAGTGATGGCGAGTGGTGGCCGGTTTCAGCATGGAATGGGCGTCCTCTCGGCTGGTGGTGGCACCCATGGTGGACGCGAGCGAGCTGGCGTGGAGGATCCTGTGCCGCAGACACGGGGCCCAGTTGTGCTATACGCCCATGCTGCATTCCACCGTCTTCTGCCGGGACGCCAAGTACAGGCGAGAGGCAATGGCTTCCTGTTCAGAGGATCGCCCTCTAGTTGTTCAGGTATGTGTATTTATAAATATAAACAATAAAGTGTTTTTAAACTTTTTAATTTTTTTACATCTTAGCTTTAGTGACATCGGTTTATATCTTCGAGCGGAAGTTGTGCGTTCTACTTGTTTCTTATAAAAACAAGGTCATTTATATTAGCTCGATTTGATGTGAAGCCTATAAATCAACAGAAAATATGTGTTTTATACAAGACAAACAAATAGCAACACAAATAAGGGTTAAATGATGTTTTTTTTTTTAAATAAAAAAAAAACAAAAATGACTTACGATATAAATCAAAATACGGGTCGAATTATTTTCAACAAATAAATAATATAAACAATCCGAAAAACTCCATACTCTAACCCAGTGGTCCCCAACCCTATGCCCGTGGGCACCATGGCGCCCGCTGACCATATGTGGGTCCGCCACTGTGCGACCACGATAAAAAAATAATTTAAGTTTACACTAAAATGTAATGAAAAAATTATATTTAGTAATTTAACAGAGAAATAAAAACGAAAATAATTATATCGTTATAATTTTCATAATAATATATAAGCCTGTTGAAATAGCATCTTATGGGTGTAGTTTGGTTTGTCTTTGTCTCTGTAAAAACGCCCTCTAATAGTGTGTTAACAATATTGTTCAAATTATTGATAGAAAAGTTGCTGAATAAATATAAATCAGATATTTTTGCGGTAGTACAAGTGAGGTGAAAGTGTCCCTGATTTTTTTGCATTGATAAAAGTGAGGAGAAAGCTATGTGAAAGTGTCTAAGTGTATGATAATAAAACAACGAAAATAATTATGTCGTTATAATTTTTAAAATAATAATTCTTTCCAGAAAATCATATATCAGCCTGTTAAAATAGCATCTTATGGGTGTAGTTTGGTTTGTCCCCGTCTCTGTAATAACGCCCTCTAAAGTCTAACTGATAATTTTCGTATTCTATTCTTTTGTTTGCAATTTTTAGCTATAAATATACATTTAATGTTCCTATTAAAAATAATTATTCGTTGCATATTTGCCCCAATTCGACCCAATTACCAGAATTTTTTTGCTATTATTTACTACTTATTATTTATTTAATATTAAAATATAAACAATAATTTTTATATTTTATAATTATACTTTTGAAATAAAATATTTTTTGTGGATTATATGTATTATTGACTATGTCCAACAATAAATATACCTTGAAAAAATAAATGGTGTCCGCCGCCCGACCGGCATTCTAGAATGTGCTCTTGGATGCAAGGTAGGGATAGCCTGCTCTAACCTATTGAAATAAATATAAATAATCAAATTATTTTAATTACTCAATGAAGGTTTTTTTTCCATTTCAATTTTTATTTTTGTAGTATAATAAAAAAAAATTAAAACGAAAACATCCTCTAGTCGAGAGTATTAAAAATATTTTAGACTTCACGTTAGTTAGCCTTAAAATTATTATTGTTTTGATTCTGTACTGTTTATTCCTAATTTCAGTTTTGCGGTAATGACCCTGAAACATTAGTGTCGGCAGCACTTCTAGCACAACCTCACTGCGATGCGATTGATATAAACCTGGGCTGCCCTCAGGCGATTGCTCGCAGAGGACGCTACGGAGCGTTTCTTCAAGATGAATGGCCGCTACTGCAAAAAATCGGTAAGCAGGGAAATTCTTTTAAAAAAATGACTATTTCATTTAAAAATATATTGAATTGATTTTCTTTCATATTAATAAATGATTTTAGTTGGTAGTTTGAGTAAGTCGATTTCTGTACCTGTTACTTGTAAAGTAAGAGTTTATGAAGATATTTCTAAAACTATTGAATATGCTCTCATGCTGCAAAATGCTGGTTGCCAATTATTAACTGTGCACGGACGCACTAGGGAGCAGAAAGGACCCCTCACCGGTCTAGCCAGCTGGAAGCACATCAAAGCCGTAAGGTATGTACTGCCTTATTAACATAATATTGAACACTGTTCAACATCAAAGAAAACTATTTACCAATGAAATATTATTTCTTACATAATCCGTATACTTGATAGTTTATAAAGCAGCTTTGCTTTATAAAACAGCACAAAATATATACTTGGCATTCAAATCAGCATGTTTCATTTGTTAAATACAATTTTAAAAGTAAAATTATTGATTAAAACTTCATATAAAACAATTTCAATGAAATTGCATTTTTCATTTATTTATATATGTTTAATTATTGATGTCAATTATTGGGTTTCTTTTAGAGAGGCTGTTAGTATACCTGTATTTGCAAATGGTAATATCCAATGTCTGCAAGATGCTCATCGTTGTTTGGAAGTAACTGGGGTTAATGGTGTTATGAGTGCAGAAGGCATTTTAACTAATCCTGCTCTCTTCGAAGGGAACTCTCCACCAGTCTGGGATGTGTCCTTGGAATATTTAAATTTAGCTGAAAAATACCCATGTCCATCATCATACATAAGAGGACATTTGTTCAAAATTTGTCATTTATTGTATGTATATTTTCAACCATAATTAATTAAATTTTAGAGATCATGTAAAAAAAAATGTACCCATGTACATATATATTTTTTGTTTTAGACTAGCTATGGAATCAAATTCTGAATGTCGATCTTCTTTAGCTACTGCACAGACGTTAGATCAATTTTTTAAAGTTATAGAAGATCTAAAATCGAAATATTTACCTTTTCATCTTGGAGAAGAGATTTATGATGTAAATAATTCTGATTGTAATTTAACACTGCCTCCGTGGATTTGTCAGCCTTATGTAAGACTAGCCCCAAATGAACACATTAAGAAAATGGAAGAAAAGCAAATGGAGATTCAAGTAGGTACTTTTATTGTTTCAAATGTGTATGCATAAATATCGGTTGATTCTATAAATGTATTTTTTTTTAAGAATGGCACCAGTGAATGTAAACGTACTTACGAAGATCCAGATGGTAACCTAATAACTAGAAAACGAATGAAAAAATTACGAAGGGTTTTAAGAAGACCACCTAAAACAGAATTTCAACAAGTCAAAAGAACTGGAGATATTTGCCAAAATTGTCCAAACCCCTTGGTTAGTATTGTCAATCAATTTAATATATGTGGGTACTTTTATGTTTAACCATAAGTAAAAATTATTTTATTAAATGTGTTCATAAGCTTTGGCAGCCGTTGTTACGTGATCTTCAGGTGTGTAGTGGTTTTTACCTCCCGAAGTTTCGGTCCTGGTAATGGGACCATCTTTAGGAATTATCTGAAACACCAGAAGATAAAAATGGCTTCGAAGCACATAAAAAATCTCAAGATCATCTTAATATTTAGTCCTCAATTAATTCAATATTCTAAAATACTAAGATTTACGTAAGATGGTAATTTTGGATACATTTTTCATCTGACATTAATTTTGGATACAAGATCTTGTGCATTCGTAGTATATGGCAGAATAAAGAAAATAAGTCTTGGTTTGAAACTGTATTGTAAATAATCGGTAGTTTTTGAAAAAAACTAATTGATTTTAGGAAAATTGTGATGTTTGCATGAACAGTTTGACCATTGTATTTTATAAGGCAATAAACATGACAACATGGTGTTATAATGCTTTCAATTCATTTAAAAATAACCAACAACAAAACATATCAAAACAACTGTGGTGGATGTGTTTTAATAATGTTTTTAACTCTTGTATTGCAGGGAACGAAATGTCTACAAAAATTGTGCAAGAAATGTTGTAAAAATAAATGTTTTAATGAAAATTTAGACTGTCAAGGCCACCGAATTCATGTAAAAACAAGAAGGGAGATGGCTATAAGGTATGCCGCAGAAAGGAAAGCTGGTCTCATAGAATCCGAAAATACTAAAAGCGAGTTATATGAAAAACAATGTGACATTGAAAGGGAAAATATTGCAATTTAATAATTATTTAAAAAATAAAGACGTTATATCTGTTGATAATTTTCTTAATTTTAATTATTAACAGAAATTCATACAAATATTCTTTAAATAAAACCCCCCCATCTCTGAGTCTAGACTAGAGTGAACATATCAGCACCTGCACACATATATATACGCCTTGAAAATTAGATTTTGGATTTACTTAGAAAATTATATGAATTAATTTAACACAGTATTATTATCAGGGCAACATAGTAGAATTTCTTAGTATGATCCATGTTTTTGAAATGCCGCTCTTTAGAGGCGTGTGATAAATTATAAATCATATACCAAAATAATGAAAAAAGTTGCATAAAGATTTTTAATAATGAATGGTTCAAATTGTATTTTGATTTCGTTGCTTATGCCCCCTTTACGTTGCCACCTGATGCAGCTGTCTCTCATTATCATAGCGTGGAACGGCCCCTATTATGTTACTTAAGGGCCAAGTCCCACTTCTCGAGTTTTTTTGAACATTTTCAGGTCGATTTTGCGAAAAATCGACTGCACTAATCAAAAAAATTTTAATGCAAAAAGTTAGATACATTCTTTCTTCCGAACACAATATATTTTTATTCCTTATAAATTTACTATTAATATGATAAATGTGTGTTTTTCCGATTGAAGTGTAGGAATTGTGAGATTCGTCCGGTACATTTTCCAAGAATCCTTAACATTTAAAAGTCTTTTTTTCAATTGGAATTAAAAGATTAAATATAAACCATGTGCGCCTTATTAATTTAAAAATTAAAAAAAAAAAAATCTTTATCAAACTTTGGTTTTAAAAAGTCGTCATTTTATCCAATTTTTCAACATCTTCAAGATTTTATTTTACCCTGAAAATGGACGTTAATTAAATAATAAAAAATAGATAAATATAATTTAATATTTTTTTAATACTCTGTAAGAAAATCAACTCTATCAATAGAATAATAAACTAAGAATTAAATAAATCAAATGACACGATTTCTCCAGGTAAAACGGTCCTCTATTTCTGTCAGAACGGAGATAGCCTCCAAGCGAGCATGACGCCAATTCGTTTCTCGGTGTTTAAAAATCGTTATTGGTTGATTTATCGCTGTACAAGGCTTGACATCTATTAAAAAAGATATTTAAGCTCATCATGTCACTTTTTAAACATTAATTGTATTAAATTTGTGCGTATTTTGCGAGTAAAATACAAAAATGTATTTTATTTAAAAATCTACTTAGAATATTTGTGACGTGGTCAGCCATGCTTGATCCATAGAGAACGGAGCAGATGACAGCTTAGGCTACTGTGGTCGTTTGTCGTTGTTAGTATTGGCAACATTGCATTGAAAGCATGTCTCTCTCTAAGATGTCAATTTGGCAACATAGCTACTTTGTACAAATGACAATTTCGACACAGGAGCAATTTGCGACCGTAATACCCGACCCAGTGATACTCAACATTTTTTTTCTTACAAGTCACACATGCAATATTTTTGAGTAATGGCTTTTTTCAGGCAATTAGTTAGTGGGGACTTGGTTTTACACTTATTTCCCATGTATTAAATCTTAATCTTTAAAACCTAAATATATCCAAACGCCTATTTCAAATTTAGTATGATATTGAGATAAAACTTTTTTATTTTAGAAAAATCGGGTTTATAATTGCTACACACTACTCTCAATACGTTATCAAGGTGAGAATCAGTAAGTCGATTTCTATATACATTTCTTGCATATTTCACTTTGGAATACGTGTTTCGGGCTGGAGGTTGAGGATGCCTGGTCTAACAGTCATTGGTCGTGTGGCCATATTCGTCAAGATCATAACGAAGTCTAACCTAAAAATTCATAATTGCATGTACAGTGGCGACGGACAGTTTGTGACAAAATTCAAAATGCCAAGAAAATACTCGCTTTCATATACATACTAAGAATCCAAAAGCGAAACGAGTAAATTTATTTTATATATTACTAGTGTCTTGTAAATCAATCGATTGGAGGAAAAATAAGAAAACTGTCGTGAATAATCATCTTGTCAGTTAGTAAATTCCTTCTTTTTTTAGAATTGTGTCCCTTTGATAGATCGTCAACACCTGATGGAATTAGTGGTGATAAAATTGTGGAAGTAAAATATCCACTATCAATATCGGGAACAAGTGTTGAAGAAGCAATTCTCAACAAAAAATTAAAATTTTGGAAAATAGATAAAAAACAGAATATTACTATAAACGTCCACCACGAATGGTATTTTCAAGTACAAGGACAATTGCACATTACTAAGCCTCCAATGAAGAGAGGCACTGGATGAAGAAGAAAAGAAATAACCTGTATAATGTTCAGATTTCTGTCCAGTGTCATATATTTGTTCAATTAATAATAAATAAATGTTGGTACTTGTCTTTTATCCGACCACCAAAAAACATTGTCCTATTATTTTGTTTTTTTTTATTGGCAACAGTGTCTATTTTTTGCTTCTTTTGTTGGCAACAGTGTCTATTGGCGAGAAAACACGTATTGTTTATTTATTTAATTTAAAGTATTAACCTAACCTAACCGTCAAAGATAACCGTTTTTTCATTGTTTGTAAAATATACGATACAAAATTGAAAAAAAACTTTCATTTCTATGACGAGACTCGCTGTTGCCAACAAAAGAAGCAAAAAATAGACACTGTTGCCAATAAAAAAAAGCAAAATAATAGGACAATGTATTTTGGTGGTCGGATAAAAGACAAGTACCGAAACTTTTATTGAATTACATTTATAAAATATATATTTTTGATAGTATAAACACTGCGAGCTGGTTGTTCGGTGTCATATGTTTCAAATGTCACATTTGAGAGGTTAGATAACGCTTTAGCCTGAGTCTAATTTGCCTTAAACTAAATATTATTTTAAAATTAAATTTAAATGTCTATATTCTGAGTCGGATTTACCTAAAATATGTCTTCTCCGCCGGAAAGTACAACCCAGAATGTTGGTGATGCTCCTGCGCCTGGTTCTGAGGCCAAACAATCGTGGGGATATGATTTGTACCCAGAAAGAAAAGGTGCTTATACCACCTCTATGAAACGAGTATTCTTGGGCCAGGATGGGAAAGAAGCTATAGAAAAAATTAAATGTGAAAGAAAAGTATTCAACCTCGTTCAAAAAAGTATGTTTTTAATTCATATATCAATAAAAATATCATTTTATCTATATTTACATGTATCCGTTGATGGGTCTGAATTTAATAATACTATGCATAGGTCCCATGGTAAAGCTGATGATGGGCGCCTTGAAAAGTTCTGGATGGTAAGTAAATATATCTCAAAATAGTTGAGCAATCGTTTGCAGAAAGTTGATATTAGTTTTTTTTCTTATTAAGTACTAAGTTTGTTTATTGTTGTTTTTACTTTTCATAAATAACTAGTGACACTTTCATCTATGCATCTTAAACTTTTGATTGTTTTCAATCAGCACTCAGATTGGATATCATAAATACAGAAAAATATATTACTTGAGAAATAATTTATTTAAATTTAATTTCATATAGAGGCTTAATTGGGTTTTTCTATTTTCTATTAAAAATAAACATTAATTGCAAGGCAATATTCCATGTATCAGGAGTATAGTCATGCCGAATAATATTTTTTTAACATGTAATAGCCTTCTGTGGCTTAGAACAAGCTCTTCTTCTCTTTATATTGTTGTAATATAAATGCTGTATATATCACGAAATAACAATATTTTGTATTATTGATTTTTGTGTAAATAATGACAATATATTATATCTAAGATGCCAAACACGAGCGGAACATTCGGCTTTACTAAGTGTCACTGAAACGAGGAGAGCTCCGAGGCACTCGTGGTCGGATGGCTTAAGTTTCAAAGGTTTCGTATTTCCATCTTAAAAAGCAATACCCGCATCGATGATATTGTTTTTGAGCGTCTTTCGGTTGGGGTGGAAATGATTCGTATAACAATAAAGTAAGAATACACCCATACCTCGCTTTACGGCCTAGATACGTTCCACGAAACTTGGCCGCTTAGCGAAAAGCAATCAATTATTCTTATACAAATTCAATGGGATCGGTTCCAAATTTGTTAAATATGTAATACTTTTTACACATTCTGGCCATATTTTTTCCCAAACATGGTTCATTGTTGTTAATTTTAATTCCTTCCATGATTCACTGATGCTGTCAACAGCATCCTTGATGTTATAGTTTTTCCAAAATGTTTTAATTGAAGCTTTGCCATCGGTTTCCCTTATAAGTTGTCGGAAAGTTCGGCGTAGGTAATATGCCTTAAAAGTGGCTATTGCACCCTGATCCATTGGTTGGATCAGAACTGTTGTATTTTTCGGAAGGTACTCAATCATGACATCTTCAGATAACTCGGATAAATTAGTAGGATGCCCTGGTGCATTATCAAAAATTAGCAAAGCCTTGTTGGTTAAGTTATTGTCTCGCAAATATTTTTTCACTTCTGTACAAAAGTGATTTTTGAACCAATCCTCAAAAGTAGCTTTAGTCATCCAAGCTTTCTTGTTGGATTTCCATATGACGGGTAATTGAATTTTATTAAGTCCTTTAAGAGGCCTTGGATTTTTGGACAAATATATTAAAAGTGGTTTTAGCTTAAAATCACCCGCGGCATTTGCACCAAGTAGCAAAGTTAATCGTTCTTTAGACACTTTATAACCAGGCGCAGATTTTCCGGTTTTTGAAATGTATGTGCGATCAGGCACTCGTTTCCAATAAAGTCCTGTTTCGTCTACGTTAAACACTTGTTCAGGTTTATAACCACCTCATTCAATAATTCCCTTTAAAATGTTGGGATATTCCTTAGATGCGGCCTCATCGGCGCTAGCTGCTTCACCTTTCATTTTCAAATTATGCAAATTAAATCTATTTTTAAATTTTTCAAATCATCCTCGGCTTGCTTGGAATGTGACATCTTCAGCAGATTCATCGGTATCTGCATTCTTCAAATTTTCAAAAATACTTAAAGCTTTTTCCTGGATAGTCATTTGACTCATTGACATTCTCCGTTTGTTATTGTCCTCAATCCATATAATCAATAGTAAAAATAAGTTTAATAAAAAAATACATATTAAAATTTTTTAATTTGTACATACATACATATGTACTTACGTACCAAAAATGTCCCTAATTATTTCTAATTTTTCCAGTTAATGTGTAACAATCAGTAATAAATATGTACATAAAACACTCACAGACAAGTCTAAACCAGCCGCTCTATGAGCACACACTGAATAACGCTCGTAAACAAAATAACATTGAAAAAAAGTTTTCTTTGCCGTTATAGCGAAACATTTTAGGCCGTAAATCGAAAACGTGCCTTAATTAAAAAGGGCCGTTATAGCGAAAGGCCACATAAAGAGCGGCCGTATAGCGAGGTATGGGTGTATTGAAAAGTGATGAAGTGAGAAGAAACTCTTAGAAAAATATCATCGTGATTTGTGTAGGATTTGAACCCACATCCCCAAGCTTACATGGCCGTAAGACCTAAGAGTTTCTTTAATCACTTTTCAATATTTGAAAAAATGTACTTAATCATTATCAAACAATATTTTGTTTTGGTTTACTGAATTGATTATATAAAGATAATTATGTATTTTTAGTCCAATCGATATAAGAAGACATCTATCCTGTGAGGTGTGCGATACGTCTGTCAGTGGTGGTTATGATCCTACTCTAAATCAGGTAAGATATTTTAGGAGATTTTGATTTTATTAAAATAAAATATAATATATATCAGTTCAAATATTTTTTTAGATTATATGAACTCGGAACTACAAATAATTTTATTTACTCTTGTGAGGTAATAACAGAAGTTGTTAAAAATACGTTTTTCTGGTTTTAGATTGTTATTTGTCAAAATGTCTGCAAATCCGAAGGAATTATTCAAGGAGTTTTGTCGCATGAGATGATTCACATGTTTGATTATTGTAATAATAAATTGGATTTCAAGAATATGGAACATTTGGCTTGCACTGAAATTAGAGCGGCCAACCTCACTCACTGCTCATTCATGAGTGCATGGTCGCAAGGAGATGCTTCCTTCAATAATGTGCGACAGACACATCAGGTATGTAATTTATTATTTGATTATTTCTGCGTATGTTACTTACTCACTAGGTACACAGAGGTTTTTTATAACTCTGATATTCAGTTATGTGGAGAGTTACTGGTTTTCCAATTGCTTTTTAAGGTTTACAAATATTTTGAATCGCTGCCCTTTGTTGATGGTTTTGCAAATGTTTTCAAATTGTATATCAAATTAAGAAAAATGTAACAAGAATGTAAATTTATTTAAAACATTATATTTCATTGATTATTTGTGCTGGATCATTTTTGCAAATTGAACATTTATATATAGCACATGAAATTCATTGGCATATGCAAAAGTATGTGATTTTTACAATATTTTGTTGTGTACTTAATTAAATTAATTTTATATATAAGAAACTATTCAGTACAGTATGTCAGCACAAAAAGGTTTCAAAAGTCAGTGTTTTGATTTTCAGACTTTAAGTAAATTGACTAGTTATTCTCGTAAATATATGTGTACTTAGTATAAGTTTTAAAATATTTTGTGTGTTTGCTTACAGAACTGTGTGAAAACTAAGGCATTGTTCTCCGTCATGGCAGTAAGACAAATAAGCAGAGAAGAGGCACAGGTGGTCATAGATAAAGTGTTTCCCAAATGCTACGCAGATCTCGAGCCGATAGGAAGGAGAATCAGAAGAAACTCCAGAGACATGGAAAAGGCATTTATAGAGGGACCCATGTATGGTTATGATTTATGAAGACTTGTTCTGTTTTAAATAATTTTATTTGATGTGTCATAGAATGAATGAAGTGTAGATAATATATTATAAATATTGTGTTGAATTAGAATAATATATGTATTTATTGTTGAGAAAAAAAATTATCTCGATATAAATTATTGTATAATTTATTGATAACAAAAATATTATATATTAAGATCAAAATATAAACAACAAATCAGAATAACTTTAAATACGTATTTTTAAAATACTCATATATTGATAATTTAGATTTAAAATCTGCGGCAGATTCTTTTGAAAATGATTATTTTCACCTACTCAAGATATGTACAGTATTTTTTATTTATTTCAAAATGGACACTTTAAACTGGCATTTTGATAAAAAATGTATTCAATATATTTCTAAAGCAGACTACAGATATTGATTATTCTATATTTACATTATATTTTTAAGTATATGTGTATAATTTTTAGGAAAAAAATCAATACAGTATAATATCACGGAAATGGCTATAAGTATTTATTGATATCAGATTTAGGTATATGAAATTAAAAAATTAGCTCTAACCAAAAATATTAATCTGGGATTTTTATTATGGAAATTTTTTTTCTTGTGCATGCTGTCGATACTATTTTTTTTATTTGATATGGGGTAAAGAAAGAATTTTCCATAAAACTTTTTAACCCTGTTAATCTCATGCATTATTGAAGCAGTATTCTGATTGCACATTTACGAGCCAAATTCTTATTGTAAAGAGATTTTTTTTCAGAATGCACAGACTGCGGCCAAGCCGTAAAGCGTGAGAGTTGTTATATTTGAATATACAATCTAAAAAGTTTTCAGATAAAACAAATTCATGAAAAGATGTTTTAGTAATTAATAAAATATCTTTTTAATTAAAAATTTGATTGAGAGAGGTTTCATTAAAAAGGTTTCATACAATATTTTGGTATTATTTTACACTAAATCGATTGCACTGGGTTTAAACAAATCTGTGCATCCCTATAATAATTCAATTAAAAATGAGGGCATTATTTTACTGGTAGCTGGTATTTGATTTCAAACATTTATATTTTGAAATTAAACCCAATTTTTTTAGTACAGTTCATATATATATTTTTGTAGAATTTTTATAACAGCATTTTATATCTATCCTAAATTTACAAATCAAATTGAATATATGACACTCTAATGATCCGTACACAAATTATACAGTGTAATGAAATTTATGTTGCATGAGTTGTATCGACAGCTCGTCCTTACATGAAGCGCTGTGGATATAAAGGAAAACTTCAGCAGTCAGTTATTACATAATTTTGTAATTTTAATATATATCTTAATAAATGAAGTTACTGGTATCAATGACTTGAAATAAAATAATTGTTAAAATCTACAATCTTTCAGCAGTTTCAAATATCTTTCAATGCATTCACATTTTAGTCATGAAACTAGTTTTTAATTAATTAATTTCACTAGTATAGATGAAAAACAAATATCGATGAAATAAAAAAAAACCTCATTGATATTAAAATCAGACTTGGAATCGTGATAGGAGGAAGCATTTCTGAAAGAACCTCAAACTAATGAAGTTTATCATCACATAATTTGAAACGTTTCAATATCATTATCATAATTTGTAAATTTCTTTATTGAAGGCAATTAATATATCATCAGACTTATCAGATTAAGCTAAGATATGTTATGAGATTTCACGTTTTTCATCGTTTTTATTACCAATCTCTCAGTTTGTTAGATTTTCTAGCAATAAAACTATATGGTGTGTGCATTAATTTTTTCGGATTTTCTAAGAGATGACGTTACTAGTATTGAATCGCATCAGGCTATACTTTAATATTTCATTGTGAAGCGTCATTGTTGCGCTTTTGTTTTCAGTATATGTCATATCGCTGAAGTGTATACAACATTTTTGAGCTCTCAACATGTCAACTTTTGTACCAACAAAACGCAATTTACAAGAAGCTTTACTTTTCTGTTTCAATTGGAAGAAAAAACCAGCTGAAAGTCACCGATTGCTGTGTGAAGTTTATGATGAACATGCTCCATCGCAAAAAACGTGTGAGAACTGGTTTCGACGCTTTAAAAATGATGATTTCGATGTGGATGACAAAGAACGTCCAGGCCAACCAAAAAAAATTCGAAGATGAAGAATTAGAGGCATTGCTCGATAAAGACTCGTGTCAAACGCAAGCAGAACTCGCAGAATCATTGGGAGTTGATCGAGCAACAATTTCAAGACACTTAAAATCATTGGGAATGATTCAAAAGCAAGGAAATTGGGTGCCACATGAATTGAAGCCGAGAGACGTCGAAAGGCGATTTTGCCTTTCGGAAATGCTGCTTGAACGCCACAAAAAGAAGTCATTTTTGCATGGTGATGAAAAATGGATTCGCTATGACAACCTGAAGCTTAAAAAATCATGGGGTAAGCCCGGACATGCATCAACATCGACGGCCAAGCCAAATATTCATGGCGCCAATGTAATCCTGCGTAGTTGGTGGGATCAGAAGGGTGTCATCCACTATGAGCTGCTGAAACCAGGCCAAACTATCACGGGCGAGTTCTATAGACAACAATTGATGCGTTTGAAGCGAGCATCGGCAGAAAAACGGCCAGAATATGCGACCAGGCACGAGTCTGTAATTTTCCATCATGACAATGCTCGGCCACATGTTGCTAAATCGGTTAAAACCTATTTGGAAAACAGTGGATGGGAAGTTCTGCCTCACCCGCCTTATAGCCCAGACCTTGCCCCTTCCGACTACCACTTGTTTCAATCGATGCAGAATGCCCTTTCTGGAATACGCTTCACTTCTGAACAGGGTATCAAAAATTGGCTTGATACTTTCTTGGCTTCAAAAGACGAACAGTTCTTTTGGGATGGAATCCATAATTTGCCCGAAAGATGGGAAAAAGTAATGGCTAGCGATGGACAATACTTTGAATAGAATATACTGTACCAATTTTTTATAATAAAGCTCCAATTTCACAAAAAAATCTGAAAAAATTAATGCACACACCGTATATTATGAGGTGAATTTTTATTTAAACATATACTCATATGTGTTTTTCAAAAATAAAACATTTCTAGATGACCTCTGAAAATAAGATAATATCCACAACACTTCATGTAAGTTTATTTTTTTAAAAACCTTTGATGGTGATAATAATTTAGATCTTCAAAAATGAAATTTGGTAATTTTTTGAGTTTTATACCCGAGAGACAGAAGGCACTCGTAAGGCAATATTTGATTATTGTCAATAATATAAGCTCATAGTCCTATACATTGGACATTGTATTTTCATAATACCATATACTACATATTTTTTATGCAAACAATCTAATTTAATTTACTTGTGTTTGGTCATTTTTCTCAAACTCTATTTAAGTATTTAGATTATTGTAATTCTTATGCTTCAGTTAATCATAAATGCAGTAATCATTTTGAAGTTTAATTTACAAATTTTTTAATGTCTGTGATTGTCTCTACGTGTGTCCATTTTATCAAAATTTATATTATTTTAATGAGTCATTCATAATAAATTGGGTTATTTTTTTTTCAATAAGCTATTTATATGAAAAAGAATTTTGATTGAGTAAAGAAGGGTTGTAGTTTTATATTTTTAATTATTATCAATCAAATTTATTTTATATTGGACATGATCTTATTATTATTTAATATATTTATATATTTCAATGGTCTTTCAATATGAACATTTTTGTGCTATTTCTAGTAGATAGATAATGACTAATAGCTAAGATAATGGTGATGCTATATAATTATTTAAATAATGGACTCAGGTTTCAGTGTTAAAGCACTTGCGTGAATAATGAAATAAACGTATAATTTAATAATAGATAAAAGTAACAGTTAATTTTCAACAATTTTAAACTTTTTGGCACTTCAAAAAGATTTTCTATTTCGTTCACTTGTCGAAATTACACTGCGATCACAACCATTCTCACCGACCTGACATTCTCAAAATGTACATTGTCATATAATTCATTGTCTTTTTTGTCATTTGTAAATCATGAGCACGACAAAAGTACTCAAAGTGATGAATCGATAAATATGACAAGGGCGCACGTAAAAGTCTTCGATATGAAAATTAGTCAATTATCACTATTCACTCGAGGTACGTATTGTCTAGCGACCTATCTGCATTTAGTTGAGAAAAACAACGTCCTCAACATCTCTGTCTCCGGGTCATTGTCGCATCTGTCTTTGGGAGGCGTTGAGGTAGATGATCCAGTAGACGGTTGCAAACAGCATGAAGCAGATCGGGAAGAGGATGAGTGAGACTTGGTCCATCATGCCCCGCTGAGAGCCGCAGTACAGCACAGCCTGCTCAGCTACAGCCCGGAATCGAGCTCCCCTCACAGCCTCTCGTGCCGCCTCCCGCACCGATTCCGGAGACTCCACATTGGCCTCCTGCTAAAACAAGTTTCGCTTATAACTAACTTTGGATTAGATTTATACTTATATTTGTTTGATTTTCATGAAAGCGCATCATAAGTATATTTATTATTAAAAGTATTTTTATGTAAGCTTTTGTAAAATAGTATTAAAATAAATAAAACTCCCTCTTTAAAAATTATATTACATATAATACACACATGTAGATAGTGTTATCATTTATAAGGTGCTAATGAAATCTATTTTGTATGACACATGTTCCGTGCACTTGATACTGTGCAATGTTAGTTTGATATTAAGTGAAAGCTTATGTACAGGATGAAGATATTATTTTACAACATAATAGCATAATGAGTATATGTTAAAGTGCTTGTATCTGCTACCTCACACCAACAATTTACATTCAACTGGGGTTAATATGAAAATAAGTAATAGTCATTTTCACACCGTATCAACTGAAAATCCTATTTGCCAAAAATATCTCAGTTCCACATTCATTGCAGTCATTCATCAAACATAAGGTTAAAAACATTAACCCATTTAAACAATGCAGATATGCATTTGATTGTTATTGGAGGCGTTCTCATATATATACATACTCTGTGCAGATGGGGCCTTGGTATAGATGGGGTATCTTTGTGCAGAGAGTCTCCAGGACCGATCTTCCTGTGACCGAAAGCTCTTAGGTGCTCAATTCGATTTCCATTCTGACCGCGTGGAAACAGCGGGGGTAACTCGGGTGTTCCTTGGACCAAAGCCTGTCAAGTTATACATAACTAAAATATTGAAACACCAATCATTGAAAAGTACGTTTCGGTAGATTGATGTGTAAGAAAGCTAATTTTAACTATCTACTTTTAATACAACTTAGAAAATACGTTTTTATTATACATTAATCTACGAATAGCTTTGAAAAATATATGTATAACACGACAAAAGCTTTTATAGAATGCAAATTAATTCTTACATTGTTTTCATGCAAATAAAGCAATTTTTCTACACATAGTCAATCACTCATTCATCATTGTCCTTTACTTTGGAGCTGAAAAGTACGATCTGAACAATGTTGTTGAATTGATTCATTATACTGACCTTATCTGTTAAACTGATTTATTTGTGTTTACCTGTGTGTGGTTGACAATGACAGTCGGCTGCGGTAGCGGCGGAGGGAGCGGTGGAGGTTCACTCGGTTTGTCGAGCTCTTTCTTTTTATGTCGCCAATGCTTGTCGTAGCGGATTCCGAATAAAACGATGAAATACTCAATCAATGCTAAAAATACAAAGAGCGTGCACGATATGAGCCACACTTCAATGCATTTTAACTCGAGAGCTTTTGGAGAATTATTTCTGTAAGTAGAATTTCTAGCTTAGTACATAAACTTCATTATATTTCTTTCTTTATAATTTTATAAAAAAATACAAACTTATAAAACATACCTAACAGTATCTATCATGGTGACTAATGACAGAAGAGTAGTAACTAGCAAGACCATCCTACCAGGTACAATCTCTGGTATGACACAGAATCCACCCCAGGACATGACCACAAACAGCGTGGACGGTAAGTAACATTCCAGCAGATAACTGCGAAGTTCCCGGGACATTGTGATGAGCAAGCGGGCTGTTGAGTGATTGCCTGAAAATCACAGATAAGGGTCATTTAATTAAGGCTACAAAATATTCCTACTGATAAAAAGAAGATAAAAATTTCTATAAAACTGGAATGCTGTTGATCTCTAATGTCAAATTTTGGTCCCATAGATGATTCTAGTACAATTTGAAGTTTTGGTATTCAATTATTTTTGGTTCAAAGTAGTTTATTAAATATAAAATAATGTTGAAGTCTCCAATAAATATATTTACCCTCTCCGTAGTAGATATTGTGCATTTGCTGATCTGTCATGAACGTGACAACATATTTTGGAAGGCGAAAACTTTCTCTAAAATCGCTGGGAAAGCTTACAGGTCCCTCTCCCTTCCATCTGAACGTCATATCTTGCATTGTGTATTTATCTAAAAACATATAATATTGTTGCCTATTAATATAACATTATTGACTTCTAAATTAAATATTTAATTGATTTGTATTTCTTATTTGATTAAGTAGATGTTTACAGGTAAAAATTAATAAAATAAATTGTCACATGAAAATTAACAAAAAGGCCATGAAAGTGTGCAAGCTTGGGTAAAAAAATTTCATTTCAGTTATTTGAAATATAAATGTATGAATAAAATATTTGCTGTCAATACTTACAACTACTGAAATCAACAGCACAATTTTGCACATCTAACGGATAAAGGACAAAGTCCATATCACATTTTATAATTACAGTTGCTCTGAAACAATATAAAATGAAATTAGATTAAAGAAGAAAGTAACTAGGACAGGATGCTTTCTGTTTTTTTTTTGTAGGTAAAAAGTAATCCAATTACTTTAATTTTTGTGCAGGTTGCATTTTTCCTTTCACTAACTATTGTGCACTAAACCCATATTAATATACTCATATAAATGTGTAAAGTAAATACTTTGAAACATAACTTGATATTTTACTGGATCAAGAGACTTACCCTATACTGACAGCTAAGGTGCTGTTCTTGTAAAGACGCAGGGAGGTCATCTCCTGGAAGAGGGACAGGACCTTCATCTCACGCAACTGGCGAATGTAAAGATCCGGCATCCAGAACATGTGGCGCTGCTCCCAAGTGAGCTCCACAAAAGGTAGGTCCGATACGGCCTTCATGCGATGGTCTTCCCAATATACTTGCAGGAACATGTCCAGGGAAATCTCCTGCCGATCATTTACAATCTAAACAAACTTCATTTTTATAAACTTAAACATAATATGTAGTGCATATATACCGTGTTTAAAACTCATGCCATTAGCCGGCACACATACTGTATTTCATCACAAAAATTTAATATTTTATTTTTTACTTGTGTATAGAAAATATCCCTTTGTGGGTGATGTCATGAGTTTTGAAGCACAATGTTTAAAAACCTACAAAAGAACTACTATTTTACAAAACATTATTTTAGAGATATATATTAATTTATGCATCTTTGTGAATTCAATACTAAAGTGGGTTGAGCAGTACTAACGAGCCTCCATTATTAAGTAGCGATAATTGATCATTGCAATTAGATGAAATTACTGTTTGATTACCAAATGAGTAGATTAAATATTAAAAAAAAAACACCGACACACTCAATGACAATAAAAATTGCCTTTGTCAAAACCAAAACAGGAGTGAGAGTGACTACAAGAGTTTGGGATTTGCCTGTCGAGCATTCGGTCAAGAATAAATGAAACCCACCAAGCAAGCGAGACAATTTTCATCTTCAATAGATGGTAAAGTAATAAATAGTATGGTGAAGATTTTTTTTTCTGGCACTTAAATTTTTATCAATACAAATAATATATTTTTTTGCAAATTATGAATTTAAATAATATTTAATTAAATTAATATTGTTTTATGAAACAACATCTATTTTCATGCATATGAATAACTATAATTGAAAATCTAGAAAATAGTGTCATGTATAGCACCAATCAATACCTCACATTTTATCAATCAAAACACGCGTAGTTAATTAAATAAATAGTGATAGATTTGCTAGAGTCTTTGAAGATAAATATTCAATAGGCTCTTAGAAAAAAGTAAAACCAGGCTTGTTAATTGTGTTTAAATTTTCATCGGAGTATTGCTTGTCACAAAATTGATGGGATTTTGCAGAATCAAATTACGGGCCATCAGAAAACACTGAAAAGAAATAAACATATTTATGTTCTGAATGCGGATTTCTCGGCCGAAGGGGTTGAATTTTTCTCAGAAGGGGCATTTCGATAATGCCGAATTGGCATTTTCCTTCTGACAGTGATAAGCCCTGCTCGGTGTGAGCGAATAATGTAAGGTTTCATTTTTAATCGGTAGCCCGTCAAACCACTCCAGAGCTCTCGCGAGAAGGGCTGCCGCGCGAGTGAACCTACCCTTAAGGGAGGACACTGAAATAAAATACCTGGACAGATGAATAGCCTGAAACAACATTTGTGCAAAGTCATCAAATAAAAAGCACGATGTGTCCTTAATAAAATCTGTTTATTGATATGTTATACTTATTATTTGTCTAACGATTTCTAAATGCATTAGCCGGGTTCGCTTCTCCACATCAAAAAAATTGATGAGTTTTTTGGATTGAAATGGGGGACATGTCCTCCATTGCCTTGCTTGGTATCAGCCGTGGCCCTGCTCGCGTGAAGGCGGCGACTGAATTGGAAGTCTGATTGACACATCACGTTCTCGAAGGCGGAGAATTCCGAAAAATGGGGTTATTATTAGCTTTCAGCGCGGCGTGTTTGCTTTGTGGGGGTTGGTTCATCATCTTCGTTCCAGTCAAAACTAAATTACTCACGTAATATTTCTTAAAGTTAATCATAATTGCGTAAAATGTTAGCCTAGCGTTTTAACGAGGCTCTATGATGTAGGTTCCAGGAAATGAAAACTAAAATATTTATCACAACCATACGATATTTTGTGAATGGAGGACAAGGTAATCGAAAGCGGATAGATCTGGCTGTTTTAACCGCTAACTACAATCCAGTGATACGCGAGATAAAATTAACTATCTAAAAACACAAAATGTCTGTTTTAAAAATGAATTGGTATTTTCTAGGTAAAAGCTTAAAAATATAAGTCATTTCAGTCACTTTACGCTTTCAATTGGAAATGCGTACCGAAAACCGTTTGTGAAGAAATTTACACAAAGGTCGGCTACTAAGTGCATTAGTGCAAATAACTGAATTTTTATATTAGTCTTGGTGTCAAGGCTGAATGCAGCGATGTCTCTTTATTCCGCACTGTAATTGGATTAAAAGAATTATTTTATAAAGACACCTTTACCTAACTTTAACTATGATGAAATTGTTCGCTTCCAACTCACTCACCTCCAACGCTAACAATCGGGTTTCTCTATTTTAATCTTCAGAAGCATTGTAAAGGATAATAAAAAGATTATATACCATTAAATTATTACAAACAACTTGATGTTTTTTTTTTTTAATAATAGTAATAATTACGATTGACCCCAATGTTTTTAATTAATTTGAGATTAGTAAAATAAATGTTGTATATCTTGAGTTATGTTTTATATCAAAGCGTATGAAAACTAAAATATGGTATCTATCAAGAAAATATATAATATATCAAATTTACAAATGAAATTGATCTTTTTTTGCGTCAAAATTACACTAGCAGTAATTTTTATTTATTTTAATTATTACTTTTTCAGCTTCCCCTCAGTTATTTTTCATCAACAGTTTCAATTAAAAAAATATATTTTTCGCATTCAGCAATGTATTGCTAAATAATCTTAATAACGCCTGAAACCGTTTTTCTTCCGATGGGGTGGGATATACATTTATCAACTTTTAGTAAAAAATAATAATATTAACTGTATAAAAAAAAACTATTTGAAATAAATGCTATCGTTTGATTATTTTTAATTTTTGTAAAAACATTTATGACATATTTATATATTTTTACGTTGAGGTGAGAGGCTACATGAAAATGTGACTATTATTTTATTTGGTATAAAAAAATATATAATGGTACAAATATAATTAATTTAATATAAATGCGTTGCGTGTCGAAAAATGATCTAAAACAACTAGAATGGATGATTTACTATTTTCAATATAACATAAATTTACTTATATCTAATAACTTATTAAATTAGTTACTACTCTTCTATGTGCACAAAGAAATGGTGAAATGTTAGTAAGATTAGTGGAAGTATTAGGATCAGTTTACTCGTTTTTATACAATTTTAAGTATGATTATAATCATTTATATTTATTGAAAAACTGTACAATAAATTTGTTAGTGATTTCATAATATATATTTATTATGATCATATCAACAATAAATAACGTGATTAATATAAAAAAAGGTTAGTGTCAATTGATACTTCTCGATTATCCGGGCACGAGTATTTCCGAATAGAATAACAATTTTTATAATCACAAGCAGAAATATTTTTTTATAAACAAAAATCACAATTCAAAAAAAAAAAAAATTAACAAACTATCAAATAATTTTGCTTATCTCATGTATTAATTTTATGAACTTATAAATTTCAGTAACCCCACGAGCAAGCATTGTTCGGTTTGATAAAATTATATTGAAACATTAGATTAACTGCATTGGAATTAGCGAATCAGCCATATACATAGTATGTTATCAGTTAGGTTTTTTTTTCACCGATAAGTCGTTCAGGGTAGACTTGGCTTTATGTAGATTATTTCATGCGAGCTTAGTATGCATAAATTTGAACTAGTGTTTATAAGTTAAAGTAAACGTGCTTTATAAAATATTTTATGTCATTTTATTAATTCGGATAGTCAAAATCCGGTTACTCGATGCCCAAATAATTAAGTATCTACTTTATTAATTATTAAATCATTCAAATTTGACCTTATCTTCTTAGTGATTAGTGACAAGTCTTCAGTGTTTAATTGTTTCGTAGTTTATTATGTTCAAAAATTATACCTCTTTACTCTCGTCCACTGCCGAAACGCGGTTGATGAACAGGGATATGGAAACATTTGTGTTTTTTCCTGAAACAATAAGAAGAAAACATTTTTGAATTGGTATTGATTTCTATTTAAAATTAAATGAAATATTTTTCAATCAATTTCGCTCAAAACCTGTTTCACATTGACATGAATATAAGTACTAGATCTTATATAAAGTATATATAATAATCGTATTATCAACCTATTAAAAAATCGTTGTGCTGTTGAATTTTTTGACGGCTGTATTGCACTTAAAATATAAATTAAATATGCAATAAAAATATACAAGAAAATATTAATTCGTTTAAAAGAAGCGGTTTTTTGTTATGTAGCAGGTTCTTTAATTGCTTCAGCTACTTAGGCCCACCACTTGTCGATAATCGTAAATGGTAAATACACAAAATATGATAAGATAAACATGATGCCTCTATATAAATTCGATGATCGCGGGCAGAGCCTCGCAGTCATTACTGTGCGGCTTGCTTGGCGTGATTATTCTTTCTGAAAAGGGACAAGATGGATCTGAAAGGGAAGTGTGCTGTTGTCACCGGAGGAGCTAATGGAATAGGACTTAGCTTTGTAAAGGAGCTGTTGGCCAACGGTGTTGCGGTAAGACGTTAAAAACATAATGTATCAATCGATTTACTCTTGTATTGATGTCGATTTAAGATTTAAGTTTATTTAGCTTTTTTCATTTCACAAAGATACAAGTACTTTGAACAGATTTTAATTCTTACAAGAAAAAAAAAACCCTTTATAATACGATATTTATCTGATGAAACGTTCAAAACTTAATATGAGCTTGTTTATTTACAAACTGTTAAAAATATTTAAAATATAGTTTTTGTTAATATATAACCATTTACTCTTTTTTTTCAAAACTTAGTTTGATCATACCGTTACTTATATATATATATATATATATATATATATATATATATATATATATATATATATATATATATATATAATAGTGTTGTATTCACAATGGGGCAGTGACTTAGAAACAGTATGACAAAATTATTAATTTTTGTGCATTAACTATATATTATTTTTTTCCTTTATAGAAATGCGCCATAATAGATATTGATACTACGGTAGGAGAGCAGATCTGCAAGAAATTGTGTCAGGAGTTCGGCGGAGAGAGGGTCAAGTTTGTCAAGGCTGATGTCACGAAGAAGACAGACTGGGATGAAGCCATGAAGTCAATTCTGACTGCTTTTAAATCCATAGATCTGCTCGTCAACAATGCAGGCATCCTCAACGAAGCCCAGTGGGAGAAGATGGTCGCGGTTAACATTGTAAGCTAAATCAATATATTTTTACATTCGTTTATAGTTTTAAGAGCTTTTCATAAGAGAAAACAATGCAAGTCTTAATGGTATTTAATAATCTACTTCTTTATATATCTGCTATTCTGATGAAGCAGTAAGAGATTGTGATCATCAAGATCAAGATTCCTGGGATGCGTGGCCGAAACACCTTAAAAAACCGGTGACGAGAAAATCAATCCAACGCAAAAAAAAAATTGACTCATGCTTAGTCAATAAAGACAATCAAATATTGTACTTTTTGAGAACTGCATAAAAATCCGTTCTTATTTGAATGTTGTTACGGGATGGATATAATTAAATTAAAATAAAATAGTGTATATTTTCATCACCTACAATTACCGATTCGTCATGTATATATATTAAAAAAAACACATGTTTTTTTTATTAAATTGTGAGCGTATCAAATTAAAGTATTAAAATATACACGCCTTATTGTTATATTACTAAATTCGTTGCCCCTTTGTGTAAAGCTTTTGTACGTGGTTTGCAAACAAAATCAACCTGAGACTATTAGTGGAAAACCGTAAACTTTCCATTGATGATTATAAAATACACCCATGAAATTATTCGCAGCCTGGTCGCCATTACAAAGTATAAATATACTTCACGGTAGAATTAGCCATAAAGTACGCGTATTTAAGTTGAATATGATTGGAAGTTTTGAAAATGGCGACCTTTCTTTTCACACGACATTGCCATTAGACCTCTGATGAATATGATACGGCCGGAGTTACCTTAAGGTTACTTTTTTATTAATATAAAACTGCCATAGAAAACTGTTACGTTTTTATACTTTCTGAAATGGTTTTTGTTGTTGTTGAAAAAATAAAAAAAAACAGCGCAGCTCATGTCTTTGTATTTTATTATCAAATTATAAACGGTTTATTGCAATATGCAAAGTATTTTAAGGTGGGTGAATCGTAAAAATCAGGTCGATTAAAATCGATTTCAGTTTTTAAAACACTTGAGATTTAATCGTTCATTTGTAAAATTATAAATCTGTATATTTTGGTAGTATTTTTCTATGATATCTAATCTATCAGCGAGTATAGTTGTAGATAAATATAATATTTTTCCAATACAAACTGTCATTACACAATGAGCTGGCATTTTTTCATAACATTAAATATTGCGTAGTCACGAAAGATTCAGTCATCATAATTTTAGGTAAAAACTGAAGAATTTTGACATGTACTTTAAGCAAACAATATAAAGTTATTTGCACACTATTTGAGTGAAGTATTTGCTTATTCATAACGATAATATTTTATTATGAATTTAATAGTAATAATATTCATAAGTAAGTCAATATACTTAGCAGGTTGTAAGATTAATAAAAAATGAAACATCAAACAAATTTATTATTTTTCAGAATGGTTTGATAAACGGAATCACAGCGGGTTTACAAGTCATGGGGAAAGACAATGGTGGTGCTGGTGGCACCATAGTGAACATGTCGTCTATTCTGGGGATGGGAGTCTTGCCCAGCTCACCGGTCTACTGTGCCACCAAGCACGCCTCCATCGGCCTCACCCGCGCCTGGTCGGTGAGTCCTTCTCTACACACTCCAGGAGTCACCAGAATTGAACCCATCGAGACTATCAGCTCTCTAGTGATATTCCTGAATATTGGTTTTGTCGGACCTAATTCGTTCGTTTATAAAACAAGACAAACTATAAAAATGCCATTAATATTTTACATAACCTTGCAGGATTACCATTGATGAATATATTGCCACAACTACGCATTGTAACATAAAACCAAAATTAAAGATCTTATGTAATTATTTATATCCATAGATTCTCGAAACAATGCATTTATCTTTATGTTTTTTTTTTATAATTGTGGAGATTGAGTAATGAATACAACATTGTTATTTTAATGCAGCCAACACGGTTTTGTGAAAACGTATTACATTATACGACAATTTTTTGTCTTCTATACTATTCAATACGTTTTTAAGAAATCGTATGATTCTAATATTATTACTACGAATTACATTTGAAACGATTCAAGGTCGAAAGGTTATTTATAATATAACTAATATGAAATTAAAATTGCTTTTAGTTGGATTTTTAATTCAGTCGATTTGGTGGCACCTAAGGGCGTGCGATGAAAACAATGCTGTGCATTCTGAAGGACTCTGTTCTTATGTATTATTTCAGCATCCCATCCACTACAAGATGAAGGGGGTCCGCATGATGGTGATCTGTCCCGGTCTGACAGACACGGGCCTCATCCGTGGCGCTCCAGAAAAACAACCCAACGAGCTGATGAGAGACTTGTGCAGCAGAGAGCTTGCATCAGTGACCACAACGCAATCGTAAGTGCTTGCCAGTACAAAAACTTTGAATATTTCGTTGTATTTAAAATTACCAAACTATTTATCACGCGCGACAATATTATTTATATTATACACGTGAGTAGGGCTGAGCCGGAGAGATCCAATTTCTAAAAGCTATTTTAACGTTAATTATATTTTTGCACAACTTTAGTTGAAATAAAAATAGCCAAAGTGACACGAATAATCAACACGAGTCCTCGAGGTGCAAAACTAGCTTTAGGAGTTTTTGATAATAAAAAATTAAAAAAATGTTTCAACGCCTTCTTGCATTACAGAGAATATGTTTGAATTTGTTTTTTTAGTGCATTTTGTAAGTACACGTGCAATTTAAAACGCAAAATAATATTGAAAACAGTACTTGGCTAAATACTTCAAGAGCGGGTTTTGAAAATCGACGACTGCGTTATGCGTAGTGGTCGTTTTCATTGCCATTTAAATATATCCAAATGTCGTGGGGGTAAAAATAAAACAGATGTGAGTTTTGCCTGCGTGTTTATGATTAAAGCTTGAGTTTGTCTCGCTTCTCGAAACATCTTTACATGAGTAATCATTTATAGTAAGAACGGCCCTACCAACCTTCAATATATATAATAAATAACCGAAAAATCCTCAAAATTGGACGGCGGCCAAATAAATAATCGAGACGGTCGCATATCTGCTCACAGCCGGAAGGCGTGCGAGATGAAATGATTGAAACAAATGGCATATTTTAATTCGAAGACGATACGATACATTTAATTTATTTTAGTCTTTTGGCTGCACGAGATAAACCTTAGCTTAAGAATAGGAATGCACATGTCAGTATTGTTAAGGGTTTCCCAGGGAGCGCACTTTTTGATGTCTACCTCCCTTGCCTTCTATTCATCACTGACATTCGTCCCTGACTATCTATGAAGACAGCGTCTCCGTTATATAATATCATATGTACAAATTCATTTGAGTATGTAATAAAGCAAATGTTGAATACGTATAAAGGCAGACAGCAGCAGGTTTTGTGTGCTTGCCTGCATATCTCTCCGTCTGAGGCCTTAGGTGGTTTATACACCCTCGTTAAATTTATCTGAGCCCTGATGTCTTACACTAGGAAAAAAGGATTTAAAAAATATTCTATGGTGTTTCAGAGCCGACCACGTCGCCCAGGGGCTGATACACATGCTGAAGAATGGGGAAAACGGGTCTGTTTGGGTGTCCGAGGACGGGGAGCCTCCGTACGAGGTCTGCTTTCCACCCAAGACTGAAATGCGTAAAAAGTAGTCGAAGATCGTATTAAATTATTAGAATAAGCAAGTGTATGTATTTTGTTCTAATTTAGTTTAGTAAATAATTTCTGTATTACAGATTGTTCATACGTCAATAGTAATAAATAAATAAATAAAATAAAAATTTCATTACTATGAAAAATGCACAAGATTTATTAAACGTAATTTATTTACATATAAATTTATTGTTCATTTCGACTTTTTTATTATTATTAAAAGTATTATATAAATAAATGCAATGTCAACATTAGTGAGTAATTTCCATTGTTTTCAGTTACTTGAGACCAAGAATTAAACAACAGATTATTAACCTTCATGAGTCGACACTCTAAGGAAAGAAACATACAGGGTGTAATTTGAATACTAAATTGGTTAATTATACTAAACGCTGTTTTAGTAAGAAAATATAATTTGAAATTGTCTGCGTCTGCTTCAGTCGTTATAGCATATTTGCGGCCTAGTGGCTCGTACAGGAGTCTCATTTTTTATTTATTTAATAATAATATTCCATTTAAGAATGAAATGAAAATTCTTTGAATGAATATCTATCTCTTAAAAGTAAATACCAAAGATAAAATGATCTCATGCTTGAGAATTAAATCTGCTAATCATTACATTGAAAATCTGCTTACCTAATATGAATAAGTATACAGTGTTTTTGGTAAGGTAAGATGGACATCATTATTGTTAACATACAGTTTAATGCAACTTTGATATGAGTTGTAATGCATTATGTTTTAAGCTAAGTTTTTTGAATGAAGGAGCTCCCTGTAAGCGAATTCTGATGGTTATAGCACTCCGAGTGCGACAAACTACATTAGCATTATACTTTGCACGTAACATCCGCCACAGGAAGGTGAAGTGTCGATATTTGACATCCCAATATACCTCCGTGCAAAGGAAGACCGAAAGTGCTTTTATGAAATGTAAATATTCAAGAAAAATTGATAAATCAGCAGGCATGCAGTTATAAAGAAAAACTTTTGTTAAAGTTTGAAGTTGCTTTTTAAATTTGCTCTATTGCTTCATTTTGCTCATTGGGTGATTCATAATATTCTTTCAATTTTATTTTTGGTAATCAAAATACATAAATAAATGAATTCGGGGGTAAATGATTTTCATTATTTTAATCAAAGATTTTGTTAGAACATATATTAGAACTATAACTATAGTCACAAATCAGTTTCATGGTATTCTGTGCCATTTTGGGATGCGCAGATCACCTGGATTGCAAATTAAATTGCAGCGAAGCGACTATGTTGATATATATAGTTTCATTTATATTAAAAAATCAACTGTAGTTTTAAATTTTAATCCAAAAAAACATTTGTTACAATACTACGTACATAAATGAAGCAGACTTAACTATCGGTCCTTTCGTATACACTGAACTATTTTACATGCATGATTATGTGAATATTATGAAGAAAATTGATTCATTGTAAATGTGCATACCTACATATATTGAAGTAACTTTACTTATTTTTTAGAAAACCAGTAATAAATACTCATAGCTAGGTCTTGGGTGTCTACAGTATCAGTTCATGTTTGGTTACAAACTGTGACTGCGGTATAATTTTTTAAAAATATTTACGAAGAAATTTATAAGGATGTCGTGTTTATACCAGCTTATCGAGAACATCACCACCGAGTTTGAAGGGAAGAAAGCTCTCATCACTGGAGGCTGTAACGGCATTGGCTTACAGTGTGTAAGGCAGCTGCTGTGTCATGGAATACAGGTGAGTACCTTTTGGTGGGTATTGGAGTATTAATAAAATACCGGCCAAAAATATAAGATTCTTCAGATGTGTCTTTGTAGAAGGGCACCGCTGGATTCTAGCATGACGATGTGATCGTAAATATTTTGTACAGAATACCATTCAAGTTGTATAAATTTAAGTTAACTTCTGAAATAAATAATTATAGAGAAAAGAATCTCAGAAGAGCAAATTCTATTCTTAAGGTGTACAATCAAAGACATCGATTAATTTCAGAAACTGGCTATCCTGGACTTGGTAGTGCCGCGGGACACGTGTCGGAGGCTGGTGGGCGAGTTCGGCAAGGATAAGCTGATGTTCGTAAAGTGCGACGTGTCCGTCCCCAATGAAATGGAGAACGCCTTCAGGTCGGTGATGGCCGATTTCCAGGGCTTGGACATCGTCATCAACAATGCGGGCATCATCGACGACAACGCGTGGGAGAAGGAGATACTCATCAATCTGGTTGGACGAGACTTTCTTTTAAATTTTGCATCTCGGGTTTATGTACTATGACGTGGGTGGTGTTTATTATAATCGAAGTTTAAAAGGTAAATCTATACCAAGAGTTTTGATACATGGTGTATTAAAGATCACTGATTAGGTACAAGTAAGAGAGTGGTGGTGGAATCGAATAAGTTTATTTTCATTTCTCTTTATCAGGAATTTAAATTGACTGGTGTTTAAATATGGCAATTCATTTAAATCACGGAGGAGGTTGTGGTAAAATATTTAGTAAAAAAATAAATATTTAAGTTATTTTTATTAACTAAGTTATTTTTTTAAAAACCTTTTTTTTACGTTATTTAAATTGAATATAATATGATGTATAGTAGTATCAATTCCTTAAAATTTATTTTCAATGCATGGTTATATGGTTGTATGGTTTTGAGTATCATAGCAAATTATAATTATTGTAGATTTCAATATATATATTTTTTATTGTATTTATACAGCAATAACGATCGAATAAAGTTATATCCCGAATAAAATTAAAAAACATTTAGAGCAAGTCACTTATAACAGATTATTGAGATGATCATAATCGTGGGAGGCTATGGTAGCGATGGATTCACATCAGTTATACATTTTCGATACTCAAGATCTACAGCTTTTGTTGAAGTTGTGATATTGAGAGTCAAGTGTGATATAAATTATTATCATTATAGAATGGGACAGTGAGAGGAACTCTGCTAGGTATGAAGTACATGAGCAAGCCTACGGGAGGATCAGGGGGGACCATCATCAACGTGTCTTCTTTGTCTGGACTGCGGCCCTTGTCCTGTTGTCCTGTGTACACTGCCACGTCACATGCCATCATCGGATTCACAAGATCTTTTGCGGTAAGATTTAATGTAATCTCAAAATATTCATAACTCGAAACAAACTCCGACCGAATTTAATATTAATAAAAGCTTGTACAGTGTAAGGGTTAATATGTGTTGTTAATATTCCCCTAATTCTATGTAATAATATTTATAAATAATACCTCAATAGTTAGCACACTTTCTCACCGGCCATGGACTCCCATGTTTGCGTATATGCAAAGTATTTTTTTAAATTTAGTAAAAACTTAATACAGTATAGTATTTTCTATTTTCAGTTGCCGTTTAACTACCTTAAAACTGGCGTACGCATGATGAACATCTGTCCTGGAATCACATACACCAAGATCTTGTCCGGAAGCACCAAGAAGATGTTGAGTCCAGAGATGGCCAAAGAGTGGATCAACAAACTTTCGCTGCTTTCCACTCAGAAGTAAGAGACTTTGTATAAGTTCTGCTTTGCTTTTGGCAATGGAGCGGCGCTCACCTTGCACTGCACGAGACACGTGTCTTAATTGCTATGTATAAAATCTCAAAGTCTGTACCAAAATACAACACATTAGAAAAATAGAGTTTACCGTCGTACGGCGTAAATGCGAAAACTGTCGACGATAAGCTTTCGATTTTCGTGACTGACGGACGTTTTTAGATTATTTTGCGTTGAATACTTAAATATGTAAGAATGAAGATATTCCATTTTATGCTTTTTAATTTTTTTAAGACCAGAGAATGTTGCTGCAGGCGTGATAAAGATACTACTCTGTGGAGAAAATGGAACTTTGTGGGTCGTTGAAGGAGGAAAACCCGCATACGAGGTGTTGTTCCCGAATTCTGAGGGCATGCATACAATCTAGTCATGAATTACCTACTACTGAATATTTTAATATAACAAAAAAAAAAATCGATTCAATATATATAAAATATATGTTTCAATATCGTAAATTTTTATATAATATATTAATATACTGCTTTGTAGCCTTAATGGAGACATTTTAATATTTGTACATACTCGTATAACACCACGTGAGACATGGTGATATCATTTTGTTATTTTTTAACTAGTTGCATTTATGATTATTACAAAATATAACTTAATTATAATATTTTAAAACATATATTTAGTAGTGATGGATACAGCATTATTTTGTTTATAAAAAAAATCGTAAAAATTATGGGATCAAGTTGAACTTTAAATATCCGATTGAATGTATTATTTAGCTTTTTCTATTTTTGTTTATTTATAAAATGTTTTTCAGTACTTAATAAAATATTATGTCTCAAAGAATATACTGTGTTAATTGTATTTATAAAATAATTCAACACGTTTGTATTTCAGCAGTTGGTGTTTAAGATAATTAAAAGAAATCCTAGAAAAAGTGCAAATTTAAAATTTCATTCGTCACACCTTTTTTTTTTTTTTTTTTAAAAAAGATCTTATATATGAAATACCACCGTTGATATGGACTTTGCAATTAAAGGCAACCATATTTAGTAAAAAAGTAAAATTATACGTTTTTAATGAGAAAAATAAACAATATAGAAATGAATGACTTTTTAAAGAGGAGCGTTGGTGGCGCGTGCGATCCACAAGTTTGTTTGTTTTCTATTATTTTGGGGGAGACAGGTGGGCGGGGAGCTTTTATATATAACCCTACCGAGACTATGAATAAAGTTCGGTCACACGATAGGCAGACATGCACGGGAGATATTCACTTTGTATAACACGGCCCTCTAACCAATACGGACTACGATTTAAGAAGTGGCTACACATTCCGGCAAAACAACAGATATATAAATTTTTAACAGCTCTCAATCATTAATTTTTTTCTTCAATACAAAAAAATTTAGTAAAATTCTTATATTTTTACTTTTTGATACATTTTTGGTCATTTTTCGCAAACCACGTGAAAAACGACAAAATAGTTAAGATGCGGTAAAATTAAATTACAGTAATACCCCGCTTTACGCGACTCCGCTATGCGCGGTTTCACTATTACGCGAATTTCAAATTTCTTTTTTAAAAATGTGTATGAACATAATGTAGTCATTGACTTCTCTAAACAATTAAAAACAGCGTTGGGTGTTATAAAATAAACGCTACCCAAAAGACAATAGATGTATTTTTCAGTAAAAATAACATGTAAGTAATACTACATAAAGTGTTCTTAGAATTGAAGTGATTGATTCAAATGATTCGTATTTTTTTGTATTAAGTTTTGACTATGTGTGTATGTTTAATCGTAAACCCCGAAATATGCGAATTTCAATTAACGCGATTTTTTCCGGAACGTATCTCTCGCGTAAAGCGAGGTATTGTTGTTTTTTTTAAATTTACTAATTATTTTTTATTGATTAACTTAGTTTAGATTAATTAAGTATGTTGTTTTAATTATAATGTCAAATATAATGTGGTAAGGCTGCTATAGACGCATTAGTACCAATAACGCAATAACTTAACATAAATTAAGAAATCGTTTATGGACACAATGGCTTCAATAGGTTATTAAATATAATTAAAGATTTTTCCTATAAAATTTTATTTTCCCTCAATATTGAGCATTTTTTATAATAATGTTGTTACATGCTTTGTTTTTTATACCCTGAAGTGTATTTCCAGCTGAAAAGTTTGGCAAACGTAGATTGAAAACGTTGAACAATGGAAAAAATGCTTACGAAAGTTTCGGGTGTCTATTTTAAGCATCTTATTTACTTTAAGCAAACTGAATAGTTGTTTGATAACATTGTCACTATTAGTAGTGACAATTTTATCAAACAACTACTTGAATTGTAATCAAAGCATTCGCCTAAATATACCCGATCATTTTGCTTAAATTTCCCTGCGAATTTTCTTCGTTATTTGATATAATACATGGAATGTACTAAACAAAGCCACGATAAAAAATACATGTATCGTATAACAAATGCCCGTGATCACAAAGCATAACTTGTAAAAAAATTGGTTACAATAGAAGAGAAAGTTGTGTGTACTAAATATGTTGGCATTTATTAAATGCCAAATCACATATCTATTGAATTATTTTACCGCTTGGCCGATACAAAATTTAAATTTAAATTTATGTAATTTCATTAAAGTTCATTCAGTGCGCACTGTTATATGACGTGTAAAGCAGGTCAGTTACACCGTTGATAAGAACGAAACGTATATTTATAAGCTAATGAATTTATAAATATATATTTTGCATATAAATTAAAAACTTATAAATATATTAATAAATTATATATTATCCTAAGACAATGCACAAATAAAATAAACCAACTGCATTTATCACAATAAATAGAAAAGCTAAAAGCGTTTTTTTTAGTCCTCCCCGCTCTCCCCATTCTGTTGCTCGTGCATGGCTGCCATTCTGTACCCTGAGCGTGTGTAAAGTATCGGTAATAGAATAGTGGACTTGTAATTATTGTGGAGAGATGTGATCTGGAAGTACCTTGTCGAGGTGGAGGGGCTCCTGCTATTATTTCTGTAGCCTGCTGCAGAAGAAGTTTCGTAAGGAAAGGTTTGTGTAATAATGCTATTGGGCAGCAGCAATACGCAAACTATTCTTTTTAATATAAAACTGCAGTGTAAAAGGACCCGGGGACCTACTACACTATTTTCTCCTTAGAAAACCATGAACACTGGCTCAGCACCTGAGAAGCACCCGATGAATAAGAAGAAGAAGTACTGTAAGTGTGTTATATTATACAGTGAGGTTGTATTTATTTTACTACCTATTCTGATCGTGATAAAAATCAAATATTTTTTACTTGCGTTGGATCGGTTGGGCTAGATCAGCGGTCGGAAAAGTGCGGCTCCGGAGCCGCATGCGGCTCTTTGACCCCTTATGTGCGGCTCTGGCACAAATATCCCTGAATATTATTTTAATTGCGCAAGACGCGGCGATGATAACCGTCGCGTCAAAACAACCATTTTAAATATGAGGGAAGCATTTTTCAGCAAGTTTCAGGAATTTAAAAGAAGTAAAGTAACCTTAGCATTCGTTAAATACCCTCTCAATGCTACGATATCCGGTTTGAAACTTTCTCCTTTTGGCATTGATATTGGTAACTTTGAAATACAGTTGCTGGATTTAAAAGACAAGGAAATAAAAAGATCTAAATTTGACCGTCTTAGTGTTGACTTGGAAATGTTGAAGAAGAACAAACGTGAGCTTAGATCACAACACAAGTAGTAGTAGTAATAGCTTTGAAAGACCCGGAGAAGAAAGACATGGTCATCTTCAACGCCTGGAATAATATTCTTGACTCTTATGATCAGTTGAAAAAACTCGCTTTTTATAAAAATTGTATTATATGAACTTTACAGCTCTAAGGGTGTTTGTTTGATAATAAATAGTTTATTGGGTGTACCCGTAATTTAATGAAGTGTTCAATTATAAAAGAGGTTTATTAAATCAATAAACAGATTTGGCTCTCAATTTTTTTTAAACGTTGTAATGTACCGGGTGTCCAAAGAGAGTATCGGGTATTTGTTAGTTCAGTAAAACAAAAACCACTAGTAATCAAGTATTTTTTTTTATTGTTGATTATAAGAATACGAAAAGATGATGTTATCCAAATGGTGACCGTTACGCTGCTGGCGTTTTTCTAATCTGGAACGAAGATTGCTGATAACACGCTGACACATAGCCCTCGACATTTCTGACCTGATGTTTTGTTTCAATTCTGTTAGGTTTGTCGGATTATTCTCATAAACCCTACTTTTAAGGTATCCCCATACGAAATAATCAAGACGGCTAAGGTCTGGGCTTCTGGGGGCCAGTTGATGTTACCTCTACGTGAAATGACCTTATTAGGGAATAATTCGTTAACAGCTTCAATTGATTAATTAGATGTATGGAAAGTGGCCTCGTTTTATTGGAACCACATTCATGAGTTAAAACCTTGAAACTACTGCAATTCTGGGCCCAAAAATTTTCGCAGCATATCGCAATAACGGTCACTATTCACATTCACCCGATGATCTTTTTGGACACCCTTCAGTGGTCACCAACCACGATAAAAAATATTAAAGTTTACAATAAAATGTTAAGAAAAATAATAATATTTAGTAATTCAACAGAGAAAAAAAAGCGAAAATAATTATATCGTTATAATTATATTTTTATATAAATAATTATTATATTTCTGGAATTAAATATTTTTTGTGCATTATATGTATTATTGACTATGTCCAACTATAAATATACCTGAAAAAAATAAATGGTGCCCGCCACCCGACCGGCATTCTAGAATGTGCTCTTGGGTGCAAAAAGGTTGGGGACCCCTGCCCTATGTTATACATATTTGGCTCTTTGGTTAATAAGTTTGCCGACCCCTGGGCTAGGTTAACATTTTCATTGGATAATGTTTTTGAGTAGATGTGGGCTGCCGAGGGGTGGTCGGCGGTGACGTCACCCCGTCACGTGATTGATGTGCCGCCGCTGCCGTGATAATATAGTAAATACTTTTATTCCAGTCTACATTTATCGAGTGCCCGGAGATGTTATCTGATCTGCCACACTAGTGAGTACCGCTGAGCTCATATCGTCTATGAAAGCTGAATAATGGATTAAACGTGTTAAAAATAAATAAATAGATTTTTTATTCGTCATGAAATACGTGCTGTTTTCATGATTATTTTTACATCTAAATAGATCTTCACGTGTCACAGAAATAGGTACCATTAAAAATGGAAATATATTATTTTTTTGATCGTTTAATCTATTTTTATACTGATAAAGTTCTTTTTTCTAAACAAACTATTTTTATTTATTTCAACGGAAGCAAATTAGCAGTTTTTATACATTGATATTTATATACATATATTTGTATGTTCGACCGACGGAAAAACATTTCAGGCATTTTCTCTAATAACACCTGTAATAAGACAGCGGTTTACCTTGAAAATCCATTTATTTCAAACAACTATTTTCCGACATGCCATTCGATTCCTCCGTCATGGAAATGAATTTACGTTTCGGGTCCTTGAACTGTTTCATATTTATTCAATTTGCATCGGAATTGGGGCGGTCGGTAAAAGGCTCTAGTGTCGCGCCGAGGGTCGTGATGCATCACGCACCCCCGGCCCTGCCGTCTGTGCTTCGATACTAGTGCGTGCGAATCATCCCTTATTATGTTTATCGTAACGTTTTACCTTGAAATACAGGGCTATCTTTATATTAACTGATATCGTTCAGGAAGACGCAGAAATACGTTGCTTTTTATATATTTTTTTATAATTTTAACTTGAAAACGAAAATAGGGAAATCCTTGTACGTTACCACCTAAACTACATCTTGTAAGCCCAACAACCTGCGCGCAGGGTCAGGAGAAAGCCCTAACGACTATTTAGAAATATTAAAGAAAATAAAGACATAAGTGGTAAACGAAAATATTTATATTTTTCAAATGTTGACACAAATTTTATTTCTTGAAAAATAGTTTTAAATGAATTTTTTTTTTAAAAATATAATATCATTTATTGATTTAAGTCGTATAATTTTAAAATACCTGTCGTTTATTTTCAGTCTATGTACAGTAAAAAATTACAATTCTGTGTTTTTTGAGCGAAAATTAATTTTTTGTTAAATTGTCCTAAATCAGTCAAGCAAATCAACAAAGACAATTCTGTTTTATTAATCCTAATGCCAATGAAATGTAGCGTCATAAATCTGGATATTAATTTGTGAAAATAGGGTTTTATGTTCTTTGCTTTGATAAAAAAATGTTGCTTAAAATGTCAGTAAACATTTGATCATGTGTGATTGATTAATAACGTATTAATCATATTTAAAATTTTCCACTTTAAAGTATGCCATCAAGCTTCAAATACTGATTAAATAGCATTTTATAAAATATTTTCTTGTAATGTTTGCATTTAAAAAAACTCTAATAGTTATCTAGAACTTAGTTTATTGAATAATATAATACAAGGTATTAAGCTAAGGTAGCAAGTTACTTTAAAAATATGCAGTAGTATATTTATGATGTTTTTCTTCTTCGATTCGAAAATTGGATTGTATTTATATTAGAGTATCTTTATAAACATGTTTTTAAAAAATAAGTATAGTTATAAAATCAGTGTTTTGTATTTTTTGATTGTTAAGATTGTTATTTAATTTTTTTTTTGTTTTATAATACAATAAGGTATTGTTTAATTGAATTTTACTATTTTTTCCTTATTAAACCTAACCGTATGTAAAGGTTTTACACAAATTAATTGTAGTATTAAATACTAGATAATTATTTTTTGATACATGATGCTATCTAATTACTATAATTATTGATCAATATAGTAATTAAAAACATTTAAAAGTAAATTTGCATGTGCTCAGTTGGCGGGGTTGTTTTGGCTCGATTATGACTGTACTAGGAGAGTAATTAGGTTTTAATGACTGAAAAATTTGCATATCGCCTCAATCTTTATAAAAATAAACTCGATGAGGCGGAATCGAGCAGGCTGTTTCAGTGGCTGGAGTGTTTAAGCCACGTTTCACGGGTTGCGTGTCCACTGTGGAAATAAAATAAAGGTTCTGCTTGTTTTCCCGAACGATAAAAGCTGCGGAATTTTCCGAATGACGCGATTTTCTTGTTCCACCCGCGTTCAGAAATGTAAAAAAAAAAATATATATATGTTATTCATTAGATTTGTTTTTTTGTTGCGTTAATTATTCACACTGAGTGGCACGTGCTGTAATTGAAGTTTTATGTATATTAGAAGGCATGCATTGTGAAACCTTGATTAAGCTATAATTATTACTTTTGGTTTTTAAATTTCATATTTAGTTTTTTGAACTAATATCTCTCATACACAAATCTCATTCAATCATTTTTTTAAATATAAACAATGGAAGTAATTATATTTACACAGATAAATAAAAACCTTAAATGCTGTGTAACAAAATATTTCTTTAGATTATACATGCCATGCAATTTAAAAATGCATTTGATTTTGGATAATTTACCTACTAGCAATGTCAAAAGTCTCAACTACTCTTATAGACTAAACTTATAATGTATTATCAACCCAGTTTAAGAATGCATAATGGATCAATTTCATTCACTGTTTGCATAAATACAAATATTAAACAAAAAAAGTTCTCGATTTGATATAAAACACAAATATTTTTATTCAGTGTTAAGATTTAATGTTTTTTTCATTGTTATAACGAATAACAGATCTTTTTTTAGTGTGGCTTGTCCTTTTTTCTCTTAACTTTCCTAATGTAGATTCCTCACATAAATTAAAAAAAAATATTATTCACATTATTCAAGGGCACCATATAAGGATAACTGTTACGTGTTACTGTACTATTTGTCACTGTTAATGTTTATTTTATTTACAAAAACGTTGCAAATGGCAACTTAACCTTTTTTATTAATCGCGTTCTATCATTTGAAATTGTTGTTATATATTGGGGCTATACCAAGGACTTTTTATTGCAATGGCAATATAAAGTAGTAAACGTTGCGAATACTCGGCAGAGGATGTCCTCCGCTACTCGGCAACGCAGTTGATGGCTCAGCGACATGCATGCTTAGAGTAAGTAAACTTTCTTATAAATTAAAATATATCGTGCTAGTCAATGAAGGAAAACAGAAACAAACAAACAGCAAAGTATTAAAATATTAATTTACAAGTAAATTAAATTAATTGTTAATAAAACGTCGCAACGTCGTTATAGTAAAGAGTTAAGTTAGATAAACTATTCTTAACGCATGATATCTGCCAAAATTGTGCAAAATAAATCATAGCATATATTATTTTAGAATTGAATCATACGAGAATCATACATCACACGAAAGAGTTTTTTTGGTTTTATTTATAATTTATGATGGATAGATCCTTGTCATCAGACATAGGGGAGAAAAAAACCATTAAGAAAAAAAATCTAATTCAAACATAAATACTTCCAAAGGCTTTCACGCACATTGTCAGTAATTAATGGTTCTCGGCTATTAAACTGCGACATTTACGGCTCGTGGTTATGAAGTTTAATTTTGGCTAGTTGAGTCCTCGACAGAGTGGTTAATTCTTGATATGACTGAAGTAGCTGAGCGCCACTTATGGATTAGGTTAATGGGTGCTCATAGCTTACGTTTTTCGATAGTGACGTGAATGTTACAACTTTCGACAGTGTGTTTTCTTGACGTGAATATTCAGCACACATCCCTGGGCTTTGTTTAAATTGGATACTAGATATCTTCTATAAGCTAAGTTCTAGAAAGCTAAACTTATAGACGAATAAATATGCATCGTGTAGATTTCAATAGCGAAGCTATCAGGTTTCAATTTCAGTGAGTGAGCTGACTTTCAGCAATGCATACCGAAACTTTTAAAATAGTAATTGAAGATGTGCTTCAACTCATTAAACTTATTAACATGTTAGTTGATATATTTTATTTACACAGAATGAAAAATATATTTTGATTTTATCTGCGTTATACTTTCCTCTATCATAAATTATAACAGAAATTACGAAAACTTTTTAAAATATATATTATGTCGGTTTTGATGTAACAATTATTATCACATAAATTTTATTCGTTTCAATATTATTATTAACATATTTACACACTTAATACTTAGGTGTCTCATATAGAAACTAGTCTATAAAGATGTTAAAATTTCAGTTATACATATAAGCGCACGAGCTTTTTATCCTTATATACATACCTGGAAACAGTGCGGGCTATAAATTTATTTATTCAAGCTGCGTTGGACTTAATTCCTCCATAAATCTATCACTCTATCGATTAAGATCTCATTTCAATTCGAATACATTAAAATATCGGTTTTGCATACGGTCTGACGGCTTAAGTACGCTTATAGTTTATTTAAAGAACCAACCTAAATCGTTGTTATAAAACAATCAAAATAGACAGGGCGTCGGAATATATCTTTGTAAACTTTTCCGGGTTCAAAGCTGAAAAGAAAAAAAAGTTCCGATTGGCTTTATTGTTTCCTTGGAGCGGCGATTATCAAAACAAGAATAAAACGCTGAATAGAATATTCTGGAATATATATAAATACACCGAAAATATTCGTTGCTGTTATTTCTGCGTCAGCACGCTATGGGAAATTATTTTGATTTTAGTCGTTAAATGTATCATATTGAATTAGCGAGGGTATTTTAAAAATGGCCGAGTATATATACATTTGGTTCTGTTTTGAATTAAAATAAGGGGAAAAAAATGAATTTAATCATATATTTAATAAATAAACCTTTTTAAATAGCAACCAAAAATCGTATATCATAAACAGCCACGAATCTTCTAGTTGGGTGCACTCCTTCATTTTGTTGCTTTATTTTTCAATATCAAAATAGGGCACTCAATCTGCAAGGATACACTTTATTTGACTTATAGCTTTTTTTTATTTTGAAAAAATACATCAGTATATGTCGCAAAATTATCAGAAACGAAAAGAAAAACATCACAGATATACGTGAAACTAAAAATGCGAACAAATTGAATATTGATGGTAACTGCATAAAAATGTATTTAATTATACATTTATAAATATAAAAAATAAATATAGAAAATAAATATGTTTGCACGTACAATAAATGCCGTTTTATTTTATGATGATGTAATTACGTAAAAATGTTATCAGAGCCAATTGCCACGACTTAACTGGTTTAAGACTGAATTTTGTGATAATATAGCTCATGCAGTTTTGTAGAGTGGAGTTTTCAAATTTTTGTAAAGCTGCAAGTAAAATATGTTAGCAACTTTGAGTTACATTCGTTCCGCACAGGCATAAGAATTTTTTTTATTCACAAGTGTCATCACGAACGCACAGCTGAAAAATCTATTTCTTACGTTTCTAGAATACGAGTCCTCGGTATGATCGATGACATGTGTTAAATAATTCGCCTCGTAGCAGCGTATATAATAGACATCTGTTTTAATGCGAGCGAAGAGGTGGCCGGCCATTTTTAAACATCAAATCGCACGCTAAGTTCCGTGTTGTGCAAAAGAAAAAGTTGGCAGGGTAAATTGTCGCGTGTAAGCTTCTCAGCCGACCGCAGCACTCTTTTACTGTGGCCCGCTAGGCTCGATGGCAAAAAAGGAGGATTAACGAAGGATTAAATATTATTATAAAAAAATAAATAAAAAAAGGTCTCCGGGTGTTTTTGGTTTTCTTTAACAACGTGTTATAAATTTTCCGATTAAACCGAAGCATAATGATACACGCTTATTAAAATTTGTTATATGTGTTGTATGTTATTGGTGTGTTGTAATTTTACGGCGTGTAAATTGAGTGCAAAATGGCTACTCAAAAGCCTTGTCCTTGTAACGCTCACGATATCCGTGTGGCATATATACTATACACGCAGCTATATTACTTGCGTAAGGATTTTTATCCATATTTTCCCCTAATCAAACTCAATAACGAAAATAGAGAAATCTATGTAAACTACCGTCTAAGCCACATGCTGTAAGCCCCACAACCTGCGCGCAGGATCAGGGAACACTTACATACTATATTGTAAGCATAGGCCTCAGAACTATTGTTAATAAACCACCAAAAGGAATCTTGAAATTTTATAAAAAAAATTTAGACTTTGCTTTTTCAACTTGCGACCGATTTGCAATCAGCCAATAACGTCTCTTTATTTAGGGTGCTTTTTTATGGTTTCGTCTAAGAGAGGTGTAGAGAGCTTAAAGCAGTTAAGGGTTTTAAATTTCTGTACTTAATTTATACGCCGTAAAATAACAACACACCGATAGCATAATATACGTATTATAAATTTTAAATAGCGTGTGTCATTAAGATCCAAAAAACCTGCGTGTAGAATTAGGGGATATATATATTCCGTATTGTAAACGCAGTTCTAATATCTATCGTAAACTTATCAAACCAACTTTTTTTAGTACTTATTTATATGGGAGCTATAGCGTTGTTCCATCCTCCTCATTAATTGTAATTAATTTACATTATTATTTTATTAAAATATTTAAAAATCATATACCGTTTAATATTAGATTCCAAAATAAATTAAAAGCTTTTGAATTGAAAAATTTTACGCGTATAATAATAAAGGTTTCATAATTTTAAATCACCACAGCCTTACCGTTTTGTAGTATCGTCATGTGCAGACTGCTTTGAAAATAAAAGTGACGATATTGAAATTACTGAGGGATAACAAAACTATTCGATAGATTTATTAAATAACTTTGTGAGAGAAAATCTTTGATGATAAAAAACGGATTTTTCAAGTTACTGTTTATAAGACAACCAGTGATAATTTAGACAGAGACCACTTCTCAGTTACTAGAGTCGCGCTATCGTCCTACATTAAATTAATACAAAAAAATATATTTGAAATATCGACTTTAAATTGGCCAGTTTACATATTAAACAGCACAGTTGTCTTGAATAGTCCATTTGTTTAATGTCTTTTATATTTCTATTCTTTGCCATTGTATGTTAAGAACGAATAGGAATATATCGGAAAGCTCTAATATCCATATCGAATTTTTGCCATGAAATTTTGAGGATGTTTGCTTATATTACTGTGTTTGCAATAAAATTTTTAAGAAATCAAATTCAAAGAATGACCTACAGCCAGAGCAGCCAAGGCGAATTACACGTGAATTATTTAAATTTTTACTTTTACAGTTTCGTTTTAGACTATCAAAGTAGTGCTATTTTATAGAAAACGATCGGCCTATAATTTTATATGTAATAATATTTACTACTCCAAATCTCTCATAAAATTACAATAAAATTAAGCTCTCTCTGCAAATATAAATATTTTGATAAAATAAAAACGTATAATTTTTCCCATTGTTATTTCTGCTATTGTTGAGGTCTGAATAATCAGTATGGAATATATTAGTAATAATTAAAAAGGTATTTTCAGTAAGTGTTATTAATTGAAATTTACATAATAAATGCTAAGTAGTTTATTTCAAGTCCTAATATAAGGTGTTAAATTTTGTAATTGCATGTTTGCGATAGTTGCCATCGCACTTATTTCGCATGCAACGTTTCAGATTAAATTTGTTTTAAAAATAACGTAGAATATAATTAAAATAAAAATGATACTCTTAAATAACTGCATAATTATTCTATAATTTATGGAAATTAAAAAAATCGCTATTAGTTTATATTTATGATAGTATATAGAAGTTTTACTGCAATGAATAGTTATTTTTCCAAGCGTTTACTTAATATGAGAGTGTATCTGCAAAAAAATAATGTTTACTGTAGGAATTAATCAAGAACGTATAAAACAATGAAATGTGTACAAAAAATGAATAATACTTATTCAAAAGGTAAAACAAGTATATTTTTAATAAAATAGAAAATTTTAAGTGAAATTTATTTTAAGGTTTATTTATAAAAATATTATGCATAATAGTATAATTAGTGTTCTTTTGTAATAATGCACAGTATAAATTTTGATTACTTGAAATTTAATGAATACCAGTACTACACGAAACAGAGTTCATTTATAAAACTTTACCATGTTGGTTGAATAAAAAAAAAAGCGAATTCCGTGCAGGTTAAAATCTAATGATGATGGTCATGGAAAATTTATAAACTTCATGTCGGCCATGCTTAGCCTGTCCGTCTCAGCCTTCTGTAGTTGTGCCACGTGTCCTTGTGAGTGTGAATTAGAGCGGGGGTTTCCAATTAATGGACCGCAGTCACGTGCGCCGAGGTGATGATCATTACATCGAACTTTGGCCGACTATTAAGAAAGCTTTCTGTTGAATTTTTATTTTGAATAAGTAATAAACTCTAGGTTATCATGACCCAAGAAGGTTACAATATTGATTTTTAATATGTAAAATACGAATAACACCTATCTGAAATATATGCATTGTTATTTTTAATTGAAAAATATTAATGAATGTTATCGAAGTTCACACCCGTTAAGCGCAATAACTGTCTATCAATAAAGAGTTAACCCAGAAAAAGTTTTCAAGTTTTCAGAAAAACTGAAAGTTATGAAAAATAGAAATCTTCAATTGCTGATTTCAAATATCTAGATTTAAAAATTATTATAGTATCTATCGTAAATCAAAGCATTACATCACAACAAGCTTGAAATCAGTTACTAAAATTTAAGTTCAAATGAGAATCTTAAAAATTTACAAGGAGACATCGGTCCATACAACTTAGCCAACAAACCGATTACGAGGTTGAAAGTACATTTTCAGGCGTGTTTATTTTGCACACATAAACGTCAACTTTCATTCAAAACCTATCACGTTACAAAGAATTACGTAATTTATCACTTGTTTACATGCCGCGAGTGTAGGTTGAAGTTTTTTGGCGATTAAGCGTTGTAAGGTTCAGGTGTGATTGACGACCTTGGGCAGCCACGCGAGGCCTCGCCTGCTCCCCACCATCGTCTCCTTCTTCCTTGATAATCAAAAGAGCTTCCCATGTATTGGTCGCCGAGGTACCTCAGCCGGCCTGAATAATGGACGCTTTTTCTACGGATCAGAACAAAAAAAGGAAGTCGTTTGGCCCTGAAATTCTAGGGAAATTGACGTTATTAATTTGATTTATTTATGAAGTCGAGGTAAAAATGGCGTTACCGTGTTGGAGAAAATTGCCTGCGATCTATTTGCATAGCCATTTCTCTAATTCGGAACGAATTTTTTCTGTACGCAGTATACGGTGGAAAACATTAAGTGAAATGAGAAATATTGTAAAACTAAATTTGATTATTTTTATATTTAATACATGTATATCATAATGATGAATCAGTGAATAAAAGAACTGACGGTTTCGTATGACTATAATTTATATTCAATATTTTTGACAGAGAGTACTTGGTGGAATTCCATTTTAATATTTTTGAGTAAAATACTGCCAACCTTTCACGTTGGCATTATCAAACAGAGTCACTCTGTTTACTCTGTTTGGCGAAACCGGTCACAAATAAAAACGAACACGTGGAAAATCACTCAAGTATTTTACTCAAAAATATTATACTTTATATAGGAAAGTTCATTTCGTTTCTAATATCATATCTTTCCACGCATTTCGTAAATTATTTATAATAATTATTGTGTTCAATAAATAATAAAGTAAAGATATTGATTATGAAACAGCGGAAACTGATTATGTTACATTAAAAAAAAAAGCGTTGCCCAAATGTATTCACGCCTAATCGTTCGAATCAACCATGTCGGTGATCGCACAACAATAACAGTTTACGAGCTATTTATAGGCAACACACTTAACCATAATAAGGTGGTTCGCACCGTGGCGGGCAGAAATACGCGTAACATCCTGCGGGGAGGTCCCGCCCCTCCCGGCCCGCCCCCGGGGCCAATCCGCATTTCCGGTCCCTCGGGGAAGGTCGCGGGGCAGCGGGCCGCGGGGAGAGGCGCGTGACTCGCACATCGCATGCACTCCACTCACTCCACTCACTCCACTCACTCCACTCACTCCACTCACTCCACTCACTCCACTCACTCCACTCACTCCACTCACTCCATCCGAGCGTTGTTCAAAATGTTACTTATACAATTAGAATGTGTTTTAAATTGGGGTGACGTTACTGTACATTACTTATTATTATTTAATTTATTTAACTTAGTCTTCAACTCATGCAAAAAGGGTTTTTTAGTTGTTCAAAATGTTACTTATACGATTAGAATGTGTTTTAAATTGGGGTGACGTTACTGTATATAACCTATTGACATTTAGTTTATTTAACTTATTCTTCAACTCATGCAAAAAAGGGTTTTTTAGTTGTTCAATATGTTACTTATATAATTAGAATGTGTTTTAAATTGGGGTGACGTTACTGTACCTATTGTTATTTAGTTTATTTAACTTAGTTTTCAACTCATGCAAAAAGGGTTTTTTAGTTGTTCAAAATGTTACTTATACGATTAGAATGTGTTTTAAATTGGGGTGACGTTACTGTATATAACCTATTGACATTTAGTTTATTTAACTTATTCTTCAACTCATGCAAAAAAGGTTTTTTTTTAGTTGCTCAAAACGTTACTTATATAGGGTGTCCCAAAATTAAGGCATAATTTGAATTTGTCTAGTAAAGTTTTGGGAACACCAGCTGACAGTTTAGGGTTACTAAAAATGGAGCGTTACACGATAGAACAACGTATCTTCATTATTGAACAATATTTCAAAAATAATGAAAGCTTGGCAGCCTTTTAAAACTTTACTGCAAAAATATTGGTTTGACATTACTGTTTATTACCTATTGTTATTTAATTTATTTAACTTATTCTTCAACTCATGCAAAAAGGGCTTTTTTAGTTGTTCAAAATGTTACTTATACAATAAGAATGTGTTTTGAATTGGTTTGACATTATTGTATATCACCTATTGTTATTCAATTTATTTAACTTAATCTTCAACTCATTCAAAAACGGGTTTTTTACACATATTTTTCCGTACGCAAACTCAATAACGAAATTAAAGAAATACATGTACGCTACCACCTAAGCCACACCTTGTATCGGGGGCAATCACATATCGATATAGGCATAGAATCATGATTAAATTTTTTTTAAACGTTTGTTATCAAGACTCTTGTTTTACTGAAGTATATGTATAAACTAGTCATTGCCATATTATTGCTGTCTCGATTGTTCATATCTTCAAAATTCAGGAGTTTTTAAACATTTACATTTTTATTTACTTAACTTAATGTGACATTGTTGCTGTGAGCTATCTATCTTTCTTATTGCTAATATTATTGACATTCAGTCGAGAGCTCCCCGTCCCTTTTGTCCGATCGCTACCCATTCTGATATCACAAGGTTCACGATATTTTCAGTGCGGTCGAAGATGATTTGTATTCACATGCATTTTTTAAATATTAAATTTTAAAAATACGTAACTGAATGATAACTAGCTAATAACGTCCTCTTTTGCATTATTTTCTTAAAATATTTTCAAATAAGTTTCAAGTTGTATCGCTACGTGTTGTGGTGATTCCACCCCCTGCCTAAGCTAATAATTCTAATTATAATAACCTTAATTAAATTAGACGCGAACGTTATAAAATTCCTAGTAATAATTTTCCTGAAAACTTTTAAAACAAAAATTAACTTAAAACTAGTGGTTCAGAATTGTTTGATTGAGGTAAATCTTTTTTCGCGATATTGGCCACCTTTGAGAACTGCAGCTCTCATTCCATCCCCAAGTTCAGGTATCTTAAGTGCTTCGTATTGTGTACAACACGTACAAGCACTCAGGACAGTGACTGCCAACCCAACGCTCCCTAATTTTTTCGACAATCTAATTCCGCGTACTCTTTATGACACGGGCGAGTCCTCTGTCCAACATTTAACGGTATAAACGAACACGAATCTACTCTGAATTCAACCAATCAAATCTGAACGAGAGCCAAAGAAACGAAATCCGTCAATACAAAAACATTTTCTGCTGCAATTTTGTTAGGACTTGCAATCCGTCTCGAACTGAAGAGAACTCCTTGTGTTTATGTTTAAAGTTGCGGGCCGCCAAAGGCAGGACACCGGATGATCGGGAACGTTGGACGACGGTGTCGCCGAGTAATTTATATGTTCTGGAACAAGGGAAATTAACCCTTTCTGCGTAGTTAGAGATATGACGAGATTGTTTCTGTATTGTAGACTCAATTCCTCAGCCCTCAATGCAACTAATTTACTCTCTACAGTTAGTACAAAATTTGGTACGGTCGACTCGGACGCTCCCGTTTTCTCCGAAGATCAATTATTGTTCCACAACGGCCGTTAGAACCCTATACACCCTAATCTGAACTGGAGGCTTTCACTCCGATTGTCGCCTGATATCAGGTTCACTCAGTGATTGTGAGTTTCAGATCAGCGTTACAGGATGACGGCCGTTCCAGTAGAACGCGATCTAGCGGCTTAATTCGAATTCGGCGGAACCCGCGAGTGTCCAAATTGTGGTAATATTATGTGTCAGGAGATTATTTGAGCGGCTACGCTCTAATACATACAGGGTACTAAATTTAATACTAAACACGGTAGAAAATTCCCCTTCGGCAATCCTAGCATCGAAGACTTATTAACTAATTTCTTAAAATTATTACATATAAAAATATCATTGATAATACACGCTCCCTAACTTGGCCAATCTAAAATAAACCGCACGCTCTCTTCCGTTCAACGCGCGAACAGACGCTAACGTTAATGTCGGTAAGTACCGCCCCAACCTTCCCGGCAATGCAACCGCAGACGCTCACAAAATGGCGTCCCAACCCCGCCGTAACGCAACAAGCCCGCGGAAAAATATATATACTACCCGAATACTCAAAATAAAATACGCTTAAATATCTAAAATATAAAATATTTCTTAATGTCAATAGACGCTCGATAATAATCCGAAACCCAAGTCCGCCGCAACCGTATAGCGTGAGTATAAAATCCTTTAAACGCTTCCGTACGCAGGTCCCCTCCCCCCGGCTAGAAGAAACGTAAGCCACTCGGTTACACGATCGCGTATTTCTCCAGGTAAAATACAGAGCATATAAAATAATATAAGGGTAATTGAATGATCCCAGGTGGTCCGTGAATAGCGATCGAAAGCCCCTAATGAGATTTGCTGTAAGAAAAGTACATCCTAAACATTTAAAATTAACATAAACTCAAATTAAATATACCATAAAATTACGCAATACGATCTAATTTAGACGCCTATCATATGACCGTAGAGTTAAATAATAATAACGTAAATTATAAATCTACCCTGGATTAAGACGCCGCGGACGAACTCAATACAGTTAAAATTAACCTATAACCTTACTTAACAATACTACATTAATCGAATATCGAAGCTGGAAGAAATAACACGTAATAACACGCACGTCGGCTCCGTCGCGTTCATAATAATCAGCATATAAAATAAATTGAAACTCATCCGTCTGCTTCGATGTTCCAGCTCCCCGATCGGCAGCATCCCTTGACCACTGAATCTACATTTAATTAAAGATTCGAAATAATATCTAATTATTTGGTATTTGAAAGAGACGCGTTCATCCGGGACGTGACTGCTCGCCTTTGTCCTCTGCACCAGAAGGACCCGTCTGCTCCGGCGATGACGATTGAATGCCCCTTTTTGCGCGTCGGACGCTCTCGAGCCGCTGACTTTCTACCTGCGAAGGGACCCTACATTCCAGAAATAATGTCAACCATGTGTGGCGCACTTGACATGGCCTCTCTCCTGCGAAAGACTCCAGCCCCTAAAGCCCCTCGGTTTTTTTTTTTGCCCGCGAGGTTTGAAATAGCGCCCCGCAAGATAACTTCGAATAATCTCATAGTTCATTATTTGCGACGCTTCGAATTTACGAATCGTCACAGCCCTCCCCCTGATATACGAAATTTTTTCCTTTCTAAGGACAGAAATATTGTGTATCACAACATTCAACCAGCCCGCAGATTAACGTCAATCTATCTCCCTCCGCTCTCAAGTGGTAAGTCTTAATTCCCTCCGTATTCAGTAAATCTGCATGGACCTCCAGCCTCCCAGCCTTCGGTATCGTACACATTGTTAAATCTCAAAAAAAAATCTTAAATTACAATGCAACAAAACCTTCATTGACGCTACGATCATCAGGACTTGAACCTAACGAATACCTCAACCGCTGCCCGCTTCCCTAAAATTACGTTACATCCCAAGGAAAATTTCATAAAATGTTCGAAGGCTGTCTCCCGTCTACGTATAACATAAGATATCGTGTCGATATGGACGTACGTCATTAAAATAATAACACCTCTGCAAACAAAACCACCTTTATTCAAGCAACAAATACGCGTCCCAACCTCAAATTTTATTTACCCTTATCGTTAAACTTCATCCGGGAGTCGAACTCGGATTAAAATTTACCGATTATTATTACTCTTTATTAAAAAATTATTATTATTATTATTTTATTTTTTTTATAACATCCACCTAAACAGGCTACCTCCCCCCGCGTGGTAGAGTATTATTGGCTCTCCTAATTGTCATCTATTATGATTATAACCCCATACCTTAGCAAATCCTTATCACGCCGCACATATTGTCCTACTGCTAATTCAGACACCTGTGTCCGTTCGGGCGTCACGCTTCAATATCCGCTAGTTTCCATAAATTTTATAAATACTACTTTAATGTATAAATAATTTTTCTCCTTTCCCTTTAGCGAATTTATCCCTAAAGTCATAACGTAACTCGTCTCACCAGAATATCTTTTCGACAAGATGTACCATCATTGGGATTTGAACCCAACGTCATTTAAAACCGCCCTCCGTCAAAATCTCAATTATCCCAAACGTACCTGACCTAGCTTCACTCGAACATAAATTTATAAATCCGCCTAACATCGTGTCGCACCTGCATACAAGTTAACCGTAAAGTTTTATAAGATCGGTCACTAATTTGATTTAAACCACGTGAAACCCCTAAAGTATTTCTGTTTTAATTATCTGACTATCACCCTTCTGAAAACTCCTGCTTTAGCTTATGAAATTCTTCTTAGCAAAATATTTTTTTTTTCGATGGCGCACATATACCTCCCCCGCTCCCTTACAAGCATCGAATTACGTGTCGCTATTTATATACCTGGCGAACTCGCGTTCCTCTATCTATATCACAAAATTACATTATGTTCGCTACCAAGTAAATTTTAATTATACTATATTTAGAATGCCTAGTACCGCAAAAAAATTTTTCTCTCTATCGTGACCCGCCCTAAAAGATCAAACATCACTAATCTAACAGTTCGAACTGTCGTCAAGTTACGGCACAGCTGATTTGCACGGCGACCTCTTACAATGTTATTATTGATTTCTAGCTTAAATTATCCGGTTCGGCCGCAAAATAAACGCTATAATTTCATTAAGAAATCTACTTCTTACAATTTATAAAACCACAGTTGCCGTAGGAGATTACCCTTAAATTTGTTAACCTTATAATTATGTATTTCCGCAATCTTAATTTTAGTTCTCATCGCCATCCGAGTACCTGACCGTTGTGTGTTCATTTTATTTTTTTTCTTTATTTCTTTGGGACTTCCGGAACAAATATTCAAATATAACCATAAAAATAACCAACGACTACCAATATTTTGAAAATTAATCCGTACATAACGTATGCCTCTCTCCTCTCAACTCCAAACTCCAATCAACAACATTTTATCACCGCGACGTCGCGTTTTTTCGTACTATCAACCGATTATTTGACACAACCATAAAACCCTTATTAAGCTACAACCAGATAAACCTTATTAAATAAAAATCTTATAATTATCTTAGAATTAGAATAATTTTAACTTCACGCCTAGCTATTCGAACACCTTTTTTTTTTCTTAAATTACCATGGCCAATTTCGTCTAGAACCCTTGTTGTGTGTGTGGTAACCCTTTGAGTTCTTACGGAGTGAAACTTTATAAAATTATAAGGTTTGCTTTGACAAGCTCCGTCTTCTGCGTCACTGGCACCATCTGTGGTGATTCCACCCCCTGCCTAAGCTAATAATTCTAATTATAATAACCTTAATTAAATTAGACGCGAACGTTATAAAATTCCTAGTAATAATTTTCCTGAAAACTTTTAAAACAAAAATTAACTTAAAACTAGTGGTTCAGAATTGTTTGATTGAGGTAAATCTTTTTTCGCGATATTGGCCACCTTTGAGAACTGCAGCTCTCATTCCATCCCCAAGTTCAGGTATCTTAAGTGCTTCGTATTGTGTACAACACGTACAAGCACTCAGGACAGTGACTGCCAACCCAACGCTCCCTAATTTTTTCGACAATCTAATTCCGCGTACTCTTTATGACACGGGCGAGTCCTCTGTCCAACATTTAACGGTATAAACGAACACGAATCTACTCTGAATTCAACCAATCAAATCTGAACGAGAGCCAAAGAAACGAAATCCGTCAATACAAAAACATTTTCTGCTGCAATTTTGTTAGGACTTGCAATCCGTCTCGAACTGAAGAGAACTCCTTGTGTTTATGTTTAAAGTTGCGGGCCGCCAAAGGCAGGACACCGGATGATCGGGAACGTTGGACGACGGTGTCGCCGAGTAATTTATATGTTCTGGAACAAGGGAAATTAACCCTTTCTGCGTAGTTAGAGATATGACGAGATTGTTTCTGTATTGTAGACTCAATTCCTCAGCCCTCAATGCAACTAATTTACTCTCTACAGTTAGTACAAAATTTGGTACGGTCGACTCGGACGCTCCCGTTTTCTCCGAAGATCAATTATTGTTCCACAACGGCCGTTAGAACCCTATACACCCTAATCTGAACTGGAGGCTTTCACTCCGATTGTCGCCTGATATCAGGTTCACTCAGTGATTGTGAGTTTCAGATCAGCGTTACAGGATGACGGCCGTTCCAGTAGAACGCGATCTAGCGGCTTAATTCGAATTCGGCGGAACCCGCGAGTGTCCAAATTGTGGTAATATTATGTGTCAGGAGATTATTTGAGCGGCTACGCTCTAATACATACAGGGTACTAAATTTAATACTAAACACGGTAGAAAATTCCCCTTCGGCAATCCTAGCATCGAAGACTTATTAACTAATTTCTTAAAATTATTACATATAAAAATATCATTGATAATACACGCTCCCTAACTTGGCCAATCTAAAATAAACCGCACGCTCTCTTCCGTTCAACGCGCGAACAGACGCTAACGTTAATGTCGGTAAGTACCGCCCCAACCTTCCCGGCAATGCAACCGCAGACGCTCACAAAATGGCGTCCCAACCCCGCCGTAACGCAACAAGCCCGCGGAAAAATATATATACTACCCGAATACTCAAAATAAAATACGCTTAAATATCTAAAATATAAAATATTTCTTAATGTCAATAGACGCTCGATAATAATCCGAAACCCAAGTCCGCCGCAACCGTATAGCGTGAGTATAAAATCCTTTAAACGCTTCCGTACGCAGGTCCCCTCCCCCCGGCTAGAAGAAACGTAAGCCACTCGGTTACACGATCGCGTATTTCTCCAGGTAAAATACAGAGCATATAAAATAATATAAGGGTAATTGAATGATCCCAGGTGGTCCGTGAATAGCGATCGAAAGCCCCTAATGAGATTTGCTGTAAGAAAAGTACATCCTAAACATTTAAAATTAACATAAACTCAAATTAAATATACCATAAAATTACGCAATACGATCTAATTTAGACGCCTATCATATGACCGTAGAGTTAAATAATAATAACGTAAATTATAAATCTACCCTGGATTAAGACGCCGCGGACGAACTCAATACAGTTAAAATTAACCTATAACCTTACTTAACAATACTACATTAATCGAATATCGAAGCTGGAAGAAATAACACGTAATAACACGCACGTCGGCTCCGTCGCGTTCATAATAATCAGCATATAAAATAAATTGAAACTCATCCGTCTGCTTCGATGTTCCAGCTCCCCGATCGGCAGCATCCCTTGACCACTGAATCTACATTTAATTAAAGATTCGAAATAATATCTAATTATTTGGTATTTGAAAGAGACGCGTTCATCCGGGACGTGACTGCTCGCCTTTGTCCTCTGCACCAGAAGGACCCGTCTGCTCCGGCGATGACGATTGAATGCCCCTTTTTGCGCGTCGGACGCTCTCGAGCCGCTGACTTTCTACCTGCGAAGGGACCCTACATTCCAGAAATAATGTCAACCATGTGTGGCGCACTTGACATGGCCTCTCTCCTGCGAAAGACTCCAGCCCCTAAAGCCCCTCGGTTTTTTTTTTTGCCCGCGAGGTTTGAAATAGCGCCCCGCAAGATAACTTCGAATAATCTCATAGTTCATTATTTGCGACGCTTCGAATTTACGAATCGTCACAGTGTGTACTGCGGCTTTACTTTATTATAGTTGATAAACGTTACTCAATAACTCAAAAAAGTACATTGATATCCATGAAACATGTTTACATTCAAAATGAATTGAAAAATAATATAGAAACTACAGGTAACACATATCCGATAACAAAAAAAAAGTTTCTTTAAGAAGTTAATTCTTGAGATTCCTTAAAAATAATCTTGAAGCCAAGTCACCTCATTGTAAAGTACAAACGATGTATTTTAATAATACTTCGTGATATTGTGCGGAACGCCATGGTGTGACGAATAAAAAAAACAAATTAAAACTGCCACCCGCTTGACCTAGGACAGAACGTCGACTTTTTCTGAAGTATTTGTAAATTTGAATATACATGTGTGTATTTATTTGTCAGAACTAAGTGATTTATGAGTATTTTTCCAGGTTGAGCTATTTTTGTCAACCGAAGACTGAATTAAGCGTCCGATCCTAAGCAAATTCTTTTTATTGCATCACCACTCTAATCTCACGAACATTCGTCAATCCGTAGACCTAACAACTTCTTTTTTAAATAAACTACTGAAAATAATAAATTTAAAACACGTATTTTATGATATTCCGCATCTCGCTTTGTAATTGAACAAATATTAAATTGCAAACGATTATATACTCATATATTTATATTTATTTTTAAATAATTGAACTTATATATTTCAATAAAATATTTTTATAGGATGTTGAAATTAAGTACGCTTTGATAGACCAGACCCATCGATTTATGCTTTTTGATTTGATTTGAAAGATAAATTATTTCAATTTAACAGATCATATTAAGATTATTGGAAAAAGTTTTTGTATTAAGGAAATTTATATGTAGTTTTGGAATGCATACTTTGTTTGTTATCTACAGTTTCAGCACGTATGTCTAGTAAAATATTGGATTTAAATCCTTGCTTCAAAATTGTAAGGTAAATAAATTTTATCCTAGTATCAAAATAATATGGTAGTCCTGAAAAGCTTAAAATTTAAGCTTAAAGTTAATTGCATGAAGAACTCACCTGGTGGTAAATTTTTATTATAGTCAGCATCAAGCACGAACCCCAGACTGTCGGAAACATTTGCAAGATTGAAGGCACTGTAAGCAGAAAAAAAACCCACGTGAGACATAAATATATCATAAATTCTAACACAAAAATACCCCTCGAATGCGTAAACTTTCAATTCAACTCCAAAAATAAATTATTATCTGATCAATGTCACACATGTTTACATCACCATTTCTCTTTCATGGCCAAGTGTTATTCTTAAAGTGTATAAAAGATTAAATTATTAAATTACACGAATTTCCCGAAAATTTCATGGGTTGTTAGGTAAAATCACCTAATGTTGCGTTATAAATACAGGAAATAAAGCATGTTTCTTTTCGCTGCTAATTTCACATAATTAAAAAATTTGCGTATCAATTCACATGCGAAAAATCTACTTTTTTATTTCGATGTAAAGGCTCTTATTTTTATATAATTTAATTATGCCTTTGACGCAGTGAGTTAATTAAATGCGAAATTTATTAGTACTTATGGGCAGCTACTATACGTATAATTAAATAATTCGCTAAAAGCCTATGCCCGTATGGAAATGGGAGTCAATTATTAGTAAAATTAACATAAATGCAAATGTTCTTCCATACGAAACACGTGTTTTATTACATTTAAATATTCAAAAGCTTTCATTTATCATTAGTTTCATTTGAAATACATTAAAACATACATTTCTTAGCTATTTTTCAATGTCATAACAAAGAAAATACTGCTGAGTTATTTATTCCATCACTCAAACATTTTTTAGCACAGCTTAGATTTCAATTTTAGTAGTTAAAGTATTTGGAGTTTGGAATTTTTTCATTACCACAATAGTAATAGACAATAAAATTTGATTTTTTGATTACAGGTAACAGTGCATGTTGAATCCAGTATATTATCTGAAGATTTACTAGTAGTAAAGATTTTATGGTACACTTTACAAGTACTACAGGTTTTTATTTCAAACTAGTATAAACATTTTTTTGAGAGTTTTAATACTCGAGTAAATATGAAAAGGCTTTGGTTTTGTTGTTAGTGACTTGTTTTTCTGAGTTAGTGTGCTCTTTGCTTCTGACATATCCTTAAGGTAAATGTACTTATTAGTAATTATGTTTATAACTGGCAATATGTTTAAAGAAATGAAATATCAGTTTTGGTACGAGCCAACCGCAGTATTTTCCACCAATACTTCTATGCAGAATCATCAATTAAGACTCTTTTTTTCACGTTTATTTGCAACAAGCTAGTCAATTTTTTGATAAAGATAAGACTACTAAAATGTGCAATTCTTTGTAACGCCTTTTATTGGGTTTGCTGCATTCTTATGCTCCCCAGAATCACTGATACAAATCGCACTCAAATCAAATAAATCATATGCAACTCCGCGAGATATAAATATGATTGTAAGGACTAACCATCATCAAATTTTGTAACGGTTTATTTTGAGCTCAGTCTCAGTCTCCAATGCAACTTGATGCAACGATTTCCACCTCACAATAACCTTGTACCTTCCTCCATCACTATGGAGTCTCATTTTGTTAGCAATATTTTTTCTGTTATTTGTGTATTCAGAACTTGCTACAAGGTCTCAATTAATAGACATTTACTTATTCATTATTGTAAATTTTTTTAAAACAATATTTGATTGGGGGTGCACAAACATAACAAAGGAAAAGGAAAAGAAAATAATGAAGGCATGCCGTCATTATGTGTAGTAATTGTGTGGCGCAGGAGTCCTCCCTGCAGGTTCCGTGCAGTAAATGTAGTTTCTCACACGATTCACGAGTGAGTATGAAATTGCCGTGAATTGGCGTTTTTTAAAGTGTAATATTTCTATATATTTGTGAAATGTTACTCAACGCTGACAAATCCTGTGCTTCAGTGTTCCAGCTCGCGTGCTACTTCCGCTGATGATAAGAAGGCCGATAAGGGAATTGTTTCATTTTTGCATAGCAAAATATATCTCGGCACACGGACCGTTTGAATTTCTCGGATCATTTTTCTTGTTTCGCATGTACTACCGAGCGAGGTGAGTTACGTTTTCTTTCTGTATTATTTTAATCTTTCATACGTTATGTTTTTATCAAGACTATTTAGCTACGGTTAAAATAAAACCGTGATTTATTTTTCCGGAGATTTTTTTCATTTCACCGCTATTGTTATGAAGTAATTTGAATAGAAAATATGTTGTTTTTTTTAGTCTTTAAGGCGAAGTCTTTTGGTTGATTATAACATAGAAGTTTTGAATAAACTATAAATATAGCGCAAGTAACGAAATAATAATCGCGCTTTATTGTGTTTCTGCGTAGAGCGTCGCCTAATAGCACCAAAAGCGAATAACAAAAAAGAAATACGTCACCTGGATGTCGTACTACTCGTTGTATTTTCGTAACCGGAAGTGCTAACGACTTCTTCGCATTCCACTATAAAAAATCTCAAGTCGCCAAAACATAAATAGTAGCGGTATAAATAGTTACGCAGCCACTTGTATGTTATAAGATTTCCCACAGAACACAATAAAATAAACTTTCAATTAAAATGTCAAATATTTTGAAATTAATTACTGCATATTTAAAAGCATACTGAGTTATTTGTAAGTAATTTGTTTATTTTATTTGGATTGTGAGCATTGGTTACTACTCAGTGGTTTAACAGATCATGAAGCCCAGACAGCGCGGATGTTTCAAAATATACAATCACTTTGATCTTTGTCTCGTTAGTTCGTGTTTTACAAACGATCAAAGACGCGTAAAATATTTGCTTTCACTGGAGGTTTTCCTTCGGCCAGCGCTACAAAGTTAGAGCGTAGCCTCGAATGTGAGGCAGCGTGGTCATCGACGTCGATAGCTGTGACTTAGGACATAATGCGTGTCGCAAATAAGCTGTGACCTAGTGGCCGATACCTCTTAGCGAGCAGGAGGATTACGAGCACGAACATTACTTTCGCACGTAAGCTTTTGTGCGACTTTTTGTTTGGCCGGGGCGGTGTTTTGTGTTGTCTGGTGGGCCTGGCTCTGTACCAAGCCATGACGGGGCGTCTCGCGACTTGGCTGAGACCCCGAGCCCTGGCTAGCGCAAGTGAAATACTTGTGATCTTCAATTCATCGGTTCACTTGAGGTATCGGTGCGTAGCTTTGTTTTGTCTGTTGATTTATCAGCCATTACAATCACGGGAACACGAATAGCACAGGATCGGAATGGGTTATCGACATATTCATTTCAGAAGAGATTAAATATATTTTTGATGCCGGTAGATGTTATGAATATTTTACTGTTGAGTACCATCATCTCAGCAGTAGGACAAGCCCATATGCATCGAGTAAAAGGAAAACTCATAAAACGGACACCGTACCCTGGCTGGCGCAAATGAAATACTTGTGATCTTCAATTCATCGGTTCACTTGAAGTATCGGTGCGTAGCTTTGTTTTGTCTATTGATTTATCAGCCATTACAATCACGGGAACACGAATAGCACAATATCGGAATGGGTTATCTACATATTCATTTCATAAGAGATTAAATGTATTTTTGATGCCGGTAGATGTTATGAATATTTTACTGTTGAGTACCATCATCTCAGCAGTAGGACAAGCCCATATGCATCGAGTAAAAGGAAAACTCATAAAACGGACACCGTACAATAATTTGTTAGAAACAAATATATTACATTTTAGAAAGAAGAAAACGACAAAAAACTAGGTTCAGTATATAATTATCAGAAAATATTGCATTATTTAAATAATTTCTTTATAAGTGATTATAGTTTTACTAGAAAATTAGCCGCTACAAATTCTGCAATTAATTATTTTAGAACTTACTTCAATATATAAATAATATCCGATGGTTTGTCTATCAAAAAAAGACTTTTAAAATTAAAATATATTAAAACAATTTTTTTAAAAAGTGGTACAGAAGACTAAGCAATACTTTAAAATAGTTTTCTTTTGTCTTTTGTTATCTGCTTAGGTTAGCGACTCCTACATCATCTATGAATAGAAGATTTTTTGGCTAACATTTACAAAGAAAAAATATCAATTGTAATTATATTGAAGATACAATAAAATGGAGAAGGATATTTTTCAATGCTTCGTCTTATTTTCAAGTTCGTATTTCAGTGGTTCTTATGAAATCAAAGTTCATACTTTACTTTAACCGTAAAATATTCGATGTCGATTCGATAATTTACTCACAGATCCGAATCACTTCATACAAGCAAGCGACTTTGGTTGAATATTATCATGAATGTCACGCTGCATTTAAAAGTTAAACAGTTCATAATAATTGTTCCGCTTAAATGAAATGGGGCGCGGGGGTGGTTGGACTCTTTCCCGTGACCCGATTGGTCGGCGTGTGTCAAAGAAAAATAATAATGTCATAAAAGACATGAGTTGCAATTATGAGAGCAAGCTTTTTCAAGGAAAAAGCGGTCATAGTACAACGCGGCGATAAGCCGTAATAGGGCTCGGTGCAGAAAAGGTAATCACGCGCAAACATTGCGTGCGAGACTAACGATAGACGTGTACAGTCCCCAACAGTCGAGTACCAGTTTGCAAATAATACTTTCTTGTATTTTGTATTTCATAGGTTTACAAATTAATACGTACATGCTGCTTCATCGTGCAAAAAATAGAAACTATTTACCATATGGACTAAGTTTCAGAATTTTTTTAGTAGAGAGTTACTGGCTAGTCTCTGATACATCGATCGATCGCGCGACAGCCCTGTTTAATAAGATAACTCTATGTATATTTAAATATTGAAAAAAAAGTCATCGTTAGTTGAATAGCACCTATCAAACTCTGAATGTAGATTTTTTGCGTCTTTGAAATTAAAACGAAGTCGCCAGTCAAAAATGTCGCCAAAAAGACATCAAATGTTAACGCACAATATAACAGTATTACTATACAAAATATAAAAAACTTTTTAATTTTTATTAAGACTCTGATATTTAGGTTTATATTCCATAAAAATACAATTCCGAAGCTCATTGAAATTTTTTTAATAAGCTTGTTAAGGACTTGTTTTGAAACGTACCTCAATGCAACACATCTGCAATGAAAAAAATATTATTCAAATACCACATGAAAAAAAAGCTTTCCCAAATTTAAACCCTGAATTAGGTTAAATAACGTCTCGATAAATAGACTAGAATTAAATAAAACCCGTACTTTAGTTTGAATCTATAGCTTTCGAGTCCCTTTCATTGTTTTCGACGGTAAAGTATTTTTATCGGAAGATTTGTGATCTCTCCTGTCGAAATGGCGGGGTCATAAATTTAGAGCGGTGCTGTATTTCCATTATCAGACGACGTGTAATCAATGGACTTAGTAAAAGGAGTTGAAAACTTTCCATGTCTTTAAAACCTAGTTTATTAACCCCGAGAAGTGAATACTACGAGTTGTAAGTTAATTTATTTTCGGCAACTGAACGAAAAGAGCTGAAAATATTAAATCTGTGTTCTTCACCAATTGAATATGCCAAAGTTTAGTAAGTCGAAATAAAAGTTTAAGCCGATTTTCGGAGGGTGTATAAAAATTGACTTTAAAAAACACATTGATTCGTGTAGTATTTAGGTGGTTTCGATAATGAGGGAAAGAAATTAAACAATATTATCCTCATTGGTTAAAAAATTATCAAAAAATACAATTATTAACTTTATATTGAAAATAACTACTCCGTTATATGTAGAATGTTTTGTGAAAAGCGTTTATATTTATAAAATGTATTAAAACCTTGAAATCGAAATTAAAAAAATTGATTCATTTATACATATAAATCAACAATCAACAATACGTATATATGCTTTGTTTTGTAATAAAAACGCAATAATGATTAAATAAAGATAATTTAATTTACATTTCAAAACGGAACGATTAACATATTTTTATGTGTAGGAATATCAATAAGCGTATCATTGTTTGTATAAATTATTATATAATCTTTTTCAGTACAAACATTACGAATAAACGTAGATTTTTATACTTTGTAATTGTAATCAGTAGAATAATACTTAAATAATGTTTAGGCTTCCGCGCATTAAGAAACCTGTAATTCATATTGTAAGCGCCTTTTCAATAAATATGATTGTCACGAAATTTCACAATTGCTTCAAGTGCCAAACTAAAACTAAATATACATTATTTTCATAAATTGACAAAAAAACGCAACTATATAACAAGAGTATTTTTTATCTGTTAGATCTTTAAAAGTAAATATTATTATTTTTAGCTATTGAAGCATACACAACTGACAACTGATTTATCTACCGAAAGTAATTTAAATATTTTCTATGAAATTTGATAATATAATATACTATACACGAACTATCGAGTTGTCGAATAAAAAGCTTTTTAGTTACCATGTTGTTTAAGTTTATTTTGACATAAGCTGAAGCTATCTGATCTATAAATGTCCGGACGGTTAGAGGCGACCGCATGATCTCAAATAAATATAACGACATGGACCTTACGAATGTTTTCCGACGCATAAAACTCATAAAATTGATTCTATGCCTAGCTTTTTTAATCTTCCTCATTTAAATCAAGTTTAATTGGTCTATAAAACATGTTTAGATTAAAAATGTCAATCAAGATCCGGAAACGTGAAAAATAAATTAAAGAACATTCATCTTATAAATAGGACTGCTAGTGAGACCTTGTATACGCATTCATTTAAAATTCGCAAATCTGAAATAAAAATTATTAATATTAAATAACAGAAAGAATAAATTTATACTTTGTATTTCATCAATATAAAGTGAAAATATTAAATTTGTATTTAAAATATTTGAACGCTTCATTTGTATCACATAATAACGAGTCCTGGGTCAAGTCCAACGCAGACAACCGCCTTTCAAACAGCTGATTTCCGAGATCAACAAAAGCTATTCTCCGAATGCAAAAAAAGGAAAACAAAACCAGCTTACATCACCAGCCACGCATTCAAGAGCAAACCTGGGCGAGGGTCATTCCGCCTATCGGAGCTTCAAATAAGCTTCACTCTTGGCTTTCTTGGCCGCGCACCAAGACTCCTGAACTTCTCTCCGCTTATCGCGATAATATACCAAAAGCTTCACTACATCAAGGTAAATAAAGGTGACACGCCGAATACCTATTCAATTAGACTACTGTTATTTACGATGCCTGCATATTGATTAATACTTGTGCTAAAATACGAGCACGGACACGTGATAATTAAATGGAAAGCTTAGTAAATAATAGTTTTAAACATAGCAGCAGCGAACACAGACTTCATCACGAGCCTCTCCTCAGAGGAGGTTGGTGACCATTTCATCGAGCATATACTCATGCTGAGCCAGTGTTCATGGTTGTAGTGGGTCCCCAGGTCCTTCTACTATTGTACGGAACACAGACTATACGATATATATTATTTATTGAAAAAAAAATTCTTAATCCTACCCAATCTTCAGTTTCAAGAACTCAATTGTAAGAACAAGTAAGTAACAAAAAAGTCAACGAACTAACCATAATACGTTATTATTTTGGGTCGAGGTCGATTATGAATTAATGTATCGTTGATTAAGTTTTCGAAAACAAAATAATAAGTTATATTTTGACTTTTAATTAAATTGCATGTTAGTGACAAATAATTGAAACTTAAATCAGACACGTGGGGATATTTGCTTATGAAAATACATCTATCTTGATAAACTGAAAAAAATTGACGATGATAAGATCTTATGCATCTTAAATTTCATTCAAGCGTTTGAAGAGGTATTAAGATATTTTTCTAAAGAATCCCACTTATTAAGAGCTTTCATAACACGACTGCGCCGATCTGTCTGGCAGATCATCTAAACACAATTAACTCCACAATCCGCGTATTTATACATTTGATAACTCAAGCAGCCGTTGTCGAGTTTTATTGCCATCGTCGAGTGTAATAACGATTTGTTTAATTTATCTGCGGTGAATCTCCAACACAAAAGAGCGGGCAACTATTCGAAGAATGGCTGTTTTGTTTGAGAACTTACGACAACTATTCGGAGTCGCTTAATTGTCTGGTTTTTAAATACACAGAAGTTTTCGCAAATAGACGAAGCCCGAGCGTGTCTCGGGCCAACGGTACCAACTCGGCGCTGGCTGCTCTGATTTGTATGAAACAAGACATTCTAGCATGTTTATTTGACTTTATGCATTTAAATTTTATTGTACAATTTAATTCAAATCTATTGTTAAAATATCAGATGAATTTAAACAAGGATTGGCACTTGTAAGCCTAGTGAAAAAATATTAATCACAAATATTTTTTAAATAAATAATACCATATAATCAATATTTACTTAGAACATTCTTGGTTGCACTTATATTATAATTGAATCATCAAATAGTCGCATTTAAAAAGTATTTTTCAAAATTATAGTTGTATTTATAGCGCTTAAGTTTTTTAGACGCAATCATTTGGATTAATACCATTTATAAAAAAAACACCTTATGCATTTATTAGTATGGTAGTGCATCAATACTAATTGTACGTTATTATTTTATATAAATAATGTCGCAATTACTGATGATTATTATTACTCAAAATAATTCACAGGTTATGAAAATCATAAATCGTATAGGGTTGTAGCAATGTTGACGTTTTGTTTTATCATTATGTTTATTTAAGAATTGTCAATGATTTATAGGGGCAGGACGAGTAAGCGGATTAATTTGCCTGACACTGATACCAAGGAATGTGAGTTTGATGTCCACCTGTGATCCGTTAAAATTATCAGAGCTTTTTTGTCGTCTGTGTTGAACTATTTTGACAAATCGCTTCAAATGCTTCATCATTCTGATTTATTGAATTTTAAATATTTGCAAGATGTGATGTTTTAATTTTTTACCTTTTTTATACTCTTTTTATGCAAAGTTTTTTTTATGGGCCTCTATTGAGTCACGTATAGATATCAAGCATATCATATGAGATGTGAAAGCGTGAGCTTTGGTATTTTTATAGAATTTAATCAATGAAATAATTATTTCGTTTTTATTTTAATTAAAACGAAGACTTGGTGCAATTAATAATACTCCGATGGTACTGCAATGTTAGGCCGCAGCATTGAGCGTGGCTTGGCCCCGGCCTATCGACGGACAATTTCACAATTCAATTGACGTCAATGGGCGGTAAATTCTTCTTTCCCGTTCAGAAAAGTTCTTACACACCAGCGGGGAGTATTCATAGCCCAGTATTTAGCGCAGATGTTCTTATTTAGTGTTCGTGCTATCAATTTATAGACCGACTTAATGCCACACGTCATAAATAGACCGGTGGAGTGTCTGATTGTGCCGCTGCCAGACAAACAACCCGGCGTGAGGACCTGGGCGGTGACAGCTGTACTTATCTAAAAATTGTACCGAAATACTATAAATTCCACTTTAATTAATTAATTTCAACTGCAATTACCTGTCGTATTAAATTAGAGTTTTACGGCTTCTCATAAAAATAGTTTAAACCATTTTTTGTTTTGTTATTTTTAAATAGTTTATATTTTGTTTTCTTTGAAAAATACATCTATATACACATTCAGTGAAAAACACAATTATTAATTTCAATAAAAAAAAATTTATAGGCTTCTTGGGTTGAGCTTTTGACTATGACCCATCACCGGATCGATCTCACTGCAAAATCAAACAATGCTTTTTGCAAATCTTTCAAAGAATATTTAGTTTATTATTAAAAAATCCTAACTGTCGGAACAACAACGAAACCCATCGTGCTTTTTATAAGCCAATAAATTAAAATAATCACATAGAAAATAATAACCTAAAACTGATAGAGACTTTATTTTTTTTAATACAATGGATACTTACTATAATGTATATTTAAACTATTTACATTCAACTCTGAAAGCTTGATACTTGAGAAGTAGAAACACTTAATTCGTTAAGATGATCACTCATAATTTTACATAACAAAGAACTGATTTTTTAAAATTTTTGAGAATTTTCAAGCTTTGAGTGAATTCTATTCATAATAAAAAATGCAAATGATACCAAAAATTATCAACATTTATTTGATAATTGGTCTGTAACTTATGAAATGTATATTTTGCCTTTAGCTAATTGAATTTTTTTTTCAAACTCAAACAAACTCGTAAATTTCATTATATTTAATATTAAGTTTTCTGAATTTAATTCGTGCTCAATTTAAAATAAATGTAGAGCATGTGTATGAATTGTGCTCAAGTGGTTTACAACGTAAAGAACCTACAATCACTTAATTAGACTTCGCATTTCGCGTGCTGGACATTACCTTGTTCAGAGGGAATCCCTTTATGACGTACATAGTATGCATAAATCGTTGTTAAGCAAGTATAATCCTTCAAAACCCTATATTTACTATATTATAACTTCTAAAACACTAAAAATTCTTGGAAAACAATATAATTATGAATGCTGTAACGTATTTTTATATAATAAAGATTTTAACGTTTAGTTCAATTAAGTGATTAAATAATAAAATAAGCGCCTTTTATCATTTGTGTATTTTTTTTTCTAATTGACATTGTGTCATTGTCTGTTTTAAGCTATTTTTTATTTAAGATACTCGTACATTATATATAATTTTATTTTAAATATAGTGAATATTTACATGTTAAATTAATTTAAAATCAAATAATTTTGGATTTTGATGAAAGAGATAGAGTAATAATTATTATAAAAAATACACTGTACGTTTTTTTCCCAACATGAATTCATTTTTATTTTTATTTTTATTTTGAATCAAGCAAGTTGTATTTGTAATGTTTGATACTTGCTACCCTTATACTTTAAATACGTGTGCATACAAATAACCACATATCTATTTCATTAACATGCAAGTATCAAGAATCGAGGCTATCGGGTAAAACAACCCTTTGGGCATTTGAAAAGGTCAAGTAAGGCGGCTGAACAATGTCTGGTGTTGGTTTGGCAGGAGAGACCTTTGATTTGCAGGCCTGGACTACAAACATTTGGCCGTTCGTTACAAATGACAAGTGCTGACTTGCGGAAGGCACTGCCCACCCCACTTGAAATATCATCCCTCACTATTCATTGTGTGAAAATAGAATGAGCTTTTCGCCTTTGTTACACTTTTGATTATTGACGTCTGTGACAAGCAAAATTTACCATTTTTTCGTACGGAATGAAGCAATTCCGAGCCAATCAATATATTTTTAGCTTCTGTATATAAAACTTCAAAATAGTATATATTTTTTTAAATATATGTTTTATAGGAGTGTTTAAAGAAAGAAAATCATATTTTTTAACTTATAAACAAATATATTAGATTAGATAGATAAAATAATAAAAATATAAAAAAGTGAAAAATGAAATAGTTAGAAGACATGGAATGCTCTAATAAGTAATACTTTTTTATAATATCAACGCTAGTATAATATCTATTGATTGTAAAATGGTTTTATTAAATAAATAATACCTGCTGGAGTATGTAATTGTTTAACTCAATACTGATTTGATTATAGTTCTGATAAACTCAATTAAGATACTTTAAAATATGTAACAAATATTTTCTATTTGCAGTACTGTTTTCGCATGGTTTATTTTTCATAATAATACTATTATTTAAGCAGACAAAAATAAAGGTTCATAATTTTTTTGAATAAAATTTAAAACAATTCATTTATATGTGTATACTTTGTAAAAATAATTTGAAAATATTATTGATTGTATAAGCATGCCTCGCAACTAGAGTATCTGTCATTTATTTATTTAAGGTAAAGTTAAATAAATAACATCAAAATGTTAAAGTTTATTAAATGGAATGATTCACGATATAATTTGTTCATTGTTTACCAGCATGAGAGACGCAGATAAGTAGATGTTTCCATGACAAAGAGTCCCCGGACACGACACTGCACACAGCGAGGGGAGAGTGGGGTGGCACTTGCCTTATTATAAACAATGAGCTATTTATAAACTGAAAAACAGGTAGCCTTAATGCTGATGAAATTTTCAATGTAGTCTCATGATTAGATATGACTAATGACTGGTGTTTATGAAACGCACAAGCTTCGATCAAAACCAAATTTATTTGATTTCATTCATTTTCAATTTTAGAAAAAAATATATCAACTGATATTTTTTTTTAACGTACATAAATGGTACAGTAAAAAAGATATACGGTCCTAAAATTCTCCCTTTAAAGTCACTTGGTTTACTCAAAATAAACAAAAAAAAATCGTATCTGAACATTAGTTGATTTGGTTGGAAAATTGCAAATAAAACTAGAATTCAATATATTTTAAATGTTCTCACATATTACATAAATTCAATAGGAACTAAATTGACTGAATTTTTTAATTTAATAAAAATATTGCATTCAAATGTAACTGTGTGTGCGTAAGAGCGTTAAAGCAGTATGTAAAAAATAGTTAAGCCAAGTATTTAAGTAACACTTTAGGGTAAAAGTAAATATACAAACCAAATCCCACCTTAACTTTACTTGCGTACTTTCCAAAATTTAAAATGAATGTTGACAAACAGTCGAATGAATATCATATCATCCAGCGTGCTATAATTAGAAAATTCGTATAGCAACGAAACTGTCACGTAACATTTCAATTATGATATGGCTGTCATTTTACTGGGAAATAATGAAACTGCTGAAGACTTTATACATCTCGTTAACCTTAAATATAGAGAGCACGTTTGGGTTATAATTAAATGTTAATTATACTAGCGGTCTACTATGTGAATATACAGCTAAATTTAAACATATAATACGGATTATAGTAGGCGAATACCGTAATATTATGTCCATTGAGACAGGACCACGTATTGATCTATGTGTTAACGAGGTCGGCAAAAGGACCTTTATTATAAATGAAGAAAGATTTTTACTGTAACATTTATATTATTCGTGAATATGCAATTATACTTATATTTTTGCAGTCATTCATATTTTACTGAAAACTAGTTAGTTTGAAAGATTTATAAAACTTCTACTTGTAATTTATAGTGTTCTGCAATAACTGATTGAAACCAAATAAATGGTTTTTGTGTGGAGGTAGAGCTTTGAGTTGTTTTGAACAATGATTTGTCTATATGATATAATGGGCAAATAATCTGTTTTATGTGATATCAAAGTAACATTTATTTAAAAAAACTTGATCACCAGAAGGCGTGAACTTAAAGGCATAATGTCAACAGAGCACATTTTTATGAAACCTGAATACATATCACTATAGAGCAAGGACACGAGTTGCAACATTGAGGCCAGACTCATCTATGGCATACCCAGAACTCATTTCTTTTACTTTATTAAAATAAAAATAATAATATTGGTTTAATACCCTGTATATTAACAAGAATAAATACAAAATTTGATTTGACGCTTTACACATATTAACTACTCAAAATCTTTTTATTTTAGATTTATATTTACAAACTTTTTTTCATTTCGTTTCATGAACATGATTTTTTCTTTTCTGAATTGAAGAAATAGCTCGATTGTTCTATATGTTCAGACCCATCAGAGCCGTGTTTATATAAACAGTAAGAAACCTAATTTCTCATGTCACTTAACTATGTAAATGAAAAAGTATTTATAGTAGCCAATCCGGCCATAAAAGTGCACGACCTTACCTAAAATATCGCATATTGACCTTAGGAATCTTTTTGCTTCTGGTCGTTAGGGTGGTAAGAATAACAATAGATACTGCTAGGGTACTATAAATTAATTTCATTTAACTTTTCTTACGTTGCTAGTAATCCATTATATTTAGCTTTATTATAATACGCGCTTTTAAGATATTATGATAAAGGTTATTTTTAGTTTATCATCATCATTATCATCAGAGGCCATTATAAATTCACTACATTACGTAGACATCCGGTTTTTCACAACAGGATGTAGAGGTAAGCTATGCGGGGGCTTTTACAGTGGACGGAACGCTTTTGTTGTGGTAGGTTTCGTTTGCATAAAAATATCCCTCGTTATAAAAGTTGAGACTAGATATACTTTTGATACGAACGAAAATATTACTAGCCTAAATATAACGTTATTTTCAGTTTATATGAATAAGGCAGTTTAGTAAAGTAGATGCACTGGATTAACTTAATTCCTACTAAAACAAATACGATTGCTGTAATCATTCTTTCGCAATGAAGTATTTAATTTAATATGTAGTATTTTAAAATTATATATTAACATTAATAAAATAAGTAATAAACATGGAAAATAGTTTGTGTAAACATTATTATTTTATCTATTTCTAAACATTGAATTATGTTAAATAGAGCTTATATTATTTAAAATGGATTATGAAGTAAATAACTATACACATTAATAAACAATAAAGTGATAACAGGTATTTAATATTTTTTTGTGCTATTTGCATGCAATAAATATGTTTAAAATAATTAAAATTTGTGAAAATATCACATTAAGCACACAGTAGATGATGAATCCAGTGTTGCTTAATAATATGAGGGGTTGAAATATATGCCGATAAATTATTTTGATATTTTCTTAGTCTAGCTAAATTAAATGCTTTGCTTTTTGCATGTACGAGTATGTTATATGTTTTGTTGTCGTGACGCAAATGTCAGGTGGCTCTTATCCAAGATTTGAAGATTTTTCTACGAATCGTCATTTATTGTTGCTAATTTATTATTATCAATAAGGCAAACAGTAAATGTCGGAGTTGCTCAAGTGGGCAGCTTTAAAATAACCCTGAAATGTTTGTCTACCACTCCAGAGTGAAAATGTCTAGTATAATCTAGATTGACAACATAGAAAACAAGCCGCATGATTTACAACCAGTTCATATTATTTATTATAAAGCTTTATAACTATAACTAAGGTTTATTTTCCCCTTAGAAAATAATGGACACTAAAAGTATATGAAATAATGCTATTGGGCAGCAGCAATACGCAGATTTTTCCTGCGTAACTGCGGTGTAGAAAGACCCGGGGACCCACTACACTATATTCCCCTTAGAAAACCATGAACACTAGTTCAGCATGAGTATATGCTCAGTGAAATGGTTGCCAACCTCCTATGAAGAGAGGCACTAGATGAAGAAGAAACGTATGATGAAAATCTACAATATTTTTGAGTAAAATACTTGAGTGATTTTACACAAAAATAATAAAATGGAATTCCACCAAGTACTCTCTGTCAAAAATATTAAAAATCTACAAGGTTTTCATCATATTTTGACTCTGTTAAAAGTTCATATAGCTATTTGCTCTTCCGCGTGTCTTCAGTTGGGAATATTTGACCGACAAGTCGGCGTTGGCGACCCGCGCTGACAGACGCAGGGCATTTTATTTTCAGTTTAGGGACCGTGAAAAGCAGTCGACCTTGTCTCTTCGGCCGGAGCATCCTCGCGGCAGCGTGCCCCAATACGATCGACCAACAACGGATTTGGCAATCGCATTACAATCAGGATCCAAGTCACTCTCTCAATATATCAACGGTGTGCTCAACTGACAATATTAAAAAAAAAATTATTATGCTGAATGCACTATAAATCAAAATAGATAAAAAAATAAGCGCATTTTTTTATATTTTAATGCCGATGTTGTGTTAAGGTGGAATGCCAATTTTTAAATCAGTGTTTAAAGATTATATATAATAAAATATGTATGATGAGTTTTTTTAAAAAAAGGTATGTAAAATGCTTTTGGTAGATAATTTGATTCATTTGAATGCAATTATGAATCGTGTTTTGAAGCTTTTGCGTATAGATAAATCAAAGCTTATTCAAAAGATACATGGCAAATTTTGAAAATACGTATTTATGAATAAAATTAGTATATTTAGCATTCATTTTGATTTTTTTGTATATTTAGAGAAAATAATGACATTATCATCATTATCTCCGCTTGCGTATTTGCTTCGTTTCTAGTTTTGCATGTTCGCAAAGAAAGTCGGCCGATAAATGCGGCAATTCGGGAAAATTGGCGAAGAAGAACATTATGAAAGCGAGTTTGTTTAAAATATATGAGACCACACAATGGTCCTTGACCGCTCAGCTATGGAGGACACGTCGGGAATAGATCTGCTAGGGAAGAGGCAAGCAGCGAGCACGTTTTTAAAAGAGATTATGTAAAATACATTCATTTAAAAATAAACCAAACTTATTCACACGTGAGAGCGAATTGATTCTTTTCGACTTCTAGAATTGTCAAAGAGTTTTTTTTTTTTTTTTTGAAGATGCAAATATGACTGAGACCCACCTTGCTGATATGTACGGCAACAGTACCGCAGCCAAGAGAAGGCTTCTCATCGCGGAGCGCGCGAAAGCCATATCGCTGCACTATTTTATCCGAATTCACTTTTTTCAAGGCACTCCGCTACAGTCCCATTCCGGGCGAACATCGGTCTATCGAGAAACATCGTACACCATCGTGGGAGACTCCCGAATCGTCACTGCGGGATGACCCGAATACGATTTCGCCAGCGTGATTTAGCGGGTAGTTTGGAGGGTTGTTTGCGATGGATTCGGCGGCGGCGCACCCGCGGTCGTGAGTTGGGCTGCCACCCCCGGCGCGGCGGTGCTGGCGGTGCTGGCGGTACTGGCGGCCGGTGCTTTTGGCGCGCCTTCGCTAGGTCACGGGCAGAACCTTTCAGTGTATTATTTGCAATTCTGCGCAGCTCCACGGCGAGCTTACGTGTGGACGCCTCAGAGCCGCACTGCCCGACTGAGCCTCGCAGCCAGCTCCGCCTGCCGCGGCACGCGGACCGCACATCATGAGGCGTTTCACACGTCCAATCGATACGTACATTAATAAGCAGCTCTTATGTTACAACTCTATGTTAATCATTTGCGAAATTATAACTAGAAATCTGATAATAGACGGCAACGGTACCTTCAGCGGAAAGGAAAATTCATGTAACTAGAATGATGTAAAAATATCGGTACGGTATTATTTTCCGCAACTGTTCACTTCTCATACAATTTTTTTGTGATTTTTCCACTTGTTTAATTTTATTGGTGACCGGTTTCGCCAACCCTTCAACTGTCCACTTCTCATGCAATTATATCACAATTTCTTTGTGATTTTTCCACATGTTTAATTTTATTGGTGACCGGTTTCGCCAACCCTTCAACTGTCCACTCATGCAATTATATCACAATTTTTTTGTGATTTTTCCACATGTTTAATTTTATTGGTGACCGGTTTCGCCAACCCTTCAACTGTCTACTTCTCATGCAATTATATCACAATTTCTTTGTGATTTTTCCACATGCTTAATTTTATTGGCGACCTGTTTCGCCAACCCTTCAACTATCCACTTCTCATGCAATTATATCACAATTTTTTGTGATTTTTCCACATGCTTAATTTTATTGGCGACCTGTTTCGCCAACCCTTCAACTGTCCACTTCTCATGCAATTATATCACAAATTTTTGTGATTTTTCCACATGCTTAATTTTATTGGCGACCTGTTTCGCCAACCCTTCAACTGTTCACTTCTCATGCAATTATATCACAAATTTTTTGGGACTTTTCCGCATGTTTAATTTTATTGGTGACCAGTTTCGCCATCCCTTAGCGTTGGCATTATCAAATGTTCTAAAATGGAATTCTAGCAAGTACTCTCTGTCAAAAGTATTGAATATGTTTTTTGGCTTAGTGAAAAATTTTTGGTTGTCGATGTCGTTTTGCTTCTGTTCTGCGAAATACACGAGAATCCGCATTTAAGAAAATATTTAGAGGTCTTTTTAAATAAAATAATAGACACGGTCAATTGTAAAGTAGCATTGCTGATATCGATTTCCCATATTGAATAGGACAAAAAAAATTCCTACGAATTGGTAAAATTCTCGTGAAATCGGGGAAAAAAGCCGACATCTAGCTGCATAAGATGGTTTTTAGACAATAAAAAAACATTTGTATTTCCTAATAAGAAAAAAAAAAAACAGTATAAAATTTAATGAAGCGATGTTTAGTTACAAAAAAAATATCGATTTGATCCTAATCATTGACTTAATAGATAAAAAAAAAACTTTACACAAAGATAAGAAAATAATATCAATATTTATTTCATAATTACTTTTCCATATAATGACTTAAACCTATAAATAAACATAAGTATAAAGACAATCTAAGACATAAGCCATATGGTAATATTGCTTAAGAGCAGATTAGGTTAACGTTATATTTTATCGCACAGGATATACATACACATGAAACGATGAATTAATATTAGAGAAAAAATATATGATAGAGCACTGATAATAGCAGGTTACTGAAATCAGTTATGTATTATAAATCAGTAAGAGAATTAATTGATATTTATATGATATCGAATATATTTTTCTTATAAAATAAAACACTATTACTTCGATGACTCACTCTTAATTATTTATGTATAATTGAAATATTTTTCGATATATCTCAGATTTATCCTTGTCGCGTACTTTTCCATTTTACTGAGGGCTTTTGATTAAATAAGCAGGTGAAAAAAGGCAGTGGTTGTATTTTAATGATGAAGAATATAAATAACAGCTGATTTGGACCCCCAGTCCGAGCCTGGTGCGGTTGTGTCGGGCTTGGCGGGCTTCCCTGGCACCACGTGGTGCGCGCCCCGTGCCGCTGCCGCACCGCCGCACCGCCGCAGCGCCGCAGCGCCGCACTGCCGCAGCGCCGCAGCGTCGTGCCGCACGTCCGACGACGGCACGGCTCTGCGTCATTTGACGCTACCGTAGAAAAGCGTGCGTGGGAAATTGTAAAAATAACGTGTGAAATATAATTGACACATTAAAATAGACATCGATTAATAATTCAGGTGATTTCATTGATATAATTTACCACAAATGGAACTCAATATAACAAATGCACGCATAGTGCAAATAAAACAATTTTAATGAATTGCGTCTAGAGTCAAGAATTTTTTTTTTAATATAAAATAAATACTCTCAGAAAAAGACAAAGCGGAAAAAATAGTCACTTAGCGCGATAGCCAGGCAGTGTTGGCTTAAAAAAATATATTTGTAAAATAAAAAGGTTTATTTTATTTATAAGAAAGCAAATAGTTAATGTTTTCTTTAAATTTGAAAATAAGTTGTTCGGCACTCTTTGTCCATTGAAACGTGTTGTTAAACTAATTTATTAATTTAATATAAATTATTATGTAAAAAAAAAAACAAATGATTAATAAAAATAGTGAGAATATATTTTACTTAAAAGTATTTATTTTATGAAAAATACGAGGACTATGCCTAGAAATGATAAGACGAATTCTCCGACTCAAAGTAGTTGCGTGTGTATTACTTCAGTTTATTATACTGGGTATTCCGATTGTTTAAATATTTCTGTTTACTGTATTTTTTAACCTTATGTACCCTGTATTCCACACAATTAATTATGTAGTGATTAATTTCTCCTGCTGTTTTATGTCTTAAATTTTAAGCATGGTGCAGTGCGGAAAACAATTTCCTATATGTATAAATTTTCCATATAAAAAAAATAAACAGTTTAAAGCCATATTTTATTTATAAAAAATCATTGCCTTTTATTTATATGTATATTGTCTTAAATATACTTTTGTATTGGATCATCTGGTCTGTTGCATTTTTATCTTACGTTATGAAATATTACAAATATAACCTACTTTATAAATTTTTTTATTAAAAGGCATTGTTGATTCGTGTTTAGCTTAGCGGGTAAGTAATTTAAAACTCTCTTAATTGCATATATTTATTGTGTATAACGCTTTGTTATATTATATCAACGTGAAATGATTTATACCTGGAATAACACGCAGGGTCAAGGTTGTTAGTAATTTGATGAGATTGTAGACGAAAATATGCGATAAAATAACGAATAAGGACAATGCGAAAAAAAATTTAGTTTATGGGTGTGTGAACACGAAAGACTTCAAGTATAATATTTATAAGACGTTTTTTAAAGTATTTATATTCGTTGTATGTAAAAGTTTTTTTTATTTATTGACAAACAAGATCACGTTGTCAAATTGAAATAATACAACCCACTAAATAATTTTTTTAAATTATAATCATTTTTTAAAAATAAATAAATCACTTTCAGTCTTTATTTATTACTCAATTAATGGAGGCAAAACTTATTTCTAATGGATTCAGTTTTTTGCTTTTACACATTTAAGTTCGTCAGTAAATATTATTACCGAAAATTTTGAAACAGACTTTATATTTCACAATTTAAAATCAAAACAATACGTCTGAAACTAATATAAGCTTTGTCCCTTACATTTAAAAATTTGGTTTGCTCTATTTATTTAATTCAACAACTTACTTTTTTGCTGCTTTGTATTATATGTAAACGAGATTACAATACTATGTCTAATGAACAGTTAATTTAAATTATCCAACAAGATACTTTGTTCAAAAATATATACGTGTGCATAATGTATGCAGAATTTCACAATACTAGTAGGGACTATTTACTATACATATTTAATAAATTTGAAAAATATTTAAAATGTTAACTATCTAATTAAGGCTAAGATACACGACGAAAGCGGTCATTCATAACAATTCATAAAGATAATCATGGATGGATAGGATATTTTTATTTTTAGCGGTTTTGTTCTCAATCGATTTAAGGCCAAGTATCAAACAAAGCAAAGGAATTTTAATCTAAATAAAGTTCAAAATAGACTATAAATGTCTTATAAAGACCCTAATAAACATGTCGCTAAATTAGCATGTGGGTTAGTTCCAACATGCATGGAGTCTACCTGCAGGTACCTGCCTGTATAGGTAAATTTTGTGTGATGTGCTTAATTACCATGCCATAATAAAATTTAATTATTTTTTAAAAGAATCCATGTTATCAACGCATTTAAAAATAATTATAAATTGAAGTCTTTTACAAATTATGTGGAAAATTAATTGCAGTACCTTCACATGTACTGGCTCAAAAGCTCGTCTAATTATGACCAAATATAAACTGTTTTGATAAATGTATAAGCTTAAATCAAATGATGCAAGATACATTCTGCACACTTTGCACCTTTGTGACAAAATATTACAATTAAATGTCGTCCCATTATAAAGTTTTTCTTGTCTAAAGGCGTTAGCTTTTAGGCGTGGCTTATCTCTGAAAAGGCACTAAGAGCCGATTGGGTAAGTCTTGTGCTTTTCGTAGGCACGTAGTTGCAATCGATATACAAAAACAATTTTATCTATTGATTATAATCAGATATTTTTAAGACTTATAAGTTCAAGGACTTCGCTATCTTTATGATGTAAAAGATGGATTTTGCTTTACAATTTTTTTTGTATAAAAAATAGTTTTTTCCAAGTAATCCACACAGCAGATATTTAAAATATCATGAGAACACAAATATTAAGATTAAATAACTCATCAATGAGCTCGATCGAAAAACAAAAAACCGAAACACTATTCAATATCAATAACCAGGAGCGATAACATAAAATAATATTAAAAATCTAACTAAATGCATGTCAAAGGTTACGTTATAAATTTGACATCAAACCACATTTTTCTTTTTATAATGCTTTCAAGCTTCGTATCGGTTGTAAAACATACTATACCTATTAGTTAAAAGTTTCTTGTTTATATCACAACATAGTTTATTAATAAGAACGAATCCATTCAGGCGGAGTGGCGAGGTGGTTGCTTACCTTCAGATAAATTTTATTGCCCCAGTTTGAACGCTAATAAGTTTCTACCCCATAAAAATAGGTCATCGCTTTAAATAGCGAAGTGAACCCGATTTGATAAATATTGAGTAATGATGATTCATCGCCGTTCAAAATAAACAAGAATTTCATTTACACCTTTAAAGGTATCAAATTCTACAAAATACTTGTGAATACAGGTACTGCGAGCTTTCGTAAATGATTTATGCAAAATAATCGTAGTTTTTTTATCTAACTTTTTATTTATCAGTAAGCAATTTAAAAAATTGCTTATTAAAATCTTTTAATATTAATAAATAATATACGATTAAACAATAACAGGAACCCATTGTCGTTAAGGTTTTATTTTAATAGTCTAAGTTTATTATCCACAATTTTTTTTTATTTGTAGAAGAAGTCTTTGCAGAGTTCTTCATGCATCATGAACGGGAGTACATATGTAAATATTTGCGTATCACCGATATAATATGATTAATGTCTCACCGACACTCACACGGCGATAAGCAGATAGTTAGCAGCAGAGACCGTCTGGAGTCTAGAGGGTACCGAGTTTAAAAATAGCCATCACCTTAGTGGTCGGGCAGGTGAAATTTAATTTAGTAATTGCCATTATAAGCGGATAGTGTTCATACCGATATACGTCAAATTCAGTACACTGAACAGCGGGTAAGGTGTGCTGCCTGTTTGTAAAAGATTGATCGATTACCCAACATTCTGTATCAATCACGCTTGCAAAGGCTTTGAAACTATCGCCATAGAAAACTGGCAAAAGTTCGCAGTGAGCGGGTTGATGACCTACTTGCATTTGAAAGTCCATTATTTGTTTTGTAGTTGTTTGAATTACATGAAAATATTTTGATCATCAAACTCGTACTTTGTTTTCCTATATACTTAAATTATACTATAAAAAAGTAATAGATTTACACGAAAACAATTAAAGATAAAAAATAAGCATACTTCCGAGCTCAAGACGTTTCAGACATTTCATTAGATGAAACTTCATGAAAGAGCTTCATATAAAAAAAATATATGTAAAACGAGTTAAACATAAGATTTTTTCCTCTGCCACTTGCTAAAGGAATATAAAAATATAGTAATACTGACAATCGACCAGACATGGCACTTCAAGTTTTATATATAGGTAGAAAATATTTTGTATAATATTCTGTAAATATATGTTTTACATTTATACGTAAATCTATGAGTTTACTGTAATAAGAATACAAAAGTTTCATATTATGAAAAAATGTATACAGTACTTTAAGTGAAATATGACGTAACAAATGGTTGAAAGATCTAAAATAATCGAGCATTTTTATACTTGTAAAATAGAATTAATAATTTTTATTATTGATATAAAAATAGAATACTTCGAAGTGGCTTCACGGTTTGTATTGGAATGATGGCATCGTATTAAAATGTAGTATTTTAGACTAACAAACGTTGCGTGCTAAAGCTTGCTAAGTTTTCTCATAAAGTTCAAAACAAAATGGCTGTTAGAGTCGGACATCAATTACGTAGATAAGATAACAATCCGATATAAAAGTTTGGGCGTCTATACATGAGAGCCTCGGGGACTTCCTTCCTCGACGGCCGAAGGTCGAGGTCAATGTGTAACGTCAGACAGGAAAAGCTAATAAAGTTATCTCAACCAAAGAAAACTATCGGACTATTCTATAATTAGCACTGATTAAAAAAAATCGTTTAAACTTTTATAATTTTTAAAAATATTTAATTCTTTACAAGTAAATACTCGCACATGCCAATGATTAAAAAACCTGTATTTGATTATCTAAAAATGTAACTGTTTATTGCAGAATTATCAACGCATTCACTTTGTTTTTATGTTATTTTTTAACAAATTTCATCGAATTTGATTCTCCCTCTGTGAAGAAAAATCAAAACTAAAACATACCCCAACATTTTTCAGGAATTTTCCGGAAATTTTGTTTAATGCTACAAAAGTTTGACGTAAATTGGGAAGATGGCGTTGGCAGTTATGATGAAATAAATATATATATATTTTTAATTCAGATACAATTATGTACGATATGGAAAAAATATATTAAAGTGTGTAGTGCAATTATATCTCTAAATTAAAATATTTGACATTTTAATTTTAAATAAGTTCTCTTTAATTACTGCAGATTTATTAAATATCAAGGATAACAACGCGATCAATAACAACAAGTAGAAAAATAGAATATATATATACATAAAATTTTATTTTATTATAATATTGGTAACATTATAAGATTTCACGAAAAATATTTGTTTGGGTAGCTATTGAACATCTGACTGGAAAAACGTTTTATGTGGCTATCAGAATTGGCGTATCCTCGATTAGAGCAACTAGTGACTTAAATTTTTTTATTATAAGTGTTTTTTATTAACTCCTGCCTTTAATCTTAAGTTTTTAAAATACAAACATCTTATATAATAAATTAACTACGGCCGAGAAGTCGATCACTTCTAGTATCGGTTATATAGCGGAATTCTGTAATATACCACACACACACACACACACACATATATACTACATACATTTCCAATTTATGTGGGGATCGAGGCAATTTTTTCTCAAACAAAATTAAATTCAAGAGCAAATAACTTGGGCACTTCAGGTATTTATAAACCAATATATTCAAATTTGATAAAATAACAAAAGGAAAGCTCTTGTATTTGATCTTGTACAGCAGTGAATAGCCGGATTCGTGTGTACTTATCCTCCCGACCTACAAATTGACCGCCTCCCGCCGTCGCCGAGCGGCTGAGTGGATGAAGCCCCGCTCCTTATTGGAGTTCCACAAAGAACTTTCCGGATGGGTGATCGCCGAGATACTTCATTGTCGAAAAATCCCCGGCAACGTCGAGGCAGAAAAGATTAATTAGAGAAAAATAAAACGATCTGATATTCCCGGGGGACCGCGCCGGCTTCAGACATTGAGATCTCATATTTATGTGGATTTTATAATATGCTTTCTTGGGATTTTCCGTTTAATGTTTTTTTGTTCCTGGTAAATATCCAATTATGATTATCTCTTAAAAAAGAACCAATCAACAAAACGTTATGATTCAATTAAAATTATTTTTTAAGATATGAAATCTATAATGGACATAGAGTAAAAGTGCTCATTGTATATCAAATAGGAACAATTATTATAATAAACATATCAAAATATATTATAGTAAAAAACTTCGAATTTTATAATGCGAAAAATCATTTTTAATTTATGAAAAATTTTCAGCCGCTTATGTAAAATTTGTTGTAAAATACCTGGCCTGTTAATTGTTCGTATTCCAAAACCTATTGGTTATAATAACTCAATCATAGAATAATTGGGATTACGGCGCAGAGATAGGCCACGGAGCACGTTTATTATAATATACCCGATGGGGTATTCAGCATGGCTTGGACGGCGAGAGAGGCTCTCCTGTAGCTGAAACCAAACTCACCAATCAAGCTCGAGACGTCGTCAGCTCAGGGTCGCTGTTTCAGCACTCCGGTTCAGTGCTCCGCTTGCTGGCAGGGGTTGGCCAAACGCTGTAGCTGAAAATATTATTCATACCAATAAATATATAGTATCTACCTTGTACATGTTAGAATAAATTACTTAAATTGATTTAGCAGCACTATTTCACCCCTGACCTACATGGGGGGTTGTTTCAGTATCAGTTTCAGTATTATTCCAGACGAATGAAAATTGTTGATTTCTTAAAAATAATTTATAAATGAATACTTGAGTGATTTTCCACATGTTCGTTTTTTTATTTGTGACCGGTTTCGCCAACCTTTCACGTTGGCATTATCAAACAGAGTGAGATTTTATATAATAATAAGCAATTAGGTAAAAAATTGTTAGAGGGAGAGGTTGTTGGATTACGGTAATGTGATTTTAATGTACCTGACAAGTGGAGGATTCTATATAATTGCAAATTTTTGTGAACAAACGTTTTTATATTAATGGGATAATTATCTAAAGTAGTGGATTGAGGTGTAAATCACTCAAGTATTTTATTCAAAAAAATATTAAAATGGAATTCCACCAAGTACTCTTTGTCAACAATATTAAATTTCTATATCTATAAGTATTCTCACGCAGTATGATGATGACGTTCTGTCTATAAAGTATTTTTAAAATTATCAATACTATTTTTATTTCTGTACGTGTATATTTATATATTTAGTGCGCAAGTAAGTTCTTAAGTTATTTTTCATTCGATTCTTCATTGTTAAAAAAAATATTATTTTGTTGCGATATGTATGTCGACCACATGTGTCGTAAGCGCGATCTATGTGTTAAACCTAAAAACTAATAATAATTAAAAGCTAATAAAATTATTTGCAGTTTCGAGTTTTTCATAAACACAGTACATCGGTGAAATATTATTTTTAAAATTTTTAAAATTATTTGATTCGTGAATTCGCAAAGGACCTTAGAGCCACGGTGGTCAGGTCAATAAGTCGAGCTGAAGGTATGAGGTTCTATAGGTCTCTATACAGGCATACTAAGGGTTCTGAAGGTATATTTTTAAATAATAAATTCTAGCAATACATATTTATTTGATTAAACTAATAATGCTTCACTCCGTGTATATATTTGATTATAATAGCATCGCGAGGCTCCGGCCCCGGTCGCAATCGCGGATCTAACGGTGAAACGGCGCCTGCGATATTATATCATAGGAGGCGTTCAACCGTTAATTCTCCGGATGCATCCCTTAAAGCACTCGCCAGTTATCTCGTTAGCCGGGGAACTGTGGTCATGCACATGCAGAGCATTCTGCACGACAATGTTTGCGCTTCCAGGAAACGTCGATACTTCCACTCGAGCGAGTGCGTTTGCAGTACATTTAATAATAACTACGGTTTAAATGTGATATCCTACGAGCATAGTTAGCGCCTTCGGTAAATTGAATACTATAACGTTGATGATTTTATCAAATCGCACAAAAAATAACTTAGTATAATTACCAGATTGTTCGTGAGATAAATTTTCCAAAATAATGATGAGGCAATTTTTTTTTGTTGAAAATATTATTTATTATTAAATAGTAAAAATCGTGACTGACTATGGATTAAATCCACCAACTGTTGGTGAAATGTCAAAAAAATTACCGATCTGATTTGCTATAATTTGTAGTATTAGTTTTGAAAAGAAAGAAAATAATTTTCACTAGCGAAATGTACTATAGTTAGTTAGTTTTCATGAAATCCCACATTTTTCATTGGAACAGTACGTGAGATTTTGTAGACAGTAGCTAAAATATATTTTAGGGTTCAGTTGATATAGTTATATTTATTTTAGCGTACCATAAATATATATTATAATATATTTATTTATCTGGATATTTATTTACTTATTTTACTTAGCCCTATTAATTTGTCTGTGTGATTCAGACTATCTTCTACGAAAAACTAAATATAGCTGAAAATAAACAAGAGATAACATTTGCCACAAATGTGTCATCATATAATCATTCAGCTGCAGGATGTGTTATAATGGAGGACGATAGATTAAGGTCCTTAGACTGACAACTAAAGCTTTGTCTCAAGAACATGGAAAAATAGCAAGATATAAATCTTCAAAATGATCCCATTACAGGAATACACTGTACTATGATAAAAAAATAATTCAATACATTTTCTATTAAAATTGATGTAGGTAAAAAAAAAAAAAAAAAAACATTTATATTGTTTGTTTATGGAGAAAATCATGCTTTATTTAAAGAAAGTACTGATTGAATATAAAAACATTTTTTAAAAATTAGTTTGTCTTACGGTAATTTAGATTTTTTATAAATCATTATTTTTATTTGGAAGTCTTTGAATATATAACTCTAGTTTACTTGTCATTTCAATAGTAATTGTTTCAATATTAAAAAATATTCGAGTCATCGTGTCATTGTAGAAAACAAGAATTTATGCAAAACTATTATAAAATAAGAGAGCTTTTGCAAACGAAGAGAACAATAATGTATATAAATCATTAGTAAAATAAGGCTATTTAAGTTTTTGAAATAGTTGTAGAAGATCAAGGAGAGATCGATGATTAGGATATTAGACACAAATAGCAACGCGACAATATGATTGTGCGACGGGATGATTGCGTTGAAATAAAGTGCGATGGGATGAAGGCTCTTTGGGCCGGAAGGCTCATTTTGTCAGCTCGTGTTCTTTGTTGTGTAAGAAAACTTTTGTGCGTTATCAGGATGTCAATAGAAGGTGTGTATTAAGAATCAGAAGTCTCGCAGCGGGCCGGGCGAGGGTCAACCTTTATGGAGAGAACTGAATAGCCTAGTCAGGCGTTTTGAGAGAAAAATTGTATATAATACAATGTTATATTTATAACGGGATTTACGTTTTCACGACATCTTTATAATATGGCAAAAATTTTATTCCTCAAAAGATTTTTTGGAAGCCGATCAAAAATATTATAATCACTCAAGTATGTTTGATGTAATAAAATATTGCGATATTTTGTATGCACTAAAATTTTATCATTTATATTGAGCAAGATTACTAACTAAGTATAACAATATTTTGATATTTATATATATATAATTTGAAATTAATTGTTTATTACACATTCCATGTTTTAGTAACATTTAGAGAGATTCGTCTGCGAGTAGTGATGAATAATTTAATATAAAAAAAATCATAAAGGTTACATCGGTTTTAATCTATATTCTTAATTATCCTAAATGCAAAATATTTAAATATAATAAATTCAGAAAATAGCACGGTATCATCGAAGTATTTTTACTTTTCCAAATTAATGAAAATTTGAGTGCTTTCTCAATTCATTTATTCCATGAAAATTCCACGAATTCTGAATTAATTGAAATTGGATTGCAGTTGCGAGGACTGCAGGCTGTTTGGATTTTGCGTGGCTGGAAGGCGGCCAGGGGAGCGACTGGAAGATAATGCCGCTGACGAAGGGGTTGAAAACCTCCATAAACATCGGGCGGGGAGCTCGCCAACTGGCAGCCCCCGGCCAACCTACATTCCGCCACTGGCCCCGCATTACCCCGAATCAATCTTTCAGTGCTAAATTTAGACCCCAAATCTATTTCACTCTACCATTTTATCTGAAATAGAGTTCATTAATCTAGTAGTGCATTTAAATTTCAAATTTTTATTTATGTTATAAACATATACGGAAACTGGCTGTGTAGACAGTAAATAAAAGTTTTTTTTTTTCATTTACTGTTACAACGAAGGTTTCAGCTGTTTTTGATTATAATTCATTTCCGATTCAGTTGCGTAGCTCAATTACAGTGAAATTCAAATATTCATCCGGTGCACGTTGTCATGACGTCGGCACTTTGTACATCTAGTCGTGTATTTTATAAACTCGCTCATATTCAACACAAATATTTTTTAGAATATAATTCCTTAAGCCACAAAGCTTATGAGATGAAAATAATTCACTTAAGCAGATTCTTTTATAAAATTATGCAAACCGCTTATAATTATGAAAAAATTGTATATTAAAATAATGCTGAATTGTAATTTATATTTTAAATAAGCTCTTGAAAAGTCCGCGAAGACGTAATGAGAAAATTAATCCTCGCGCAGATTTTAAAATGGCATCTCGGATGTCAAGTGGGAGTTGATTAATATTATAATGTCCGAGGGTGATTTATTACCGCGGACCGAATGACGGCTCTCCCCTGCTGATTGAATTAGACAATCCCAAGCCTGATTAACCACCCCGGGAATTATAAATGTTAATGATTCAGTCATCCCCACCGCAGCCCGCAGCCAGTCGCCGCACCTCGTCCTGGCCCATACCCTTGCGACTACGTTCAAAATTAGCATAAGCTGTCACGTAAAAAAATAAACGGTAATTTACATAGAGCACAAAAAAGAAGCTAACTCATATGATGTAATCTTACGTAACTGTACCTGTAACAATCTGTTCGTCAGTGAGCACGAACGAGTTCACATTGCACTATCCCCAATATCCACCTTAGTAGAACATCACGTTTAAGCAAAAGAACCACCAAGACAATATTTATTAGAAAGGAAGTAAAAAACGTAATGACAGATTGCCTAAAACTGTTTTATATAAAATACCACTATGCATGAATAGGCAAGCATTTAATATCATTCAAAGTCAAATACAAAACATTCCCTATGTTTGTATTAAAAAAAATAAAAAAATTATAAGCTTGAAAGAAATTTCTATATCAGTTGGTTTTTTTTTTCTTCTAATAAAACTAATCTCAATACAAGTTCATATCTACGTGATACTCGTGAAGGCGGCCGAATTCGCCTTACTAACAGCGCTCGAGCCACTGCGGCTCAGATGTATTTTAAGTTTAGAGGGTGAAAATTTAACTCAATAATGGGGATGTAATTACCGAGACTCGGCGCCCCTAGCCGGGGGAGTCGGGCAAGTTTGAATACATTTGGTCCGCACGCAGTACCTTGGGTGAAATGTGTAAACCGTAGCGCAAACGTTCAACACTTCTTCATTGTTTACATAGTTCATTTCATTACACGGTGAGTTTTTATGCTTGTAAACAAAGATTAGAGACTTTGACTGTGAATTTTACCCCGAAAGATAGTATCCAAAAACATTGGTATACGATTGGCATATAATGGTGACTATCGAGCAGTCTTCTTCGGCATGCTGCTGCGGAGTTCCAAATCTTCAATCAGTTGATGCAAGTTAGATTGGTTCAATATGACGACTTTTTAAAAATCATATTGCAAGGCTAAATGTTAGACTAAGATTTTTTGGATCGACGGTTGAAAAAGCAGTAAGTAGGTGGGGAGCAATTTAACTTTTAAGAATTTAACTCTTACGATTTTTTTTTCATTGCAAGGTTTTGCATGTACTGTTCGTATGAAATAATAATGATTAATCTAAGCATTAAGGGTAAAACTACCCTTATGTGTACTTTAAGTGAAGAGCTGCTATCTAAGCAATAACATAACAACGTAATAACAACTTGAATTAATCGGGGTATAAAATGAGCACATGCGTGTTTAGGCAATAGTGTACTTAGAAATAACTACCGACATTAAAAACCTAAAATGAATAGATTCACTCCATTAGATTATAAATGGCTGTTAATCCATTTTTAATCACTTTGAAAAAATTACAATTTGAATTAGATTTTGGGAATAAGAGAACTGTTTAACATTACCACAATAAACCTATTTATTAACTTGTATGCACTTTTCTATATTTATATCGTGTGAGGTCATATGTTGATTTCAAAATGAATGTTTGAAATTCTGGTAGTTTTTAGTAAAATTTCTCTAGCAAACATAAAATGGGTTAAACCAACAACTTATTTATAAGTTTTCGTACTGAACAAACAGTTTCAGAGAGCAAGTAAATATAAAATAACTCTGGGTTATATTTATGTGTGAGCAGAGAAATTGATTTTTAGCAATTGCTTTTCAAATTCGTCTTGCTATGCGTATTCGATTGTATTATTTAATGCCAGAAACTTGAAAGTAAATCTCAAACTTTAAACCGCTGATTTACTATCATGTTTTATGCATCGTATATGAACGAGAGACTTAAAAGCTTTCTGGAGCTATTTCGTCTCATATCAAATGAGCTTGGGATAAATTTATGTATGTGTATAGCTACTAACAGAATTGTGAATTTTAATCTCCAAATATACCTTCTTAAAATATACCTTTTTGAATGCAAAGTATGTTTAGATATTCAAATAAGCTAAACTTAGGTCTATTTATTAATTTACTCAATATATATATTTATATGTGTGTGTGTTTGTGTGCGTATGTGTTCAAAACGTATTCCTCTAATCTTATTTTATCGTTAAGAATGTATACGTAGTAAAGAACTTTCTGAACTCACAATCTTGAGATGGAAGCTGAGCTAACAAATAATATTGACTTATTAACCTGAAAACATTCCAAAACTTCTGTTCGCTCAAGTCATCCATCTCACATAAAGGGATCTAATCCCGACAGGAGGAAACATCTAATCCCTTTGTTATTCTAATCTGTCTAAGTGTTCCGAGCTTTTGGGTTTCTTTTCAAACGTAATAATCTATTTATTCAATAAGGTATCTCATTTCAAATGTCAAAAAATTAGATAACAATGAAAAAAATCTCAAATTTATAAATTCTGAGAGTAAAAAGGTAATCTTCTCTAAAGATGTATAAACAAGCCCCGGGGTCTTTTTAATGGTTTTTTTAATGTCGTTCAAAATGCTTGATAAATTAATTCCATAGGTCAAGTGTCACCGGGTGTCATATTGTTAGTCTTATTTTTTATATATAGTCAGTTCCAAATGCCTTAAAATATTGAATATGCAATAAAAAAATATAATTTTACTACTGATACGTGTAATTGATTTGTTTGCTTTTATTATAAATTTACTGCAATTGAAAATCATCTCATAACAACAATAGTATCAAAATTTTAATCGAGCGTTTTGGAAAATAGTTTTCACAGAAATTGACAAGTAAAACTTGTTTTAATATAAAACTTTAGTAATAAATCCAAATCATCGTGCCGTGGAGATTTATGTTCCTGCAGTGGTGCTGCAGCTAAAGTTCAGCCAACTTTATCAAATCTGCCATACGATTGCCTCACTTCTCAGTTCAATTTAATAAAATCTGTGCAAAGCAGTTCATATTTATTTGTCAATATATTTTTAAGTCTATTGTATACATTAAAAAACGGCTCTCTTGTTTATATTTAGAAGAAAAAAAACCAAAATACGGAATACATTGCCATTGATGCACTCAGGAATTTTAAAAATATTTGCGATGCTGTTTAAAATAAATCAACATACACTTTTTCAAAAATGCTATGTTAAAACTTTTGATTTGTAGATTTTAATTATTGTATGATATGTAAAACTTGTAGATATACATTTTAATGATGTTACTATAACAACACACGTATTTGGTGCCTTTAAAATGTAACTGTATTAGTTTTAATAATTTATATTGAATAACGATAGCTCATTTTTAACGATAGAGAAACTTTATTATTTATCATTTCCTAAAATTATTCATTATTAGATGAATATGCATTATACATATGGCGTATAAAGTAAGTGTATGGATAATTTAAAAAACTGTATTTTATTTTTTTTACACTTTCTACAGTTTTTGCAAACTCAGAAGCAAACACTGTTTATTTTGAGAGAAGTATAAAATGGATATATCGATTGAAATATAAACCATATAGTTATATATGGTATATGTATATATATTGAAGCTTTACCAAAGAATTGCGATTTTCTTTCCAAGAAGCAATTCGAGAGAATCTAGTATCCAATTCAGATTGTTTTCTATAGATAAGAAGACCATAAACATAGGAAATTCGATTAGGTTCTTATTTACGCTCTTAGAAACAATTCCATTGCAATTTTGATGCAGTAGATCACAAAAATAAACCTCAATAGATATACATCATATATCACACTACATTGTTGTTTTATTCATACGTTTGTTCTCGATTTGCATAAACCTTAGTAAGATAGATTAATCTACATTGTTGTAACATTTGTCTACCTGTTCTCAATTTAATTGGTGATTGGTGTAAACGTGGAATATTCATAGAACTGCACTCAGGTTATCGTCGATGTTAACGCCTATCTAAACCATCGAGCAACGCTCATACAAATAAACTAACATCACTCCAGTTCCAACTTTAGAGTTTGATAAGATTTCTGTAACTTTTATGGAATGAAGCTTCCGTCTTGCAACTTTAATCCAACCTTACGAATAAGACTTCAAATTCTCGTGTACATACAAAGTAGAGTTTAACTTAATTCATTTCAAAGAACTTATGGCTACCTTTTAAATTACTAAATTTTTAACGAAAGCATGTTTTTACAAACACATTATTCGTTTTATCAGCTGAGCAGTCTTATAACTTGAGATAGTGTCTATTTATGATATCTTATACATAATAAAATCTTTATACTATATTAAACCAAAGATACAAAATAAGGAATATAAAATCGTCTCACGTCTAACGTTATTTGTGTTTTGATTACTCGATAAAATTAAGGTGAAAAAAGTAACTTTTAGTGCATTTGAATACAAAATATTGTGAATTGGTGCACCGGAATCAAATTGAAATGTAGAGAATGTGATTTTCTTTATTTATTTTTGTATTTTGGCACTGCTGCCAAGTATCTTATGCGTAAAACGTAGTAACGGAGAGTTCGTTGTTCCCCGGGGCGTACGTGATGCCGACTGGTGCAGGATTTTGGGAATAAACAACACTATATGCTGGTGTTATATAAACGGTTAGCATAATTCAATATCCACACTCGATCAAAAGATTAATTATGTTACGTTTATGATTGTTGCGTTAGTTTCAAGTGGCGCTTTGTTAAAGAAAATAACAATTAATTCCATTGTGAAATGTTAGTGATCATCTCTAGAGTACTGACATTGTCTGTGCGATGCAGTGCAGGCATAGTTTTAGTATGGTTATAGCTTAACCCAATTCTAAAATTATTTAATTTATATACAACAAAAGAAAAATATCAGCAAATGACTTGTTATAGTAAAAATTTAATGATGTTTACTCTAATAATTATTTAAAACATCTTACTGAATGAGAGATAAAATATTTAACGCGAATAAATATTTTACTTACGTACAAAATTTAAGTTTCATTTAACGTTTAAGAATAAACTTAAACAGAGTGTCCGAATAAACGCAACCGGAAATAATGCCGTTCTATAAAGTTAGCCAGAACCGGAAACCCGCCCCGGGCCGCTGGAGCTTCTCTCACAGACCCCCTGTCAGAAATGTTCTGAAAACCAAACATTCTAGAACTTCCGCTTGACCTGACGACCTCAGCCGGCGAAGACAGCTCATGAAGGTCGTAAATAGGTCCAATTTAAATCAAAACTATGAAATTATTATCAGAAAATATACTTTAATTACTGTTTTCATTTAACTTTGCAAATCAATTTATATGTAACGTTAAAAAATATGCTTAGACCAACTAAAAATAAATTTATTTATAACAGTGAAAATGAAAATATTATGAAGTTTTTCTATGAATTTTCAGTAATGAATATTTTAACAGTCTGAGAAAAATTAATAGTTTTTTTTTTATTAAAAGAGATAAGTTATTTAATTAGACTTAGCTTGTTATAAAATAGTTATTAAATTTACTTATAACCATGTTTGACAGCTGAAGTTAATTACTGCGACTTAGCTTATATTGAATACACCAATAAAAATACCTAATAAAATCGGCTTAATAACTCTCCTGTGATAGAATGCCATTGAGGATATCGATTGCCGCGATCAATTTATGGAAATTAATATAGCTTTTCAGGTGATAGGCAATTAACTTCAGCAACATCCAGTCGAGAGCTATGAAACACGCGTGATGGGTATGCAAACTGCAAAATTAAGTCGGCCTTTGAAGACGCTCATGGGAAAATTAATAACAAGTGACTTTGAATATTTGAGCTTTAGAGTCTGATATTTAAATATGCATAGGTTGAGACTTTTTTTTGGGTAAAACAAACATTTCGATTTCATAAATAATTAAATTTCAACTAACAGATTGCATGATTTAAGATATTTTTGTCCTTATTTTTTTAACAAAGCTGTATTCGCAATATTTTTTAAATAATTTTATAGAAGCATAAAAACAGAAAGCTTCTTGGTTATTTTTAGGCTTTTATCATATCATAGTTAAGCTGCTATCTTTTCTATCAAAGTGAAGTTTAAGCGTTGAAGAAAATTATGGTTTGTGTGGTTCTACTTAGGAAGGATTATCAGTAATAGAAGTCTTGTTGGCGTCACGGATTTCAGAAACATTTCATGATTTATCACAATTTTTATTAATTTTTATAATTGTGTTTTTCAGCATGTTCTCTTGTTCTGCTTTACTATTTTATCAAATTAAAATATTACATATATATTAAATTATTTGAAATGTATTTACTAACAATAATTGTTGATTTAAGTAAACAATGTATGCATAAAGATATTGATATAATAAACTGTAATAATATGAAGACAAATTAAACAAATATTTAACAAGTATACTACAAACTCGCCGCACACCAAAAACTTTTTAATAAATAAAATGTATGGCCGCTTGTGTGGTGGGATTAGAAATAAATTGGAGATTTGACTTATGCCTAAAAGTTTAAATTAATTCTGTAAAGACTACCTTTTCGTTTTATCTTGACCTGTATTCCGCTTTGTTACTTTCCAAACTAGGACTTTCTAGTCTGGTGTTTGATTAGCTTTATAATTGAAAAGAAAAACAACACGAACAAAGAGTAATAAGTCAGTGAATATATTTTTTATCCAAGTTGTACAGCTTTGTTGATTATGTTCATCAAAGGCTTTGAAATGAATACTTGAAATGAATTGTATTTTTTGTACAATTTATTACTTTATTATAAGTTGCTTGCAAAGCTGATTTCTAATTACTATGATTTTAATTATCAACTCTCTTCAACTCGCTGTACATTATTTTTGTTTTATTTCTTTGCGTCAAAGAAGAAACATTAAACAGAGTCAAGAATATTTTTCTTACTTTAATTGCAATATTTTAATTTAAATAAAACCAAAGTTTCAGATACTGTAATGTAGTCTCTATGTTGATAAAATTGAAATTGCAGGTGTTATATAAATATGCATATTAAAATATACATATTAAGACTTTTTTTTTATATAACTCTCGTTTATATGTACTTATAAATAATATTTATATATTCATTGACTTATTTTATTTGAATTGTACTTTAAATTTTAGTTTTTCATCTATAATGTTGAATAAAAATATTTTTCAATAATTTTAAGTCCTTGTTATTACTACACTTCTTTAACGCCTCAGTGGTTCTTTAAGTCCACATTCGTGAAAAGGTACTTTAAAAAAAATAGATGTGAGATAATAATATCTGGAAGTCAGTAACTATTATAAATAATGAATATCACACCAAGAGAGAAATCTAAAGGCATATTCGACAGGTGTTCCGACAAGGTGAGACTTTATGTCGCGGGTTGCGGTCCCATGCCGCACCTATCTAAGTAAGACATGTTACCTAATGTCTAACCTAACCCAACCCCCTTCAGCTGCAGGCCCTGTCATACAAACTCGCACACCCCCGCTAATGCACTTAAACTGTTTAACAGGACGGAGAACATACAGGGTCTACCCACGAGCTACATGTGCCTATATACCAATAATTATTAGTTAACATTGTATTTTCTAGCAAATCATTTAAGCTAAAACAGTATTTGACAATCAATAAACGTTACAATATGTTTATATTTCTTTTAAGTAAAAGATAAACAGTCAAAGATCGAACGCACTGAAAACTAATTAGGAGATTAGCGGGCACCATAAAAGTTTATCTTTTGTCTTGCGTCGTGCGAAAAAAAATTAAATGTATTAGTTTTGTTCTTCAAACTAAAAAGTTGAATACAGATTTATACTCTTTAAAAAAAAAACACTAAGCATGATAAGACAAAGAATGCTTTTTTGATGCACTAGCAATATTGAAAATATACAAGTCAAATATTATTAAATAAACTGTTCTGACATGTATTACAAAGATACTAACATATTTACTAAAATTCCAAACAAGGAGTATTTCTCTTAAAATGTTGTCGGAATATTATAACAAAGTCATATTTTCTGTTACCCATTAAAAAATGATGTTAAAATATAACCAGAAATTATAATAACGTTTTAAACATTTCATATATTCTAATGGGTAAATACTGGGAATCAAAAAGGAAAGCATCTAGTTTGCTTCTAACATAATATTAAGGTAAAAAGCAATTTTCGGATTAATTTTCAAAAAGATATACAACGAAATCGTTTCTACAGGAAAATGGGCGTAGATTATCTTTTTACGGGATTGGCTCAAAATTTTAAACAAAATATTTCCTTCACAGTAGAAAATTTTGTTTTAATCCTTTTAAATTTCATAACCGGAAAAGAAGTATAACGCTTAATTATAAAGCAAAATGATAAAAGAATTTTAAGTGAATTTCGTTACACAAAAAACATGTTTATGCAAGTCGCGTCGCCCTTTAGGGAATTAAAATTTGTTAATTTTATTTCGTGTTGTGACAAAAAGCCATCTGTTGCCATCATGCTTAGGGCGTCCTGGCAGAAGGAACGTAAATCCAGAGGCTTCTGTAATGAAGATGTTGTTTTGCCACACTTCAGGAAGTGCAAGCGACTCCACGAGAATTCCGCATATTAAATTCACACCTTCGCAAATTTGTCCTAGAATTTTAGGCGTGGTTGGGTGAGCTGGGCGTCTTTAAATGAATATTACAACTACAGTGTTACCTGGATGGTGAATGAAAACATCAATAATGCAAACCCGCTCGGAATACGAAATAACCAACACAAGTCTCAAAATAAACACACATACAATGTGCTTTATATTTCATTATTTCCATCAATACCTTGTTTCCTCATTTCGTTAAATATTTCCGAACAATCAACCTGCCAGGCATACAATTTATTAGTTTTTGAAATATTTTCACATGAAAATTATTATCTTCATGTGAAACACATTTTAATATCAATAAAGTAAAAGTCGTTTAGCACAGGGAAGAATTGTATTTGTAAAATGTTAGATTAAATTAAAAATAATTCATATCATAATACAAATCCATATTCATACAAAATAAAAATTAAATGCATAAAACGGTGAGAAACGCGTTTTGTAAAAATGGACGATCAGATCTCTTCTATATGAAAGATAAAAAGAAGACTACGATATGAAAACACTTGATTAATTTTTGAAATTAAGTTCATACATTTTCTATCGTAGAATATTTTTTCTCATATTTTAGATTTAAAAAAAAGTTTTATGTTGTTGAAAATTGCAATTCACTTTTATTATTAGCAGTACATTTCTCACAAATCATATGAGTAGAAAATATCTAGAAGTAATAAGCGTATTTCTCCCTCATAGCTGACTAAAAGAAAGAAACGAAAACCATAGAAATTTCGCAGCTCTAATAGTATTATAAAATGAACTATTTTTGTCTGAAACCAAACAAATTGCAAAGGCAGAATGACGCGAGTTGTGATTTGTGCCTTGTTCAAAAATATTTTTTTACTTGTCACCACTTCTATTTTTATTACTGATTTCGATGCAAAAATATTTTCAGCCATGTTCTACTATATACATTTGAAGTACGACAAGCTCCAAGCCATCTGCCTTTCTGCGTATAGTAGGTGAAATCATTAAAATAATTGTAGGAAAATAAAGATCCTGACAATTCCTTCAGAGTCTTGGAATATCCTCTGACACTTGGAATATGTCACAAACAAAGTATTGCACTGAAATGCACAAGAATTACACGAAGTCATCTCCTTCAAATTTGTGAGACATCCCTAAAATAAAACCACCTTACATAATTTACATAAATAATTTAAGTATTCATAAATTTTACCGATTACTAGATATTATATGGTTTCTGATTATATGGTTTCTTTGATATTTTTTGTAATTTTTTTGTAAATTTGAATTTGATAAAAAAAATATTTTAGCTCAAAAGTTGTTATGATCTTCCTGAAAAACATAAATATATTTTCTACCCTAATAATATTAAACATGGATATAAGCAGCACTTCTAATGTCCTTTAATATCTCTTTGTAATTATTGTATGGATGGACTGAGATATATTGTGTTTTTTAAAACTATAATCAAATTATGACGAAGCTTTTACAATATAAAGTAGCAAACTGTATATTTCCTTCAGCCTAGGAAAAGGTTAGTAAGAACATAACTAATGAAACATTCAACGACATGGTAGCTATTAACCTGAAAAACGACGCGTTATTGCATCAGAGGGTGCAACACCAAAGCAACTATTTATCTACAAAGACATAAAACCAACAACAACGATATCATAAAGCCTGTAGCGCCAATATAAACTGTTATAACACTGGAAGTTCAGAGACAAAGCATTCACAATGAAACAATGTTTGGCAATGTTACAGGTAACCTCAAATGTAACCTTATTACCATAAATGTGTCATTTCGTACTTTAAAACTGAAGACATAAATAAAATACTATGACTTACCAATGAAAAAGACACAAACTCTACTTGTTATAACGCCACCAACGAATAATTAGAATTCACTTCAAAAGTATTTCACAAAACACAAGATGATACGTTGCTAAATCCATTTACAGTACATTATTATTATAATAGACAATAATAATAATGTGATTCATAGCCAAAGTAATGACAAACCATCCGTCTTTGTTTCTGTTCGTACAACAATACACTGACATTCTTTGTCGCAAACCGTACATTTTATTTCAGTCACGGATTTCGTTAACTAGTTTCGCAAGAAGCGGCGAGTGTCAAACTAAAGGCAGAGTGTCATGTCGTGAGTTGTATTAAATAGTAAAAAGTTTCTTTCTAGAATATATAAGACCAGCAATTCTAATTGCAAGATTTTAAAGAAACAAAAAAATATTTATTGATTGCATTCAGGACAATTTTTTATATAAATGATAGTGAAATAAGTATAATTTGACTGATTTATTTATGAAATATATTGTTATTTGTTAAGTATCATGCCTTATGCAAGCTTCTGTACATATTAACATGTGTTTCCCCTGAAGTTAGGTTGTAAGAAATAAAGAATTAGAAATTATCAACAGATAATTATATCAATTGAATATTATTATTCCATTGAATTTGTTTATTCAACATGCTTGCATATATGTAGTAATTGAAACACACAATTGTTCATAAAAATGTTTAATATCCATCAATCTGTTTAGTTATCATGAATGAACATTATTCATTTTTCCTCTTAATACTATTACTACCTGTGATCTGATTCTGCACAGTGACATCTAAACTTAAATTATAACCCTGCTCTATAATCTTTTATAGTACCCCTGCACTATAGCTTTTTTTATATTTAACGAAAACGATTTTTATTCATATATATCTGATAAATAAATTAAAACGTATTAATATAATAATATTTAAATAAACATTTCAATAATTTACTGTTGAATGTACTGATTCGATCAATGACGTATTAACTTGATTGAAAATTGTGATATTTATCGTTAATGTTTTGGTTGGAGAATTGATGGCTAATAATTCTGGTCGCATTTCATTAGGTCTAATAATGTCGGTAATTTCAGCGCCGCAGCTCATTTGGCGAGCAACGCCGAACAAACTGAGCTGGGGTGGCTGGCTTTGAGCGAGAAGCATTCCCGTCCGTGTTCAGGCTACTCGGGGCTCGAGCAGGGAATGTTGTCGGGTGTAAAGAAAAAAATACAGCATAGAGGGAGAGATTTCTAAATTAAAGTCTATTACTAATTAACATACTATAAGGTTTTATGAAAACCATTAGACGCTTGTAAAAATAGGATCCACGTGATGAGGGCTGATATTTTGTAGCTGATGAATTACTTAATTTTTAATTTGATGTATATTAATATTTTTTTATAGGTTTGGTACCTTGCTTGTTATGTACAAGGTTTGTCATCATAATTTGGAGAAACTTTCCAAACTAGTCGATCGAAATTGTGCTATATATGGGAGTGACTGAAGCTACACCCCCTGGTTTATCTTCTTTATGGTTCCGATGACACGCTTCAAAAAGCCATCCAGTGAATTCATCAACTGTGGGTGTCTCGCCACTGACTTCAGGTCATCCAGGCACAGGCCCTCCTGTCGGCATTGGCTCTCCAGTTGGTGTCTCTGAAGACCAAAGATGTAGCATGAACCCACAAGGTGGATCACTGTTTGTGGAGTAATATCATCACAAGGGTATGTGTCGTCGCTCGTCAAGTGGAACCTGAGGAGATAACTTCTCATCACTCCATGACCCGTTAGGAGCTGGGTTGATTCAAAGCTATACAGCGGCGTCCGTAACAGAATCAAAGAACATCTTTGTTACGTTCCCTTGCGGAGAGCTTGTGTTCGTTGTAATTTTCCTCTGGAGATTTTTTGTGAAACTCAGAGGAAAGTCGGAAAATACCTAATTCATTTTCTTTTTGGTGGCTTCTTTAGCCTTTTCGTTAGCTTTCTCGTTGCCAACAAGACCAACGTGAGCTCTCACCCAGCCTATCTCGATGTTAACATCACTTGCTTGAATTTTTTTTAGCTTTTTCTGGATGTTAACTATTAGAGGGTTGGTCGATTGTTTGGATATACTGTCTACCCCCGAGCAACAATCAGTGAGTATTTTCACTGACTGCCACCTGCCAGATGGTTTTAATAATATCCAGCGAAGAGCTTCATTAATAGCAACGAGCTCATTCTGAAATACGGAGCAGTAGTCGGCAAGTTTCATTGTTAGAACAATGAAACTTGCTAGCTAGAGCTTTTATTTTTATTTAAACGGTATACACAAAATTTTAGTCCATCAACTAAACTAATTGTATAACCCTCATCTAATTTTGTCAAAAAAATTATTGTTACCAGTATCCTGTTAGTTGTATTTAAGCATATGTTACTTTAAGTATATTATATATTACATTAACTTGATATTGAAATATAGAAAACGTTACCTGATTTGGTTTCATATGATTGAATATTAATAATATTAATATATAATTTCTTCAGAAGTTTAGAAATATCCTACAAAGATTTCTTTCAAAGTTAATATACACATTTAAAGCAATTTACACGTGCGTAAATTTCACGTATTTTTTGTACAATGTAATGACGAACGGTGATATATTTTTTTATAAAAAAGCAATCGGTTAAAAATACACGCTTTAAAGGTTTCTACCTTCCTGAATATTTAATCAAGCATTTGATTGCCGTTAGTACTGCCGAGCGAATTTTATTCAATTTTTTGCGTCGAAGAATCAGGAAATTTAGCTTGTAGGTGTATATCGGTGTGACTACCCACCGGGGCTTGCACACTGTAGGTGAGCACAAAAGGCGGTTTATTTTCAATCTGAGGAAACTCAGAAATAATTTTACAAGGTTTATTTTCTATTTTAAGACAAACAAATGAAATTCACCGAAAAAGTACTGGGGTACTTATAAATCAATCAGTAAAAATATGATTCTAAAAACGTACCTCCGGGCTATTTCAGACGCAGTACAGTAAAATAGCAGACATGAATTAATAACTCAGTTATTTTTATTTGGTATACTTATAAGTATTTTTATTTTCAATCATTTATAAATTAAAATCAGTGAGGTTAACATAATTCTGACATTCATATTAGAAGTATTTTTAAACAATTCAGATTTTTCGTTTATTAATTTATATAATCAGGTGACATATGTAGCTTGGAGATGGAATTTTAATAATTTTTGCATTGACCGTTACGGGGATGCTTGAAATGTGCTTGATAAAATTTTACGATGTCACCTCACTCGAGTTGGTTGGGTTAGGTTATAGAAAAAAGTGGATGCTTCGAGAAGATTAGTGACAGTGCTGAGAATATTCTCGGCGCAGATTCCAACCGTGAAAGACTGCTTATTAACAACTAAATATAAATACTTTCGAAAATATTACTTGTTATATAAGGAATTATTTCATAAATACACCACGGTGTAAAAACCAACATGAGCACATTAAACACAGAAGAATAAGTATAAAAAAATAATACAAGAAAGTTGTCTTTATACGCTTAGTATGTTTTTATATTTTTATAAATTTTTCAGAAATAAAAAAAATTAAATGTGAATCAAAGGCTGACAAAAGAATATCTCGGAAACATTAACTAATTTTTCCAATTTTGAGCTCACTGTAAAGCTACCAAGAGTCGAATATATTAATATGGTAGAAAATATTTAAATATAAGGTCGTATGTGATGTATAATGATTATAGGTGCAATATTTGCAAGTCGCAACATTTCAGTAAAGTACAAGTGCTATTTAAAATTCACAACAGATCCTTTACAATAAATCTCGCTGTCGGGTGCAGGTTGCCTCGCGTACACTTTCAAAGAGCATCATGAAGGATGGGAATCCGGACTGCTTACGTCATCACAGCGCCTGCACTGCACCAAGAAACGCACCCCCTTTGTATACAGGGTGTTCCAAACTAACGTTGTAAAAAATAATATATAATAATTTAATCTATCGGTTAAACATATTGATCTGAAACTGAAAAAGTTCATGTGTGGACCCTGACATGTTATTTTGATCCTAATCCTGAAATGATGAATCGACGATAATATTTGTAACGTGTTAAGAAATTTATATTCAGTTTTTACACAAAACCAAAACGTCAAAAGTATTATAAAAAGTAGATTTTTTAAAATACATTTTTTTATTTATTTAAAGAAATATCATAAGCTTTGTAACACCGTGTATATGATGCAGACGTTTCAAACACAACGAGAAAGCAGTTTTTACTGGCGTGAGTGACGCCCGGAGATGTATGCATTCGTTGTCAGCCCGTCTTATAAACAAGTTAGTGCTGCCGGGCCTTCGCAGAGTTTGGAGTTCTCTCGCTCCCAAACTGCACTGAAACTTAAATAGAACAATATAATTTAATATTTATATTAAAATCTTAAAAACCTAAGATTTATTTTGTCATTTGATTTACTTGTCATGAAGATTTACAGAATTTTCTATTCAATTAATTACCTCATAGCTACTGAAGAATAAATATAGTGAGGCTGTCTGTTTAATTATTCCAAATGTTAAGCCACTGTGTAAATGTTAATGTTACTTATTATTGTCTATAAACCATTTCACAATTGATTAATATTATAAGAAGGTCAACTTTGTTGAGTTAATCCGCTTTGAAATTTCATATAATTAAATAGTAAAATAACTCAAATGCCAAGAATGCCACATCAAAGTTAAAGCGTTTTAATTTCGTATGAACCCACAAAAACTAAATTAAAAACCGTTCCTCTGAATTATTTATACCATTATAATAAATTTTAGTTATACGTGCAACGATTTACCGAGATATTCTATTTGTCTAAGACGAAGATTTTATATAAACACATACCTAAAGATCGGATGAAAGCAGGGGGCAAGATTTAGTTATGTTGCCCAAACATGGGGTAGTATTTCCTAAATAAGGCCTGACTTTTCACTTACACTTAGAGCTAGGTTGATTTTTTGGGCCATTATGGTCAAATGCCAATCAAAAATGCTTTAACGACACATTTCAATCCATCTTTAAGCTTTGTCAAGATATCGGATGACTATGGTAAAGACACAATCGTAAAAAAATGATTTCTAGGTATTGTATGACTGAGATAACCGCTAAGCAGAAATAAGTTTTCAATGCTTACATTAAAAATTTTTTTTAGTTAATATTATACAGCTAAATAATTGCAGTCACATGAACTGTATATATAATATTTAAACAAGTAGTGATGTTTTTGATTGCTTTACAAATCTCCATATTCGTATAAAAAATACTTTTTTACGTATCTAGAAGATTTTACATGCCTATTTAGTTGGAGTGGTGAAATTTTTGGATGGCTTAAATTCAACACATACATTTGATGTATCTTCGCACGACCTATATAACTAGGGTTGAGGTCTTGAATGAGTTTATAAATAGATTAGAGAGGTATTTCCCAATGGATTTCAACAACTTTAACATGCGGACTTTGGCGAACGCTTCATAAGTAAAATTTAGATCTGAGAGATCCATAATAATAGTTTGATAGGTGGATATTACCAAAAAATATATTAAAAAAAAAAATTGTAACTACGCATCATCAGAACATGTGTTTATTTTATAGTGCAAGAAATGCTGATATCAATTTCTATAAAAATCTTGATGCTATTTTTACCGCGTATATATTTTCATGGGATTAAGAGATATTTTAAGTTTTGTATTTTGAATTTAATAAAACGGGTTTTTTTTTTTTTTAATTTTTTTTAAATTATTCACTGATTTAAAAAAGAAACGCTTAGAATTCACCTCCTCATAAATTTTTTTTTATATTTTATTTTTATAAGCATTTAAAGTCAAGCCGTGCTATATTTTTGTTTTCTGACTCTGATTTGTGTTACAAACAGTGTTTCAAATTTAACTTTTGAGAAGGCATGTCGGGTGTGACTGCACCCTTAGATTCAAACTTCATCAAGCATCCTTATATCCAAATTTATACTAGCTTCAACAACTCGGCATCTTCAGGATGAACTTGTAGGCAAATATCACCACTAATTAACCCTTTCGCAAGGCTGATAATTGAGTGGCGCCGCTGCGAGAGTTGAGATGTGGTCACACACACGAACAAAGTCTTAAATACTAGTTTACACTATCTAACTACTAATGATTCTACGAATAATTTGCCGAATTTAATTTAGAAACATAAAGCTAGAATTAAAAACAATCCTAAGAGACGGGAACCTTTATATGACTCAATTAATATTACATCCTTGACATAAAATTAATAAGGGAAGAAAGGTATCACATTTTTTCTTATCTATTATTAATTCAATCATGTGCCAACAAACTTTTCGATTATCAACCACAAAATACTCACGAAGAAAGAAACTTTTTTTTAAAAGAAGGAAAAGGAAAAAGAGAAAAAATCTAGTCTTGTATACGTTTATCAAAAATAAAAAAAACCGTCCTCGATATAAACATAAGGCAGAGACTTAAGAATTTGAACTCATACAAAAATTAAAAGCTAAAGTCCACCTTAAATTATCAAATTTAATGACGAAGAGATATAATCAAGACTCAGGCGTATTTGTATAGGAAGTGTAATATGTTTAAACCTGAAACTAGAACTTTAAATTGTATGAAAGGACATACAATGTCTTGGCTCCTAACGCTCCACAGTGGTATCGGCTTGTCTCCATCGTTAGTGTAACTCGTCCTAATTTTGAACTCCAAACAAACTTGTATGGTGAGCTTTGATGATTGGCCTTGTTTGAGTCGATCACACCTTAAAGGCTTTGCGAAACGCACGTCTCTTTGGGAGAGTCACGTACATTCGCCCAAAATTAATAGCATTTGAATTTCATCATTAAAACTTTGCACGTTATAAACGAATGGTATCCGATATCACACACGAGTGTTAAGATTCTCAGATATTCAGCACACAGCGTTAAAAATCTTTCAAACGTTTTCATAAAACTCGGTAGTGTGTATGTAATAAGATCTTTTAGCTTAAGTAAATATTAAATATCATATACTTTAGAAACACAAAGAAGTATCTATAACTTACAAAATATTTAAATGTGTTTTTCAAGACACTTTTCTACACATTAAAAACCTGAATTAATAAAAGGAATAAATTAGGGTAGTGTCGATTTCGCACAGTGACAAGTCTTAAGCACATTTAGTAAAAGCACTTGACCAAACCAGTCATTTCAATAATAATAGTATTTCCGTACCTTACGCTATTTTAAAAGTTATTAAATTAAAAAAAAGATGTAATCATATCATACATTTTTATACAACGCCAAAATTTCATATTTTAGTCTTTGTAAGTCTAAATTCTTAAATATTTTCCATACCTTTGATAGCATTTAAGTCTATAAAAAAACAGGTATATGGCATACTTTCATATTTTACCAAGAGTAGGTTATTGAAATTCTCAATTCCTTTATCATCTCTATTATAATTTAAGTTCTATAGAATTTTTCTTTTGTGTCTTATCTCATCCCTTACATGTGCGCTTGCTGTTTACCAGACTTACATTTGCCATGAATTTCCTTTTGTATACAATAAGGTTTTTTTTTTATAAATTTTTTATTATTTTATTTTTTAATATCTCCCAGAGACATTTAATTCTGCCTACCTGCTGTCATATTTCATCCCCAATATTTCCTATGCCAACTTCGTTAGATTGTATCCTCCACAATCCTCAATTAATTTAAGCGTGTTTACATAATAACTAATATTTTTAATTAATGTTTTTAAAGATGATTGATTTTTTATTTATTCTAAAAAGTTCATAGTAACATTCGACAGTTTTTATTTAAAATGTATATTTCTTGTTTTTTTTATATAAAACGAACAACGGTGGGTAAAACGTGTTTTGCTTTAAGTTACAATACTTGGTTAAATGATATAAATATTAAATTCCCAAAGCTTTGTTTTTGTAAAACCATTTAGATTGTATCCCCCGGGAACGACGAGCGCGCCTGATTCATACAACGTGTATTCAATTTTCTCTTTGATCTGTTTATCCTGCCTGCGGTGAGACTAGTCTTACTGTAAGCCGATCTATGAATATTGAAACTTTAAAGTTCAAGCTTAGATTATACACAAATGCATCGTAGTTGTATGTGATGCATTGTAAAATAAAGTCCGTATTATCTGTTTATATCTCTGTTATATATCTGTGTATCTCATTAAAAAGGGAAAATATTAGTTTTTATTATCTATTATAAGAAGTTTAATAATGTTTTTTTTCACACGGAAAAATAAGACCAAAAATAATACTAAGCGTACTTCACAGATGTTTTTTTTTTTGGGTTAAATCAATGCTGTTTATGTAATCAATAAATATTTTTTATTCATAGTCAGTATTTTGTTTTGTAACACCAGCTAGTTTTGAAAATGTACCTGCAAGCATGTGTATTTGTATATGTACATCTAAGATATATACAATGTTTCTTAGTACAGTGATGCAGGGGATTAAAACATGTATGCTACACTAGTGTTAGCCTTTTATTAAATCTGAAGGAGGTTACAATGGTAGTTCAACATTAAACTGCCTTAATATGAGAAGGAATCTCAACACTATATAAAAAATTCTAAGCACTGCACTGCAGTATCGTGGAAAACTACAGAATAATATGCTTTTGCTACAACACACGCTATCAGCTGTTATATTGTACCCTAATCTGATAATGTATATTTGATTAGTTTATAATTATAGTTCTCGAACATTTTATAACACAAATATATACCAGTATAACTAATCTGAAAAATATAATGCAGAATAAATTCTCGGCTTAACTTCTGTGATGTTGAATATAAAAGACTGAATAATTCGCTGGCTCATATAAAAAGCCCTAAATGCTGAAAATTCTAAAAGTAGAAACACGTTTTAGTGAGCACAACGATGCGCAAGAAAATAATTTGGTAAATGCAAACAACGTAATTAGTTCCGTTTGACAGCGTTGGAAAATTAATATTACAGACATGTATGCAAACTTCAGGTAACATTAAAGTGAAACTTAATAGTATAGTAATAGTCCTTGTATATACATTTTGTTGATGTACCAATCTAAAATATGAATAAAACACAAACATTTATCGAATTGCAGAGAGTCGACTCAAATGTTTTCTAATTAGATCGATTTACTAGGGCAGTCAGTATATTAGTCTTGTTAGAGTAATTATATGTTATTAAAATTAATATCATTAAATTTTTAGTATAAAAATTATGGATCTCATATTGACAGAAAAAATAATTTACATATTATTTTAAAAATTTTGCATTTTAATTATTATTCGTCTAGGTTTAGGTTAACATTAAAATTACAGTTAATGCAAAAATTATAATTTTAGTGTCATATTTTGATTTTGAATAAGAATTGAATGATTTTAAAACTTTGACCGTGTGTACTTTTTAAATAAGACCGATAATAAAGACTTAAATAAGACCGTGTGTTCTTCTAATCAATAATAAGTTTATTGATCTTGTTGTATTTATTAATAAAAAAGAGATAAACATAACAGTAAAGCTTTTGTCAGGATTTTGGAAAGTTTTTAGATGTTATATCATATCGTTTCAGATTTTTAGGTTTCATCATAACTCCAGTACATGAAAATATGATTTTAACCTGTAGAAATGAAAACATACGAGAAAATTGTGATATGTTTATATATCATTTTATATTTTTTAATATGTTAGTACGGGCGTTAAATTTTACTCACAGATCATTATTTTACTTGCGTGTAATTTGCGTATAATTAAATAAAAATATAAACTATTTGAGAAGGAAGTTTTGAGTCTTGAATTTAACTGCTAGTTATATGTTTCACGGTATTCGTCATTTCGCGAACAAGTAACATGCTGTTAAACATAGTAACGTGGCAGGTATCAATTTTAAAATTTTAACAGCAGGAAGACAGATTGCCTAATGGTATTGCTTTATAATAATGACGCCATTTTCTTGTATATTAAACAATGGCCATGCATCACGTCCCGGGCACCCTTCATATCCGTGCAAGTCATTTCATCCGACCATTTATCAAAGGGTTGTTAGCGAAGCTACGTTATTATCCAAGTACAGCAAAAGTGATGAATGAATTCAATTGAGTACTTCAAGGCGTGGAAAAGAGAAACGTGAAACCTGAGTTGTTAAGATTAATAATTTATCAATAAAACCATACAAGAATCAGCAGCGGTTTGAAATTAAATTTTAAAATTGTGATATTTAACTTACGTTAAAAAACAACCTCTAAAGCTTTAAGATAAATTAAATTTAAGAAAATTGAGAATATCAATTTTATTAATACTTTCACAATATTTAATACCATTTAGTTTTCGATTGGCTCATATAATATTCAGTATGATGCTTGAATATCATTTTTAAATTGAAAAATAAGTACTAGGCTCAAAATTAGTTTAATTGTAAATGGCTATCAAAATAGTTTAATAGATCTACGTATTCTAATTCTACTAAAAAACTTAAATATCAATTAAATTTGAATATATTTACGTCTGCTAAATAAAATAATAAAACTTGCAGATATAAATAAAATGACAAACAATTACTTGGAATTAAAGATTATGTATTTAACAATGTAATAGCTTTATTACAACAATGCGGAGATTAAAATCGTCTCGTTGCCGAGTAAGTTTTAAACAAACTGCCAAAACCGGCGTCTTTTATTAACAAATAACTATTTATTTTAAAACTATGCAGCTTATATTATATAAAAAATTTACATTGAAAGTTTTAAAACATAAATAAAATAAATGTATTTAACAGGTTTTTATGATTGTATGACATTCGGAGTCATTTGTGTTGTGGACACCACCACAACCCTACTTTAAATTAGAAGAAGCAAAGCAAATAAAAGTATTACCATATGTTTATCTACAGTATATCTACTTTTTAGTCACTCGTATTTTAAATCTACGAATGGTACCATTTCGATCGATCGGTATTTTTATTAAACGAAATTCTAATTGATAATGGAGCAACAAAATGTATAAACGTTTTTCATTAAACAATTTTTCGATCAAGTACACGAAGGCACGTCGGAGAAGATCTCGGCTCGGCTGGTTGAAAGCTGGAACGTCTCGGGAGAGCGGATTGTTCTACCAATCGATCCTCATGTTTATGTAAGCGCTCGTTTGTACGACTCCAAAGCCTTTATTCAGTGGAACTTGCAGGGGCTTTGTGGCGAAAAACAACGTTTACGTGTATAATATCGCACCTTTTGTTAAGATTATTCGTGTAGTTTGTTAGAGAATTTGTCTCAGGCTTCGATAAACACCGTTTGTTTAATAGATTTTCATGGATTAAAGCAGCTTTGCGTGGAAGCTTACTAAAACCTAATCCACGAGTGACTTTTTGACGAAAAGATAAGCTTTAAACCAGACTAAAAAAAATTACAATAACATCGTTTGTGAGAGGGTTATAGTTTCAATTTTTGTTTTAAACCTCTTTACCACTCTTGTGAAATTATCAGATTTCTATAAGCCTTTATTAAAAACTTATAAAATTAACATGAAACGTGATAGGATAAGTTGAGTAATTTTGAACAAATAATACGGATTTTCAAAATGTATATTATTAATTTAGGTGAGTTAAAACTATTTTATTAAAAAAAAAAACATTTAAATAATAAATTATTTGTATCTGAAAACACTTGACTTTATAACAATAAATTAAGTTGTATTGTTATGTAAATACGCTCTAACATAAGTTATATTTCAATTATTTTATAAATTGACTTTAGAGAGAAGGATAATACTAATATACAAAAAAAATGTAAATCAAAATTCACAGTGAATTTTGGTAATTAAAATGACACTTGGAGCTAAACGACACGAATGCTTAAGCGAAATCGCAAATGCAATAAAAGCTTCGAGTACTGGATTCGCACTTTGTTCGCTTTTAGAAAAAAACACAGCTTAGCTTTATGGGCAGCGCTGATTGCTGAATCCGTGATTTCAATTTGCATTTGCTTCCGTTCGTTTAAAAAATGGGATATCCGCCGGCAGCTGCGACCTGCGCCGGGGCACCCCCTCCCCCCCCCACACAACCCCTGCTCGGAGGGAGGGGGGAGGCTTCACCGGAGACAAGCCCCGCCGCAAATATGTATGACGCAAGTATGGTTTGTGAGGCTTTACTGAAAATCTAAGTCTGGAACTGTAAACGTAAGAACACAAGCGAAATGCTTCACTTCTGTAACATACATAAAATAAACATTAGGTTTTATAGGTTCATCTGTTTTCCTGCCTCAATTTATTTTAAAATCAATTATTACCACTGTAAAAATTTGTATAAAAATTATTTTTTATACAAACTTGTACAGTTTTGTAATATAAAAAAAACAGTTCGAATCATCCCACTCATACATTTATTATAAGCCCAGCGCTTGAAATATTTTGCTGCTAATCAGCGACAAGCAAACGCTATCAACTTTTATCTAGAAAATTACAAAAGTAATAATTAAACAGATTTCACTTTTATAATAACAGAAAAGAGCACTCAAACTTTTAACAGCTACTTAGATTCATAAAATAATTAAAAAAAAAAGTATTCTATTTTCTTAATATTAATAGACGGCGGTGTGGATATTAATCCTCACCGCCGTCGATGCATCAACTCCGCAACGAAACTATTTATCTCAAACTGATTGTGTTTGTTCAAATGTTAGGAGTAAATATTAAAAAGCGGAAAGCTCCAGAGCTTCCTCGTCCAGTCTCCATCTGGCTGAGACGCCGTTGGCACATTGAAAAAGGACGCCAAAGCTGTGCAAGCGGCCGCGCAACAGGCTCTGTTGACGTTGCAGCGGCGCTGTAACTCTATGAAAGTGTTGTTTGTGTTCACTTTGAACGGAGAAATTGAATATCAACTGGTTTGTCTAGTAGACCGGGATCTGCCAGATATCTCACTTAAACTGTGATTCAAGGCACGGGGTGGAAGCTATTTTAAGTGCACTAACTGCAGCGACGTTACTTGATTTAACTATGCGGTTGTTACAAATGCTTTTGAATTTTTACATAAATGCTTAGATTTAATCACCCATAGCAAAATTAAATTATTAAAATAACAAAATTCGCTTCGCTTTCGATTTCCGAGTCAGCTCTGTACTGACAAAAAATTGGTGTATTTTTACCTGCAGCTTTTGTCTTGTCTTAATAATGTTGAAAATTTGATTAGGTGATGACATTAAAAACAAAACATTTTTTTTTAATTTTAAAACTTATTCTTTACCATAGGTTTATGTGTAGTTCCAATTAAATAAAGGACACCTAAATGCTTAAGGTTCTAAATGACTAAACTTTAATCGGGAAAACACATATTTATCACATTAAAAGTAAATTTATATGAAATAAAAGAAGTTTAAGTAGAAGAAATAATGTATTTAATTTTTGGAATTTAAATTGTTTCAATTGGTGCAGTAAATTTTTCGCAAAATATTTTCTAAAATTATCAAAAAACTCGAAAATAGACCCATCTCCCTTAAATATTATATTGAAATAACTACTCTTCAAATTATTATTGAGTTTTATTAATTGTTTGACGTTTGAGCTTATTATAATAATGTTCATAGTACAGAGACATTGCACGTATAGCATAATTGCAACCCTTGAAACTAAAATAAAAACAAAACAATAAAGTTTAAAAAAAAATTATATGAAAGGGTAAGGCTAACTCGTCATCATCGAGCAAAAATTGCGGATCGATCGTGAATGTTGTTGACACTTCATCTCTACACCACACACAATATTTTTTTAGAGTGCACAGAGTGTGAGTTTCCAATTAAAATTCAATCGCAAGTTTCAATGAAGTAAAGAAAAAATTTACATGATAATAGAAAAGTTGATAAATCTCTTTCTAAAGCTTCAAACAAAGGCTGGAGGTATAAAATGAAAACTAAGCACGAGGTTCGATGGCGCAATCTTATTGAAAAACTTGAATGTTTGCTTAAGCCTTCGCCAGACAAACACGAAGACTTGTCTACGCCTCCTAGTAATAAATTCGCGACTGTTTAAACATGCAATAGGGCACGATGGAGACTTTAATTGCGCACAAGAAACGTAGAGATTTCTAATATTCAATGTTTTTGTTTTTGATAAATATTATTTGTGTTGCGTCAACTTCATTATTTAAAATTAACAATAAAAAAAAATTCGCAAACTTTTTTTAAACTATCTTACAATCCATATTTTCAGATTCCAATTTCTAGCTCGGTAGGTACTTTTTGATACTAAAAAAAACATTTTTTTGTGTTTGTATCATTGTATGTATAAACAAAACTTTTGAAAATAAAGCTGACTATACATGTTGCAGTACAATCGACTCTCGGGAGGTAATATGTCAATGGTGTGTATTTTGTCAAAAATTTCATGTTATTGGATATCGATAGCCGATTGTGATGCAATATGTGTAGACCACATTAGTTGCTACAAAATTATTAACCTTTTTGCAAACAAAAAACCTTGCTATATATACACTATTATTACGATGTGATGTTTTGGTTAACGCAGTTGCTTAACGCAATGGGATAACAGGCTCGAGCCCAAATAAACAATTATCCATAATTTATACTATAATATTAAAATATTTTTTTTAATGGTAGAGGCTTCTTGTGACGAACGAATTTCAAAAAAAAACAATCCAGATCTAGCTGTAAGTGTTATCATTTTTTAGCTGGTATCTAAAAATATTTTATCTGAGTTTGAATATCTTCCGCTAATTAATTTCGCATTCAAAATAGTGTCACAACCTTTAACAAAATATTCGCTTGGTAATGGCTCTGCGATGTAAAAATTTGCTCCCGCAGCGAATATATAAATTTTCTAGCGATTTTCTTCACGTCGCTTTAAGGCACGCTTTACTCGGAGGTAAAATACCATAAATAAGTAATTCATTTATAACACAACTCAATTTCTGAGGTTTTTATGAAATCGCTTTCGGTGCCTGTAGAATTAAGGGACGGTTATGATTGATGAAACTAATAGAATAAAGTATGCCGCCTACACAGATATTGAAGCGGGTGGCTCGGTTGCTTAATCTGGTACTTTGAACTTTTGTCTTTATTGTACAAACTAACGAAGTGATATTGCAGTTTTCATTTTACCAGCGCAGTGACTGGAAAGGTTATTAAGAAACAATTTTCCATCTTAAATTTAATTAATAGTGTTCTCGATTGTATTTTGCTTAGAAAGTGTGTGTTATTTTATAGTTTTAGGTTTAATTTACTACGTTTTGCTTTCATCGTTCGATTGTAAAAACATACACTATCACCATTAATTTATTTTTAATATAAAATTCCTCATTGCTATATAATTGAATCAAACTTTTTCTAAATATAATACATACTTATTTTCTAAATGTAATAAAACTATGTATTATAAACTCTACTTTAGTAATGTAATAAAATTGCCATTTAAATTTAATCCCAACAAAGATATTGCTTTAGAGGACGATGGAGTAGCATGAGTATAAAAAACGGTTCATATTGCGAGTTGCAGATAAGGGAGGGTGAGGCAATACTGGTAATATGATACTCTCATCCAATTACCGGACCAGTAACCTGGAAAATGAGCCTCTCCCGGGAGTCCTGATGGAGTACCAGACCGGGTGGGAGTTTTCGGGGTGTTGCAGGCTGGTGGGGTGCCATGAGGCTTAAGTGACCCTGCATAAACATGGGTGCCGGCAACCCCAAAGTATATTACAAGCAGACGCTATATTACCTGTCTGGAAGGTACTTACACGGGACAGGTAAGTAGAACACAGATACACGTTATATGGTTCAGTCAGCTGTGTTTTATACTGCCAGTTTAAAAATTTACAACACATCATATTATACATTACATAGATTCGTTTAAATGTAATTTTTTTACTAAATATACATTAAGTCTTAATAGTTATAGCGTTTGACGAAAAATAGATATTCTTAGCATCAAAAATATTTAAATTATTAGATTATCCCTCTAGTTAGTAATTTTTTTACTTTATTCAAAATCTACTTCAAGAATGTTTCGTCGATTTGGTGAAAGTTTCGATAAAAATTATACAAACGAATGAAAAAAAATGAGTGAACCAACATTAATTCCTTTACGAAAAAAAACTAAAATAATATTTTGAGTATGAAAATTAAGCTTATGTGAATATTAAAATACTCTTTTTAAATATTTTATTTCTTAATTTTGGGGTGTTTTTAATTAATTATAACCTAGAAGTATAAGGTTTGAGAGGAGCTAAAATGTCTGGCTGTGGGTAAAATATACATACAGTATATTAGGAGGAATAGACCCGACCAGCACTTACCGAAATTGCAAACGAGCTGTCCGTTTGCCGACGCCCAAGCCATTGAAAGCTCCTTGCCTCTTATTTATTCGAATCAACGTGTCCGAGAATTATTTTTCTATTACACATGAAGAAAAATATATTGAATTTCCTTGTCAAGTTCCTCTCTTAAGTCTCAATCGATTTATTCCGTGGTTGTAATAATTATTTTTAAGCGCTACTAAAACAATTTGATAAGTCTATTTGCGTGTATTAATTACTCGGCCCACAGTAAACTTAATTACTTATGGAAGATGCTACATTGGATTAAAGGTCATTAAGGTGAACTTTGCGTTACGGTTACTTGTTATATTTAGAGTCAGCTTATTTTATTGTTATACTTGTCTATTTATATAGAAAATATCAAAGTAATGCGCACACAATACAATATCTTAAATATCAACAAATTGTTAAATAATTACTTTAAATCTAGTCAAACTTAAACAATCACTCAATAGAAACAAAAACAAATATTTATTTGGATATTTTTATATACAAACGGTCAAAATATTAATTGAAAATTATTATTGTTATTATTTAATGGTAATAATGACACTTACGCACAATTCATTTCAATGTGAAGGTTTTCTCAAAACACTACCATAAAATGTTTTGGCTTTATTTACTAAAATATTTCGCTCTCATGAATAATTAGCTTCTTACTTTCATGAAAATTTATAATTAAAAATGTTTGGATAATAAAGTAACAACTTGCGTTTATTTTACATAAACAAGAGCTTTCGTGGGTTTTGTGATATTTCCAAAGTACAGAGGTCACCGCGCAAGCAAGCACGTTGGGAACGTAATGCTAACATAACTTCAGACTGACTGATCCGGCATACGTATCCTCAATTGCTTCCCAGAGATAAATCCAAGAATACAAAATAAACGAAGGAAAATATACCGAACATATTCGGTTGATAGAACTTTCCAGAATTTCGTCGTTTTTCTGCTGTGGGGACGCTGTTGATATAAGGAGATGTAGTGAAGTCGTGCAGAAATGTCAACAATACGAATTGGTTAGCTTATAAATATTTTCAAAAGATATAATAAATTCTAGTTTGTTGTTACTTCATTGAAATATGGGTTTGTTTTGTATCAACATCAAAGAAATACTTGTACAAGTTACTAAAATTATTTTTCAAAATAATAAATTTGGCAAGAATTAAATTTAATGAATTCTAAGATGAAATTATGTAATACTAATTTCAAGCACGTGAATGTTGGCAAATGTCCGAATATTTTACTAAGCTGTTCAATTAATAAAAGCATAAACGAGAGAGGATTAACTTAATCTGCTAGCCTATTTATCCTTTTTGATATGCTTCCACAAATTAAAAGCACTAAGTCCCGGGGTTCCAAGGTCCCAACCCTTCGATAAATGTTCAAGGGTTTTGCAACGTCAAGTAATTAGAGATAATTAAACTACGATGAACAAGTTATACAAAAACATTAGGTATTCATCGATTTGTATATACAAAGCCTAAAGAACTGCTTTTGATTATTTGTTACTTCGATATGACCTATTTTATCATGCTGGAAAGTATTGGATATATTGGGGCTTGAACCCAACAAGAGAACACAAATACTAGTAAGATTTATTTGTTCAAGGATATCAAATTATATACGCTGAAATAGATCTTATTGAGGTAGTTTTATTGGTTTTAACAAAGCAAAATGTTTACCATATTCGATATGGTTGCTTAAATATTAATAGGCCACTAATATATATTTCCAATACTACCGTAAAGGTAATACCAATCCATGTTAATTTTACGCTGTTTCTACTTCTTTCGGTTTTCAACAGCACACATCAGCTTATTGCTACTGATTTCACAATTTAATCAAACCACTTATATTAGCTCTTTTGGCGCTTCTTTAAAAGAGATATCAATATCTAATCAAATATTAAATTTTAGTCATAAACTTTTATATATTTAAGGTTTCAAACAATAAAATGAAGCAGATAGTATTTTTTTTAATAAATATACCAAAACATACAATCTTTTAAATTAAATTACTGAAAACGCATTGCTGAAAACAACCCATAAGGTGTATTGTATTTATGTGTACTTTTTATGATCAATACAAATTATATAAAAGTAAAAGTTCATGTTTTTTATCAAGGAACCTCGTTGTATAAAAGAAGACGGTATATATTATTAGCCCAGAGCGCTTCAAATATGATAAGAGGATATTAAAGAAAATTATCATAAAAATCTACCAGTAATGAAACATTCTATTGAAATTAGCGATGCATAAATCAATCGCTCTCGAAGAAAAGAAAAGAAGTATCTAAAGCAGTGGACCCCAACCCTATGCCCGCGGGCACCATGGCGCCCGCCGACCGTTTTACATGTGCCAGCCGCTGTGCGACCACGATTAAAAAATATTTAAGTTAACAATAGAATGCTATGAAAAAAAAAAATATAATAATTGAACAGAGAAATAAAAGCGAAAATAATTTTATCGTTAAAATTTTCAAAATAATAATTCTTTTCAGCAAATTAGATATAAGCCTGTTGAAATAACATCTTATGGGTGTAGGTTGGTTTGTCTTCATCTCTGTAATAACGCCCTCTAAAAATGCGTTTGTTCAGATACTTGGTGAAAAAGTTTCTGAGTTAATATATATCTGATATTTTTGCGAGGATAAAAGTGAGGTGAAAGCGATGTGAAAGTGCCTCTGATATTTTTTCGTGAGTAAAAGTGAAATGAAAGCGATGTGAAAGTGCCTCTGATGCTTTCGAGCAGGAAAATCATCGTACTTTCCTAATTTCAAAGCAATGGTCATTGAAATCAATTCCAACGATCACATTTACTTTGATATTTATCTTTTCTTATAATGAATTTTGGTAATTGGGTCGAATTTGGGCAATTCTGATTGGTCAATTTTTTTAAAAATCAGATTATAAAAACATTAAAATTTAAATTAAATATTGTTGGGGCATTAAAATCTTAATAAAATTAGCCCGGACCCTAACTGATATTTTTCGTATTCTAACCTGTTGTTTGCAATGTTTAGTTATAGATGTACTTTTTAAAGTTGCTATTAAAAATAATTATTCGTTGCATATTTGCTCCAACTCTACCCAATCACCAGAATTTTTATGCTATTATTTACTACTTATTATTAATTTTACATAAAAATATAAACAATAATTTATATATTTTTTAATTATATTTTTGGAATTAAATATTTTTGTGCATTACATATATGTATTATTGACTATGTCCAACTATAAATATACCTTAAAAAAATAAATGGTGCCCGCCGCCCTACCGGCATTCTAGAATGTGCTCTTGGGTGCAAAAAGGTTGGGGACCTCTGATCTATAGGATGCCAATGTCGGTGTCTCCTGTAGGATTGCCGTCTGAGTTTTTCTTCGGGTAAATATCCCGAGGTTCTTTGTAGTCCTCTACGGCTGGTCGAGTTTTTCATTACTCGGGTCACGTCTGTTTAGATATTTCAGAAGTACTTGAGTCTAATTTCTTCTGTTGGAAGCCATTTTATTAATTTTGTATTTTATTGCAATGATCACATCTTTTTGCGGTTTATATCAAATATATCTTTAAATTTTGTAATTTTCAACAAATGAAAATAATTTAAGGTTCCATTTGAGTATAATCTCATAATTTTATATAATGGCTAAAGAATTTGTATGGTATTTCAACGTTAATATAATTTTCTAAAGGAATCTAAAATAAGATAATGGCATTGAGTCTAATAATATTATTTAGTCGTTTTATAAAATAAAATATTTTTCTTGTAAACCCTTCAGCAATGCTTAAAAACGAAAAACACATTATATATTTCTAAAAATTTATAGAAATAAAAATACAGGACAAATATAAAAGAGCGGTAAACGTGTTTTAAGCAATATTTCGTATTTATTAATAATATTGTTAATGCGAAAAGTAAGAAGAAAGCACAAGTATATTATTATTAAAATTCATCTTTAACGATTCAAATAGCCGAATTAAATCTAGTTAAAATATTTAAATACATAAATATGCTGGGTATCATAGAAATTATCTTAATAATAATTTTACCATCGTTTAAAAAATCACAACTAAATACATTTATATCAATCATTATCCGATCTCAAAAACTAATTCTTTTTTTGCTTTTGGTACCAATAAAAACGTTTCCTAAAATCGCTGCTTATTAATGCGGTGCGCCTCCACCTCCTTCTTCTCGTTATCACAGGACGAGCCACCCCTGCCAGGGTCACGTGCACCCCCGCGTCAGGGTGACATCCGCTCACCCCCGGAGGAATTTCCTCTTTCAATTTCCCGAAGGATACGCAATCATGGCGATTGAGAAACGCTCATGTGCAGCGTATAATGGTGACATTTGACATAAATTGGAAAGAATTTTATTATAAAAATAATATTCACATAACATGTGAAGTATACAGCGTGATATATACTACGTATCGTTAATAATGAAATTTACCAAATTAAAGACATATTTTTGAGTAAAATACTTGAGTGATTTTCAACATGTGACCGGTTTCGCCAACCTTTACGTTGGCATTATCAAACAGAGTGAGATTTCATATAATAATAAGCAATTAGGTAAACAATTGTTTGAGGGAGAGGTTGTTGGAAAGAGAGAGAGTGATTGTCAGGTGGTAAGGGCTAATGTGATTTTAATGTACCTGACAAGTGGAGGATTCTATATAATTGCAAATTTTTGTGAACAAATGTTTTTATATTAATGGGGTAATTATCTAAAGTAGTGGCTTTGAAGTGTAGCAGTAGTTATCCTGTGTTGGGGTTTGTCCTGTAGTGTGTTTATCTGTAAATAATAAGTTTACCTAATTGCTTATTAATATTATATTAAATCTCACTCTGTTTGATGCCAACGTGAAAGGTTGGCGAAACCGGTCACAAATAAAAACGAACATGTGGAAAATCACTCAAGTATTTTACTCAAAAATATTAAAATGGAATTCCACCAAGTACTCTCTGTCAAAAATATTGAATTTCTTAAATTAAAGACACTTGAAATAATTATAAGCTTGATTTCTATTTGAGGGAGAAGACCTAAAACTTACTTTTTAAATACTTTCGATGTTTTATTTAAAGGATACACATACATATTATGACTCCTACGATGTTGCTTTTACATCTTAAAGTGTCCGTTAACTTATAACAAAATATATCATCATTTTTCTTATTTCTTTATTTATAGATAGGTGAGAATAACGATAATTGCAATTCTTAGATAATGCTTCAATAAATGAAATAATATGGATAAGCCAATAAACAGTTTCTTGCCAATAATAGTTTGTGGCTTATTATATATTTATTTTTTGCAACATATATATTTACAACATACGTTTTTTTTTAAAACTAGCTGTGTTTGTAAGTAATCAATAAAACGTTTATTGAGGGCATAACAATTTTGGTTAATCGTATTAGTCGAAAATGGCGAGGGCGTACTTTTCATCGTATCCCAATAAACAGACTAACAAAACAATGATTGGAAAAGTGTCCACACAACAGTTTGCGAAACAATAATTTAGCGCTTGTTTTGCAAGTGGATACGGTGGTGCGGTGTCGTGTGGACGCTTTCAGCCGATGATGCCAAATAAACCCTCGGGGGTGGCGAGGCCCGGCCAGGGGTGCAAATGGACGGGAAAGGTTTACTCAGAGAAGATTCTTTTATGAATTTATTTTGTGTTGTCAGTTGGAAATAAAAAGCGATATGTTTTTATTTATGTACGATAAAAGTATCTACGTACACTTTTCAGCTCAAAAAACAAGTAATTCTAAAGCAAGCAATAAGGCTTACCTTTACAGCAGGGGTCCCCAGCCTTTTTGCACCCAAGACCACATTCTAGAATGCCAGTCGGGCGGCGGGCACCGTTTATTTTTTCCAGGTATATTTATAGTTTGACATAGTCAATATTTATAAAATATTTAATTCCAAAAATATAATAATTATTAATATAAAAATAAAATTAAAACAATATAATTATTTTCGCTTTATTTCACTGTTTAATTACTAAATATTAATATTTTTTATAACATTTTATTGTAAGCTTTAATATTTTTTATCGTGATCGCACAGTGGCGGGCATACGTAAAACGGTCGGTGGGCGCCATGGTGCCCGCGGGCATAGGGTTGGGGACCACTGCTTTACAGTATTAAAATGAGTTTGATGTATTAGGCACACGTAGGCGTGTTTACTTATATTACTGTACAATATTCTATGATACAACATATACCTACTGAAAACACCATTCGAATGTTCATAAATAATTTTACAAAGATACGTTTAAAAGTTTACCTTGAACGAAACGGAGTTAACAAAAAACCTGCTGAAAACCTCTGAACGCTCAAAAGCCAGTTTTTTTTCTAAGAAAAAATATACACGGAAAAATCTTCTATGTAACGGGCATTTATTTTTCTAGTCTTATATAATCTAGATTTACACGTGTTCGTTCTGCCCCTGATTGGGTAGTAACTCTCAATTCGATTGCAGCAGGAGCTGTAATTGCAGGTCTTAAATGTAAAAAGAGTCCCGAGATGCGCGGCGCCTCGACCTCGGTAACGACTTTGCGATACAATTTGGTTCAATTAAAAGTTAACTTTGATGCCGATGGAGATAAGTGGCTATTGTATGGCCAGCGCCGCTCCTTGCTGCCGTTGTATTGCGTCATTAATACAGAGAGGTCATAGAAATTCATTTGCGATTTGAAAACAATTAAAACGTTCAGTGGGTAAAGTCAAATCGCCGTGTCGAGTACTGAATTCGGAATACGCTAAGGGTTTTCCAGAACTGTATATTTAACAGTTCCTGATTAAATATTACCATTTATTATTTTTTTTATTTAATTGAATGCTTTGTGTTGTTATTCATACAAAAATACTTAAAGTGCACAAAACCAGTTCAATTAACATCACACACCGAAACAAAGTATTCGAGATTGTAATTTATTGTGTAATATACAAAAAGTAAATATAAAAGTTATTCTGCATGCTTAGATTTTATGCAATAATAGTGACACGAGATGAAATGAATAATGACAATAACTTATTCTACTCTTCATCAAGTTCCAACCTCAGAGGAGGTTGGCAACGATTTCACTGAGAATTTACTCAGTGTTCGTGAATTTCTAAGGGGAAAATAGTGTAGTGGGTCCCCGGGTCCCCAGTTTTATATCTGAATTAAAAGTCTGCGTATAGCTGCTGCCCAATAGCATTATTATTAATCCTTTCCTTACAAAGCTCTGGCGTTTTTATCTGATAATTCTTCTGCAGCAAGCTACAGAAACAATATCAGGAGCCCCCAAACCAAAGCACTTTATACATTCAATGATGCAAAGGATCACTCCTTTCTCCTCTCACAATTGAAGCAAGCAGCCTGCAATCAAGTCCGCTTTGTTCAGAGGGTAAGCTTTGTTTGTTTTTTGGGGTTATTTTTCAAATGCCGGCATAATACTAACGAGTCCCGGTAAAGGTTACGCTAAGCGAGGCAACAGTGGAAACCCTTTCACCTTTGACATCCATTAACTCTTTAAATGACAGGCTCCAGTTCAGGAAGCAGTGCCGCATTCACTTAACGGTCAGCGCAGGCACCGGCGGGTAATTGCCGTGATAAAGCAACCATTATGCAATATTACTTTTGTGAATCGATGGAATGAAATAACAAAACCTGATTAAATATGCAAATTAAAGTGCTTTCTTTCCCTCTATTCTGCATTTGCTGGGACATATTTAAATGACTATATTATAATAATAGCTGTGTCTCTGTTTTTGATAGGATATTTTTAGTTTTTTGTGATAACTTGACATGCTTTTATAATTTGAATATGGTTGTTTGTGATAACATTTATATGCAACATAATTATTTTTTATTTATTGAGTCAAAAAAAATACAGCTATCGAGAAAAATTCATAATTTTTTTGCTGTCGTCATTGTGCATAAAACACAATACGCTTCTATTAAACTTGTGATAAATAATGTATAATACTTATAGCGATAAAATTTTATTTAATTAGCTCGAAATATATACAGTTAAAATACTATTACCACAAACGTGTTCAATGATTGTTAGTATTTAACTATCTTTTTTAATAAATGCTTTGATTGACTGTTGTAAAGTTTGCAATAGTAAAAAAAAGTTTCAATTATACTGAAATACTTTGGTCATAAAATCCGAAAAATGATTAAACTTTCATTTAAATAAAAATCTCAATTAAACTTTTTAAATCACCCGCACCACTTAATGCAAAAATCCACCCTTGAATTCGTCTCACCTGAAGCCTCAAGTGTCGGGAGGCCCGAAGGACGCCTTGGGGACGCACTCCTCTGAAGCCTTGCCCGCCAGCCCCGCCCTCCACCCCCGGGAGCGATCCTCGGCGCCTCAATAGAACTCAATCTTCATGCGAGAAAATTAATTACGGCTTCAGAGAGTCTCCAAAAGGACTTAGCCGGTAATCGACGGAGCGCAAGCGGATATGCCTTGGGTGGGTTTTTTCGATGAAACTTGAAATTCGTATTTCATTTTATTGATTTTAAATTTAACGGTAGAGGTGTGGTGAGGTGAGGTATTCGAAAGTATTTCATGTTATTAATTGTTTAGGCAGGACTTTTGAGATAACTATAAGAAGTTTAGAAGGACCCGAACCACTACACTATTTTTCACACTGACACTGTCAGCATGAGCGTATGCTCAGTGAAATCGCCAACCTCCTCTAAACAAATAATTCAACGGGATCATTTCAGAATGATTATTTTCACAATTCATGCAGCCAACAGCTTGATCTGTAGTCGTACGTTTGTTTAAGAAGACGATCATATAACAGTTACAGTTTTTTCATATATAATGAAAATAATGGTTAGGAAGGCTGTTGATATTATCAGAGGGTTATAATACAACATAGCGAGAAAATATGTTGGTTAATAGAAGCCGTACATTCTGGTTTGTATACCCGGTGATGCGTTTATTCCATTATTGTTGTTTCGTGCGCTGTGGATAATTGGATGTGGAGCTGACACCTCGTACAGGAGAATCGCGGTAAAGAATGAACTCCTGCTGCATTCTGGGATTTTACTGGAATATCTCTCTCAGCCATTTCATTTATATTTCAGACTACTTGGCCAGACTGACTGAAATATACTGAAAGGTTTTAAACCTATATATATTTAAAACTTAAGCTTTTTAAAATTGTAATTACTCAAATTACAGTTTCATGTAATTATGTTATATGAATTTTATAACAAAATGAATTAAAAATATATGCGAGTTTATGTATTATATATATATATATATATATATATATATATAAAAGAAAGGTTTGATATTATGTTTTTATTGTTATTTAATGTTATTACTATTTGCGTATTTAAATCAAGCAATTATGTATTGCTTAAATTTAATCTGAATTCTAGTTTGATTAACACAGTCAATGTTAGCCGAGGGGGATGATTGGGTCTGCGGTGCTGGAGCTCCCGTCTCTTTTGGCTTATGAATCCGACATCACCACAATCATCAGCCGTGGAATTAATTGGCTAATCCAGAACAATAAGAACCCAAATAACCTATGAATCTATTTACCAAAGCGGAACAAAGTAATTTAACAAAGTGTAGGCGGACTAGATTAAAACTGATTTATAATTTTTTTCAGTAAATTCGATAAAGACTAATGGTGTCTTATAAAAACGTAACGAGTCTATTATTCTTAATCTCACTACTAATTCTAAAGACGTATTAATGAATGAAAAATTAATTCTATTAATGCTTGAAGTAACGAAATACTCCATCAACTGGTATGCCGTTTTAAAGTACTTTAAATATTTTTTAGAAATATATATATATATGTGTGTGAGTGTGTGTGTGTGTATGAGGTATGTAAGACAAATATGAAACATAAGCTCGGCTTAGGAGCTTCCTTCGGCAGCTTTTACAGGAATTACCACTCGAAATCCACAACGGGCATAATTGAAATGAAAGAGATTTGAGAAAATGACAACTCTTAGTAGAATGAGCGGCAGAGAAGAGCTCCTGTACGTGACTCACTCGGCAACTCGATAATCCCCGACGCCTATCAGATGGAGGATATAACAATTACAGCTCGTATAATGTTATACAACCGTGGCGGCACGTTGTAGGCAAATGTAATATCCCACGAATTGATGCGACAAATGATCATAGCAAGTACAAAGTTCTCCAAAAAGTGGATATTTGTAAAACACTGTGCTTCCCATAAAAAAAATTATATTCTATTATTTTTCTAAATTAAAATAGTTTTTTTATAGTATGCACGCAAAGTTTATATAAATTGAAAACTTACTATAAATAACAAACAGCTCCATTGAGCTTATGTTAAAACATAACTTGGATGTATTTCAAATACGTCATTAGCATGTCTACGTATGCGATAACTTTATATTAGCATCATTTCGTTAATCGTGAACGTTTCTCGGGCTTGGGATAGCAAAAGGACGCCCTGTTGCCGCGAAGGTCAAAAGTAAAAGGACCCAACAGGTGTTTGAAAATTTTCCAATAATTTTCACATATTACGAACGAAATATTTTTTAATATTGGCATTGATGTCGAGTATTTTAAATATATTATAAAAATTAAAATTTTACCTCATGCAATAACAATGCCAACTGTGAAAAATAAAATTGAGATTGTAATGAAATTTTTACGTGTACATACTATGTCGCTGTTAACTTTTTTGGCTAAATTAACAATAGTATATAAATATTTTTAAGCTAGTATTTTATTTTCTTTTGCTGAGTGTTTGTGAAACAAAGAGAAACGCTCCCCGACCTTGGGCATCTCGGAAATGTCAAGCGGCGCCTGCAAAGCTCGGAGGATATTTGGTGCCGCGAGTCCTGCGCCCTCCTGCTCTCCACAATTCAATTGAGAAGCGAGTGGGCCCACCTGAGAGACAGGGTCAGGTTTAGAGAAAAAGACTTGGAGTACTACAACCGGAGCCAGGCTTATAAGAAATCTCCAATCTGTTTGGTTTTATTGCGTATAAAGCAAAAAAAAAACTGCTGGTATAAATTAGTATGTCCTGAAGAGGGGATATTATTTGTTGTAAAAGATGCACCTTGTAGGAGTCTGTAGTAATCCATAGAAACGTTTTTTTTTTTATTCAATTATTTTTTAGTCATTCACGTATCACTAAAATTCATGATATATATCAAGTCAGCAATTTAAGACACCGAGAAAATAATACAAAAAACATTGTTTATCACACTGATTTTTGATGAATCTTCTTCGGGAGCCTCTCCTCAAGGGAGGTTCGTGACTATTTCACTGAGCATTTACTTATGCTGAGCCAGTGCTCATGATTTTTTTATAGCGATAGTATAGTCAGTGGGTCCCCGGGTCCTTCTACACCTGCCTAATAGCATTATTAGCTTTCCTTACAATGTTCTGGCGTTTAGATCTGATACTCCTTCTGAAGCAGACGATGAAGGATGAATAAGATATAACAATCAGATATCAATTGTATATATTCATTCCTCAGCAATTTTAAAGGAAAAGGAATAAGTGTGAGCCCCCCGACCGATGGCGGAGCACCCAGCGGGTCGCACAAAGACTCATCGATATATTCGACCTTATTGAATATCGTGGCAGTTTTATAGTCGACGGACTTACATATTATATAGATAGTACAAGGATTTCGCTATGCCACGTATAAATCCGTAGAGGATATTGATAAAATAAATTTAACCTTTTTACTTTCATCTATCTAATATTGATACACTTAGATTTTAAATTGAGTTTAGATAAAATATAAATAGCAATCCACTGCCATAAGTTTTTAGTTAATTTGATTTCATAAGCGGGATATATTTTATAACATTAGTCTATAACGACACTATTCTATGAGAATAGGAGGCTGGAAGCTAAGAGAAAAGTAATTAAGCAAAGGAAGAAATTCAGGGTCAATTGTTAAGATTTGTACGTCTCCAACATTTTTCATGATGAATATAAAAAATACATAAAAAGTTTTTTTGTTTGTCTTTGAGCTGACTTTGAGTTTATCAAGACAATCGCAGTAAACCACATTTTTAAAAAAAGCAAGAACTTTTGATCAATATTAATTTATGCAAGTAATTAGTTACGCGTGATTTTAATTTATGCTGTAAGGGTAGTAGATTCCCACGTTATTTTTTATTACGCTCATCAAAATTCCACAGCATTGGGTATTAAAGGATTAGTCTTTCCAATGAAAGCTGATTTATAACAGTTTGGTTATAAACGTTCTTAAAGTTAAGATAACGTAACTGAGGTCATTTAATATCAATGTGCCATTTAGCAGTGCCTAACTACTCTAATAAAGATTAAAAGAATCTAAAAAATCTCATTTTTTAATAGGCATATTACATGAATTCTTTTCTCTGTTTTTTTTCTCATATCTGTAGAAGATAGTAAATTAAAAAAAACAGTTTTTTTATTTGTATTTTACATTTATGCTGAATCATGAGTGATGTGAAGCTTTCTAAGAATACATTGATTTACTATTTTAAATAAAAGTTTTATACTGCTTTTTTATGGTATATAACTTGATCCTAGATTTTACGAAACATGAACTTTAATTTAACCATCTTGATGTGGAAAAATAGTTATTATCACAAATGTTTCTAAAATACCCTGACAAAGTTTTACTCTCTCTTAGCTGACAGTAATTGTTAAATAATCTGACAGACAAAAAACCATTTGAGTCTTCTATGTTGTGATATTCATTTCTCTTCGTAAAACATTTGAACTTATCTATTTGATAAGTTATATGAGTGAGTCTCTCAAAAGGTTTCCTTTTTTTTAAATTCTAATTATTTGATACTTTAATAGTAAAGTTCGTTCATCTTGAGTAACTTTATAAGTTACAAAATTAAATATGATATGAGATCATGTGACTTTAAAAAATAGTTGAAAGTACAAAGTAGTTTTAATGTTTTTAAAGATGACTTTGAATAATTTTTCCAATGAAATATGTAATTTTTATTACTTAAAAGTAACACATTATCAATGGGTTTATTTAAATAAACATTACTTGAAGTGTTTTACGTTACTCTATAACAAATAGTTAACTGTTATTATTGTATACATATTTATAATAATGTCTTGCTATCTAACTATTGAAAGCTTTAAATTTATGACTAAATTTAAGCTTTATTAAGTTACGATAGAAGTAATCTCACATAAGTAGTGTAAATTTATTTATAAAAGGTATGATATGATCAAATATACTTATTCCTTGTAGTCGTATCTTTATAGCATGCTGAGCCTGCTCCGTTAGCTCGAAGTTCCCCTAAACTAAGATAAATGTTGTGTGTTTTCACGTGCTTTACTAATTCCATCCATAAATTTTCTACGCGAACGCCTTTGTGCGAACTTTTTGTTTGTTTTTTGTGCTAAAATCTCCTTCAGCTGTGAACATGCCCACTCAAATCGACACAAAATAAATTTACAACTTTATAAAGTGTAATATTTCAATAAAAAAATCTTGATTTATATTTTAATTTCGATATTCGTTTACTTGAAAAAAAAACTTATGTGATGAATTATAAGTTTTCAAATTTCCGGAAATCTGCTTATTTTTACAAATTAATATTTTTTTGGTTGAACATGAAAATTGCGATTTAAAAATACGATTTAACGTGATAATTAAATTAAACTATTCGTGTTTTTTTTATTTGTATGTAGACTGTGTGCTGTATTTATAAGTACTGTTTAACATAAATGTAAAAAGCTTGCGTAACTTTAATCATGAGAAAAATAATTGAAACGAAAGATTTATAAAGATGTCCCAAAATTAACGCAAGATTTGAATATGTCGCCATTTTAGCAGTAAAGTTTTAAAAGGCTGCCAAGCTTTTATTATTTTTGAAATATTGTTCAATAATGAAGACGCGTTGTTCTATCGTGTAACGCTCCATTTTTTACTGTCAGCTGGTGTTCCCAAAACCTTACTGTAAAAATGGCGTCAAATTCAAATCTTGCGTTAATTTTGGGACACCCGGTATATCGCATCATATAAAATTTACTATCGTGATTCACATGCAATAAAGTACGTTTTATTGAAAGTTAAATGAATAAACATTCACACTAAAATATAAAATTATCAAATACCGCGTAATTAAATTTACGCATATCAAGCTGAAAACCTTACCAAACCTTGCCAAGCTGAAAACCTAATTGAGACGCTAACATCAAATATACTCGCAAATTGAAGTTTGACTTCCAATAATTCACAAACTTGGCCAGAGTAGTTATAACTTATAAGTTCTCCCATTAGAATCATCCGCTTCGGGCTGCCGGCGTGAGATGTGGCCAGCTCGGTGGGAGTGCGAGGGCTGAGCAAACAAACACTCGGGACTCGGTCCCAGCGCGATCCCCCGGGGACCCCGAGTTTCCAAGAACAATTCGGTGACCTTCCTGTTGGGAAAGGCCTCGTGGCTGACATAAAAAGGTCAGTTCTGCTGTCGGGAACAAGTGCCGGGATCACTTAGGGCCTTTGTTCTTCCGGCGTGGGCTTTTGAAGCCCAATTAATAAAGCAGAGTAGGGTCAGATTTTTTTCAACAGGTGTTTTGATTCTGCTTTTTGACGCAAGTTAAAAAAACGTTTTCGTTTTTGTCTTGTGACAAAATTGTATAAAAATTTACTATTCTATTATCCTCGTTATTTAATTTAAAACACATTTTATCAAAATAAATGCAAGAATTACTATGAACTACTAATATATTGTTGAGACTGAAATATTTTATATTATCAAAGCATTTAAGAAAATTTAATTAATATAAATCGTATGATGAAAACCATAGTTACTCTATTTTTTTGTTTTTATACATTCAAAAACTTACATTTTTTAATAATGGGAGAACATAAGATATTTACTTTTGCCACTTTTCCTGATTTTCTACTGGTATATTATCATTTTGTTTGCATTTTGCTTGACACCATTAATTATTAGGAATTTATGCAAATCTTTCCTCTTAGCTAAGAAAAATATCTTTCGAGTACGTAAAGTATACAAAGCTCTAGCTATGAATACCAAAGTTTAACATAAATGCTTGGTCACCTGTGACATGTAAGTAATGAAAGAAAATGTCCAGGCACGCTGGCATCTTAGAGAATATTCAGTAGCAAGTTTCATCTTATCTGTCACGTTTAGAGCTGGTGGTTTTATGGAAATCAAGACAACTCACTTTAGTAGGGATGGGCTGACTTAAATAAAGTTTTTCGTAAATACAGATTATTTATTTATTATTTTGAATATTGTGATATTTTGCTGAAAATCAAAATTCAGACAAACGAGGTGATAAACAATGAGATGTAAAAATATTTAGCAAACACTATTACACCAGGCCTGGTTGTTTTTATCGATGATAATCTTGCTCTCTTCAATAAAATAATAAGTATTATCGTTATTCATAAAGTATGCTATATTTACGACTGCAATAACAAATACCAAAGAGACTCTAGATATTTATAATTTTTTTGAGAATTAAATAACAAAAATTTATATGAATTACTTAAAGTAAATTTTGGTATACATGGGATGTAATTAAAAATGAAATCAGTATATTTGAAGAATATTATCAATCCGCATAAAAACGTGATATTTTTAAATTGGCAAAAATGATACCTGTTCAAAATGGTGTGAAAGTCACACCTCTAGGGTTGATCAACCCTAGAAAAAGGGAGCGAGGCAGGGATGAGAGAGACAGAGGGGGCAGGTCCAGATCAGATGGTGGGCGGGCGAGTCCACTCTTCTCCGAGGCGTTTCTTATTTCACAGCGCGTTTACCAAATGCGCGCACTGTTTCATGCGACTCCGAGTAAGATATTGCTGTTATCAATCACCCTGGCTTTGTACATGTGGTAGGACGCTTATTTGGAGATGTTTTCTATCGAAGATGCTCAACGATATATTAGCACTTTATTTTTTGTTGAAGCGAAAAACACAATCTCATCAGACAGAAATATATTTTCAACGTATGATTTTCATTTTTATCGCTCCAAAATTGATTTATTGTATATTGACACTCGAGTATGATGAAACGGATATTTTGAGAGTGAATAGGTTTAAAACACATATTTTATATTACTTATATTTATATTTATAATTAATTTATATTTATAATTAATTTGTGTGTAATAAGTAATAATTCTAGTCGAATTGGATAAGTCCATGTCTGTGATACATTCTGTGTACATGTGTGAATGTGACAAACATGAGATAGGTTCTCGTTTGTTCTATTTTAAGAGGTAATATTGTTATTTACAAGTTGGAATCTTTCACAAATAAGGTTTTTTTTTTGGGCAAAATGGGACTTTTTATGAATTACGAATCTTTCCAGAACTCTGAACTTGACATTGGAGTAATCTAGTTGATACACGGAGAAGACATGCTATAAAAATAGTTGAGCGTATACTTGTAAACTACTTTATTTCAGTTCGATATCTGTTTATTAGTTTTTTTAATACATGTGTTAGGTCATGATTGTTTCACAAACTTTTTCTTATTATTAATTGTATAAAAAATTATTGATTTCAAAGAAAATACATTGTTCAAGTTATGAATGCCGAAGATGATTTTTTCATCTTTAATTAAAAATACAATTTAATATGAAATACGTGGTTTTATAAACAAACTTTGAAATATAGCAATATGCCTGTTCAATAATGTTTTAAAAATTATAAAATAAAATTTATAAATGCAGTACTGTACGAACAAATATAAATAATATTTTATCTAACAAAAATATGGTTTGGCATTTTTTTCTTAAAATAATAATATCTTAATTGAAGACGATTATTGTCATTTTGAAATAGTATATATTTGTGCTCCATAAATCTGAGTAGAATACTGCCCTTATCAGATAAACTTATCAGAAATAGCCTTCGTACTTCAGCGAGCTGAAGCATGATCGAAAGTGATTGATGATTTTTGATCAATGATAAGACGATCCTGGACGTCTGTCAAAGAATATATAAAAAATTATATATATTTGGTTGAGAAATCCATGCCTTATGTTTATACCTCACTCATATATTATCACTCTATTTATATCTAAAAATCGTAATAGTTTTAAGACTATTCTGCTAACAACGCTCTGCATTTTTGATACTTAGTTGTTCATTCTCCGTTGTTTTCCTGAATCTAATTGTTTAATTAATTTCAGGAATTATTTCATAATTCTATCTTTTTCGTAATCCTAATATGGTAACAGTATTAATAATATATATTTTTTTAAATAAAGCACTCATTTCACGTAAAGATACATTGGAGGGTTAAATATTTGAGATTTCGCTATCATCTGAGAAATCCTGCATCTGTCAGCAATTTTTGCCAAGCAAAGTTTGAGTCGTTACGACTTTTAAAACTTCCTTAAATTTTGGCCAATTAAGTAAAAATTTCAAATCCGCTGTATATATTATATTTTATTTTCGCCTCTTAATGCTCTTCTTTCTTCGGGAGTGATAAAATATTAAATATTCGAACGCAGGATAAATATTTATAAAATTATAAAGGGGAGAAAACAGAGAGAAAAGTAAATCATCCCACTGGTTTTCCTTTATCCGCAGCCTGATAAAAAGGCTATAAATTTAAAGCGTCTCATTGAAATGGGGAAGTTTATCCAGAATTTCTTCAGGAGTTTTTAAAAAAAGTTTATGCAGCATGTCCCGTCTCGTCCTGCTCCAGTGAAATGTGATGACTTTAATTTTTTAAAATTTTATTGATCGAGCATATTGCTTACCTTTAATTTAAATCCTCCTTTGAATACCCAAAAGTTAAAGAAATTGAATAGCATTTGAAAATGTAAATAAAAAAACTTTTCAATAATCTTCACATTCGAGCATTGACCTATTAAAAGTCACGTACAGGTCGTATTTAATTATTTATAAGCTGAATTGGGTAACGTGTAAGCAAGAGCATTCAAAATAACAGTCACTTGTGTAGTTGCAAGTTGAGAAAAATTAACTGTTTATATAAATATGAAAACTTTTTGTTTTTGAAATTGATAAAACAGATGAGTTATAAAATCACAGACGAATAATTAATAAAGCCAGCTAAATTAAAATAGTAATATCAAAAATTATCTCCTTGGTTTAATTGCAAATTCACGCTTTATGGGCTGGCGTAGCGAATATTTAGCTCTAGCTAATTTGTTTTGTTATTTTCCAAATTGCACATGAATTATACGTGCTTTCGAATGGAGGCGGCAGAGTTTCCATTAACTGAAGCACACACACGGAGATTTGTTAGAGAATTTGCATTTAATATTAATAGTTCATTATTTATACGAGATGATTTTTTTTTGACTTCGTGAAAAGCTATAATAATAAATATATATAAAGTCTAGTATATATACATATATCTAGTATGCATAGTATAGTATTATTTGCAACTAATATATTTTTTGTTTATCACATATTATAATCGTACGTTTATAACATCAATATTTCGTGGAAATTATATCTCTAAAAGGTTTGAAACCTAAAAGCAGTAAAAATGTTGCTTCAACTTTCCCCAGTATTTACGGCAAGCAGTTCCAAAGCAAAAGGTTAGTCATGTCTATAGCAAGGCCGTCAATGAAGTATTGATATTGTCTAGCAAGAAAAAGGATACATAAAATGTATGATTGATTTTAGTGTATTTTTCAGAAAATAAAGACTTATTATATTTCTAAATAGCTTTATTTATATGTAACTTCAAAAAATGCTGACCAAGTAAGTTTTTTTGGTAAAGGTTTGGTGTTTAAAAGCTGCACATTACGATTAAATGAGAATAAGAGTATTTTCTTTTTGGTGGCTGATCACAGGTTAATGGCCTCTTATATATAATTCTGCATTCATTTTGAAAATGGGGCATAGTATAATGGAGGTATAATCTTCTTTACTACGATGATTGGGGAATTGTTTAATCCAATATTCGCGCTGATAGTGAGTGGTATAGAATATTATGTTATTAATTATAATATAATACGTATCACACAAAAGGATCTAAATAATAATTAAGTTTGGAAGACACCTCAGTCGGCTCATAATCTCCTTTACAGCGCTAATCTGAAATCTGGCTGAGCTATGTCGCACTCAGCGAATAGACGCGCTTTGGTGAATTCCCACACTTTGTAAAGAACACCAGAAGGGAGACCACCCACTAATCACAAGTGGATAGTAAATATAATTCATTAAAAAAAATTGACTTTAAATTTTAAGTGCAAAGTCGCAAAGATATATAATCGTTTGTATAAATAATTTATGCTCTATTCATCATTAGAATTATGAAGCAGATATTAAAATTTTTCAGGAATTTTTTTATTCTAATAAAAATTTGATAATAAATATTTTATTCAATTGTCCGAAGCAGTTTTATATATTTTTTGATAGTAAAATATTGAATTTTTAATATTCAATTAAAAACATAGTAACAGCATAAATGAATCATTTAAAAAAAAATAGCTAAATGCAATGGAGTTTAAAATTCGGATTGGTTTCATCGTGGGTAATAGAAAAAAAAATGTTTTTATTGTAAATATAATCAAATTGAATATAAAATATCCAATCCTCAGTGTTTTAATGTAATTTTATGCAAATTGTGCAATAAATATTTAAATATATAACTTGTTACAGATAAAAGTGAGTTTGTTGAAAGCGACACGTCTCTCATTTACATATTGCATTGTTACCCTAGCATCGGTATTTCTATGGACCAGGGCGAAGTTCTTCGCTCACCGACCTGATGAATTCTATAGATTGTTTTCCGAGCGCACGGAAACTTAGTATTTGTGTTTGTTTTCCGCTCAGAAGCACAAATTAGCCTGTTAAAAAACAGACACTCTCCAAACAATGCGAGAGGAAATTTCCCGACGGGTAATAACTCTCAACTCCCGAGTCATTCGATTCGACACTCAAAGAAAACAAAGCCGCGCTCACGTCGAGAGCCCCTCGGCCGTGGCCGCCCCACAAGCCTCCATAATCCCGGAAGTGCTCGCAGCTGGAAAAATGTGGCTGAAAACAAGGACTGTGGTATTGTAATTACACAATTATCCAAAATTATTTATTTTTTTACTGTAACCTGACTAAAAAAATTCACGATAAACATAATACTGTTGCATATACGAAAATTTGCGCCAATTGCTGAATCTCAGGAGTACAGCAGAATTACCTCCTCACTTGAAAGAGAAGATACCAAAACTCCTAATTTACCAAACAAAACCAAATGAACCATTGAGATAAATATTTTTGATAGCAAAAAAATGTATGCGTGAGTAAAATGTTCGTTAAAATATTAAGTGAAATTTAAGTAATGCATATTAAGACGACGGAGTTTATGTTTAGTTTTTGAAGTAATTCGTCTCTCTCTCTACATTAAATGTATATCTCTTCATGACAACTTTGAAACTGCAATTACTTTTAAAGCTTTTCACCTCGAGATGGACACACCTGAGTCGAGATACCCACCATGAGCAAGCGCAACTCGTGGTGAACGAGAGCGGATGAAACCTTAAACTTACTGAAGTGCTTGAAATGATAGTCATAAAAAACTAAGGTAGCTTAAAATATCTATGCTGGACACCACTGGTTGAAAATATTATGAATTTTGTTATTTACTCTAGTTATGTGATGTCAAGTGATGGATGCAAGCAATTTTTTAGCATAATGTAGCATGAAATATGCGGGTAGAAAAACTACCATAATGATAGGGCTACCACCGCAATTTTTTTTATTATTAATACAATATATCTCCTTCACAACTTAAACAGACATATCATGTGATAAAACGAAGTTGACCGTAAATAAAATTACCTAAAATACCCTTAAAATTCACGTGAGATCTCATTTAAAGACATCCCCGATATATCCCGATATATCCCGATATATCCCCGATATATTAGTATATCATATTCAATATTACTAATTTTTAACGTATGACTAGTTCAAATTTAATATATGAATTTGATTCAGTGACCTCAGAGTTTAAAAAAGAAATAATATGATGTTGCATGGCCCACGAATGTGGTCCTGAAAATAGGTCCCTGGCGCAACCGCTGCGGGTGTAAAATTGCAACGTCATACAAAACAATGCCCGCCATGCCGCATCCATAAAATCATAATTGCAAATAAAATATAACTATTGCAATATAACAGTATTGTTATTCTGCTTATCTATAATATAACAATTCACTCTTAGATTTATTAAAATGTGGTCATATTCAATAAAATCCAATGATGTAATAAATATACAACCAAATTTTTCGATTTGAGTTGTCAAGGAATTTTTTTTTAATGAAACAATTGATAATTTTTTTAGCTTCTCTGGGTTGTTAAATAATTCGTATGTGCTGACTGTGTGGCATATTAATAAATAATCTTCAAAGAAGCAAAAAAGCTTAACTATACCAGCACATACGATTTATGTGTCTTTACCATATCAATCAAAAAGCACTATGATTGCCAAGTGATATTTAATGTAAGTAACAAGTAACAAAAACAGATCGTTAGGCCAAATGTCCCACTCACTGACCGTAATACTTATTATAGTCTAAAGAAATGAGAATTATTTTTATAATAACTCTTAGCCTCAAGTTTTAAAATGCCTTTGCTTCGGTTTATTGACTGAATTTTATTTCTGCCCGTATGGAAGAAAGAAAACTTTTATATCGCAACTGGGGAGAGGGAGTTTTCAAATTAAATGTATAAAATCTGATGAAGAAACTTTTATTGGAATCATTGGAACTTTTTCATTACAAAAACTTTTTTTTTATTAGAAATGCTGAGAGCACCGTTTGAGTAATTATACATTATTAATGTTAGAAACATCAATATTTTTTTATCGCCTTGAGATCCAGTACGTTGTGCACTTCGTGTACGAGCAATGGATTTTGGGTGAGAAATCTGAGAGTACCTTATTAAAATTTTGTGAAATTTTAAATAAAAGTGAACCGAAAATCATTTAAAAATAAATCCTTGATGATAGATTTACTGCGATTTTTTGTATGCAAAAGAACATATGCCAAAAACGTAACAAGTTAAAAATATATATAAACTGTTATATTGTTAGAGCATTAAACTTTCTTACTATTTCTGATTGCGATTTTTTACTTTCAGCTTGGATATTTCCCTCTTTTAAAAATCTGTTTGCGTTGTTATTTGAAGTAGTAAACTCAATTGTTGATTCATTTAGTTAATTTATTCATTGAGTAAAGTCTATCTTTCATTTCATTACAGCAAACTTAGAAAAGTTTTTTTTTAAACCCTGCTGTTCCAAAGTTTACAGAAAAACGGATAATTTATAGTTACAGCGAAAAGTTGTTTTAGATATGCTTTTAATACTGCAAGTTTTGCGATTAATATGCGCTGATCGTCTGTAAAAGTTTCTGAATATATTATTTACTAGCTCATCGCAAGACAATGTGAGCAAGTTGTGTGAGTAAATAAATACAATCTATTTTCGATTTATATTGCTAGAGATTTAGCAAAGTTAACAAATACAATCTAATTCTTTGTAATGAAATAATATCTTATTTTCAGCTTTCACATGATTCTAAGATAATTATCACCTAACATGCTTCAAATTTAATTTATTTGACCGTGTCAATCTTAATAATGCAAACACTAGAAAGAAAGAATAATTCAAAATATCAAGCTTACTTTTTTATTTAACCCTAAGATATCCCAAATTTAGGCGAAAGCCTTGAACACTTATTAAGATTGCTAATAATATTTAATTAAAAAGTGTTTTATGTATAAAACATCTCAAAGATGAACAATAAAATATTGTACCATATATTTATTTTATTATTATAAAACAAATTTTATAGACGTCACAAGCTGGACGCAAAAGCTTTTGCATCTTATTTGCTTCGACCAGCTTACTAACTGATCATTATTATTCATGAATACCAGTCTGGTTTAAATAATCCTTTATCAGTTTATCTACACCACTGGTTCCCAAAGTGGTCAATATCGACTCCCAGCGGTCGATTAATTAAATTGGGGGTCCACGAACTGTAAGTGGGGGTCTACGAGAGTGGATCCCATTTAAACAGGTCACCACCAAAATTTAGGCATTCCGTAAATGTCATAATTGAACACAGATTGAACCTATGTACTAACATAATAATGCTGTTGATCCTGCATTATGGACTATCGCAAGAAGGTTTTTGATAGCTTTTCCATCTTCATACCATATGGAGAAAGGTTTCAATGCAGTCGCCAACCTTCTTACAAAAAAAGAAATAGTTAGACAATGTTTAACATACCGACATAAAATATGGCGCACACTGTATATCAGATGTCATAAATATGTTTGAAGATGATGAATTTGCAAAAATTCAATATTAGCAAGGCAGATGTCTACGAAAAACAGGCAAACTCGACAAGGGGTCGACGGGACAAAATAGTTTGGGAACCTATGATCTACACTGTGTAATAATTTTTGACGACATAAAGGCAGTTTCAAAAGTTAAAATAAATTTAATTTACAAAAGCTTACAGAAATAAAATCAAAATACGTTTAAAATGCTAATTTGAAAATTTGTGCAATATTATCGGTTTTCCAAAATAATAGCATCCTTCGGCTCTATTTTTCGGTCTACTGGGCGCAGTGAAAACTGTTGAGCGCTCCCTCCCCATCCTCCTCCCCCCTAATAACCGCCCCACCCTGGCCTGGCCCCCAGCCTCCCCCAGCCTCCCCCGGCCTCCCCCGGCCTCCCCAGCCTCCCCAGCCTCCCCAGCCCGACCCGCGGTCGATATTCCGGCTGCGCGCAACAGTTGTCGGCACCGCGACCTGCAGCGCCGGACCGAGTCTGAAGAAAACAACCCTCAGTATTTGCGTATCAATAATTCAACGTGTAAATTAAAGCGTTACCAAACAAATCATTGCAAAAAAACTCCCAGTAACATTTGACGATCATATTGAAGCAAGAATAAACACAGAAACTCCCAAAATTCAGCCTTCACGATTATAATGGTAAATTAAATTATTTTCTCAATCTATTCAGAGTCGTTTTAGAAATTCAATGTAAGGTAAAAATATATTTTTAAAACTGAAAAAAAAGCCGTACAATTTCGAAATTCCATGAAGTTGTCTGAAAAAAAAAGCGAGAGTTTTCCTAAAGAAAATTTGTAGGTTTCTTACGCGAATCTCAGGGATAACCTAAAGTCATATTTTCAAGGATAATCTATCGAGTTCTACCAAGAAAATAAAAGTGAAGTTCTATACATTTTATTCAGAAAGAATTTGATAGCACCGTATTACATCTCCTTGCTGCTATGAATTGTGTGCAAAGCCTACAGTTCATGCCTTATATATATATAAATATATATATATAAATTTAAATTCAGATAAACTTGTATTTTTGGGCGTGTGGGAAGCTTCTGTCGTCCTTTCAATGCCCACGTCTTTATGTAGCTATTGATTTACGAAATGAAATATTATTTCTTGTAAATATTTTTTGCTTTTACCAGGGAGTATACAGAGAAGCTGTAGTATTTAAATAGCATTAATGTTATTTAAATATTTGTGTTTATTTGATAAAAGTTGAGTACTTTTCAATATTTCACATACTGAAAATTTGCAAGCTTAGAATTTTAAATTTTAAGAACATATTATTGTGTGAACTTGTAAATTTAATTAAAAATTACAAAGACAATTTTGTGAAAACACAACATATCTACTGCGCATATAATAAGCGATATGTATAATATAAGCCAGTTATTATAACAATAAAGAGCAGAATATTTTAACCTAAAGTCATTGCACTGCAGTGGTCATGAATCTCATTTGACATGAAACAAGTTAGCGCTGCGCCTTTATTGGAGGAATGACCAAACGTACTCATAAACCATTGTTGTTGTTTAAATATATTCATTCAAAAATACTAGAGGAAAAGTTCTATGGTAAATCAGAATATTAATATACATTAAACACTAAAAATAAATTATTTCTCTATCAAATAATATATATACTTTATTATTTAAGTAACAAGGTTGTATCAGTAGTTAAAGTATCATAGTTATTAGCAAATTTGTAACTCAATTTAAAAAAATAATTTAATATATTATATTAATTAAGTAAATTTATAAATGAGAGCGTATTGTGAAAACAAAGGTCGTTGATCTTTCCCCCAAGACACAGTGGTTTGTTTGGTTTTGCGGTATTCATTGTATTCAACAGATTTCCTATTTTATTTCCAATTATATAAAAAGATTTTTTAACATTGTTTACGGTCAAAAAACTTACCTAAAATTCAGAACAATGAATAATAACGAACAAAATATTTTCCGTGTTACAGGCCTATATATTTTTAAATTCTAAAATAAAAAAAACAAGCGTGCTATTTTCATATAATCTTTTAAGGCGTGTTAAGTAGTAAAATATTATTTTCTTGACACAATTGCATAAATGAAATGCTCCAAATGAAGCAATTAACTTCGACTACTGCGTCATGTCAAATACTAGTTCCGCAATTCAGTTATCATTACGGAAACAAAGTTATTTAATCTTTTTCGTTTTTTCAATTTAATTCGTGTTGATTTATATTAATTTTTTTTCTTAATAAAACAAATAAATATTTTTTTAAATATTATTTGTTTAAACATCGTAATTATAATATAAGCACGGCGATAGGGATAACCTAATATTCCCTTTATCTCTCATGGGTTGTCGTGTGCTTGTAAGTGTTATCTAAATATTTGGCACACGTTATTCTCGAAACAATACAATGTTTGGATTATTAATAGTACGTACAACGTTTACTTGATATTTTGTACCCTTATGTGCTTAATACTTATATTTATATACATTTAATGATGATACTTCCATAGAAGTTAAATTAAAGTATTTAATTAATGTTTAATATAATTTAATTAGTTAAAAACAATTTTTTATTATATATGTTTGAAGTTCTTTTATACAAACGTTATGTTTTAATTTAAGCTACGGGATAGTTATAAAAATATAAAGAACATTTTTCTATGAAAGATTAATTTTTTTCACAGTATTTTTATCTTTATTAATATTTGTAAAACGTTACAATAAAAATCATTAGCAAGTGAAACATTGGTAACGGTAAATCAAGTATCACATGTATATTATATATATTTGTGTGTGTAGCTGTTGGATATAAAAAAGAAATAAAAGCGACAAATGTGTATCACTGGAATATGTAAAGCTTCCCCAATGAGCTTGCCAACCGCTGGACTGTTTGCCCTTGCAGCTAATCCATTTTTAATTTCAACCCTACCTTGCAGGCTGTTCTTTGAGTCAACTCACCCCTCATTCCCTCCTCCTTCACCCCTTCTATTAAACCATTTTTGAGTTGTGACCCTGCGCACATTTCCCACGGAGAGCTACGGGACGAGATTTACGAGAACGTTTGTCACATGCTCTCGAATGGACAACACAGTCGTAAAAAGTTTACGACCCAGCACATAAAAAAGGATATTATATCATATTCTTCATATTTTCTCGAGCTTTTTCTTGCTTTTGAATAAATCACATAAATTAAAGATACAGAGCACATATGACTTTCAAATGTACCTGGAAATATTTACCGATTTAGCACGTTTTAAAATACTTCTCTAATAATAAATTTTTATTTTTAATTTATTTCAATTATGTTATCTGATATTTTTAAATAATACAACAGCCCACTCGCAGTTGAGAGATATCAAGTGAAACAACTTTTTTTTTATTTTCCTTGAAATTGCGATTGGTTTTTAAAAATAGCTAGCGATTTACCTTTTTAATGGTGAAATTCTCTACGGAAGCTTTTATATTTTTTTCTATGAAATTTAAAACCTTCAGAAATATTAAGTTTATATATCCATATTTACCAGAATATTTTATATTCAACAACAAAGGGGTCTGTTCATCGACAGGCATTGCATTATTTGCTTTGTCCGCTTTTATCGCAAGAAAAAAAAACGATAATTTTTCCTGGCTTTGCTCAAAGGCCAATTAAAACAAAAATTTGGGTTTCAATATGTTTTAAATGGTTTATAAATATTTATAATTTTGATAGATAAATAATTTAAAATTAATACAAATAATGCTATTGAGATGAAAACCTACCATTTCTTCACCACGTATATGCATAATGAGGCATCTCCCATTTCACATACTTGATGATGAATTAGATGGTTTGCCAATTACACAGGTTATCTGTATAATTGAACTCTAATAGATTATAGCACACCATGCATTCAGCCTGTGCCACTTAATAGTTCGATATTAACATAATTACGGGAAATTACCTGAGCTTGTAATTATATAGGAAACTCAAAATTAAGACGTTATATCGCACATAAAGCTATAATTAATTTCTACCACAAACGCACGAATTATTTTCTAAATGTAAATATTCAATATTGATGTATTTGTTAGTTTTTACTTTAAAAAAATATTAAAGGTACAAATGTATGGTATTGTATTGTACATGTACAATAAAGATATGCAATCATTCAATAATGATACTACAAGTATGTACCAAATATGTATTTATTGAAACATTTTTTTAATGGATGGCACATTTAATCGATAATAAAATAAAATACGTAAACAAAAAAAAAATTAAAGCCCTATACACAATACTCTAATCACCCAATGGCGTCGTACGTTTCGTTGTTTACTTGGCAAAACTATAAAAAAATCACCTAAAATAAAGGGACGCTATTGGCTGATTTCAAATTGCGGCGTGTTTAGAGGTCTTAACTATGCACCTATAATTTAACTCAACAATCCACTATTTTTAAAGAGTTTATCACTTTAAAAAAAACGTTTTATAGGATATTTATCAAAGTAAATGTTTCCTGTTCTAGTTGGTGCATTATCAAAATTGACATTTTTTACTGCTGACTCCTTCGTTCTATGTTATCGAAACCATTAAAACACTGGCTTTATTACCCATACATTACATTTTTGAAACTCTTAAGGCATTTATAGTGAAATTCAATTTACTACTTCTAAAAGTGTATTTTTTTTTAAACAACCTACACATTTATGATATTGAAGTATTTACTGTTATAATGAGCCCCTTGGCTGTTATTCCGAGATTTTAATTAAGTTTTATTATTAAAATCTAAATGTCAATAAACAGCCCTTCTCTCAGAAGTCACCTTTCCTTTCGGAGCAGGAGAGGCAAAGCAAATAGGGGCACGAAGGGGCGGAGGGCCCGCCGAGATGAATTCTCGGCTGTCAGAAGTTTGTACAAACTTTTAAAGAAAAGTATCACAACTAATTCACTTCTCAGAATTATTCTTTATATTCCCAATACCTTGCTTACAACAAGCGTGAATGAAGAGAAAAAGCCCATGAATTCGCGTTCTTTTTTGACAGGAGTATGAAATAAGGAAAAAAAATATTAGCTTTACGTCTAATAGTATTTTGTGTTGATAGAAAGTTTTTATTTAATAACATGAAAAAATACTATACATATAAATTGAAAATAATGGCGCTGTTTATGTTGCTTAGCTAAAATTCTTTATAAATATATACTAAATATGCGTTGAAAATTTTACTTTTATTTATAATTTTACTGATTTTATATACCTAGTTCTTCACTTACTGCACACAACGCTTTATTTTGATTAAATCTAACATAAAACATGTCGCAATGAATGCGTCACTTCAACATACAATAAAAATAATAAATACGTCTTGATCATAGACGTATTTAAAAAAATAAATCGTCTTTAAGTAACTATTATTAATTATATAATTATTTAATTGTTTCACATAGTTACAAAGCAGTAAAATATATGCACGTTAAGATTTTAAAATTTGTTTTACTGTTTAAAATTTACAAACGTGTTTTTGTTTTTTTTATGGTCTATAAGAAAAAAAATGTATGAATATGTAATGAATTGTACATTGCTCCCAGGATAGGTTTACGATACAAATGTCAAATTTTGTTTAATTCAATCAAATATAGGTATACCTCACAATTTGTAGTTTCGTTATAACAAAGTTGTGTCATAACACTACCTTACTTTCTCGAATTCTCTAATCTCTCCACTATTCAAGTACTGCAGTGCATTAGTTGAAGGGTAAAGTGTGACGCGGGCTTCACCACACATCACGAGGACTGCAGTATTTGATGTAATAACGCTTTCACGACAAAAGTATTTGCTTGCTTACTTTGAGCATGCTTTGAGTATATTGCCAAGCACGTTTGTTGATTCTTTTCACCCTCCCATAATAATGTGTTTCTATATTTAAAGCTAACAAAAAAAAAAGAAAAATAGACAAAAAATATATTATGATATAACTGGCATGTAACTATTAATATTTTTTAAAACATTAAATAAATCTATGTGATTAAGCATATTTTTTCACACATTGAAAACGATTAAAGAAAACTCTCAGAAAATATCATCGTGACTTGTGAGGGATTCGAACCCACATCCCCAAGCTTTCATGGCCGGTGCATTTATCCAACTATGCTAACGAGCCACTGCAATTTAGTGAGAATTTTTAATAATCATAATCTACATATGAACCAATATGCCCAGGCTAATCAATATTTAATGATTTGCAAACACTGGACTTAATTAAAGTAACAAGTGAAGCATTTTTATATCCAAATATGGTTATTATTATTTTTAAAATCTATTGATCACAAGTCACGATGATATTTTCTGAGAGTTTTCTTTAATCGTTTTCAATGTGTGAAAAAATATGCTTAATCACATAAACATACTAATACCTGCATGGGTAAATAAATACGCATCTGATTAACATTAATCCAATTTAATATAAATAGAATGGTGCGCGTCTCGGCTAAACATCAATAGATTTTAAAAATAATAATAACCATATTTGGATATAAAAATGCTTCACTTGTTACTTTAATTAAGTCCAGTGTTTGCAAATCATTAAATATTGATTAGCCTGGGCATATTGGTTCATATGTAGATTATGATTATTAAAAATTCTCACTAAATTGCAGTGGCTCGTTAGCATAGTTGGATAAATGCACCGGCCATGAAAGCTTGGGGATGTGGGTTCGAATCCCTCACAAGTCACGATGATATTTTCTGAGAGTTTTCTTTAATCGTTTTCAATGTGTGAAAAAATATGCTTAATCACATAAACATACTAATACCTGCATGGGTAAATAAATACGCATCTGATTAACATTAATCCAATTTAATATAAATAGAATGGTGCGCGTCTCGGCTAAACATCAATAGATTTTAAAAATAATAATAACCATATTTGGATATAAAAATGCTTCACTTGTTACTTTAATTAAGTCCAGTGTTTGCAAATCATTAAATATTGATTAGCCTGGGCATATTGGTTCATATGTAGATTATGATTATTAAAAATTCTCACTAAATTGCAGTGGCTCGTTAGCATAGTTGGATAAATGCACCGGCCATGAAAGCTTGGGGATGTGGGTTCGAATCCCTCACAAGTCACGATGATATTTTCTGAGAGTTTTCTTTAATCGTTTTCAATGTGTGAAAAAATATGCTTAATCACATAAACATACTAATACCTGCATGGGTAAATAAATACGCATCTGATTAACATTAATCCAATTTAATATAAATAGAATGGTGCGCGTCTCGGCTAAACATCAATAGATTTTAAAAATAATAATAACCATATTTGGATATAAAAATGCTTCACTTGTTACTTTAATTAAGTCCAGTGTTTGCAAATCATTAAATATTGATTAGCCTGGGCATATTGGTTCATATGTAGATTATGATTATTAAAAATTCTCACTAAATTGCAGTGGCTCGTTAGCATAGTTGGATAAATGCACCGGCCATGAAAGCTTGGGGATGTGGGTTCGAATCCCTCACAAGTCACGATGATATTTTCTGAGAGTTTTCTTTAATCGTTTTCAATGTGTGAAAAAATATGCTTAATCACATAAACATACTAATACCTGCATGGGTAAATAAATACGCATCTGATTAACATTAATCCAATTTAATATAAATTAAATAAATCGCTTAACGTCCCTTACATCAATATCCTTCTCGTTTATATTTCTTAAATACACAATTGATCAAACTAGTATTATGGCGTATTTATAATTATTATTGTTATTAAATACCTTAAAATGGAAATGAATAATCAAATAAATTATTCATAAAAATCACGTGGTAAGGTAAATTTGACTAATGGTACAGTTCGGGCATGTGACCTTTAAAGGACGTGGGATTTTAAGTATTATTTGGTTATGCAATGTTGGTAGACCGAAAAACAACAAAATAAAATTCTTATTGATAAAGATATATTTTCATAAATTTGAATATACTTAAGTTGGTTACAGGAATGAAAATATATCCAAATAAAAAGTCAGCAAGCTAAATAACTATCTCTAATAAAGCAAAATTAGTTAATAATTTTATGGACAATATTTTTTAGAATTATTTTTTACCTTGTATAAATATTATTATCAAGAGTACTTAGTCTTTTCAGTACAAGTGAACATTTATTTATTCATGACTAGCTTAAAATAAAAACATATTCAGAAAATTATAAATTATTTATGAAACTACCACACAATATAAGAATTTACATTCGAGGGTAGGTATCAATCAAGATGACAGCTCATAATATAATGGTTTTTTTTTTACACAGCCTCCCATTGGAACTCCCCCCAATCTTCTCGAAATATCCAGCATCCAATATGAAAAAAAGAAAATGCCAAAAAATACTGTAAATAAGAACGAGGCGAACATTTTAATTCAGGGATTTGACTGCCATCAGCTGGGCGGGGGTGAGTGGGAGGGAGGCGGGCTTGCCTTTGCCCTTTGGGTTTATTTGCTCCTCTCTACCACGTCCAAGTAAAACAGCTGTTTTCGGATAGCGATGACGAGAACTTTCCGAGCTTCAGACGGGGATGTCTTTTTATCTTACGGCTTATTTTTATTACACTCGCTTAGTAGAACTCAGGTGATTTCACAAGCAACACTCGCGGCTAGCGGGTTAAGACGTTTCCTCCCAGTAGTGAAGCCGCTAGTGGATTTGGACTTTGGCCATAATTTTACGAAAAACTATTATATTAATAAGAATATTTTTTTATTTTAATTTGTATTTCGGATCTTAGTTACCGTTTATTCCTATATGACTCCTTCAGATTTCAAATATTGCCGTAAATATATTTTTTCCTGCAATTTATACAATTGCTTATTTTACTACGTCAAGTTAGAGTAAGTTAATACATTCTATCACATATAAATTTAATAAATTGGTATTGAAATAATATATTAAATAATCATTCTATATTTAACTAATCCTGAATCTAAAGTTACACAGAATTAAAAAGATTATCTATAGTTAAATTTTATAGATTAACTTGGTTTTCACTACTAAGCTTAGATACTGCAAAGCAGACTGAAAATTTTAGGGGATTTTCTTCTCAAAATGAAATTATATACGTTTTGAATAATTTAAATGTATTTATGAAATAAATCTGTAAAAGCTGGTTGGCATCAAAACTGACTTGTACAAGCATAAAAACAGAATTCTATGGTTCAACAAAGTAGTCTTAATGGTATTGTTGAAAAAGTACGTTAAATCTTTTTGAATAGATTTAACTACAGCAGGGCTTTTCATAGGCTTGAGTCTGTCAGTTGTGACTGACTAATTTGTCTATACTGAGATTCCCAAAAAAATATATCTACAAATATTATTCATATAAATTTATATTCATATTTATGGTATTCAGCTTGTCTTATTAAAATAATTAAAAATTAAAAGAATATTATATTTTTATTTAATGAATCTTTCTAAGAGTTTAGAACACAGGCGTATTAATTTTACACCAAAGACTTGAAATTAATATTTGTGGCAAGTCACACGAAAAAGTGGCTGCTACTTTGACAATGTAAAAACTTCATTGGTTTCTTTGAATTTTTCTTTTGAATTTCTATTACAAAGTAATAAAATTAAAAAAACTAGATGCACACGCGTTAAATATGATTTTAAAATGTTTTTACCTAGTACAACAAATTAGTATAATTCTAATTATTTTTGCTAAATATAAATGCTTAAAATATATATTTAACTATAAAAAGATATTTTTTTTATTTCGTAGTCTTGCTGTGTCGATATTAAAAACCTTCATTATGTTGTCATAAGTCCTAATCTTGCTCTAATTTTCTAGTATTTTTATCAAAGCTGTACTCTTACAGTAGCTCTAGTTTCACCGTATTATGTAATTTTCAATGGCTAACAAAAAGTAGCACCGGAAGTTAGATGAGGCGAACTTTGAAGCCGCCTTACCCGCGGATCTTGCGAGCTTACTTACCTACTTTGGTAGGCAAGTATCCAACCGGCGAATTGAAAGCAGAAACTTAGCAATTTCCTGCGATAGACGACGTATCCGGCAAGATCACGACCAGCAAAGCATCGGCCACAAGAAACCGAACCCAACTCAGCAGACCAATCTGAGGCAATTTCTAAAAGGGCCCAATGAATCGTGGATGCGTTCTTTAATCATAAAGCAATATTTGATGATCGGATACCTTTAAGGATTTTTTAAGGAATCATTATTGAAATTTTAGTTTATCGAATGTAGGGCTTGCATATTTAAGCAATTAACGGTTTTAAAAATCATGAAAAACAGGTTTTGCGTAAATTGAGTCTTATAAATATTGTAGTACGCATTTAAGGCTGTAGTTTTAGTTTTTATTTATTTTTTACTCAAGTGGGTAGCTATTTATAAGTATTTGTAAAATCATCCATAATTTGTACATTTAATGTTTTCATATCCGTTTGTTTATTATCGTGAGAAAATTTAAATTTTTGCTTAAATTAACGATATAAGAATAATGTTTCCACAATACGAATAACGTATTGAATCCACCAACTACACTAATAAAACTTTATTTTTGTGAGAATATAATTCTAAAGAATGATTTCTCACATTTGCCAGCCCAAACTCATTTAATGGGTATTTCAGATTAATCAAGTCGATCCGAGCTATACTATTATCCGAAAATGGACACAATTTCATACTTATAAAAATTAAAATCTATTTAAAAAAATCACGTATTGTTAAATATCTTTGTATTTCTTTAGAACAGACTTCTTTTAGCTTACTACCACTGTATCTATAATCTCGACTGGTCACAAGGATGCTGAAGTATGGGTTGGTTTTCTCGCTGCTTTAAACGGTGAACAATGACACCGCTATTGCAATTTATAAAAAATGTTTATAGAAGAAATCATTTTGTGTCCCTTATACGCAAACAAGTAATTATAGTGTTGATATTTTGTAATGTGATTTTCAAATATAAAACAAATAAAACGACGGTGAATTGCGATCAATCAACCGTGTTCAATTTGCAATCAGAAGACTTAGAGTAGAGAAGTTTTGCAGGTATCATCGTTGGAAGAGCTTCCAGCCATCGGCAACCTTCTGACTGTGATCGATGCCCGGAGCTCACCTGTAGTGGATTTGGACAAACTTTGATAATTATGTGAGGTGCGACACGCCAGAGCGAGCCATCGCGGCAGCAGGGACCTCTCTGGGGAAATCACTTCTTATTTGTTTCATTGTGGGCCGCTTAGCTGATTGTCTGCCGAGTGTTTGCGCTTCGAAAGGATGTATATTGAACCTTAAGGGGCTTCACACTCTATTGTCAATGGCCTTTGAAATGATACGCAAGACGTAAAAATTCTGTATGTCATAAAACATGACATGTTAAATAGAAAAACGCCATTGATGCTCAAATTTAAATGTTATTCAAAATTAGTCTATGATGTTTTTCCACGCTGTTGAGAACATAAATTGTGATAATATTGATTTTATTCTTCTACAAGATTTACAAAATATAAGCAGTACAGCTTCTTTTCTATGTATGCTTGCAAAGTTGTGCTGAAACTCGAGAGGCTTTGGTATTCTCACATTTCTATATTTGAGTCACAGTGTAAGAAGCAAAGTCGGCAAAAATGACGGCCTACAACATTTTATTTGTTGTGATTTACTGAAAAAATATTTTAATACCTAACATCGTCTTTCTAAAAGAATGACAGAGTATTGAAAATGACCATAAAAAAATAAGTTTAAAATCTTCTAAAAAAAATATAAAATTTATTGCGCTATCTATTTATTCATTGCTTTAATTTTTATTAGTTTTATTAGGCACAGTTAAAAAATTGAAATGAAAAATGTTTAAAATATATAATATTTAGTGACAGGACATTTTTAAACATTTTAATTTACACTTATATGTGAAAACTTTTTAGCTTGTTTGTAGTCTTTTTAATTAGTATGCAGTCACGGCTAGTACGTGTAAATTAGTGCTTTTTAAAAACTGTATTTTAAGAATGTAATTAAAAATGCCTTCAAATTAAATAAAATTCCATAGGGCAAAGCTCAAGGGGCACAGAGGCGAGTCTCTTTACATTCTAAAAGCCTGGTGTATTTAATTAAATAACAAACCCCAACAATTTGTCCAATAAAGTTTCGTCAGTTTAATTATTTGGTAGATGCGAGCGGCGAGGGTTAGTTCCGGAAACAACTTCCACTGGACTTCAAAAAAAAAATTACCAAAAAGGTTTAATGGTGTAATTTTATCTCATATTTTACCACAGTAACTTTATATTTTCAATTACACTAATATAGTTATAAATAACGTTCAATAATATAACGCATAATAACATACTAATAATGGCATATTTTGGGGAGTATTTTTTTATTTTATTTACGTACTTTCTTAATTAACGTTAGTTTGCGTTTGATATTATAATTTAAAGTAATGTTTGAGCGTCATTTTAAATCGATAAATATTATACGACATGCATTAATAATATATTCACGGACGTTTCACTGCTGCCTTCATACAGGAGGAGCCATTATGTTTATGGGTGCACTTAATAATATTGTGTCCCTCGCCCCGAAGAGACGCGATGTGTCCTGTGAGTCGATAACGATGCAAGTATTGATTTTTACAGGACGTGGCGTAGCGTAAGCCCCACAATCCCAGGCCTAATCTGTGCCAATCACTGAGTATCGACAATCAAAAATCACACTAAATAAATATACCTATCCGTCACCTATCAGTAAAATAAAACAGAGAGTATGTTAGTAGGAGCTTAGTAAAAAAGTTTTTGCTTAATACGCATTACTGTAAAAACTGTACTGTAAAAAGACTCAAAGGCGTTAAAAAATATATCACAGCATACTTCAAAATTTACGTTTTTTGGAGAAACAATAAAATATCGTTATAACAAATAAGTTGAAAGATCCATATTCTTTTTCGAAGGCTCATGCTCCTATATATTTTTGTCCTCTTATTGGATATTAAAGTTGTTTTATTTAACCCTCCCCGCTCTCCCCATTCTGTTGCTTGTGCATGCCTGCCATTCTGTATCTTGAGCGGGTGTAAAGTGTCGGTAATGGAGTAGTGGACTTGGAATCATTGTGGAGGGATGTGCTCTGTGTCGAGGTGGGGGGCTTCTGATGTTGTTTCTGTAGCTTGTTTCAGAACTAGTATCAGATCAAAACACATCGCTTTCACCTCTCTTTTTTCCACGCAAAAATATTAAAGGCACTTTCACATCGCTTTCACCTCACTTTTATCCACCCAAAAATATCAGAGGCACTTTCACAACGCTTTCACCTCACTTTTATCCACGCAAAATTATCAGAAACACTTTCACAATGCTTTCACCTCTCTTTTTTCCACGCAAAAATATTTAAGGCACTTTCACATTGCATTCACCTCACTTTTATCCACCCAAAAATATTAGAGGCACTTTCACAACGCTTTCACCTCACTTTTATCCACGCAAAATTATCAGAAACACTTTCACAATGCTTTCACCTCTCTTTTTTCCACGTAAAAATATTAAAGGCACTTTCATATCGCTTTCACCGTACTACCGCAAAAATATCCAATTTATATTTATTCAGCAACTTTTACACCAAGTATCAGATGGTATGCCATAGTGCCCGCGGGTAAAGGGTTGGGGTACACTGTACTACACTATTTCTCCTTAGAAAACCATGAGTATCTCAGTGTATCTCAGAGTATCAGCATGAGTATCTCAGTGAAAGGGTCGCCAACCTCCTGTGAGGAGAAGCACTTGATGAAGAAGATTAATTATTTTAACGAAAATGTGTTGACAAAGTCGCGTAGATTTACGTATACCGTAAATGTACGGTATACTTTACTTTGTATGGACATTGTAAAGTATACAGTTTGGGATCTGCGCTTGCAGATGAGTATCTCAGTGTCATATACGCCAACCTCTTGTGAGGAGAATCACTCGAACGAAAATGTGTTGTAGCGCGTTTTTCTATATGTATATATGTTTTATAGGTACTTGTTTTTTATCCGACCACCATAGAACTTTGTCTATTGTTTTGCTTCTATTGTTGGCAACAGCGAGTCAACACGTATTGTTTATTTATTTAATTTAAAGTATAACCGTCAAAGAAATGAATTTTTTTTTTCAATTTTGTATCATATATTTATATAGTTTTAAGTATTCAATAAAGTCACATTTTATGAACAATGAAATATGAGACATGCATTATCCTGGTGGCCAGAATGTTACAATGCCATCCATGATGGTGTCGAAAGGATCTATGTGTCGCATTTTCACACGAAATACCACGCTGTTGTAGAAAAAGTACGCTACTAGCCTTGTCGTGTACGATTGTTGATAACTGAAGTAAGTTCGTTTTATGTTTGACGGTTATCTTTGACGGTTATACTTTGAAACCAATATATTTATTTAATTCAAATACGTAATTCACAATACGTGTTTACTCGCTGTTGCCAACAAAAGAAGCAAAACAATAGACAAGTTTCTTTGGTGGTCGGATAAAAAACAAGTACCGTTTTATATTAATTATTTGAACGAAAACGTGTTGAAAAAGCCCTGTAGATTTACGTATACCGTACACGTAAATCTACCGTATACTTTACTTTGTATGAACATAGTAAAGTATACGGTTCGGGATCTGCGCTTGCAGGTCGCCGGGTGCAGCGCGCGGGGTGCAGGGGTGCAGGGGTGCAGGGGTGCAGGGGATGCAGGGGTGCAGGGGTGCAGGGCGCAGGGCCGCCCGGGCGGGGCGGGGGCGGCCGGGGGCGGCCAGGGCGCCGCCGCCGCACGCACTCCGCTGCCGACCGCCGCCGGCACCGAACGCAGCCGCCCAGTCCACCCGCCCTAGCGAGCGCGACAGGACATCGGCGCACTCCCGACAGCTTCCCACCGACGACCCCAACTTATCCCGAACTCCGCCTTACATCCAAACACACCTGATTACATTAGCAGCAGTTTAATTTTTGTAAAATTTCCCGCGATTTTTCAGACCGAGTGATTGTCAGAGTGTTTTTTTTTTAACTACCTTAATAACGTGCCGTTTGAAGAATATTTTTGGTGATTTGCTGAAAAGGTGAGTTTTTTTTATTGTGTGTATTAATGTTTATTGTAATTAATTTTTATGTTCAGCTTGGAAGGTTTACTTTTGCAACAGGTACTCCAAGTCCGTATTCACGAAAGCCTGTTGCTTAAAAACGCTTTAATATAAATAAAACGTAATGTTTCAAGAATTTTTTTTTTTAATGTCTCATTATGACTAAGTGCCTATTTCAATATTTGCTCTACATGTTTATCGCGGCTGTCAGGAAGGTATTGATGATAAGACAATTTCCCAATTAAAACCACTCATAAAAGGTAGTAATTTAGCTTATGACAAGTAAACACCGGAAAACTTCCATCAATGAAACGAACGGAGCGAGTGTGGCGGGCTGATAAGTAATCCATTTAAATGGAAAATGAATTTTTGCATTCACGCTACATTGACCCACTTTTATTTTATAAAATAAGATATAACAATAGAACTCACATGAATGGCTTATTCTACAAGCACATTGTTTTCTTTAAACATTTTTATGTTTATAAATTATAGGTTCTTATAGAAAATACAAACAGGCAAGCTGTAGTTTATATTTGAGGTAACGATTTTCTCTCTTTAAAACCTTTTCAATAGACATGTTAATTCATGTAGAACGCTACGAAAATAGTTTCATTATTCTCACCCTCCTTGCTTCAGTTAAACCTTATTTCGTAACCGTGTTTTTACTGTTTATTAAAATTATGCTTTAAATAATTTTCTATTTTCAGAACATCGCGTAGACCAAAGCGTATTATATTACGTACAGAAATTTATCATTGTATCCAAAGCTAAAATTTTCAGTAGGAGCGATGAATAATGATTTTGATAATGGATACAAAAGATATCAATAGATTTTATTTGATAACTCTAATTAAAGACTGGCTATGCGTTTTGATTAGTATAGCAAATAGCGGTCATTAGTAAATTCAATAAAAATCAAATCAAATAATTAACAATAGTTTAATTCGATAAATTTTAGCACAAGTTATTTCAATATTTTATTAACCCCTCGTGGATATTTGGTTATATAATTTTGATCGAGTTTTTAATCTTTTTTGCTCATTTAAATTTCTTAGCGGTATATCTTTCCCAGTAATTTTTAATACTCTTTAATAAAAAAAAAACATCGTTTCAGATATAATTAAGTAGAACTCGGGTATGAGGCGAAAACAAACATTAAAAAAAACAGTTTAATAGGTTGTAAAAGAAGATTGTCGGTAAAATTATATTTAGGAAAAATACTTTTTGAAGATGTACTTATCTCTAAAAATATCTTTATTGCTTTACATCAAGATTTTAATGAATATAATATTACTAAAGAAAATAGTTAGATGGGGTAGTTACGTGTAAATAGACTTCTTTATAATTATGACGAAAAGAGTCATTCCAAATTATGCTAATACAGTTTTAGTAAGTAGTAGTAAGCTTAGTAGTTATAAATAAGATTTATGTTATTTGATTTCATATTATATAGCTTTGTATAATGATCAAATATCAGTTTGACTTAATTAAAAACCTTTACTTTTACAATTCATCGTTATTATATAAAATATGATTTGATTTTTCTTTTTTAAACTGCTTTTAACTTTATTACAATACAGATACTACAACGCAAACTAGGACAATCTTGAGCAACAAGAAAAAAATTTATTTATATTATGTATTGATATTTGGGTTGGGTTAAAAGCTATAATTTCAAAAATATTTCGACATTTAATACTTGATTCATCTTCAGTTGTTGAATCTTATCATGATAAATAAAAATACTTGCCAAGTCTCAAAAGTTTTCAAATATGTTTAGATTTTAGTCTTTTAAGACAGATAAAAGCGATTAGATTTAGTTATTCTAATTATATACACATAAATTCTAAGAAAAAAGTCTAACGAGAGAAAAATATATGTATCAATATTATTGATTGAGATAGACAAGGTGTAAGAGTAAGTTTCAGAAATCTTTCTTGGGTAAAATTACATAAAAATGCTTTCTTGGAGTAAAATTTGATTATTCAGATAGCTAATTTTAAGCAACACGATGAGTTTATGTTGTGCAAGAGTTTTATTTAAAAAATTACATAATACTTACTTAAATACACAATGGTTTTTTGAAGAAAATTTATTCATACCTAAAAGTGAACCTAATAATTGCGCAAACTCTGAAACATCTACCTAGGTTGGAATCGATGCATAAGTCACGCAGGATATCTTTTTAATCAGAGCTTATCTATAAAACACTGTGTACGTTTGAATTAAAAGATATTTGAACCATAGTTAAGTTAATATCAAACCATGTTAAAACATGCATTCGAATAGATTTATTACTATATGGAAACATCATTACAAATTTGCTAAAAAAATTAAGCTTGTTTTTAAACGACTTTTAGTTATGACCTCAGTTGATTGCGATAAAGTCCATTTATTATAAACCATCGCGTTACGAGTCTTTGCTGTTTGCGTACGGTCATAAAAATCGAATCGTAAAAATAGACAAAGATAATATCGACGGCCGTATGTCATCACTGGATGTTTGCATATGGGGAAATCGATATCGTATACTAATGGCATGCCTTCTAATACCGGTTTGGAAAACCAGTCACGTCAAATATTATCTTTTTTATTTCTGCCGTTCACCTTAATTGTAACAGCCAATTACACTGCTGGATGCCGAAGTGCTGCACTGATAATAATGCTATTACCTGTGCTAAAACTGGGGATTCGTCACATTTAATGAATAATTTACTGTATCCAATAGCCGCCATACTATAAATTTGCCACATGTACAGCAATTTCCAATATTATATACACTTATATTCTAGCGTCACATATTTATATATTTATTTTTAAAAAACCAATTATATTTACATATTAAAATTAAATATTATAAAACGTTTAAAAATATTTGCTCACATAGTTTATAGAATTGCTATAAATATGATTAAAATAAAGGTTTTAAAATAATCTGTAAATGTATCTATATTGCGTTTAAAACAAAAATATATATGCTTAACGAAAAATATATATGCATTTTTTCAGCATTTTTTCATTTCATTAAGCATCCGTAAGTGTTTTTACATTCCACACTGTAAGATGGCTCCTGACTTTTTATTGACATTTTGAGTTCATATCTAAAAAAATATTATATATTTACAGCGGAAAAAATATTATATACGTTTTGCCCTAAAAGCGTTATAAAAGAGCACTTCTGCAAATTCTAGTAATAAAAAGGATATTGTTCGATAGCTCTCAATAGCAGACACTATCTATTCGTCCCGTTATAAGTATTTTTTTCATTAAAACATATTATGAATGGAATTAATAGTGTCTTAAAGATAATTTGAGAAGTTTCTAGGAAAAGAGCACTACCCCTAAATACTAAAAAAAATGGTTTAAAAATCATGGGTTCTATTATTTGTTTGGTATATAATTACTATAAGCTCTTACTAATTCTGAAGCGGATAAATACTAAAGGAAATAAGGTTCTTTTGTTTTGAAAAACGCTCACGGAAAATATCCATATTCGGATAAACTGAATGGCATGTACAAAACATCCCCCACAAAACGAGCCAGCAGCTAAAGGCGGACAAGGCTGGCGTATAGACAGGTATTTGTTTATATTCTTTGGGAAAATGTCGAGCACACATGACAAAGGGAAACCTCTGGGAGCAGCTCATTTCAGAAAATATAGGTGAATGATATTCCAACCAACATAACCAGTAAAAAAAGTTTAAAAAGAAATCATTGATGCTTCACTCATTTAAAAATAATGAAATGCAATTTTTAGACTTGCGATTAAATTTATCTTTGTCTCTAATAATCGGAAATCGTTTCAAGTCTTTTATATAGTTAAACATCAGATTACATAAGATATCTTTTTTAAAAGTGTACGTATGCTGGTAATGCTTATTTTCTGTATGGTAAAACGATTTGTATCTGAAATAACTTATATAACTTACAACTCACATAAACTAACTTTACAGAAAAATTATAAGTATTGCAATATCTTAAAAATATGTATGAAAAATATAAAATCAAAATAAATAGATTGCAGTGTTTTCAGTAATAAATACAAAAGTGAAAATACAATCGAAAGTCATATAAGGCAGGTGGTATTTTTTTAATGTTATACTAGAGAAAATATGCTGTCGATTGGACAGGTAAAAAAGTGATAAAAAAAAATATTTTTTTTTTTTTAAATATAGTTATGATAGAATTTTGTAACTCGCCGCAATTATTCCTTGGACACTTTTTAGATTCTTTTCGGTGGCATATCGAGTAACCTCGACACGCTCAAACGATTCTCCATACGAAAAGGCAGGTAGGCTAAGCCGGATTAGATATTATTACTACGCCTCTATCACTCTACGTAATATATCACCGTGCCGCATATTGCGACCGACAAATCAATCATATGAGACACTTTCAGAGAGCCTGAAGGTAACGAAGGTTAATTCTACGAAAAATCATGATATATGTTACTAATATAATCGACTCGATAAATTAACATTATATGCTCTCTCTCTTATTATACACGCCATACTTATTACTTTTTGAGTGTAGTTGTTTTTGTGCTATCTTTCGATTACTAATAATAAAATATTATCGATTTTCATATCAACGATAGTAGGAAAGCATATGGGCAATTATCAATTACTCAGAACGGAATCTTTCAACCATGAAATAATATCTAAATCTCAGTTTTCATGTTCGTGGCAACTTCATTAAGATGTGATATCAAATGACAATGAAGCAGAATACGTAGAATCACATGTACAAAGTAATACAAATAATATTAAAATCGATAAAAAGCGTATCCAGTTGACTGCTGGTGTTTAACGACAAGAATATTCAGTAGCAATGGAGTGTGGAGTGTTCATAGTTAAATGAGAATCAAGTATGTCATCCTTGGGAAGATAAATAATGAATAGTAATTTATGCAAAATTAAATACAAATTTATCCAGCGTATTTTGTTTATCAATTGAATAATTTATATGGCCAAAGAAAAATAATTCTTAGAAACATAAATGTTTGTGTAGTCGCGTAATTTATTTAATTGAAGCAATACATATTTTAACCAACGTCTTTAAGTTTTTTGTAAAGCTACATATGTTATGATATGAAATAGAGTACGATACACTTCTGAAAGTATAGATTTTACATTTATAAATATGCTTTCGTCTGATGTACGAGTACATGGTGCGGTTCAATGAACATATTTGTGATCCGTGCAAACACGGGGAACGCTTTTATGTTCAGGTTCAAGATTTTAGGTTCTTTTGAGGTTTAGTTCTATTTCTAAGAAAAGATTACTACAGACGCTCAAATTAATACTTAATTTATTTATTGAAATTGGATTTAAAGGCGGTGATTCTTTAATCTCTAACAAATTAAAATTTAATTTGAATTTATCCTGATTAAAAATAATACGTTTCGTAAAACTTCATTCATTTGAATTTTCATCTACGGTGAGATTATTTGATATTGAATGTCTTATGTCTAAAAAGTTATTAAATACTCAACATATTATTCAATATATTATTTTTTTATCAACGTACTTATTCATTAATTGCACTGCAAACCCAGTTGATTTGGCACCAAAGAAGTGTGATTGTTCTTTTAAAACGCACATCTGAATTCTTTTGCCAAATACAACGTAATGCATGTTCTTGCATTGCGGGTATACAATGAATAATCAATTGTGATGGATGTTTATTGTTCAGCATATACTATAGAAAACAACCAACAAGTATATACGTTGAATTTTTATATAATTATAAAGTAATTAAGGTTTGAGTGATTTTTTTACAACATTTAATATGAGAAGCTTAACTTTAAGAATACGCATTTCCAATAGATTTACTTCGATAAATGCGAATGATATAAAATATTTGGAGATTATTATTGCAATTCGTGAACAATGAAAAAAGTTATAATTTAAAAAGCAGAACAAAGTTCTCAAAAGGAACGTCTTTTATTTTTAAACTTATCAAATATAAAATAATATTTATTTAAAATACCTATTTAAAAAGAAAATGACGTCTTTATAAATGTGTTTTATAAAACGTTTTGGAGAATTCCACAAAAACACTTGTTATATATAAATTGTTTTAAGTTGACATTTATTTTGAAATTGCTGAACGAGAAATATGAAGTAAATGAAAACAGACGGAAGCTTAAGAAGGCAAGCTGTGTTGACATTATAAATCTCTCCCTGACACATCCAATGACTTTTTCATTCTATTACAGATATATAGACGGGGAGAGAGGAAATAACGCTCATCTCAGGTTCTTATATAAATAAATGTTTTACCGAGATCCAAATAAAGCCCAGCTCCCAGATGTAATATATCTCAGGATAGTACATTTAAATTGTGAAATTTTCAATGAAATAAGTATAAGGGTTCATGCAATGATCTATGCACTTCACTCCGCTGTTTTCAGAACACATGAAGACATGAATAGAACAAAGAAATCCCTTTTGGACTTCATGTAGTCACTGCATATAACTCACTATTAGTTGTACTTAATTTCTAACCTATTAAGGGGTTTTTAATTTTCCTACAAATTTTCCTTGCCAAAAGATTCATGTACGCTGCTACCTAAGCCACATGTTGTAAGCACCAAAACCCATACCCATATACCGTATTGTAAGCCCTAAGAACCATCGCAAAAAACACAAAAGAAAATGAATCTTGAAATATTTTTCTTTCAACATAGACAATAATGTCTGAATATTTTAGCGGTTGAAATATTAAAAAACGCTGTTTTCTTCTCACGACACACAAACTCAAGTCAATTAATTACCTTAAAATCAATGAATCGGGGGACGTCATGAAAATATTGTCATAACATAAAGCGGTTATAAGATATTGAAACTAATTACGACTGTGTACGTCATGTAAACTATCCGTCTTGTCGTTTGTAGAAAACATATTCAGGGGTTTTGTTTTAACGCGTTTTCCGTATCTTAAAAAATTGGTTAATTATTTCAAATAGATTGTTTTTGAAATAAGTGTGTCAAAATAATCTAATATAGTTAATGAAAGAATTTAATCGCAAAACATAATATCAACATTTGGTATTCACATGTTTGAACAATAAAATATGTAAATTTGGGTCTATAACGAATAACATATTTTTTGTATTTGTAAATTAAAATATTTCATATATTTTTATATTTATTCAACGCCAACAAAGATCCCAAACGAATACAAAGGTAATTTGATATAACTTTGTTTTAGTTTCAGTTTTTTTTAGTTAGTTTTTGATTCAGATTGTCTCAATTACTAACACCTGTGGCTTTGTATTATTTTAGAAAACAACAAGATACCAAAAGTACTACAACGGTATCTCCAATATGATTTTTTTAACTATGAAATAGTAAATTGGAAGTACGTTCTATCTTACCGGTGTTATCAAAAAGCGATTTTCGCTGATGATATTTAATTAAAAATATCATAAAGAAGCTGTATAGTTTAATTCATAATGATGTATTTAGATAAATTTTAATTAAAATAAATTTTATATTCAGTACGGATTTATATTAATATGTAAGAAATATCATTACAAAAACAAAAGGTACAGATAATAAAATAGGAACAGACGTCAGATCGACAACTTCTCGAATTGATGAATTTTAAAACGAATTTTCCTTTCGGTGGAGAAGAGTGAGCGCCGCTTTCATCAAACAAAATGCCTATAATTTCAATTAAATTTTAAAGTCCCCTGGTATTTTTGAGTTACCTAAATGTTCCACAAAGTATTTCAAAGATCCCGCTCCTTCGTGAGAAAGCCATTTTACGGATTGGATTGCTTTTATCTTTTACTGTGGAAATTACGATATTGTGTTTTGAGATATAAAAATTTCAGTTTTATTATTTATGATGATCACGCATACGTGTCTGAAATCAAGGAAACGTACAGGTTTTTGGTTTCAGTAGAGGCTTTTTCTGACAAACAGAGAAATAAACATTACATTTATGTCGTAAATGAGAGGGAAAAACAGCCATTTTACGACTGCAGCGCGTGTGGCAACGACTTGGATAATTCTCGCTAACTTTACGATAATCTTTGTTGAACTTTCCAGGTTTGAGGTATTTCGAGATATACTGGCAATTCTTAGGGCGTTTCCATTTGTACTAAGTTCAGAACAAAGATACTTATATTCAGTTATTATAGACTTTACACTGTCAAATACTTTAATTAACTGATTATTTTACTAAGGCTTTTAGTTTTGATTTCATTAAAATATGTAGTATATAATTATAATATCAAAAAGTTATTTAAAACGAACTTCTTCACTTATCGCATTTAACGTTTCTGTTGGTCATCATAATTTTAACAATAAATCAAAGTCACTTAGTTTTTATAATTCATTAACTATTTTATTTAATTGTATTAAGTCTTTTATAATGTCTTCAATTAAATACCTAAAAAAGTTAGATGAAATTTGTTAGATTTATAACGACAGTTATCTTGTCAAACGCTATATTTTATTCAAAAATTAACTTTAAACTTTATAAAACTCTCTCCCTCTGTCTCTTTTATTTTAAAAAGACAAATAACAAATACTCAAGCTCTTTTTCTTCTAAAATTTTATGATTTGAAGTAATATAAACCAAGTCATAAATAAAATATTCGCGAAATTGCCTTAAAACGTTGATCCGATTTTAAAAGTTATAAAAAATTTAACTTACATAAATTAGTGGCTATTATTTTTTTTTGCCATACTAAAATAAGTAAGGCAAACTACAGCTTTCTAAAAAATTAACACAAAATCAAACTTTTCATCAAACTGAACTTAATAATAAGAAAATTTGATATTTTCCGACAGATATTTATTATTTTGAAACCTCTTAATTGTAAACTTTTATTTCACTTTAAGTTAAAGGCTTAATTTCTTCCAAGTCTTATCTCAAAAGCACAAAAGCTCAAGCGGAGCACAGCGCCAGGGTAACAGTTCACTGAAAATAAAACATTATTGAAAACTAATCGGTCAAAGTGGCGTCAATTCGAGCAGGCTTTTGTTATGTTGCAGACAGGACTTAACAGATGATTATATCTAAAGACTCTATAGCAGAAAATTAAACTACTTTGAAGTTCTGTCTGATGTAATCGCATCCTTGGAGCAGCTCTAACGGGGGCTGTACAAACACCGTCCTGGAGTTTGTATTTAAATTAAATTAACATAGAGAGGCGTAATGGACGGACTGTGTGAATTACTCGGACAGACTCATTCCGTCTAAGTGACTTAAGAGCTTTGAAACGAACATATTCTTGGTGGGGCCGTTTAATTCGTGAACATTAAATTTACTATATTATATTACTATTCATACACCAAACGTTCATTTATAAAAAACCTACGCGTAGATTATTAGAAATTTAAATTCCCTTTTTACTAAAATTTTACTAAACGAAAACAGAATATGCGTGGGTGTGCTTGTATCTAAACATCAAACATATCAAATTTCCAACTCTTCGAAGAAATTCACGTAATCGATTTTCTCATTTACATTGGCACATGTTCATACGTATATATAATATATATGCCGAAAGGCGAAATCACTAAATGTAGATGGTGTCACAGTGGTCATCTTAATTGGTTGACTTGTTAAGTCAATGGTAAGACCGTTAAATCTTGTTCAAGAATCCCCTTTCGGGGAAGGACGATTGCTAATAGGTGAATATCAAATTGATTTAATGTCGTCAATGTTTGTTTAGTTTAGTTAAAAACTTTGTTAGAAAAAAAAATACAGTAAGCTTAGACGAATGTTGTGGTGGATTTTCTATTTACTTTATATTTACATAAATTATTTTTGATTAACTTTAACTATTACATCGTATGGTAAAAAAATTGCATAAGACTTGACTGTGTTATCATTAATCAAGTCACATACCATGGTTATATTCAAGACACAAAATATAAGTTCTATTGTTCATGTTATGCGTATAGAATTTAGATCGAAATGGCAGTTTTCTAAAGATTTCTTTCTGAATATACCGGATCGAAATAGCATATTTTACAAGTTTAAAATTTAACTTTCTTCATAAAGTGTACGTGGCAGTAAAACAGGTTTCATACTTTTCAGTACTCGGCTTGAATTTTCTCAAAAGAAAACAAACAAAGCAGATCTGCCTTGCAGATACGGCGGAGATAACCGCAAGTATCATTCGGCACATTCAGTTAGAAACCCCTTGAGCGCAGATACTTCATGTACTTTGGGGTGCTTCTTTCAAGCTCCATCTTGAATATAAATTGTCCAAGCACAGATTTGTTAACACCAGTTTTCTCCAGATTTTTTGTTTGCAATTTAAAAAAAAACATTTGACTAAGTTAAAATAAAAAAAATTACCTATATTGTTCGTACCGATGAACTGGGACATGCATATTAAATCAACAAAAAATAAAAATTACAAATTGATATAACTCTAAATTTTAGGGTAAAATAAAAATATATATAGTAGAAACGTATATATAAACGAATATTAGTAATATAATTGTTTAAACATAAAAATTTCAATAAAAAGACTGGATACATCACGGCGTAGATTCTTAAGATACAAATTGCTCGTAATATATATATTTTTTAAGAAATTCAATAAGCTTGTACTCGGTATTATTCAAGTGATTTTCTAAGATTAAAATTATAATTTTATTATATTCGCATATAACCTGAGTGGTGATTTAAAATGTTTCGTTGTTAGACTCGCGAGGTGGTACTTTACTACGGATTCGACTGACGGTATATTTTTACTTACTTACTTCAGATTAACGTAATTCAATAGCTCTTGTGTATTTCAGTCGACACTAACGAATTATTGTTGATTATCAAGTCACCAGCGTTAAGTTCGTGTTGAATAATTAATGAAGCGCCTTATGGCGTCTGTTCGGAAGGTTCAGGCGGCTTCGAAGATTTTCTATTTCTTGTTGGCAGTTATTGCTTGTATTTTGCAAGCTTTGGGCATAATAATGGAAAGTTTTGATAAACTTAAGTTTGAATTAAATAATAAGTGGACCAGTTTAGTTCAAGTGGCAGAGGGTTTATTTTATAAAAATAAAGATATTTCACCCCAATTGTACCGCATTGAGAAAATCTTAAAAATCTTAAATTTTAATATAATTTCACATTTCATGCACCATCAATAAATGTACCTTGTGTCTCATTACCAAGGGAATATGACGGAGATGGATTAATAGGAAATAAACGATACATCCAGTGATATTGTATTTTATATAATTGGCTTACACTTTGTAAGGACTGTGTTCAGCCTCTTACAATCCAAATGCGATCATTTAACATGAAAAGAGCTTTGATTTGACAATGAAAACGATACGAACAAAATGAGTGGAGACAGCCATAGCTTTGTTAGGTTAAAAAATTATCTTACCATCGCTGGGATGTTATAAATGCTCAGTTTTTTTGTCAAATCTGTGTTACACGACTGGGAGTCGAATTGGGTGAGATTTCTAACCTCAAAAACCATATCCAGGTAAAAAAAGTTATACTTCTAAGATATGACGCAATTCATATAATATTCTACCTGGAAAACCAAATGAAATTTGGTAATAATATTAAAAATAAATAATAACCTTAACGGATGATAATTAAAACAATATAAATTCGTTGTATAAGATTAGATTTGATTAATTAGTAAGGAAAAATAACTAAAAAATAGGTCTGGGAATTTATAGGTAATTTTGCTATAAATGTTAATAAAATTTGTACAATATTTAAATATCATTTAATCACATTTTTTTTTAAATTTAAAGTAACAATTATAGTTACCCATTTCAGGTACTGATCGCTGTTGTCATTGATTGGTAAAATGATGTAATAGTGTTGAGTCAGCTTATTGTTTATTAAACGTCTTAATTACAATGTAAACCATATTGAGCATTTCCAGGTAACTACTCTCTTTATACGACCCTTTCCTATGAAAATACATACATTTGTGATTTAGACAACCGGAATTCAGCTGGTGTACAATAGATCTCAGTAATCGTCAAAGGTTTTGACTTTAAGTAAAATCTCAACTAAATTCATTATTATTTATATGCTGTCTCATAAGAAGTAATGGCCAAAAATATATTAAAAATATTGTACATGAAATTATTTAATCAACATTTGAACCGGCATCAACTACAACAATGCGAAATCACGCTTTATCATTTCCGGAAATTTGCTATTAAATCAGCGTTATTTATGAATAACCGATGACATTTCCCTTCGTTCTGCTTTCAGTGGTGATTGTTTTCACAGGCCTGTGAAATTGTTCCCAGATTCCTATGCCAGGCGGGGCAATTAGCCTGTATCTGATCCACCCACGCCACCCGCCCACCGCGAGGGGTGCAGTCCACCGGAGCCACCCCCGAGCCCCCGGGGTTCAACGCTCCGCAGTTTTCTCACGGTTTATTGAAAGTTATGAAATAATTAACCCACTCACAAGCTACCTCGAGTTTATCAAAGAAGATTATTAATTACGGCTCATTGTTTGCGTGAATGCTGCTATTTCTAAAATTAGAAGGTATTCAGTGGAATATTGAATGTTTTAAAGTATTAATTTTGTCAATTGTGTTTTTCAATATACAAAGTGGTGGTGGTGACAAGTGAACTAATTTTCTGATAATGATAATAGAAAAAAATCTTAGAAGTAGTAGTTCATATAAATTATTCAATTTAATAATAAATAATACACGATTTTAATCAAATGTGTCGCTTCAGAGAGAAACTTAAAATTTATCTATTTTACAACACTTTAGTCGTTCTAGACTTTTTTCTTTGGAACTAACACAACACATACGGCAGCTTTAATATTAAACGTCTCTGTTTTGATATCAAGTTATATCACAGTATTCAATGGAAATTTGTTTTTATCTGTTACTCATATACGAACATCACTGTCATCAGTTTTTTGTCATTTTTTTCATCACTGTCAATCAACCACATTCTAAAGTTTTCCTAGCCTGTGTTGTATTCAATTCTTCTTTTGTGGTAGTTTTTGTGATTGTTCAAATTTAACTGTACACTTTATATGTCTTGATGCCAAGAGATTATAATTTATATTCCCAAATAGTTCTATCTTCTGTAAATTACTGTAAGTAATAAGTTTTGCAAACAATATTTGAGTTTTTGGTACGGTTACATGAACCATAATTTTTTTTTAAATCTTGGACTTGCTCTATAAGCATAAGAACATTTTTTTGCATATTCACAAAGTATAATGCCACTCTTATAAATACAAATCTAAAGCTCTAAAGGTTCTCCATAAAAAAAAAACTCCCAGAAACGTTTAACTTAAACTTATACTTTTCACAATAAGATTTATTACTATATTAATTGGCCTCCGTACGCTTGAACTTTTCAGTATAAAAACAATTTAAATGAACTTGAAAATATTTGGATGACTTAAATGATCAAATCCTTTTAATTTAAGATGATGTAAGCTAATAAAATATATGAGATATAGATAATTATAACTCAAATTCCTTCGATTGCAAAAAAAAATTTGTAGTATAAAGAGTAGGAAGCTTTTTAAAAAAAAGTTGTTGAATTATGAAAATTATTTTTTATGAAAGTAAAGCAATGTTTATAGAAGATAGACAACCCCTAGAGATGCCGCCAGAGCCTTCGCGTGTGCGCTTGTTAACAAAGTTAGAGCTTCGGAAATCCGTTTATAGATCAAAATAGAATTTTATATATCAAGCTTAAAGCTTCTTGTGTAATCTATTTTTATTACAATACACTTACGCAATATAATAAGTAATATGCACTTATAAGTTAAAAACAGATATTGTTTGATTGTCTTGTATCAAAAAGAATCAATAATTAATTATTATCGTCTATGGAATACTTTTTCTTATTTGTTTTTTTATACTGTAATATATTTCATCTACTTAATACAGTAATTTATTTGGCAAGTCTATGTTGATTATATTTACTAAAAATAATTCTAAGTAGAGGGTAGACATTATTAGTTAGGAATACTGAGGATAGATAAAATATATTTAAAAGTGTGTTTTACAAACTCTGTAATAATTTATTTGTGTTACGTCCAATTATTTTTACAAATAAACGCTACCAATTACTTTATTTTAATTAACTGTACAATGAACGAAACAGTGTGTAATCAAAAAGGCAATCAGTTAATACTATGCCTGAACAATTCGATTTCACATTAAACAAATTGCTACCTATTTTGTAGGCATCCTCTTCCAGGAATTCTTTTACGAATAAGCAAAAATATTTTATTGTAAATAAGACTTACGATATTGATTATAAGCTACAAAAAATATTAGTAAATATTAATTGAAATATATTTATCTTAAAAATATATTTTTTAATTTAGTACGGAGTTCTTAAAACAGGTTATATTGTTATATTATATAGGTTGGCTCTATGCCATTTAAATCTTCGCTTTCGTTGAAAATTAATAAACGAAGCATGTTTTATATTTTCTGAATTAACATTGTACTAATGACAAATATACAAAGCTTCACCATTATTGAAAAATAATCTTGGGGTTTTCAAATTATTTCATCATAATTGTTGTTTAAATATTAAAATCAGTGCTTTTAATATTTTTAATTAATTGAAGTAGTTTTTTATATTTAAATAAAAATTGTAGTAACAATTCTTCATTTCCTACGTTTAATGAAATGAGTAAATGTGCGACAAAGCAGTGTAATGTTCAATCAGTATATTCAAATACAAAATACAAAAGGACAAAACGCAGGTGTATCTATTTGTTTCATGAAAGGTAATGAAATAAATTGCTTAACAAGCAGGTCTACTTCTTAAAGGCGTGAGTGTATAATATAATTCTTCTAGATATCTTGTGAGGCATCCATTTTTTATGCAACTTTTTGAATGTTATTTTTTTATAATTAAAACAAAAAGTAAACGCAAATAATCTCAAATGTATTTGTGTTATTAAATAAATATGTCAAAAGAAGACATAATCGTTATATTTGAGCTCCAAATAATGTTTGATTAAAAAACTTATTAAGCCAACAAAGGAGAGCTGGGTGGAAAAATATTTTATTATCGCTCATCGTGTATAAAGACCGACGTGAATGATAACGTTATAGCCCGTCGTAAAACAACAAGTAGCTCTCGGTTGGCCGTAACTTTAATGGTGTCTTCCATCATTTTCTCCTCTACACTCTTTCTTACCAATAATAAAAATAGACTCTTTATTAAAATTAAAACCACAAACTAAGGCATATTCTATACGTTACTGACTTATGGTACTATTATATAAATTTTAGTTGTAGATAAATGATGTTATCAATATAGAGTTTTTATTGAAAATACGCAAACAAATCAAAAAAATTATAAAAAAATCTTGATTACGCGACGCATGTGGCCTACTTTTAAGAACAGTATTATTAGTGAATATACACCCTCATGTGAAGAACCCTTGCTGAAATCTAGCAGACTCAAAAGAGTCTGCTAATTCATTTAAGAAAAAAAAAACTTATTCCTCTATATCGAAGTCTAAATATAAAAAAACCAGAACGAAGAAATGAAAAGACGGCTAACTGTCCTATTTTTATGTTTATTCTACAAAAAACAAACCAATATTAGATCACCTGAATTAACATTGCATTATTTTTCTTCTTTTCTACTTTTTGAGGGTCGTAAGATAAAAATATGAGTTTGAACGTTTGGTTTCCATATAGGCAAATCATAGATAACCTGTTGCCAAAGAATTTTTTTCAAACAATATTTTATTTCTCTATTACAATGAAAGCTATGATATTCAATATTCTCCAAAGTTCATAGGAACTCTTGAATTGAAAACAGGAGGTTCGAATATTTATTATGATACGAAATTGAGAAAACTTTTGTATGCTTTGGAATAAGCAATAAAATTAAGTCCCCAGAAACAATACACGCGTGGGACGAAATTGATTGGAAATCTTCGTGGGAGGGGAAGGACCCGAACGCTTTACCAAAATTGAAGTAGATATTAGTTTACATGGAATCGATAGCAACCAAATTCGACTTATTTAAAACAATAATTAAATACTACTATCGTAATAACAAATATTTAAGATTAAATTTTAGTTCTAAACTTGACACAAAAATTACTTTTCATATTTATATGTCTATTTGGCATACCGCTGTATTAAAGAAAACGTGTCATTGTTCAATTATATTTTTGTAATAATTACGTCATTGGATGCTTTTAATTTATAGATTTGAAAACTCAAATCCATAAATAAAAAAGGCTTTTTTAATTAATACGTTAAAAAATAAATTTATCTTTTGAGCCCAAATGGTCACAGTATTTATTTTTTAAGATTATCGTAAAAATTACTCAATTTCTTTATTTGATAACTATTATACTCTTCAAAAAATATAAATATATATTTTCATGTTTTTAAAAAGATTTTTAGTGAAGAAAAATTATGCTTGACTACTTCATATATTTATACTTTTATAGTAATAATATTTACGTAACATAACCCGGTACATTTTTTGTGATCTGTTTTGAAATAAGCTACGCTCTGAAAAAAAAAAAGGAAATTGCGTTCCGTCAAATAACATCACAAAAGTTTTCAGAGTGAGATCCAAGCTAAAGCTATGAACCCAAAAAAATCTCTATCAATTTTTTGCCAAATACTTTTGGATCGAAAAAAATTCAGCCTTCCACCGCAGCCTTCAAAATGGCTTGTGTGTTAAAATTAATCTTATTATATTTGTTAAATGTTTTATGCTATCATCGGCTAAGAGAGCACTCAAATCTTCGTGAAGTAAATGTCACCCTGAAAACAAAGGATTTGCAAAAAAGCATTTGAATTTGACCTTTGACCCTTTTTGTGCTACACTGGGAGACTTTTCTCCGGAGGCGGAGGGGGTTGCTCGCGCCCCCGATCGTGCTGTATCTCCATCGAGCCTATGAGGATATTATCCTATCGAGCCCCTGCTGTCCACGGCCTGCAACCCCCACCCCCAGGCTCTGTAATGGGTTTATGCTTTTAACTGAAAATGTTAAATGAACTGCCAATTTTCCGTGAAAAACACTTTACTTTGTATAAAACGTTGTGGTGTGTTTTTGCATTGTTTCGGTTTAAAATGCAATAAAATTTCCATGAAAACGGTATTTTAAAACATGATTATATATATGTTTATATTATGAATAATTTTCTTCTCTCTTATTCCCTCTTTCTCAGAGAATATTTGTGGCCACCTATCACACTGAACATATAATGAATACTAAATTCCAAAAATCATGTGCATTAATCTGAAAACAGTGCACACGTTTCGCAACGAATATTATAAGTATACGTTTAAATTACACCAATTTATCATTATCACATGTAGATACTTTAAATGTAATATATATTTGGTTTAATCTTGTTGAGGGACAAGGCATTTGATTCGTGAAGATCCATTATTAAACTAAATGTTTGATGGTTAACTAAACTGAGTTTAGTTAAGCATCTGATGATGACCCAGTGTATTGGGTCGAAACTAGTAATGCAAATAATTTTAATAAACTCAAAGTGAAGACAAAATACAAAGGTACTTTTATTATTATAATATTTGGTTTAGTTTCAAAATCTTATTGAAATATTTATACAATATTAAATGTATGTAAAATTTGTGAAATCTGAATAAAACCTGTGCCATGCTTACCTGCAACAATCATTTCACCTAACAATGCGATGGCCTTTCAATCTTCACAAAAGCATAGCAGAATTCACATACCAGGTCGTATACAAAGAGCGTTTATCCGTCTGCAGAATGTTCGCGTTTCAAAACCCCTAAATATTTTCAGCGAGCGACTGAGCCCGCCGCAATTATTTTAAATAATTTCCACACTTATCCGACGCACCGAGCCGAGGAGTAAAGGATCCGGGGGTGGGCGCGGAAAGGGTGGGCGGGGGATGTTTAATCAGAACATGAAAGATCGAGTGAAAGGGCACATGCTGGGAAACTAACGAATTTTTACGGTATCAATATACTTCCAAGGCCTCGTACATTTTATAAACCTTTTGAAGTGCGTGTAAAAAGCGAAGCTCGCGAAATTAGTTTCTTCAGAAGTGAGAAAAGATATAATTTGATATCTGAGCATATAAGAAGACGTCACGAGCAGACACAATGTTTAACAGTATAGTCCAGGTGATGAACTCAGTTATTTTATATGCCCTTAAGTATCTTCAACTTTATATATCGTTTCTGCTCCGGGAGACACTTGTCATTAAATACATCTTACATACATTTATGAAATATTTTCATTGAAGAGACAAGTATAAATATCTCGAGAAGCCTTTTTTTGTACGACTGAGCAACGTAAAATGAAACAGCAAACTTTTATCTTATAGACAATCTTTGAGTTTCGTAATATTTTACAGCATATATTTTACTTCGCAAATACCCACTGTTTTAAACGTCACTTGTTTAATAGATTTTCTAAAGTGCAGGGAAAACTTTTTCGTTTTAAAACGGACTGAAAGTTTTATATTTGCGAATTCTCGGGTAGAAACGGCATAGTGTTTGAAGCATTAACTTCGCCGGTGGGCAAACATCCTGAAAGGGGAGACCCGTTCATCAGGACGGAAGGGAGGTGCGGGGCTGAATATATTGGGTCAGTAAATGTACCCTAAAAATAACAAAAAAAAAGTATTCCGTAAATCTCGAAAGTAATTTTGAACCGAACTTGGACGCTTCTAGGATAATATTTGTGATTTGGATTGTAAATAAATATATAAATAGAAAATAAAACTTTCGTGAAAAATATATTATCTGGTGCTCATACCTGAAGTCAATGAACTTTATGCATAACATATATATATATAAATTAGATAAAAAAAATATTTTTAATTTCATACATCAGTTTTTCATTTCTTTTATGAAATGAATATATAAAAAAATACTATACTCTTTTTAATACATATTATCTATTTACAAAAACAAATCCTGTAAGATTTTAAAATTGATCAAATGAAAGATGAAAATTTAAACATATTTTTTTTATTAACCACACATGGGAAATAGTTACAAGAACATTGTTATGCGTTGTCTGCAAAATTCAGAAACATTATGTTACTTAATCTTATTGAAAAGTATTTCAGGTACTATAAAAAATATCGCAAACGTTATTTGGAAAGTGAGTCAGTCTTTTGTAGTAGTAATAAACTATTGCTTCTTAACGTAATAGTTATGCTTACGGCATTTCTATGGAAATTATAAAAAGTGCTCTTAATGCAATTTGTATGTGGTTTTTTTGTCAGCAAGCTCTTTTGGCCTCATTCACATCTGAAAATAGGGTTGAATACTTTACCAATAGCCGGTCAAGCATCATCATTCTGAATCATGAATTGAAATGAAATAGACTTTATTTTCTTCTGCTTTGAATAAATATAATCATATTTAAATTTAATATAATTTTACTTGCGTTGTAGTGTGCAGGCTTTTAACACAGGTTTTTACAAGTTAACTTTGAATACGACGAGTGAATTCATAAATAATGCTCCGCTGCGCTGTTCACGTATAAAACGCCGATATAAGCGGCGATTGTACTGGCAGTGCCGGTGAAATGGGACACCGCGACTACAATTTATGACTTTATTTACCAACCATTCGCTGACGACGTACACGACTGGGTGATCGCGTTCCTCACCTCTACGAAAATAAAAATATTCTAAATGTCAACATTTTCTGTATAATATAAAGTGGTTTTGAATATACCTTTTTTCTATAGTAACGTTTTACAGATGTTTGTAAAGTTAAAACAATCTGTCTAATGGAATCTAACCGAGAGCAGTTTTCTTCTTCTTCATGTCACCAAACTCCTCAGAGGAGTTTGGTGACCATCTCACTGCATATAAGTCTGTATGTTCACGGTTTTCTTAGGGTAAATAGTGTAGTGGGTCCCCGGGTCCTTTTACACCGCAGTTTTACAAACGAAGGTTTGAGCGTTGGTGCTGCCCAACAGCATTATCATACAATCCTTTTCTTACAAAGCTCTTTTTGAAAGTCATAAAATTTTCATACAAAAGTAAAAGCATTAAATAAAAACGACTTCATTAACTTTTAGTATTGAACGGAATTTCTGTCTGTAGTTTCCAACCATGAACATTAACGAAAGCGGTTACCTAAATAATAATTATAACGAGTGGAAGTATCAGATTATATATTATATATTATGTTAAATTAGGATAGAGCATTTTTATGCTTCAGTTTCTGTCAAAAAATATTAAGTACATTATTTTTTGAGTATAATTTCTGAATTCATCAAATTAAAAAAAAAATTATCAAACATTTTATGTGATGATTTGTTTTTAATGTTCTGTTTTGTTGCAGCTGATTATTTCATGACATTTGAGACTTAATATTCAATAGTTCATGTCTATAGGGGTAAAATTATGATGAGAATTAATTTTTATAAATGCACTTTTCGGTGTTATTGTGTTAGTGATTGTGGTTATTATTCCAGGAAATAAAACAAAAAAACCAGTATTCGAGTCAAAACACAAGTACATTTTCCAAACCGTACGAACCTGTCGTGTTTAACGATATAACATTAAATTATTATCAACCAAACAATAAACAAAGTTCTTACAAGTTATTCTCGTAGCTACTTTCTGAACTTTAGCATAATAAGTACAAGTTAAGATCTTCAAATATATACGAAACTTTACCACCTCTATTTTTTCAACAACTCTTTAGAAGCATTAAACTTTTAAATCTAATTTTGGTGAAAATTATATTACGATGATAAGGTCTCTGATTTTTTCAGAGATGACTGATATATATATTTTTAAATTTTACCTGAACAAAAAGTTTTTCAATTATAAATAAATGAAATAACCGCTATTTATGTTTTTAGTTGTGTTCTATATCTTTTTGATTCTCTGTGTTTTAACTTTTGCAATGCGGATATAAACTTCTTAATTATTCCAGAAATTTCTACGTTGGGGTCTTTATCAGTGAATCGGTGTGTCTAACATACATCTTACCGGGTTTCGTATTTATAACAGTTGACTGTAAACACATTTAAATGAATAGTTTGGCATATTCCCAACCCCGGTCTGTATTGTATGTGGGGTGGTGCCGGAAATGGTATGGGTGGAGACAGTCGCGCTCGCATGACTTACTACAGCCATTATCTGCAAATGGTGCGATTAAAGTTTTAGTTCTGCCTTATGTCTGGTTATCTCAGTTTTATTTCCAAAGGTAAAAAAGATTGAATGAAATTAAAGTCTAAATTTCTTAAAAAAAAAAAAACGATCAGGCAATCTGGAATTACTGTTATGCAGACTTAAAGCACGATTGTTTTTTTAAAAAGAACAAAAGATATAATTCACAACTCCTACATAATATTTCCAATTACTGTTTTATTTGGATTCATTTGTATGGATACTTAAGTATATTTGTTTATGAGTGTTTTTTTAAGTATTTTTGAAATTTCATAATTTATTTTAATTAAAAATATGTTACATTAAACGTGTTTTGTCAAATTAAAACTCAATAGTTCGTTGTCGATAGAAAATCTTGTTTGTCTAAATATTTGGTTTAAATCTTACCGTTCAAAAATCTTTATATTTTTATCAAGTAACAAATATTATATGATACGGATATAAAATAATCTATTAAGAATTTCATTGGAATTGAGTCGTAAGAAAATGTGAAAGCTTAATTTCCCTGCAAAATTTAATTGTCAGAACAGAGCATGTAAGTTAATGAGAATCTTATAACGACTTTATCTGTAAACGTTTTTAATACAACTATTACAATTCACTTCAAACTTTTAATTTGGTTTATATATGTAAATATCATTGAAATATTATTAATGTGGTTTGTAGCAAAATACTGGCCCTAGTAGAGATAACAGAGCTCTGAATGCAAATTAAATCCTTACGATTCCCATTTTAATACAGATCCTACTACATCTACAGCCTTTACTAAAGAGGGGCAGTTAATTTTATTCATGAGTCAATTTTTATAATCTCTACAAAAGAAATTATTATCTAACCTGGAAAAATGAACTAAATGCTCTGCAAAGCATTCTTGGGGAGAATCTTGCTATGGGATTAAATTAAAATTATTTTTCTAAGTGAGAAAGGCTCTAGTAACTCTCGCGCATGGCGGCGATATGATTCTGCATTTACTTATACTCCATAGAGTCAACAATATAAGAAAGAGTCATGTTTTTATTTTTTTTTTAAATATCGGTAAATAAAATCATTTAATATAATACAAAATCATTCATGAATCTCAATTCAAATTTTATTGTGTGATTTTGTTTACATATTATATTCCGAAAATAACAGCTCCTGCTAAGTATTTCAATGGAGTGAATTTTAATTAAAAAAAAAGATCCCTGTGCATTTTTGTTGATAGCTTCAAAAGTGTGAAACATTCCAACTTAAATAACCTGAGCATTTGAATCGGAGTCTAATTTTCACCTTATTAGTAACCTGAATTATTTATAGTATTGATATACAATCAAACATCCAATTAGAAGTATCGAAACCACTACTTAGTAATTTCGACTATCTTAGTCTTTGGGGAATAGGGTTTTCATTCAGGGACTCGGTGATTAGTAAGTACTAATTTTAAGCACTGACTTATGTATGAATAATAGACTATCATAATGTCTTAAAATAATATGGCCCCAAAATGAATATTAAGTTCACCATTTTTTTTTTCTATAATCATTATAAAATATGTATCTAAATATAATTTTATTTCACTTATAGCACTTACTACGACGGCAACAATTCGTTTTGGAATATAGAAAATTCTGACACAATTTTATTTTTTTCTGTATAATAGTCACAGAGCTGCAAATGAGTTATATTGAATAAGACATATTATTTATTTTCAAAAGAACATAATCTTCTTTTTCATCACTTGAAAGCCTCTGAAGATGAGCTTCCGTTCCAAAAATAGACTAGGCTACGGCTTCATTTTCAATCCAGTCTTTACACTTCTAGGATCGAGTAATACCATAAGCTAATCTCCACATCCCCCAAGCGGAGAGAACACCCTCGACCAACCCCAAGCACGGACTTATAAATATTCCAGTATGACGGTGGCGGAGCTCCTAGAGTCTCATTTCCACTTTGGCGCAAGATGGGCCAAGTTAATGGTGCAGCTCGCTTCAGTGAAATGTGGTCTTTCAAGCGAGATAACAAACTTATTGAAACTACCTGATCGAGTTTGCTCCTGCTCGTTTTTCTACCCGCGATGTCCGAAGGGATTTACACATACACGATTTCCAGGAAAACGCTTTATCTGAAGTAATAGATTTCCGTACAAATTAGATATATAAGATTAATTACTTCTTATGGCAGCAGTGAAAGGTTAAAGATATAATGGAATATTATATGACTGGCAGGTGAATAATTCTTGTGATATGATAGATCGTTAAACAATTTTTGGAAACGTCAAACCTTCGTCAGTCGTGATATATAATTATATTTTAGCAACAAAGTAAAGGTTATGTTTAACACACATAATTTTCCTTTAAGGTAATTTAAATGTAACGAGTAGCTAATGTTGCATAAAATCTGTTGTTTTCACTGTAAATTATACACATTGACTGTGTGTTTTGAATTAATATAATAACAAGACGTTTGACAGAAAATGATGTATATATTTATTTTATATTTATGTTTTTTTATATTTGTATTGTAAAAAACGATAAACCACACAATAAAGCGTACTTTACGCTATGTGAGCTTAATCTTGATTGCTAATTTGCATATGCTATTATATAAAACAACACATTACAAAAAATGGTGTGTGCCGATCATTTTAAGAAAAATATTCCATTATTCTTCTCGATCAAAATTGAGCATTAGAAATACTTAATTAACGCATTTGACTTATTAATTGATTTGACAAGTAAAATCCTAATTAAAATTTCTGTCATAACTAAAATATGAAATATTTATATTTATAAGCTCCATAAACTGTAAAACATTTGTATTAGATATTTATCCAAATAAATATGGTCACTCTCTAATATCAAAGAGGGTTGAAACTTTTCAATTTTGGTGCAGTACAAGACACGACCCACATAGGACTACAAAAGTGGGTTTCCAACACATTCTTGGCATAGGCACTGTGCGCAGGCTGAGATCTAAAAAATAAATGGCGACTGCTTGCCAACAATGGAAGTATTGGAATAGTGCATATAAAATGGCGCGACTCCCTGCAGATAACTTGTCAACCGGTAGCTGTTTTATTTCCGTTGCCAATTCGGAAGATTACCTACTTGGAGAAAGGGTATGGTATTAATGTATATATATATATATATATATATATATATATATATATATATATATATAATGATTAGGGACTAATGCCATTTGAAGTACTCCAAATATAAAGAACAAATGTGAATAGCCAAATGTCTGGGAGATTACAATCGTTTTTGTTTGTGAGTGCTTTTGCCTTTCGTGGGCTTTTCCAGAAGTCATGAATAAAATAATGCTAGGAGCGAAGCCCACGACTTCCCGGCTCTCCTTTAAACTTTCTGGCCAAGATTTTGCCTGTAAGTTCTTTGTTTTTTTTGTAATTAATTTGGTTCCTTTATCAAGGGTTTCTATTATTAAGTCTACTTTAAAAAATATTCACTAGAGTTTTTTTTTATAATTTCAACATTATTTTAAAATAAAACACGAATATAATATAAGTAAAACAATTTGGGAATTGTTTTACGATTTAAAATTTTATGAATCTGTGCTTCATTAAAACGAATCTATCAAGATTGGAATATTGGAAAATATCAAACTGCAAATCATAATTCAGAAATACACTGTAAAGTTATTGGAGCATTGCCGAGTGATGGTTCTTAATAATGTTTTTCACCCTAACTCCTACCTCCTGGGGGGAATAGGAAGCAAGATAGGTGACTGTGATTGATATTGAAAAATATCACAAGCCATTGAACGATATATCACCACGAAGATAAATTATTTCCAGAAAATTGACTACAACGAATATTAAAGTAGTTTTATTATCGAATAGTTCTAAAACCTCATATATCAGCTGAGCACAGATTAAAGTATCGTTTAAGTATAATAGATTATTGTGGTTTGTCAAAAACCTCAAGTGTCTCAAAAGCCAAAAACTGAAAAAAATATTTTTTATTATATCGTTATAACAGTGTTTTTACTTAATTTGATAGTGTCGTTTTAAAAAATAATAATTGGGTTTATTTCTAATTTTTGAAAATGTTGATGAGTTATAGTCAATAAACGATATTCAGATGATCGTTACTGTAAAAGACCATGACTTGAGTTGTACTGTATTATATAGCTGAAGATCGTTGCAAATATTTCAGCTAATCTTCGTGAGCTGACATATGTTTACTAATCATTTACTTGTTCTTACTTTTTTGTTTCTTTGTGTAATTTTTTTTTTGTATTTGCTTTTTTGTATTTTCTTTTTGTCTAATTAATAAGAAGTGTTAAATAATGCACTTATTTAAAAGTCGATCATTTAAAACTGTTTAAAACAAGTATACTTCAATCGCTAAAACTAAACACAATTTTTCTATATTTACGACAAAAATTGTATTTTGTTTTTTAAAAAAGTCTACAAAAAAGTGACCGATTAGGGTAATCATAATTATAAAAAATAAATATTATTTAAAATATTAATAAGAATATAGTTTTCGGGTAGAGGTTTTTTTAAGGCTCATAAGTCACTGCCTGAGAAACTTGTAACTTTCCCTAATAAATAATCATACTTTCACTTAAGCGTCTTGGTTGTGACATTTTTAAGCCGAAATTCATAAAACCTGAAAACCGCTCTTTGTAAAAGAAATAATTAAAATTTAAAACTCGCTGTTCATGTCGAGAATCACGAAATATTAAATAACTTTTTTATGAAAATTAAATTAACAATTTTTAATACAATACAGGAAACCACTATCACATTAGACCATTATTTATTACTCAAAACTTGTTTTATAAAAACACTATCAAATACATCACACGGATTACCAAAAATATTATTTCACTACATTCTATCCATAGTAATATAAAAATTATGTCAGACAACAGATCGTTGAGACTATTTTATTGTGGGGGTACAGTACGATACGATTATAAAGTGGAATTTGTTAATTAAAATCAGTACAAAATTGTTGTGTCCTAAGTCATGAAAAAAAAAAATTAAGGGCCGCGTTAGGGGGTTCTTTTTAGGGTGCTCGATCTAAATTTTAGAGTACAAATTTGCATTAAATGTAAAAACTTGAATCCACGAAGCGTAATTTAGATATTTAACGGTAAATACGAATATTTCACATTCATCGAAACATACAAATATAATTAAAGCTTTCTTATTCACCGGAGGGGGGCATAAGAAACTCACGCAATTTTAAGGGGATGAAACCTTTTTATTTCTCTTTATTCAAATGAGTCCTCGAGATTTAGCGCTCTCCGAGTCCGCGGCACACGACGCCAGGACCCCGCACCCTCGCAGCCTCGTCTCCCTGTACTTTCTGTGGAAAGCTTCCTTACTCCTCGAGTACTTCACTCTTTTGCCAGAAATTCCACATCGTTCACAGACACGGAACGTTTGAATCAAGAGGGATGTTTGAAATGTTTGTGAGTCGAGCCGTGGAGCCTCGGAATAATCTCAACGCGCGAGTCCGTCCGAGCGGAGTCTCAGTCTGAAGACATTGCAGGGACATCTTAATGAAGGTTTTTTTTTACCAAAATAAATAAAAATAAAAATAATGTGATTGAAACCCTATAAGTAGTCAAATCTACATCATTTTTCGCAAAAACCACTGAGCACTGCCGAAATAATAGTAAATAACTTAAGAGGGTAGCAGTGACTTTAGAAATTCTTTACTTCCGCAATAAAGTACTGAAAAAAAAGATGATATTTCGAAAGAAGTATTTCCTGCAAAGACGATCGACAAGCTAATTTTTAGTTTTGAAATTTATAATTGATTATTTTAGGGAAAATGTGCTTATTTATAGCACAGAAGAATTATAACTGTTCAAAAAGAGTATGAAAGCAAAAAAAAGTACGGAATCTCAAAGAATCGGAAACGTTTTAGTAATAACAAATCTCTGTCCTTTTTATGGTGGTGAAGTTTTTTAGTAACAATATACTCGTAAATAGAAATTAAAAATCAGCTAGTGTAAAAGGTGTTATTGAAACGTAGTGATGAGGCTTAAAAAATGTAAAACAATTATAAAAAAACTATATTTATACTAATAGCATAAGTTTTTAAGAATAGTTTTTATTATTCAATTAAGATTCTCAGCTTGAGTGAACTATTGTGTATCGATTCACTTAAATACATTTTCTTTGCCGGTCCCCTTCGTACATTTGCACTCAAGCAAAGCGGTCACTGCGGGGCTCCGATGCGAGAATATAATAAAATCTGGGTAAATGTGAATACTTCCGACTGGCCCGAGCACTTTGTCATTATTGAGAACGCTCTCTAGTACAATAAAAATCACTTTGTGTTACGCACTTCCCGTGTTGCTCCACTCTACTAGACTGGGTTGAAACATTTCACCCCACAATTTTCATACAAACCTCACTCTCCAGTAATACGGTTATTCTATAGCGTGAAAAAAAAATTCTTAAACATTTCCAAACAAGTCCAAGAAAATTTATGTGAATGAAATTAGATTCGTTTTTTTATTCAAAGTAGTATTAATTTTCAAAAAATAAAATTCATTCGGTAATTATGTTTCCTTGAATTTCTAGATATTATTTTATGAAGCATTTTCGAATAAACCAGCTCTCCGCGTAAACGGGCATGAATGGGTTACTGAGAGTTATCTGAAAGTGAGCCCTCCGATGGAACCGGATGTAATAATTGTGACCGATATGCATCAGCGATTCAGTCACAATTGCGAAGGTTCGCGAAGCTTTGTCCCGCCCCCACCCATTACCCGTCTACCTAAGATTTCAATACACAAAAGAATACGATCCCAAAAAAAAACGTTTGAGGTAGACTTATTTTATCGATGAAAGCAATTTAAGTTTTATACATATTATATAAATATATATATATGTGTGTGTTCATAAAAAAATGGTTTAAAATTTGCTTTAAACATTCTGTTGTATTTTTTAACAACACAAGCTTTAACCTAGATCGTCCCTGCACATTATCTTTCAATAATGTAAACAAGAGGCCGTATTTTTACCTCTCGGTCAATGTTGTCTCTGGTCACTAATTTATATTGCGAGTCTATTGGCTTATCCGCTTTCATCCCCTGTAGGCCTGGGGTGACGTCATGCCGGAAGCTCCATTACCACCTGCTTTGTACTGACTTCAATCAGGCTGCGACCCTTGGCCTATCGAGGCTGATATCGGCCTGAATAAAATCAATTCCGAAAGGAGATACTATGCAGACGACTTTTCTGGTTTTATCTGATACGGTTTATACATTACTTTCATGAATATATTTTTAAATAATTACCAAAAAAATACATATTTATTAATCTAACGAGATAATATACACGGAATGAAACCTGCTGCGGATATGTATATTTTTTATAACAATGAAATTTTACTGAAATATATATTTGTTTTGTTTCAGATTCTAAACGTCAAAACGCTGCATAAAGTGCGACAAAAATATGTGAACAATACAAATAAAAAAAAAAAACATATTTTCAAACAAAAGTGCTCGTGAACAATTCAAGATTTCAAGCTTTGGATCGAGAATGGTGTCGGTGTGAGTGACGTCACAGCCGACGCTCCGGAAGTGCCCGCCCCCGCGCCCGCCCCCGCGCATGTCGCCCGCGCACACCCCCGGCAGCATGAAGGGCCGCCACCAGTTCCGGCGGAGGTTCAGCCTGCAGCCTTCCTTCCTCAAGGAGGAGCCCGAGGACGACCGGCGCGCCGCCCACAAGTCAGTACTGCAGTCCCGCCCGCCACTCATTTACGTTTTTATTTTCTCTCCGTCACAGACAGACGATCTTGACGTTTCTTTGCTTTCTTAAATCATAGAATATTTTTTCAAATTCAAAATCGAGGGAATTTAAAAAAAAAATTTACTCCAAATACACTGATGCTTCAGATATTGCACCGATTTTATACGTTTGGTAAAAATATAAGTAATAAGATTTTTTTATTTCTATTTTTTAAACTCATAATTATTGCTAAAATAAATGGAATGTTAATATGCAGTATTGATTGAAAATATTCTTCACAGAACATGTTATCTTAAAGTTTTGACTGTCGACAATATTACCTCAATTCAAGCAAATAATACTGTTATCGTTTATTTTAACTGAAAATATTTTTAATAGTAAAATTATTACTAAAAAAAATTATATTAAAAAAACATTTACTATATTATTTCAATTTTTTTTTTTTGGAATGTAGGTAACTTTACAGCTATTACTTCTGCACAGGTTACTTTTCTTGGCTTAATAAAAATATCTGATTTTGGGCTCAGAGGTCAAAAGTATGTACTTTTTCCATCAACAAATTAGTTTTGCCTATTACGCACTGTACACAGTAAAACAAGATTACGAATTTAATCACTACAAAGGAGAACAGTATAAGAGATGATCGTGTTAAAAAAATCCCAAAGTTTTCTCATCTAACGCTCCTAATTTTTCTCATCCCTTCTCTTGTAACTTGTTTTTTTCTCCATTATTACTTTGTTTCTTTTAAATAATATACTTCCCTTCATTATTACACGGAGAAACTTCGTAAATTATTTCACCGTTTTTTTAAGGAACAAATTTAACGTATTCTCTAAATGGAAGTTAACCCTTAATAATTCTAATATTTAAAGATTCTTTATTAATAAACCGTATTTTATTAAAACAGAAATGAACCTGGATTTGATTGTAAAACTCAACAATAATTTCTCTTAATATTATATTAATATTTACTTATCGTTCATTACTCTTGTTATGATTTCAGACCCGATAGAAATGAAGACACGGTATCAAGTAGCGGTAACCTGTCCTCGAATAACGTCAGACACAAGATAGTGGTGATGGGAGCTGCTAAAGTCGGGAAATCTTCCATCATCACGCAGTTCCTCTATAACACCTTCTCACCCAAGTACAAGAGGACGGTCGAAGAAATGCACCACGGAGACTTTGCCGTCCAGGGAGTCCACCTGACTCTGGATATTCTAGACACTTCTGGAAGCTTCGAGTTCCCTGCGATGCGGGCTTTGTCCATCTCCTCGGCGGATGCATTCATCCTCGTTTACGATGTGAATGATGCAGCTACTTTTGAAGAGGTCAGGATGATCAGAGATCAGATACACGAGACAAAAGCGAGTACGGCGGTGCCTATTGTGGTGGTCGGGAACAAATTGGATATGGCAGATGAATCTAGGGAGGTTCGTACAAATTTTTTGACATTTTATTTGTATAAGAGTTTCCGTAAAATTCAAACTAAAACAATGCCCACATAAGTACTATTTAAAATACAAGCAAAATAAATGTAAAGTTTTCTTAGCAGTTGTAATGTTATAGTAAATAAAACTGAAGGGTAGAATGCATAAAGGCAGTGTTAATATTTTTTATTCGTAACACACTTAGAACTAAGGTTAAAGCGAAACGTTAAAGTTAGACGTTGAAATTAAACGTTAAAGTCAAACGTTAAAATAAGCATTAAAGTCAAACGTTAAAACTTAACTTTAAATTTAAACGTTAAAGTTAAACGATAGTATTTATATTTTAAATGCCTACACGAGTAAAAGTATAGTACTTATTTCAGTTTATTATTAATTCAACGCAATTTAAAAAACAAATGTGACTGTGTTATATTTGTCAATGTCTGTTTCTTTTTTTATGAAATAATGGATTAAATATAATTGCGATCAATATATTATTGTTATGCATGTTTAAATTCCCATATTAAAAGAGCAAGCAATAAATACAAACAATCAAATAATACCTGTATTTCAATAATACTTTGACTGCAGTTTATTTCTTCTATATTAATGCAATTTTGATAATTTTAATGAAATAAAAGTAAAAAATAATCTTAACACAGTAGTACTCAAAGCGATATTGGACATCGCTGACATCAAAGTTACTATTTTTAAATTAAATACCCTTTGCTTAGTTACCAAGCGAAACAATTAATTGGTCTTGTATTCACTGTAAAAGTTAAGCGTTTCGAAAGTAGCTCCTCAAACAATGTCGTACTTCTTAGTGCTCGCTACTCACAGGGAAGTCGTACTTTTCCTTTCATTCACAGCTGTGACTGGGGGTATTAATTTAATCCACGTGTGCCTCTGCGGGTACAGCGTGGGATAATGGCCGCGAGTGGAATTAATTTATGAGGTAAATTCGCAAGGAAAGCCTTTGATAATGTGCCATTGGGTCGCTACTTTTTTGTGAAATTAATAATACGTCTACAATCATTTTTCTTTCAAAAGATATTTAAGATTCAAAAAATTTTATTTTTGTTTACAAAGACCGCGCTCATTAAATCTTTGTATTTCGGGTTAAATATCATAATTCACAGCAACATTATGATGTAATAAAAACGCCGGTATTTTTATTGTATTCAATTAAAATTAAGAAATAATATATTTTTTATAGATAATTGATAAAAATTTCTGGTTGAAAAATGAAACAAACAAAAATATCGCAAGAACCATTTTTTAATATAATTTTTTTTTAAGTATAAAATATATTTTAATTATTTAATTAGTTTTTTTCGCAAAAGGATAGGTTTATTCATAAAAAAAAAACTTTTATTAGAAAGGCGATGTTGGTTTCAACTAACGTTGTCTAAAGTCTTTGTATCTTGTTATAATGAAAAATGAAGCTTCCTATAAGCAAAAAACTTGTAATATTCTTTCTACATTCACAGTAATTTTTCCGCGTAAAATAGCTCGAATAATATATTTGACCGATTAAAAAAAACGTGCATAATAATTTGTAAAAAATGTCAAACGGGAATTTTGATATTCGCTTTATGAATTAAATTGGAAATCGGAAGGTTATAGTCGTAAACCGTAGATAAAATCTGAAATTTATCGATACGGGTGGGAATATCAGGTATTCTCACCTTTTGTAATTCGCATTCAGAGTGTAATGTAATATTTTACGGGCACTTATTTCTGCCAAAACGAACGCACCGGGAGGTAACTGAGAGCCGAAAAAGCATGAAACATCGCCATTTTTATTCGTAATAAAATTTCCCCATATCCTCCGATTCCTCCGACCGAGTAATTGGGTCGCAGCCCGGGCGGGGGTCCATCGTCTCCGGCGGAAGCACCCCTGGGGCCGCAGCTTCTACGCTGGGGAACCTTATCCCCAGTGAAGACCAGGGGAGGAAGTACCCCCAAAAACGTCCTTGAGAGTGATCGAGTAATTAGAGGAAAATTTATTAGCTTCTTTAGTTTTCAAAAAAAATATGCACAAAATAGCTTGCGATTAATTTTTATTTTAAATGTTGGCGAAACCGGTCACCAATAAAAATTAACACGTGGAAAAATCACTCAAGTAATTTATTTAAAATAATAATATGAAATTCCACCAAGTACTCTCTGGCAAAAATATTGATAACTTATATATTATATATTAATTGTGATCCGTTAATTCATAAAGATGATTTAGAATTTAGAATCGTCTGCGTAATAATGGAGGTGTTACGTTTGATATTATTAGTTTTACAGTCGTTATATTGATAAAATCAACTAATCAAATACTCACTACAAATCTAGATCAAAATATTACTATATATATTTATTTTTTTTAATTTTAAATAATAACATTCTAATAATGAAATATGTAATGTTGTTGTCATTAAATAAAACACATACTCATTATTTAATTGAAAATTAAATCTGACTGCTTGGGTGATAAATCACACGCATAGCTGGAATTCTGACGTAATTTGGGGAGACAAAAGTATAGTAACATCATCATGTTCCAGATGGACTATGACACAACCGAGTCGGTCGTGACGGTGGACTGGGAGAACGGCTTCGTGGAGGCTTCCGCCAAGGATAGCACAAACATCACCCAAGTCTTCAAGGAGCTCCTCACCCAAGCCAAGGTCAAGTACAACCTCAGCCCGGCGCTCCGGCGGCGGCGGCGTCAGTCTCTGCCCCCCGCCCCCGCCGGAGCACCCCCCGCCCCCGCCGCAACCGTCCCCTCTCCCGCGCAGCTTGCCCACCTGCAGCAGATCCGCGAGAGGCACGCGGGTGGCAAGCGGAACTCCTGCATCATCTCTTAAGGGAACTTCCATGCAACCGTAACACCGCCGCTGAGAACTGTGACGCCCAGCACTGGAGTCATTACACTGTTGAGTACTCGTCAAGTCGACATAACCAACAAAAAAAAACATGTAAAAACTTTCCTTAAGAATCGATGCATTCATCGTTACAAGAAACATTGTTTTATAATTTATTCAACGTCTCAGATAAATTTGGTATTTCAGATATGTAACCCTTTTGGTATTCGGCACTCTATTCCGAATAATCTGGTTTCTTTCAGTGCTGAATGATGACACTAATAATATATATATTTAATAAGCAAACTTATTATCAGTCATTAAACTGAATAAAAAATGATTTTCTCGATAATATTAACTATTGCATCTTTGTTAGCAGTGTTACCAAAGTAAAGGTGAAATTGCACGGTTAGTCGTAATAAACCTCTTTAATTAAAACTTCAATACACATATATATCAATAGCATCACTACGATTACTATCACTATGATTTAATATTTAAAACAGATTTTGAATATACTAATAAAACTACCTATCCAATAAAACTCTAAAATCTAAACTTTATAGCCGGAATTCACCCAACAATGTGAGGTTAAAAAGGAAACTTTCACTTTGTTACTTCAAAAAATCCATATTTTCTTGGATTCTTTTGTGAAAATAGATGTGTTTTTTAAAGCATTATTTAAATACTCAGACATCAAATCATGCGTCTGAATATATTGAATTCGTCAAAACGATTTTTTCTCAATAATCAAAAATGATATTTATCAAAATATACAAGAAATTTGACAAATTGATCACATCTGCTAAAAAGATAAGTTTTGATATATGTTGAAATATTTAATTAGTTCACCGGTGATATCAAATGTTTGTAGTTTTTTCTACGCAGAAAACACCGTGAAAGCTGCCACACCTAAATGTATTCTTGAGAACTTCTTATTTGAATAATTAATATTAACCAAGGCAGCTAAGTAGTTCTCGCCTAGAGTGTAAAGCTCTTCACCGTATGATATGTGAAACATCGTATGTCTACATATATGCTCGGTGGCGTTGTCATTTAAGTCACGGTGTGAGGTTCTTCTATAGGCCTACGGTCTTCTGTATAAAGTGCTTAATTGAAAAAATCTACAAGGAGTGTTTAGTAGTGGTGTTGTCGCTCATTTGGAGCTCGTGCCCACTCCTAACCGCAGTCTGAAAACATTTTATGTATTTTAAAGTGATGGGGAAATGAATGCTAATACTTAGTGATTAGAAATAATGTATTTGAATATCGTGAGCTTCTTCGTTTTGATATTGTGATTTATCGGAAAACTGGATGACGTATGACGTATATATCGAGTGGAAATAGAGGTAAGTAATTTCAAAATATATTGTACTCCAAATATATGCAGTAAAAAGAAGATCGTTTATTGTTCATATAAAAAGTGTTATAATGATGAGATAATATATATAAGTAATCTTTTCAGTGTATGATGTAATTAATAATTGGTCGTTTACGTGTAATTTCTTTAAAATAAATGGATTAAGGTCAAAATTCATATAAAAAACATAATAAATATATATTTTATTTAATGTTTTGACATTTGTTTTACTTGCATATATTATTATACACTAGTATAAATTTCTGTGTGAATAATGAAATAAATTTCAACTCACACATGGAATTTCTCATTTAACTGAATAAGATATGAATTTTATTATACATAATACATATATAAATTGTGTTTATCAATTAAAATGTGGTTTGAAAAGTTATCTGTTTTTTTGTTTCCAATTTATAAAAGTGTGTGAATGTTGTTTAAATGAAAGACATATCATAAGAAGTTCTTTTAAATTCTGTGACCATTTTTTAAGGAAAGAAGTGTTTGATGTGCTCCCATTCTATCTTCATACTTAGTAGTGCGACTTATACGCAACCCCCAATACTATTAGTTTTATATATTTATCCCTATATATTTAACTCTAAGAAATACATGATATACTTAATACGTTCTTTGTAAATTTGGAATATACTGTAAATAAAAGGACAGAAATGACATGAGAAGATACGGGTAGTAGATAGTAAAGATCCATTAACTTAAATGAACAATTGTGTCATTAATTTTTTTCACGAATAAAGATAAAACAATTCGTTTTGGAACATCCTATCATTATGATTATGTATCGATTAATTTCAAAGTCTAGCTAGAATTTTAAACAAGTCTGTTCATTTATAAATTTGAATTGTTTTTTTTTTATTTCAACTGTGTTCATGAACTAAATTTATACGTGAAAATTATATTGTGCACAAAGGAATTATTACCAGACGAAGGACAACGTAAGCACGTTCCATAATTTCAATATTGTTTCACCCTTCAAAGACTTTTATCTCCAATTAAGAATCTATCGAAACCTGAGGGTAATTTTAAATAGCGATGTTAAATATAAAATCATAATTTCCATAACATCACAAGATCAGCTCGAACCCGGGTCCAATTTTAATATAATTTTACTCAAATTTGAAAATAGCTTTTCCTGCACTCATTCCTTCCCTGACAATAAATGTGTCATGCAGATGGTCTAAACGTTTTCGTTTGAGCTTTGGCAACCTTTTCAAAATTAATGGGAACAAAAAGAAATGGCAGGTTAGAGTGTCTAAGAGAATTAGGAAAATTATTGAGTAGAATGGATTTTCGAGATGGACAATCTTTGAATTCGACTGACTAAAAGGTATTGAATTTCAGAATGTACTTCTAATGTGAGGATAAGGCCAAATATTATAATGATAATAAATATCCGATTGGATGTATTTTTTCCACTCTTAATATTATTTAGAAGTATCCGCACATAATAAGGAATTAATGGACGTTGAAACATTGATACGTCGATCGGAAAGAATGCGGTCGAAAATAATTTGATTAAAAATCTTAAATTTATTCTAAAGATTTCTTTACTAGCATTTACCCTTTGTCATAATTGACAAAATTTAAAATAAAAAAAATATTAAAGTAACCTTATAATATCTACAATATAATACTATTATCAAGATACTTGGATCGCTTATTTATCTTTTCTCCTAACTGTAAGTTTATAAAAAAAATTATCGGTATATAAACAGAATACGCCTGAAATGTATTTTAAAAACATTTTAATATTTCTACTCTACATTTTAATTACCACTAAAACAAATCTAATTTATTGATATAACCAAATCGACATTTAACGTGTATATCAATTTGTTGTAACCCTGTGATTTCAGAGAAGCGATTGCGTATTCGGATTCCCACATAATATTCTATCATGAATGAAATTCCGAATCAAGGTTTTTATTAAAGGTTATTTTTAGTTATTTCCTATCGTAGACCATTGTCCTGATTCCATTACGCCCCATTGTAGCCCCAATAACCCGTACAAAATCAAGCAGTCTCCCCGGGCGGCCTCAGCCTCGGCATGTCGATCGACACGTACACCAAAGCCTTGTTTTGTTACGTAAACGTAAATAACCGGATCTATTCACGAAATATTCCCATTGATTCATCAATTAAAAAAAAAATTGATTCGAGTAATATAATAATCAGTATAATATATTAATCCTTCGTACCGGTTAAAATTTGAAGATATCTTATTTTTTTTTAAATACGGTGTGCATTATATTTTTCAAAATATTATTATCAATATTTGTATTCTCATAACTTTATAAGTAATTAATATGCTGCAAATAGTTACGCCGATAACTTGTAAAACTGATTAAATGTTTTAAATCTTAACTTATTGCAGGTATTTCAGGATTAAAATTTAAATTATATAAAAATAGTTTTTAATTATGTCAAATATTTCGGAATGAAATAGATTTTATCAAACAAAAGTATTTGGCTTTGTAGATATTCTCTTAAGCTTTTTGAAAATTTAAGCAGACATTACAATATAAACACTGTAAACTAAACCCAAATAATATCAAGATAATTTAATACTGATTTCAAATATATTATGATATATACCTATTTCACAAAAAAAGAATATTTAATATGATTGAAGTTCGTACATAATTATACATTTAGTCAAAAACTTTGTACATAAAACTAAATATTGTAGCTGTAATACACATGGGTGGTTAAAAAAATATTGACGTGATATGTTAAATTGATGTTACATGTTTAACTAGAATGATAAATCAAAAAATATATATTTTTGCTTTTTACTTACTTTATCATTGAATGCTTTGTACGACTAATTTATTAAGTATTTTGGTAATAATAAACACTAAAACCGCTGCTTACTTAATTTAATTTTTAGAGTTTATTAAAAATTGAACACTAAACATGATATTTTTTTATTAAACATAAACTGCGTAAATTTCCTGTAATAGAATCTAGAAAAAAATCGGTTTTCTTTTAAGTTATCGAAATGATTAACTATCCGCTGGTACTTCAAATTTTATCATTTATCGACGTACATAATAATTTGCACACATTTGTAATTTTGTGCATGAGCATAACAAAGTTAAAATAATATCAGATAATATTGCAAAAAAAAAACAATGGCATTGCAATGCAAAAGAGCCTGAGTATTCCAAAGATGCATTTGTTCCCAAATCCCCGTCCCTTTGTGTGAAAACACAAAGTTCCTTATCCACCTACTTAACGTCCTATCTTTTCCGGACTCTTATTATTTTCTAGAGATATTTTTCTTTCTGACCTTTGAAGCCTTAATCCGCTTTTCTCTAAAGCTGCTCCCGGTAAACAAAGAATCGACTGTGTACGCTCGCGGGCATGCGCTCTGCGCCGGGCCACCTCTGCGCTGCTATTCGCGCAATCAAAATTATGTCAGAGTAAACCGCACATCACAATAAGGTCCCTCCCCGCAGGTCCGTCCAGGTGACGTCACAGGTGCTGTGGCTACGGCCGGTTCGTGCGGTCGGCTTCCGTTATAAATCACACCCTGTATTCATGGCCTCCCCTCCCCGCTGCATGCGTATGACAGCCTCCGCGATCAAATATGAATGTGCGGCTGAAAATTCGCACGTGCATTATTGAGACCGCAGATTATTAATTCACACGAGTCGTGCTATGTCAACAACGTATTTTATAATCACAGATTTCATTTAGCCTGTGAAAAATTATGCCACTGTACAAAATTATATTGTTATTTACTTAATAATGATTAACACGTTGACAGCCAATAGGATTTCCGTAAAATGTCCAAAAATGGTTTTTACGTTTTTAGGTTTATTTTAATATAATATTTAATATTTTTATCGGCCATATCGAAGGAAGATAGAAGAGGGCCGTGCCGGTCATGTTCAATAGTAGTTTAATACAGGGCGCATGGCCGACGGGCAGAATGACAAGCTAAATTCAGGTATGTCGTCGCTATGTGTCGGCCACCGGTGGCCGACGCGGCCCAATTGGAATACCTCCGTGTCGGCCACCGGTGGCTGACACGGCAGTCAACGTGTTTTAAGTACATTTTTTCAAATATTGAAAATTGATTAAAGGAACTCTTAGAAAAAAAATCATCATGATTTGTGTGGGATTTGATCGCACATCCACAAGCTTACATGGTCGGTGAATTAACAATTATACCAACGAATCACTAGTACTAAGCAAGAATTTTTAACAATCATATCTTATAAGTGAAACAACGTACTTATTATGTATCCCACACAAATCACGATGATATTTTTCTGAAAGTTTCTTTAATCAATTTTCAATATTTGAAAAAATGTACTTAATTATTATCAATCAATCAAACCTGTATAGGCAAAATCGGACTTCCTGTGAGACGGTCTTCACAAAAATCAACAATATGTTATTTACTTATGTTTTATTGATCATTGATTGACTGAAATTTTTTTTTATGGAAACAGTTTGCATGTTTTTAAAATACCAAAATTGTGTTTTTTTTTTATTTTCATGCTAAACTAACTTTCTAACTTTTTCTTTGAATCAAAAGAGGCTTTTTGAACTAGTCAGGAATGGCGGTGGTCTCTCCGACAGCATTGTTCAGAGTATTCGCTCTCTTGAACCCACAGATTGTTCTTGCCAAAAAATTCTCATTTTCCTTTTTCTATGCCTCCGCAACATGTTGTCACACGCACGTGTGAACAGAATAAACGCGTTCAATACGAATGAGAGAAATGTACAAAATATCGACACGACACAGATCCCTTCAATTCATGCGTAAAAATAAAATTTCACAGCGATGAATTAAAAAAAACACTTCAATAATAAACCATTTGACGCTATTCGTTATATCCATCCATTTGTCGATTTTAAATTTACAATTCTTGCTCCTATCGTTATGTTTTTTCAACGATTTAAATATAATACTATCCTATTTACTAAGAATACAAAACGGTAATTTAAAAAATCACACGCTCTCGTCAACAATATGAATATTATGGTTTAATTTTATATATAAGTTGGTTTCACATTCGTAACTAATAAGTATGGTTTGCGACGTCACATTTATATATATATAGAATATACATATATGTAATATACAGATTTGATTTTCGGTTTCATTAAGCATTTGAGTTTGTCGTATATCTTGGAATAAAAGGACACAAAGGAAGTATCGTGTTTAAATGCATGATGAAAGGAGGTATTTCTTTTATCCTTTAAAGAACGTAAAGTTTATAGATCATATGAAAGTATTTTATAATTTCATCTTACATTGTATAATAACATAATATTGCTTGGTAGAGATAAGTGTATTTTAATTCAAATATTGAACTGTTTAAAAATAAGTATGTGTATAAAAAAAATTGATACGTGTAAGAAGCTAATATCTTGAAATGTGTTTATTCTTACTATCTGTCGTCTTAAAACTTTTATCAGTATATTATGTATTAGAAAAGTAATAACGTGTACTTCATATTATAGAGCAAATTCCCTCGTCACAGAACTCATGTTTCATAAATATAGCTAACTTCTTGCATACAATCAAATAATTTGATTATTATTTTTATCGGGTAGCGTGTATGTTGATATTAAAAATTTCGATGAATGAATCAGTCTTAAAATTTATTCAAATTATAAATCGTTACACAAGTATGTGTTTTCTCTCAAAAATTACTTTAACTAGTTTTGATAGGGTGAACAAGTATCTTTAAATGGGTATAATTTATTTCCTATAGTTATATTTAAGTGTGAAAATACTTATTTTTTCAAATAGGATTTGTATTGAATGACAGCTTATTAATACAGACCCAAAACAAATAGTAGAAAAAAAAATTGTTTCTGGTAAATATTATAGTTTTAACATTTAATATTTTATTTGAGAACTTGTAAGGAGTAGCTTTTTTTTTTTTTTTTTTTTTTTTTTTTTTTTTTTTTTTTTTTTTTTTTTTTTTTTTTTTTTTTTACTGTCGGCCCCGGGCAGCGCTGTGGTACTACTTCCGGGTGCCGACAGCTGGTCTTTTAATATATAATATAATCATTCATTCGTGAGGGGGAGTTTCCCAGGGAGCGCACTTTTCGCTGCTCCCCAGTCTGCCTCCCCTCCCTTCTATTCGTCTCTGGCATTCTTTGGTGCGCTGAAAAACATGAAAGCTGAAAAGCATGAAAAAGATGTCCCGTGCTCTTCAGCTCTCGATCCTCTTCAGCGCCGTTTTTGTCCTGTCCGTGGGCTTCTCCTCAGGTCGGAGCTCTGGAGGCTATTTGGCGTTGCCTCTCGAGCTCCTCCCTTCGGGTCATGGTCTTCTCGGCAAAGGAGACGACTCCGTCCCAAGCTCGCTGGTCCTTGAGCATGGACGGCACTAGCTCGTCCGCCGTCCAGACGATGCCAAGGCTGTTCCGGAGTCGCCATCGCTCCACTTCGGTCGCTCCGCAGTTGAAGAGGGCGTGCTCTGCGTCGTCGCTGTAGTCGTCGCACAGTGGGCAGCTCACGTCGACAGGTCGGCCAATCTTCTCGAGGTAGTTACCGAAGCAGCCGTGCCCCGAGAGGAGTTGGGTCAGCCTGTAGGTGACCTGGCCGTGTCGTCGCGAGATCCACGGGCGGATGTCCGGGATGAGCCTTCGCGTCCAGCGCCCTTTGGTGGATGCCGCCCATCGCTGTTGCCAAGTCTCGGTGACGTCTGCCCTCGCGCTGGTCCTTATAACAACGAGGTCTTCCTTCTGTTGTCTCGCCTCGTAGATCTTTTGGCGTTCTCGGGCCATCAGATCTACCGGCGGCATGCCAGCTATCACCAGAGCTGCGTCTCCCGAGATCGTGCGGTAGCCGCATATTATCCTGAGCGCTGCTCTGCGCTGGACGCTGGCCAACATATTCCTGTAGTGGGAGATCTCCATCGTGTTTGCCCACGTCTCCGCACCGTACAGGATCTGTGACATCGTCACGCTGGCCAGCAGTTTCCGTTTAGATTCCATCGGTCCTCCCACGTTGGGCAGCATTCTTGCTACTGCCTCAGTAGTTCCAGCAGCCTTCCGAGTAGTCCGTCGTATGTGGTCCGTGTACTTCAAAGAGGTGTCGAAGTACACGCCCAGATATCGGGCGGACCTCTGCGGGACTATTTGTGCCCCACCCACGGTGATGTTAGGTGTGGGGTACTTTCGTCTGCCACAGAGCATCACCGCTTCCGTCTTGTGGCAGGCGAGCTCTAATCTGTTCTCCGCAAGGCTGTGGGAGATTCTCCTGAGGGCCTCATTTGTTCTTGCCTCCAGTTCGTTGATCGTTTTCGCTGAGACGACAACGCCAATGTCGTCAGCGAATCCTATCTCCTCCGCTCCCTCCGGCAGCTCCGTGTTTAGTACCGCGTCGTACATCACATTCCACAGCAATGGTCCGAGGACGGAACCTTGCGGAACTCCGCACGTGAGGTGTCTCGCTGCTGGGGGGGCACCTGCTGTGGAGTAGCGGACGACACGGTCCTCGAAGTAGCTGGCGATGGTCCGGCGGAGGTAAGCAGATATGCGCTTTTTTTCCAGTGCTCCGAGAATGATGTCCCAAGAGGCACTGTTGAAGGCGTTTCTAACATCGAGGGTGATCAGGAGACAGTACTCGCGCGTGCACCGCGTCCCGGCGTTAGCTTCCTTCATCCTCCGGTGGACTCTGCTAATTGCGTCTGCAGTCGATCTGCCCCAAGGAGTAGCTTAAACGAATGAATGTGATGAGGGAATCGCCTTTAAGAACTACGTATGTGTATATATATATATATAAGTGTGTGTGTGTGTGTATATATACACATACAGCTAACTGTGTTAATACATGTAAAAAAAGTATTTTGTATCTAATGTGTGAATACTGAATAGGCTGTGTGGGTAGAGGAAAATTTTTAGAGGGTCGTTTATTCGCTTTTCTTTATTTAATGCTATTAGACATGTAATTTAGAAATATATTATTGAATATGTTTAGACCTTAACTGGACAAGACTAACTAAAAAAAAAAAAAAAAAAAAAAAAAAAAAAAAAAAAAAAAAAAAAAAAAAACCTTGTTTATTGTATTCAAATGACTTTTGTAAATTTTTCGAATTATAGTGGATGAAACTTCAAAAATATTTCTAAGACATTCAGATTTTTTTTTTCAATCCTTTCAATCATGGTTTTATGTACTTGTAACTATTATTTCGGTAGGAATATCTGTATAGGCATATATGAAGAATATATTATACGATGAGAAAATATAAATATGAATAAAGATTGGATATAACATATAGAGATTGTACATTAACTGTTGCAATTATATGTATATTTACTTGAGAAGATTTTTGGCACTTTGTATATTCCAACTGTTTATATGAGCTACGATAACCTTGCATGGCATAATTGTACGTATATCTATAAAATAAAAACTCTATAAAACTCTAGTCTTTTACTTTTAATCACTACTCCGATGGCAGATTTTTTTGAAGCCCATTTTTGAAGCTGGTATGTTGTAATATATATATATATATATATATATAAACATCAATGTATCTAGGTTTAGTAAATAGCATTGAACACTCATTGGGAGATTAATAAATAAGTTTTTTTTTTAACTTGAGTTTTTATGTATTGTGACTCACTTTAGGAAGGTTTCCGACATAAACATATACCAAAACGACAAAACAATATCAAAGAGCACCAACTAGAAGTAATAAACAAATACATGTGCAATCTACATAATGCATTTTAAAGCACCGTGGGAAATAATTTATACTTTCTGCGGCAGTCCATAAAAGTTGTAATTCTACTCTCCTAACTTCCAATCGAGCAAGAATATCCCGTTTCCCTCATTAAATTGTACAGCTAGATGGGGGCGAGTTCTTGTATATTAAAAACAAAACTATAATAAGTAGTGATATCGATCTATCTTACAATTCTCACATTTTCCTAGACATGGCCAGATTTATTTTTTAAATTCTAGGAAAGAAACAGAAACAAATATTTTGTTTACATATCGATATTAATATGTTTATATTAACCTACATTCATTAACGAGATTTCTTATGTAATAAAACCCCAAAAACGCTAATTATAAAACATGAACGATGTCTGTGACATTTTAAAAAATTAAATTCAATAAAATTATTTTGTTTAAAAAAAAAATGAAGTCTAATCCTATTATGTGAATAAAAATCTCATGTATTATATATAATTTATCAACAGTTCTTTTGTGGCGTCAATAATAAGCCTTTGCGTATCTAGTTCATACAATATTTAAATTTAATTTTGTTTGCTTTGTGGCTTTGCATGTTTCATTATTTTAACATTTAAATGAACAAAACTTAATATGCTACCTGTCAAACACATTCTTGTTAATCTACAAACGAATATTCCATATGTCGACTAAATAAAGTATAATTATTTTGTACACTTTACTCATATATAAAATAACTGCCTCAATTTTATTTAAGGCCTTTAAAGCGATGATATCTTTTTTTACTCATATAGCTGATATTTCTAGTCACAATTGCTAACAGATAAATGAGAAAAATAATATTTTAAAAAAATAACAGCTGATAATTTTACAGTGTAATTTAAAACAACGCTTTTATAAATTAAAATAAAGAGTATAGCCAGTAGCTGAAGTGGACAAAAGCTCGTGTAGCTTCATACCCAAAGTAACACGTTTATGGAAAAAGGTGTATAAAACGACAATTTTTGTTCGTAAACATTATAAAACAGGCGCCGCCAGTAAAACGAGCTTCCATAAAACGTGAATAGCTCGAATTTGTATTACTAATTATATAATAATTCATTTTAAGAACTCTTCCATATCTTTAAGTTATAGTTTAATTTTATTTGATTACAAAATAAAAAAAAACGTTGATATGTTTATGATATTCGCACTAAAGGAAAAACATGAGTAATACTTATAAAGCATTTTAATTAATGAAGAATCTTCTCAACATGGCAAAGAAATGAAGAATTTGATATGCATCAGACGTCTTTATTACGAATTTTCAAAATTATTCATTTTTATTACAGTTCGACAAGTTTGTACATTTTTCTTTGATAGACTTCAGACAAAGAGAAACTATGGCAATACAGTATCTTAATGACCATCCAAAGTAACTTCTTTCAGTATATTTCAAATTCCCAAATTGATTTTATTTCAGAGAGAGCTGCAGCGTCTAGATGTGCTTTTTGAAAATCTCTCGAATAACGCCCAGACAATAAATCATGTTTGCGGCAGACTTACAGCGTCGGGATGACATCTGCTTCGCTCCACATTCCTATACGAACTGTTTGTTATTATGATGAATTCTGCTGATCTAGATAAAAAAAATTGCGGACTAACAAACAATTCTATGAATAAGGCTTTATTTAGATATGAGCCAAACAAAACTATCATGGGATTGTAAAATCCTCTCAACCAACTTCGGTTTCAAAATAAAGTTTGAATTAAATTAAATGTATACTTTGTGTGTATAATTATTATTAGCAACCTTTGATAAAATAAGGCTTCTTATGAAAACATATAATACTATAACAAAACAAAAAAAATGCGAAATATAACAATTCGAATGAAGGCGTTCCCATATCTTTTGGATTTATGTTACTTGCTTTCTTTTTTTTAACAAAATTTAATTGTGTTAGAAAATCTCGTATCCGTGTTATTAATTTACTGCATACATACAAATTAAATTTATTGCATACTAAGCTGCGACAGCTTGCTCGCACAACGGCGGTGCCAACATTTTCACGCTAATGCTGAAAAAAAAACAGAAAAACCTGCACCAACAACGGAAACAACAAAACTTTACTTGCCTAATCAGCACTAGAGCAGAGCTGGAAAACCTGCTATTCCTGTATTGGATAACTAAATCCAAATACACGAGAAAAACTTTTCTACCATTTACTATTACAATTATAACAAATTATTTTTTTTTAACAAGTAAGCAAAATATGCTCACAGCATATTTCAACTTATTCCTATAAGATAGACCAGCAATTTTATCACTAAAAAGCCTAGTTCCCTATTGCTTAAAAATACATCAAATAATCCAATTTATCGGGCAGTCTTTCGACATAATAAAAGCACCTTACGTGATCAGACAGTACGACGCGATCCCAGTCGGTGCCGAGGGACGGAGTTCGGTAGCGGTCGGGATATTCCGGACGTGCTCGGCCCGCCGGACGTGATGGAGCCCTTCGCCCTGCCGCCACGTGCTGCCCTGCGGCCGCAGCGATTATCTTATATCGATTTGTGTATAAGCAAAAGCTTGAGAACATCAAGGATAAGTACTGAAATAAATCTGTAACGTTCCAGCCTGAAATCCCAATATAGATAATAGTTTTTGAAACCCGTTGAAAATTTTAATCCACCTCATAAAACGTGCATAAAAATAATTTACTGTAATTTTGTGAAATTTAAAAGAATGTTTTTTTTTATATCTCCAAGCATTGCGCGTTATGATATCGTATCCTTTCGGGCATGGTCGTGCCAAGTCGTGTATCTCCGCAGCGAGTCGGACATTCCATGTGATTTGTTGACAGCGGTAAAGGAAAATTCATTTCCTCGCATCATAAAACTGGACGCCTCCACGCCACAGCGATGTGATTCGCCGACATGTACGTTCCTCGTGTTTCACTCTGAATATTAATTGTTTTCAAAATCTCACGTTGCAACCATGTTATAGTCATTAATAAATTTCAATTATTTAACTGAAAGTATATTAAAAAATAACGAAGCGACTATATCGAAGAATACGATTTCTTTCGTACCAACGCAGGAAAGTCTATACTTTGAGTTTTCCATATAAAAAAAGTTTTTTTTAAGGTTTAAAAATAACAGTTATTACCACCCCTATTCCCCGAAAAATGTGATTACCCCACCCCTAGGCGTTTTGATTTTTACTAGGGTGCAGTACGTGGTGGTAAGTCTCCTTCTTGCAACCTTAGTGTAATAGAAGAAAATCCCTTTAAAATTGGTTAAAGCTAAATCGAGGTAGGAACTAGGTACTAAAAGCGATACCTTTTATCCCCTTTTATGTTTAATTTTTAAAAGATCGGATCCTATCGTGAAATTTTAAACAGGATCAGAATTTATAGTTTGTAGTGGATGATTTCGTTTTACAGTGAATAAAGGATATATTTTCTTTAAAACAGATAATAGGTATTAATTTTCAAAGTATTTTTCAAGTAGGAAATTCTTGTTGTTAACGAAGTCTACATTATTTTAAATTAAAAATATAAAAAAAGAGTCGTGGGAGTTTAATGAAATGATGGCTGGAAGAAAACGTTTCTAATACGATTATTTAAATGAAAGCAACGGCTTTTGGGCAAGCTCAAGAACAATAATTTATGGACGAAAGCCTTAAAAGAATTATATCCATAAAGAAAACTGGCCACTCGCACTGTGCCAATTTGCGTCTTCTACGAAACAATTAGTCCTTCTTGAGCCACGGAGAGTGGCGCCGGACACAAAGCCCGCTTCCTATCCCTCGGAAACAACAGAAAACCGAGTCTTTCTGTTTACTTACAGTATAAGTGTGCAATAACCTTATAATAGTAATAAAATTACAGCAAAATACTGGCGCAAAATGCTCACAATCAGATTCACCTTTATATAAGACTTCCGAGAATAAACTAGCCTTTAAAAATACATACCTCTTGATGTACAATTTATTCATGTTTAAAATCCTTAAAAATAACGGCTTTGTGTATAAAAGGCTTTTTAGCGCTATTGTCAAACTAATCGATCTAAAAAGATTTAGGCTGATTTAGGTGAAAATGAAAGAAAGTTTTTCAATATTGAAAAATTATTATTTTGATGCCATATTTTTGTTACTTTGACTTGATAGAGCTTAATATCGGTTTGTGTTGTAAACTAATAAGCAAGCCTGTATTAACTGCCTTCTCCTCCTAACTCGTTGTCAGTATTTATCAAGTTTACTACAGTTAATGAATCTATAGTTTGATAGAAATTATGCAACTATTCGTGCGTAGCCATACAATAAGATAATTTATGCCCCTGACACAATATAAATGCCTATTGTCACTTAATACTTCGTCATTAATGAGTCATTAATGAATGTAGCGGGTCTCAGTGAACTCTAAACGCCAAGAAAGACCCGATCAGCTGCAGGTCTACACCAAATTCGCTTGAAGATATTATGTAATCTTTGTGCGATATATATGCTGCATTGCAAATATAGCATTCGAGTTTGTAGATAACTTAACTAATAATTTATAATTTCATATTAAATATGATAATTTTCATCTGGTGGATCCAACAGCGGTGCCCCCAGATACTTAGGGGTAGTAAACAAAACTTCAGGAAGTCATTTTTCAAAGCTAATGAATCGGTGCAGAGAAATTGTGCTGCTGGGTTTTCCGGGAAAATCTAGGTCAGAACTGCGGGTATATGTATCTCTCTGACGTCATAGATGTATTATTCGTTTATGTTTACAAATTAACCGAGCGTTATTAATTTATCAAAATACAAGTGTCCAGGTTCCTGAAACATGAACAATGACAAAAATTTTATACTACGAGTATATACAATAAATTAATTTTACTCTTTTTTAAAGTGCAATACTTTAAATCAAAAATATCACAAATGAGGGATTGTATAGTAGATAAAATAATTTGGTCATTATGTTTTCAATGGTAATGATATATGTCCTAATCATACATATTTTTTATTGGAAATTTATTTGAGAAAATTTGTAATAAAATACGTCTTGCATCATATTCTTCGCTTTTAATCTTAATATTAAATTAATATTGTTTATTATCTTTTGCAAATATTTACATTCTTTAATATTATTTCCGTTATGGGAGGGGTACTTTACGACGTACCCGAACATAATTTGGTTATTTAAGTATTAGAACAAAGATTGGAAGTTTTTATTCGTGAAGTTTATAAAAGGTTATTCAATTTATACACTTTAGCAATCAAATATTTATCTTGTAAGTCTTTTTTTTAAAGAATAATGCTGTAAGGAAAATTAATACTTTAATATTAAAATATTATTGGATACATAAAACCTAACCTTTAGCATTGAGTTCCTTGTAAACTGACGTTGAGGATTTTGTAATATCGGTTAAGGCATTATAAAGGGTTTACTTACGCCTGGAAATCTATTCATGCTGGAAAATAAAAAAAAATACCTATAAGGAAATTTTCCCCACTCCTGTTGTAAATTTGTTTTTTTTTTTTGCCGTGTGAAGTATTTTCTTGAGACTCAACGCTCCAGGGTTTTAGTAAAAATGTATCAGGATATAATTTCTAGCAAAATACATACAGCGTTCATTGTAAATTAAATCAATTTTTTTTTTATAACTTAAGATATCAAGGAATTCACTCTGTCTAATGCTTGTAAGGTACTGAATGTTAAATAAAAATTTGACAATACGAAAAGGTAAACATTTCCATTAATTTATGTTACTAGTAAAATTCAATACAGATAAATTAGATAAAGTTCTTCTGTTGCCAAGATTTTTTCAGTTATTGGATATCGTTTTTTTATATGGGATGAAATTTCTAAATCAGATATTCTAGAAATTTCTGCTTCATAATATTTTTTATTTGTATTGTTTACAGAGTTTTTAGGTGAACAAGTTAAAAATAAACACGTTGTTATGACTACTTTAAGCAGATTAAATATTACAAAAAAAGTATGTAAAATGTTTTATTGCTTATCTGGTAGAAATAAATATATGTAGAGTTAATAAATTTAATTGGTAAAATTTTTTGTCATGTAAATAGGAATTTAAAAAAACTCCCACAGTATCCATTTCAAAGTTTCTTCTAAAACAGTAGGATTTAAATTCAGCGTATATTTACATTTATTGCTGATTCGAGATTTCGACTTGGCAAATAGAAAGAGACAAAGTGAATTTACTATTCCGAGGCGCTTTCGGCAACTGCTGTAGTGGTTCTTTGAATAATGCTTTTCTTAGCCCTCGGGGTGAAAGGGTGACGTTTTTCTTTAAGGGATGCGAAAATTGACAAAAAAATTCTAATACGCTCTCGACGAATACATTGTTTATTTTATGATGTGAACGCCAATTTATATTTCTTTCGTATATTTATAAAAATATTTGAAGACATATTGTATTGAATGTATTTATAACCCCAGTAACATTTTACTGTGTATGAACAATTTAACTATCTCTTATGTGTATTTTTTTTATTTATTAAAAAAAAAAAAAAGACTGTGGACATGTGTAAAATAAGTCAAAGTATCAGCCAACCAAAAACTAGTAAACCAGCAGAACATTCAATAATAACGGTAAATCAATCTCTATGTAGTCTTGCAAAACCCAATAGTCAGCAAAACCCGAACACCTGAGAGTCGCAAACGAGATTTTTCCGTTCTATTCATAGCCCGTATCAGACTTGTTGAGCTCCGCCCTGGCCCCACCCCAGCCACCCCAGCCACCCCAGCCACCCCAACCACCCCTGCCGGTACTAACCACTGGGGCGGTATCAGAAAAACCACTCCGACTACAAGGGCGCCTCGCCGCGGGGTGAATTATTCCGATTCGGCCACCCTGGCTTCAGCTGCGCGACATCACGCGTGGATGACCTGCGCCCAATTATTCTCTGATAGATACATGTTTAATTGACATTTATGTTCAGTGGTTTTCACTGATTCAATATGTATCAATATTCACAGTAGTTAAAAAGTTAGACTACTTAAACAAATAGTTTTTTAAACGGCAGTACACACAGGAAGAGTTTTTTTTTGAGGATACAAAATATCTCACTGCCTTCTCAAAAAAATATTACATTTTTTTTCGTATCATTTCAAACGGGTATTTTATTAACACAAAGAACATGTTAAATAATCAAGATCATATTTTAATCGTATCTGAAATAAATAATTAAAGAATAATCATTTTTATAAAATGATATCAGTGTGTATATTTTTATCAAAATATTTTATAGGGATACTGTAATATTGTAGTATAACTGCGTTTTATCGTCATGTGGAGCTAAAAGCAAAATGATATAAAATTTAGTGACCTGTGACCTGCTATGATACCGTGTCTACAGCCACACACACCGGCTATCAACTTTATCAAATAAACTTCCCATTATTTTCAAAATGATAAATAATATTATACGATTATTTACTCTGCATAGTGCTGGAATTCATATTTACGATATAAATAAAAATTAACCAACGAGGCATTTGCTGTTCTATTGCATAGTTACTTTGCTTAGAAGGAGTCTTTTTTATTGCTTATAAATCTTTTTGATCAATACGTATCCCCCTGAAATTCATTTCGTCGATTTGATCCGAATGTCGTGTTGAACACTTCAATAATTAAGAGATTATGAAAAATATTTAAGGATATAAATATTCACTCTATTCATCAACTCTCTCTGACTGTATATTTTTATGGTGGAGCTGACATATTTGTTTTCATTTGAAAATATTAGAGTTGGCCTAGTGTGTATAATACATTTTTGATTTAATTTAAAGTTTTGTCGTAGTTTTCTGTATATAATTTATGTAATTCAATAGAATCAAAAGAATGAATATATGGTTAGAAAATTATAGTTACATCAGACAAATCTAAAGAATTCTCTGAATATAATCATAACATTTTTTATCACACGCTCCGCATAAATATAAATTTAAAAAACGACTCATTATTCAACGAGAAGGAATATAAATATAAAAGATTTTCCGAACGTGACTCGCGAGCACGATGGAAGAAAAAATACTCTGAAATGTAAGATTCATACTTGAAGTAAAACATATGCCGTGCTACAGGCGTGATATATCTTCGTGATATCATTAGTAATCAGTAAGTCTAAAAAATTCTAGAGATTGAAATGGTGGGATTTTCATCAATACAGTCACGGAGCTCGGATTTCATAACTCAATTTATTTTTTTCAGTTCCCACATATTTATTTAAGACGCAGAGCTGTGGGCAAACTCACAAAGCATTCTACTGTATAAATGTAAAATGTTAATGTGATGTCATAGTTTTGCAGTCTTTTATATTACCAGAATAGTTAATCATTAATATTATTAATAATATTTCAAAAATTGCGTGCGTGATGAGGTTAATCATAGATTAATATTTTGAGCATATAAACGAATTTTCTACACACGAAGACCAAAAGCTTATCAATAATAAAAAAAAACACGAACATTGGTATTATTAATTTTTTTTACAATGTTTTAAGAGTATATTTTTATATACTACTGTATTAATTTGTACTTTTATACTTTAAATTAAAAATGTTTAATTTTCAGCATTTTCTATTACATTAGCTAACAACAGATTCTTGTATAATACTCATAATTAAAGCAATTTAAGATTGTGTAATGGTGTTTTTTACAAGTCAATAGAGCAATTATAATATTTTTTGGCTTTCTTGCTCACTATGATGATCGTTTCGGAGTCGGTTACGGGAATCGATACACAGGCTTGCCTCTTAAGATGATCGTTTTTTCGTTGCATGCTGTAGGGGCCTATAGTTAATAGTATTATGATAATTTTACTCAGATATTCCGTTTTTTTAACTCGCATTTGACTATTTATGTCTCGGAGTGGAAATCAAATTTGCATTTGGTGAAATTTCTCTCAACGGAACGGATGATTTCCGAGTCGTTTCGCCGAAGTTTCAGGAGGCAATTTATTTTAACTTTGAGTAATTTAGGCAGCTATTAAAAATGTTAATATAAAATATCTTGTTAAAAAAATGCGACAAACCAAAAATAGTTATAAAAATATTCAATTAAATTAATATTGCAAAAAATAAAATTACTATTCAAAATAATTTGTAAAATCAAAGAAGAGCTGAAGCCATGATTTGTTTCTCAGTTGTTCGTGAGGCAATAATAGATTAAAAAAATATTTTCTTTTTCTTTATCATGAGATAAAAAACCCCAAAAAATGCTTATTCAATTTGTTTGTAAACCGATTATTTTAGAGGCTTCATTAGATTGCTAACTTCCGGCGTTGTCTTATCTGCAAGTATCTCAATTACTCCGGACCAAACGGTGCTTTGAGACCGGAAGCACAGAGCGCCCACTCTCGGCTCTCCGATCGCGTCGTCCCTATCAAAGGAGTTCACCGACTAATTTCCCCGTGCATCACCGGCTCAGGTACACAGGCTGTACACAGGCTGTACACAGGCTATACACACCGGTATCGGGAGATGGAGGGAGTCCCAGCTTTTCAGTGGGTCGCTGTAGTTTGCCGTTCTCAGACAGTTCAATGGACAGGAATTTCCAGGAGTTCCGTGACAAGCTTGAGATATAGCTGTCTGCTTGATTAAATTCTGAGCTTTGAGAACTCGATTTGGTCCACAGATAACTATTATATATGTGTTTATATTTATAACTATTCGTGTTTTCAGTTTTACTGAGTTTTTTTCTTCATTCATTTCCACGCAAATTTGCTTCTCGGCATTGCAATTAGGATCCATACATTGGAAATCGAACTAAAGTGGTCAATAAATGTGAAAAAAAATTATTGTTTAATCCAAAAAGTTTTTTTTCTCTTTTTATCATTTACTTTATAAATATTATAATAATAACAATGTGATGAAGAATTAACACAATCTAAACAAATAAAAATCACACCTAAAATTTCAGCAACAAAACAAGCAGTATAACAATTTATTTTGTATTATAAAAAGATATCAAAGTATTAATTTACGTAACAACTATCCTAAAAGTATACTGTGTAAAATATTTTTAATCCCAGCACCCAATTTGAATCTGATAGTTGACAAGTAGATGTCTGAAAGTTTCGCAATCCTCGAATTCGACTGCAACTCTACCCTTTTCATTAATTTGACGCTGACTACAGCATCCGCGATGACTTTTCAACTCTAATTTGCGACTCTCAATTCGACTGGTTACAATAATATTTCATTTATGCACAAAGAAATTCTGAAGCCGGGCGTAAAAAAAATTCTAAAAATATTCGATATATTTTTCAGATAAAGATTTTATATTTGCCCAAAAATAAGATCACAGGACATGTTAAGAGTCCGAGAAAAGAAATGTAAGTATGTGAAAGGCGAGTCCTTTGTGTCCGAGTAGACTCGCTTGCTTCAGCAAGCACCTACAAGAGTATCGACAGATAACGCGCCCAGTAAGTGTTCATGGGAAGTCTGGCTTCATCGTGCGTTTCCTTCTCAAAGGAAATAAAAAGTTTACTCGATTTGATCCCTTTTACCTTTGAAGAGTGTTTCTATTTGATTTCTGTTTATTTTCACTAACATGCTTTTAAATAGAATCCTGTCAGCTTAACAGAAAAAGTACCCACATTATTACGTTTAGGATAAGCTATGTTTTTAATATTTAACGAATAAGGGTCAAGTATTGATTATTATTTTACGTGAGCTATTAGTAAAATAAAAAAAATCATTAATACATTTTTTAAGAATAAAATATTTGACGAATAAAAATACTTATATGAGGTAGAACACAATCGGAATACTATCAAATTCCGTTTTTTTAAATACAATATTTAACTAGTAAACATGAAACGTTATCGTTGTATCACATTTGTCAATAGATTGTCTTACTATTATTTCAATTATAATGTTTTTCAGTACCGCGGGTACTATTTTGAAATGTATATTAAAGCTATTTTTTACTTTTTATATATTTTTTTAATGACTAAGACAACTCAAAGACAGGAAGTACCGTTAAATAATCTATATTTACTGTATACTTCATTACTAAACAGTCTTCTTGATCTACTCTAAAATTTTATTAATAAAATGGTATAAACACAGTTTATCAGCTAATTTTCTAGTACAGCTAAGTTTCGATTATCTGTTATAAATACAAATCAACTGGTGAGTTCTTTCAAAATTAGATTATATTTTATTATTGCATTACAGAAGTTCAGAAGGATAATACAAAGATCAAATATAATATATACAGAATTATTGGTAGTACTAAAGTGAGATGGATAATTTGATCCAGACCCGTGAAGCTTATTTAAAATGTAGGACAGCAAGTAACTTTTCCGATTGCCGAGTATAAAACTTGACGGCTCTATTATCATTTTATTGGTCTTCAAATCCAATAATTACGTCAATTACCGATGCGGAGCCCGCCGGCAATGAAAAACGCATTAATGCTCGCAAACGTAGAACGCCAATCTTTCGCAGCTCCTGTCGGAGATGCTGTGACGCGCTGAGATTATAAAAACCCATCCGATAATGCGATCAGTTTTAAATTTCGGTAATTCCCCGCAGCCCTGTGGGATTCTGATGGGGCGGAAGGGGATGAAGATTCAATCTCTGCTCGGCGCATGCGCCCCTCGGGGGCTGTAGCATTATAATTTATTTTTCTTTTCCCGCTGTTTCAATCTCCCGCTATGCCGCTGTGGCGTTTCCTTAATCTATTATTAGCTACCTGGGAACCGACTTGCCAAGGGGGCAATTTTATTTTAAGTGTAACTAATGACATTTTTCATAATAATTTTTTCTCATTTAATCTAAATGAGCTTCTTATTTTTTTTAATTTGACTGTATTATAAAAAATAGGCTTATTGGTCACATCCTTTGAAAATTAAAGAAAAATCCTTGTTATCGAATGAAATTTTGGTAATGAACTAAATTATTGTTATATTGATGATTAAATAAAAAAATCTTAAATCTATTCATTCTGGTAACTGTCAATGTTAAAGTACTTTACTTTTAAAATACTTCAATCTGCTAATTCGGGGAAGATCGTGTGATTATGATGAGTGTTTATTATTATTTTCGAGCTTTTGCATTTTGCTTTAAAAATTGAATGCACATTTGTGTTCATATTTAGTTTTATTTGTTCAAAAAAACATTTTCAATTTATTTTTTTAATAAAAATATAGAAAAAAATTTAATTTATTATTTATAACCAAAGTCGATAAAATTGTTTTTCAGATTTATTATATTACATGCTTAGATGTTTTAAACAAATGATCATCACGATATTTGTATCTTAAATCACAAATACTTTTAGTGGACACTCCTACAAATAAAAAAACTTTTAAAATTTGCACAAGTCTGAATAATTTAAAATAAATACCTGTTGGTAATTTATTGTAAAATTTTCAGAAAAATTCAGACCCGTCGAGAGTAATGAAAAAGTGAGTAATACAATCTTTCCGTCTGAACGAATTCAAATTGAAAATATTTATGTCGTTAAAGAGACTGGATCTTGATTCTGTGGCAGGGGAAAGGAGTTACTATATGAGACTAAACTAAACCCAAAAAAATGCAAGACAGCAAAAAATAGGTAATCGGTATTCAAGTAGTTGATGGCTTCATATTATACCAATTGGTAGTAAGTATTAATATTCTAAAATAACATTTAATAAAAAAAATAAGAGGATATAACGTTCAAGTCAAAAAAAATAAAACAATATTTAATATCAAATATTTTAATAACGTTTTAGCTATTCAGTACCAAGCTCCATAAACCCTTCCCTAAGCATATAAAGAGCTCTAATGATAAAACGCTGTAAGTATCTTATTCCAGAAATAGATACTTTCATATTTTGTTTATTCATAAATTTATAATATTTTGGTTTTATATTGACTTATAACGTGCGCATCCGTATTTTATCAAATTCAACATAGCTTTATAAAATAGTACCAATAAACAAGCTCAAGATACTTTGTAATCCACTTCATTATTAAATAAATGTAATTTAAATTAAATCGAAAATGATTTTAGATTTATCACACTAACTTCTTGTTAAATAATACATTAATCAATCCAGAAGTCCCAATCTTCTTAAAGGTGTAATTTGAAATTTAATTAAAAGCAAGTAGCACCAAATTAAGCAGAGTCGAATCATCTCTGGATATATCAATTATACAGAACTCGAGTAGTAAACAAGTCTCAGGAGATCTCCGAGTTGAGTGGTAGATTAGTAAAAAGGAACCGAGCGGTGCAGGGATGGGGTAGAAGATTCCCGACTTTTCATAATTATCCATGAAATGAAGTGTCGAGGCCCCCTGCAGGCTTGAAAGTTATGCATGTCCCTTTGGACAAACCGGTGAAACCTATTAATGACCACTTACATAATATTGGTCTTAAATATATATACAACACAAATATTGATTTCATGACTAACTAAACATTTATAATTGCTTAAAAAATATTTCGAAAAGTTCCAATTTAGAGCTGATAGCACAAAGATTTGTAGAATTGTATTTCCTGTACTATTTCGTGGGAGCTCAGTCGCTCAACCCAGTTCAGGGAAGTTTAATCCTTAACTCCGACCGGATATCGGTGTGACTATCGGAAACGACGGTAAAACTTTGCCATGCGACTTTATTGGCATATTGAGTTTATATTTCATATTCCACTTCGTTTAAAGCTAGCGAAGTACCATACAGTAGCTCAAATAGCTCTTTTACTGCTAATAAAAATATAAACACTCCACAGACTGCAATAAATACAAAACACTTTACGGGTTTTGATACGAAACTTTAAAATAGTGATCCATTGAACGTAAAAATAGTAAGCTATTTTTAATTATTAAACATATCTTTTTTTACTATTTTGTGTTACAAGTCTGGTTTCTAAAAATTATAAGTTACGGATATATTGTCGAGTCACAATATAGCAACAACGTGTTTAATATTCATTTTTAGCATAGACCCTCATCATGCAGACATTAAAATAAATGCTTCGTCCGCAGATGTTATCGGAAACCATCCCTTTGATCTGTAGCTCTTTTTATTAACGACAGGTAGTACCTGTATAAATGTCGTAATCGTATGAAGAGAGCTCTCCCCTATGAAAGGTATAAATTCGTTTGAAAATTACTCAGGACAAGGCGGATTTAATTTTTTTTATATTAAATCACACAAACGAGTTATATTTTGTGATACTTAAATAACTATTAATTTTATGTGAAATTTAAAAACAGTTGCGTAACCGGTGCCTTTTATAATGCGGCCATTTACGTTTTTTAAAAAAACCTTTAAATGTCTCGTGTAATATGGAAATTTAAGATAAACGGTTGTTAGTATTTTCAGGAGTATTTTTTTAATACATTACCCTGAATTTACATAGTGGATTGTCTTGTTTGGTAGCTTAATAAAAGGTGTTATTTAAGGTACGTGGCTTCATACCGGAATGTTAAATATAATAATTAAATAAAGATATTAAACCAATATTTTTGTTTGTTTTAAAACTGCATTAAAAATTGAGGAAAAGCATGTATACAAAAAGTGTTTTTTAAATATATTTTTTAGTCATTAATCAAATTATTATTTAAATAAAAGATCAATTAAATTAAATTTAGATATACATTACGCTCTAATTAGATGCATCGCGATTTGCTAGATGTTATGGCGCATTATTATTGACTTCATTAAGTGATATATTCTGAAACTGTAAATAGCAACCCAAAAGCCATAACAGCATATAAAAATATAAATTGTATAATACTGCAAATGATACTAACAATTTATTAATTGAATAAACCCTTCATGATTTTGGTAACATTGGTAAAAATAGCATATTCAAATAGCGCATCAAAAATTATTTTATAAAAATCAAATTGGTAGTACAAAAAACATTTATTCTTCAAATATGAAAAGTTGTTTGATTTAAAGTACTTTGGGAACAATAAAATTTAACCCAGTGGTGCTTATTAAAAATAAAAATCATAATTGTATATTTATTTATTTGTAAACTTTAAACGCATATTTTAACAAAAAAAATTTAAGCTTGATTGAAAAATTTAAAAACTCAATAGAAAACTTTATTGGATTCAAGTATAATAATATAAATAAAAAACCCTCAGTGAAGAATATTTCGCTGGAGACTCGCGTGAATTCTACCAATTTCTATTTATAAACGCTTATAAAAATTCCCATTGAACAAATCGTATTCAATAAATTTACATTTAAACGTATATATTATCAAATTGAAAAAGCTTTTGTGAATACATGTGAGATTGAAAGTCAAAATCCAATCTGTCCCAGCGTAGCCCGAGGCCGTGGGGTGTCCGCCCGGCGCCGACGTGTGGTCACCGCCTCGCGACTGACGAACAACCCCCGCCCAATGGAGATCTAATTTACTGACAATTGTTATTTTTTATTGTGCCAAACTATGGTTGTGAATTTTTTCAACAAAAATCCAAAAGTGAAATATCAAAATAGTAAAAAGTATAACTTTGATATGATTTTTGATAAAAAGATTAATGATAAAAAAATATTGTAGATAAAAAATAAATAAGCGTATTACAATCGTTTTACTTGTGCTTAAACCTTATGTTTGTGTTGTAGACAATTTATAAATAACTTATAATTATTTACTTTTCTTGCGTTAAAATTAAATACTGCTGAAATATCAAGGTTGTGTGTACAGTAATAAACCGCTTTACGTGAAATTCGCGTATATCGGGGTTTACGATTAAACATACATACATAGTCAAAATTTAATACAAAAAAATATGAATCATTTAATTCTAAGAACACTTTATGCAGTATTACATGTTATTTTTACTGAAAAATACATCTATTGTCTTTTGTAAAATACGTTCATAAAACCCAACGCTGTTTTTAATTGTTAAGAGAAGTCAATGACTATATTATGTTCATACATATTCTTTAATAAGAAATTCGCGTAATGCGAGGCATTTTAACGCGAAATTTGAAATTCGCGTTATAGTGAAACCGCGCATAACGGGGTCGCGTAAAGCGGGGTATTACTGTACTTAAGTTATAAGCTGAAACATTTAGAGACCAATTGCATTGATATTTTAAAATTATGCAATGTTGCTTCGTAACATATAAGATCATGGAAATATCATTATAATATTTGTTCTGCCAGTTGTTTACTTATTTTTATATTCTCAGCTGTTATGGCGAATCTTGGCACTCATTTCTACGAAACCCAACAGCATGGCACACTACTAATTTAATAGTTTAAATCAGAAAATTCTCATTAAAATCTGAGTATCAAATTGAACAATGAACACTTATTTTTTGTACGCATTGAATAAATAAATACTAATGACACGTTTCGTTCAAATTTGGTCGATCCAAAACCTCGACAGCTGGCAACGTCGGTTACATTTATTCAGGAGTTGCCCTCTGGGAGCATTTAGGCTGACTTTGGCGATAGTTTGGATAGAGTGACCGCCACTATTGTAGACGATGTTTCAACATTTTGTGCCGTGAAATGTATTGCACTTTCTGAAAGCTTTTAGCAGAGTGCGAAAATGGAAAGACCACCTCTTGAATTTTCACTCAAAATAAAATGAGATTACAGTTTTGGAACCGAGAGATAATCGAATTCTGTTAAAAATACAAAAAATCTATTCAATATTTTAAAACGACGTGTGAATTTATAAAATGAACCGAGAATTTATTTCTGTACTTTTTCTGATCTTTTATTCAAATAACCGAAGCGATCAATGCTTTGTAAAATATTGGAAAGTATTAAAAAAAAAAAAAAACTCTATGTAGAAGAACATTAACCATTAACAATTATTATATGTAAAAAATCATTTTTTCAGTAATATTTACAAACTTTTATATGATCGAATAAATCTATGTATCATAAAAAATATAAAAAATAATATCACTTAAAGTTATAAAAAAACATCACTTAAATATATATAAATTAATGTTTTTTTTAAATAAAATTACTTTATAAACGAGAATAGTTTAGAATACAGCACATGATAAGTTTGCTAATACAAAAATATAAGTATATACAAGTAAAGTAACAATAAAACTCTTTTTAAAAAATGAGGTACGAGTGTACACACACATAATAGTTGAAACAACAGTAGTTGCTAACAATCTACTAAGTACTTCTTCATAATTTAACAACCTAAATTACAAACCACGAGTAATTAATGAATTATTTACACGATGTGTTTATTCAGGGAATTCTTATTACGTCAGAAAGTTTTAGCTGTTTCCACAAGGCCACTTAAAATTACACAAAACTCTATTCAGTATAATAAAATACACAAATTGTAAAATACTTTAAATTTTTCTATGATAAGAATAATTTATTTATTTAAGAACTTGCTCTCACGCGATAGCTCAGGCCACAAGAAAAATATAGCACCAAAAAATGCTTCCAGGGCCTGGAAGGACTGAAATGCAATTGTGCACAATTATATGTTGATAGTGCTATCAATTTTTGACTACTATGTTTTTTTAAATTTAATTTAAGAGTGTATTATTCACTATGAAGCTTCTCGAATTACTGTTTTGCAATAAGCCAATCCAATCCATTATCAAATTAAACTTATATGAACTCTGTAGGTATTATTATTAACTAGCCTGGTTTATTATTTCAATGTTGCATAGTTCCGGGACAACCATAACAACCATATCAATGCTTATCTTACAACGGGTACAAATATTAATAATAAAAACAAAAACTACTTCCTACTACAAATAAACCAGAAATATATATTTCATGCGCGCTATCGTCTCATGAGGGTACTTTATGTACCAAAGCCTCGAATATACAGCTTGTTTAGGTCTTCAAACTGGAATAGTACACATTGGAAGTACCTAATACACGTAATAGAACCCAACAGTTAAATTTAATAACATATTCCGTGCGTAAATTACCAAGGGACGCTCACGGATATGTTTACGTTACATTTATCAAGTACTCCCCGCATAGGTTACATCGCGATCCGTTTCGTGAAGCACAAGAGAGCTTTGCGAAGTCATATTTTCATTAAACTGTAATGTTTAGATCGTTCCACTTTGTTCGAGCCCATCTCGCCCGGCGCCCCCGGGAAAGCGCCCTGGAGCTAACGACGTGATTCAAATGGAAATGTGGCGAGAGGAATCGTAAAAAGGCGTCTTCCAAAGCGCGGCTGGCTGAAGCCTTTACTTCTCGATTCACTTCACAAGCATCTAACTTCATACGTTTAAAAATATTCAAACTTCTCAGATTACTACTGAAAGAAAAGGTACCCTCTTAAGTGAGCGTAGATGCTATTAAGGTTTTATAAAAAAAATGTACTTAAAATTCCGAACAAAACGTGACAAATTGGGTTACAACCCACCAAAAGTAACACAATAAATATGGTAGTAAAATTTTGTATACTTCCATGACGTCACTTCTGAGGTTGTATTTATTTTTTATATTAAATATCAGAAAGCAAGCGGTCCAGCCACTGAATCATAAAGCATTAATATTTATATATATGTATATATATATACAATAAACAGTGTAACTCGTGATTTCTGCTGTGTATTGTATTCTGTTAGATAAATACTTCAAACACTGACCGAGGAGTTCTACGCGACGAGCTCGTCCGCGGCACGAATCACTAATTCCTCCATCGCTTCTGTTTCCGTCATTCGAAAGATTATCAGATTGTGTCTGTTTGCTTGTTCAGGATTCCCCTGCTGTGCTGAATTCATTTTTAAATCCCCAATCATAAGCTTATTGGTTCAGCTGGTCATTGACAGAAAATAAAAACGGATGGCCTACTAAACGAGGAAATGCTGGAAGAGAGAAAAATATGGAATACCTGTTTTTTTATCATTTGACCAATCTATATTGAAGGTATTACTTTATATGTATTACTTTATGGTTTTTAAACTTTGCATGCCCAACACAAACATCGATTCCAAAATGTTAACATTGATGGTAATATATTTCTTCTATTTTATTTTAAGTGCAAAACTTTAAATTAAAAAAACTTATAAAAACTCAACAGTGGAGACTGCACACTCTCGACAACACTAACATCGCACTCTTCTGCTATAATTCTATGAAGTTTGCTTGGATGTTGAAAACAGCATTAATCCTTTGAATTCCGGCGTGAATACATATTTATGACATGAAGGAGAGTGCACTTGGTGGAATGAACGAGATTTGTCTGGGAAGTTGTGCGGAGCTTCTCGGATAATGAAGATTGATTGCCCGGGGAGATCCCACGAAAAACAAAATCTCAAAAAACCAAACGCTAGCGCAAGATTCTCTATAATTAACGACTCCTTGGGAGAAACCTATTTCTCTCCGAGCGCTATTCTAGTAAACCGGTTAGTAACAATGTCAAATTTAATTGATATAGATAAGTCGATTCTTGTATTTTTAATGCAATGTTCTGAAGAGCTCAATTTGCATGGCTTCATAAAAAAAAACATTATGCTTGCTATTTTATAAATAATTTCAAAATAAGCAAATTTTACTTCGTCGAATTCAGTAAGTTATTTATTTAATATCGAATCAGTGTAAAACAGGCTGTAACAAAAATAGATTTAGCATTCTTATACCTAAATTGAAACTTTTGAGGCTTAATATATTGTTTATCTAGTATGAATTAAACAAAAAATCATAAATCAATTTTTGATTTATTAAAATACCCTTTAAATAGAACTTCTTTGGTTTAATATATTTTAATTAATTTTTCCGTTAATCTTGACGTGAAAAATAAATAAAATGCAATTATTAGACACTGCAGACACCTTTATACAGTTGTTTCATGAAACAATTGTGTGCATTTATGCTGAAGCAAAATAAACGTATAGAATAATATGTAATTTTACATAGACATTTAAGGTGTCTATTAAGTGTGAACGTAAGACTAATCAATAAAACTCAACGTTAAGATCAACGATCATTAGATCGATCACCCAATAAAGATTTAGTATTATTAGTCACATAAGAATGTGCTTTTGAATACGTGCTGAAAGTTTTAAACTATAATAATTTTATGTACCTGGTTTAGGTTCTTATTGAAGATTAGCACAGAATGAACGTCGCATTGAGTGATTTTACTATTAGCGACAAGCAGTGTCAGGTGCGCGGCGCCTCTGGAAGCGGAAGCGGTCGCCATTGTGATTAATTTGCCAGGGAAAATGAGAAGAGGCATCATCAATCTGCCAGGAACCCCCGTATTATATATCTGGACACGTGGCACCGCCCTCGCCACGTGAAAAATTATTCTAATCTTTTTTATATTGTTCCGCATCGTGGCGGAAATTTAAGCGACAAAATATTTTTTACTTTACAAAGTGAGAGTGCAAACAGGCCACGAAGAACACAAATATATTTTTAGATTTTTTTTAAATTAATTCTTTAATTGATTTTATAAAATAATGCAAAAGTTTTAAATAAAATAATTTAAATGAAATAAAGCCAAAGTAATATCTCATTGCTTTTATTTTTCTTGTCCCACGTTCATTTACCGCACGCTTCAAAGATGGCACTAGAAACCTGAAATAATTTTTAAGTAACCATAGAAGTCAGTTCATAAGGGCTTCGATGATTATTTTATTATTCCACTCATGCAGTAAATGATTTTTTACGCTACCACCTAAGCCCCACAACCTGCACGCAAGATCAGGGGATAGATATATACCGTATTGTCAAAATATAGACTTAGACGTATTGTAAAATAATTAAATGAAAAATAAAGAATTTTAAAATTTAATTTTACTCCTTTTTTCAACAAAAAATGGCCCTGACAGTTGATCCGCGCACGATAGATAAATAAATATGAAACAACCAGGTACATCGGTGTCAGACTTGCATATAATACGTTGAATATTCGCAGAGAAGCATGGGTTTCCTCGCCTTTCCTCGACAGAAAGTACTCCGTGGAAATCGTAAAACGAATCCATTGAATAACTAGCTATTCAGCTATCCGTATTTAACAAAGCTTCAAATTGAATGTGACTTTAAATATCTCAAAATAAATCTTACATTAACCTTTCAATGGAATTCATAAAACACAGATCAACGAATCACATTATTTTGAATATCAAGAGTTCATTGGTACTTACTTCTGTTTGAAAACAAAAAAAACTTGTTTTTCAGAGAATTTTTTAAATAATATCAATAAATATTCAGAGTGTACAACGACCTATTTGCATCTTTATTGAACAAACATTCTACCGGGTGTTCAACCCTTGACTTTGCAGCGCTGCATCAGTGGTAGTTCTCCGTTTAATTAGCATGCTCCTTTCATCTGGACCATCTCGAATTATTTTACAAATTGTGCTGATTGGTAAATTTGTTTGAATAAATATTTACACGTCCGAACAATGCACGTTTCTCATTTATATGCACGGAAAGTTCACATTTTCAATCAACTCGCTCGGTGATTTGCGAGTGCAGAATTAGCATATTAATAAAATTACAATTTCAAACAATCGAGTCGTTAGAGTTGCAAGCCGTTGTTGGACGATTAAATATGAATTCCAGCACGAGTTATTTTAGAGTATGACAAACCTATTTGCTAACCGAATTGTAGTGAGATGGGGTAAGTCCCGTTACATACACGATATCTTGATGCTTTTTAAAGCCCACTATTCATACAAATAATACAGCAAACTTAGTAAGGGAAGGTTAAAGAAAATCTTAAGTACGGCTTTCAGTTGAAAAGTCGGAGATGTTGTTATGAAAGTATTCTACTATATGTTTTATTCTGAAACTCGCCTGATGGTTTCAGCGGTGATGTTTGTTTCGTTAAAAATATTTTTCTTTTTAATTTGTAGCAATTCATTAGTGATATTTTATTTTGAAGTCCGAAAATTCTTTATTGAAAATATCTAACAACAATAAATTGGCTTTAGTTCAAAACAAACACTAAATCGATGTACACAAATGAAATTTTATAGAATCATATAAAATAAATAGTAAAAATTCCGTTTTATTTACTTACCCGTCTTATAAAAAGTTTAAAGAGCTTGAGACTCACAAAACATACAAAAAACTATAAGGCGTGCATCAACACCTGATTTTGTGTAATATGACAAAGTATGTAGTTATTCTTAATATAATAAAATATTTGCTATGGTTTAGTAAATGAATTTTTTTAAGGTATCTGTAGTATTTATTTTATGCATACAATCGTACCTTTCACGATATGTATAATAATATTATATGAAATATAAAATGAGCTAAAAAGCATCAATGTGATCATTATCTATGTTATGATTGAAAGTGTAGCCGAGTTCATAAAGAATATAGGAGAAAGCTTATTCAGCTAGGTTATAAACTAGATACCAGCAGAATGATAATGCTAAAAACGGATTCAGCCAACGCTCAGTGCGACAGTGAATCACGATTCGCGAGAGTCCATTTAGTATTAACAAAAAGTACTTGCAGTTTTGACTTTAAATTTAATGCTGAAAAAGTTTTTACCAAGAAAAAATCATTATCAATATTACAAATCAGCACAAAAGCTGTGATCTGTAAAGTCAAAAAATTAATACATATTTTTAAAAGATATCTGCTTTAAGTACCTCTATTACTACCACAGATTGTATCAGTAAAACTTTTCCATTGTGCCATTTAACGGCGTACTCATTAAGTTTGATATGAGTATAAAATTATAACTAAAGTTCTATTTAAAATAAAAGATCTTAAACTTCAAGAATTATGTTATTTCTGACGTAAAAACTCAATAGATCATCAAATTTAATTTAATTCGACCCTTTGAATAAATAGATTGTATACGTAATGAGGTCTTTCGTTAATAATATAATTAAATCTATATTATATGACAAAAATCATTGATGTTGTTCAGGAAAATTTAATTGAATGTTACCAGAAATGCAAACAAAGCAATGTTCATCAAATATACGAAAATTTAGAGTTGCTGACCTTTTCGTTAATTTAGGTGATTTGCAAATATTGATTTCACAGGAAGTAATTAGTGATTTAAAAGCGGTTTGTTTAATGAGCTAATAAAATTTCATTAAAAGCTAACAACGCTATATTCCTTCTATGAAAATAAAATCAGAAAAATTATTATTCAAAATTTATAACCATAAAAACTGATTTGTGGATACCGTAAAAATATTTGTTTTTCTAAAATCTAAAATAAATTGATAAAAAAATCACTATAAAGTGTGCATTTATACAATAAACACATTCTGTACTTTCCTCTTAGTTAAAATTATATGATGAAGGTATAGCAATATGGAATCAATAACACATTAGAGAAATGACTTCCAAACGAGAGCTGACTTACAAATCCAGGTTAAAACCCAAAAGTCTCCATTTTGCATAAATTCTTTGATAGTAATCCCTTTTCCTGAAAGTCCTTTTTCGAAAGAATTAAGCCAAGGAGATCTTTTTTTGCTTAAATTGCAAAATCTTATTGCAAATTCTTAATCTTTTCCGTGCTTCGGACATTTTTGTAAGGTAGCGAATAAAGCGCATACAATTTATGTTTTGTATAGGATGTGACTGAAAATGTAATATTCTCCTCAGAAAAATTTGATCCCATTAGCCCACTGAATTTCACAACAATGAACCTTATAAAGCTTTATTGTGTAGTTTTTTTTAAACTTACTGGATTTTTATGAAATAGCGTGAATCTCGTAAAGTAATTACATTTTGTACTTTTTATTCAAGGGGAAAGGAGTATAGAGGATGAAAGCAGAAAAGACAAAGCTATCATAAATAAAGCTCATTATCATTTACAAAAAAATGCAAACTTTTATTTTACCAGAAGATTGAGATCAAACTTGAAGAGTTATAAAAAATAATAGATTTTGCGAATACTTTGATAAATAACAGTAACGTTGCGTTAATCAAATACTTAGTAACAAAAACTATTTTGAGAGGTTTTTGTGCTTGCATGGTATTGCCGCTACTGGTTTTAACCTTTGGTTAAATAAAAAAAACAAAAATGGTATCAAACAACTATCTTAATCTCTTTGATGATTTATTAAGCAATTTAGTTTGCTTTTAATGTTATAAACATAAGAGCTATACGCGTACAGATTGCTGTTACCAGGAGAATTGTAATCGCTACCAAGTACTAGTCGCGTACTAAATTTGACAAAAGCGTACTGTAAATCAAGTACAAAACCGAGGCCCCAATCCTCGGTGAGTTACAATCGGTTGCTTCGTGCCGGAGGGCGGGCTGTCCATACAGACCCCATAACACCCCCATCCCTCGTCGCAGTTATCATGACTCCTTTGCAACCAAACGTTGCAAATAATCGGGCCACTCCGGCAGCGGAAACGCGGCATTCCCACCGAGCAATTCGTTACAAGGATTCTGCGTAAGATAAACTTTTCTTGCTCGACTTCTTTGATCCACGTCGAACGGGTTATGTAAACAAAACAACACACCGAACACGTATAATTTACATCGAAAACTCGCATTATTTGTTACTCTAAACTTCCACATGTAAATATCTTAAAACTTTACGCGTGAAGCGATGGAAGCACCTTTAAAACCATTTAACCATCTCCCATTTAGAATTTTTATATCTGCTATAAGCATTGAATCAACTATTCATTCAAATAATTTATTTTTATAAATGAAAACTAAATACATCACAAAAGTGTATTTTAATATAAGTAACTCACTCGCATAATAAATGAGTATTTGATTGTGAAGATAATCAATCATGAAGAGGATCATTTAAACCTCGCGAAAATCCATCGTCTACAAAATTTTAACGGACTACATAAATAAACAAGAAACTGCAAAGTTCTCTCAAAAAATTTACTAAAAATAAATACAACGAATTAAATATAAAAACATCGTAAATTAAATATTCAATTCAAAATCCCTCAAACAATAATAATTGAATTTAAAAAAAAATCTCGTAATGCGTCGACCGGGCGTATCATTACTTGATAACTCAACTAATTAAAGTGATATGATATATTTAATTTTAATCACTAATATTATTAAATATATTAGTGTAGTGTTGTAACGATGAGAGAGATTTTACGTTTTAATAACAGATAACGTAGATCTTAGTTATATTACTATTTTGAAGCTTAGATATTGAGTCCGTGTGAGTACGAATACGTAAGATAATAAAAAAAATATCTGTTACTGTGTATATCAAATAATCAATATGAGTGTTAAAGTGTACCAACAACATTTAATTTCTCAATACAAAGTGTAACAAAGTCGACACATGCCTGTGACGAACCGTCACTTTTGTTAACAATAAAATGTGTGAATGACGGCCTCGAGGCATGATTTACTTATCTCACTCATATAACACTTAAAATTTGTATAACTAAAAAAATACTTCAAGATGACACCTTTATGATCACCAAGAATTTTTAATAACCACCTCGTTATTCTCATAAACCCCTAACATTTAAAAGTACACAAATCTTGATAAATTTCACATGGTCGTCACTTTTATTCACGCTGTAACCAATGTTACGAATAAGTGCATAAAAAGCAACATCGTCATGTTAAAAATATAAAAATCCTACCTTATTATATTGTTTCGCCGTGACACTCGCAGCAACATGGAAACAATCACTTTTCACGGCACTAATTGCAATTCGGATCAACACGACGCGGCCATTATTGCAAACTGACCACGTGCAACTACCAACCTGAAGTCACTCCAATTTCCAACAGATTATCAAACATAAAAACCTTAAACTTTAATAAATATTTATAGATACTGTTATACGGCTGGTTGAATGCTGGATTTTACATTTTTTAAATTTTTAAACCATTTTTAAGACCTAAAAAGTAACTCGGTGTTATATTTTTCCACGGTGTAACGATCATTGATTATGAACCGAATGCGTCTCATATATATACAATAATATTTTTTTTGTTTTAAAAATAATTTACCATAGAGAATAAATTTTGTAAAACATAACGAATATGTTTTTCATCAAACTTTAGCAAATATTGTTTTGCGAAAATACCGACGATTTTTTTTTTCTCCTTTGAAAGACCAATAATAAAACTAAGTGTATAGATTATTTTGAACTTCATATTGTTTTTCAAAAAAATATATTTTTATGAATTTCGTGGAACTCAGCAGATTTGAATCACAATACAATAAAATCAGTCTTTTATAATTTAAACGTTATCAAGAAAGTCTTATTTTGACAAATAAACTCCGAAAACTGTAGTTAAAATAAATTTGCCTAAATTTTTTTTTACATTAGAATATGACCTATTTCTAAATTATTTCTATAATAATAGATAAAATTGTATTCAAAATCATTTGTTTCAGTAATTTAATAAGATTTTGTAAATATTTTTTTTTTGCTTGAGGAGTCAATCGATTACAAAATATATTTTTTGAATATCTTTTGATTTGGGCGAACTAAACCTTTTCGTAAAAATACGCTCCGATCAATGGCGGATTATTTAGAGCTACCTTTGTCAATGAATGGGGTTTAAGAGTCCAATCGGAACCGTTCGAAGGAATCAGGTATTGAAAAAAACAACGCAGATATTCTATTCGAGTGGTAAAAGACTCAGGATTATCCGTTTTGAATAGGAAAAACCATTTGCAAGTATACATTAAAAACAATATCTATCGTTTATTTCAAAAGAACAAAAGTTACTGTATTTTTCTAATAAAAGTTGATTATTTGTTACAAATTTAAATTTCAACAATTAAAAATTAATTTTATTCACTCAAAGAAGATTGGCTTGCTATCTCAAGGTTGGAAAACATTAATTGATATTGTTAAATCGTGTATAGGTTCAAAATGCGAAATGTCTTGGGAAAGAAAACAATAGTGATTATTAAATCTGTCTAAAATTCAAAATTAATATTCACTGACAAAACATATTGCAAAATCAGCAATTTTACCAAAACAAAGCAATAGCAATACAAAACAAGCATTTAATATAAATTCCCTTTTATTTGTAAAAGCGTTGATTACATATAGTAAAATTATTTAAACTCATAACATATTTTAGACTTTTCACTATGAGCATGGCAGTTTTTTATTAGTATTTATTTATCAAATGCCTTAATTACTATGTCATAATCATATTATATTTTTAATTTATTTAGTGCAATCAAAAAATCAAGACGCTTTTGCTTAAAAACATATTACTAAATTTAAGTGTATATTTTATAAAGTTTTCATAGAAGTTACTGCTGATGGTTTTCAGGACTGAAAACCCATCTGCCGAGAAGCATTTCATAATTTCATCTGAAACACCCGAACAGGACTCGAAGCATTTCCGTCTTGATGAATCATTAATGTAACGCCTCGTCCAAATGAAGATAGACAATCGCGTTAGCGCTTGCGGTCCGGCCGGGGAGAGGCGGGTTTAATCTTTAATTGAACCATTTTAGTACTGCGCTGCGTATTAATTAAATATTAATTAATTTTGTGTATATTACTTAATCATCTCACAATGCGAAAACGGAAGAACGGCGAAAGGATTTAACATTTCTCGAATAATTGTAATAATTCACTCTGGAATTTTAACCCATCTCATTCTGTCGACGTTAATTATAGAATACATGTACTCTCGATATATTTTTTATATAATTCATCATATATAATATAAGCAGTAAAAATCATGAAAAACTTTTTATGCTTAATCTTGAATAATTTGGAATAATATTAATTATTTATAAAATGATTTATTAAGAAAATATCACAGTGGTGACTATTCAATTGATTGACTAGCGATCTGTCAAAATTTAAAAGACACTTGTTTTAGTAGTAAGATATTGAAACAAACTTACATAATAAACGTGCCACATACATTTTATTTTCTTGTTTTAATACATAAGCTACTATTTTATAAGGTTTTTATAAACGTTTAATTTGAAATATCCATTTATCATGGAGCCAACCAATGTCAATTTCTCGTTTAGATCAAATTCACGTCGCTGCGTAGGGTGGTAGTTTTTTCTGAGATTCGATATCTTTTCACAGAATATAACTTAGTTCATAACCAACGCAGAACGGGGTTCAGAAGTTCCCTAATCGGATTCAGAAGTTCTCTTCGCACAGGGCGCTTGTCTGCTGCACTTTCACAACTTTGATTATTGAGTTCATGTTATTAAGATTCTCATAGCGAGTGAAAAGATGAACGAGCAAAAGAAAATAACAGATATTAAAAAATTTATTAAATATAAAATAGCATGTCATTTAGCTAAATATTTTACAAAATAATCGATATACTCATATAAAAGTCATAATATTACTGTAAAAATTTGTTTTGAATGTAGTGTTAGCAAAAATATATAAAATTTTTAAAAATATATATTAGTACAAAGATCTTTAACACAATTATGGAAAAATATCCGAAATTCAATTTTCAATGTCTTTTGTTATAAAGTACTTGTTTTTATATAAACTAAACCATTAATATGAACTAATTTTAAATGTGTATAAATTCAATTAAAATATATTAAATAAAATATTTTTTTCGCGTGTTTGGTTTTATTGGAGATCGGTTTGCCTACCTTTTGCGTTGGCATTATCAAACGAATTATTAGTTCGTTTGATAATGCGAACGTGAAAGTTTTGCGTAACCGGTCACCAATAAAATCAAACATGTAGAAAAATCACAAAATGATTTCATTTAAAATATTAAAATGGAATTCCACCAAGTACTCTCTGTCAAAAATATTGAATATAAATTCAATCGATATCCCATACATTGGCAATATGAATAATCATAGTACAACTGTTCAAAACACCACCTTTGGTTACATATCTCTTTGTGTATATCAATGCCTTATTTTGTGCTGAGGTATATCATGCTATGGAGTAGCTTCTCTTGAAGGATGTGGGGGTGGTGAGGGCGATGGGAGGAGACAGGGGTTGCGAGGCTGGGGCCAGCTCGGCCAGGGAAGGCGCACCCTCCTCCGTGTAGGGCATCCCCGCGCGGCGCTCTCGGTCTGCCTCCGCCAGTAGAGCCTGAAAACACCTCATCCTTAAGAACTTCAGAATCATAATTTTGTAATGCTACAGAGAAAAACAACCCTATTTTCTACGTACCGCAAGTATCACACACACGATAAAAACGTATTTTGAATGATTTAATACGCTTTTTTCGGACTTGTCGAAGTGTTAGACAATCCATACTATAACTATACTGTCATAATGGATTAAATTGAAATTCACTAAAAAAAATTATCTATCCTTAACAGGCTATTTTTTCTTGGGATTTACATACTTTAAATTACATATAATATTATTGAATATAACGGACAGTAATAAATCTAACTTTCAGCGAAGGTAAAGGAAAATTTTATAACAAACTATTATATTATGTCGGTCAGTCAGATGGTAAGTGAAAAATTCAATTAATTAAGTATTATGTATACGATGATGTATTTTATTATTAGAATCTCTTATGCTATTTATTATGTCGTAATGTGTGGTTTTATAGTGTAAGGATTATTGGCTATTATAATACTAAGTAGCAGTGTTGATGTGTGATTACGGGTAAAAATTAATTTAACAATAATTGAAACAGACGTGAACGTTTTCACAGAATTGAAATCTCAATATAACCCTTTGTGTAGATTCTATTTGCATTCATTTTCATGTAATATTATACGAATGAATAATATTGATATATCATTGTAGATACGAAATGTTATTCAACTGTGTCGATTTATTCCAACCTGTCATTTGGCAAACAGTGTAAATTCGATACAATATTCAATTTTCAAGAATTGCCCGAGCGTGCAAGTAGCGAAACAAATTTACAAGCGTACCTTTTGTGGGGTTTTCTCTTTGTTGAATATATTGTACAATACCTCGGTTGTCGATCAACCGAACGAATCGCTCGAGCCGAGAGATGCGGTCAACCCCCGGGTATGCCCCAACCATAATAACCATCTGTACTAAATACCACAACGACATGTATTAACCATTATGTTAAATCGATACCATTTTGTCTCAAATTTCAGTTAAAAAAATAAAGATTTAGCACTTATCGATTATTGACCTGTCTGCAATAGAATTTATATAGAAAATTTTAGTTTTATTTTAACCTCACGTTCAGGTTTTTTTTTATTAAATAGAGCCAAGTGATTTCAATATAAAAACATGTTTTTCTAGAGATAGGTAAAAATATATTTTTTAGATTTATTTTATTTCACGCTCAAACAAGCGTTAACGATTTACTCCTAATTGCAAACAAATAAGGTTAAAATGCATGTTTCCGTTATCACGGAAATCTTGTTGGTTTCAAATTTATCTTTTATTTAGCTTATCATAAGAACTGTGGTATATTGTTCTACGGGTGATAAGTTTACTGTCAATAATTAAAGAAAAATTCAATTTTGATTAAGCTCAGGTTGTTCTATCCACTTTCCCATAAATTCGTTTAAAATTAACGCTGAAATAAATTGGTTATTAGCCGGGCCGCTTCCCTCTTAACTTTAAAACATTTCAATATTATTAAAATTGACTTACGTATTTAATTAATCCCATAGTTAAATTGAACCTTCAACTGAAAATTAATCGGTTCTATTTTCTATGGCGTTTTTAATGGCGCTCGTCCGATCCTCAGCTTCCACGTAAAACGCGTTAACTTCAAAACGAACCGTTTCGCCGATAAAAACCTGTTGTATAAAAGATTTTATAGCGTTTTTCTATTGTTTGCCTCCGTTTGTATTACGAAAATCCCGATTTTTTCAATAAAATCTTCAGACCTATAAAACCCACATAAAAACACAGAAATGCATCGTTATTCTATATATTTTTATTTCTTTGCCTTAAGAACATTCATTGCTGTTTTAATGATTAAATATAGAAAAAGAAACAGAATTGACAGATAAGAATGATATTCATGATAAAAATAAAAACTCATCTAGATATAAAAGAATGGAAGACCTCCATAGATTGATTTATCGAAAACTGAGATATTGTGTTTTTTTAATAATTAGATATGCACGCACTTGTAATTAAACGTTTAAAAGAGTAGATAATATTAATTTTCAAAAAAAATAAATTGACTTATAAAAAAACTACAAAATCACTCACTGGAATAATACACGTAGAATTGCCTTACAATTTTACTGCCATCTTTTACGTACTTAAATTTTTTGGCAGATTTATTTTTGAAATCTAGTCCTCAGTTGCGTTTTTCAATAAAATAAAAATATTATATTTTTTATGATTTCAAAAATTCTGCTTCTTATTTTACAATGTTTAATATTTTCTATGAAAAGTAATGATATTTTCTTGCTACATTAACAAAAAATATGGGCACATAAATGAAAATTATTACACGTTTTATGCTCTAACTGCTTCAAAGCATATTAATAAAAGTAGAAGAAATGATGTGAATTATATATTACAAATGTTTAGAAAATATTCCTTGCTCATGAATAATTATAAAATTACTAGTGCGATTTTACTTTTTAGGATGATACATAAACACAATGTTGATTAGTACTATTTTGCTCTGCGAAGCGATATTTAAACAAAACAATTCATTAAAAAAAATATATGAATGCATTGAATCACGCTGCATTCGTATCCACACAAAAGTGCTTCATAAAGCAACAAACTAAGAAACCACTCAAAGTGACGGACGTTCAGTGTGTACTTTATTTACAATGTAACCATTTAGTTGTTCATTGTGTGCCTGGAGTTAAATTTCCCTGGGCAATCAGAGTTACAGGCGGGACAATTTGGACGCGTCACTCCATCGGCCGATCCCTTCTTAACTTTTCACTCCAAGTTTTCCCACCTCCCCCTCCCCTACTCCCCGGTCCCGCACAGCTGATATTAAAAGGCTGACAACTTCACGACAAAGGGTGCTTAAAATTCAATACATCACAAGAGACATGTATTATGTACCGGAGTAAAATATTAAGTATTGCATCACATGTGTGCGAGTTACAATAATTAGAAACGTAAAGCGGCGAAAGTACGAATGACAATATATATAGGCCATAGATTTTAGAGTGCTAGTTGGATATATTTACTGTTTTAAGGGTATTTTACTATCATATGTTGTTTAGGAGTAGAAAAAGCGAATTGTGCATGGCTGCTATTCTGTATCCTGAGCGTGTGTAAAGGATCGGTACTGGAGTAGTGTACTTGGAATTATTGTGAAGGAGTGTGCTCTGGAAGCACTTTGTTAATGTAATGGGGCTCCTACTATTGTTTCTGCAGTCTGTTGCAAAAGGAGTATCAGGTCTAAACGCCAGAGCTTTGTAAGGAACACACAGACTTTTTCTTCCAATACAAAACTGCAATGTAGAAGGACCCGGGGACTCGCTACACTATTTTTTCCCTTAGAAAACCATGAACACTGGCTCAGTATGGGTATATGCTCAGTGAAATGGTCGCCAACCTCCTCTGAGGATAGGCACTTTATGAAGAAGAAGATAATCGTTTTTTCTGTTATTTTTTTATGCAAATACCGTTACTGTAATAAATCAGATATACTTGAATTCCATTGATTATGGAATAATATTTCAATAAACTTTTTTTTAGTTACTAAAATGTTTTAAATAAGTGTTAGTTATTTTTTTGTTATTTTATTTTAAAAAATATATTTAATCACCTTTCTCTTATCCCTGGAAGCAGTGTAGAGGACCCAGGCGATGTAAAGCAGCATGATGAGGGCTGGCACGAGCAGGCTGGCCATCAGAGGCACCTTGCGAATCCACGCGTGGTATATGGCCAAGCACACCAGGCAGATAGCCACGAAGATGGCCACGTACCTCCCCGTGCGCCGCCTCTCCTCCTAAAAATAATCGCTCATTAATCACACCTGATCAATTAAGAATATTTATTTTTTAACATCTTAACTTTGAACTACAATTTAGCACTTTTCAACGTCCATAGCTATCGGGGGGTTCAATTCACGAAAGGATCAAGATTGATGCCATGTTTCATAAAGCGTTCCAGCTGGCGGGAATATTTACTAATAGCCTGCACACAGATATTACTTAGAAGATCTTGTTGATAGAATTAGCAGTATTGATAAATCATCCTTATGATATTGTAATTATGTTACTACTTAAGAATTAATAACAAAATGTGTACGTGGAAAAGTTACTTAATTAAAATTTACCAGCTGCATAAGTTGTGTTTACCCTTGAGAAAATATTTATGTAGAGGAAAATAATTTGTGAGTTAATCACTTAAAAATAAACCTAACGCTTTATGCTTCATCTCTGTAACGCGTGCAAAAATAACATTTAAGTTAATTACTATTACCGATCGAACTTTCTAGATAAAATCTAGGTGTATATCGAGAAATCAGTGAAATATTTGTAAGCATAGTATAATTAATACAAGCGAATTTATTAAATATTTAGTAATAATTATTGCAAATAAATATCTCATTAATACTTTATTGCCACGAGTATCGCTTGGAGTTATTTCGAATCCCCATACTCTCTGGGGTAAATTAATAACTTAGCGAGTCCAAAAATGCCAAAATCAACACATATAAGTTCACAGTACAGCTCTAGTCACTGGGTTGTTTGTTGTTCCCAATAGCCCTAGGGTCAATAAGGCCTCTAACTCCCCCTGCCTCGTTTAATAACTTCACCGAAGTGTTGATGTATTGCGTATACCACATAATGACTAATGCCAAGAACATCTCAATCGATTTAATTCAGTGCTAACTATTATATTATCCACCCCCAATAAACTCACATGAAACATTTTAACATATTGAAAAAAGATAATCTTTCGTGTTATCCGCTTGAGTATTGAAATGTGAAAAACCATTATTATAACCTTTTACGTATTTTGTTAAAGTTGGATTAATGAAACATTATTTTCTGAATATATCTGTATCTGTCACATAAATTGTTTAATCACTATTGCGCCCATAAATTATTTTGTGAGTATTTTTAATTTATTATTAATATTTTTTTGATCTAATAGTAGATTGTTTATCTAAAGCACTGTATTATATTAAACTAATAATTTAATTAGAATAATTTATTTAACGCGGATACTTTAATATCAGCACTATTTTCCAAAATCAGCTCTCAAGTATTACTGTTATAAACAAAACCAAACATTTTCTTTCAAAACACTTACATGTAAAGCTCCCGCGCTCTATTTTTACTTAATTAATCTAGTTCAGATGCGGCATGCTCTGCTATTTTTATATTCTAGATGAATAATACTACCCATATGAGAATTTCATTCACACCGCGTCAATCACAACACTGAAAGCTGTTTATTTCAACATTGTTATTGCTAAACATTCTTCACGTGTTTTAATATAAAATGCGTCAAAACTAATTAATTGTGCATTGCTTAACGTACACTGAAAATAGCTAGTAAAAATAAACCAAACGCTGTCTATGAAGCTGCAGAATAAATCAAAAATATTTTCCTTTCCTCCCCAGCTAATAGCTAACTCAAATGTATATGATCTTATACTTTTATACGCCAGGTAGCCTGGGTAAACTTACCTTTGTTCGTGTATACAAGCCGTCAACACGCCTTTGGAAACTATTAATCTATTTTGAGAAAACTCTGTACATAATAATAATGAAAATGTTCGTAATATGAAAGTATTTCAAAAAAATACCTCCCGGACTTGATTATACTTCTTTTTATGTTTTTAAATAAATGTAATGTTATGTAAAAAAAAAAAACATTAAATACTAAGTTAATCCTAAAAAATCGTTTAAAGCCTTAGTGATACACTGAATAATAAAATAACTTAGGCTATGTAGAAGTAACATACAGACATAAAAAAAGAGTTTGACATCGAATTAGAATAATAAATATATTATTATTTTATTTAATTAATGCGACGATTAAGGGTTATTAAGAGACTGGTATAAATGTCGATTCGGAAGATTAAAGGGATGGTTTACGATGAATACATTAACCTTTCTTCAGAATGATAATTAAATCAAGAACAAAGGTATGTTTTGAGAACATATTCAGTCACAACAAGTCGTGTTGTGACGCGCAGCTTTTCAGCGGCGTGAGTAAAATAATTTTAAAGGAATCTTTGTATTTGAGTCACCTTAGATAGGGTGAAGCTGAAAACACCTACGAATATAACCAGAAACACACAAAACACCAAAATATTAAATACGTTTGACTTATTCTAAATTCGCAAGGCAAAATATCTGTATAGGTTTTACGGCCGCCTTCTACTAGGTGAATTTCAGGATATCGTGTATATATACTTTTAAATTGAATATATTAAAAATATTTATTATATATCACCCGAAAGCTACCATGAATTATAGAAGAGAGCCGCAGTGTTGGAATAAGAAACATTCGTGGTTAAACATTGAGTCGCAGAGTAGAGAATTTGATTTTCCAATTATTCATATTTTATAATTTGAATAAATTAACATTTTTTACCTATACAGGTTCATTTTTTTACAATATTATTATTATCAATTCACAAGAAAAATTCCCTCTGGTGTATTAGAAAAACTATATGGGGATTTTTCTCGCTGATTCATGTGTGAATCGATTACCTAAATATTGTATAGACTTGATTTGGATTACTTGACAAAACGAACCAATAAAATTTGATTTTTTCCAGAGTAACACATCACCAAACCAGTAGTACACCAAATGAGACGTACAAAATGTACAATGTACCAAATTAACATAAGAATCTCAGAAGAATACTTTTATTGCCGTGCAACCTGTTACCTACTTGTCTTATAGACGTGCTGTATTACAGTTCTTCCAACACTCTATTTGCATCGTCTGCTTTTATTGCTTAATTCAACAGGATTTTCGTTGTGTCTTTATATTTTTCCATTTACTTTAACACTTCAACATCACTTCTTATCCATAGTAAATAAATATAAAGTTACTGGAGGAGCAGACGCAACCGGAAGGTTAAAGTATTAAATTTTGGTAGAATAGAGTTGTTATGGTTAATAAAATATGTATACCTTAATCCTAACTAAGACCAAAATTTCAAAAGCTTTAGTTTAGTACTTTCACTTCGGATTTTAACATTTAAGCGTGTGTTCTCTGAAAACTATAATACAATAAACTAAAAATGGGAAACACGCATATATACAAATGATAATAATCACGGTACTAAATAGTTTTATAGATTTTCTTTTTTACATTTACGACTGTGTTCCATGAATATTTTTTTTGTCTTTCTTTTAAAGGTTCATGGTGGGTGTACAGCCTTATCTAATCAGAATAGTAATTGCTTTAAACGCTGTTTATGTAGAATAAACATTTATTTATGAAATCGTAAGCAGTTTGTCAATTTAAAAGCTCAGGTTGTTTGATGTGTTCTCTGAATACTTATGAGACTACAATTTTATTTCATTTGTACGTATTCAGTAAAAATAAAGATTTTTTCTCGGCATAATAAAATTGTTTAAAAAAATGTTTTATTTTTTACTTTGGAATACAGTGATTGCTTTTCACACTCGCAATCGCATAAAAAAACTATAAAACATTAACAGTTTAAACTCAAACCATATTTATTTTTATCTGTTTATAGATGACCTAAATAATTAGTTGAATTCCTTTAGTTAATTGAATGCAAAGCAGCCCATTTATCACATCATAATCATCGAAACACTGTGTAAACAATAAAACAGATCTTTGATTGCGACGGTCGTGATAAATCACGGAGTCGTGGTAATTAGCAGAACAGTTAAATAATGAAAATAAAACGTCTCTGAGGACAGAGCAATAAATCTCCCACTGAGCCACGCACCTCCACTGCACAAAGACGGTGTTCGTGTAATTTATAGGTACATAGCTCCAACGCTTAGAACAAAGTAATCTATGAAGAAAATTGCAGTGTCGTACGTAAAGGGCTACCAGAGGCGATGCCGATAATTATAATAAACTCAAAATTTAAAAAAAACTTTATTGTATACTTAATTACTTGGCGCTGCAGGCGTTAATGGCTTCTCGTGAGCTGTGCTTTAGGTATTAATAGTTTGTTTTGTTATAAAGCGGTAGTGCATGCACGTGTGTTTTGTTTCATTTTCAATCACCGATATTCTTCTTAAATACTACGGAAAACTCTTATAAATACGCATACGCATACGAAAAAAATTGAGTTATTTTATTCAAAGCAATCTGTTTTCATGTTAACAATACTCACATACGTAAATTAACGAGCCAAACTATACTAATGAGGTTTGAACCCGAAATCGCATGGATGAAAAACAAACCATGAAACATGAAGCGGTTTAAGTGCTAATGAACGTCGAACTCCTCATTAATATGTATTATATATAAAATTAAGGATTTATACTATTCAAACGCTATCTGTCTTGCGATTTTATCGTTTATACGAGAATCTAAAAGCCAATATGTGGTGAGACAAGCAGGTCTCCCTTTAGATTCCCATACAATCCGGGTCGCAGGCCAATATTCAAATAGAGCGGATGGAGCCCAGCCCGAGCGACAAGCGGTGATTGGCTGGGACAGCCGCGGATCTCATCTATTTCCGCCACAGGGTAGGGGTAGTCTACCAAAATTTTCAGACAAAAAGTAAAAAAATAAATAAATAAACAACAGAGATCCATTACAGGAAAATTGTCATCGAGTCCACTCTTGCATATCCAACCAAAAATTTCGATGCTAGAATTAATCGATTTTATTATATTGATTTAAAAGAAATAGCATCTTCTAGTGTCAAAACTCAGAACGATCATGCGATTTGACGACACTGGGTTTTTTTTTGAAGTACATAAAAGACGTAATCCGCTAACCATCCCTAAACTCAAATAATAGATTCGACGACAAGTTTGTTATTTTGGATTTTTCAGATGCTGCTATTTAAACTATTTAGTTTAAATACGATGATCACTTTATGTATGTTCAAGTGTTATTTTTTTTATTTTATGCTTAGTTTACAGCTAATGTCCGATAGTCCATTTGTATAAATCTGAATGTATTTTCAATGATAATGAATCCGCTAGTATTTAATTACGCTTGGTATTTAGTCACGTTGTTTTAAAGCCGTTGAATATACATGTACAATATCTTAAAGAGGTTTCGATCAGCAATCACGAAGGTAGTTGTTTCTGCGACACGCGCTTCTGGCCAATGATCCGCGAATGCTTCCCGGGACTGCCGCCATCTCTGACATTTGTAATATCAACAAACATCCGTTCAGACCGAAAGTAAAGATAAATAAAGCTTCTAGAGTCTTGAATTGAGTATATTTGTATATTAGTCTGAGAGGATGTTTGTATCACTCATACTGATTGAGATTTTCTAAATAAAATCGTGGGCCCAGTGTATTGCCTTGAATATTTCATATTGTTTTCTAATACTATCAATGTCTAATAAAACATGACGAACAATATGTTTATGTCGAGTGATTTGTTATTTTTCCTGAATTTGTAGATTTAGGATAAAATAATGCTAAAGAAAGTAGACGTAAACGTGGGTATAAAAAAAAATGTTACGGAGGAACTTTATTATTATATGTAATTATTTATTATCAAGATTCAATAACAAACAAAATTCTATTATCAACTTTATTATAACATTATTAATTCTAGACGCTGTTAGAGAGTAATTTTAAAAGCTGCTATATTCATAGCAAAGTAAGTTTACATTTGTTTACTTTCTAAAATCATCTTTGTCATTGACTAGTTAACTTTAACTTTTATTAAAATTGCTAGAAGTAAAAGTAAAATATAACGGTGTAGCTGTGATGGCATGTGTTTTTATAGCGACATTTTTAATAAAACATAAATTATATAGAGAAAATCATTGGTTGTTCTAAAACTGTGGAATTCTCCAAAAAGGGGAGTTCATTGCTTTTCTTCTCCGAGTATCCCTCAAATTGTTGGCATCCGTGGAAATAACAACCAAGCATGACATCAAAGATAAACTTGAACCTTTGTATAAAATATTTGCATGTATTTTTAAAATAATTTAATGGTTTGTAAATAAATAGTAAAGTTATAAGTATTATTATTGTAAAATATTATAATACGATATTCGGATGGACAGCAGACAGATTTAGTTATGAATGTAAGCAAAGTTAATAGCTTGTCATTACGTGGTATATTTTGGCTTTCCTTCCTAAGCTAAATCAAACTGATTGACGTACTTTCGGTAGCAATCAAATTCGACTGAAGTTTATACTTCTAAAATAAAACAAATTATTTTATATCATGATAGACGATTTTCAGAAAGTAATCAACCTTAAAACGTACTTGCTTTTTGCTTTGACTAAAAAACGTTTATTTGTTGTTTGAAACCTGACAAAAACGATTTTTAATTTGAATAATAAAAAACATGTTTTTGAAATGAAATGACGATTTTATGTATAGACAAATTTGATAATAACCACAAAAAAGTAGCTTTGTTTAGCTACTGAATTTAGGAAGAGATAGATTTACGGCGTAAAAGGTAAAACTTAATGATTTTAAAAAAACTTCTCGTCAATTATCTTCCACACAATAGCTTCGCTCTAAAAAAAAAAACTCCAATATATACACTTTCTAAGTGAAGTTACGTTTTTTTTATATAATATTTTTTTATGTAAGGAATTTAAGGGGTTGCTGTCGAAAGGCTTTCTTTACAACTATCATGCGCCGATATTGCTTTCAAGAGTAAAAAAAAAAGATATCTGAGAGGTTCGTAAGAATAGTGTTGATTCTATCATTATATTTATTTCATAATTATAATTTTCATACTTCTGATTAATCAACAAGTAGTTATGTATACAGTTTTACGTGGTAATGGAGGATTTGCAGTTGTGTGGAAGTCAACAGTTGATCGCTTTACTCGTGAAGATTCCCGACGGGCTCGTGACAATTTACTGCCCAGACCGGACACGTGCGCACGTGGGGGCGATCACTTATACCTACCCTAACCTAACCCTTCCGTATTTTATCTTCAAGCATTTCGGCAAACATAGGTCGTTTATACAGCCAGTGAACTGTGTAATAGCCCATCCTCCAGGAAATACAGCACGTGAATATTAAATACATGTAGATTATTCAGATGTATGTTCAGATATTGCATTGATTTATTTTTAAATAAAATTTATTTTAAAATTGTTTAAAGTGTTATGCTGTGTGAGTAGCAACGGTTAGTTGGATCAGAGTCGAGCGGTTCTAAGCAAAGTTTTTATTCAACAAGCTGACAAATGCCGACTTGTTACATATCTGACATTTGTCTTGTTGTGAAATTGCTACTTTGAAAAGAGTTTTCCTACACATTGAACTTGTTTTGTTCTGCATCTGATGATGACCAAGTCTGTTGGTTGAAACTAGTCATGCTTAAACTAAAATAAACTCAACGTGAAGAAATTATAAAAAGTTAAAAATATTTAACTTGGATAGTTGTTTTTAAGTGTTGATTTGCACACCCCTTTTTCTTCGTGACAACCGATACATGTAAATATATTTACTAAATTATATAATACAGTATCTCTAATCCGTATCTCTTTTGTGTGTTTTCGGATTTATTTTGACTGCAGGCTAGTCTGCGTCCAATAAAATCTGATGCTAATCTACATGTAGGGATTGAATAGAATTTACATTGTTTGGAAGTAGATTTACGTCAACCCTCTTTATGTTTATGTGCCTAAAAGCTTTTATTTTCCTAAGCCTTATTTTGTAGCATCTATGGTAAACGAATATTTTGAAAATTTCAAACATAATATCATATCACAAGAGAAGCGAGTATCTTTAATCTCGTAGTTTATACCTAAAACACGTGATGTTTTTTGGGTGAAAAGTCTTTTTTTAAATATTTATATTGTTAGATACAAAAAAAATAAATCCTATTAAAATATTGTGAAACACACTCGTTTTTTTCTCGCAAACAAAGCGGAGTTTTTGTAAATCAAAGTTTTTTTCTTATTTAAACATAATTATTTTAATTTATAATTATTATGAATAAATAATTTTGAATAAAATGTTTTAATTTGTGATAAAATTTAATGATAACTTTTAACCATAATTAACTCTTTTTCAAAGCAAACAATAAAAATTATTTGAAGAATCTTTACAAAGTTAAGATTCGAGGTTTTTCATTATTTTGTAAGAAATCATTAAATATTATTTTTAAAATTCCACTTCATTTAACATTTCATACATAGTAAGGATTTTACTTTTCAATGTTATTTACTAAAACTTTAATTTAACTTTTCAAACCAATTCCGGGTTATTAACCTTTGTTCATTGTTACAATTTTACACATCAAATAAAGGATTCTACGGCAAAGCAAAATTAATAGTTCACTATAATATAATACTATAGCTTAGTTTCAATTTATAAAAAATACTAGTCTAATTTAATATAATAGAATACACAAGTTTAGTAATATTGCGTGACATACCGCAGCCGAGAGGTGCACCGGGTCCAGGTTAATGAGCTCGTCATTTTCTAACTTGAGATTCATATCTGCTTCTCTGACAGGTGGCACGATCGAATAACTTCACTTTTTTTCTTTTTTTTTTACCTAAAAGCTATAAAAATTATTTACGAAATTGTAAACACAGTTTGAATCGAATACATAAAAAGTCATTGTCGCATTATTTTTCATTTCTGTAGGAACACATACAAAAACTATTCAGCGGCAAATTCAAACACTGTCACTGCATTTTTATTTTTTGAATAACTTTTGTTATATTTGCACATCGTATCACAAGTTTTTTTAATGATAATTGTTTGTTATTTTTTTTAATATTGCTAATACATGTCACTGATGCAGCGTCGGTCTGTCCAAGTGCTCGCAACAGTGCCGGTGCTGGGAGAGTTGGCGAATGCGCTTTTTGCTTCTGGATCCATCGCCTGACGTCGCGGGGCCGACTGCCCGCGGGGCGGACGCTGGGACGAATATAGTTAAACAAGAACGCCCCAATGCAAATGGCTGCTGCAAAAGCTACAAGAGGAAGGGAAGACAGACTAAAAGGCAGCTTCGCACGGGGCACTCTCGCCTCGAATGCAAATCGCGGGGCACGTCGCGCCGCTGCGCATTTGACGACCCCCGCAGTGGTAATGTTGGAATTATTAAACCGTATAATCTTTTATTTCTTCTTCTGGTGCCTCTTTTCATAAGGTGAACATTTCATTGATTATACATAGGGTGTGCCAGAATTAACGCAAGATTTGAATTTGTCGCCATTTTTGCAGTAATGTTTTGAGAACACTTAAAAAAAAAATAATTTGACAGCTGACAGTTTAGGGTTTGTAAAAATGGAGCGTTACACGATAAAGTAACGTGTCTTTATTATTGAACAATATTTCAAAAATAATGAAAGCTTGGCAGTCGCAGTTCGAAAATTTCATACAAAATATGATCGTCGATGATATTCTTGTCCACGACGCCGAATTGAGGTTTTTAGATTGTCACCAACATTCTTACGCACTGCTTCGATATTGACATTTGAACGGCTTGTTTTTGGTCGACCAGTGTGTTTAGCGTCTCCAACGAATCCAGTCTCCCTGAATTTTTCAATTAATCTCTTCACAGTTGACTAAGTTAAAACACTATTCCGACCATATTTTGTATGAAATTTTCGAACTGCGGCTGCCAAGCTTTCATTATTTTTGAAATGTTGTTCAATAATGAAGACACGTTGTTCTATCGTGTAACGGTCCATTTTTACTAACCCTAAACTGTCAGCTGTCAAATTGTTTTTTTTTAAGTGCTCCCAAAACTTTACTGCAAAAATGGCGACAAATTCGAATCTTGCGTTAATTTTGGGACACCTTTATATCCTGAGCCAGTCCCAGTAGTTCGGCTGTGCTTCCGGTTTCCAGCCACTAGCGTAAATTCCGCATTCACGTAAGTTTCTTCCTTCCAATGCTTCTTTTTCTTTGGACAATCAGCTGTAGGATGCTATATTTATTGTTTCGAAAAATATGGCCAACATCAAATAATCATAATATTATAATAAATTAACAGATGCGTTATTATTTTATGCATAATAATTTCTTAACGTCATCCAAGATACGACAGTAGATTTACCGCTGTGATACTTTTGAGTTTGGATTTTTTTAAAAAGCCTTTCTATATTAGCAGCAAAGCAGTAAATACTTACTCTTTCGCTTTTAGCGGTAGCATTTTAAATAAATACATAAATTGTAAATTCGTGGTTGTCGCCATTTTATTTTCTGTTTTATAGAAGTGATGTAAAGAGTAATGGCTCAAAATACTTTTATAATAGTAAACTGCTGATCGGTGCTATATTGAGTCGTTGTAAATTCGTGGTTTTAGCGATGTCTGCACGCGAAGAAATAATAACAAGTCCAATGCCTGGAAGTAGTAAATCTTTGTTTATCAATGTGAATAAATTGTGGATGCGTGCCTTCGCGGTTTCTCGGCGTGCTCTCGCGAAGAAATAACAACAGTCCCTCCCGGCGGCCGTAATGGTTGAGAATAGGTTTAACGACAGGCGATAATAGCAGCTGTAGTGGATTAGAATGTGTTAATTGTGTCTGGTTTTCATCTTGCTAGTGTGTTCCTGCCAATTGACGCCCAATAAACGTCTCGGTGCTGCATAAACATACGGCCGATATTTCAATTTTGCGTTATCTTGGGATCATAAATATGGCTCTTCCCTAAACACCGGCCAATTAGAATATAATGAACACTGCATACCAGGACAAGGTATGAGTAAAAGGTATTTGGGAAATTAGAGTTTTCCGGCATAAATTAACCCAGCACGTGATTTCAATAATTTCAGTCAATCAGGCAGCTGAAAAAATATTTATACAGCGTACTTTATTGAAAGTGTGAAAGACTCCACATTTTTTTAAAAATGAATCACGCGGAAGGATTTCAAAGTAACTGTAAATATACTTCTACTATACACTACTATATTTTATACAAGTATACGTTAAAATATTCAACAATGCTATTTTTAATAAAAAATATTTCACTGCGCGATAATATAATAAATACATATTTGAATAAATACAACATATTTGTCGTATGTTTTCGCTAAAATAAAAATACATTTCATCTATTGTTGACGAAAAAGATAGCATAAAATAAAATTTATTGTCACAAAAATTCCACACAAAAACACTCCACGTTGATTGTATATAAGAAAAAATATCGATTTTTATTATAAAAGTCACGCGTTCACACTTTTATTTTTACACAGATAATTTTTATACCATAACAGTATGAGTATTTGGGATTCCCATTGAAAAATAAATTTAAATGGAAAAACTAAACAAGTCTCACTAAATTGCATCCGCAACCTTACCACTGAGGATTAAGACTAAACGCCTTGGTAAACCGCAGTACTCCGGGAGAATGTGCTGTAACTTGAGGCTAGCAGTAAAAAATATCCTCATTCAGTATTCTCACACATCGCTAAAAACATCAGATGAGTCGATTGGTTCACAGGTGAAATTACTACTAATACGAATCCAACACCAATGATCTCTGACGCATCTGCAGCGTCCATCCATCCCTTTTTTTGGTTCTCAATTAACAGTTTGAAGGTTCTACTGCTGAAATAAAAACCCACTACAACCCGCCACACCAATTGGCACACTTGACTAAACAAAATGCATTAATACATGTTGTATTTGTTGTGTACTTGTCGCGTCACCATTTAAATATGATGTTTATTCGTTTATCAATCAATTACTCTACAACAATTTGATTGTATAATATATATATATATCAATTAAAAAATTCATTATTTTCAATATCAAGATCATCTACAAAAATTTTTTTTTTTGAGGAATATTAAGACTTTTCGACCACTGCATAAAGTAAAGGAAAATAAATCAGATATAATATTAATGAAGGTATCATCTCCGGTATGGCTGAGCTCAAATATCCCATCAAAAGATTCATTGGCTCTGTGATTGTTTTCGCAATAATTCTCCCCTCGTGAATATCGCCACTAAAGTCGTAATAAACGTTTGGGACAGATTGCCAATAATTTACAGGAGAGCTTATCGTAAAAAACAAACACCTTATTGCCCTCCGAGGGACATATCCCAAAATATCCATAATAAACTCGCGTATCGTGCTTTACGGGGCCGTGCTAAGCTGAAACCTTCTTATCGACACTTTTACTATAGAATTTGATGATTTTGTTGTTTCCTGGACGATGAGTCGCTTGATGTTTTTTGTCTTCTGACGTTTCGTTCCCGGTACTGGGAAAATCTTCAAGTATCAACACGTAAGAAACAACAAAACGCATTGAATTTTCCTAGAAGTTGAAGGACTGGCTGAATAAATATTGCCGTGTTGTGCATTTATTATCTCACAACAATTATTTGTTTTTAAGCTACAGAGAGAAAAAGCTGTTGTTCCTAGTGGGATTTTTCGTAATCTTTCTCTTTCAGGGAGGAAAGGATAAACAAGATCTCCAGGGTGTATCAAAAACTTGAAATGTCTTCGATGTACATTAATATACTCTAGCAAGGTACGCTTATATAAATCATGTAAGTAAGCATATATAACAAAGTTTCGTAATAAAATTGATATATAATATAATGCAAAATGTCGCTTGCTGTGTTGTTACTTTGATCGGCTACACGTGTAATGCTCTTATAGACTTTAGGAGTTACTACGCCTTAAAGTGTAGGCGATCTTTATAAAACAGGAATAAATATTTATTTATATCACTATTTATAGACTGTAAAATTGGTTTTTTCTTGCCTAAACTGTAAAACGTTCAAGTGTTGTTTTATCACCTTCTCCAACAATTCAAACAACTTGTTAAGTCACATACGAACTGACTAGTAAAAAAACTTAGCAAAAAGAAATCAGTGAATTTTTAATATTCGTAATATTTAATATACTGTTTCCTATAAAGTGCTGGTCAATTCTGCATCTTTCAAATACAAATGACGCTAATTTACTTACTATAACTATTTGACTCATATGTTTATTATAAAAAAAACGCTTGATATCTAATACTAAATACAGATATCATGTACGCAACTTACAATCATCTGCTTCAAATTCACAACGTACTTGTAATATTATATATTTTTACTCAAAAATAAATTTAAGCAGAAATGTTGTTTTAGGTCTCGGAAGACGCTGCCAAATAAATATGTACATTTTAATTTTCCCCAACCTTTCGAGTACGAAAGAGCTCGTACCCCCCGCGGGAGGCGCATATGAGCTATTTGCTTAACAAAGAACCGATGGATCCGTCCGATTTTTCGCAGAGCACTTTGCATAAGACGGAGTAAATATTTATCATTTTCTCCGCGCACTCGCTCTTTCTGCGAGAATCCTGGGCTGCTGTTGTTTACTCTATCGAGTGTAGAAAACAACGAGACAGTTTAAAAGAAATTATACAAAATCCGCCATTACTAGGCATTCCTCGATCCATTACCTTACTGGAACGGTGTATAATGAAAGCTCAAAGCTTTGGTATTGTACTTAAATATATCTTTTATTCCAGGGTAGGCTTTTTTATATAGCATGCGCATATATACTTAAAACTAATTAGTTTTAAACAATATGCATATCAAATATATATTTTTTTATTCGGTAAATCATAACTGTCAACAAGATAACGTTCTCTGAACTCTAGAACAGAAAGATTAAAATGAATATTATATTCACAGTGTGTATTCAGAATGTGTCGTTGGACGAACTAAAATCTAACTGCAGCTTGAAAATAATCGGTTCGTCTTTGGGTTAGGTTAGGTTAGGTACAACTTGGACCTATTAGACATCGCCGATTCTGAACACTGGGTCTTCGATAATGATCGGTTTTACGGTCCTCGCACCTCTCAGTGCACGGGGAATCTGGCAGAAGTTCAAACGATCGGATTGCACGGCTTTATCGCGGGTAACTCAGATTGAATAATCAAAAGCGCGGACCTGCCGGGCCATAAAGCGGAATATCCGGCGTGTAAATGTCATTTTGTTAAATAATACGTGGGCTAACGCTTCTGTAAACAATTTTACAGCCTTTTAAATTAGAGGCGTGGTGCGCTTTATGGCGCCGGAGCCGGAGCGCCCGAAACGATTGTTGCAAACACCATCGCCTGTTTAGCGATAAAAACTGCATAAACACAGACCCCTCTTGAAAATATCCGTTTACCCACAAAAAAAGAGACAGAAAGTCTTTTACGTCATATCTTTCCATCCTTTTCCGTGTTTTCCATAACTCTTATTGGTAAAACTTCTAAATCATATTTTTTTTATCACTGTTATTTAAATTTGTGCTTATACTATACACTCATATTTTATTGGCTAAGTACGACTTTCGTTAATATTTAAAAAACGACAAATCGTTTAAACGACTCTGAAAAAATATTTTATTATTACTACCGTAAAATGTATTTTAAATAACACGTTACGTATTTTATTTGAGGGCAGTTTATAAAAGCAAATCTTAAAACAAAATTAACGATGTCGAAATTAACACAGCCCCACGCTCTAGGACCATAAAATAAAAAGCAGGACGTCATTAAATCGTGGTTTACGTAGATCAGATTTTTAACAACATATGCGACCATTATAAAATGCAAAAAGGAAAGATTTTTTTGCTCAAAAGCGATAGCGGGACTAATTTCCTGCAACGGGAGAGTCAGAAAAGTGTCCCTTCCTGTAAATGCGACAATAAATCTGAATTACCCAACCTTCAAGAAAACACGTCTCCTTAAAGCACTCTCGGGGTAAAACATACTCCTTTAAAAATATACCCACTGAACCCAGAGGGAAATAAAAATTTTAATCCAAAATTGAAAAATATACATTAATTATTAATTGTTTTATTCAATATAGAGAATATATCGTGCTGCACCAGTCAGAATATAAAAAAATATATTACATTAAGAATAGATAGTGTTTTTTATAGACACGAAATTTCATATTACATTTCTATTAAGTTTGTGCGTCGATATCAGTACAACAAATGTAAAAAAAAACGTTAATTTTTATTAAATATATTAAATAGGTTAAAAAAATCTCAAATACGAATAAAAAATGCTACCGAAGAAAACCTTTTCATGAAATATAGTGTAATACCGTATTACTTTTTTTCAGTGAGTAGAATCTTCTTGGCAGTAATCTCATGTGCTTGAAAACTTGTTGCGTCAAAAATGTTCAAACATCTTCACCCTGAAATATAAAAGTAGATTAATAATGACTATAGTTTAAAAAAAATAATCTAGGCAGTGGAAAACACTATAGCGATTTACATTATAGGTCGAACTTGTTCAATGGTATGGTCGTTGGCGAGAGTCGAGCGACAGCTCTGCAACACGAGCACCGGTGTGACGTCACGCGGAGGAAATAAAAGCAAAAAGGAAGCCAACGGCACGCGGTGTTCCCAAGCGGTCACCCATCCAAGTACTATCCGCGCCCAATGTTGCTTAACTTCGGTGATCGGACGAGAACCGGTGCTTTCAACATGGTATGGTCGTTGGCGAGAGTCGAGCGACAGCTCTGCAACACGAGCACCGGTGTGACGTCACGCGGAGGAAATAAAAGCAAAAAGGAAGCCAACGGCACGCGGTGTTCCCAAGCGGTCACCCATCCAAGTACTATCCGCGCCCAATGTTGCTTAACTTCGGTGATCGGACGAGAACCGGTGCTTTCAACATGGTATGGTCGTTGGCGAGAGTCGAGCGACAGCTCTGCAACACGAGCACCGGTGTGACGTCACGCGGAGGAAATAAAACCAAAAAGGAAGCCAACGGCACGCGGTGTTCCCAAGCGGTCACCCATCCAAGTACTATCCGCGCCCAATGTTGCTTAACTTCGGTGATCGGACGAGAACCGGTGCTTTCAACATGGTATGGTCGTTGGCGAGAGTCGAGCGACAGCTCTGCAACACGAGCACCGGTGTGACGTCACGCGGAGGAAATAAAAGCAAAAAGGAAGCCAACGGCACGCGGTGTTCCCAAGCGGTCACCCATCCAAGTACTATCCGCGCCCAATGTTGCTTAACTTCGGTGATCGGACGAGAACCGGTGCTTTCAACATGGTATGGTCGTTGGCGAGAGTCGAGCGACAGCTCTGCAACACGAGCACCGGTGTGACGTCACGCGGAGGAAATAAAAGCAAAAAGGAAGCCAACGGCACGCGGTGTTCCCAAGCGGTCACCCATCCAAGTACTATCCGCGCCCAATGTTGCTTAACTTCGGTGATCGGACGAGAACCGGTGCTTTCAACATGGTATGGTCGTTGGCGAGAGTCGAGCGACAGCTCTGCAACACGAGCACCGGTGTGACGTCACGCGGAGGAAATAAAAGCAAAAAGGAAGCCAACGGCACGCGGTGTTCCCAAGCGGTCACCCATCCAAGTACTATCCGCGCCCAATGTTGCTTAACTTCGGTGATCGGACGAGAACCGGTGCTTTCAACATGGTATGGTCGTTGGCGAGAGTCGAGCGACAGCTCTGCAACACGAGCACCGGTGTGACGTCACGCGGAGGAAATAAAAGCAAAAAGGAAGCCAACGGCACGCGGTGTTCCCAAGCGGTCACCCATCCAAGTACTATCCGCGCCCAATGTTGCTTAACTTCGGTGATCGGACGAGAACCGGTGCTTTCAACATGGTATGGTCGTTGGCGAGAGTCGAGCGACAGCTCTGCAACACGAGCACCGGTGTGACGTCACGCGGAGGAAATAAAAGCAAAAAGGAAGCCAACGGCACGCGGTGTTCCCAAGCGGTCACCCATCCAAGTACTATCCGCGCCCAATGTTGCTTAACTTCGGTGATCGGACGAGAACCGGTGCTTTCAACATGGTATGGTCGTTGGCGAGAGTCGAGCGACAGCTCTGCAACACGAGCACCGGTGTGACGTCACGCGGAGGAAATAAAACCAAAAAGGAAGCCAACGGCACGCGGTGTTCCCAAGCGGTCACCCATCCAAGTACTATCCGCGCCCAATGTTGCTTAACTTCGGTGATCGGACGAGAACCGGTGCTTTCAACATGGTATGGTCGTTGGCGAGAGTCGAGCGACAGCTCTGCAACACGAGCACCGGTGTGACGTCACGCGGAGGAAATAAAAGCAAAAAGGAAGCCAACGGCACGCGGTGTTCCCAAGCGGTCACCCATCCAAGTACTATCCGCGCCCAATGTTGCTTAACTTCGGTGATCGGACGAGAACCGGTGCTTTCAACATGGTATGGTCGTTGGCGAGAGTCGAGCGACAGCTCTGCAACACGAGCACCGGTGTGACGTCACGCGGAGGAAATAAAACCAAAAAGGAAGCCAACGGCACGCGGTGTTCCCAAGCGGTCACCCATCCAAGTACTATCCGCGCCCAATGTTGCTTAACTTCGGTGATCGGACGAGAACCGGTGCTTTCAACATGGTATGGTCGTTGGCGAGAGTCGAGCGACAGCTCTGCAACACGAGCACCGGTGTGACGTCACGCGGAGGAAATAAAAGCAAAAAGGAAGCCAACGGCACGCGGTGTTCCCAAGCGGTCACCCATCCAAGTACTATCCGCGCCCAATGTTGCTTAACTTCGGTGATCGGACGAGAACCGGTGCTTTCAACATGGTATAGTCGTTGGCGAGAGTCGAGCGACAGCTCTGCAACACAAGCACATATCTTTTCTTACAATGTCCAGACATTTAGATTGGATATTCCCCTTCAGCAGGCTGCAAAAGCAACAGCAGGAATCCCTCCACCTATACAAGGTTCTTCCAGAACACATCCCTCCACGATCAAAACCTCCCCGCTCTCCACATTATGTTGCTTAAGCATGGCTGTCATTCTGTGTTCTGAGCGTATGTAAAGGGTCGGTAATGGAATAATAGATTTGGAATGGTTGTTTACTATCCAAATAATATCTGATCGTACGAGAATCGGCGTTTTTTACGGTTAAAGTCATTGACGATAGTACATTAGCACATAAAAAAACATTGTGACATTTTTTTATTATTATTTGTTAATCGAAACTGGAAAAAATCGCATGGGAACTATTGTCTCATATTAAGATTTTTTGTATTGCTAAAAAGTAATATGCAAAAAAATATTTACAAATTTGATAGTTTTAGTGCTTCATGCTTATGTATAAATATAACGAATGAATTTATATTAAATTAATTCCAAATATTTTTTAAAAAACACAGAAAATAATGCAATTCATTGGATATCTCTGCATCCCGCCCTCCAACTTTTGTTTGGACACATGGCGTAAAAAAGACTTTAGAACAACAAAAATTGTAATAAAAAATTAATGGAATGGAATAATTATTTACCTAGCTTTCTAAAATTCATCTTTAAGATGAACCTGTACAGATTCCACTTCAGAATCTGTATCGGATTGGCCATCGTCATCATTGTTTAATTCATCATCACTGCCAATCGCTTGGTCAGGCACTTTGCAAAGTTTGCCTAAATCGCAGTTGTTAATAATTTCCATTCTGCCAGCGTTAAAAAACTTTTCGATCGGACACAAGTCTTCGTCATCGCATTGGGGAAGACGCACTGGCCTCTCTTGGTAGAGGGTTAAAATTTTACTAGAAGAGCCGCATCTAAAAATTCAAATTGCTCGCAATGAATACGATGATAAATTAGACATATAAAAATATATTTAATAAAAAAAATGTTTCCGCCCGGGATCGAACCGGGGGCCTTCCGCGTGTTAGGCGGATGTGATAACCACTACACCACGGAAACGAAGTGACATGATGGCAAAAAATCATCTACACAAATTAGTTTTATATGTTTATTCATAAAATAATTATTTTATCTGGAAATGTTCACTTACTTGTACAAAATAAATGCGAGGTTGCTTCCGAATCCATCAATATGTGAGGTGCGCCAAACACGTTTCGCATCTCGGTAATCATGACGCAGGTCTCCATCCGCCGGCTTGTATAGTCCCCAGTGAGCCAAAGTCTTGAGTAGAGTGCCAGAGTGCGTAAAATATAAAGACGATAGATGGCTGTCCTCTTTGCTGCAGAAATAGATAATACATAATAATGATTAATGCTGATCGATCTGATTATAAAAATAAAATATTACACAATCGCAATAAGAGATAAAACTCAAAAAAATTTAATATATATATATATATATAAAAAAAAAGTTATTTCCCATACCGGGAATCGAACCCGAGCCTCCTGGGTGAAAGCCAGGTATCCTAGCCACTAGACCATATGGGATACTGCTAAATTGCATGTATACAATAAACTTATACTTAGAAAAAAATATTAATATTTATAATAAATTATTGATTTGTCTCTACTCTGGCTTTTGCGATGGAACAAGAGAATGTTTTTCTCCCAACGCCTTCTGTTGACTCTGTGTCACCAAGGTTTTAATTTAACATCTATAAATAATTTTTCAAGATGTATATATACAACACATGCACAAAATTTATTAGATGGACCTAGCTATTACAAATTAATCTTTGATGTTATTTTGCACTATGTTTTGAAATATTTTTTCAAAAAGAAGGTTTGTAAAACTGATAAAAAAAAAAGACTTATGCCTGCAACAATAAAAAGCCAACAGCATGCAGTGTTCCCAAGCAGTCCCCCATCCAAGTAGTATCCGCGTCCACCCACTGTTGATTATCTTCTGAGATCGGACGAGGGTCAGTGTTTTTAGCATGGTATGATCGTTGGCGAAAATACTAGTGCTCTGACGGAATAAACCAACAAATCATTGAAGTTTTCTTCCGTGTCAATTATCGCTAACATAGCTCTCAAAGTCTAGACAGTAAAAATTATAGTACAAAAATTCCAACGTAGTCAGTATTAATCGTTAATTCATAATGAACTGAATAAGCTTTGGAAAGAAAGGTTCATATATATATATATTTCTAAAACTAATTGTACTTTAATATTTTTTTACTAACCTGAAAAAATGGTATATATCCCTGGACACCATACATGCTAGCTGCTTACTAAGGCATTTGCCGTATCCATCTTTCCAATAGAACTTCATATCCTCCGCATATTCCATAGCCTACAAACAATAATAAATAATACATTTTACTATAAAAATAGAACTTTATATATATTTTATTGAATTATCTATCTTATTATAAAAAAATTATAAACATGTATGCATTGTGATTAAAAATAGTCTAACAATCGAGAGGCATCAATTCTTTTAAAAATAAGCAGCTTTTCTTATTAGCTTCACATTTGTTTTATGCCGAACTGATAATTTCAATTTATCCTTGATTAAAATTGCTTTTATTATATTTACTACACATATTAAAATGATTAAAAAGAAAAGTCCCCTACCAGTACACTTTCTGCAGAAAAACCAAAACACCACGGTGAAACAGAATCTTCATCCCAAGCTGTTTCAAACCCACAGACCTGATACAATAACTTAGCTGTGGCTGAAATGAGAACAAAAACACTAAATATTTTATTCTGACGAACTAAAAATGTATAAAATCAAATCGAGCTTTTAAAATCAGTTCATAGATGCAAATTAAAACGCGCACGAGAATAAAAAAAAAGCAAAGCAAATATATACAAATTTAAATTGCGAATTGACGGGCTCTGTCAATTCGAACTTTCGGGACTACGCACGGGTTCTCATGCCCTCCTCGTCCTGTGGAAAGTCCCCGGACCCGTGGCAGAAATTGCCGTGAATTAAGTTTCATCAGCTCCTTCGTGGCGGACCTGCGGGGGAGATCCGGTCTCGGCCGGTGACTCGGGTTCGGAACCGCGCTGGGGTATTGGTCAGAGCAAAGGTGATGTGCGATCGGCCCGCCATCTGGCGGGCGCGTAACAAAATGGGGCTCAATCTGACAAAGCTTTTTTTTTTTTTTTCAAATATTATTTTATTCTATAAAAGACAACCCTAAAAGTCATACTTTACATTACATGATATGCGTGAATTCAATTGAATATCATTGTTAGTAAAAAAATATTATTGAAATCGAAAAGTTTAAAACCTACTACAAGTTAAATCACGATTCGTATGAGACTGATGTTATTTGTAGAATTTTTCATCACTGTAAATACGTCAATCTTGGACGATAGAATAAATTCAATGCATGTACATTAATTTATCTTGATAGCTAAGAAATTTTACACATTTTGAGACGTAACGGTTTTGTTTTACCTTTGTCACGTCGAAACTATACACAAATGAAATAAGAAATAAAACTATTCACAATAATTATTACTTATTACGTTGGAAACGATACTTTACTTTAGGGAAGCCGGACTTCACAACATTCTCATTCTATCAAAATCAATAATGACTTGTTTAAATGCGATGTTTTTGTCATCTCGTCAGACAGCAGAGTGGCGCAGCGGAAGCGTGCTGGGCCCATAACCCAGAGGTCCGTGGATCGAAACCACGTTCTGCTAGATACTTTTTTTACAATTTTTTAGAAATGTAATAAAAAATTACATTAGTCAGACCTTTTTTTTCTAGTATTTTCAACGAACCAACAAACACCAATCCATATCTATTAACCCGGTACGTTTAATTTACTTAGTAATTAAAAAAAAATACATCAAATTAGTCCCTCACGCGACCATATTTTAAATTATATGTACATTTCTGTGCGCAGCGAAATTTCACGAAAACTCAACATAAGAATAAAATATATCATAATTATGCTTCAATGCAATAACTTTGAAGCTTCAATGCTTGTTTTTTAGTTCGTTCTAAAAATATAATGACAAAATTGCGCCGTTATAGAAAAACGCAGATTTTCTCGCGGGAGGCAAGGCCTCCGTGGCGCAATTGGCTAGCGCGTTCGGCTGTTAACCGAAAGGTTGGTGGTTCGAGCCCACCCGGGGGCGATACGTTTTACTAGATAATAAAAGAGGGCAATTTAAAGTTAAAGAAAATAGAACAGAACAAGGAATCGTATTTTTTTAGCCAAATAATTGATAAATTAAATAGATTTTCAAAATGGACAGTGACTATAGAGAAAATTTCTCTATTTACAAAATAAACCTGTCTCCCCTCATAAATTTTTAAAATATTTCAATAAATAAATAATATTTTTAAATTTTTTCAATAAACTACTTAACTAATTTCAAAAACTATCTTTTCTATTCTTTCGTAGATCAATCTCTGATACATATGTATTTTAAGTTATTTTAAATATGAAAGTCTATAAACCGTTGATCGGTTACAGCATAGAATACCACAAATATACCAAATGAGGTAAATTGCAGACACATCAATAAAACCTATATAACTCTGGCGGATGAGTCTTTTGGAAGCATTCTGCTTTGTGCAGAATGCTTCTGGATTGTGCAGTATTGGGTCTGAGGGAAATCAATTCTCACCAACTCTGATAGCCTGGTTACGTAATACAGAATAGAACCGACCCACCAGATTACTACTGAGTCAGGCAAATTTTCAAACTCAATTTAGTGTGAAATGTGATGCTAATCTTACATTTAATATTTGCTTTACATTTTTTCAAATAGACACTACATTACTAACTAATGTATATTTTTAATATAAATATTATTAGACTCTTCTGTAGCCTCAGTGAAAACAGACAAATATGCTGTGGAAAACATAGTTTCTAACATTTTTGTATTTTTGGGAAGTCCATGTGTAAATTACATGCCGTAGCAGACTTGCCTCTCTTGACCCAACTCCAATATTATCACCACCATGTGAACTTCCCCATTATTTAAGAAATCATAAGCTAGTAGTTTGAAAGATTCCTTATTAGGTTTATCCGCTCTGAACCCCAAGTCAAAGTACGCTTTAAGTATATCAAATGTTCAATTAATAGCAGATTCTCCACATACACAACAGAGTGAACCAATAACTCCTAGTGTCTTATGTAGCACTGGGCTGCACCCAGATATTGTCCCCTACTCATTATCTTGAGAGTTGCAAGCCTGACTCTGCCTGTCTCAATCAAATCTTATGATTGGTCTGGTGAGTGATTTACATAGCAGTTAAGCGCGGTACGCCTAATATTGACTTAGAAAGCAATTACCAGTATCAATTAATTATAACTGCATATAGCTTGAATTTTAGAAAATACATGCTGTGTTTACTAATCATACTTATGTCCATGAGAATAATTAGAAAAATAATACTTACTGAATGTTAGATCTTCAGCAAGGCCAAGCATTCCTGTTATATTCTTCAATGCATAATACATCTCTTGACTTGATATGTACAAATTATATTCTTTGTAAGTCATTTTATTGTTTTTGACTTCTTGTTGCCATCTAGTGCAATTTTTATAAAACTGAAACAAAAATTACCTATATCAGTATGAAAATGTAATACTTATCTATTTTACACTCTTTATTAAAAAATTGTGTTTTTAAATATAAGATTTTAATACAAGAAATTCAAGCTTAATCAATGCAGATTCAGCCATGCAACAAATGAGTGAAATAACTGAAAGATAATATTTACACCACCTATTTCAATAAATATCTAGTGTTCACATTGTAATTAAATATTATTAGTAATTACAAATATAAACATCATTTTTGTGGGAAAATAAGATTATAAATACCCTTAAAATTGGATCATTCTTAATTGGCAGTGGGTAAACAATGTTCTTTGCCATACCAGGACCAAAAAGTCCCACTGCAAAATTCTTGGCACTTTCACGTGTCCTCTGCGTGTCAGTGACTCGGAACTAAAAATAAATATGAACACCTAATATAACAAATGAATTGCTGATGTGCAAGCAACAATTTGGATAGTATTTTTGCTGAATTTTCATAAAAAAAATAAGTATTAATAAAGAAGGATGATAGAAAAAAGTAATTTCAGCACTACAAAAAGTTTTATTAAATGAAACTGACATTCAATAGATTATTTACAACCATCACATTGTATCTTCAATAAATATTCATTTATTGTACGTACTTTGGTTACATGTTCTTTATACTCAGTGGGAAGCAACTTCTCAAAACGTTTTTGCATTCTTTCTCCCAACAATTTCATTTCAATCTCTCCCTCAGTTTCTAGGTTTTTTTCTTGTGATACATTAGTGTATTTGGGATACCAATCTTCTAATTGTTGTAACTGCATTTCCGTTAAATGCCCTAGAATTAAATATATATATTAATAGAGAATTTTAATAAAGGCTAGTGAAACCTTAATTTACTATTAATCTATTGTATTTTTATCAGATTGTGAGCCGTTAATATAATTCTGGGTGAAAACCTCAAAACTATTTTTTTACTCGTAAAACTATAGAGATACGGAATCATTTAGATATTATACCTCTGCCTTCTTTGTGACTCATTATAATATCAGCACGAAGCTGTGGTAGTACATCTATCATATCTGTTATGATATTTTTTGGTGGAAGACGGGTGCCATGCCGAACCAGAGTCCAAAATTTTTTAGATTCACATCCTAAAAAATAAGATTGTATTTTGAAATGGTAAGGTATTATATGATATATAAATATTGCAGCATTTACTTTTCATAACCTCAAATACTTACAAAAACATTCTTGCGCCTACGAAATTATTCAAGAGTAGTAAAAACACCAATAAAACGCAACGTGTAGACAAAATAATCATAAAAATGTTTACCTTCATAAAACCCATTTCCAGTATCTATGTTTTGTATAAAACGGTACGGTGTTTTACTTCCATAATGTTTTTTCAATTTTTCAAGACCATTGCCACTACATATAAATAAAAACAAAACATATGTATAACAAATACGCATTATTTAACTATGAAATTAACACCTCGGCGGCAGTCAGTAAAAAAAAATCAAGATAACCAGTAATGTAAACAATGCAAAACGCAAGTGATAAACAAATTCAACAAGCGATACGATAATAAACACGTAGCTGGATTGGCTGTCATTCGGAAATCAAATTTCCCACTGTTTTCTGCGCTAACTTCAGAGCAGTGCTGTGTCGCACCGTGAAATGTTACCAGGCTATTAAAACTAACTTCCCGTCAAACAAATAAGTCTTCTTAAACATGTTCTGAATTAATTTATATTTTGTTTTGCGCTAAATATTTACTATGATATTTTTTACTTAGATAAAATAAATTATTAAAATTAATTTTACCTATAATTATGGAGTAATTTATATATAAAAAACGCTCTCCAGTATATAAATCATAGTTCCTGGCTGCGTGGATTATTTAAGGCCGGCTTCGAACACAATTTTCAAATTTGTGTTTGATGTAAAAGAACGCTTTATTTAGTTTTCACTTTTATATCGAAATGGCTGCGCTAAAATTTTTCGACGACGATATTCTGGAATGCATTGAAGAAATATCATATATTTCAGAGGTAAATTGATATGTACTATATACATAATACTTAAACCATTTAATTAAAATCATAAATCATCATTTTACTAACCATATATTCAATTTTCAGAGCTGTTCAAAATCTCGAGAAGATTGTCACGAATTGCAAAAACTGGTAATGTCTTTGCAAAATGAAATCCAAGAAGCACGGGAGTCGGAAAGACTTCAAAGAGATTCCTTGGTTTCATCTAAAAAACTTATAACAGAACAACAATTTACAATTTCAAAGCTTATATCTATTAAAGATGATATAAAACGGTGCAAAGATGAGGCAGTAAAAAGAGAAACGAAGATTAGTGAATTGCAACAGGTACGCGTGTTTTAATATATCATTATAACAAAAACAAAAAAATATTTATAAAAATATTTTTACTAGGAAAACATCAGTCTGGTGAACTCTCATGAAAAAGATATGGTGTCTATGAAGAATGAACAACGAGCAAAAGATGAAATAATGCAACAACAATATCAAAATGAAGGTAAGTTTATAAAATAATATCATTACATGCATAATTTGTTTTTTGTTAGCTTTTAATATTTCTAGTATTAAAAATTTATTCCAGTTGATAAAGTAAAAAATGAAATGAATGCAGCAATGCTTGAGTCTGGGTGTAATATTCGCGAGTTAAAACAAACAACCGAAAGAATTAAAACGGAAAAGGAAAAAAAGGTTTGCATAGTTTCATCCCCGTTGTCTTTATTTCATTTAATTTTATAAGATTTTTGTAGTAAGTACAGATTTTATAGTTATTTTTACTTTAGATCAACGAAATGGTTCTTGACTACGAGGAACAACTGCAAAAATCTCGTGCTCGTATTTCACGACAGTCAGATGAATTGCAGACTCTTAACGAAAGGATTTCGTCCAACACTACTATTTACCAAAGGGTAGGTCAAAATGATTATGAAATATTTAATAAATCCGCATTTATCACCTACAGAGGTATTTCACGACAGAGGAACGGCGGCTTACTTACTGAATTTGTTAGCATTTTTTAAAGTCGAATGAAGTTACTTTTTAATAATTTTTAAAATTAAATAATAATAAATAAATAAAATACAATGTATACCTGATTTTAAAGAAATGATTATATTTAAGAAAATTGCCGATCTGGAGTATCAAATTGCCCAGCGATCTATTCAATCGCAACAAATAACATTCAGAAATGATCAAGTTGATCGGGAATCTCAATTCAAGCAATTACCCTTCAACCAAAATCTTAATCAATCACCGAGTATCTCGAGCAAGCATAGTTCTGCATCAGCCACCGGCTTCTCGAGGTATCCTCTTCAGTCGAACGCCGGACCTTACAAGTTCATCAGCAAACCTGACGGGCTCGTCAGGTCAAAGCTGAACATCCAGATCACACCAGCTGAACCACGCGGGGGGTTCAGGGGAGCACCGGCACCAGCTGCCAAACCGGCCAAGAGGAAGCTTTTCTCGAGGAACACGGAAGAGTATATGGAGAATGATGCGTTTTCTGACGCTGACTGAAACTTTTATAAGCTACTCTTATTTAAAAAACTTTTTAGAATTCATTGACAACTGCAGGTTAAGATGTATTCAAGCCTTATTTTATTTCATGTGATACAATAAATATTTATAATTAATATTAAAATGTAAGTTTTAAGCAAGTATTTCTTGAATATATGTGAAACTAGTACTAAGCTATTAAAAATATACCAAGTTTTAATAAAGTTTGTTCTAAATCGATATCGTCAAGTGCTTTATATTCATCTGTTACATAAACTAGTACTGTTACGTGTCGATACTGGTTTTATTTTCTCCAGAATCTCCATAAGGCAACCTACATCCACTTAAAATAATTGCTATTATGAAAAATTCAAAACCCAAAGCCACCTGTATGATATTACTTTTAAAACCAGACATTTGCATTCTTACTAAAAAGGTTATGAATGCTCGACTATTGCCTGTTCTCTGCTGCTGTATAAAACTTCACATTATATAAACATTGAAAGACACATCGTAGCATCAGAACCACACTGCATTTGATAAGTATGCAGTTTTATTTTTGTGTGATTCACTAAAAACACAAAGGGAAGATGTTTATATTAGGTACCGGTGGCCACTGCAGTTAAGTTTAAAAATATATGTAAAAATAATCAAAATGGATCAAAATCAGGTTTGCTCGTGTCAGCCGGCAAGGGTTTCATATTTTACGTCATTTAGTTTTACTTTTTATTGGTTTCGCCTTAAAGCGTGTTAACATATACACGGGAAGAATTTTTAATGTGTTATTCTGCACTTAAGCGAAGATCATCACTTTAATTATCATTTACGGCCTATCGTTCGGATAGCAAATTTGCAAGTCAAATAGTAACATAAAATAATAAACTAAGCAGGAATGTTAATACTTTCCTCACCAAGAAAATAATTAACATGCAAGCATATGGAGTTTAAAAAACCAACTGATGTGGAAAATATGAGTACGTTTTTGCACGTAGATATTTTTAAGTTTTCTGGACGTGTTTGTCGGTCCGCAATTGTGAAAAGAATATGCAAATATGTTTTTTTGTAAGTCTTAACTGCTTTGGCCATTTATCATTTTCTATGATACATTATTATGTAATTAAATTTTATCAATTTGTCCATTTTTTTGATTTTGATTTCGGGTCAGCAATGGTTTTGCAAGGACCCGATAATTTTTAAAGAAGGGGGATTATGTTAGGCTATTGTTTTTAGTAAATGTAATTTAAACTCACAGTAAAAATAGTATATCGTACATATTGTAGCGTAACTTTAGTTTCTTTAGAAAATAACTGCTTCAGCTGCTAAAAAAAAATTTTATATTTAAATATTCGTGTTGTCACAATTTATTTCAAATAGATTTTAAAACAATTTGGAAATTAAATTTGATATGAAAACTAGGTTTCAGGCGGACAATTATTTGCGATTTTATTTATTACAACAATAAATGTATTGTTAGACGTCTATTTTATTAATCAACTCAATAAATTCTTCTTTTTAAAGTCTAATTTTGGTTAAATACACGAGAATTGTTATCAAAAACCCAAACCGATTTTATTTTTGTATGTATCGGCATTATCAGTTGACTATTTAATTTAATCAGATAGAAATAAAACACTATACTTTTAAACTAACAAATTATTTATTTTTTTAAATTTGTTTATGCAATTATTTCATTGTACATCATAAAAAATCGGTTAAAATTTATCTGCATATTTATTTATTTTTATTAAGTTAAGTTCTATAAAAACAAATAAGGCCTAGTGTAAATAATGGTTAACATGATGCAACATTATTTATTGTCAGATCATAAAAAATAATTTTAAAAAGAAATAACAGTAACAACAATGTGATTCTTATCAATTAAAAAATTAAAATGTCAAATTGAAAAATAAAGATTTGTTTATAAACATTTTCATCTTTGGTGCGTGTCGTTATGGCTTATTTTTTTCAATTTGATAAGACACGTATATATTTTTTTCATTAAAATAATTTTAAAATTTCAATTATCAAATTAAGCAATGTAATAATTAAAATGATATTTGATGACAGATAACAAAAGTGTGTATAAATTCTTGGTTTTAAGTACAAAAATTGGAGGTCTCAAACCTGAGGTCATTAGAGCCATATTATTTGTGCCGTATTTTATTTTATAATTGTGAAATACATAATATATTCAAAACGGAAATATTACCGCTCGGTTTCTCAAACGCTAATCAGTAAACTGTCAAATGCATCCCACCGACTGTATAAGGCGTTGTTACTCAAATTAATCAAAGCTATTGGATAATCTAACACTGTGTTAACTAAATCTAACTAACTAGTTATTGTAGTAGCGAGTTTTGCAATCATTTAATTTTTTTTATAGTTTAATATTTCAGATACCCTGCATACATCTTTAATATGGCATTTATACAATGTCCACCAATAAAAATAACGGCAGTAAGAATTTTATTTATCAATCTAATATTTTATTTTTTCACAAGCATATAAACATTTTAATTAAATAATATAACAGTAGCAGATAGTTATATCTAATGATCGCATACCTCAATGCTACCTTTTAAGTAGATAATAAATTCAAAGTTCGTAAGTACTTGAGATTCGCGGACACGTCTCTACGCCGTCTCGCAACACAATGAAGAGGCCTTTACCATATTCCCATCACATACAGTCCCCTTTTAACTATATATAATACTACCTGGTGCTATTGCCACCGGAAGGTGAAGCAAACAATGAGCCAATGATACCTTATTCGGTTCATATACGAGTGTCCCGTGGGAAACCTGCATATTGTATGAGATTTTATTTCAGAACAATGGTAGAGGTGAGCATATTTATGATTCACTTCAAACAAACATCATTATAGAATTCGACAGTTATTTTATTTTAGTAAATAAATTACGCGGAGAAAATAAACAATAAACTTGCATTATATGTTGTAACAGCCTCATCGTCTTACCTGTGAAGTCTATTTCGATTGGTGTCAGACTAACTCATATAAATTGCACGCATGCTGCTTGCTGACTCTTCCGCCACCGATCTTCAAAATGTTGCTTCTATTACTTGTTGCAGTACAGCATTATCGTAAATGTTTAAATAACATGCAGTATTAATAATAAATTACCATCCAACATGTCGCTTTTTATATTGCTTCATAGTTAAATCAAATACACGAGATTTTGCTGTAGAGCTGCTCGGTTAGTTTTGACTGAGATCTTATAAACAAACATCGGGGAAAAGTTTTAATTCGACGTTTACAACGGAACCATTTGTTAAACAACACAGCAGCGTGTATTTTTCACGTAATAATATAAATTAAGTATTAACATTCCACAAAGTAACCGAAGAGAAATCTTTACATAATAAACGGATTGCTATCATTCCAGCTATTAGTTAAACGTCATCGTCTTAAGCCACACCTTAAGAGACGGTTTAAGTACGCGGAAATGAGATTTTCGCTAATCGTTGCTTATGAGCTTATCGAGAGAGTGCCAACTGCAGGAGTAGTCTATCTTGAGGTGTCCATAAGGGCTGAGTCCAAAATTTTCAGGAGGAGGCTTCGTGGGAGCAGCCCCCAGGCTCATGCCCTCGAGGTCGTGCTGGCTGATGTAGCCTGCGCTCTCGAGCAGCCTGCAGTCCATGCAGTCGATGTTCCGGATTCTCCTGTAGAAAAAGCGATACAGGTATGTCAAGTCAGTATAATTAAAATATTAAATTATCCCACAACCGATTTCCAACGCCGTCACATATCTGATAATCAAAGCGTATTATTAGCTTAGCATTTCAATTCTTGCAAAACAACGTTAGCCTATTGTATTTTCAGTTTTTTCGGTTGGTGAAAATATATATCAATTGAGTTATCGGTGTACTCTTGCTTGTTTTGTGAGTACATTTACAAAATACTTTTGAAAGTATCATAATGGCGTATTTATTTAAGCATTCTTTCGTTAAACGAATAAATTCGATTAAGCTCATCCATTTCACGGGTTTATACAAACCACATGTGCGTGAGAAGCAAGTGACTTTCTAGGGAAATACCTGTCAGCAAAAAATACGAGTATTCACGCTATGTGAATACTGATATTGCAAAGGAAAACTTCCAGTAGAGGTTAACAGTTTTTTTTTAATCTCAAAGCTGGAATTTTAACATACCTTCCTAGCGGAAGAAAAACAAAGTATGTGGATACATTTAAATAAAATTGTACGAAATTTCCATATCATTATAAATCGTTCGGAAAACATAACTTTTCATAAAAAAATTGTTATGTGGTTATTTTTTTAACTATGCCGATTTATGCATTGTAAATTTTGGTTTAAGGCTGCATTATAATAAACTATACATATCCGATTAAATCTTAGTTAGAATGCATTATGTTTAATTGATGAAACTTTAATTAATGTAAATAAATCATAACAGTAAAGATAAGGCGTATATAAGTACACCGTAGTTCTAGTTAGTAATTTTGAACTATAAAGTAAAAATAGTTAGCAAGGCACTTTTACTAAGATTTAAAAATAAATGCGGGTAATCAGCGTAACAATACTCAATAAATTATAAAAAATAGGTTCTAATTTCCCTAGAAATTACTTTTATCTTGTCAATTGCACGTGGACTGCGGTAATATATTCAAATGCTCCAGCGCGCCCATGTCCATTGTCAGGGTTTTGTTATACAAACGAATAGAAAGTATGCAGAATAAATAACACAAGAAGATGAGATACAATATACAATCTACTAACAAATGTGCCTACCTGAGAACAGCTGATAGACAAGTCTGATTTTTTAACGATGCGAAAAGAATAGAAACTGTTCGCAATTAGTTATGTTCTGTATGCGTGAGAAAGTGCAGCAAGGTTAATGTTGGGCCTACTTTAGAAATAACAATACAACCTGTCCTTTATTATTATAGATCTTATAATCTTATTTTTTTATATCTACAAACAATTCGACAAGCAACTTGTTATGTCGGTGCTAATCGTATTTAACTCATTAAGAATACGTAGCGATCTGCTCAGTGATGGGATGTTTAAAAAAAAGAGTAAAAACTAGACAAATTCATCCAAAGGCTATATTTAATATCGTTTAGTTATAAACGAAGTTCTTCAATTTTATGCAAATATCATCAGGCTTTTTAATTATCTGTATTCCCATTTCCCCTTTCCCCTGATCCTGCGCGCAGGTTGTGGGGCTTACAAGGTGTGGCTTAGGTGGTAGCGTACATGTATTTCTTTATTTTCGTTATTAAGTTATGCAGGGAAAATATGTGTAAAAAAAACCCTTTTTCTGCATGAGTTGATGTTGTTTATTGATATTTGCCAACTGAGCGCACTTTTTCTAGTGCGCATCAAACCAAGAAAACATCACGTTTTATTTTATCCGCTTATATATTTTCTTATAATTGCTGCAAAAAGAAAATTCTTTCCACTTTGCTTTTGTAGAAATAACTATTATTCAAGTGATCTCTCCGTACCTAATGTAATATGAAAAGTTTTGACTCGTCGTGTCTAATTACCGTTAACAGGATTTTTAGCGGTTTTGGGGTGTTACTAAATTAAAAGTACGTCTTATAAGTATTTACCAAGACGAACGCTAAGTGCTGATAGAGAAAGTGAGAAATTATTACGTCGATCAGCGTAATAATCTATTAAAAATGAAGTTACTTGCCGGACAGGTCAACCGCCGATTTCGATCGGACGAAAACAGGTAGGCGAGTCTCCTTTTACTATTCACAGAGCACACGATCGACTCGACTTTCTGTTGAGCAATCGCAGGGTGTGAAATTATAATATAATAAACCACGCACTTACAATTTATCACAAGTATATGAAGACATTCACAATTTTAAAGCATCTGTCAATTACCATTCAGCCATTTAATTGAGCTACCTTTGAACGCAAGGGTGGTGATGTTACAAAAAGGTCAGTGCATAAATTTGTGAGTTATTCCTTTATCATCAACGAATAAATATCATTAATGTATGTTCATATACTTAACTGAATAAAATGAGATATAAATTTAATTGACTTGTTAATATTTCATATGATCGTGTTATTTGTTAGCTAACTAAAATTAATTGACAAGTGCAAATAAAATATATTTTAGAGCCTCATCAAGGATTTAAGACTTTTGAGGTAACCCATGTCTCTTGTACCGTTTTGCATTTGATATTCGATTTTCTTTAACTATAAAAAAATATCTAGACGGATTCAATTACTAGAATGTGTGAATCCTACATAGTAAACCGTGTTCATACATTTTTTAAAATATATATGTGCTTAGTATATAAATACACAATTATGAAGGAAATACTAACAAAACTGAATATTTACACGTACCGAATTGATTGGCGAATTGTAGTTAAGTGAGAGAAAAGTCTGTGTTTACAATATAAAAAAAATAGACAGACATTGTTTTTAGACATCGGCGGCTAAAATTAGGCCTTTTCGAAATCAAAAGTAGGTACATTTCTTCCGTTGACACTTTTTTGCTCTACTGGACGCGCCGATGCCTGCAAGCCCATTTACAAATTGTAAACAACAAAACTACAAGCTCAGTATTCAAATCAGTTTCTGAAATGATAGGCTCCGAAATAAACGCAACAATTTTTGCACAAGTCGAAAATACGATTTGCATTTGCGTCGGCCTGCAGAGTTGTTATGGTATTATAAATGCAATGAGAAAACAATGAGTGCATTTAACCGTTACCTAAACTTTCTCATGGCGGGCTTGGTCTGCGGCGGAGATCTGCTCTTGGCGCTCTTGGGCAGGGCTATCTTCCTCTTCCTCGTGGCCGTCTCGTACACGTACACCAGGGACGCCTCCGGGGACGTCGGGTCTCGCACCTCCGACGTGCTGTACATGTAGTTCTCGTTTCCGCTGGACAGGGAGCTGTTGGTGTCTGAAACATCAACAATCCAAACACATGAGACGGAACATAAGTTCATGGGAACCAATCTTCCATCCGACCGTAACGACTGCACGAGCTGATCCAGATACCTGGTCACCACCATCGGCCAGTTGAAAATTTAAGGTGACCTTCAAAAAAAACCACCAGCTACCCTCTAGTCTGAGCCAGGTGGTTTTATTTTGATTATTAAATAACAGTTACGCAAAATATATGGATACTTACATTATCTTGACGTGAATGATTTACGACGTTTTTGTTTTAACGCATTTAATTACTGCAGACATGATGGCGTAATTAATGAAAGAAACGAGAACAGCTATTTATCATCTTTATGTATTAATTCACCTTGCTTCATTGAGAAAAAGACATCAGCATTGTTAGCAGTGTGAATACAGAGTTTTCTACATGTTTAGTTTTTGCGGTTATGCATTTATAAACGCCAGAAACCAAATCTTCGTAATGTCCCGAGAAATAATTGTGTAGAAAATAGCCAATACACCACAGATTCCCAAGATTCTTCATTCACAACAGAGAGAATGTCGACCGTGAAAACGAGCACGGGCTGCTATAAATTAGCTTTACAATATCACGTTAATTGATTCGATGAGTGTGGGCATTTATTTATAACCAATTCATACTAATAACTTGCTAATAACCTAGATTTAGCGGTTGATTGGGGTGACTAACTGAGGTTTCGACATTTCTCTTCTCATGGGAAATTTTTTAATAAAAAATGTTGGTTTAGAAAAAACACACGAAGAATATGTATGCACATACATACACACACACACACACACACACACACACACACACACACATATATATAAATATATAAACAATATAAAGATGCAATAGTTATGATGCTAGTTTTTATCTATAAGTCTATGCCTGCATTTTTGCAGACGACTTTGCAACGCTAGATATTAGAATGCATTCAAGGCATTTTTTTAAGATTAACGAGAAAATCACGATATCGTACAACGTGCACCATCAAAAAAAAAATCCAAAATGGGTGCAAAAGACGTGATTCCCGCGTTGGGAAAATTTGAAGCGACGTTTTTTTTGTCGAAAGCAGTTGCGTTTTCTTGCACATTCATAAGTAGATTAGAGCTCTGCGAATATTTCATTTTTGCTCATGTGTGCACGCCTCCGGCTTTATAGAAAAAAACGGATATGCTAGTAATAAATATGTATTTAATTTCGAAACGAATTCTACTATAAAATGCTTCAGCCAGTCCGCCCGTCCAGTGAAATCAGGGCACCAGAGTTGCGCTGTGATTTTAATTATGTACTTTTCATCCGGTCCGTAATTATCCAATGAAGGGCAGTTATGGCTACATTGATCTAAAAACAATTTAAAAAATAAAAAAGGTTTATTTTTAATGGGTGACAGACGATAGATTTGTTATCAACAATCTTGGTCTGCATTTGAAAACAACGAAATATAATTTAACTCTAGTTTCAGTTTGGTCCAAGACAATTAGTATCACCTATGCATGATCCGAAAAAAATTGTTTTGATTATGCTATTTTATTCTGCTGGTATTGTAATGATTTTATAATTTGTATCAAAAAATAACCTGTTCATTTTTTCTGCTTATATCACTGGTTTCAGGTACTCAACCTGATGAAATAGCTAGTTTGTCTTTTTGCTGTCGGAGTTGCTATAGGAGAAGTCTGAATACTGCACATCTGAATCTGCGCTCTACTCTGACCTCTGCAATAGCTTGTGATCCAGCTTCTTCACAAGACATTTTTAAAATTATAACTCATCAGACACGATAGAAAAAACAGCCTTAATGCGAGCATAGACTGTGGAAAAAATGAATTGGTTTCGAATCGGAAGCTGGAGCTTCCTTGAAAAATATCAATTTCCTTTTCAAATACTAAACTGTATAAGATTGCATTATGGAGACGTTTACCCTTTCCTACGAAGAATGAGTTAAGTAAGCAAACACCATTGATCCAAAAAAACATTGATTTATTTTCAAGATATCGAATTGTTGTAAATCAATTCGCTTCTTCAGCGCGCGTACTAAATCAGGCTGAACTGAAAAGAACCGAATATAATCGATGGATGGACAACGATAATCTTCGTCCCTGAACTTTCAGATAAATTATTTTTTCTATCAAATGTGCGAACAAACAAACGACAAATGGTAGCATGGCAGGTTACGACGATGGAGTTAAATACGATTTCGAAGGGAGAAACAACCACATAACAAGTAAGGTAGTTGATAAGCCACTATATTTTCACACGTGGAATCAATGCAAAAAAGCCCTGTTCGGACGGTATAAAGTTGAGTAACCTGTCAAATAGATTGAATTAACCAATAAAAGCCGTATTTACATCACATCCATACGGTATGCAGGAGTGTGCGGTAATGCGCGCATTTGGTTCACTTTTAACACGAGCAGCCTGACCCGAGCATTTTCCATTTCAACGCACGTAATCCGCATTGGCAACAAGAATTCCCCGGCGACGAGTCCTGGTAAGTACAAATTAGTCGCAATGATGTAAATGCGGCTTTATTTATCGACGCGTGCAGTTCAGCAACTTGATGAGTTTTTTTTTTTTTTTACAAAATTGGATGTTACCGTAAACAGCGGATATCTAAAGCAGGTCAGATAAACGGAGAATGCAAATTAGGACAATTTGCAGAGGAGGCATGTCCAGAATTTAATACACATATTACAACATAGGAATAAATAGAATATTTGATGGAAATTTTGTTGATTGATATTTAATTTAGTAATTAATTTTTTTTATATAAATTTTATCTTGCTAGCACTACGGATTTTTTACAATTTGTTTTATAAAACCATCACGAGGTATAATGTAACAATACGAACGATTTGTTTAGTGAATTCGTTGTAGATTGAGTATCGCGTGACTAATTTACGTATCGTATATTTTTGGAGGTCATGGGTTTATCTGTGACAATATTGCCATAATCCAAATATCCGAGCTTGTTGTATTACAATTTCAGTTTATGGGAAACATCTAGCTAATATATACCGAGCGTAAATTAAAATTCACGTGTTCATTCAAATTCTGATTGTTAACAAATGAAAATAATCTGCAATACAAATGCGAAATTAAAAGCGCAAGATGTGCATGATGAAATACAAATATAATAACATTTATGTAATATGTTAAATAACTCATGGTCTACGATTATAGAGTATATTCCATAAATCAATGATTTTTTATGCAATAAAACCTTGGTTATTGTTGGTATTTGCATTTCTAATCCACGAAAGATGAGTAAAACCATAGCTGTAGTTTTCACAAGTATTTGGATTTAAAATCGTGAATTCACTCAACGTAATATTATGCGCAGTTAGTTGTGGGTGTTAAGTAAAGGGAAAACATTATTCATCAAGCAATGTTAATCTAACGACTCGTTTACAGAAAGTGCGAGTTTTCTTTGATAGAAATTTTAAAATTTAAATAACCTGAATTTAAATCCGACACTGGAAAGAAAGCTCAAATTGCAGATGCAAGTTTCCTATAGAAATTGTACTAGCAGTTGCGAATAATACATACCGTAATGATTCAATTAAACCGACTCTATGAAATCACGACTGTGCATTATGGTAATTCAAGTTCGAAGAAACCAAAAGTACGTCTACATATCCGGAAAGACGACTGAGTAAAAGTGACCAGGTGGGCTTCACAGCATCCAAACCAGCCTTCACTTCCTCCTGCCCGAGGTGCACGACTGCACGGCGACCACTCTAATAATAATTGCCTTGCCAAAAGATCTACAGATAATTTCATCGATTCGCCAATTCGATAAACAGTTTATTTGTCTTTTTCACCAATCTATAAAACAAATACTACAACTTTTCTGAAAGTACAACAAAAGTACAATCATTTTAATATTATAAAAATTTTAATAACAGACAATGTGGATAGTAAACTATAAAATATTATAGTGTAACAGTTCTACCTAGATGTCTTACTCTGAAAAGTGTACGTAGATATTTGTGTTTGATATTTATATGTATAGTACTAAAACACTTGTTACGAAAATAATAGAAATACGTTTTTTATAGTTTAAATAATAAAAGTTAACGATTTTGCCGATGGATTGCTTGCAATTGAATCAAATAACCGACCACCGGTGTGTCTCGGTGGTCTCCGTAGAAATCAGTCAATTCTAATTTGATGAGCACCTACTTTGTTCAAAACCATTTTCCGGCCGCGATCACGAACCACGTCTCCGTCCGAACGGAATATCAAATTAAAACAATGGGGTATGAAGTAATAGAATCGTGATGCACTGTTTTTATTGAACGCTCCGTACCTCTGAGACAGTGTCGGAGAAATGAAAAGTTGATAGTATAGAAAGAGAATTTTATTTTTCATTGGTTTATTACTTACAAGTAAAAATTTTACTCGTGGATTTTTTCTACTTTTACGGCGTAAACGTAATTTTAATAGATAATTATACATCGGATCGCACGATTCAGTATTGAAATCAATGGTGTATAATTTATTATAAATTAGGTGCTGAATGTTTAAGCAATTATTTGTATTTATAAAGTATTTAATTTTGAAATGTATGGATGCACGGTTTTTAAAAAAATATTTATGAACATCAAGTTAGTGATTGCAGGAAGTGTTCTGGCTGTATAAATGCAATGAAGATAGACTAGAGTTATAAGATCATATGAGATTAAATTTTAAAGTATAATCACAGAAAGAATGAAGCTTTAAAATTAGGCTCTGTTTTTAAACAAAAACAAAGTTGATTGATTTTCCGTTGTGTGGTAGATGTAGCTCCACGTATTCTGGATAACAATGCCGAGGTTGTAGACCCGGCTCTTCGTATGGTTGAAGATAGGTAGCACTTCGTTAACGAACTGCAAATCTAAAAAGCAGCAGCCATGTTCAATTGCGAGAATAAACCTTTTTGTTTACACCGTGAAGGTTTTTGAATGATGTGTAGCCTTGACAATGGGAAGTATAACAGCATTGCAGAAACGCATGTGGGATCATTTCTGTAGCAAAATTTACTAGAGGCGATTTGGTAGAAATTAATTTAATCACTTATAAAACGGATTTGCTGGGTCAGATCATCCCTACTGTTTGGAATTTAGCTCAAGAAATATCAATCAATAAATTGTCAGTGGCGTGCAACAAAAACATAGGGTTAAAATATTTTACACAAAAGTAAATTTATTTACAAGTTAAAGAAAACCCAACATATGTCTTATTTTATTCATACTCAAGGTTTAATAAGAGCTCTAAAAAATTTCACGTTTATGCTTTAGTAAAAACTACAAATTATCATATTTATGTTATCACAATGCATACCGTTAAACGTGCTTTTAATGGGATATTTATTTTAAAAAATTAACAAAACAATACCCGATTTCACAATTAAAAACGTAAGATAGCTGATGCTATTGTGTGCGCTCCGCAATAATTAAATTACTCACACTTCATTAGACGAGTTTTTTTTATTATTTGGAAAACAGAGAAAGTACAAGAGAAGATTAAAATCGTTTTTTGTTCTTGGCTCATTGGGATGTGCAAGATCAGTAAGAAATAGTCACGGCGGAACAAATTTTTTCATGTTAATTATGATATAAACTTAACACAGTCAGACACGGTGTCTCAAAAATCACTGTGACCCCCCGAAAATTAAATAAAACTTTGTCGATAAATTTTATACACAATTTGAGATTGGTTTTTGTTACTTTTTCGGGTTTCAATTTTTTAGTTAATTTGATAATGAAATAAAACTGAAATTATTGATAGTAAACATTGATTGAAACAAAAAATTGATAAACACAAAATTAATATTTTAGTAAGTTACTTTTGAAAATCTATAATAAAAAATACTTAATGATTTACTAGAAGTGATACAGTGTCATATTTTTGTAGCGTACTATGACTTTAAGAGCACTGCGTATAGAGAATAAATATTCTGGCATTCCTCCACCTGTACTTTTCTAGGTCAGGTGCTTGCAGTGACTTACTGCGAGTGTGAGCGATCGTCCGCTTGTACATCTGCCCAGCTTTGATTTATGTTGTCAAATTATACTTTTTTATTATTCACGGTAAATATACAACGATGCTAAGAAGGGGTTATTTAACTGCCACTTTAAATTTACAGCATACCATTTATTTTTTTTAGTTAGGAAAGGATTGAACTAAAACATAAAAATACTATTATCTGATTTAAAAAAATGCGTCCTACAATATCTGACCCATCAGTTCACGAAAAGTGACCCTATTAAGAATAAATTAGCTTCTGATTGGTAGCAGAGTTCTAGTTAGTAGTTTTCTTTGGAATACAATGCAATTCATTGTTTTCTGCGTAGATACATATAATTATAATTGCTTTGACGTTTTTGTTTGTATAAAATACACGACCAAACAAAGCAATTGAGTGAAATAGGTACTGTCCACGTCCTCAAAGACTCCATCATCGAGTTCAAGGCAGCAGCTAATAAGACGGTCATAATCAACAATACTAAACTCATTAAGAGGTACTCAGCAGGTGTGATTGTATACAACTTACACGCTTGAGGCTGCAAGTATCCACTTCATTAGTTCCAGAAAATGTTAAATCTCTGGCATATCAGATGCACCTAACATGCTAAAGATTGCGCAGCTTAAATATTGGTTTAGAAATTTCAGGGATTTTAATTAGCCTCTCTACACTACTGTGGACCAACCGTGAACCCGGTAAAAGTTAGATTAGTTAAAGTAAAAGTAGTTAATTGCTATTTTAAATAATTTAGAATTGAGACACAAACAGCGGCGCTAATCATTTTGTGATTCAACACGGAGCAAACCGGGGATCTCTCGATTAAGAATCAACGTTCTGATTACTGAGCCAACTCCTAACCAAATAAAATGCACAAATAGTTGAGGGTGTCAAAATGAAGAGGAAGACCACTCGGGTAGAACGAAGTAAGATCGTTGTTTCTGTTTGCACATGCAAAGTTAACCGTATTTTTGATGCTGGTCGATAGAAATAAATAAATATATATAAAATAATAAAGTAAATTTTATAAGGTAGGATATACAGATATGATTTGAAATGACAAGCCTTTTGAGTGATTTTCGGGATGTGCATTGTATGACCCACCATTCAAGTTTCCCCTTATCAAGTGATATCATGAATATACTCGTTAAACATCACTCCCGTGAGGTTTCACTTTATTTTCAGATTATCGTAATATTTTGGGTCAATGTGTGCTCATTTTATGGGCACTGACCGACGACACCTTCGAGGTGGGATTGGCTGGCAACTTTCTTCGGTGTGCCCTGCAAGCCTCATGGAGTGGGAACTAAGAACTGCACGCGTCCATTACTTCCGATCGCGTCCAAGATAAATGGATGTGCTAATTTTAGTAACAGCCTATTTACGTGAAATTCAATAGGACACTTAATCAAACCGCGCGATACTTCACTTGTGCTAGATTTATTTTTAATTGCCTGTAAAAACTATACATTCTGTTTTTCTAATTAAGACAACAAAAATTGTTTTTAGGTATACTTTTATGTCAAAAACGATAAATCTTAAGTGTCATTATAATTGCTTCTATGTTTTTAAACGCATAAAACCAGCACGATTTTCCTGTTTTATAAATTAAGACATGTGTGGATGGTATAAAATATTTTTAGACCTTGCTTTCAAAGTTAGTAATGTGTACTTTAATGTCAAAGAAACGCTTTTAATACTAATGTAAGGTTGCCAACTTGTGCAAGTTTTATTTTTAATTGCTACTTAAAGGAAACATACATTTTTTCTAGGTACAAAGATATAACTACGTTTTCTATTGGCCGTTAGTTAATTTATAATCCTTTCCCTATTCTTAAGCTATAAATTTAACACATTCAATTTCTTTTCTATTAAATCATCTTAATTACATTATTTATAAAATTTGTATTTGATCACTGATCTAATAAGCAATAAGAGCATATTTGAAAAAAATACCCCGACATACGTATTTATTGCTTCCTATATCATCTCATTTTAACAACTTACTGGTAGTTACGTCTATAGTCAAGTTTAATAAAATACACTTCGTAGTTATTGCCTGCAATCATAATCATTTTCGTAGCTCGCAGCATTAAATACCAGACCCATAAACCTAAAATGAGTTTGTAATTTAAAAATAATTGAAATATTATCACTTTATTACTTACGGATGTTTTTACTAATAATTATAGACGTTATTAAATACAAATTAAGTTGAAAACATCATTACGCATTGATAGCACTGATATCGAGCAAATTTGCATGCAAGCAAAAACATTTTCATGTTATATCTAACACTTTATCATACGTAATACACATGAATGCACGTGAAACAATGCAGAAAATACAGCTACACTTAATTTATTTAAATTTATATCTAGAAATTCATTCGCCACGCGTGTAGAAAATAAAAAATATGGATAAAAAATTATGTAGATTCTGAATTTACATAGATAGATAAATTGTGAAACATATATATAATAGTCCAGCTTTGTTGCGTCCTTTCTATATACAGTGTCCTAAAGTCAATGTATCATCCGAAAAGGGGAGACTGGGTATCACTTCTCAGCCATGAATACGTTTCCATTACATTATCACTAAAAGATTTACTCGCTTTTATTTACTATGCCTACAGAAATGTCTTACTCATACGCCCGTTTCTTGGATGATTAATTTCATGTAATCGATTCGATACTGTATTTGCTACTTATTTCCGATCTATAAATTGAAGTCGTGCTTTCAAAATCTCAAATAACAAAAAAATATCAGTGTTATTAAAAATAAATATCTACTTACACGATTCATCTATTGGCTGCATACTACTTTAAGGTGATGAGTTTAGTTTTTTTTTTTTCACATATAATAGCAATCAAGTACGTGCCATTTGCCACATGCTCATTTTATATTATATTTCAATCATTAGTCAAGTTTGACTTCAACCTAATAGTTAAATGATCATAGCCATTTTTATATCACAATAAAAAATACAAGCACAGAGAAAGCGACACTAAAGAACTAAAAATATATTAAAATAATTTATAAAGCACGGAAAAATAGTTTCAATTTGTTTTATTAAGCGAAATATAAAATATATTTTAGGATTTACATTTTTAAAGATTTTAAACGAGTAAACTGTTTATACGTTGGATTCACATTGTATATGAGGTGTATACAAGTATTGTATTTGTGTACATATGGATTCTCTTCAATTTATTAGATATGTCTAAAACGTTATTAATGTGAGTTTATCAAACACAATGGACGCTTAGACGAAAAATCTTTTAACAGTTTATTTTTAAGAAGACAAAAGAAAGTTGGCGTTGCCATATTTATAAATTGATTTATCATTTTAGATACGCAAGCGTGAGAACTAATGTGATAATGATAGAGGAAAGTATTTTTTGTTGGTCAGTGATTATTAATTATTTAGTGTAGAAATAATTTGGTATTAAGTACGTACGGTTGTTATACTCATCTAATTTTATTTACGAATATATTTCCAAGAGATATTGAGTATTGTTGATGTTTTCTAATATTCTTCACATACTCATTTTTTTTTGTATTCAATTGCTTGGAACTATTATCATAAAACCACATATGTCGTTGATTAACGAAAACTGCTTTTTTACATTTCATCTACAATGTTGTTATCATTTTACATTTATAAAAATAACAATTCGAAAGTAGGAAGTGTTTTAGCTAAAGGCACAGATCATAGTGTAATAAAATATAATTTATACATCGGCACACAACTTTAATTTTTAAACAGAAATCAGTTTGTGATAATCGATAATAATTTAATGATACAGCTTTTATGTTTCATAAATCTGATTTAAAATTCATTATTTTATTCACGCCAGGGCTTCAGAACAGAAAATGTAGTGCGTTGACTTATCCTGGTGCACAAATAAGAGGTGTTGGTGTTTTACTCTCTAAATACTGAGGATTTATAGTAATTATTATAAATTTAGCACTAGTTAATTTTCAGAAATCTCTTTGTTAGACACAATTAACTCAATGTCTTTCAAATTACTATTATTAAATTTATAATTGATCTAAAGCGTGCAAAATAAACTCGAACGTGTATTGAGACATGCACAGGCGCTATTATACCTGGAAGGTACTTTTACTTAAGCTCAGGTCCGGATTAGATCATTGAAAAGAGAATTCACATGTTTAAAGTCGGGAAAAGGCCGAATGTGCCAAACAATTTAGTTAGTTAATTTATTAAAGCCAAAGTTTCTCAAGACGACGACAAAAACCAATTCGGTAACCCTGATGCTGTCCAAAAATGAACCTGAAGTAATCGGCGACTATTGATAAGCTGAATTGACTAACTGTATACATAATCGAGTTCACAATTATTAAAATAAATTTAACAAATGCAAGAAAGCATATTTAAAAAATGCTCGGAAGAAATACCGTCTCATCTCTAACGCCGTACGATTTTTTTTCTTCATTTTAGCTATAATTGCTACTTTACTCGTAGAAAGCACGCTTCGGGCAGGAAAAACGCCCAACTCCGGCCCTGCACTTCTCCCATACCTCGTGCATATTAAATATCATACTAAACGTATGCACACATAATAACCTAATGTCCAGTGGAGACCGATGGAGAGTGACAAGCCGGACTCGAGCATCACTATTCCGTTCTACTTTTCTAAGCGAACCAGATCAGATGATATTTGAAACTCTCATATTAGATGTGCACAATTATTGTCCACGTATTTAAATAGAAAGCGTCATCACATTATTTATTTGATCATAACGCCATTTTATACATGGCAATATATTCGAAAGTAATGAAAGACAAAAAGCACGAAAGAATTAAAGATTGAAACACGTTCAATCAATGTCGGATTATGCGAATACCCGAATACATGATCTTATATTTTTAATGTAAGTACATGCATAATTAAAGCGTAAGCATGATTATTTTGCTATCAATAAATACAGTATTCATCGGGAATTCTTCTCGTATTATATAAAAATATCAAAATACTCACTACTATATCTTAAAATATATTTTATAGGTTCAATCAATTTTTCAGTTTATAGTCGTTTTTCCTCAAAAGGGAGGTTTTTAAAAATCAAGAAGTAAAGGTGGTTTGAGTATATTCATGTAAAAAAAAACTTATTTGTATCGACACATGTAAAATAAAAATTATAATTTAGTTTATCAGGTTTGCCATGGGATTCACCTGTTGGATTATGGGTCGAGCCGGCGAACCCTCGATCCAGAGTCAGCTGCCTCGCCACTACGCCGACAAGCCAACCCAGACATTAATTAAAAAGGCATCGAAACTTTCTATGAAAGGGCATTTCAACAATTATAAATATAATTGGTACACTCTTAAATATCGTGTGAATACATTCTGATGTATGAAAAGATGTTTAGATACTTATTAACAAACGAATCGTGTCTACAGGTAGCTATACATTTCTCTCTGATTAATGAGTCTGATGAAGCTGCAAGTGGTATCGAAACCTGATTTGTAGCTCCTCTGTGTGTCTCGTGTCGCCCCTTCACCTCATGAGACGATAGGCTTTCTAACTGCTTCCTTTGCTCTTCGATATCCATTTCAGAGTATCTCATATCTCCAGATTGGATGAAGGTAAATATCAGCAGGTTCGTGACGTGCTCCATCGAGTGGTTCGCAGTACTTTCTGTTGTGTTTTTTCATCGGTGGTCGATTTGCTCCTGTGCACATTTGAATACTGATCGATTTAATTGTTACAGTCTTGTACCTGTGATAGCATGTGAAAGTAATTCAGAACCACAACAATTGCGTAGATGTAATGCGATTTTATACAAGAAAGAATAGCTTTTTAGTTTTTTTTTTGCAATCGAAAATAAACGTCATGTTTTGGAGAAAGCTAATTTAATATTTGAAATTGGTTTTTTTTTATTTTAAAGTTTACGATATGCACCTACCTGCTTATTAAAGTAACGGGTAAACAAATAAGAACTACTTTTAATAAGCAATAAATATACGTTTTACAAATAGATACCTACTGACACTGATTTGAAGCGATTTGGCTATTAATTTGAATCGATGGTGATATGGAGAAACTTTTCCATTAATATTTGATTAAAATAGTGTATATTTATAAGATGTGCACCTACAAAAACAGAATAGGTAATTTAAGCAGGTAATTTAATTGATTTTATTCAACGGAACCGGAAGCCTTGCGATGATGATGCTGGTGTACTACGGTTTACATTACTCCATAATATTTACACGTTCGGTAGAGTTGTCCTAGGATGTCAAATACAATTCGGAGAGTCAAGCTGCGTGACGACTTCCGCACGCGACACATTTGTACCCATAAATATATATACATATATTATTACAATCAGCGGGTACCTACCCAAGAGCGCGGGGCGGGGAACAATCAGCTTCCGCTCGTGTCCGAAATCCTCATAGGGCTGATGGTAGTAAACGCCGGGACCGGACTCGTGCAGAATCTCGAAGTTGTCATTATGGAAATCCACCTCATCTATACCGGCGAACAGAGTGGGAGAATCGGCGGAGAGAAGCGTCCTCTGCAAGGAGTCGGCGTTGCGAGCGTCCTGCCTGTAGTCGTAGTTATTGGGGATGTAGTAGAACGTGGACGACGCCAACTCTCCGCTCGGGCTCGGGGGGGTGCTCGGGCTCGGAGTGTCCTCGAGATGCCTCCTCATGAAGGCGTAGTTTTCCAAGTCCCAGGGATCGACGTACACTCGCGTCGACGGAGCTTTGGAAGCTGTCGCTTCTTCGTCCTCACTGCCGAAGTCCATCGAAGTCCAATACGTTGCTGAATTTCCAGGCATGTTTAATCAATTCCTGTTTGCAATCAAAGTTGGCGATTAAGCGTATCGTAGCTCGATAACATAACAGAGTGCTATTTCAAAAATTGTGACAATATTTACACTGAGGAAGAACGCTACCTTATCCACTCGGAGAACGACACCGCGTGAAATTCAGCGCGTTATGATTACACAAATGAAAATTAAATGCGAGCGAATCACGAGGATAAGTTCATCTTTATGTGAAACACGCACTTGCGGCTTTCGTTTCGAGCTGCTTTTGATTGAGCGCGTTTGGCTCGGTGGGAAAGTGCGACCGGCGCGAGAGGCTCGCGGCCACTGGCGGGCGCGGAGGCCGAGGCGGCCGAGGCGGGCGCGGAGGCCGAGGCAGCCGAGGCGCACGCAGAGGCCGAGGCAGCCGAGGCAGCCGAGGCAGCCGAGGAGGCCGAGGCGGCCGCGGAGGACGACCTCGAGGGAGACGGCGCGGCGCAACCTGCACTACTCCAGCAGCGAGGCTTACAAGATGTGTGAATTACAAGAGTACACTGAGTGAAAAAAAATTCAAAATATTTATTTTCTTTTATGGTAATTTACAATAGTTGTTAAGGACTATGCTTGCAATGTGATATGCGACTATCCTTTGTTCCTGGCGCAGGTTGTGGGGCTTACGACATATGGCTTAAGCGGTAGCGTACATGTATTTCTCTTTTTTCGTTATTGAGTATTAAAAGAAAAATATTTGTGAAAAATATACATTTTATGAATTTATAAATAAGTTAAATCAATAAGTGAAGACTCACCAAGGACAAATATTTAAAAGATAAAAAAAAATCTTATTTAAATTATAACAGTTGAAAAATATATATTAGGCATACTTTACTAGCACATATTGTGTTATAATGGTGATATCGAAAGCACTCGAATTCGCTATATTTATTTCACAAATCGAATAAATAAAAATACATGCAATTATTTATTACTATTTTAACGAAATAATAATTTAAAAAAAAACATTGAAAATGACAGTGAGAGTGTACAACTATAATGCACGCGCTAGCCGTATAGCCGAGGAGCAGTGTTGCCAGGCGCCAGTCGCGAGTATTCCCTCCACACGCGCAGCGATTGTATCTCGTTTCGCGCCAGAATTGTGTTGTCGGGTCCAGATATGGAGATGTCAAGTGCGACAGTCCGTGAAAAGTGTGTCGATTTGCGTTTAATGCCATTATCCCTCCACGCTTAATCCCAAAACCGGTGAATATATATCCACAATGGACGGGTACATCGGTATATTGAACGATCTCACGGTCCAGAGCTCGCTGAAGGTGAAGACGTATCGGCATGTCCAACAGGCGTTGGACAATGGTGCTCAGATGGATTCGGATCAACTGAAAGTCATCATCGGATTGTTCAATAAGGATTTGCTCTTGGATATAAAATACGCGCCGTTTATTCTGCAGGCGTTGAACAAAATCCTTCTCAAAATAAAGGTGCGCTCTCTTAGAATGACTGCTTATAACGATATTGCGTATTTTTGTGTTTATTGTGTACATTTGGAGTCAATTTCTTATTATAAAATCTAGCAGAAACGTTACTTCTAATTATTTTATTTGAATTGTGTCGAAACGAGCAACGTTCTTGGTTTGTTTTGTAGGTATATTTCAAGGATAACCGAGGCATGTACCCTGTGTCGTAGGTACTTATCGAGCCCTGAAGCAATATATGCTAGTTTTGTTATATCAGATGTGTAAACTGGTTATGATGCACTGTAGTAAATAGTAAAATTGTACTGGGGGCAAAAAAAAAAAAACAAAAACACTTAATTGAATTAAAATTGTTTGTGTTTATTAGTAGTTCAGAAATGTCAATTGACCTGTAAATGTATTATTTTAATATTAACAATATAATCTTATATGAAAGACCACCAATCTTCTAAAAGTACATATTTACCGATTGTTCCAAATATATTGTATATATGATACAAAAGTTAGGTTATGTCTGCATGTTGATATATCTTAAAATATAATATAACCTTTATGATTTTCAACCTTACTTTTAAGTTGTATTTATAAAAACACTTTAGAAACAAGTAAATAAATCACATAAAATTACAGGAAGGTGAGCTTATAGAAATACCAGAATTGACAGACATAGCGAAGACTGTCTTCTGCTTATTGACTATGATAGCACCTCTGCACCAAGTGCAGCATATACAATGTATTTCTATGGAAGTACTCATCAACTACCCTACGGCCACCCTTGCAGAAGTGAATCTCGCTCACCCGGAATGCACCTACACACTAGTAGATCAGTATCTTGGAGTATCTTGCTTAGATATGCAGCTAAAAAAATCCGTAAGTATTATAGAGTTAAATAAAACATGACTTGCATTACCATGAAAATACATTGACTACTTACTGATTTAGAGATTGACTTATGAAGTGTTATTTCTGAAATTACTATTTAAATTATATTAGTTGACTACTCTTATTATTTGATGTTTGATGGGCTGAACCCAAAATATTGTACATATTTTTTCAGGTGCTAAATTTCCTTTTGAAGTGTTTGGATTTAATTTCTCCTTCAAAACAACATGACTTTATAAGTGGTGGACTAAACACTTGGTTTTCACGAATAATTCCAATAATATTCACACCGGGAAGTGGACACCAGGAGATAGCACTAGAAATCATTGAAAAGATGCTGCCTGAACTGTCAAAAATGCAGTACGAAGACAACTCACAGTGGCTCATAGTATACCGGAACATCAACGATGGGCAAATGTAAGTTATGTTTATATTTATTGTGAAATTGTAATTTTTTTAGTAGTTTATCAAGACAAACAAATTTTTATATCAAATTTGCCTATTACAAATTCAATATTCTAATTATTATGGGACTCAATTTTATGTTACTATGCAAAAATAGTTTTAAAAAATGTTGGTGATGAAATGAAGGCATTTGTGTAGCACTGCCTAGGTGGAAGAGGTCTATCAACTTTGCAACCGAGATGTTTTGAGGTCTCTGGGTATTTATTTCTGAACTGCTGTAGCATTTTCAAATATGAAATGTATGCTCAGGTGAAACCGTGAATGCTCAGATCTTTCCCATATTATATGCCTAAGCAATATTTATTTTCTTTTCAGTTATCCTCAAATCATTGACAAGATGCTGAAGTCTGGAGATAATCTGTGGTCTCGGTGCTGGTGCTGTATTGTGAGACTACTGGGTATACAGTTGCATAAAAATGGAGGGCCGATAAATCTACTTCTCCATGTCATGGAGAATGCCTTTAAAATGGACAATAAAACAAGATGTGAGGCGTTCCGATGTTGGAAAGTTCTCATTCAAAACTTTGCACTGAAACCAAAAGATGTCCTTGTTCACAACCCTAAGCGGGTTAAACTACTGTCTATACCTTTGGCTTTAAATAATGCCAAAGTTGAAGAAATAGCTGTCCTCAAATTTGATATCTGGTGGTATTTCTTGAAGATACTCCAGGATGAGATAATATTGCATGCTAACTTGGTTTTGATTCCCTTTTTACAATTCTGCTTTGGAAATGCACCAAAGTCTGTCACAAGTCCAATCAATCAAGTCATTCCTGGTTTGGTTTTTCCTCAAGTTCAAGAGTTGGCCATCAAATCTTTTGTTGAAATGGTAGGGCATGCGGACTGTGATGGATGCGTGGATAAAGAATTCGGAACATTGAAGAAAAGGATTATCAATGAAAGCATTTTTAATTTATCTCCAGAAATTTGGATTAATTCTGTACAGCAAATAATTGTGATTATCAGCAGTAATTTAGAAAAAAAAGACAAAAATAGAACTGCAGTTTTATACCAAAATGCAAAATGTGTGTGGGTGTCATTCCTGGACATAACTACGGAGATAGAGGATCCGGTCAAATCTGCAGACACCCTGAAGAGAATTTTTTCAATGCTGGACTACTGGCTTGACGTAAAATACAATTTTGCTAAATACAATGATCAATTATTTTTTTTATTATTTCGATAGGCACTAATATTGCTTTTATTCTGATTGTAGAAGTGCTCAGAAAACTCGTGTCTTGCCTTGATCATGGTTAGTCTGATACTCCCGGCGATCGCAGGACCTTCGGGCTATTCCTATGAAGTATTGAATAAGAAAAATCCTGAAAAAAATAACCAAACCCACCTACAAGCGTTAATTACCATCCTATTATCGCCCAAATTATTTAAAAAGTAAGCAAACTGTATATTTCAAAAGCTTAATTACTATCTAATTATATGTTTTTACCCAATGCCACTGATCCAATCTGTATAGTCACATTTTTTAAATAAGTTCTGATTCTGAGTAAACAGCTAATTTTGTTTACATTTTTTTTTTTTACATTTCTGCCATGCTTTCTGCATTTTTGTCATTTGGACCATCCAATGTATCTAGTAAAGGATGCAATGTCAATAAGTAACCCAGTTCTTTCATTAGACATTCAAAATTATTTTCACAGATCTGATATGCAATCATACTGTCTCTATTTGGCGGTCGACCATAAATTAGTTGGCAAGTGTTCACAAAATACTTGTGTTTTAACAGAGTCGGTATATACGGTCAACCTTTTGTTACAAAGATTGCATGCGCATCTAAATTAAATAAGTGGATCAGATTGGCGGCAGTAAAGAGCCCTAATAATTTTTTATTGTGTTACCCACAAATTTAATGAACCAATATATTGATTTTTTTTCTAGGGAGCAGATGGCTTTAACTTGCTCTCCGTATGGATATTTAGTAAAAAGTGGACTTAATGGCAACGCTGGTGTTTTTTGTGCATGGATTCTGCATGTCATAAATGGAAAAAATCACAGCATTCAAGTGTGGCGTTGCATGGCCCAACTTCTTTCTGAAGGAGAAGTATCCGTTGTTCCAACATATATCTGCAAAAAAGTTCTATTGTGGCCTATCACCAACAATATTGAGACTGATAAGGTTATACATTTTTCTCTTTGTACATTTCTGTCATCTAAAACAGCACATGTTTGATCTATTCAATCGATAAATCATATTAAAATACCGAAATAAATAAAAGGACACGCAATATTAATCCACACAAAATGCTAGATTGCTTAAAATTAAAATATTTTTTTATGAATAAAACATAAACTTTGAATAAACATCATTATTATAAAATAATTGATTTTTTAGATTTCAGATATTCTTAGTTCGTGGAAGAAACTTTTGTTATTTACAAAAACAAGACATTTGGGAGAAAAGTTACCCAAAGTCTATGATGACGACATAATAGAAGAGTTGTTGAAAACATTCAGTAAATGTCCACACAGTTCAAGCGAAGTTACTTCGTTTGCCTTTTTATCTTTTATCTTGAAGCAACGCTATGAAGATTATTCAAGTCAGTAATAATTATTATTTATTTGCTTTTTGGATTTTTAAAACTTACATCTTTTGTATGATTATATTACATATTTACTAGTATAATGAAAATATTATTTGATGTATTTATTGTTGTCTTTTGAACAATAGCTGTTGGTATTGTTAACCATATTGCAAGACTTGTACTACCTGATAGTTGTTACTCTAATAAGCTAATGCAGTATTGCACCGCCAGTCTATAATGGAACATAATTAATTTTTTTAGTAAATGAATTCAAATTTCTGAAATATCCCTTAGAGGGTATACTGAGAATCCTAAATAAATCCAAAAATGAATCTGATGCTGATTTCAAACTGGTGGAACTTTGTTGTTTGGTAGAAACACTGATAAATGCTCTAGTAAAGAGTAACGGGCAAAGTACTATTGCCAATCTCCACTCGCAGCTGGTTCTTGATGTGTCAAACGCTACATTTGCTTCCATAGTCTCAATAATTAGTCAGGTGTGTATTTTTCATGTTTACTGTATTTAATTTGTTCTGATGTTCAGTAAGCCTCCATTATATATATATATACATATATGTATTTTTTTGCAGAGAAAATTCATTCCTATATCGGACACAGTCATTGAAGAGTTGCTAGGTTATTTAAACAGTTTTCTACAATCTGTTGTGTTCCAGCACACAGGACTCGGCATTTTTAAAGTCATCTTATCTATGATACAGTACGATGATCTCTTACGATTCAAGGAACAAATAATTGAGATATTCAAACAAATCGTACTTCTAAATAATAAAACACAAATTATAGAGAAATCTGAAATATTAAAAATACAGAAAATTCTAGGAAACGAAAATTTACCTGAGGCAAATTCTCACAAGAAATCTAAAGAAGAATTTATGATAATCAAACCATCGTGGAAATTTAATCCTAAAAATCTTACTGAACATCAAACAGAAATGATGAAGCGAAGAAAAGAAGATATTCCAGCACTCTATGAGGACTTGTCGCAATCTCAAGATGAATTTACTATCAAAGGTTGGAGACCTCCCGGCTACGTATCCGAAGGACTAGCAGACTCGTCCAAGAGTCAAGATACTAGTCAAAGTATAGACAAAAAGCTGATCAGTGCACCTAGCGATGGCAAAAAAAATAACGTTTCTCCTAAAATTGATCTTAAGAATACTGTTGAAGTGTGTCTTTCAGCTATGAAAGAGTTCAATGCTGTACCGGCTCCTGAAATTAAAAAAGTACAAGATGCAAAAAAAATTAAAGCGAATGCTGAGAATATTGAAATATCATCTCCATTGACGACTCCCAAGCGAGCAAGCAAACTCAAAGACTCTGTCCGCTCTAGAATTGATAAAAATTTGCGGAGATTACAAGAGAGTGCAATAGAAAAGTCACCACAGACTGCCACAGAAAACGATGAACTGCTTGAAAAAGTTGCAGAAATCACAGAAAATGTTTTGGAACCAACCAAAGAAACTTCTGCATCAATCGATACAACAATTAATAATGAACATGCAGTTACTGTCAGCAGTAATTTAACCGATAATGGGATAGAACGTCCATCAAGAATTAAGAAGAAACCTAATAAATTTGACCCTGATTACTTTAGCAAAAAAATAAAATCTACATCAGCTGCATCAACAGATAGTAGTTCCGAATCTTCATTTACAGCCACCTCTGATGAGAAACCCAAAAGTATTAGCCATGATATAGTATCATCGCATGCGACACCTACAAAAACTAAGCAAAGAAAATCCAGACTATTGTCTCAATTAGCTATCGATACTGTGGAAGGTCACCCTTCAGATTTAATCAAAGAGGTTACCAGAAAACGACAAGCTGAAGTCTTAGAAAGTAAAGTTAAACAAAATTTTGAACCTACGAAGAGGCGGTACTATAATAAAAAAAAGCACCCAGCTGGTGAACTTTTAAATGGTATAACTGGTATGTCTGAAATAACTGACATATTGATGAATGAGACTCCCATTTTGAAAGAAACTTCTGCTAATGAAAACGAAGAATTACACACTGACATTGTTGTGGATATTGAAATAAATGAAAATATTGTTGATGAGATAAGCTCATCAAGTATTATAGATTTACCAGATTCTGAGGATATTATCGAAAGTTCTCAAGATTCAAGTATATCTTCTGGTTCTAACAAAACACCAAAAAGAAAGTATCCTGTGGTAACTTACAGTAAACCCAAAATTAAACCTGTGGATACTTGTTCTGTAATCTTTATACCGTCAGAGGATAAAATAGATGATTCTGAAATACCGTGTCAACAAGTTACAAATATTTCTGTAAAGACTGCAAAACATGCTAATGAGCCTTGTGATGTCTTGTTGGTAGAAAATGCCGAAGTTAAAGATGCATTGAAGGAGTCATTTTCAAAACTAACATCACAACAAATAGCAGAAGCCGATACAGAGGCTCCTTCTGGTTTTATTGAGAAATTAGCTGGTGTCACAAATGATAACGTAACTGATGTCACAAATGACGAGTTACCTGTTGTCAAAAGTCCTATTGAAATATATGAAGAGTCTATCATTATTACCAATGACGAATCTCAAGATCAAATTATTTGCAATGAAAATGATCTAGAAGATATTAAATTTCCTATTATGGGTGTTGCAGTTTATCAAGAAGATTCAACGGACATTATCGATATAACCGATGACAGTGATGTTCCCACCCTACACACGTCGATTGTTTCTTCACCATGTATCGACGATAAAGAAAACAGAACAGCAGAATTTTTGAATAGCACTCTTGACATGTCTCCTATTAAAGGCATGACTTCGCTCACAGACAGTATTGGTGAAATTGTTGGAAAGGAAGGGAGAACATCTCCTGACAAACCGGATGCTAACATAGCAGATGTTCCAACTTTATGTTCCCCTGAAAAGTCTAATATAGTATCCATTGTTAGCTCACCAACCTTGTTTTGTAGTGAAAAGATATCTCCTGATAAAGATGAAGCAAAAGGAAATGATAATTCTCCTCCACGGCCAGTGACATTAATCTCCAGCCCTAGTGGGTCGATGGCTCAGAAGAAGAGTCGAACCCCCATCAACCTTGTAAATGGCAGAGCTGCTCAGATGCTCGGGTTGTGTCAAGTCGATGTTGAACAATCTAATATTATACAAGATATGTTGATTGAAGGAATCAAAGAGATGTCTCCAAACGCAACCCCTGTCAGGAAAAGTCTGCATTCAATTTATGCCAGTGAAGGAATCAATAGAATGAGTGAAAACGCAGATATATGTGACATACCTGTGTTAGAGCTGAGTAAGACACTCCCTTCCCCTTATGCCAGCCCATCTGGACCTATTTTGAAAAAAAACCACGAAAGAGATGATCACATGTCATCGCCTTCTTCCAAAGTAAGTATGCAATTCTGCAAATCAAATTGAATATCATATGTTTTTAGTAAGTAAGAAGAAATAAAAGAGATAAAATCCCAGAAGCAAAGTTCAACAAGCTTAACGCAGTCGCTCTCAAAAATTGTAAAAAATATTTTCTCTTTATAACTTGTTTTTTTTATTTATTGTAGAGAAAACGAGTAAGCTTTCATGATCCTCCCGTTTCCACTACAATATGTATTAAAAATTACATTGAACCACCACCGATTATCAGATCTCCACAGCAGACATATGTGCGAAAAGTAAGAGAATCAAAAAAACCGATGGTCGTTAAATGTCTTGTAAAAAATATGGAATCTGAAGCAAATAAAGAAGCCAAAAAGTTGGAGAACAAACAGATCATAGATTCTTTCAAGATAGCAAATAATGAAAATGACAAATTTTGTACAGATTCTCAAATGTTAGAAATGTGCTCTCTCACGGTAGAGTCTCCTCAAATTATTGAAATAACAAATAACTACTTACTAAACAATGTTCATTTCATATATCCAAGCTTGGTTGATTCCCGAGTACCTATAAGTGAGATATCTTCTGAACTATCGTCACCAATGTGGAAAGAAAACTTTATCAAAGATATTGAATCTGACGTTAAGACCATTGGGGACTTAGCTCGAATGACAGAACTTCAAATAAATAGATTACCCATCAGAACACCGAAGATCAAAACTGTGAAACGAGTTCTCACAAATTATGAATCCAGATTTAATGAAGAATCTGAGCAAATGCTGATGGAATCCTCAAATTTTGATTTACCAAGAGTCGTAAGGCATGAAAGAGACACTCAGACAGAGCCTCTCAATGAACATCTATCTTCAGAGACTCAAACGGATGTAAATTCATTTGCCGATATAATAATTAATTACAAGAGACTAATGGTAAATAAAACTCTTATTTGAACTTTCCGTTATTTGTTGTATTGCGTGAAGTGTTTCTATAACTCGACCATTAACTTTTACAGGTATCTCATGAGGAAATGTGTTTGGATTTAAAAAAATCTCTATTTAAAGACGGTGTTGCTGATGCCTGTAAAGCCGTTGTCACATCTTACGCCCAATCGTTTTCAACCGAGTTTGCTAAAATTGCTGTTGGTAACATTTCTCCATCAACGATTCTAGAAAACCTTAGTTTGACAATATTGACAGAATTCCTTTTGGGAAAAATCGAAGAATCCGACACTACACGTCAATTGGTATCGGAGACTTTTAAACACGTTCTCGAAGATCAAGAACAAATACGTGTTCAAAAAGAAAACAAAGACATTCTTGATAAAGTAAAAACTTTATTGTCACAATTAAAGTAAGGATTATTTTCAGAGATAAAGAGATCTGTGGATCAGATCCTTAGACTGACTCATTACAATAATGAATATTTCAATATGATCAAATCACTTGAGATTTTATTTACTTATCAAAGTGACTTATTGAATGAGGTATTATTATTGAATGTACATTAACGATTCTGTCGTAACTTTCTAGTGTTGCTGGGTAGGTGCTACCTTGTAATACCCTTGTCTTCATATTAAGCATACCTTTACAAAGGTATGATATGTTTGATTATAAAGTAATTTAGGCAAATTACAAAGTATACTACTTTGTATCCATTGCAATTAACTGTTAGGTACTTTGTCTTTTCTGTTTTGACTTTCTGTGATTTTCCTAGATATAAAATGATCGATCTGTCTGTATAGTGTAGATTTACTGTCTTGTAGATCACTAATGAATTTTAATTTTTTTATACATATTCCATGTTTCTATTGCATGTATTTTTAGTTTATTTATAAATTTTTAATGAAATACCCATTTTGTTACTTTTTTACTGACAACTTTGACATTTTAAAAATACATGAAACTTGTTTTGACTCACAGTTTGTTTACATTTGACAGGTTTATAAAGAAATTCATCTGTGTTGTATGATTATTATACTATGGTTATTATGTTTGATTTTATGTGAACGATGTTTACTACCTTTGTTACAAAATTGCTTTATGTTGCAGTAGCGGAAATTTAGAAATTGGCTAATTGCTGTTAATTTTAGTAGGTATTTTTTTTCATATAATGCTTTCCAATATAAAGACGTAACAAATCTTGATTTGAAACATTTGAAAAATTTTATTGATGTAATTTGTCATATTGAAATATGTTTTGAAACACTGGTTAATTGAGTCAATTATAAAAATAAAGATTAATATCATAAGATAAGATCTCCGCATATACAAAAATATCTGTACCATTTGAGATGTATGGAGGAGTAATGACGAGTAAAGGCAGTAATATTAAAGTTTTGTGTTTTTTTTTTTTCATAAATCAAATTGTATTCAAAACTGCTCAAAAATAACATTCAAATATTTTTCAGTAAAAATAATCAAAGCAAATTTCTATTTTATATACATATATGCATCACTTTTTCGATTAACAGATTTATTATTTGATTCGTAATATTTTCAAATGCTCAAATTATTTTAGAGAAAAAACATTACTTGAATATAAGCGTATAGATATATTTGTAAACATAAGAGCTGTCTATGTGTTCAGGTCATATAAAGATATGTAAACACTTCAAAACTTAGCGATATAACTTTAGAATAAGTTTTGTATATAATATTTTTTTAATATTTAACTGCCATTTATGTAATAATCATTATTCATGTTAGAGAAGTAGAAAATAGACACACTTCACTGTATGTATACTTTTGTGTATTATTTACAATCTTTTAATTGATACTTCGGTGAGCAGCAGGCCAATGAGCATGTGCCCTAGGCTGCGTCTTTTTGTGCCTCCCAAAATTCTTCACACCCTTGTTGACATCAATATCCTAATAGGCCATTCTTTTTTCTCACTTGTGCTTAGGGTATACACAGGTAATTAGTGTAACCGTGTGTTTGTGTAAAATGAAAACTACAATCATGACTAGATCATTTTGTGTGTGGACTTCAAAGATTTAGTGGCTGGTAAAAGATTAAGAGTTTAGCTCGGCTGCAGAGTGAAGAATGTAATCCAAGGACTTATGACTTTTGGGTCTTCTATCCAATCCCAGCTTTCTTTAACCGAAGAACGGTCTTAAGAATCTTTTTACACATGCATGTGTTTAATCCTTTGAACTCCGGACTTTTTTTTGTTTGTTTTTTTAAATTTAACAATGTGAATACGTCCGAATGGCAGCAATTACTTTGCAAAACTGACAAAAAGGGTTTATACCTGCTCTAATACGCACCTAGACTTCTTATAGGGTAAACAATAATAGGTGCACTATGGCGACCTATAGTCACCAACGGAGTTACAAAGGAATTTACCATGTCGACTTATTGTCGCCAACGGAGTGGAAAGGGTTAAAATCACGAAATATTTTGTTTTCATAATTCCAAGCAAACAAAAGCACTAGTAATCGAGATAAATGGAGCCGAGAATGTAGAGTAATATTATTTTATGGTATATAAATAATGAATTAATTTTTACCTGAGTTCATTGTAATAATTGAGATGATAATACTAAATTCTAGTCTCCACATATCAGGGTCTGGAGGGTTTTTTTTGTTTCCTGGTTGACCTATCCGTCGCTGGTACGACTTACCCGCATGTCTTATTTTTGTTGTAAGGTAAAAAAGGTATCCAAAAAAAGGCATAACTTAACCATGATTTCTTTTTATTTAATTAAATTGTTATAAAAATATTGACGTAGGTAACAAATATGAATTTTTGTATAGCAGAAAATAATTTTGAAACCTTTATGATTTCAATACAATAAGATCTCTCAATAGAATCATAAAAGCAAATTAGTTTCATTATTTTTGGTTCGTTCTGTGTTATGGAGGATTTCGATGTGTAAAAAATGTGACTCCTTGTAAAATATGTACAAAAAGTAAAAATCTACAAATCATTAGATAACTAAAACTACTTTCTTATCCAACCTCACCGTATGAGTCCAATGATACTTATTTTTAAATATATTTACATCATTGTTTTCTTACTCTAACAAAATATTAATAAAAAATATATCTAGCATTCTATGAGAAATTTGTATAGAACTACCTACATACTATTTTGAAGTGTAAAGTTACTTTATAATATTCACTGTACTAAATGAGCTTGGCCAAATCGACCTGGGAATAGTATGCACATAAATCCATTAATAAAACAATTAATATTACACTCATATCTTCATTCAGTTTGAAGTTAAGTTATGACAAAGAATTTGTCCGATTTAATTAAAACTCTAAAATTAGAGGAAAATGGAAGGAAAACCCAAAAACTGAACATATACTAGAAGAAGCCTTAAATAATGTTAACATTACATCTGATTTCTGAAAAGTGAAATAAAATTTCAGTCTCGTTCAATATTTTACTATGGTTGGATTAAAAAAACAACTTTTTTTTAAATTAAAGTCTTTAGCAATATATATTTAATTATGATAGCTAATATTATTTTAATGGTAAAATAAGTGTGAACGTGATTGATTAAAGTTGAGTAATTTTCTATAATTTAGCATTTGCATTTTAGATTTTATTTAATTGACCACTTTTTGTTAATATTAGAATTATTTTTATGTATCAAAATTATAGTTAATAGGCATTTAAATATCATTAGATATAGGACTATAAATAATATTTATATACTTTTTAATGTTCTTATTGAATGACTCATTATACATGCATACAAGGTTTTTACAATCTGCCTACACATATATTTTACCTAAAATATTAATGTTATAGCCAAATCGTTGTTTTCAATAAAATTATAATATAAATAAGTCACCGGTGCAAACCACTCATTTCAAAATATTATTGTAGTGGTTTTCACTTGTGTTATTATATAAGTAAAGACTTCCAAGAGACATTGGTCTCACCATTTAATACCTATTGAGCGTCAACAATAAAATTTATTTGCAGTATGCTAAATATTACATGTTCGTTTAGTCAATGACTTCATAGTTCATGAAAATTATGGCAAGAATAAAAAATACAGAAGCTGTCGTAACAGCAAGCTCTTGAGTGGACGTGTTTATAATATTATCAAACTTCCTCATACACACTTACTAGAAAGTTTAAGAACAAAATGCACATGATATAAAGTTTTTGTTAATAAAAAAAAATACAATAAGTTATACTTCACATTCAGGCAATATGTATGCAAAATGAATTATAACGTAAATTATATTGATTGCCTCTACAATAAATTAAACGGAAAAGATATTTGAAATAAGCATAATTATACTCTAGTAGTTTATTCAGCCATATTGTAATAACCGATTTAAAAATTAAAGATCACTAAATATTTTACAATGCTAATGCGTTCTTACATAAAAAATATAAATTAACATAAGTAATTTTAATGCCATGCTTACCACTGTAATATACAAAAATATACTGAGTTCATTCACTTATTAAATACACAGAGTAACTATTTACATTAATATCTGATGATTGTCATTTGTGTTGGTGCGAGTGAACTCATTCAATTATGTTATCATGAAGTTAATAAGGCACTGAAAATAAAACCAACGTATCACTAATGATAACAAGAGAGGAAATTATAGTTTTTCCACAGTGTCTTCTGGACCAGGCAGAAGAAATTATTCAGTCTCAAGGGAATCTCATCTCGGCAACGTACTTGTGCTGAAGGTTGTGGTGCGAGCCAGAGCGTTGCGGCGGGCGCGGGGCCTGCAAGGCATGGGTGGAATGTGAGCGCACGGGTCTCTCGCCTGGAGATAACTTGCGTGCGCTTCGAGCTCGCTCTTCCTTGTTCCTTTTAGCATCATCATGAGGAGCTCTGCGGTTTCCCTCCTGTCGCTGGCGATGCCATGCCCTTTCGGCTTCGTGGCCGTAGAGATCTAGCATTTGTGGAATGAATTGACTCTGAGAAGGTAATTGATGATGAGACCTTCTCCAACCCTCCTCATATCGCCTACGTGTTGTCTCGTCTTCGGCTGCACGACGCCTCTGGGATTGGCTGGAACTGCTCTCACTTGAATCTTCCCCTGATGTGCCCAACCCGAGATCTTTTTCATCTCCGTAGCCCTTAAACGGAGTGCCCTTGAATCCTTTACCATTGTACATACCCTCATTCAAGACGAGCTGAGGATGCGGAATGATAAATGGGTGAGGATAAGCTTTTTCTACTTTGGACATCTTCACATCATCTTCGTCCTTGAAGGATGTACACGAACCAGGACCAAAAAGTGAAAGTAGTACTGGAAGTAGGAACAGACCATGCATAGCTCCGAAGAATATCACCAGGAATACCATTTTAAAGAATACCAGGAAGATGTAGCTGTCGGCAAGAATCAATGCTACTACCCCCAATATAGTACTCAAAGCTCCCTGGACAATGGGCAATCCCAGGGAGTACAGGCATTCCCTTACTTTCCCTTCTGGTCTTTTAGCTTTTGAGGCCATATACGCATAGCAGATATGAGCAGTAAAATCAACAGAGAACCCAATGCACATTATCAAGTTTATCATAGAAATAGAGTCCAGATTGACATCCCAAAGTGCCATGTAACCGACTACTCCGGCTTCAATAGAAACAATACTGAAAGCTACCCAGAGAGAGCACAGAAAATTTGGAATAAAGATGAACGATATTATCATCATTATGACAGCTCCTACTATCATATTCTGCAATGACACAGGACGTACCAGCTCAAACTGAAATAAAGAAAAAAAATTATAGGTGCATAACCTTAGATATTTTTACCACATTCAGCCGTATCATTAATATATTTCTCACCTGATCAAAGAATACAAAATATGGATGAAAAACGCTTGCGTTTAGTGGTGAATCATTGCATATTTTTCTTAGTATTTTCACCATCTCTTTTTCATGATTTGTGTCACTAACGTTTACTGCTTGTATTAAAAACCTGGATGCTATTATTTGTGATTCATCTTCATTAAATTTGACATCCAAAGAGAATGGATTGGATGGATACAGCCACAGCTGAAAATAAATTATCAAGATTAAGAGTTGAATGATTACTTTTAGTTTTTAAATTTATTATTATAAAAATTATATTTTGTTTACCATTTTCAAATTATCTATAAATGATTGTTCATCATCTATAGTTATGTTTAGGTAATCACTATTCCTTGAGACATAACTAACAAAAGATCGAAGCCAGGACTCGGTATAAAGTGGAGACGAGATGTAGGTAGAGTTCTCTAGCTTCTGTGTTAGATCTTCAACCTGCTGCTGTATAAGCGGGTCGGAGTAATTGTATTCACCACTTACAATGACCTATAAAGATTAAAAGGAGTAATTAGTTGAATAGATGCCAACTACAATATCAACAAATATGGTAATGTCAAAAATTTGATTTTATTTACTTGTATCCTGTATGGAAATTCTCTGAAGTACAAATCCTCCATATCGAAAAATACCACAGAATATGAATCTGATCTTGACAGTTTTCGCCTTTCGAGACCTTCTTTGATATTTGTTACTCCATATCCTGCACCCGCTAAATATAGGGCAAAGGTTATGACTACGAGGACTTTTACCCATCCCTTGTTCAGGATATTAGCAACTTTGTCACGGAAAAATGCCATGAGCAGATGCTCGTTATTGTCCAGTGGATTGTCAGGATCAGCGGCGTCCATTCCTCCGGAGCACATTATGCGGTAGAACCACGACTTTTCTTCTGCAATTATCAAACGTATTAAATAAGTTCTTTGCATGATGATCCCTAACAGATAATTAAATTATCATAGATCGGAATTAAATGTTTGTAATAAAATAATTTATGTTGATTATTAAATTCATTGACATGAAATGTCTCAAATTTAACAAGACACATTCTCCTGAGAAATAGAAAAATTAGCTAAGTCCACTACAGTTAGTATTGGATTGCTTTATTTTTATCAAGATTTTTGTGTCTCTGTTTTATTTTATTTTACCTTGATACTTTTAAAGTAATTCAATAATACAAATATTTACCTTTTATAGCTCTTGAAACTGGAAGAACCTTAATGCAAGCAATTGCGTGAAGATTCTTTGCTTCGCAGTGACCTGATATAGCCATACAGGCACTAAAGAATGTAAGATGCCAGATGAATGTAAAACAGACAGCTAAACCTAAAAAATAAATATTGTCACACATAAGTAAAATAAAATTTGACACATCTTTCCAGAAACTAAGTTTTAGTCATAAATATTGAAAAGCCTGATACTTACTGGAATAGGTGCAGAAAATGCTAACTGAAGGAAAGGGGCTGATTATGCCTATCCAGAAGGAAACCATATCAGTGATGGATGTGATGGTGATAGAAACGGCAGCCTCGGACAGTGTCTGGGCCATCCTCTCAGGAACGGTCAACTTCACAGACGTGCGCCTCCATGCTGCTAGCATCACGAATGTGTCGTCAATGCCAATACCTGAAAAACAATCAGACATATTTTAACTACTTTATAATCGTTTTCGATGGTTTATTTGTCACTAGCTTGTAAGGAGTGAGGAAAGATTTAATATTATTAAGTCACCTGTACAAGAAAATTAGAATCAATATACTAGTGACAATAAACATATTAGTGAGGCCTAAGTGTTGTTATTATCAATTTTTGAATTTCATAAAGACCTTAAATTTGCCCGACATTTATTTTCTAAAAAGTTCTACTAAGTTGGGTTGCTACGATCAATAGTTTAAATTTTTTGCTATGTATCTTATAAACGAAGATATGTAATAATATATTTCTTATATTTAAATTTTATTTATTTATAACATAGAAATTACATATGGTAATGGCCTATTTTGAGGGACAAATATAAGTATAAAGCCTCTATTTGATTTGAATCACCTAGTTATCTAGTTTGTTGCTCTGTTATTTTAGGATAATAAACTCTCTTTGTTTGATCTCTTATCAATTTTGTATTGAAAATAATTATTTAGATTCATGCAAAACACAAACGAGCCGACTTGTTTGCAGTGATAAGTTTTTACTAATCAATCAACATATTATTCTCTAAATTCATCTCTTGTCATTTCACCTTACTTTTTCAGACATTCAGAAGTTTAGTATTTAAATAAGTAAAGAGATGCCGTAAAGCTTATTTATTAAATTAAATAGTCAACTTAAAAACAACAATTAGGATTCACAGTACTTCACAGATGGCATCTTTAAAAATAAATATATTGTTTTCTTGTATTCTGGCTGATAGATCCATGTTATTAGTCTCGGGAATAAAGTTCAACTGTATTGTCACAGAGAAATATTTTGCTCCTAATCATTGGCATAGAATTCAATAACACTTGGAAACTTTACAATTTTGAACAAAGTATAAATTGTGCATAAAGTATCGATACTAAAAATAAAGATCAAATCCCAAGACCAGCGCCAAGGAGTCACGCACCGCACTTGCACAAGACAACGAACTCAGCAGCCACTACCGAGGGTCGTTAGTGTGTTCAAGAAACAATTGTCTGAGCCGGTTCAGTGAATCTCATACGAGCAAACATAATCTCAAAACCCACTTCAAAAAAATGCCAATATACACAAGGAGCCTCATTATCTTTGATTATTACAAAAGGTTACTGAGAATAAACAACCAAGTGTATAGAAGAAAAAAACTACAATTTAATGATAAAAATGATGAAGTAACGTTGAATGCGTAACAGCGTTCAAGAACCTGTGCATTAGATCCAATAATATACGACTGTTTGTATGGAACAAATAAATTATTCAACAAATGTGTCGCTGCTTTTGGACTGCTTCACTCACGAGCTCGCGGAAAACAACGCCCTCCAAGTTTCAGATTCACCTGAGCAGAACGCCATCATCTCTCATCCCTTATATTATAACTACAATCGTAAAAATGTCGATTCACTCTGTTTCAACCCGAGAAACACGCTTAATGTATTTATGTTGCAAAATTAACTGCGACTAAAATATCGATTCGAACCACAACAGGTGGCTCAAAATCACGTTGAAATGTAAAGAAGCATCTTCGATCGAGTTCCATTGATTTATATCTGATAGTTCGTGTCATGATAATAAATCGAGGTCTTTTCTTTGTCTCGCTGATTTTTCGTCGTAGATGGCATCGCTCATTGTCATGTCGGTCAGGAAGCGGACAGTTATCGCACGTCAGCGAGTACTCGCCTCCATACAGCCATCTCCATATCGTGAAATGACACATTATCAAAGACAATCAAACGCAAGGCGACCTGAAAATAATCAAATGACTTGAAATATCAACCCGATTTTGCAACACGAGTACACAGGTTTCCGTCTAGAATAATGTAATCGCGATAAGACAACACCAACATCATTTTTAAGAGAGGCAACGTTTTGAGAAATACCTTTTCCAATGCGTGCAACAACGTAAATGCGCGGATACTTGAGTTCAATTGCATCGATCGCTTCTTTTCGTCTATCAATCTTTGTCTTGTGATCCCCGAGATGTTTCAGTATACCTACTCAATTGAATTGTCAAGATTACTTGAGTTTGGATCACGTACAGTAAAAAAAGCCTTCGAAATAAAACCCGAAGTGATCTAGAATACAATAAAGTAAAGGCCGGGGGTGGGGGGTTAGGTTAGGTGTGCTCTTTTTCCATTTGCGACCCCCCCGGTTCTTATAGGCTGATCAGAATTTTGATGCCTCTCGTTGCTGAAAGCCTTTTCGCTGCATCGCTATGCTGATTTTTATTATTCAGTTTCGATAGAAAGAACCAACCCCTCTACTAGACGAAAGACCTCGCGAGTATACGTGTACTGTTCAGTAGCTTCGTGGCATCGTACTATATATACTAAGGCGGAGCATGGGGCATGGATAATCATAGACCGTAATACGTCTAGGCTTAGCCCCCGAGTCCAGCGCTGGATACGAGCTTTATAGTGAAAAGTTATCGATTATTCCGGCTGTGCGGAAATAAACGCATAATGAGTTATGGCACACCGGGATGTCGTGCCTCTCCGCCGGGCCGTTGCGTAAAGCCGAGCTCGCATCGCTCCACCAGCCTTGCGCGCTCGTTGCGTAAGCAAATAAAGCAGTCCCTCCGCCGGCGATCAGCATGCGGAGTGCACCGCGGCATCATTACGGGAGACTATGGCAACAGCTGGCCGAGGGACGGGAGAAGCCCAGAGCTGAGCCCAGAGCTGAGCCCAGAGCTGAGCCCGGAGCTGAGCCCGGAGCTGCAGCCGCCCGCGCCGAGGCCACCTCGCCGCCGAAAATCGGAGCCACTTGAAACGATTTAATAAATGAACCGAAAACGTGATACACTCACTATTGAAGAATGAAAAATAAATCTTTCTTCTTCTTAATTTCCAATAGTTCTTATTAAGGCTATGCTTACAATACGGTGCGTGACTGTCTCCTTATCCTGCGCGCAGGTTGGGGGGCTTACAAGGTGGGTTTTTTTTTATTTTTGTTGTAGAGTTTATTGGCTCTTGGCTATTGAAGTTTGTCAAGCTGTCAAATCAACTGGTTGTCTAGAAAGATGGCTCAACTCATGCGATAAATATTTTTTTTTACCCATGTACGCTATCACCTAAGCCACATGCTGTAAACCCCGCAACATAAGCGCAGGATCAAGTGATACGCATAAGCCGTATTGTAAGCATAGCCCTAAGAACTATTGTAAATTTAAAATGTAAAAATAAATAATCATGGATTTTTTTGGAAAGTTTGAGTTGCATATAAACAAAATAACGATAATAGTATTTTTAAAAAAAGTTGGAAAATATGTTTTTAAAAATTTCAAGCACAGATTATTTATTTCATTTTACAATTAACAGATACATTTCCTTAACATTTGTGTCTCTTATTATTCCGCTTATAACTTTGTACATTGTACTTATATTTATCATAACTTAATCGTTAAATATAAATAAAAGGCATACGATTCTGTTATTCTAAAAAAAAATATTTTTAATGCACCTATAATTGAGGAAATTGATTGAACATCTTAAAGGTGAGTACAATGAGTATTTATAAAGTTGACCCAATATGTAACCAACTCATGAGGATTATTAAATATTACTACCATACTTGTCTCTAGGTAGTGATAAGTATTTTATATAAATAAATAAATTTGAAAAGCTACGTGGTTTTTTATTAATACATTTCCATAAGATTAAAAAGTACATACGCGACTAGATAATGTTTATGTCGTAAATTTTAATCACGCTTTTAAAATTCGTTTGGCATACCTCTCGCACATAACGATTTCCAAGTATGATAACACCTGATTGTGTCATAATAGTATGGCTAGGAATGCGATCATCCGAAAACGAAACAGTGACTTTATCTTAATGACTAAAAAAGGATTTGTCATTGTTTGAGTGGACTCTAAAATACATTTAAGTATCAAAAGCTTTGAACTTGTCTCAGTATAGCGTGACTTGAACGCCGTAAATAGTACCTAATTACTATTTTGTGTTTACACAGAGGTAGAAGACATCAGAATCAGTCGTATAAGATTTGCAGTTAAGTATATGTGTGAGTCATCCGTTAAATAATATAGAGAAGCAGATGGGTAGCATACCAAAGCCACTGTCAAATCTCTCAAAAATAACAGAATGACTTCAGACCGAATACTTTACAACGTTATTTATTTTATCTATATTTCAAGAAAGAGCAGCGTTTTACTAATAAATAAAAAAAATCAAGCTCAGTGTTAGTTAATACATATTTTTTTAACATTGTGGGTATGTGTGGTAATAAAGTTCAGATTTTTATAGAAACGACAAGTTTGTAAAAGTAAATGTTCCATTAAATAAATAATAAGCATAAAACTTTCCCGAAAATATAGAGTACACGTTCGGAAAATAGGTTAGATAAACGCCAAAAACACATCTAAATTTCTAATGCTGTTTACAAACGAATGCGCATAAGTTTAAATACATCAGTCTATCAATCAATTTGGAAGTCAAATGCATAAAATAAATAGTGAATCAAGTCCTTATTTTGTTATGGGTTATCGATAGTGATCTTTGTTTGTGCCGTGAAGCACTCGTGATGATTCTTAAGCTTGAAGAATTTATTGTCATGTCACAACATTGCTCGCCTCTAGTCAGTATTGAAACATGACATTTTTGATGATGGCAACATAAGTGTTTACAAAGACATTCCACGAGCGGAAATAGTATCCTGGCCTCAAGTCGGTGGAGGAAGTCGACGAGCAAACTAGTCTAAAAGGAAGCTGGCTGGCAAGGTAGTGGAAGGAAAGCTGGCCAACAAACTGGTAGAAGGGATGTTGATTGATCAACAGGTGGATTTGATAGCTCACCAATCATCAGGAACGGCGCCGCCAGGTTAATGCCGATGAACTCGATGCCGATGTACATGGCGACTCCGAAAGCTGATGCAGTGGCCATGACTGCTGAAATGTTCCCCATTAAACCCAGCCATGGTTTGGAGCGTACCTTAAAATATACATTCAAGATCATTCATTGTACAGAGGGAATGAAGCTCATCTATTTTTTTAGAGCCTTTGTACTACACAACTTAATATAAAACGTAACGTACATCGTAATTGAAACATGCTTTTAACATATTTGTATAGGTATATATATAAATCTGTACTATTCAATTGATAAAACGTAAAAATGTTATGATATGCCTGCACATGAGTCATATAAAGAAACAATAACAATATTAGTAATAAATCGAATTTGTGAGTTCAGCTGAAGTATAAAAAAACAGCCTGAACGCGTGACACGAATAACTTATCAACAATGATACAATGAAATTTCGGTGAGTCAAAAATGACAAATCAAACAAACAATGTATTCGTAATTTTCATTTGGGTAGTTTTTAAACGTTACAGGACAGGAAAAATAAATATAAAACTACAATACCCCAAATGGACGGATATGATTAATACCTTCAACAATGAACGGGAATTCCAATAACGTTCAACAGTTAAAAGAGTAAACCTTCTTGAAAAAAAATTACATCGAGTGCTAAATCGAGATTTAATGGACAAACTTACCCAATCGGACATCATGCAGGTGATGACTGAGAACAAACACATGATGATAAAGGTGGAACCGAAGAATGGAACCACGGTGCGCGTGTTCCTCTCCAGCTCGTGGTCCAGGGTTCTGGAGGCAAAGCGAGCCACTGAGATGTGCTGGAAGATTCCAGAATCTTCCGCCTTGCCCACCGTCTCCAAGAACGATTCCTCCCATGCTGCTCCCCTGCAAAATAGCCACAGTACGTTAATCAAATTGATAACATTATTCATTGTATACGTAGTTTATACGCATGTAACTTGTGCGTGAAATCTGATCGATTGCATGTTTTTTATATCGTAATATCTTTAAAAAAAATTAACTCGTTAATAATTTGTTAACAGAAAAAACCAGCAAACACATTTACACATTTTAAAATTTGTTAGAAAACGTGGCGTAACTTTTTGTCTCAAAATATTTCACCCCAATGCGACATAGAATGTTATCCACTAAATTATTGTATATTAATTAAAAAATCTTAATGATTAGTATATTTTTCAATTTATTTAATTAAGTAGATGAAATGGGATTATATTGCATACAATCAAGGAAGAATAACAGAAGAGGGTACTCAATCAATGATGATGGAACTTTAATATCGAAACGTGCGATAGTGTCGTTAGACTCCTAATGGAGTAAGTATTATATTAACTGCAGCTTTAATTTCAAATTGATCAATAAAAATAATAATTGAATAAATCAATAATATAATAAACCGTGAAAGGTTGGCGATACCGACCACCAATAAAATCACAAAAGTATTTAATTATTATTTAAATTTTAAAAAAGGGATAAAACCGTCATAGTGATAACGATTATATTTTACGATTTTAATAAAAGTAGATATTAAAAACGACTCGAATTAGAGATATAGGTATATTTTTCTCATTTATTTATTGTATAATTTAACATAATTATATATAACAGATACTCGATTGCTCTGAATAAATTAACCTTTATGTGTCAACATACCAGTATGCTTTATAATCCGTGTCTTAATATTGATAATTGATTTTAGACGTAAAATAATACATGTCGATCGACTACTTTTCAAAATCTCAAGATCATTTTAAATTAGCTAACGCAATCTACACCATTGAAACACACACAGAGGCGTAATGTACCCAATTCCTACTCATACAACTGACTACAAAGTATAATTTTTTTAATCTATGTATTATTCTCATACGCCAAAAATACGAACAAACAGCGCAGGACCTATTATAGAAATGGAAATCTCATTCTGAATGCTCAGCAGAACTGATTTGTGAATTTATATTTGGTTTGGCAAATTTAAAATTTTAATAAGTCACGAACCTTTAATAAACGCCGATATTATTAAATTTATTCAGTCATCGATAACCTCAAATCGTGACATCTGTGACAACCCAAAAGTCCTTCAAAATGAATTTGAAAAATCAAATAGACAATATTTACGTATCAAAAAAAAAAAAAAATTCAAAGGAAGATTTTCAATACACTAGCAACTTTATAAGAACTCACGTGACCATAAAATTGCTGTGAAATTCAATTTGACGTGAATGTCTGAAAATTGTCGTGAATGTGTGAGGGGTTTTATTTGATTGGAAAGTGTATCAAATGCGTGTCGAGTTACGTGTATCTAACAAATTAATACCTAATTATTGCACCACACATTGAGTGTTGCTTTATGAGGTAAAAGTGGTGATAAAGAAGTTGCAATTACTTACTAAGCCGCTATTTTGCAACAATATGTTTGTATTGTAATGATATATACATACGAGTAATGTAAAAAGATTAATTTATTAAACTTTTTATATATCCATCTATGTGTAGTTAGTAATTATTATTACCCGATGATTTACACAGAATATTTTTTAAAACATTTTTATACTGAGTTTTTATTTAAATCACACATTATCAGTTCAACGATCTGGTATTAAACATTGGAGATACACGCGCTCGGAGGACTTGCAAGTCAAATTAGCCGAGTGCGGCCCTGGCCACGTCATTAATATTCAGAGTAAGTAGGCTCGAAGGTTTGTGCGGTCTTATTGCCGCAGCCAGGCGGGTGTCATAATCGTCATTAGCGAGATGACGATTATGCGCGGCGCCTGCAGGTCGGCCCTACTGCAACTGCTGCACCCTAGAATCCCCCAATCACACCTGGACTACCTTTGCAGGTTTTGTTAAAATTCCATAATCAATCCCGGTAATGGTTTGCCTAAAATGCTTTTGTCGACGAAAAGCCATTGAACGTCAAATAAGCATAAAAATAACGTTAATTACCGCATTGGAAGGAGGTTCAGTAAAATGGTTACCAACCTGCTCTGAGGAAAGGCACTTGGAGAAAAATAAAGAAAATCATGCAAATGTCTTCAAGGGTGTATTTTGTATCTTTCATGCGTAAATTTCAAATATATATATATACATATATAGTATGTTGAATTGCTTTAAAAATGAGATAGCGCAAGGCATGTGATGCTTTATAGCTTGTATAGACCGCACGCCACTTAAACAAATGACTCAAAATAAAATTGTTCAATTTTCCGTAAACATTGCATAGTTTCACTTTGGCAGGTGTGCGTGCGTTCATGATAATGCAGTTATTTTTTAAGCATCAGATTAAATTAATAAGGCCTCAAACCAGAAGTAGAAGTGTTATCTATAATTCATACTGTGGAAATATTAAAATGGGTAAAGTGATACAATCAAAACGCGTTAGGTGTAAAATTATTCCGGTGCAGAAATGCAGGTACAGAATTTTTGTATACATAATCTCGAATGCTCCAGTGGCTTTGTATGGTAATATTTTATAGCTTTAAATGATCTTCTTGTCTCTGACCTGATTTCAGGATATTTCCGGTATATATATATATTTTTTAATATGATAGCAGAGTTGGAGATTGTAGTCTTTTCAGTCGGATTTAAGATTCAGACTTGGCGTTTTTTATATTATGTCTTTGTTACGCATTTGCTGTCAGCGTGCAGTCAACAAATCACATAAATAATGGCATCTATTTATCAATATTAATAATATAAAATTTCATATCTGAATTTAAATGAGGTCGAAAATATTTGCATAAAATACATACGTTATGCTGTTGATATTTTATGTTATTGACCAATACAATCTGTGCAACTAGTAATATTATATAATATTAAAAAAATAGCTTTTAGGCTTGCAAGACAACATGATATGGAGCCATTTAGTTGTTCGAGTGTGCTATAGTTTTACTTCGCAATTAGTTACGTCTGTTTAAATATCATTTTTATAACACATGATAAAACATTGCAGACAGCAGACGATCGTAAATTCAGATAAATTTCCCAAATAAAATATTTGCTCGGTACTTCCTGACATCATGCACATGACTTACTTGGCGTCCTGTAACTTGGTGTCAGCGGTGACGAAGTAGACGAGCTGCACGGAAGGCGCGCTGATGATGAGACCATCTTCACTGACTTGCGTTCCTCCGAAGAATACCGGAAACACGTGCGTCTCCCACGTAACGGGATTGAACATCACCGGAAACGTCAAGTTCAGTTCCTTACTCTCCACCTGGCAAAAAAAAACCTCATCAGACATGAAAATGTTTTAATCACACACACAATGTTTTATCATAGAACCGTGAAAATATATTTTATCTTTTTTCTTTTTATATTGACAAAGAATAGATATCTAGCAGGTTTTGGTATTAGTGGTCACATTCACGCCCACAAATACGGAAAATTATTATGCGTTTCCATTGCAATAACAGTTATCAGACATACTTCCGTTCGGTTATTTCTGCAAACGTGTTTACGACTTAACTTAATTTGACTTGATTCAATTAATGCCCATTCAACAGCAGCCATTCAACGAATGTGCAGTAAGGAAGGCGGTATGTAAATAGAAACTACGCGGACTATGCCCACTTCCTGCCACAGTAGCACCTCAACAGGAGTGAGTCCATCGGACCTCCGACTCAGGCGTGTGTTTGAAAATACAGTACGAAACGCTACAGTTTGGTGTCGCTCGAGGGCCGCATGGTTGACGACGGGGGCGTCAGTTCTTCGACGCCAGTGCGTGAAAAATGGAATATGGTCGCATGTTTGGAGCTACCTACGTCATCAAAATCACTCATACATTTGTATTTCGTAAATTAAAAAAATCAGCTATAAAATATCTTATGTCACTGCCATTCAGCACCGAGTTATAATATCAATTAATAATTTATTGGTTGAAAACTGAAACAATGAGAGATTATACAAAAACACAATATGCACTTATGAGTAAAAATGTGGGTTTTTTTTTTAAATATTTTAATTATTCATCAGTTCTTTTATTTTAGCATTCACAGCTCAGAACAGGTGGCCACCAATTTATTTAGTGGCGCAGTGTATGGCTCTCGCGATTTCGAGTGTAGCGTTTCGTACTATACTTTCATGTAATTTGCTACCGTTGTAGCGTTTTGCGATATTCTTGCGTGCCTAGGCACGGTCTATAAACTCACTGCTGTGCAAGCACGTGTGATTATACCGCAGACCGTTGCACTCCATAATAATTCAGTTAATAATAAAACCTAGATAAAATATAATAAGCGAAGATCTAGCGCAGCTACCTTGCTTGCATAATCTTAGAAATTGGAATTTATAAATATAATTTATTAATTCCTATAGCTTTAGTTTATATAAAACTAAGAACACTGAGAAATCGCTGTCGAATAAATATAATATAATGCTAAAGAAAATGTACATTGGAATTAAATATTAAATAATTTTACACTTGGCTATACGAATGAAGGATGGAAATTTTCCTCAAATCCTTCGTTAAGTTTGTTGACCCATAAAAATATTTTGTCATCAATAAGTTAACGCGTGTTAATAACCATGTCAGAACAAACCCAAAAGTAACCTGCAATCTGTAAGCCTGTGTCCAAATTTTACTTCAATGCTAGTTTTTTTAGGTCTAAGTTACAAAACTTTGCACTACGTTACTTAGGGAAACGTCTTCCAAATTCTTATGCAAGTATTATTTGTTTTGTAATATATCAGAACCTCAACAATCGTAAACAATATTGTACAATTTAGAAATAAAAGGTATTAAATTAATTAAGAGTTGTTTTGTTCTAAGAATGGTCTTTGAGCCCAGTTACGCTGTGAGTTACAACTACATAATTTAGATATTGTACCCGCTGTTCTCTCGAGTTACTGAAAAACTGATGATTCTTACATCTGCGATGACGTGGTCCAGGTTGAGGATGTCATTGGCGAAGCAATGGTCCAGCCAGCGAGCGCAAGCTTCCTTGTACGTGAAGGTTGCATCCTCCCAGGTGGCGGAGGCGTTTTGGACTATCTGGTCCAGCAGCCTCAGCTCCTTCCATACCTCCGTTCTCAGCATGTTCTTGTCTCCATCCTTGGACACCACTATCAGCCTCCCGAAGCGTCCTGGAGAAAAAAGACAGGCATAAATATTGAACTAAAATCCGTGAATAGTTTATTTGAAAAATGGTTAGTACATAATATTATTTTTACTTGTCAGGTGTATGTTACGATTTCACTTTTTAGTAGTTACCCAATTGTAAATGTTTTTCGACCTTATGGAAGGTTAATCAAGTTTTTTTTCCTAAAAATACTACCGTTATTAAATAAGTATGTTAACAAGCAAGGTAGAACATATAATCACGTAGATACCTCCAACAAGCAAAGTGAATAATAAGCCTCATAGAATATAAAAGCACCGATAATTTTGATTATTGTACCTAGCCTCGACCCCTATTGGAAAACGCTAAAATACAAACATATGTACTTTGTCTACATCTGAGTATCGTGCAGATGATTCCCTCGCGGGTATTGTTGGATAAGTCTTGGTAAAAAAACCTCCAGTCCTGGCTCAGGAACGTGATCACAATGTGTAGCGGATACTTAAGTTTTTTTTTTTACATAATTTTTATAATTACCTAGAGTATTATCACGTTTCACGTGGCACCCAGGCAGACACGCGGCACGTGGTTTTTATTCCACAATGCTATTTTTTTAACTCTAGATCTGCTTAATTGCCGCGAGCTTGTGCGGATGAAAAATAAACAAATAAAATGTAAATATACCTAAGGTTTATCTAAATTTAAACAATATATAAGAAAAGGGTTGACTGATGTAAATGTGATAAACATAGAGCTATGAAAAAGTAAAAAAAATTAATTATGAAAAATCGTATGTGAATGTGAATGATGTTAAAAATTTAATTTTAAATGTAAAATATCGTCATCCAAGTACACTTGCACCTAATATATCATAAACAAAGTACAGATTTTGTAATCGTAGAGTACGGAGTACGTACACATGTCAAAATTACTATTTATTTATTACAAACTAATGTATCTAGCATTTACTACGTAACGTCTTAATCACATTTTCTACACAGGTCAGCTATAAAATTATTATTATAAATATTGCAGTTCAATAATCCCAATAAATAAATAAATAAATAAATAAATATATATATATATATATATATATATATATATATATATATATATATATATTAGGGTGTCCCTTATATGACCAAAAAATTCTTTTTTTCAAATTTCGAAATGGGTACCCTCTACTTTTTTTAGTAATGCTATAAGAGTCTTAAATATAAAATTTCATCTTTCTAGCATAATTGCAACCAGTGCCGACCGAGCTTCAAAGTTTAGTAAAAAACGTGTTTTGTCTTGATATTTCGGTCTGGTATAAAATCATTATAAATGCAATAAATTAAGTGAATAATAGTAAAAATTCAATTAAATGAACATTAATCTTTAATCAAAAACATAAAGTAATAACAATCAGTCAGGGTAACTTTTTTATAGAGTTGTTTTTTTACAGTCCGGATACAATTTTCTATGTTCCTGGACACAGCGCAGCAAGAACTGTTTTTGTTCTTCTTCAGCCGCGATAAGTCCGTTAAAATCTTGCATCATTTTAACAGCCCTTTCAGCAGTATCATTCACAACCCTCAAATAACTTATATTTCTTTTAGCTTCCACAAAAGCACTATTATTATTCCAAGAAGATACATCTTCCTTTAGAAAACTGTCGTCGATCTGCAGTCGTGATAAAAATTGTTTGCTCTTTTCCGATACGAAATCATCCAGTGTTTTACAAACATAAGCAAACATCTTGTAGAGTCTTTTTGTCCTTCGCAGTTATTCTGCATTGTGACTGAAGTAAACACATTTTTAAAGAATAGATCGCTCTCGCCATCCAGCGTGCCTGATGCATGGCTTTGGGGGGGCTTAGTTTTAATTTTTCCTCTGAGTCTCCTCCCAAAAATATTACGCACAGTTCGACCAATTTGCGGTAGTCATCTCTTACATAACCTTTGTCTAATTCTGCCTTATAAAATATTAAAAAAGCTTGAATGTCTGTCTCGGCAACACGTTGTTTTACGAAATTAAGAGATGGTTCAATGTTACTAGCGTCGATGTTTTTCCAATTTTCTCTGAACTTTTTAAACATTGGAGTATCTGGGCTACTAGTAATTTATTTAATTTTGCTTTCAAAGACAGCTTTTAGGACCAATTCATAAACATGATGACGACAGACGAGCAGCAATTCTCTTCCTAAAGTTTCTCCAAAATAGCACAAGCTCCATTGAAACGGCCAGTATTGAAAGCTGTTGTGTCGCAGCACATTATTTGTACTTTATCGTGAAGGTTCTAGTCAAAAAGAGCTGTTGAGACAGCCTTAGCTTGATGTTTTTCAGAAGAATGTTCTAGTTTTGGCACTGCAAGAAGCTGTTCCTTATCGTCAAACGAAGCAATAACTGGCAAGCGTTCTTCTTTAGAACTTCGTACATCTAACCCGGGTAATAGTTTTCCATCCCAATGGACTGTGACTACGTCGGGTACATTACTTCCAAAGAAGTCAGATTTTATTGCTTCTGCCCTTGATTTTCTAGTTTCAGCAGCTAGTGGTTATCTTTGTCTTACAACCCTTTCCTCTTCTTCCAATCGTCGTTGTTTAGATCTATCTTCTTTTTCCGACAATTTTTTATCAACACCACCTAAGCATCCTGGTCGATCTGGCTCTCTCTGTTTCATTAAAAATAATTTATCTTACTCTATTTTCATTCTCTCAAAAGCATCAGCATGTGCAATATCAAACAAATTATCAAGATCAATTTTGAAATTGTTCTCACGGCTCTTGAACGTAACCTGAGTTTTCTTACAATTTTTTTTGCAACTCTCTCCAAACATGATATAAATCAACAAGTTTCTTCACGCAGTTAGGATATGCCCTTGTTGGAATTCTTGCTTTTTCCCAATATATGATGCACTCCCTAATCACAAGATTTGCACTTTCACTAACAATCAGTTTAACCTCACGAATATTGTAAAATAGGACCGAGGGAATTTGTCGATTAGATGGTAATTTTGCACCATTTATTTGATATCTAGGCAAACCGATAAGGAAATTATTTTGTTTATCACTCCGTAATTCCACCGACATGTTAACGCACTAAACAATGGAGCACTACTAATCTCAAAAATCACGTATGAAATGACAAATAAAACATGCAGTTACAAGTCACAGCGCAGTACTTACGCAACTTGTATGGACAAGTTAAAATCGCAAGTCGGCACGGGTTACCGTTTATAAATCAAACTAGTATTTTTTTCTAGACAATATAGGGTTATTACTAAACTTTTAAGAAGGTATGCGTAAAAAAATATTGAACTTGAATTTTAAGGGACACCCTAATATATATATATATAAATATATATTTTTATATATTTTTTTTATTAAATAAAATTATTCAACTCACGTTATTGTTTGCGTGCAAAACGCTATATATATATATATTATATATTTAAACATGCTATTTACAAAAGCAAAAAACAATACATTAATGTATGTAATCGCTAATCGTAACTGTGCAATTATTTTAATAAAAAAATTGTAATGGCTACCTTAAAAAAAAGCATATTTACTTTAAAGATTTATAAGTATTTATTTATCTATGCATCTAGCATACTATAATATTATTTTATACCCAGAGGTTTATTTTTGAGTTTTGGGGCTTTTCATAAGATATAAAAAATTGAAGAGTTAAATTAGGTTGGTGGTTTATGCTAAGATATCTTTATTCATTGTTAATAGACCGACAGTGGCTTGAGTAGGTCACACACTGGCATATTCGTGTATTTTGTGAATTTAGCTTTATTAATATGCACCTACATTCTTCCACCAGGCATTAACAGTTAGAAAATCAACGCGATGATAAAAAATGCCTACTTTGCGATTATTCAAATAAAAACTGGTTATGCCCGCTCATTGCAGCTGACCTAAAGGAAAGAATGCACTCGTGGGGCTAAGAAAAAACCTATTTTAACATTTTTAGGTTTTTAAGGAATAAACACAACACACACTTATAAATACTTACTTCATTAATTTTAAATATCAAAGTTGATACTATAATTTAATGACTTATTAAATACTGCAGTTACACATATTTTAAATTATGTAAGTACGTGAATTCATTTGATCTACTTGTGACAAGCATTTTGAAGTTTTTAATTTGCGTGTCGCTTCAGGGTAAAAGCCGAGTATTCTTTTAATTAGATTATATATATATAATTATTTTTCTACTGCATTGTAGGTAAGGAAATAAATATATTCGAATTCTCTGTGTGTAAGGTAAACTGCAAAGACTATACTATAGATACCCAGTTGTAGTTTGAATCTGATCTTGTAATCATTCACTTGGGGTGAATGGTCAGTAGACTCCTCATTCAGGTTTTAAGTATGATCTGCTATTTGTAGATTAAAAAAGGAGAGAAAATAAAGAAAGTACATTACATTTTACCACTGTATCCATTATTGGCACACTGGTGGTCTTTGTGAAATCGCGATGGTCATTGTGACATGTATTCAACTAGAGCATGTGCAAAAGAATAAAATTACTTTTGTTAATGATTTCATGGTGCCCGATTGATCTGGCTGAAGACAGGGCGTGGCTTGGGTCTATGGTTGTTTTTTATTCACTATAATAACTGTAGTATTTTTCGATGAATAATCGTCTCCTCATCAGGTATTGCTGTGATATGACCGATGACAGGTGTGGATCTAGGTTGAGTTCAATGGTTGAAATAAAACGAAATAGCAGCATCACTCAACAAATGAAATATTAAAATCACAGCTTAAAATAGCGTTCTACTTTTATATACAATCTTATTGTATGATTTTTGAGTGTCATGACAGGTGAGCTCACGGTGTTAATATTTCAAGATTGGACACGCGTGTGATGATGGTTGTTTTTCAAAATTTTTTGCACATGAATGGTATTCTGCCCAGATGCAACTTTATCGGTAAACGGATTATCTTGACCAGATTTTGAGGGAACAATAAATAGTTTACATAGTAAAGGTCATCATTATAACTGATCAATATTATATCGATAATGTAGTCTACAATTTTTTTTATATTTAACTAGTTACATCCTTACGTTTGGATAATTTCTTTATATTTCTGAGTCAGTAATAAATGTACCGTCGTAATTTATATATATTTTTTTCTTTAAATAAAACCATACAGATAAGAATATTAACAAACCTCCAGTCAGTTCTATTACATTGCGTAGTTCTGAATGTTGACCCTTTCGAAGGTTCGTGTAATTTTATGCAAATATTTTGTATGGCAACAAGTTCAGACGAACTCATAGAATATCTTAAAATATCTGCTTATATTTATAAACACAAACAAAGAATACGAGATTCAGCGGATCTCAGAACATTATCAATGTATATTACTGTTAGGACACTTAGAAATGCTGACATCGATACTTGAATGAGAAGAAAAATGAAAAAAATAATAAGTTTGAAATTAGTACCATGAAAATTTGGATTGCCGAATACATTAAAAATATTTTAAAGAGTATTTCTCTTTACTTGTATTTATATTTAATATAAAACAACAGGCAATAATAGTAAGTATTCGCTGACAGGTCATTTCATTGAATGGTGCATAGAGTTCATTACCTGGTCTGGTGATCCTGCCGACGTTGAAACGGTGCGTATAGTTGACTTTGAAAAACTCCTCGACGATGATCCTCTCCGTCTTGCCGTGGCCGCTGACCGGGGAAAACAGGTACTCGGGGTCGATCTCGTACTTGATCTGCTGGTAGCCGGTGATGCAGACAAGAGTGAGCAGGAAGGGGACTATCAGGAAGTATCCTGGGTGACGGCCGACGATCAGCCCCAACTTGTAGAAGGAGCGGTTTAGCGCATTGTCCACGCAGGATATACCGCACGTCATCTGGTAAAAATAAAGAAATCGTTATTAGAGGAAAATTATGATTTGTTGATCGGTATGAGTTAGAGCGACTGTGATAAAAAACCAGGTCTAACTTTAATGCCTAAATTAAAAATAGCAACATAACGTGTAAAACTGAATACACATCACAGCGACGCATTCATATCTTGGGTCCATCACACTCTTATAATGCTGGAGTTATCTGTCGCCGGCACGTGACGGGGTCGTGTACCGGACTACTAAAAAAATATTTCAAATATACCAAACAATATATACATTTGAATAATTGAATTATTTTATTTTATATAAGATAAAATTTGAGAATTATTATTGTATAAAAGTTAAAAGCATGTTTATCACTAACTAAACTTGCAAGCCATTGATCGATATTTTATATTCACTCAAAACCATATTTTCAGAGCGGTTCAGTACATTTTCCATAAAATTAAATACCATGACGGCATAGGAGATTACCACGTTTTAGAATGATGGCAATATTCGGGTAAAATAGACTCTGTTACCACGCCAATCGAGTGGCGAAAGAATTCTCCGGCTAATGCGGTTTCCATGCCAAGGAAATTCTTTCATTTTATATTTTCAACGAATAATCTCACCACACAATTATAAAAGAAAGCGGCTTTATACTCTAGGAAGAAAAAAAATCACTGCAAAAGCAAAAAAATATTTTGAGCTTTCGTTTACAGTTTTTACAGGAAAAATACTGATGCCGTATCGATCGCGTTCGTTATGAGAGTTCACAGCCCGCAATGTGTCAAGTCAGATAAGGCTTGACCCTTGCCCCAAAGATAACGAGATATCAAGAATTGTGTCCATTGGTGTTAATGAATATCATAAATTTGTTTTATCATTATTTATTTTGCGCTATATGTATTATTTAATTAGAGTTATTATGTTGAAAAGTGTTCAATGCTATTGTTATTTCTGACGCAGTAATTTCTGGGGGTGTTATCAGATTTATTGTGTTTATAGTCCATCAATTTAAACTCGTTTCGGATAACACATATATAATAGTTTATCATGATAAAGTAAAATTCTTAACTTAAGCTTCATACGCACGTTGCGACACAACTGACAAATGATAACTAGCTAATACCCAAAGTAAAAGAACTCTTATATACTTTATACAATGCGAAGAAAAATATAGTCGTTATTGCAGAAAAAAATATTAATAAAAATTTAGATTTTTTAGAGTAAGATTCGCACAGACGAATCGGATTAGGGTTCACCGTAAAATCGTATTCAAAGTTGAGTTATGTATGTTTTAGAACCAAAAAGATAACATCTGTAGCGAGTAGGTATAATCACGATAGAAAGGAAAACCGCAAATATTGCAACCATCTTGCACAAGCATGGAAGTAATTGTCTAACGTGGTGTCACACAGAGAAGTGCATTCCCCGGGTGCATGCGAGCAAAACCATATCGTCTCTTGCGCAACAAGCAAAACCGCTGCAGAACTGGATCTGTCAGGTCTGGCCATCACTCTCGCCAGGAGCTGGTGTCTCAAGCAATTTCTAGAAAATTATTGCAAAAGGTGACAGCTACACATCTACTTTTTCTTACTATTTTTTATAATTTTTTAATTAAGATAGCCTTTGATTAAAAAATTTACCTAATCTTTTCCATGAATATGGCTATAGCGATGTAAACTTATTATTGTCTATTTCTATAAGCTCTAAGCATGTAAGGAAAGGTTTATATAATAATGCTATTGGGCAGCAGCAATATAAAACTGTGGTGTAGAAGGACCCGGGGACCCACTACGCTATTTTCCCTTTAAAAAACCATGAACACTGACTCAGCATGAGTATATGCTCAGTAAATGATCGTCAACCTCCTCTGAGGAGAAGCACTTAATAATGAATAATAAGCATATTTCGGTCTATTAAATAGATTAAAAATTGTTTCAAACACATATTTTTCAAAAATTATAATAGTTAATGGGTTATTTTTTAGGTTTATCAATTATACATTTATCTAAATTGCTATTGCGGTAACTAATAATATATATATATATATTCGTACAGAATTACATGATTTTTACAAATTGTTTAACATTTTTACGCGTATGGAGTTCTTGACATGTTTAGGTTATCGGCACTTTGGTGATAACGCAATTATTTAGTTTATTATTTAAATGGTGTTAAATGTTAAGAGCAGAATAATATTTTAGTAGAATGTTCCTATTTTCATACAAGAGATAAAATAGACGCGGAGTTGAGATGAAAGTGATCTCAAGAAAATTGTCTCAATTCTATTTACCACATCGATTGAAATATAAATAATAATATAAGTGACGACAAATAGTAAAAAAATATATTAATAGCACTGCGTTTTATAAGGCGTATTAAATAATTTTAAATAATAAAACAATCGATGAATTTATTAACTTAAAATATTAATAAAATGAACATCACATATTTCATTACCAAAATAATGTCAAATTTTAGAAAAAATGTAGATTTCATTTGGAAACATGCCCTACTTTTTTTAAGGTGAGGCGGCTTAACGTCATTCATTAAATTATGCATGTTGAAGTAAAGGTTATGAAAAAATGTGTATAAATTATTAATTCGTTATTATATATGACCGCTTTGTTTAATCGAAAACCGAGCTGATTTTTGTGACAAAGATTGAAAAATGTTTTGTTTATCATTATATGCAAAGTTTTACCTGTTACATTTCTCTTTTCTATGTAACGATAACCTTGAGCTTTAATATATTTTAATCATTTAAGCATTGAACGAAACACAAAAGAAGCTAATATTATGCATTATTTAATTGCGTCGATGTTGTAATGTTTAGTACAGCGGGTAGTCTGCAGGATAAAGGTCCGCCAGCCGCGTCGTTGCGATGTGTAATATAAAACCCAATAATTGATCGATCGTCATACTGATAAGACGCGAGGTTGGTTGGAAACGTTCGCGTGAAAACCGGACCGAGGTTGTTTACCGCAAAACTTCTCGCTATGGAAAACTTGCTTCGCTTTTCAGGTCAGATGTTGCCACCTGCTGCCAGTTGCGCTCCAGCGCGGCTGGACCCTCCGTGATATCGACTGGCAACATATTCATCTAACTTTAAACATCTGGGAATCCTGCTAATGCATCTTTCTCATGCTGTCTCACACTATTGATGATGATAAATTTCGATAACGCAATCATTGAATGCTCAAATCACAACCTTAAATAAATCTGTAAACCTATCTAATATATATAATAGCCATTGTGTGTATGTATGTATGTGTGTATGTTTCGATTTTTGGTTTTCTATAGAATATCTTAAAAGATACAACGCTGATTTTTTGCACATAAGTTAAGTAAATTTTTCCGCAGCTATGTGCCGAATTTCAAGACGATAGGATAATATTTTAATTCATAAACTTTAAAATATGCTTTAGCGAGTTTCAATATGTACGAATTATATGCTTCTGTTCTCCACCGTGAGAATTTCAAATTTAGAACTTTTACAAAAAAAACAAATTTTGGATGCTTCTAAGGAATTTCCAGCTTATGTCAGGTTGACACAAACGCCATCTCTATTTTTTTATCGAAATTGCATTAGAAATTATTAATCACATCATTAATAACTCAAAATAACACCTTCTACGCACAGAAAACGTAATTAAAAAAGAATTGCACCATTGAACGTGATAAAGACTGCATCAAATAAAGAACAGTGCAGTGAAAAGTGATGCGTTGTTTGTGACACGAAATGTGACATAAATGTCAAGCAATGAGTTGGAAGGAAAACGTGAGCAGCGTCTTCTTAAAATTCGAGTACGCGCATCGACCTCAAGACAAAAAGAAACTGATGCACAGCGAACGCTGCGTTTGTCTTCGGATTAATTAGTGTGACCTGTCAATTCTGCAATGCTTTACATTATCAAGCAGAAAACCCATCAGATGGAAAGTTCAACAGTTCAAGTGCACAAAGATAAAGTGAAACTACCAGCAAGGCCTATTTCCCCAGTATATTTAAAGGATATTTATAATGTAAATTTCAAGAGAAAAATAAGATCATACAATAACAGTATATCTTTTGCATCAATGGGAGCTAAATTAACAGTGGGCCACTCTGCTTCAAAGTTCAAGGCCAAGGTATATCACAGAACTTCGCACCTTCATCCAACTGATGGTACAAAATTAAAGCATTATTCGTCTTATTATTGTAAGCATTGTTCATCGAATGCGCGTCATTCTGTGACGGGCTACATTTCTAGTTATATTATATCAACTAACCTGACTCATACTTTTCGACCTGATTAAAACTATTAAAACCCATCGTGTTTTTGAATGAACAATGTTTATATATTTAAGTTATTTCTATACCCTAAATTTTATCTGGATGTAATTGAAAGGTAATAAAATTAAGCAATCGAATTTGTATTACAATTTATTGATTTATAATTGATGTATTTGTTGCGACGACGTTTGTTGTCAATTAGTTAATGGCTGTGATTTATTACAAATCTAAAGTCGCAAGAAAACGAAAGCGAGGACTTTCTCAATCAAATAATATTAAGACACAAATTATATTTTAGGTGTTCACGATTATTTGTCTATTCCGATGTGCAAGTCATAAACATGCTACTTTTGAAAATATATATATTACATTAATCGATTCAAAACACTAATTGTGTTTTGATATGATTTTTGTACATATTTCATAGTATTCACTTGAGACAAAATTCATGCTACGAGCGGAGGTTGAGATAACTTTTTTGGGTTCAACATACTAATGTGTATTGTCGTGCTACGTATATATTTTTTTGTGTAATTCAAGAGCTGGTAATATTTAACTTAAGCCAATTTAAACGAGAAGTGTACAAACCTAATTATTCTTTACGAGCAGGAAATCGCAATTAAGCACACTCGCAGACGTGTCCGGTTTTAAAAAACCCAGCCCTTGTTTTTTTTCGCACAGATAAACCACATAAAATATGAACTTCAGAAGTTTTGTCGTTTAATTTTTTAACTGAGATAATTAATTTTGAGTGAATAATTGAAATGGCTTTAATTAGATTTGAACCCAGGATAGCTAAGGCATGCAAGCCTTTGGGAGGACCAACCCGGCGGCACTCGTGCATTAGAGTAATTGCATTGCCATGCACTTGTGAGATGAGCGCACTTCGTAGGAAAGTTAAGTTAAAGGTTTGAACTTTAAAATAAACATATTTATGCTTGCAAAAACAATTGAGCTTAAAATAAATAATAAATTATTCATAGCTAAAATGTCAATCCACGAATTAAAACCAAGATAAACCTCATTTAAATTATTAAGGATAAACATACCGTAAAACGTTGGAATAGGATTTTTTTTAAATTATTATTTTGGGATTAATTGATGGTTTTTTTTGTACCTATAATACTATTAAAAATAATTTTGACTGTTTTTAAATAATTTAAAACGTTTTTAAATATAAAAATATTCTTATTCAAAATAACTTAAATAAGAAGTGAATTATTTTGATTTATCCTAAAACTTATCACTGTACATTTATTTTTAATCTGTTAAAAGAGGGAAACTTGTATCAATGTGGGATTGTGGTTTGAGTGATGCAAAGATTTGCTTTTAAAAGCTTATTAATTATACAAGAACTTGCCTTGGTGTAAATGTTACTTATTAAAGAGTTATTCTCGTTTATTTCTCAATTCCGACAGTAAGAAATCTAGATTCTAAGTAATTCCTCACTAATTAATTACTTAGCGACAAATACTCAAGAACATTGCAAATTAAGTTTTAAACTCATTTAAATAGGAAAATTTAATATAATAAAGAATATTAATCTTTACACACAAGTGTGCGACTAAAGGTAACCCTGTTACATCGGTCATCAATAATCTTACTGAATGATAATTATCTGATTGTCTTTACATTTGGATTTTAGTATAAATATCTTCCTGTCTAGTGCCATATTTTGATTCACCAACTTTCTTCTTTGCTCCCATTACTTTTTACATAATGATGAAGTAAACTAAACGCAAAACATAATTATGTTTCGCCATTTTAATGCATAAATAATAATAATATGCAAGCACTCTCACTGCTCCAGGTGAAACTCTGACTATACAATTAAAAAAAATAAAAACAATTCATGTTCAACGAATCGGAATATGCTAATACGCATTTCATATTAATGTTAAATACTATATTGCACATCTTAAAAAATGCAACGAAAAAGAAAATATGTACAGAATGCTCGTTAAATTGTCTTACATTTCAGTGTATTTATTTTTTACTGGTCTTAAAATATATATCCGGTCTACTGACTTTGATAGGCGACATCATAATTAATATTTAATATATTTACTCACTTACATTGTCAGTATCTTATAATAAGTCGTTGGATTGGTTAGATCGTCCGTTTGCATTTTTTATGGTACATCAGTATAAACGTGTTTTTAAATAGTAGTAATGTATGAAAAGGTCCGATCATGCGAATTGCATGAAATGCATTACTTACAAATAATAAGGATGCTTTTGTATTTCCAATTTTTAGTCTGTTTGCCCTTTTTAGGTTATGTCGTACAAAATGTAAATAAGACCCAAAATCTTGGTTTACTTCCGTCAATCTTAGTGATTCAGGTGACGATTATTACAGACAAAGAATTCTTTAACGGTCCATTGTTGGTGAACACACAAGAAAGTAGCGACTTATATAACAACAGAAAAACCATTATAAAAACGTCCCACGGTTTAGAGTATAAACGTCTAAGCATGGACTAGTTAATTGAACTTACTCTACCCACATAATCAGTATTTAGAAATATCTCAAATTGATTCATTTGAATAAGTACACGTAGGTACTTTGGCTGTGTTATATTTTTTCCTATGAGTTATCATTATTTGATGATTAGACTTATACCAATGTTGGGACAAGGTTAAACAGGTGTCCGAATAGAAAATTACTATGTCCGATGAATGTTGGTTTTTTTTTTTTTCATTATTAAATATTAATTTAGAAATTACATGTAATATTTGTGAAATTGACTGGTTGTTTTTTTTTTGTTCGCGCACCTCGGACCAGGGCTTACAACATTTTAACAAGATAATTTTCGTAATTATGTTTTGAGAATATTTAATTTGTGATATTGATTCGTGACTAAGCGCTTGTTAAAATATATATCTTTAGTTTTTAACACCATAAAAAAAAAACAATTTTGTATGCTTTTATCTTGTTATTTTAATAATTTACAAGTGTATTTTAAAGATGTTTCCAAATTTATTTAAAGTTTCTTTATTAATTTTTCACAATGCCAAATTGGACATTGAATAGCACATGCGGTAATTGTACATTTTTCAATGTTTTTTTTATTTTTTAGTACATGTTATAGATATTTAAAAAAAAATGCTTTTATAGACATACGGCTGTTAATATTGTACAATTCTAAGTATTAGCATGAAGTATGGCATATGTTTATTATCATCAAATATAATTTTGAACCACCATAGAGTAAAAAATCTATGGTAGTTTTGACTGGTATTTTATAACAACCATAAAGTACACCGCGACTGTGTGAAGGTAAACTGGTGGTTGAGTCGGCCGTTCATTTTCTCGCATTATCTCTGTCGCGGCTAGGGAAAAATAACACTACGTGATCTAGTTATATAAATGTTAAAAAGGTTTGTATTTGCGCCGAAATGGTTGCTTTTAAATTGATAAACCTTGCTATTAATGTGTTCGTTGGTTTCGGCAGTCGTTGTTATAAATATTTATTTATTTCAAAGAAATTATATTATGCTGCTTATGCATCATAACATAATATCTTGATTTCCGTAATTTTTGAGTAACAACTGATTTTTTTTAAAACATCAAAAATATTCTTTAGAAAATGCATTATTTTTCTATATATATATATTAACTGCTTGCCTAATTTCCATTTAAGTACTGTTTTAAAAGTTACTGTCTTATTGATAATCTTCACGTGACCCTTTCAGTACCGGCCATACACGTCGTGCTGTGATGATCTTGCCTGGTGCGTGATCTGACCGTGACCGTGGCTATATCCGGAAGTCCCGACATGAGCTATAAATATAAAACACTTTGAGCGCATTCTAGAAAGAAGATTTTCATCAAAAGCCACAAAACGTATGGAGATATGTAGAGCACTGTGCACATAGTACCCGACGCGGTGGCAAATATTTTTGAAAGTTTCGAAAGACGTGTTGTAAAATATTACCAAAATATTTGGCACGCGGTTTCTTTTGCTTAACCACATGCAAAAACACGCTGAAAAACTGCTGGACAGTAAAATTAAATTAGTGTGCCTATGTGGGTCAGAAGACAACTGACTTTGGTACGTTTGCCGGTACGAAACTATAGATCAAATTTATGTAACTAGTTTGTAACGTGTATTGATCACTTAACGTGACACTTTAACGTTTATGGAACCATAAATGTCTGAAATTTACTGAAAAAAAGTAAGAGATGTCGTCCTAGACTTTTACTACCTACAGGTTACTTCAAAAAAAATTGTTTATCTGCATCGAAATGAAAAACGATTATCATATTATTACATTATTTTTATTCATATATTGATTTAAACTTGTTTTACAAAATGATTGGCCCATAAATTGATTTATAAAAAGTATTAGATGTCGTCCTAGACTTTTGGTCCCTGCAAATCATACTGATATGTTATTTTGTGTTATGTACTTGCATAAAAAATAGTTTTTTGTGGAGCAAAATTGGACATGAAAAATTAATTTAGTTTCCAAACTGGATTTAAGTATTTTAGCTGTTTTATGCTGTATTTTAATATTTTCGTATTTTTTACCGTATTTTACAGCAACTGTAACATTCCTTCGATATTTTTTCCAAATAAATACACGGTTTCTTTGTATTATGCAAAAAAAAAAAAATTCTGTGATGCACATTAAATATTTTTGTTATTACATCATTTTCTCTTCATTAAAGTGTGTATTTTATATATCATTGTGTCATTTTTCTTAAGTGTTAATAAGTTATATCGCACTCTGCAATACAAAAGACAAACGTTTGCATTCAAATGCTTATTTTTCAAATAAAATATTTTTTTAACAAAATCCAGACGAAAACAGTTTCATATTAGTGCCAATACATGTATACTAATTTATTCTTGTATTGAATTATGTGTTTTAAAAAATGAAATCTTAAACAACACTGAATGTGGGTTAAATTGCCTATCATAGGCGCTCAAACGATCGATTGTTTTTTTTTTATCTTACATATAAAATAATTTATAGACAACCACAAAGTCATTTTATTTGCAGAATCATATTTGCATATTCAGTAATGCTGCGGCTTGGACATAATTTATTTTGACCAAGAGATATAACCAACGTGCTTAAGTAATCGATTTATATTTTTTTATATTTCATTTCGATGACTCTGTAAATTGATTGAGTTTAATGTTGATTACAAAACCAATAATTAAAACAAAATTAAGCTTTAACCATGTATGCATGCAACCATGCGATGAAGTCACCATTTTTTAATGACAAGAAAAAAGTTTACAATTAATTTTTGCTTGGGGATTAAACGATTTATGTAATATTTTATATTATCTTTGTTGAAAAATAATAATTTACTTTTAAAAATGTGCAATGTGCCAATTCGAATACTCCATAATTTAATGGCTAAAATTTACGACTAAGTATGCAAAAAACGTATTTCACTTGCTTAAAACTAAAAAAAATATTTTTCTCTGAAAAAAATACGTGAAACCTTTGTGATGACTTAATAATGCAATCTTTATAATTTTAGGGCTTTGGAAGAGTAATTTTTAGTCAACATTATATAGTATACCCCGAATCTGCTCACATCGCTGTGTTATTTGTGTCTTCACTGTTCCCAATCACAAGCTAAATAAGCAAGCTACAAAGAGCGCCAGATACTTTTTAATTATATCAACGCACCTTTGTACACTTTTCTTTTACTTTTATTCTCATTCTTCTTCTCAGAGACGGCTTGTGATCACCTCACAGAAAATATAGTATCTCTATTCTGGGCCAGTCTTATTAGTTCGGCTGTACTCCCGATTTCCGCTGGGATTGGCAGAGACATTTTTTTTAAATGAATGATTCGTAAATTTACGTTTTGATCATTTTGTACATCATTTCAACACCCTCGAGTAATTATCGCATTCGTTTCCTAAGAACGCTGCTGGTTTATTCATCACGCAAGATCCGATAGACATAAATGGTATTATGTTACCTTGCTTGTAATAATCGTCATTACCGGTTAATTATGAGGACACATTTTGAAGGTTCCCTGTTTTTCTTTTCGATAGAAACACTTCCACGGCGTAAAATTAACTCGCACTGTCTTTATTGCGACGTTTATTGCAATTATCATCACTTAAATAGTTTTTAGGCTGCTTACGAGACGCTACTGGTAATCAGGGACGACAGAATTAATGGAGTGTAGTTTTTACACGTTATTACTTCACAGCTTTTAAAAAGGTTCTCATCTCCATCAGGCTACTCTTCGAATACAAACTCGAGGGTTGTCTTTATCAACCCTTAGCCCCCACCTCTCTACAATCACCCACCACTCCATCCCCTCCCACCTGAAACTCGATAATCCTCCGTAACACACGTCACCACGTCAGATGAAGGTGTTCAAGGAACTTGTTTCGGTTTTGCCACAAAAGACAAATAAGAAAAATAACGCCAATACGATTAGTTTTGTCTGTTCTGACCATGCGAAAAGCACTCGCTTGCGGCCCACTTACTGCGCAAGGAGTTTGCTGTGATATTAAAAACATGCGCTGTGGTTGAGTTCCCGCAATAGATAGGTTTTTATTATTTCAATAAAATACGGCATCAGAGTCGATAACTTGTTGGCTTAGTGGTTGACTCGATTCTACTATAAAGCAAACGTCGCGTCGGTTTGATTTCCGTTATGGAATGTAAATCTAAAAAAAAAAATTATGATGGTGTTCCTAGCCTACCAATATATTTTTAGGCAGATCACAGATGGAAACTTCTCACTGTAGCACGATCAGATTAAGTTTTTTTATTATTATTTTTTTTATTTAATAAAAGTAATAAAGTAATGAAGTTTTTTTAGGCAACTTACCCCACCTATCGGATGTGGGTTCAGCATTGACGTGACTACCGGAGATTTGTAAAATAAAAACAAGCAGTTATGCAATAGTGTTTGTGTTACTTTAAGCTTCCAAGAAATCGCTTATTAATGCATTACAAAAAAATCTACAAACACATATTCGACTTTGAATGTCTTTATGTATTAATCTGTTCATATATTTCAATATAAATAGATCATTTAAACATACCTATTTTTTATTCAACTATAAAAAGTATTATAAATTGATGTTAAATTGCATGTTAGTATACAGTACATTAATTACGTTAGATCCAAACTTGTAAATTACAATTTTAGTCAATGTATGAATTTCAGAGAAACTTCACCGTAACGTGCGACTCCTTAAACGTATGTGTGTGTATGTTTGTGTATGTTTGTGTATGTTTGTGTATGTTTGTGTGTGTTTGTGTGTGTTTGTGTGTGTTTGTGTATGTTGTGTGTATTGCGTGTGCGACCAAATATTTTGCAAGTTCTGCTCAAAGCACGGTGCAAGTCCATTTGCAAATAATTAATACGCGGTTACAATTGCACAAAAAGAAACCTTTTGTATTTGCTTGTAATCAACAATCAATATGAGTGAAAATAAATTAATGAATGTTGCATGCCGGTCTAATGATGTCCAATTACGTATTGCATTTCACGCTGCTCGATTGCGTCTTCAATGACCGTTCAGTTTTCGGAACAGACTCGCTGAATAGATGCGGGTAAAAAAATCTGATGAATAATAAAAATAAATCACTCAAAAGTGTGTCAGTTTTTAGACTGACTGGTCAAAAATCGCCCTCTTGTGGAGTATCTTTATAAATTTCATAACAACGCATATTAGAAATAACGGATACGCGGAGATATCAGTCAGTATCAAAAATCCTTCGTTTTTATTAACTTACTCAATTTTAAATATTTTTTGTCTATTTGCCCTAAATCAATCGAATAAATTGTATAAAAACCGCGATCGCACTAGAAAAACCATTTAATAATTAATATAAATATAAAAAAATATTTATAAGTATCTAGGAACATTTATATTACTTAATTCTTTAATATGTTTTACATTCGAGTAAATGGTATTCATAAGATATATTCAGACTTGTGATTTATCATAATATTATATGAAGCTTCTTTTTGGTTACCCTATTATTAATTAGAAAAAAAATGTATATCATATCATCAATTATTATTGTGGTATTTTACTTATTTTTTATTGGCTATAATGTTGTAGCTTCAGAATGTTTATTTTTCTATATTTAATAAATATATTGTAAGACATTCATGCTTATATTACTAAAATACTCTTTACGAGTAGAAGACCGCAAGGAAATACACAAATGACACAAATACGTTTGTGTATCACATTTTTTTATATTACATATTAAATTTCACCAGAGAAGAATAAATACTGCAGGTTTATTTTAAACCTGAGGGTAATTTGTAATACAAACAAAAAAAATAACTCCTGGCCAATGTGTTGGCTAAAAGACAACGAGGCCGCTCTAAAAATTCCACTATCCAAATTATTGTATTAATTATCCATTAAGTTTCTCTTATTTAATTTTGATTATAAATAAAACACTGCAGGATGCTCGTGCCACATTTGTACTCCATTCAGTAGAGATCAAGAACCCCGACTTGCATTATCAATCATATAGGAAGTGTTCCTTGTAATACTGGCCATTGTGCGAAATGTAAACAAGACCGTGGGACGGACGGGCGATATGAACGCTTCTTCGTATTAATTATCACTCGAGTCTACATTACTTGCTTGAAGCATATTTCTAAGACATTTAAACTCTAAAACTAAGAAGTAGTCCGAGAGTTAAAATCAACGGAATTTCCGTGCCTATGAGATGGCGTGTAATACATCCGTTTTTTGCTAAATGAAGCCTCAATTTTTAATAATGAAGTGTTTTCATATCACGAAACTTCCGGTGTACTATTATTGAATATATTTTATTGCTTGTTTGTGAAATCAGCGGCAATGAAAAAAGTTTTAATAAGAATAATTTTTTTTTTAAAAAACACTAACATTTTATTTAGTATTTTCGTAATTTTTTAAAAATATTTGTTATATGTTGAAATTGAATTTGAAGTGGTTTATTTAATTTCAAGGTGGATTATTTAAAAAATATATATATTTTATTGCACCATTAAAATGCAAATATCTTCCTTGTGATCTAGTCATAAAAGGGTGAGACGCTCAATTGTATTGTACTGAAAAACAATTGTTTTGGCTGAAGTTTTTAAGTAACCTTTGTTAATGGGTTCTATTTCATTGTTCCAATTATTAATTTTAGTATTTTTACAGATTTAAAAACAACATTAATATGTTATTTTTGCGTTTTTTACGCAAATATATGGAAATTAAATTAAAATTATTTTATAATATTATGCCATTTCCGATAACAACAAAATTCTAAGGCCAAACGTTGGGTGGTAATTTTTATTTATTGACAGATTTTATGTGAGTGAACATAATATGACATTGAGTACAAAAGCAGAGAAACTGAAGTATTAATCATCTATTTTAACAATATTTTACCGGGTAAATAAATTCTTGTTTAAATTTGGTGTGTTTCAAGATATTAAATCAGTAATATTAAAATACGTACCGCAAGAGAATTTACATAAAAATCATAAATGAAAAATCTAATTGCTCACATTCAGTTATTTAGATAGTCATTGGTTTATAACAAGTAAAGTACCCAATAATTGTTTTACCCGAATATATTATAACGTTAATTTTTGAATACTTTTTTGATTGAGTGCAATCAAAATGAATATATCAATATACTGTGATAACTTCCATGGAAGGCATTAAATGCATATTAATTTAATGATACCGATATAAAACACGAATGGACAATTACAAATTGGTGTAATTAAAGCAATTATTAATATGCTCCACGCAAAATATTGCCAGTTAAAAGGTATAAGATAAGTATTCGTTTTAGTCATCTTTTAAGGCAGTTGCTTCTAGTCTTTTAATTGCCTCTGGTGTCCAACCGGACACCAGAGGCAGTCCATTACCTGGCGAACTCGTGTCATTTAATTAATTTAATTATCACTTTATTTTTCTATGTCGAAAGTTCATTTTTTTACAGAGTATTGAAAAAACTATAAATTATATTTACCAATTTTTTATCATTTAATTTACGTCCATTTTTAGGGTAAAATAAAATCTTGAAGTTTTTGAAAAATTGGATAAAATGACGAGTTTTCAATACCAAAGTTTGTCAAAGATTTTTTTTTTTTTTGTTTATATTTAATCTTTCAATTCCAATTTAAAAAAAGACTTTAAATGTTTAGAATTCTTGGAAAATGTACCGGACGAATCTCCAAATTCCTACACTTCAATCGGAAAAACACATATTTATCATATTAATAGAATATTTATAAGAAATAAAAATATATTGTGTTCGGAAGAAGGGATGTATCAAACTTTTTGCATTTAAATATTTTGATTGGTGCAGTCAATTTTTCGAACGGACTAGAAAATGATCAAAAAAACTCGATTATGGGACCTAGACCCTTAAGGTATGACAGTTTCATGTCCTGCGATTTATCTACGATATTTCAGGTATAATAAACAATTGGTAATAAATAACTATTATACCTATTACCTTTTACTATTATTATAACTATTACCTTTATATATATTTATATATATATTTCAATCACAAATTCGTCCAGTATGAATCAGTTTACAAGTCTCTTCCGAGCTATAAATTGGACATTACACCTTGTATTAATAGACATCTTAAACGCCAATACTTTATTTCCATTTTAATCAGCATTATTAAATTACATGTTTACAAGGAGAATATAAAAATAATTGTAGAGGTCTTAATTGCGCCTCTTCGTGCATTGAATGGTTGTACTTTTTTGATAGTTAAAGGCGTAACGTGACCAATCACTGTGTTTTTCTGACATCACGATTATATTATCACCTCTCCGTCTTTGATATTTGCACAGCATTGTCTGATTAAGAGTCAACAATATTTTCTCGTATACATGCAGACCTTCAGAGAATAATAATTTATTAATATTGTATTACTCCATCAAACAGGAACTGTTGCACATAACGATTAATTACGATCATTTCAATAGCCAGAAAAAAATAATTCGCTCTTTAATTTAGAGTGCTTAGCTGTTACTATGCCAGATTTTTTTTAAAATTAATTTCTAATCAAAATTCATTGTTTTAGATAAAACTACTCATTTATGTATCCGATTACACTTACTTTTAATGCAATTCTTTTGGCGTATGTAATGTCTGTGAAAAAATTATAAGCTACCCTATTTCACATTTTTGTATAAATCTATTTTTTTTTTAAATAATTTCTTTTTTATTTAATACGTAATCTTCAAGTGTACTAGGCAAGCCACCGGGCCTGCAAACAAACCTCTTGGCATTGTTATTTAAGATCCGAGAAATCATCAATTCGAATTTGATCACCGTAATACACTTAATCTTTGTAGCCAATCGAGTATGAAAGTTGATCGCCAATTACATAAGCTCGAAATTTACTTGCAATTATTCAACTGACCTGAAACAACTAGGGCTGAGTAAAGTGAATTGCTATTATTTATTTTTAGTTTTTATATCGCATGTAGTTAATTTAAAAAAATTCTTAACACACGGAAAATATATTTAAATACTATTTGTACAATAAAATATCAGATTAGTTAAGCAATATATTTTTAAAACTTCATGAAATGTTTAAATTTTTTTTAGATTTAAAAGTAACAAATCCTTCCGAGGAAAATATTTCTGTGATTAAAAAAAATTTCCCTGTACACAGCCCTTTTTGCATATGATCGCTGCAAACTGCATACCTACCTGCATCTTTTGGTAGCGGTTACCATTTTTTGTGGACTAGTGTGATTAACAATATCTGAATTAAGGTACCCTGGTAGTAGAATTATAAGTAATTTAAATGAAAGTTGAAAGGCTTTGTCCGCTCATTCTGGAATACCAAATTTCCAGGTTGTCTGACTTTTTGCTTGGTGATTCAAAAGACTCCATCGTCATATAAATACAATGACTTGACAAACATTTATGTTCGTCAAAAGAAACAGCTCCTAGTTCTTACCTACTTGGAGTGATATAATCCAATTAAAGATTTTTTACTAGGTGCAAAATATTCAGCAATTAGCAAGTCGAGAATTGTTTCTTTTATAGTTTTTCTCATCACTTTCTTTGTATTTATTTCCTGAATTTTAATATTTTAACAGTTCAAATGTCTTAAAAATGCGAATATTCAAATTATTGTAAAGGTTAAGATAAAACGATCAATTAAAAATGGTTAGATTCTCACAATATATAATAAAAATCAAATAATTTTAACATTGCTTGATATTACATCAAACTATTAAACTGAACAAAAACGTCCGAATTGCTCATTTGTATTGTATAACAATGTAAGATACTATTGTATATGACCGTAAAATATAGTATTCTTAACGCAGTTTTAGCAAGGCTATCGCTTTGATTTGATATGGACCATTTGCACTTTCACAACAATAGACCTTTCATTTATATTATCAGCTCGTTGTCAAATTATACACATACACAATAAAGAACCCGAGGGCGTTTGTATACATTTTTCTCAAAAGCCTGACCGATCCGTGCAAAAGAGAAAGTTTGCCAAAAAAGTAACACCAAGTTCAGTAACTAAAGTTAGCCTAGACGGGAAATCAACAGAGATGGAGATCATTCGCCAGGTTGATGTTATTTTTTATGCCCTTTGGCAATGTTAAAAAAAATGGTAAGTGCAGATATACTATGCTACATACAAATTGTTCACTTGCATAATCAATACAAAAGCTGTATGTAACAAAATTCAGCACTAACATAATATTGAATTATTTTTTGGTTTTTTTATTATTATTATGGCCGGTTTCGGCAACTTATTTTGTTGGAGTTTTCAAACGAAGTCAAAATGCCAACTCTGCTTGTAAGCGCCTACGAGATGGATTTGCGGAACCAGTCACAAAAAAAACAAAAACGTGGAAAAATCACAACAAAAAAAGTTTATAATTAAATATCAATATAATATTTTAATGAATACAGTAAACATTCAACAGGATGGGTCACGTGATCATTTAATGTATTGCATTGATTCTGAAAAAATAGAAAGATACTTGAATGACATCAAGGAAACGAGAGTTGCTTTATAGAGAGCGGCTCTAATGCAAAGTTGTGTCTCGCATTTCATGAAAATAATGATGGTGCTATTAATTTTAAAATATTAGTTTGGTTTACTTTTGTAATAACATTTGATTTTTTTTTTTGGTCTGCACTATATTTTGAACAATAATTTTATTTTATAATTGTGCGTTTGTTCCAATAACCTTTTTTCTCTCTCGTTAAGTTTGTTTTGAATGTGCGAAGATATTATTGAGAAAGCAAATTAAGACCAAGTATGATCTTGAACAACCAGCACTAATGATTTTATTAACGATGTATTCAAATGATGTAAAATTTTACTGTAAAAAATGACCCATTTACTGTTGCACGGCTTTAATATTGTGCACTTCTATAATTGCAATAAGATAATTGGCATAATAAAAGATATGTACAATTACGATGTAAGGCTACTCATAATTATACTAAAATTTATAAATATATTTTAGATTTCATTTTATGCTGACCTTTTAAGTATTTTTTTATAAGTGAGAGCAATTTATAGATTATTAACTTTAGATGTAATTTTACAACTCGTACATATCTAGCTGTGTTTAATTCTTATCATATACTGGATGTGCACTTTTATGACGAATTCACCTTCAATTTGAAAAATCATTATAATATGAAGAAAAAGCTAAAAATCGTGTAACCATTCATGACCATTTTTTTAAAAACCATGGCAATGTGCCTTATATCATTTACCATTGAAATACACTTTCAAAATAGTATTTTACTTATTTTTTATATTCTTTTATTATGACAATTCTCATATCATGTCATACAAAATCAATTACATCCGATTTTGATCGCAACTACCTTTTCATAATAAAACATGTGAATAGATAATTCTCAGTCACAATAAATATTATGATTAAAAAGTGATTAAAGTTAATATGCCGAATAGTGTATATTTTAATAAGGTAAAGTAGCTTTTTATAAAATTCAGCCAGAGGAAACAAAACACATAGCTTGGAAAACACAAGTGCTTTATTTATTGGTGTGTTGCTCCATTGAAATCATTTGTTAGGCATTTTGTTTAGCGTTCACCCTGACGTAGCAGAGTGATCCTGCTTGACAGATGTAATACACTCGTTTGAATGATTAATACAGTCCAGAAAAATATATCAGTCAACGAACAAGTGGCTGGATGCGACTATGAGTTACGTCCGTGCTGTATATAATCTCAAACAAACTAATCTCTTTATAACACTAATTTTAAAATGAATTTACTCCAAACGGTGCGTAATCCGAAAGCACGGAAATTAAAAATATTGTATATTTTTTTAGATGATGTATTTAACTTGTACAATGATTATTATTTGCTATTTATCCATACAAATGTAACAATAGTAAACATGTAGCATTTAAAGCAATAAACACCGTGCCAATAATTATTTAAACGGTGGCGAGAATATTTATTGATTAAAGTAATGTGGAGGATATATTTTATTACTGATTATTTAAATTAATTTAACAATATAATAATCTAAGTAAATTTAAAAAAAAACTTTAACAAATATGAAATTATAAATTTAATCCTTTTTAAAATGAATGCATATAATTATCCTTTGATTAGAATATGCATTTCATGCATCGATGTATAAACAAGTTATACTGATAGGTTATTGCTCTTTGACGTTAACTCCCTTAATTGCATAACTGTTGCAATAATGTTGATTATAAAACCATGATGGATGCATAAATATTGTTTTAGCATAATATATTTTTATATTTAAATTTATTGCAAAAAAGTATACTATGAGACACAAAATTGAATCTGTAGATTCGATTTTGACATAAATCGTAAGCTGTAAATGTTTTGTGAAAATACAATATTAGTATTAAAGTTCTTAATCCGATTAGATAATTTTTTTAAGATGTTACTTTGTTAGATAAGGTAAAAGTACTACTTAAGATTCAAGTATGTCTTGAACAAAGACAGATAAAAAATTAAGACAGCTATACTACGTAATTAGAAATTTTATAAATAAATTAATAAAATTTCTCTCAAGCTAAGTATTAAAACAGGTTAACTACATAGTAAAGAAAACTATGAACACATTTGCAAAATAGAAGAGGGCTCCATTGTTTTAGTGTTAAAAACGTAGGTCTCTTTTCAACCTAACTTCAATAATTTGTAATAAATTTAATATGGATATACACAATATTTAATTACAAAAATAATCGATTTTTTAACTTATTGAATCATTCATTGTATTTTGTTGTTAGTATGAATAAACATCGATCATCAATAAAAAAATTTTTTTTTTCAAAACTATTAAAAATGAATTACTATTAATTCAATATTTGTTATTCCATTTAAATGTTTGACTTCGCAAGTCCTAAAACAGGTTGCATATAACTTCAAATTGTTGCTATTGCACGGTTACCAACCAGTTACTTCGTATACAATATGTTCTTTCATAACTTCATGGCCTTGAAAACTTACAAAACTGCATTTTAATTTAATTCTTTTATATATAACTATATATACGTATGGTATTTTTTTTGTTAATAGCGTCTTTTTTAAGAGTCAATAGACGTCATTCGATCATCATCATTAACTATACTATACCTCCATTCTATATTCTTGGACACTGCCTGCATTGTAATATTATCCGTCTACGATTAAAGAATACATATTTATTTCTTTATTATGGGTTTCTACAGCGATGAAAATGTGATTCCGTATTCCACATTATGAATTGTATCACAATTTGATATATTTATAGTTACTTGTATTTTTTATTTTGTGCCTAGCTAACTAAACAGTCTTTAATCTGACGAATTACTGTCGCACCTTGGTAGTTACAACCCTGATGCATTACTGTCGCCTCGAATAATAAAATTGACAGTTTCTGACTGGACGGATTCCTGTCGTCCCAAATGACGACTTCTACAGTTCCTTACTCGAAGTTATTGCCTCTCCAAATAACGACCTTGACAATATCTAACCTGACAGATTACTGTCCTCCCAAACAAAGATCTTGAAAGTTTCTACTCTGACGGATTTATGTCGTCCCAAATAACGACCTTGGCATTTTAAGTCCTGACGTACTCCTGTCGCCTCGAATAACGCCCGCCTTGCAGACGAGCAGCCTGGGCTGTCGCGTTAATAAATTCAATCCGGCTGTGCGTAGGAAGCTCCCTTCTTTATTCCAATTGTTTAATCCGATATAAAACTGCAGCCGAGAGGGTCCGCTGATTGAGAGTAATTCGCCGGCCAGCCGTGCTTTATGCACGCCGACCGCTTATTCTGAGTCACCGGGAGACGCGATTACGCCCGGCAATTTATCTAAGTCGAATATCCGGGACAAACATTCAACTATCTTAAACCAGCCTGAGTGGAGTGCTGACCATTTTTCAGAAAAGCTCTTTGGTTTGATTTATAGTTCAATGCTTAAAAAATATAATTTATCTGATACTTTCGCGTGTTATTTTGCTATCCTATTGGTTCTAGTGATAAAGCATTCAAGTTGGTTTCATGTCTGACTGTATTCAGTCTTACCCCTCATTATCTTTTTATCCATAGATATAATATTCAGAAACTGAATAAGAAAGTTCTGTTTTATACCCAACACACCTTATTCGTGAAATAGTATCTTTACTTGAAACTGTAGTAGTTTTGTATTGCCGAATTGCAAATGGTTAATTTCAAGACTCATTTGGTAAAAAATTAGAATCCGTGGTAAAGCGCTTGGTGTATGAATGAATGCACTGCAATTATTTTTCAAAAACACTTTGTGAAGGTTTAAAACTAATTAAAAGCAGGAGTTTATAAATAACAAATGCTTCATACTTTAAACACAGTGTGATAATGATCTCAATCGAGAAATGCTATTTTATCAGACCTTATTATCCAACGAAAAATATGGTCTGATATATTTTGTTAAATGTCTAAAACTACTGTATAACTTTTTTTATACCTGATAACTTCTTATAGAGCTCGTATAGTATTCAACACAATATATACAGGTAGCCATTTCGTCAAGTCTTACCGTATTATAGAATAAACTAGATTGCATTGAAAAGTAAGTGGACTTTAAAAATATATAATGTAATAAGCTGTTGGTTACAATAATAACAGCCTTTGTAGAATTTTTATGCAAACAACATTGCAATATTTTTTGCTGCTTGACTTGTACAAATGCATCGCCAAGGTGAATATACAACATATATGCTATAAAATGAAAATCTATTTTTTTTAGTTTGGGATTCATAGATGGGATAATGGACAAACACACGTATTTTGATGGAGCTTCATATAAAAAAATTCAGTCATTTCAGCTATCACAACACATCAACCCAGCCTTTGAGAGCTGGTAGTTCGGAGGGAGAGTAGGAAAAAGTAAAAAAAAAAGCAGAACTTCTTTTTAGTAGTTTAAAAAAATTGTTTGTGACAACATCATGAACAAAACATACAATCAGGGAAATTCTTTTAATATTGAAAGACTCTGAAAATGAAAAAAATATACTGATAGTTCGGTTAGATTGATGAAAATTAATTTATCAAATAATACTTTATAGTATTTTAAATTCCTTGTGTACGATATAAAGGTTTAGAGGCAGCTTTTTTACATATGAAGTAACAACTTTAAAAAAACTTTATTATTCTGTTAATAAATTTGAATACATTATATTTTATTGCCATTAAAGTTGATTATACTTACAATGTTAGGTTGTTATCCTTGATAAAATTTATCTTGAATTCAGTATATAGAACACACAGATATTATATTTATCTGAATAAGAGACAAAAATAAATTCACTGTTTGATATCAAACCAACTTTGGTAAAATGGCTAAATTTAATTTTTTAATCGGAGATATCGTATTCTGTCAAACGTTGTTTATTTTTTTTTGAAACTGATTTATATATTTACGTGAACGCGCAATGCGCAATTAATCCATATTGCATGGGATAAATCGCACATATTTTCTCACGTACTAGAATAGAGTTATTATGAAAAAGCTTCCATATTACACTGATTCAGTAGGACGCGAGCGGTATCTACAAAGTGCTATTCGTCACTTAGACCAGACCGTGAGCGTAAAGCAGGTTTGTTCAGCAAAAAACACGAGGCTTATTTTTTTACAGCTATAACTTTTGATCTCTGAGCAATGGCAGCTTTAGTCAAGGTATTTTCGTGCTAAAGACGTGTTCATTAAATGACACAACTCTGTAACCGAGCGATGAAGCTATTCGGAAAGATGAAAGTTGGAGACCAATCGAGTTTTTCAATTGATTAAACTTTTTACATTCTTCAATTACTCGAGATTTTTACGGTTAAGTATGCAGACATAAAAAAAAGCCAGGTACGCAAACAGGCAACCGGCCTGGCCACCTCATAAATATTGAATATTCGTGCCAATTATCGGGACACGAAACTGCAAAATCTTTTCGCGAGTTAACGGACACACTGGCACAGCATTGTTCTTGAATTACACTGAACATTGTAATTATTTTAATTGTTACACGGTAGGCTTTCAGCGGTTCTCGGACTCTTCATTTGTATTGTCTTACTAGCTACAAGGCGGCCTCGATGTGAATGATTCGCGCTATTATAAATGTATAGTTATAATTTAAATATTCAAAAGTTTATCGACTTACATTACTGCGATAGATATTAGAGTTTTCGATAAGCTCTACAATGTTAAATAATTAAACAATAATAACATTTTTTGTAATTAAGTTTTTTTTTTCTAGAAAAGGGGTGGATAAAATTTTTATCTACGTAGCAAAGATTTTTTTAAATAATTAAAGTTTTCTTTGTATTGTTAATATTTACTTGAAAATATTGAATGGGTGTTCGAAAGTTACACTTAATGTACTATGACAAGTACAATGAATTCAATATTACATACCAATAATTGTTTTCAAAAAGGGACAATATCCTTTGTGATGTGTGCTAATAAAAACTGACTTCTTGATTGGAATTAAACTGAAAATGTTCACAGCTGTACGAAAGCACTTTCTACACATTTGCACTTGGTTCTTAGTATCCACCATTCCTTATCTCTATTGTCAATCTTTATTGATGTTTATGGTTTTAATTACAGATTGTATTTGAACAATGACGGACAGTATTATAAAATGGTAGAGGCAAAAAATAGCTCTCTCTTTATCTCGCCCTCGACTACACTCCATACCGCGTGGTGCCAGTCAAGGTCAGCCCAAGTCCATGGTTAAATACACTATACATAGTGCAATGAAATCACATTTCTCCCAACCCTCAACAAAAAATTGATTACAATTATTTATTAATTTCTTAACTACTGTTTCATGTTATGTTTTATGAACTTTTTAAAAGATTCGTCTTGATATGAATACCAATGGAAAGATACTTGCTACGATAACGTATCGCATAATATCAATCATAGAAATCGTTCAGTTATTTGGTTTAACCTTTGACCCTGAAGGGAAAATTCCAATCTGCTGCAATTGGATTTCAGTATATTTCGGTTTAATCGATGGTGAAATTGTATCTATTGATACTCATAATTAAACAGATTTATTGCTTGATTTAACAACACTTAATTTAAAGACATTGGATTATACAATAGAACAAATATTTGGAAGTCTAAAGTTGTTTTTAAGGGTTATAATCACATTGGTGGATTGGATAAGTACCGGATAACACAGAAGACATCAACATAGGTTTATTATTTGGCCAATAAGATGTGATCTTAATTTTTTCATTCTTGGGTGATACCATGATTTTGTTCAATTCCCCATGTACAGGTAGTTCTGTTTTTAGTTCTATAGTATAATACTATAGGACAAACAACATTAATTTCTTAGCGGTCGAATCATCAGGTATTTTTTAATATCTACGGGCGTGGTGTATGTAAATTATCTTTTTATTGCGTTCACTGAGATATCTTACTGAAAAAGTGGTCGAGTTTTTAATTCTTCATAAATAATAATAAAAAACACATACACGATTGCAAAAAGTGACAAGTCCGGTTTTTACGCCCTGAATATAGTGCTCAAATTTTATTGCGCTATTAATATTTAGCATTTAACAAAGAAATAATGTAATATATCAAACATTTAACTTAAGCAAAAACACTGTACACTATCTAGTTTTTATACATTCATTTCTGAGTATTTTGTACATATTTTCTACTTAAAACCTGTCACTTTTCAGACTTCAAAATTAAAAAAATATATATTTACTTTCAAGTATGTCTCATGGAATTCAAGTCAAGCCAATTATTGATCAACTCTTAAACTAAAGTCACCAATATTTTTGCTTTTATATATCGGATACATTTCAGACATCCTCCAGGTATCCGAATTTTTTAAAATTAGACATTTGCTCGGTATTTCGATATGTCAAGGATTTTAACCAAGAAATATTTATGTATTATTAGCGGTAGCTTAAAGCGGTTCTTTATTTGTTGTTAATCTACAACATGTTTAATGGTGATCTAAGATACGTATACTTTGCTCATCTCCACCCCTGTAAATTGATTTCAAATCTTAACTTAGTCACTTTTCTTTTGGTTTTTAGAAAAATACTTTTTATCACTAATATAACTTCAAAGCATTGATTATAATTGTGTGAATCACCGGTCGGTTTCTAAATATAACTCCTTTTCTTGGAGTTAATTGATAAAACAATCCATTTAGATTATTTTTAATGTTTCCTAGTATACACATGACTGTTTGCAATACTGTTAAATTTATTTTTTATTTCACAATTGACCTGCTGATCTTATACTGGCAAATAATAAAATATTCCTTTACGCAGGGCTGAATACAGAATAACGGGGCATTTGACCCCCGAAAGCTTTTTTCGTATTATTGATGGTCAGTGCGAGTTTAGCATATATAGCATTAAACAAGTAACTGTTACTTTAATTAATTCGTGATTATTTGCGTTTGTTAACAATTTTAAGAATATAAATCACTTGCTGTAGATAGGAAAAGTGCGTGCGACACGAATTATTCACATCGGATCTAACAGCTGGCATATTTAATACTTATCTTATTAATAAATGTATGAGGTTATCAAATTAACGATTCAATTCATAATTTATATCATACTTTTAGGAATAAATTGATTTATATTGGCAGTATGCATTGATTTTAAGGATTTTTTCGTGAAATTGGAGCTTTATTATAAAAAATTGGTACAATGTATTCTATTTAAAGTATTGTCCATCGCTAGCCACTACTTTTTCCCACCTTTCGGGCAAATTATGGATTCGATCCCAAAAGAACTGTTCTTCTTTTGAAACCAAGAAAGAATCAAGCCAATTTTTGATATCCTGTTCAGAAGTGAAGCGTATTCCAGAAAAGGCATTCTGCATCGATCGAAACAAGTGGTAGTCGGAAGGGGCAAGGTCTGGGCTTTAAGGCGGGTGAGGCAGAACTTCCCTTCCACTGTTTTCCAAATATGTTTTAACCGGTTTAGTAACATGTGGTCGAGCATTGTCATGATGGAAAATTACTAATATATTATACGATACTCCAATTACTAGGATGGGACGTGAAGAGGGAAAACCAGAAAGCAGAGGAGGGAATAAAACGTCGTTAAGATGTCGAAATTATAAAAATTATTTTTAAATAAATAATAACTATAAAAGTAGTTTTCATAAAAATTATAGTAAAAAATGTTGAGACGGTATAAAAAAATTGAACTTATATCGTGTATGTAAGCACATACAAAAACGCAATATAAAAAAGCGAATAATTACAATATTCAATTATTTTATTATACTTGACAAGTCAACTTTAGATGACCAGATTACAAGAGGTTATTGTTCACATAACAACATTAATTATTTTCACTAATTTTATTTAATATTTATTATTGTGTTGCTGCGTTCCGTTTTTGTTTTTACTAGAACAACTAAAATACCCCCCTAGCAAGCTTTTATTACTGTAATGAGATGGCAGAGTATTCTGTTGACTTGGGGCATTATATCGGTAAACCAAGTCAATACGCCCTGAATCATTAAATCCGGCTTCCTTCGTCATGCCATCATCAGCGACGACAACAAGCCGTGGCTAACGACGGACGCCCGGCGGAGGAAGCGGTAGGAAGGGGTGGCGGAGGAGCAGCGACCTGGCTGATGAGCAGATCTGCGAATAACCGTTGAAAAGCGAGCGCCTGCGGCCGGCCTTTGGCGCGGTTGCCAAGCGTGGCCTGCGTGCCACTATTTAATTTATGTCCCAATTATATAAAATATGTATATATAAACGTCTTGCTGTCTATAGACATCTCTTGTCAACGGAGACGCTGTCTCCATAGATAGTAAGGGACGAATGTCAGAGACGAATAGAAGGGAGGGGACAGACTGGGGAACAGCGAAAAGTGCGCTCCCTAGGAAACCCCCCCTCACGAATGAATGAATTGTGTATGATTATATTAGATATATTATATATAAAAAGACCAGCTGTCGGCACCCGGAAGTAGCACTACAGCGCTACCGGGGGCCGACACTAAAAAAAAAAAGACCTCTCGTATTTTTTAGAAGTTAAGCCATTTTTTTGCAATCAGTATTATAGTCCTTATATTACACAACAAATATTTTTTTCAACATCCTCTCGTTTCTTGTGCATGGATTGTGAAGGGATTTACTCTGGAAGCACCTTATGGAGGTGGGGAGACTCCTGCTATTGTTTCTGCAGCCTGCTATAGAAGGAGTGTCAGATCTAAACGCCAGAGCTTCGTAAGGAAAGAATTATATTATAATGTTATTGGGCAGCAGCAATACGCAGACTTTTTCTTCGAATATAAACAGCGGTGTAGAAGGACCCGCGGACTCACTACACTATTCATAGGTATATGCTCAGATCCTCAGAGGAGAAACACCCCATGAAGAAAAATTCAACAATCATTATAGTAATATAAGTTTAACCCTAAAATATAAAAAAAACTTCAAAAAGCCCAGAATATTTGCCTTTTTTAAAAAAAAAATTATTCGTATATACACATATATACAAAAAAATTATTAGTAAAAAAAAAGTGCCACAAAATCTAAAAAAAATATTGTTCAAGGTCATGCTCTTCGGAATCCAGAAAATATTTTTAAGAATTATATAAGGATGAATTTTGGTTACAATAATAAACTTCAAAACTAAACAATCAACATTGAACACGCAATTTAAATTTGTTTTATTTTAAAATGCACCTAGTTATTTTTTTAATATAACAATATTTCAATTGTTTTCATTAAAAAATAAATTGTAAAAATGTGCAAAACTTAAAAAAAAAAAATCCATTTATTCTGTTCATCAGTGCGAGAATCAAAATAACACAACAACGTGCACCGCAAACAAGCGCTCATCCGGAAAAAAATAAAACACGAATAAATTAAATAAAAAAATATAAATCTCGGAACGCGGAAGAGATGGTTGGTCACCGCTGTCTCTCGAAATATTTCCAGGTGGAGTAGGTGCGTGGTATTGTTGTGCTGGCGGTACCTTCTGCGGCACTAGTGGATGTGGGTCAAGCGGTCGCTGGGACAACCTGTATGGAATGGTACTAACTATGGTACTACGAGATCGAGGTGCAGGGGTCGAGACCTGTGGAATTTTAGTAATCTGTAGAGGCTAACCAGTTAAACATTCAATAACTTTGTGCTAAATATGAACTCAAGTAGTTTGAATTAAAATTATAATTAATATTATTTTTATCATATACCCATGTGTTTGTTTTGAAGTACTCATTTTTTACCGTAATTAAAAGCTAAAATCAATTAATAAATTTACCCCCGTAAGAAGAAAGTTGGCATACTGTTTATAAATTATTTGTTACCTGTCAGCTAAAAGGCTTTATTTTTTGTTTAAATTATTCTTGCTATTAATTATCGAAGTATTTTATTAACGTCATTTGTTAAAAAAAATTAAGTAAAACAGAATACTTTTTTGATGCTTATGATTATATCACGATCAGTAAGAGCCCTTTCACCCTTTTTTGATATTTTTTCACAATTATTTCATATGCTGCCTAAAGCGGTTTGTTTAATTCAAATAATTAAAGTAATTAATTATAAATTCATAATTCGTAATAAAGTTTGTATGTAATATTTTTTTTGGCAAGCTTCTTATCATGGTTTTCTGACTTTAATTGTATATACTTTATATATACTGACTTTAAGTGGAAAGTTCAAAGTCATGAGATATTATTATATCAAATAATTTCTACTTTTGGAATTACAAAAACAAACATTTTCTTATATTCAAAAAAAAAACATATTTTTTAATAAGATCATGCATATTTAGGTTAATAAGTTTTTAAACCATAAATAAGTGTATGTAAATTTACTAATTATTTACATTGCATTAATTGCACCTATAAAACTGCTTTTTCACAGCCTACTTCACATGAGCATTTTTTTAATAATAGGAAGTAATTCAACATTTTTAATTATTTAATCAGCTTAATAATAAGGTTAACATGGCATGGTTTTTACGGATTTTCGTTATTAAAAGAAAACGTGTTTATTTCAGTTTTTTTAAATATCTAAACTCAACACATGACATCATTTATTCTGATTAATAAAACTAAAACGTCCAGCAATCTGTAATTTTATTTGCGGTTAATTTACGGTTAAAATTTTAAATCCAAAGACAAATGTGATAACCAAAACTTTTTTTAAAAAAAATTTATGTATCATGCAAACCTTGATTTATTTGTGTTGATCTATGATCAGGGCTTGAATATGAGTACGAAGCTCATTCTGTACTGTTTTTTTGTTATCATTATAATGATTCGATAGTTTATTTAACTCATGCGTATTTAAATAATAAAAGAAACATGTTTGAATATCTTTATAAAATAAATTTAGCTGTTAACTGATTAAAATTCATAAATATTTTATTAATTTATTATATTTATTAACTCAAACAATTCTTTGAAATTAATTGTAAACAAAAAAAATAATAAAAAATAACACTTAAGTGATTGTTCGACAAAGATAATTGGTGTTATTTTAAAATATGTGTTATATTAATTATGAAGTGTTATACTTCACTAATGACCCGTTGAATATAATATGTTTTCAGAACAATGACTTATTTCTCATTCCAATCTACCAGGCATTTATAAATAAACTATTTTTCGTAGTATTCATTGTAGACAATTGTGAATATCACGACGATTCTTCCTAATAACCATACCTTGCCACATCAATAGATTTAATTGTTTGAACATATATTATTGTAAAATAAATTAATTCAAATTTTTTCAAAATAGATTTGATTGAGTTTGTCCTATGAAAGTTATTTGTGTGTATTTTACTATTGAAAATACTTTATAAACGAGCCTATGCTCGCTTCTTTAACACATATGTGTTTGTAAAATAGTTAAAAAAATATTTTTACAATTTTCTAGTATGCTGTTATGGTTATATTTATTTATAAATTTAATGCGTATTTTATGTGGGTATTAAAAATAAATTATGAAACATTGCTCTTAAATCTTATTTTTGTTTAGTGAAAGGATCACGATTTTGAAAGTGTGACTTATATTTCCTTTATAATAATGTGAACGATAGGGCATATGTATTTTAAAATTAGTTTACGAAAATAAATTGGTATAATGAATGCAATTAATTGAACATGGTTCATATGTACCAAGAGACGCCCATGGCTTCATCGAATCGCTCTTTTCCTCAGCTTTCGCCAGCTGCTCTGCCCTGGACCATTTCACACGGTCTGCCTTCACTCTAGATAAAGTCGAATGTTCTTGAACGTCACGTCTTTCCTCGAGACATTATTCAAGGTACATCAGGCCCATAATTCCGACCGATGGAATGCAAGAAATTCAGATTGCGGTACAAATTTAACGTATTTATGACCGAGGTAGCTACTTCGCGTGCGACTTCACTTTCTCTAATTGGTAATTGTTCTATTCAATATGTTCTGTGATGGTTGTAATGACATTTTACCAAAAAGATGTGTTTTTAATACAAATATAATCACAATCAATTGAAACGCTTTCTTTGAAATGTACAATAGTTTGGAATCGCGTCTGGAAGATGAATCAAATGAAAAGGTCGACTCACGCGGTCGCAGATATTATTTTATGGTTTGCTTAATAAATAATCAAAAAATATAAGACTAAATTTTATCAATAAGAATTCGGAGTTTTAGGTTAGTGTAATATACAAGAATAAATACTTAGAATTATTTCTTAGTTTATATAAAGTAAAACTTCAAATCTTAAGACATAAACTGGAAAAAAAACCAATTCGTTTTTATAAAACTTCTGTTTTGTTTTGTTGATGGTGGCCGACCTCTGACAAAAGAAAATACTTAAAAATAATGTAAAATTCTATTAAATTTTATTTGCAAAAGTTAAAGTTTTTAATCTCTTTGATATTTCTGCCCACCATAAGTTGTACGTTTATTATTTTTTTTAACGGGTTTTATTACTTTTAATATGAATCTTGACTAGTTTTGCCCAATCACCCACTAAATAACAATATGAAAGTATAAATTTATGTTTTGAGTGTAAAACTTTGGAATGCTTACTAATTTATTCAATAACGCATTAATTTATAGTTGCTCAGTAAAACTCAAATTGTTTTATTTTCTTTCTTGTGACTTAAAAAAATAAACAATATCATTGAATAGTTATATTCTACAGTTTTACACATTCTACTGTCTTGAAATTCAACGATAAGGATTTACAAAACAGTCCTAATTAAGTAATTTGTGTTTTTAGAATAGAGAGCACATACATATTTGATCATACGTTACGGCATATGAATAATAAGAGGTTACTTGAATAATACTTGAATAAATTTCATAGCAAATACATTCACATCTTAATTGTAAGCTTGCGTGTTGCAGCCCGATCGGTTCCTCTACACACTACTGATTTTGATACAGTAATTAATTTTAACTGTAATTGATTAAAGAAACCTTCTTCCTGAAATAAACAGAGTGATTCTATCCAAATTTATTTTTCAACATTTAATCCAAATGCTTAAAAATATGTACTAAACAACAGGGTATACTAGAACTTATATTGATTTTGTAATAATATTGAATAAATAAGAATATGTTTATTTCAAAGTATATTTACAAAAAAAAATGTTTTAACTATCGATGCTTTATATAAGTTGAAGATCTTTAAAAAAAAAGATAGGCCAAGGTGTTAAATTATTGAGTCTTTGGCTCCGTGGAATGTGAGGTATGACCGCATGGATTATTACTGCGGTATCGTAAATTTATAAAACTTTGAAAAGGTTTGCATAAAATAAATTTCGAATCGCAGGAATTACAAGATCTTGTAACCACAATGCACTTGAATTGTCTGTTTACTACTCGGATTTATCATTATAGAGATTGCCGGTATGTTCCATCATAATTCAGAATTAATATGAATATAACGTGTTTTTTTAGCATGTCGGGTTTTCTACCGTTGCAGTATAACGAAGTTCCGTTCTGAATAAAGCCGTTTCGCTGGAGCACCCGCAAGTGCGTACGCATCCACTTGAAATTCGCAGAAATTTCCACAAAAACGCGTTATATAAAAGCAGTGCAGCAACGCTCGGTAAAAGTTGAATGCAATAAATCCTAGAGCGCATTATCTAATACGATATTTCGAGATACTTATGAAAGTTATTGATGCGTGCGAATTTATACAATTAACCAAGAATATTTGAATTTTATGATTATTTACTTTATGATGTTCATACTGTTTTTAATGCTACATATAAAACACACTTGGATAGATTTCTGCTGTGATAAATAGCGGTAAAAGTTTTTCTTTCGATGTCTGACCATCTCAAGCAGAGATGATATTTCCGTCGAATTTGATTGGGTTGCCATAAAAATGTGAAAATGTGGTATGTAAGGTTTTATAGAGGTTTGGTTAAAAACAATCAGTAAGAGATTAAAATCAATGTTCACAGTTTTAACCTGTACTCAGCCTGAACACCCGTACGAATATGAATTTCAGTTCTGTTTTATTTCCGCTACATCAATGTGTCACGCACTGACAGTGAAGTGTTACGAATTCATTACTTTCTCATTCTTCCCTTTATATTTAGTACTATGCTGTAATTTGTGAGCCTTTAATCACAAAATTACAAAAAATGTATTCTTTGTATGAAACTATTGCTTAAGCAATAAATATTGTTACTGACATGAATATATTCCTTTTGAAACTCCACTTGAAAATTAGTGGAATAGTAGACTTAGAGAAATTATTTACAATTTTTATCTATTTAAAAAATGATCTCAATGTTTTCATGCGATATTTTTATGATCAGCGCAAAATATTTTCACGAATGTCAACAATAAACTAATTAAATTATATGGTATAAATAAAATAAATGAATAATTTCTTTCGGATTCCCCGAGGCTGCACTCCTGGGCAGCGCTAGTATGACACGCGATCACTTTCACGTATCCGTTACAGCAAAACAAACATATTACAAGTCACCTGTGTGACTTTTCCGCGTGCTCATACGTCTATTGTTAGTCAATTGTGGGACACCTCGGAGCAAATCTCATGCTTATGGGTGTAAAGAAAGCAAACCAGCAATTAATTTACGATATTGCAGCATTAAATTACTATTGAACGTATAATAGAGTTAAAACTTCAAATTTTACATCCTCTCTAAAGTGTTTTTTCTATAATACTTAAATGAATGAACTGCATTCGATAGTAATTAAAAAGACAGGAAGATGTAGGTTTTTAGGTTTTCAGTTTGTTAAAAACTTAATCAAATTTATATAAATTTATAAGAACTATGAAAAAACAGCGGTGGACATAAACTATCAATCATTAAAATAAATAAGTAATTAGTTCTATTTTCCTGTGGTTTAGATTTTTTTATATAATTAAAAAAGGTGAGAATATTTATATCTTTGAATAAAATACTTGAGTGATTTTCCACATGTTCGTTTTTATTTGTGACCGGTTTCGCCAACCTTTCACATAATGCCAACGTGGAATTCCACCAAGTACGCTCCGTCAAAAATATTGAATTTCTTAATATTTATATCGTTTGATTAGATTGAAGAGAGAATCTTAAAACGAATTAATATATAAATTAATATTACAAGCCTAACTCAATCACTTTTAAATTAATGCGTATCTCATGCAGTACTTATTTTTGAAGCTAGAAAATGCTTAATATTTTTTTCCGTTTAAAAAAATGTTTCGCTTATGATTTTGCGTGTTGTGATTGAAAAGCAATAAAAATAAGCTTTTCTCAATGAAAATTTACGTTCGATGCAGCCATTTTATTAACGCTCAAGGAATGTCATCTCTGACCGCGCTGCCTTCGTGACCCAATTACCATACGCAACCACAACAGTTTATGACACTTCACAGTTCTGATACCTTCGCGGAGGATCAGTTCCTCGCCAACAGCACGGATCGTGATAATTCAAATGAACGCGTCACGCAGCGCTGGGTGACAAGCGCTTTTTTTCATTCGTTTTTTTTAATAGAGAATTACCGCTGTAGCGGTTGGCGCTCGCGGAAACGGAGAAGAGGAAATCGGTCAGAAAACAAGACGAAGGTGAGGCGGTCTTCCGAGTCGGCGGCCCGCGCCTTCCTGTGGACTTACCGTAATGCTGAACGCAGGTGGTAATGCATGCAAGGCAACACTGCGCGCAGGTAAGGCAGGTACTTCCACATGCACTCTCGGGCGTGTTTCTTCAGGCATTCTAGCGCATGGCCGATAACCTACTAGAGATATGATACACCTGTATTCGACGCATTAAAAAACAGCTGTTTTGACTTTTAAATAACTATTTTGAAAGTGTTTTTGTGTTATAGACATACAGCGACTTTTTTCAATATTTATTTAAATTCGTTTAATTTGTATGAAAATAAATTTAAATAGTAATAAGCCTGCGTTTAGTCAAAAATATTTTTTTTAAGGAAAATAATTTTTTTTTAAATTTTCCACGTTATATTTTTAATGTGACTGGTTTCACAAATCTTTATTGTTGGCATTTTCCATCAAATCTTTGTTGGAATACTGATATTATCAAAATGGAATTCCCCCAAGTATTTTTAATCAAGAATATTGAGTATATTTTTGTCAAAAAGTTTGTTTTGTTGAAATGAGATGCTTCAAAAACAGTAGCAAAAATATTCAATAATTTTATACAAGATCTCAATCCAAAAACAGCCAAGTAAAAAATAATATACATATTGTGATTAAATACAAAATTTAGTAAATTGTTAAATCAATTAAAATGAAAGAATTGAAGCTTTAAGTGTTAAAATAAGTCTGATAGAAACGTAAGGGTTAGTAATACATAATTTACGAATAATTACATCCTTAGAAAACTGAATGTATGGATGAGAAATCATATGTATTGTTTTTTTTTATACATTTTTTATATGTTTATCGTGATAAGATATTTAGAAAAAAAGCGGCTATTTACATCGAACAATGCTCACTAATGCTGTTTTCAAATTGTACGTGCAAATAGCCGAGAGTATATTGAAAAGCGACAGCAAAAACGAGTACGGAAAAAAGTATCCAAATCACTCTTGAATTCTCAGCATCGAAATAGACTCTACTATTTAAGTGTTAACTCAAACAAACTATATTACAATTGTACTTGAGAAAGGTTTATCAACAAGAAGTTATATCACCCTTAATTGAATTATAATATATTTTAATTGAACTTTCATAAATATTACATCCGTTCGTTGCTTTACTTGTGATATCCGCAGAACACTCAAGATTAATGTAGCCTTAAATATAGAGCACTGGAGTTCAGAAAAAAAAATTAATCGTCATGCTTCAACAACTTATACAAAAACAAGTTGAACAATTCAAACCTAAATTGAATACAGCGCTTTATTTTGAAGCAAACGGCTTGTGTATAAAAATATCTACTTATGGAGTATCGTTACAAGAAGTGCTCCAGTTATATTTTTTATTTCCGATCCGAGAGATTTCCGCCATGCTCTCCAGGCGTCATGCGCTCAACTCACATAAATATATAATATTTTATTACTCCGTCAAAAAAACTCTAAGACGCGCAACCGTAACGTAATTTATATTATTCTGTTTTTTCTTATTATTTTCATTTAGCTTAAAATACAATCATAAAAAATAAATCGTTTTTACAGTTGTTTTGGGGTATTTACCATTCTTCGGTGTCGTTGCCACATCTTGTGGTATTTTTTATAAATGTACTTTGGTTATTGCCGCATTTACCTGTAACAAAGAAAAAATCAATTAGTTAAGGAATTATATATTTAAAATAAGGAATTGTCTACGGTTGTGGGTAAATGTCGCGCTTATTTGATGTTATGTCATATTGATTGAATTTTGAATACTCAAGTAGAAAAGTCTATAATTTTATATGTTGTACCACAATAATAAGTTAGATAGAATTTCTACAAAACACGTGTAAGAAAGAAGATCGCAGCAATACAATTTAACATAAGCAAATGTAAAAAATCCTAATTATTCAATATTGTACTAAGTGAAAGATTTCATTTTTGTAAACAGTAGTGTTTAATGTTTATCAAATATCGTATAGTAAATAGAATGTCAGAAACTATCCTTCGCAAGAAAGAAGAGGTATTCTAATATATTTAGGGATGAATAAGATACTTCGAGAAATGCAAAAACAATCATTTTTATGATGATGATTTACCTATGTACGTTAAAGATATCCCCAGCATTTTAATAAAATATAGTTGCTTAGGTTTCACTTCTACTTTACAAGTGAAAATTATCGCACTGCATAAGATTTTATCTGTCCCAATAAAATAAAGTATTCAGGAATAAATAAAACGCTCATTTTTTATATTGAAAAAATATTATATGTGAGCATATTGTTTCAGCAATTCACGAACTATATTTTTATCCTTTTTTTCGTCAATATATCCATGTCGAAAAATTCAATGAATTCTGTTATGCCTTCAATAGGAATTGTAGCAGAATAGATTCACAAGACATGACTTGCAGGCGGTACAGATCCTCTACACCAGAGGTTCCCAAAGTGGTCAAGATCGACCCCCAGGGGTCGATTTCGCCCTGCAAGGGGTCGATGACAGCGAAAAATAAAATTGGGGGTCCATGAACTGTAAATGGGGGTCTACGAGAGTGGATCCCATTTAAGCAGGTCATCACCAAAATTTAGACATTTCGTAAATGTCGTAATGCATCGAACACAGATTGTACCTATGTACTTTGTGACGAGTGTATTTTGTATGTTTTTAATTAATGTATTTTATTCTATTTAAGATATTAAAATGGAATTCCACCAAGTATTCTCTGTCAAAAATATTGATTTTCTGAATGTTACTATATTTGCATTTTGTGTGTTTTTAAAGTATAATTAACTTTACATGTATTTTAACTTTTTCATTTTTAAACCCACTGTACAGTAAACCCTATAAAAGTGAGTTGTTCTATATAAGATGTAAAAAAATATGTTTAAAGTTGAAAAATTTATTAAAATTCAATATTAGCAAGGCAGGGGGTCGACGAAAAACAGGAAAACTCGACATGGGGTCGACGGGACAAAATAGTTTGGGAAACTATGCTCTACACTAATAAAGCTGTGACTGAGTTGGTTATTTCCACCATTCGTACGTTCTATTGCCTTCAGCGTCGATGTCTCTATTCACACTCTATTTACGAAACAAGACTTCTTAAAAAAAAAAAAAAAACAGTCGATTAAATTAAAACTTAAGCGTAAAATTAGTTCCAGAAAAAATACAATAATCAAACGTTTATCATCGCTTTTTATCATTATATTGTATGTACTATATAATACATAATCAAGCTTTTTGATTCTGCGAGTACCAATCAAGTTTAAAAATGGTCGAATGTAGGACAGTTTCGTAAAGGCATTATTTGTTCATTTTGTCATTTCTGATCTTCATGCCGGACATGTGATGCAAGACCCACCATCAGCTTCGGAACTTCCGGTCGGTGACGCCATTTTAAGACGTCTTTAATGGTATTTATGCAATGGGTGGACTTTCTCATTGTATGGGTGTATTCAAATATTCTAATTTCATATTACATCGCCGTGTTTCTTTGGTGTCCTTTGAATAAATCAGATACACAATGAATATCCAGATTTTAATGGGGGTTTATACTGACTGGATGAATTCTAATACATAAATTACACGGGATGCTACTTGCATCTAGCTTATAAAACGAAGTGGGATAATGCTCGATCAGGGTGTAATAAAAAGTACACGTTTCCTAAAAGGGAGATTACTATCCATCCGGAATGCCTTTTAGGTTTGTTCCACAACCACTGAGTTATTATATGGGAACGCACCTGAGTTAAGTGCAGAAATTCATATGGGAGTGGATGAAATTGCTTTTACATTGAACATACAATAAACACTGGTAGACGAAAATAACTATATATAAACATTTCATTTATTTTTAAATTGTTTGATATATTATATTCAAAACCATGTAAAGTTCCGTTAAAGATATCATTGTTAGTTTATTTAAATTATTTAGTAAATGTGACCAAAAAGTTACAAGTATAATTTTTTTTTTTTCAATTCATTAAACTTGACAAGATTCGATTTCCGTTTGTTCCAATTGTTAATAAATACAGAATGTGAACAGACGTGGTGTGTCAATAGTTTTAGTCAAACTGGTTATTAAAAATCAATTATTCAAAGTGATTGACAGTGCCTCTAGGTATTGTACCGATTTTTCATAACAGTCCGGCTGACTCGACCTAAAGAAAAGGGATTCCAAATATGGAAAGGGATATCATAGTTTTACATATTATGTGCAGAGATCTTACACACGCCTGAAAATTATTTTCAGAAACTCTAATGTTCTACAAACTTTTAAAACCTTGGATTTTTCTTTTCCTTGACAGTGCAGTAACCCCTATCTTTATTCATTGGATTTTTCAATAGATTAATTTTGAATTAATAAATTGTTGCTCGATGCTAGAGTTGCGGTTTTTTTTTTAATTTTTTCAATAAATTAGTGAGGTAATATTACTCCCAGTTGTACTTATATCCGATTCGCGATCTTCTTCGTGTGTGCCTACCGACACGTACACGCTCGAAATCGACCCACTGACAACTTTGTAACTTGAATAAATGCTTTAGCAGATTAGCTTTTTATTATATACATCAATATTTAATGCAATGATTGAATATATATTTTTAAAAACACATTGATTAATTTTCGTAGCCGATCTATATTGTAAACCAATAAATATATTTTTTGATTTACTTTACGTGAAACAAGGACATGCCTCTCAAATATATGAGCATAAATTGTAACATCGGATATACACATTCTCGGTTTTTATTTTCAAGGTGGATTTATTATTTTAAATATAATCAAATATATAATAACATCTCAAAGATAAATTTTATTTGAAAAATAATTTGTTAATGCAGGTAGATTAATTTTATTAAAATAAATAAAGATTTTTGTTTTTGGTTCTGCTTTTGCAAAAATTGATTAACTAACTAAAACAAAATGATTTTAAACTTCAGAAAATTCAACATTTTCAGCAAAATGTTTTTTTAAAAAACCTAATAATAGTAGTATTATTATTATTATTATTCTTGAGTGGTAAAGGTATGCAGGTGTAATCGATGTCCGTAATTTATTATTAATGATCCAGTATGCGCCACTGCTTGCACGGGTTGAACACGGACCTGAATGTTTATTCAGCAGCTGAACATCTATTACAGAGTCCACTTACTTGCAAGTACTTAAGCTTGGTTAAATAATACAATACATCTTAGGTTGGACAACAACCCAACTGTTGATAAGTTCCAGCAATAGACACGATTATGTCATCAAAATGTATATTTTATGTAATATTCCGTAAGTACACAGTAGATACTTAAGAAATAATAAAACAAACTTATTAAAGAGTGTAATTATATATCTAATGTACTTATATTTTAATTATTTATGCAATTAAAAGGCGAGTATCAGTGTACCTTCTTTAAAAGCTTTCTCTGTCATGCGAAGCTAGTTAAAAACTAGGAGTAATGGTTATTACTACATAAAGAAACTGGACAGATAAATACTATACATATATACCTGGCTTTAAGCTAGGTACTTGAAAAATATACTTTTAAATTATTATGCGTACTTACGTATTGCAAAACTATTCGGATATGACATAATAAAAAAAAAAGCTTACTGTTTTACAATAGGTTGTGTTCATATCATATTCACAGCATTATTTGTGGGATCGTGAGAGCGTCTACTTATGGTAATTATTTCATGACCGTCTATAGATAGTCTAGAAAATGGCGTTGAGGGTGAATTGTATACGGAACACCATCGGATGATAAGAACGTTGGTTGAGACAACAATGCAAATGTAACTAAGAAGCGTGTGTGTTACGTGTCATTGCTTGATAGTGAAACTATTATGATACGCTCGCCGGTACGTTTTCTTCACGTGACGAGGCGTAGTTTTATTTTCATGAGTAGTCTATGACCCGCCGGTGCGGCCACAGGCAATAACAAATTATTAGAATTCTCTTTGCGCAGGATGCGTGCATGTTGCCAAACTGAGGTGCGAGGGGGCCGGACGGACGTTGCATGCTGATTGGCATATTTCAAAATACAAGCAAAATAACGTTTAAGCGTTGTGCGGGTTGCTAACATAAATAATTAAAAATGAATTCTTGAAAATTGCAAATAAAACGCATTTTTGTAATGAAACAACGTGAGGTTATTTACCTCACAGTGCACGAAGTACGCATACACTTAGCAGTACATTTAACGTTTTCCACCAAGCATTAAATTAGTATGTTTTTTTGTATCAAATAAAAAATGTCGTTTAATGTCACAAAGTCATATTTTGTGCAATTTTATGGTGAGTTGAAATTGTATCACAAATTTTTAGCACGTAGAACTTTTAACTAGAAATATTTTGTTACACCTTTTGGATAATGAAACAGGTTCCGTTTAAATAATTAAATTGTTTAATTTAAACAAACTTAAATATCTATTCAACTACTAAGCGAGTGTTTACAAATTCGATTTCTGTCAAGATAAACAAACTTCAATTTAAATCACGGCTGTTCTGGTTTTATTTAAAACAAATAATTTTAAAAGTATTTCTTGGCCTTAAGTAGATTAATAAAAATCTTATCATTTTTTATGCATCCTTGAGTGTTTTTTTTCCTATTTTTTTGATATCAATTTGAATAGTAGATTTAAGTTTTTCAAACCTTTTCATGTAGATAAATTATTCTTATTATTAGTATGGAAATATATTACTGCAATGATTATTTTTTTTATCAACTGCCTTGCCGTCTTAGAATTAGTTTTCTATGATTATAAATATTTTTTTTATATACTATTACCTAAGTGGTCATTACCCGAATTACTGTCATAGTACTGGAATTGATTTGTTTCACTTAAATAGTGACCTTAGTTGCAAGTCAAACAGTTTCTTTTTTGCAGTAATGGCACGTAAAATCAACACCTTTTAGAAAGGCGCTCATTTTTGTTAATATTTTTTTTGATAAAATACCTGTCCGTAATTTATTTGTTATTTATGGATAATTTTTTTTACATAATTTAAGTAATGGAATTTTATAATATTTGACAATCTTATGAAGTCATTGAAATGAAGTTGTGTTTTTTTTGTAAAACATGGTTTCTTGAAGATTCTCCTTTTTTATGAGTCATTAATAATTATACTGACGAAATCATTTTTATTAATCTCAATTTGTTTTTAAAGCGTGTTTTAATGTATATAAATTATTTCCGCATAAAAAAGCAATTGATTTCAATAACACACAATCTCAATTCACTGTCAATATATTTTCAGTTCAATATAGCTAATCTAACTCGTGTTTTGTAATATAAAAATCCCAAAAGAAAAATCTAATTTAAAGGTTACTACTAAATAACAATAACTTCAGGAGACAATACTCACATTGAAAGTACATTAAACAGGCTACTAATCATTATTTATACTAACAATATTTCTATACGAAATATTTGCAATTGTATGATTAGGGATGGTGTGCAACACACCGTACTCTATCATCGTGCAAGTTACATGTAATTATAAATACCTACTTAATAACTATTGTTTCATAAACTGCGACAAGCGAGTTTCTTATTTCTGCACTTAAATGTTTTAGAAGGTAAGCTGATACTGATACACTTCGGTATTTGTGTCAGTACATAAAAACCTTATAACTGAAAAGTTTTATACACACTAACAGAAAAAGAACAATTAATGTGCACGTGGATGTAATCACACGAGAGCAACAACCATGTGGTTTTTTTTATATTGATAATCAAATTTTTGTACATCTCTCGGAAAAATATACAAATTCAATGTATATTTATAGTTTATTTAAAATCGGTGTGATTTGCGTGGCCATTGTGCATACGAATTACCCAACCTGCTTTATACTGTCTTATAATATATATATTTTTTTAAAATATTTTGTTGAAATATTGGATATTTTGGAGAGAGTCATAAACGATCCCATAAGAGTATAATTTGATTGGTTGTATTAAATATTTATCGTAATGAATCGATATATAATACCTATTAAAATCCGTGTAATATCATCTTACTTTACTTTTAACTAATTGAGGTAAAAGTGTAAAATAGAGTCATTTTTATTTTGATAATAAAATATTTATACATATAATTTTTTTAACTAATTTACTTATACTTTTAAATAATTAGTGTCTTACTACTTGAGCACTTGCTAGCCAATGAGTATAGGAGCAGCGACTTGGCCTCTTCGAGGCGTCCATGTCTGGACGCAAGTGACCTCTAGACAAGACGATCGTTAATCTGATATTGAAAACCTTACAAGTATTTCCTGCGCTGAAAAATATCAACGTTTCTCATTCTTATTCATCCTTTAATATTTTAAAGTGCAACAAACCCAAAGTAATATATATGACATTACTTGAGTAGAAAGGTTCTTTTAAATTACAATTGAAATGTATGAAGTAATGTGGATACTAGCAACATCAATTAGTTTTTTTTTTAAATCTAACGATCATTGCAAATATATATGAAAACACGAACTTACTTTAGAATTTTTATTGAGAAAGAATGACGCTATTTTTTTATTATTTATTTATGATGCAAATGATCATAAGTGTGTATGACCCACAATATAATACAAATAGCATATTATTCTGTATTGTGTATCAAATACCTTACAAAAAAACTATTCTACAATTTATAGTCGCAATGTGGACAATTGTTCTCGATGATGATATGAAGTATTCTTTAAAGCAGTGAATCTCCATAATGCAATGGGTCATTTTCAGTATTAACTATTTCAACATGTAAAAAAGTGAATTTGAATTATCGACAATATTAAATCGCCATAAAAAGACGTAATAACTTAATAATGATTGTAATTTTATCGATAGTGCGAAATTATTTTAAAAATGCGATACAAAAGGTTTTTGCGACGTTATAAATAAAATTGTAAATGTTTACTTCCCCTTATAATATTACTGTGTGAAATTTGGAATGACTTCCAAGAAAGCTTTGATGACGATTGTCATTATTTAATTGCAGTTCAACACAAGGTTAATGCTTTACATACAATATTTAGGTTGCAAATTATTTATGACGAAATAAGCTGTTAGTATTCCGCTCAGTTGTTTGGATACCGACAAGATGGTTGGGCAACGGCCACTCGCGTTACCTGAGGAACCTTTGGAGACAATAGACAGAAAATAATTGTAACGATGTATCATTTTTATATGCGTTTTTATAGGTTTCGATTAAAATATGCAGTGCGCCGATTAAAATCGTATACCAAATGTTATTAGTGTCATATCACGTACCGTTATAGAAGCCTTTGTGAAATCAATTGCGTGAAAAAATGACCTAATAATTTTAATGATGTTAATTTTTTGTCAGTGTACACATTAGATTTTTAAAAAATGTAACTTGCTGTTTTCCGGAGATGTATAATTGTAAGCACTCAACACAAAATGGATGGATTGATTTTTTTTTAATTTCAATTTACAATACTGAGTTATATGAGAATGTGTGTTTATCAATAATAAGACTTATTTAATGTCTCTGTTTAATATTTCGATAGAATTTCATGGTAGGTTTTCGTTAAGAGATTTAAGTGCCAGCAATTATCAATTTAACTTAAACACATATTTTTAGTAAAAGTGATAATAGGCAATAAAAAAAAACACTTTTTTCCCGAAACACTCGTATTTCAAATGCCCAAAAAGCATAGTCTGGTTTACAGTCACCGTTAAGATAGTCACAATGCCCCAGTAGTCACAGATAATGCGTCCAAAAACTACAGGTGATTAAAAAAAAAAAAAGCTTTCAAAAATGTACTCAATCGCGTCACCGTGTCGATCTATTATTGCACGGCCAGGATTTGTGACTGGAAACCTTTTAGCTCGCAGGTGAGGCACCAGATAAAGCGGCCATTGTGATTGTGGCCCCGGGGACCATAAATCTCCGCAGGTTACGCGCGGGACTCGGCGAGGGACAATGCGCTCACGCAGGTGGCAGGTGCGACTGACGAGTTTGTCAGATATTGAAGTCACAGCACCACAAAAACTATTTTCTTAAAGATTGACGTCCCCAAAGGGCTACTCAAAAAATGACTTTCTATTATGTATTAAAGTTTTGTTTAAAAAATATACAGTGTTACCGAGTTGCTTGTTTGATAGATTATTATCAAAAAACAACTTAAGTTCTGTCAAGCGGTTTACTTTGCAAATATGATATAATACGAGAATAAAAAAAAAAAATGTCACATATTTGTAAATATAAATACATGACATATGATTGTGATAAGTTACGGTAAATGCGTTTCGGTTCAAAGCTTTCAGCAAAAGTTGATGAATAATTCAAAGCTGCGTGGAGTGAACTTCCTTCCTGAGAATGCTCGCCCTGCTTGCGATTGTTGGCGTTTGACAATAGCAACAAAGAGACGGAAACACGTCCGAGCACCGAATTTCGTTTATTTTGCTCAAACCAGAGCGGCCGTAGAAAGTCAAATATAATCTGCAAGGCGGAAGTCTGCGCCGAGCTAATCCGACGGGATGTGTATTGATGTCGCAACCTTTCTTTGCGATATTCCAGTCGACTTGTAAAACCACTGTGAAATTTCAAACATGGCTAATAATTAAGAACTTGTTTTTTTTTAAATTATGTTTAAATGTTGTAATTAAGACGTCAATGTAGACAGATCCGGATTTGACATCCAAACGAATCCGTCACGGTTTCAATATTAGTTGTTACATTTGAAGACTCCCTGGAGCGCATGAAGCGAAATTATATCTAAGTATACACATTGCACTAGAACAGCGTTATTGTTTTATTTATGTTGATTGATAATATTTAATTATTTTTAATATGTTGGTATTCCCCGTTTAATCTCTTTTATTTAGAAGTTATTAAAAAAATAATTAATGCAAAAAAACCGACATGCTTATCGGTGATACATTGATGTTATGTTAAGCCTAATAAATATTTATGACAGATGTACTTTTTAACTTATCATGTTGATGGTAGCAAATGGTAGTTGAAAACTACAAACAAAAATTATTCAATTCAAAATATTCAAATATACATTGTAGTTATCTTGTGTTAATCCAATCACAATTCAATTTGTTACGTTTTTTATATGAAGTTACATACAACACAGCCTACATAAAAAGTGTGCAAGATCATTGTTTTAAATTAATTCTGATCTGTCGAGATGTCAAATATTACATAGTTAAAAATTTGTAATCATGGGTATGTATGAATATTTTTTATACCTGTGAATGAGTTAATATAAAAATTAATTTTGTGGCCTTGTCGATTTCTTGTTATACAAAAAACAGGATATAAATAGATAATGCGATTGCTACAATTATCAAATCACTGAAAATTCGAATGTCATAAATACGCAACAATATTTAAGAAATACGGTTTAAAACATACCAGTCATTAGCCTCTCAAGGACACATTGCTTGCTGTCAAATTAGTAAAAAGTAACTTGAACTAATTTATAGTCAGGTAGGAGAGAAGAGTGGAGAAACTTGTCAAGCTTGGCAACCGTTTTTAACTTTTTATATTACAGAGTTATTTGTATGTCGATGGACTCACGCTAAGACCCGCAAATTTTTAACTGATATTATGCTATTCTAAGGTAAATGAAAAAAATCAAAAACCAACACTAACGACTTGAAGTGGAATTTGAAAATCAGTTATTTTCAGTTTGAAGATTTAACTTGGTATAAATCGCTTGGCATCTTTACGATTGAGTTTTTTTAAACTTATGTAAAAATATCATCGCACCTAGACTTTTGAATTTTAGATGATTTTCAAATAACTGTTACATGTGATATTTTTATTTCATATTTGAAAACTACTCTTAAAACATTTTTAAAAATAATATTTTTTATCCCAGAGATGATAAATAAGTCATTCGTGATATTATTACTTACGTATGTATCTTATACACAAATCATCTTTTGGCCATACTTATGCTCAGGTATCTCTTAACGTGTCTGAATGATATCCACGGTTATTATATATGATTACAGAAATGGTCGCACTGCACGCGCCGAGTCGCGGGCCGCTCTTGACACACATGCCGGAGTGCAGTCCGCGACGCAGAGCCCCAATTAACCTGCTCTGCAATATATGCAACGCGTTGGCTAAAACGCACAGGAAAAATCACATAACAGCCTTATTATGCAACCAAGTTACTTCAACTTCATCTGCAACCTCGATATGCAACTTCAAACATCAGCACAACCTGAAATTCACTCAAGCTGGTCATCACCTGTAATGAACTCCACCACTACGAATATTCTAATATACATCATAAAAACTTTTAACTACACATTTAATATGCTAAAATTACCCTTTACTTTGCAGTTTGTTATCCCTGCAATCCAATATATCCAAGCAAGCATTGCCGAAGTCCAATAATATCACCAAACTTTAACCCTAATACATCTACTCATCAGCAGCAGAGTGACAGAACCTTTGAACGTTTGTTGCCATCACGAAGACTAAGGCGCAACTCATATTAAACGGGCAACTAGTCTGATTAAACAATTGGTTCAAAGTATATTTTATTAATGATTCATTGACTTGAATTCAAATAACAAAAAAAAAGTCGGGAAAAAAATTACACAAATGATACATTCCAGTATTTTGTTGCCACGTCAAAATGCGATCACTGATTAACATTATATTTAATACGTTTATCTGTTAGTGTAAAAAACCTACACCATTTTTCGTATAAATGTTCTAAATCTCATAATTCATTAGTGTGGAGGTTTGTTTATTAAAGGACCTCAGCGTTCAGAGACCGTTCAGTTAATTATTTCCCCTCTCTTAATGATGACGAATGGGTCGGTCGTTCAGAATACCGGAAGATGTTTAGCGGCTAATTATAAAAACAAATCATAATTTTTCAAAATACACTTAAAAACTATCATGCAAAAAGAATAAAAGTGCTTTTCATGTCATTGACTTTTTATGAAAAACAGAATGAACTTGCCGTATGAAAGACGTTGTTCCGTGCATCCACAAATAAATGATTCAGTGTCGTTTTCAGATTCTCTATGTGCATATTCTCGAATGCCATTCTTTGGGTATAAAACCGTTCCTTTGTGATGGTTATTCCTCTTGTGATAGTCGAGCATTTCATTGTTATTCTATGATTGGCGTGAAAAAACACGAGTCAAGACCAAAATACGCCGCGCAAATTAAACCAAAACGAAAAGCGGAGAAAAATAACAGATCGTAGCATTAGTCCTTCCTCAAGCGGTAAAAATATACTATTGGAGTGTCAAATTATTCCTAAGTTGTGACTTGTTAGAGTTATAGCTTTATATAGATTATTTATTCAAATCCGAAGAAAATTAAATAATTACTTGTTTTTCAATACATAATTTGTTAAGAGTTGTTTTTGAATTTCTGCATGCATGTTTACTACGGATTTGGTGCATATTTAGTGTCACTATAAGAAAGAGATAAGAATCATATTTGCATTTTTGAACATTGTTAATATATTGATTTGTTTCTATCAACACAAGATTCTCAATCATTGTATAGTATATGTTTTAAATTTGTAGGTATTATAATCACAACGTACAATATTTTTTTTTTTAAATCAACGATGTTTTAAAATACTTTGTTATGTTAAATAAACAATTCAATTATTGTTTAGAAAAAATAATATTTAGGTGACACTGAGCAACGTTGGGATCGACTACAGGAAAGATGGCGCATTGCCAGCAATGTTTAAAATGTGCACTTGCAACAATGGAGATGATATTCAAACAATCATAAAAGTGAAAATAATTTAAATGAAAAACTAAACTCATACCAACGCATTGTAAAACATATAATCACACATAATACAAATTTTCTAAACATGATAGAAGAGAAATTAAACTTCAATATGGCGTGCTATTTTCTTTTTGTTTGGAACTTAATATATACTGGCGCAAACATATATAAAGAAAACAGTAAATATTAAAATGGCACCAATCAATCTAAAGAACTATAAAAACCAAACAAGTAAACATATTCCCGAGAATGAGTATAATTTATACAATTTGCGTAGATTTCTTTTCTTTTGTTTCTTAGCTCTTGTTTAGAGCGACTATATGGCAAAAATATTTTGGATAAAAATATTATCAAATATTTCATTGTTTTTGTTTATAATTTCAGTAATTTTTTTTAGCATTCTAAGTTTGCAGCATGATCCGAATACCGAAACCGGCATAAAGACTCTTGTCCACATTTAAAATATATTTTTCATTTCTATATTTGTTTGTGTTGGCAGTGCGAATGCTTAATGCGTCCTTTGTCATTGACCTTCTTAAGAAATGAAGAAGAGGTTGTTTCAATCTGTTTAAGTCTTTTAGCGTTTTTATTAGATTATCTCTGAGAGATTTAAGAGAGAGTTAATTTGTATTAAAATAGTATAAATCCATCATATGATACCATATGATATCATAATAAATAACCATTCTTGTTACATGATAATTTGTCATTAGGTTATACGACAAAACTTTAAATGATTAATTTTAACTAGCTTGTATCATTTATCATATTAGTTCTAGTATAAATTGTTACAGTGTAGAGTGAGTTTACGCTGAATGCAGACATTTCACACACGTATTGAATTCAGTAATAATTCCTAGAGTCAACCACCCCGGGACTGATGAACTTAATAACATGCTTTGTTTAGATTAATTCTTTAAAAAAATCACAAATATCAAGACCATTAAAATTGAAATTTAAATATCCAACAAAAATTTTCGTATAAATAGTTGTAGATTTTTATATCGTAATAGTCTAATATGGTATTCATACATTTAGCTGTATAGTTTTTATGGCCTTTGTTTAGGTTGAATGTGCTCGTGTCAAATGTGGGTAAGGATGTTCGAGTCACCCTGTATACAGGCATAATATCCGCCGGGGAATTGGTTTAAATTTAATAAGTGTAATACAAGTCTCTGTGATATTGATAACCAGTCCGTTACGCGAGGAGAGCCCGCTCGAGCACTCCTCGCCTCTGCACTTTCTTTTGCGCGTATTTGCTGGTGCCTTCTGCAGATTGGCCGAAGAGAAATTGCTAGAAATGCGTGCATTTATCGCCTATTTTAAATGGAATTTTCTAAGCAGTAAAGCTCAGGCGATCAGCGAATATTCAATTAAAAGTGAGAGTACTGTTTTAATACTCATTACTTGTGTTTATAGCGTTACAATACAAAACAAAGCATATAATCTACATATATATATTAACGCTGTCTTATTGTTATTATAAAATTCACGACGCTTACAATTTCTAGCAAAAAGCTATTAAATATTTTTTTTTATAATTTGTAATTACACAATTTTATTATTATGGTCTTGTGTCAATGTTTCAATGACGTTGTAGCTTATTTTCTTCAAAACGTTATGCACTCACGTCACGAGGAAGGTTAGGTTAGCAGCGTGTACAAAATATTGCAACAATAAAATATACACGTAAACCTTTCAAATGCAAAATTCGTGGCATTCAAAAATCACAATTTGTCAACAGATTAAAGGCTTATTATTATTTCAAGGCTGCTAACACGGAATTGGTGCCGGAATCGGCTAAATTTAACTCGGAAATTTGAATACCTATCAATTACATGTAGATTAAAGTCGAAGTCGGTTCTGTTTTATCAATATCAGTTAATGCTCATGGTTGCCAGCTTAGTGATTATTTAAAGGAGTCCGACTGTATGATTGTCTTCAGTTATTAAACTTAATAATCAATATACTTTTTTTAAAATAAAAAATATTAATTTGTATATTATTTTGTGTCGATTGTCATATAAAATCATTTCTAGGTTTATTAATAGAGCGTGCCTTTCGGATAATAATTAAACATCATCTCTGTCATTTTATAATATTCTTATCTTTTGGCATAGACAGGTTAATTAATATATGTTTATTATTTATTAGTATAAATACACTAATGTTTAATCTGTGTATTAAAACAGGATACCAATAAATCTTTGATCTACTTAGGAAATACATAAAATTATATAACAAAATGAATTTGTAACAGTTATGATTTTCATACGTTCTTACCCACTAGTTTATTACGTATTTCAGTGGTTTTATTCTAGTATAACGTGATGGATTTTATTGATATATCATGTAATGGATTTATTTATTGATATATTTAATACTGTACAATATAGAAATATGTGCTATGAATTATTAAACATTTTAAAATGTACGTATCACGTCGAATTTCCTGAGATTTACTTTTGGGACTCAAATTGAAATAACGATGAAAATTTTAGGATTCGTAACACAACAACCAAAACTGTCAATGGATACACAACAAAATTTGAAATAAAAATAAACCCTTTAATAAAGTTTCTACAGCATACAATAATTGAGTGGTACATATGTATTTTGTGGATTGAACGTCAATCAATTGCGTTTTAATGACCTTTACAGGCTTATATTACCTACTAATATGATTAGGCATATTTTTTCACATATTGAAAATGATTTAAAGAAACTCTCAGAAAAACATCATCGTGACTTGTGTAGGATTCGAATCTACATCTCCAAGCTTACATTGTCGGTGTACTCGTTAGTACATTGGTCAGTACACCGGCCATGTAAGCTTGGAGACGTAGAGAGTTTCTTAATATGAGTAATCATATTAGTGGTAAATATACATATATGAAATCAAAACTATCGAAGGTAATCTAAAATACTCTGCATGGGTGAGTATTCATACGCTTTTGGCGTGGTGGTCAATATTTCGGCCAGTTTTCTTTCTGTTCGAGGTGACACAGTTGCGTCACATTTATTCTGTCCTGCTCTCATTTTCGGAGTCAGCTTCCTGCCGCCTCTGTTGTTGCGGTTCATAACAAGGAACATATAATGCATAATCCATGGCCGTGCCGGCGACCGGTCCGGCGAGGCGGGCCTCCGCTCGGACTCGGAGACTTTCACAATTGGCGCAGTCATTGCCCATGACGGACTTCGCAAATAAAGCAAAAATAATAATTACTAAAAGAAAAACCTCGCTAATTTTTCAGGCTGCCAAGGAGAAGCTGATGGATGTGACCGCGTCTGGTCATTTGAATACTTTTGCTATTTTTGAAATGTGCACTGTGACTCGTTAAAAAAATGCAGGTAAACGGCATCATTTATTATAATATGTAGAGCCTTGTCCTGTATAAGGGCATTACTGAATTGTATAATGTATTACTATTTGACGATTCAGTCATGTATCACAGCCGTGTGGCTTGAATAATAATCGGGAATAATACTAATGTTACTACATGATTTGTCCTTGATTTTAAATAAAATGTAATTTAAAAAATATATTTTTTAACAAAATCAAGGTTTTCTCATTTTTGTTTGTAGTCTGTAGAATTCAAGTTTTTGTTCATTACTGTGTCAATGTACCCTTATTTGTCTTGTGTTCATTAATTTCTCAATTTTTTTTGTATTAATTAGAAATATTAAAATACCTACAGTGTTAATGTATTTTCAATCAAATATTTATGAGTCACAAATTTGTGCAAAGCAACATTATCCAACATCAACGGCTTGATAATGGTATTTTCGATGAAAACGGATACCCACAAATAATAAATATATATATTCATTAAAATAGAAGAAACCAGAATGAATCACAAAATACAATTGTCTAATTATATCTAATCTCGTTAGCTCGGTAGGTTATCACATGAAGTAAACGAACCTCTAAAATTTCAGGATTGCTGAATGTAAAACTTAACCGCATTTCCATGACCCGCTGTAAAAGTTGGAAGGCTCCGGAACCTTCTGGGCTCATCGCCTATCAGCTCCATCGCAAGCGGCTCCGTTGGCTTGCAACGGCCTTGCGACTCGAGCTTGCCCCGCGAGGCTTCAGCAATCCTACTGAACACCAAGATAATAGCGCGAGATGCACTGTTCTCTCTTGACAAGGACACTCGATGCATACTGATCGATCGTTATGTAATTTAGGAATGATTGATAATTTATTCACTAATTGTCCATTGATAAGTAAAAAATTAATTAGCGTACTTGTTTTGCGGTACAATGTCTAACGGCTGTTTTCAGGGGCATTTGCTATATACTATAGATTCCTTTAATGAAAATAATAACGTTTTATATTATTATTTATTATAAACAATAAATTGAGAACAGCAAAGGCATATCTTTGTAATATATTATTGTCTTCTGACTAACTATAAAATAAGAAAAAACATTTTCTAAGAGTCATATCATAAATATTGAGTATACTGATAAAAACCAGCTGTTAAAATTACGTGTACTATTAATATTTTTTACAATTGATTTAATGTAGTTGATCTGTATAAAATTCAATATACTGATCTATGATTAACTATAATGCAACTTTACTTGAAAACTTCTATTGAGAGAGAGTAATATATATATGTTTTATTTCTGTAAAGTTGCATTGAAGATAAAACCATTAACATTTTCTATTTTATAAGTACCACTATAAAACGAGTTTATCTCAATGCTGGTAAAGAACAATATAATTGTTTCAAGTTCCCATCGTTTTTATGCTTCATAGTTTGGTATAAAGAAGTTTCTTCAATGAATATAAAAAAGACGACATTATATACTTTGAACATTTAATCAATTATGCAGACTATCCTTATAACCAACAATGCAACTAAATACTACGTATGTTTTACAGCACTGTTGCCAAACACAATGCACTTCCATACAATTTCCGATGTCGTATAATTTTACTTTTAAAAAAAAACCTGAAGTACGTAAACTGTTGTTTCATTTACTTTAAAGAAAAAAGCTGCCCATTTCAACACACTAGAAACCAATAATTTTTCTGACATAATACCAGCGTGAGGAAATTTACGGAGCCGATATTTCCCGTATGGTTGCATCACAAGCGGATCGCTGCCTGTGCTTGGAACGGACACTGGTATTGTTATCGAGTATTACTCATATTTATGTTGGCTTGGCGATGACAAAAGTTTAAAAAGCAGGTATTAGTGCCTAGCTAATACTTACTAAGCAAGGAGAATACAGCAGAAGAGAGGTTTTTTTGTCCGTCAAGTTCGAGGTTAGTAATAAAAAATTAGACCAAAGCAGTTAAAGATATAGTGAATCAACCTGTTTCTCCGTGACAAACTACACAAAACGAGTAAACAAATATTTAAAGAATCTTAATAGAAGATTCGTCAAAAATAATGAAAACGCAATTGAGCTACAGTTAAGAAACTTTTAATATGTTTACAGCAATCGTTGCTCCTATTTAAAACAGATATTTGCTCTACATTTACTCAGTACTCATTGGATTTCCTATGAACTTTTCGATGGCAAACAAGTATATTTGATTAATTTTAAAAGACATGAACATCTAAGCCTATTTAAACGCACAGTACTGTGCGTTTAAATATGCATTATTTAAGGCTGCATTTTCATAGCATAATAAGTAATGTAATTTTTTTTAAATAAATGATTTTTATCGAGAGAAAACTTTTAAATTCGCAACCATTATATCATTTATAAACATTCAAAACATTTCAATTTATTACACTCCTTGGCAGTGTATTACTTACCAGAATTCATGTTTTGCACTCAATACATTTTACATAAACAACAATTTAGAAAAATACGAAGAAACTGATAGGGCTACCAAGCTTCCATATCCCAGGGTGTGGATTCAAATTCGATTTATAACTCGCTGAAAGTATAAATACAATTGAAATTGATCGTTTATACTATTTTTAAATAAAATGATGTTTACATGTTAAATACGGTAAGCGTCGTAATGGTGAGTGTTTCATCACAAAGAAAAACCAAGTCCTCCTTGAATTCTATAATTTATTGATTTTAACAAAAACTTCCGACTTGCGTAAAAGTTGCAGTATTTTTTGTCAAAATACTCTCACTTGAGTAAAAAAAGTTCCGCTTAGTGCCAAGACGTATTTCAACATCTTGGCAGTGTTTTTACGAACACTCAGTTCGCAAGATTGTAAATTTTTTTAAAATTTAATTCCGTCAAATATGTTTGTTTTTCCCAAACTCCTCTGCTAGGTCAACATCCGTTAAAAAAATAACCCTAGTAAACTTGTTCAAATATTAATAAAATATTATTGGCTAAAGGAATATAATGTATAAAAGCAAATATTGAACACTACGAGAATTTGTTGATCTGCACAAAACAAATTTTTATTTTAACAACGTGTGATCTTTGATGTCTGTCTGGAGAATTGAATATGCGTCTGATGATAATTGATTTTACTGTCAATATTTAAGTGTATCTTTTTAAGTTTTGAAAACGTATTATCAAAGTGCACAAAAAATATCGATAAAAAATAAATCACAATCAACAACATGTATAGACCATGACACTGAAAATCATTATGACATATATATTCAATAGATAGCCATGTTTTTCTTTGATGTCTATTTCTTACTCCCATTTTGTTATCAAAGAAAAATATAATCAAATACATAATTTTTTAAAATTTTATTTTCATTATAATACCAATTTTACTTTGCATATAACACTGCAAACTAACTAGTCATAGTCAACTGGAACCAAGTCTTTTAACCATAATGAAAAATTAACATTATGGAATATTTTCTTTGTGTAATTTTCAATCAACTCATAAAGACTTCTAAATGTTAAAAATCTGTATATATTTTTCTTTTGCAGGCTATTTTAGTAACACGTTTTTCTACAGATCTCTACTAGTGCGTGACTATAAGTGAAATTGTAAAATGGCAAGGTCCAGCGTCTCCGGTCAAGGTTTCTACGATTATCTTTCCAAATATAAGCAAATAAAGACACATTCCGCAATTTTAAACTAACGTAAACATCCAAACCTCAAAAGGTACTTTTAAGTTAATAGCCTTTTTGAATTAAGATAATGCAGGAGAAGTTTCGTATTTTGGTAGAGAGGGTGTTTAATTATCAATAATCATAATATTTATATTTGATTGAAGACACGGCTTTCAAATTATCACTGTCAAATTATAAACAGCAAGAAGGCCAAATCATGAAACAAACAACGTGAATTTCTAATTACGTAGATTCTAATGAAAAGACTGGGTCTGGTCGCGGATAGTCGGTAATAGCGGATATCCTATAAGGTAAACTATGCGTTGGTTTCGAAAGCATCTGCGACATTCCCAATCAGCAGCAGGTGTTGCAAAATCGAGACGTGCCACGCTTCGGGCTGTCTGAATAGCTTTACATCACCGCTTCTAGAATATTCGAATGGCCTGAGTATCGACATCCCTTGTGGACATTTCGCGTGTCCGTGGCCGGAATTCATGTCAACTTCCGATCATCTCCGCGATAACGGTGCATCGTCGAGTGCCTGGCGACATCGCGGCCTTCTTTCTCATTTTCGGTTCCGTAATACAAAAACCTGTTAATTCATATGATAATGTCGCAGGCGGAACTGCTATATCAGCCCAAAAGCCCGGCTCGCCCTAACGAAATAAATATTGCGAACGTGCAATTAATGATGATGGCGCACTTGCAGGTTTTGAATTTTATTTGAAAACTGAGTAACGCCAAATTTTTTACACGCGTCATTGAAGAATACAATATTATTATTAAATTGTGTGTAAAAGATTAGATCATTAATAACTTCTAAAATTTCTACATATTTTCAAAAAAAATATATATATACATTTAGATATTTTTTATGATACATCAGATTAATATCCTCTATCTGTTATTATTAAATTATTCGATATTAAAAGTACACAATGCATACAATTGAAATAAAATATGTCTTTTTTTATTTTATTAGCTTAAGATAATTTACGAGAAACTGTTTGATTAAATCTTAAGGTAAAAAAAAAACACGGTGTTTTCTATAAAAACAATGGGTAACTTAATAAAATGAAAATAACTCTTATTAAATGAAATATTGGCACATACTTAGTATTAATCCTACATTAATGCGTTTTTAATTATATTAGCATCAAAGCGCAGTTACATTTTATGTTTTAAAACTTTCTGACGTTAAAAAACTTATGATTTTCTGTAGTATTTTTAATGTGCCTATTGTTTATAATATGCAGTTTTTTGTATGTACTCGTGTATGGATTTAAATGCGATCTGGATTTTTGATATGCATCTTAAAGCCTAAGAATAGAATGTTTATGCTTCTTGGCCATATTTTTTCTGAATAAAGATTCAAAGTGAAAACGCTTTGTGCTAAAATGGGAGAAGAATGACGCATCTGTTTATATTGTAAGTGTAAACTCGAATCACTGACGTACAAAATGCACTTTCATAGTTTGCATACAAGAATCGTTTTGTTATTTTCTATTTAATTTTATTTGAAAGTGTATCGGCAAGCATCACAACTTGTAACTACAGTAAACCATTTTTATAAATTGTTAATTAAATAATTGGAATATACTATCGTATTTTGAATCATAATTTTTTATTCAAAATTTTGATGTACTAAAAGTAGAAACTTAATTAAAATGTGTAAAATAATTTCTGATATCACACCATAAAAGTTTAAAAAAATGAATTAAAAAATCCTGAATAAAAATGGGGATTCTTAGTTTGTTCATAGATGAAAAAGTATCGATTTTTTCGGAAAATATAAGGAAAAAATCGGTCTCAAGAAGAACAATCAATTTTCACTTTTCGGTTGCTACCACATGGTTTTACTAATAAGTACCATATTGAAAAGCAGTTGGAATAAATTATTTGAAGTGTTTTTGTCAGTTCCCATTACATTCTGCCATTATTTTGCTTTGATGGTGTATAGATGTTCAATTATTCACATTTAAAATGTAAATCGAATCTATAAATCGTGCACCATTATGTGTTAGTAAAAGTAGAGAGCATGCCGTGATGTGTTTTCACTTGTTAGCACTGTATGTAATTATGGTTCACCATTACACTCTTCTCATGTGTTAGACTGATCGCTATTGAGATATATGAAAGATATCGAACAGATTGACGATGCAATCAAGTTTTCTTAATTTCTCAAAATATGAATGGATGTATGCCTATAACTTCTTGCCTTGATGCTATGCGTAAAACCATACTTTTTCCAAATGTGCTAGTTACTAATAGATGTATCGAACACTTTGTTACTTCTTGCCATATTAAATAATTTAATCTGATAAGTCATGAATTGCCTATTTTTAGAAATTGAATTAATTAATCGTAGTTTTTAAATTAGAAACACTTTTAGAGTACTTCAAAAAGACTTAGAGTAAAGGAACGCTATTAGCTAGTTGCAAATTGGTTGTAAGTTATGTCACTGCCAATGTAGCCAGCTTAACTTAACAATATTCAATGAAAAGATTTATAAACATGGGGAACAAATCCTCGCTCTCCCCATTCTGTTGCTTGTGCATGACTGCCATTCTGTACCCTGAGCGTGTGTAAAGTATCGGTAATGGAGTAGTGGACTTGGAATGATTGTGAAGAGATGTGCTTTGGAAGTACCTTGTCGAGGTGGGGGGCTCCTGCTATAAGAAAATGATTATATGTATAATAATGCTATTGGGTAGCAACAATACGCAGACTTTTCCTTCCAATATAAAACTACGGTGTATAATGACCCAGAGGTATACTGGCGCTGCTTCAGTATATGCTCAGTGAGATGGTGAGATGAAGATAAACAATTCAAAAACAGCTGTCATTCTATCATCCTATGTTACCCTTGCTTTGTATAATCTACGAGTATCTCTACACAAGCGTAACGAGCCGATTCGAAACAGTAATTACACAGCACACCTGAGACTGAAATCACTGGAATCTCCCATGAATTCGATGATGATGCACTTGGCGTGAAATTCGCGGTCGGATAGATGCGAATCCACACAATGCCGACGGAGCCGCCTCGGTGCGAGGAATGCGCGGCCCGGGGCCCCAACGGTACTCCTCACCTACTTGCGACGGGACCACCGGATATCGGTCACGGAATATCATTTACTTTTTTTCAGCCTCCTGCCCAGCAGGGCGAGCGCACCGGCCGGCACATATTAAGATTGAAAGCTCTTTTTCGAGACCGCTCCCGCTGTCTTTTGTACTGACCCAATTGTGAAGGCCCCGGTGTGTGTTTTGTTATAACACTATTTTAGCAAGGGGCAAGATCTTTTCGTGGTACTCTGCGACGGCTGTAAGGTTTATCAAAATAATACTTTGCATTAAAAACTACTTTGTTTTATAATGCCAACGTGAAATGTTGGCGAAACCGGTCACTCATAAAAATGTGGATAAATCGCAAAAGTATTTTATTTAATTAATGGAACTGATATTTATTTTGTAATACTCCATTTTATTACATAAAAATAAAACCAAATGGCTTTGGAGACTACGTTAATTTCACTATTAGCGAGAGCTCTTTCGCCGAACACGGCATCTTCAAGACTTCTTCAAGACATCTTCGAGTCTTGAAGATGCCGTGTTCGGCGAAAGAGCTCTCGCTAATAGTGCAATTAACGTAGTCTCCAAAACCATTTGGTTTTATTTTATTGTATTTTATTTATTAAAATGGATTTCCACCAAGTACTCTGTATCAAAAATATTAAAAGTGTATCAATACAAGATCAATTCTTAAGAATCAAATTATTTGTTTTTATCGTTTATTCATCGCAAGTGCTATCTTAGTGTATTTCGTTTTATTTTTAAAATAAAAATAAATTTAAATGCTTTATAATCAAGTTCAATGCCTGCTGGGATGAAATGCAAAACTGATAATTTATTCATTCATTTTAATATCGCCAGCTTCTCCGCTGCTGCACGAGAGATGCAGAGGTGAGAGTCGGCGAACGGTCTTGTCCGTCCATAAAAAGAGATGTTTTTATGACTCTGAGAGGCAGCAAGAAATTATTATTAATTCTACGATTAAGATGTCGTCAAATTGGGAAAGCGTTTCTTACCAGAAGAACGCAAAAAGAAATATATTAGCATATTTATCAGCCGTCTTTTTGCGTACATGTAATATTTATATGCCCGGTCCGCAGTATTCTTGTTGTAATATAATAAATGAATTTATGACCTTAACTGCCTGGGTAACTGCAGATATGTTAAATCATATTTTGAAGTGATCTAGTTTTTTAATGGCTCTGTTTAATTTATAAGTCTGTCGACAACATCGAGGCAGGTGGAAACAACTCGGCAAATGTGCTCTCGTTTAAGCTGTTAAAACTCCCACATTCCTTGCTCTAAAAGATGTAACATAATTAAAATGAATGGTGATACATTTTTTTAACATCATAAATAACTACCGTTTCTATGCTTTATAACGGCAGGTTCATTAATGTTTTTATAGTAATAATAAATTAAGGACCGACTCTGGCATCATACCTTATCAAAAATTAAAACAACCCATTAAAAAATATAACTTGACCAAGAATATTCGCCTCTCGCCAATACCTACAGATAGCATTGCATAGTCCAGCTATAATATAATTTATTCATAATGCATGTTATCTATGTATTGTTATATTAATTCAAATAAACACTCAATTTTGATTTCCACATGTGGTGGCATTGTTTACGTCCGCTTATCTGCTGCGAGTGACCTATGGCTCGTATATAATTCTCGGTACAAAGGAGTAATGCATATTTTTCCAAACATAACAGTGACTTCGAAAGAAGTGTATTAAAAATAAACTCTTACACAAAGCATTTATGTTTTTGAGTGCCTTTATATACCTAAACGTTGATTAGAGGTGGCTTTTTCAATATTGAATATGATTTACTGAAACTCCTACCCTCAGATATCACTTCTTTTTTTTTTTTTTTTTTCGATGAAGCAAAATACTCTTCTTGCACCCAGAGAGTATAAAATAACATGACTTCTGCGAATGGATAAGTAAAATGTTTTTGTAAGTAACTTTACTGCAGTTTTTGGAAATAAACCCTTTTTAGAAAATATTCTGGGCCTGCTGTTGGTTGTTTGCGGTCAGGTGGTAGATAAGACTCTCCGAGAAATCGTTTATACCTGGGAGGCCATCCTCCCTTCACAGGTAGATTCCCATAGAAAAGCACTCGCCAATTCAGGTAACATGAAGGGATTTTACACCATTATTAGCCAGGTAAAGCAATTCATGGACCATACATGGACGAAAAAATGGCATAATTATAAAAGGTTTGCTTTGAAGAAGTTGCTGAGAGTTTTAAATCAATCAGAGGATTTGTTGTACAGTTAACATTTTAACAGTATTTCTACTTTAGGCTTCTTTTATCAATATAAAACCTTTTTTTAGATTTTAATATATATTAAAAATAAATACAAGTATTTGTTTAGTTGAAAAATTATATACGAAAATAAATTGTACTAATTGTCTCAAATGGTGAAATGTATTTTGGTTTTCAAAAATTAAGATCCTTATGGTTTGGACTCTACTAGAAAACAAGTTTAAAGGAATACAAGAGTGACATTATTAATTAACTAGTAATGTAGCCCGTCACAAAATGACGAATTTGATGAACGATGCGTCTAAATTCTCGCGGTGAACGACATCTCGCGGCGAAGAAGTGAATTATATAATTAAAGTTTAGCTAAAGCATATTTTAAAGTTTATGAATGAAAATATTATCCTATCGTCTTGAAATTCGGCACATAGCTGCGGAAAAATTTACTTAACTTATGTGCAAAAAATCAGCGTTGTATCTTTTAAGATATTCTATACAGAACGGAAAAATGAAACATACATACAAACATACAAATAAACACACAATGGCTATTATTATAGTAGAAGATTTTTTTACTTCCCAGCGAGTGTTATTAAAGCAAATTTGAAAAATCAGCAGCAGTATGTATATCTTGAACCATTTGATTTTATTTATATTTAAAACTATTTTGTTTTATTTAACACTTATACTGAAGCATAGGTTATAGAAAAAAGTTTGATTGTGATCCCCAGCCTTAAAATATAAAGTATCAATTAAACAAATAAATACTACACGTGTAACAAATTTTAAACATTGCTTTTCAATTACTTAACGTCGATGTAATAAAATGTGTACACTCGCGAATCTCATTTGGTGCATAACTGTATAATTTGCCTGAAATAATTATATTTGCGGTATGATGAAAGTTAGTAATCTGATGAGCTTTTATTATAACACAAAGCAACCGATCAGATCGATTAAAATGGCGGTTTACGCCACGTGATATCGTTAGTCAATCAGCGCAAAAAATAATATTCCAATAATTATTAAACCGGTAATAATTGCTTGGATTTCTCCAAGTATGAACAGTTCTGGCAGTTTTTTTATTCTAACATAACATACCCACATTTCTGGTATTTAACCGCAAGGTTAAAATAGTTTTCAAACCATCATGCTTGGATCCAAATCGATTTCAAAAGGTGTGTGCTTTATTTCGTGTATCATTTTAAATAGTCATATTGTTTTACAATATTTTTGAATTACAATATTTTAAAATAATCAATGCGATCAGGTAATATTTTTGTATAAGGTTTACTGGAAGTTAATGTCAATTATTATTGAAGCCAAATTGAGTAATTACTTGTGTTATATAAATGTTGTTAAGACTTTCTATTAACTTTAAGGTGTGTATTTATTTTGTAATAATTCGGGAGTTATCAATTTTAAACAATGATTTGCTTAATATTATATGAATTGATTTAATGGTTAATTATTTTTAAAAATGACAGGTAACAAGTGCCTCTAGCTCTCACTATTTTACTCAAATAAGATTAAAATTAAAAATGTGTTAGCTCACGGGAGATTTTGTTACGGTTGACCAACCCTTCTTCGATTTTCAACCATAAAACTATAATTTTATTTAAACTGTGTACGATAGTGCAATTTTTACTACAATCACTTTATTGATATTTTTATCAATCAAACTGAAATACGATATTTGTGAATTGCTTGAATTTTAAATAGCGACCACCAAGTGTAAATGCATTCAATCATATTTTATGTATTAAATTAGTTTTATTCCGTATAAGATGGAAAAAAGACAAAAAGCAGTGTTTGGAAATTTTTTATAAAATAAATCTATTGTAAATCAAATATCAGGTATTTCCAAATAATTATTTTCGTATAAAAGGTTGTTGATAGAAATCACACGCAAACGAACAAACTATTGCATAGGTTTTCTATGTATTTCAAATAGGTTTATGTTTCTTTAATAACCTGTGGATTTTTTTTGCTACTCCATATTTGCTAGTGTTAATCAACGAGGAGTAGACATTCTTTAATCTATTTCATAAGTAATCATAATAACTTGTACAAAGTTGTAATTGTATTTTATTACTATGTATATACATTTAGTAAATTTTGAATTAAATTTTGACGTAACAACAATAATACATTATGATAAAATCTGAAATATTATTTCATAAAAGACCTTGAACCACGAAAGAAGATCACTTACTAACCCATGACTTTTGACCTTAAACTTATGATCCTCTAGTTCAAGATCTTAAAATAAATGCTGAAATTGTTATCCTTAAATATTCTTCGCGGTTTGGACAAACAATAAAAATATTTTCTTACCAAATAGACGTGTAAATGCATCTTTTCAACAGAGGAGTGTGATTAAGCGGATATTTCGTGGTTTGTTAAATAACTGTTATGTATTTGTAAGCACGAGCGTAATACTTATGTTAAACTGTTGTAAAAAAACCGACTAACATTAGATATTTTTAATAACACATAGATACAACATCACGAAACTGTTCTCACGAGCTCAGGCATTCATAGAGATTACCGTTCTATCACAAACTATTGACATCCATTGTATTATTTGTTGTAATTGTGCATAAACTTTAATGTGATTATCTGAATTAAGATACACATTTATAAAATATTAAATATATTTATATGAGTTATTATAAGTAACGTTGCCTTGATGCCATGTTTTAAAAATGGTGCTAATTTCATTTAGAAAGATGGCTGTCACTTTTTAACTGACTATTCAATTACTATACAAAAGTATTCAATTCAAAATTTCTTATGCAAAACATTTAGTGGTGTGCGATCCGTTTAATACCATTTATGGAAACAAAAATTCAAAACTCAGTTTATATGATTAAAATCCATCTTTGGTAAATGTGCTAAATTAAAAAAAAACACAACTAACTATAAGTAATGATTTCATAGCCTTAAAACACACTCATTCCTCGTCAGATAACTATGTGCATTACATTTTTTCAATATTCACAGTTTATAACCACATAAGTGACTTCAATTCATGTTATTTTTGGTTAAAAAATTATATAAACTTTCTCTAAAGTAAAACTCTCACACCAAATATTGCAGGTGTTTTATATTTTTCAACAACCAATGTAACCTACGGAAATATAATTCTTTTAAAGGGACTTCTTTTTACTGCAATTAATTAAATTGTAATAACATTTTAAATTTCATTACATTCAGAATATAATTGTTAAGATTATTGCTTCGCACTTTAATATTTAATTAAGTACACCCAGTTGTACAGAATATTTGTTTCGCTGTTTTTTTCGCTGCATTTTTATGAAGACACAACTGACTAATGAAGTTAATAAACTTTTTATCAAAAAAGGGTCATAAAGAGGCATTCAAGAATTTTAAATATCACTGAAATAGTTACAGATTATAAAAGAGGGTTAAAAAAATGCTTTTCTGTATAATGAGGGTTGCTAAGAAGTTGTTAGTTTCATTGTTCTATGTATCCAAGAAATAGTCGTTTCGGGATTTAAATTACAGGTCGTGATAAATAAAAGATTGGACTCCATTCGTCCAATTTTCAAAATCTACCCACACTCATACACAACAAATAATCAACTTTTTTGCTTTAATATTTTGATCTAGAATACTATAAATTTGGTAATTAATGATTTTATGACACATGACGATCAATAGTCAAGGATTCTGAATTTATACGATCCGATATTCATCAAATATTTTATATAAAAAAACACCAATTCATAATATAAACATCACCTGTTAAGTTTAATAAAATATTCACAACATTTCAATGCTCTGCTTTATTTGACGTATACCTTAAGATTACGTTTATTAAAATTTATACAAAAAAAAAAATAATTATATAATATTTTATTCTCAATTGATTAGGTGGGTAGCAAATAATGCGTCATGCTTAGATTTGAAAGTCTATAATTTATATTAGTGATCTTTGACATTAATAAAATTTTATCTTGACTGATGGTAGGTCTTCGTATTCACAAACATCGCGTATCACTCAAGACGTTGCTCAAGGAAAACCTATTTTTTATCACTCGAAAATGTAATCAGTGCTCTCGTTTAGAATAATTAGTCCAGTTTCTGGGGTGGCGTCCAAACGAAAAAGCAATAAATGGACATGAAAAGTGACACTCGAGTGAGATTTATATGTATTGACTAATAAAAAAAAGTAAGGAACAAAAACAGAATTACAAACGATTAGCATAGTAAAGTTTTAAACTATACATAATTGAAACCAGTTTTTTTAGGCCTCAAATATTTTTTGTAAAATAAAATACCATCAATTAGATCGGAACGCTTTTACACATAAAAAATATGCAATTAATATTCAAATATTTATATTTAACAGTTCAATGAGTAGTTGTAAGTAATGTCAAATTATAACCGTTCAAATTGTGTTTTGCAATGTATCATTAGCAAATCGATGCTTACCTTTAATTATTGGTTTTCCAAATCAGCCGAAGTTTCTCCTCCGCAACGAAAATCCTCTGCGCACAAGGGACACTCACTTTCGTATTTAGAAACTTATTTCATTATGCCTTAATGCATAAAGTTAGAGATCCGCTACTCAGTATTAGTCAATTCGAAAATTTCAGAAATACTCCTTCAAGTTGCGGATTTGCATGAATACGACAATGTTTGACGGCCAGAACTGGAGTGAGCGTAGAAAGTCGCCGGATTACAACAAACGGTCAAAACACTGATCATGCAATTATCAAAACGGACGTTGACACTCAATTGCTTAAAGTCGATACTAAAACTACCCGTCTCGAATGCACAGTTCTCGTGAAAGAATCCATTTTCAGACTGCTACAATAAAAATATACTCGCGGTTGTCATGCAGGGGCGATTTTCACACTGGCGACATGGTCGGCGTCCGAGAGCGCGGCGGTCGCAATTTCGAAAAAATAATAGCCGAGAAAACGGAAGCGGATTTACTCCGGCGAGCTGCGCAGAGCGTACGGCGCAGGCGGCGGCCACTGAGCGACTGGAGGCGGCGGCCCATCCCGGCCCGAGCACCCCGCCCCGCACTTTGCCACCACTCTCGCTTCAACGCCACACTCGCATCCAACTTTTAGTTAGATCCACTCACTAAAGCCTAAATCAATTATTATCTAATGACGTCACAGTTTTCATTAATTTAAGACTGAAGGGCTGAAAGTTGTTGATGCCAATACGACTGCGGCTGACGACTGAATGGCCGCACTGAGCGGCCGTGAAACTCGAGCGCGCCTCTCTCATAGTAACAATATTTTTTTTGCAGTAGTTGTAACATTAAAGGGTTGCCATTGCGCGTCGATGTGATAAACACAACGAGGTATTAATGAAATGTTTTTTTTATTGTTCAATTTTTATTCGGTTTCAATTGCTCTAATTACAACTCGGCTTACCCGACGCTGGTTTATTTGTGTACTTGTAATCGGTATATATTCCTATTGCTTAAATATTTAAAAAAAAAATGACACATATAAATGTATTTATAAATTCTACAACATGGCAACAAAATAGAATACAATTTTTATTCTTACATCAAGTTAAAAACTTTTTAATTGTTAATAGTAAAGAAAAAAAAACATAATTTTTAAATTTTACACTTATAATTCAGCACAGATTTTTTCAGGTAGCTTTAGGGCTTTCGCGATATGGAGCCTAGCTGCTGCAGCTTCCAGAGTGTCCGCTACTCACAGAGGCTGCATGCAAACTGAGCTGAAAACTTACTGCAAATAATAAACTGGATTATTTTGCGTACCTTGCATAATCTTTAAGTTATAATAACTTGAAATGCCCCTTCTTTTCTTAGGTGTACTTACACACTCACTTTAAATATGAAGATTGCACATATATTTTCGATTATGTTTCGACTTCACCAATGTAATTCCAATGTAAGTGTAACTGGTTGCAAGCCTGTTTAAGTTTGAAAACCATTTAAATATGCATGGATTGTGTTCATACTTACTGTTGTTCTTTCTTTTGCACATAATTAACACTTAATTAATATTGAATACCACTATGCTTCCTTTTTTGGATTTCACCATAACCAAAGCCCATAACATACGACCCTATTGGGTTCAATGAATGTCAATTCATCAACCACGCTTAATTTTGTTTCAAATGCGTTACATCAATTCACAGAGCTCATTTTTTCCTCTCAACTTGTTATTTAGAACTATTTTACTAAAGCATGTCTACGTTTACCACGGCATAATTACTTTATGATCAAATTTTTTACATCACATTTGAATGCCTGTACAACATAACACATAAACAGTAAATTTAAAAATGGGATGTGTTGAGATAACTATGTAAATATCTCACGATGTCACAATTAGGATTATATTATTTACAGTGTTAATTGGTTGATTCAAAATTAATTAATTCCGAAAGTGCATCAGAAGCTACTCGGAAGCAATACTAACCAAATACAATTTTAATACTTCCCTCGGTTTGAAGCGCATTTTCTAATGCAATATTGCAAATGTCCTTTTCTTGTTCATCTTCAAGAAGAATGCAAGCATAATATTTTCTGCAGTAGATAAATATTATATAAATAATAATATAATTATTATTCCATCTACGTGAGAATCAAAGAGTTAAATCATATGTTTAGATTTTGCTAACACGAAAATTGTCTTTGTATATATTTTCATCTGTCGCTGAAATATTAAAAGTTACTTATACTTTTAGTAAAATGATGTGGCATCGAAATTCAATTAATTTAAAAAAACATGTAACTTTATTACTTCAAAATTATGATTTTCATTTCTATTTTCAATTGAATAAAAATGATAAAAACTTTATATAATATTTACCTCCAACAAAAGAATTAGCTTTCACCGGATTATGGAATTATAGTTTCAAAGTTTGCGATTTTTTCACATTCGCTATTTTCCGAAGTATTTTTTCTCCGCCAGTTTTTTAAAGTAGTTATTGTAGCTAAAATGCTTAAGATGCTAAAAAAATATCTAATAAATGTTTCAGTTAATGTTTTCAGTCGACCTAAAATGGATGGCAGAGTTAACACTTCAACAAGGTACAGCTATAAAGGTATTTTTCAGTTTTATTTCCGTATAACTGACATGTAATTAAATATAGGTTTTTATTAAATGTAATGACTTTATGATCAACCGGTTGTCTCAAATGTCCTTGATACTTTATTTCTGAGTTTGTGTGGAAGTGGATTCAGCTAAAAGTATGCTCCCAAACCTGAGGGTCAGAAGCAGTAGTTGTTATGCAAATATTCAGTTTTTCCACCATAAATATAACGGTAAATTTTAAATTCATAATAATCAGACGTTGAAAGTTTAAATTGAGATCACGAGAAGTGATCACGTTGAAGTTTAAAATTGAAATAGCTCCTTAAGCAAACTCAAATAACATCTTAATGTGACAAAATTGTATCTCGTAGGATATAAACGTACCAATCATTTTAACAGAGTATGATGTAACGTGAGTCTCTTCACCCATTAGTTATAAAATTATCCGGTCGGAATAAACAAGGGTAATTTTACTAATCGACCTTCTGAGTTTCCGGTTGACATTAAGTGGAGTCATCAAGAAGACGAGTACACCTGCCTTTTGATAAAAATTATCTACTCAATGGAAAATCAAAAAACAGGGATGAAGATCTTCGAGGAGACACGAACACTACCCCCGAGAATATATGCAAGAGGAAACGAGATTAAAAATATTAAAATAACCACGTTATTAGGTACAAAATTACATGGCTCTTATCTTTTTTAACCTTGCGGTACTAGTGACTAATGACTTTTATTAAAAAGCTATCCAACAGGTATCGGTATATTGGTACCAGTTCACTTAAATTTAATATTCCTCTTACAAATATAAGCATATTTGATTAAGTAGCCATGCGTGATAACTTGTCTGCCAATACGTCGCTTTCGTTAGTCAATTAAGCTTTTTTTCGTTTATTGAATATTATCAGTATCCGCAATAAGTAGGAAATACATGAAATCAAGTCAACCTTACTCAGCTTAGCCATGGAAATGATAATAGGACATTGGACAGAGTAATTTAACCCAAAAAATTACACCAGTAATGTAAACGCAGTTCCGGACTTCTTCCTTTTCCTGTTCGTGTGTGACAAAACAAACCTTGAACCCTTTATTTATAAAACCGTGATTGACACCTGGTAAATTATATTTAATTTTGTCAAATAAAAAAGTACAATTTTTTTTATTCAAAACGACAGTCGGACGATCGTTTACCAATGGCGTCCTCCTATTTTGGGTGTTTTTTTTGCAGTTTTGTCTATGTAAGCAATTCAGAGACTAATCACCATTCAGCTATCAGTTGTGTCGCAGCGTGTGTAGGCAGCACCATTTTTCTGCAACAGTAATCATATCATTTATCTAATATCAATGTGAATTGGCTCATAATTTTCACCAATAAGGAAGTACGTTCGTGATATTTTTATTGAATTTAAATAAGGTATTTAACTTTAGGTGCAATTTATTATACAAATCAGCTGGGTTGCTCTCATGACACTGAAATACAATTGCCCCTAGCCTCAGGCGTGCAAAAAATATATCGCACTACAATAAATATAATGAACCAATTGTGACCTAGAATTTTATATAACAATGCCATACTTTAATGATTGCAACTAAGAGGTGCCTACGACTGCTTGCGCTACCTCGGTATGCGCGGAGGCAGCATTCTCTTAGACATATAAAAACAAGAATTTTAAAAATTAAACACTACCTTAAAATGAGAAAATAACAAGTATTTGACATAAGATATACCACATAGTATTTGGGGTAATGGATTCAAAATCTACGTGTACAGATATTCAACATTAAATGTACAAAGCTAGCATTGTAAATACAACGAAACATTTAGTTGATAGACGATAACAGTGATCTTGAAAATTTATTTCATTAAACTATTACATGCTTTCAAAAAAATTCTCGACTTCTAAACGCACTCAAAGGTTACAAGAAATAATTATAAATAAACAGCCAGCATGATCGTTTGATTTGTTATGAATTTTACCTGCTATGTTAATGATTATGTGGAAAACCGTATTTGGAGAAAAATTTAAATGCTTAAGAAAACTCACTCCAGATTCTAGAACTATCTGGTGCTTGGGATGATTTTAATGTGTGATTTATTTGGTATTTTCGATCGTGTTAAATCGGCTCTAAGCTCCGCGTATAACGCGGGACCACAGCAGTACAAGCCATGAAGGTATGTCATATTTTGTTCAGGAAGTTCGTATTTTATATAACACAGCTACATTTTGCGGTCGTGTGTTATGATATCTGTAACGCTAGCTGATTAAGTTAATTGTATAGTTTTCTTTTTCAAGTATTCGATAACAAAACTCATTTCTTAAAACAAACAATTGTTCAATGATTCATTATAACACAAAGAAGAAATATTATTCGTTTGTTAAATCAAATTATGTGTTATGAAATTCATTAAATACAATGATATTTAATTAGTTCAATTTTAATATTTAAACACCTGTTCATCATTGTCTCCGAGACATTTTAACTCCTAAATTTGTATATATACGAATATAATGATCATTTTTGTTTGTGAGCGCCTTTACTTTTCAATGGCTTGGTTCTAATGAACATGACATGGGTGCACAGTTACTTAATTTCTTATATATATATATATATCAATTTTATAAAACATGTCATGTATCGATAGCGAGGACTTGTTTAAATTGAGTAGTTTATAAACTGTAATCCAGGTACTACAGAGGTAGAATGAAAACAGATCATTGATGAATTGAATTCGTCTTGGGTTTTTTTTAATATGGCTTGCTGCAATAATTTAATTGGTACCACATGGTAATTTTAAAGAAGTCGGTTTTGTTCAAAATCATTACAGCCCAAAATATTTTTTTGGGTACATACGTTTAATTTATAAAATCAAGTTACCTAAATATCAACTATAGCTTTATTTTCATTTTGTTGGATTCTAAAGATTAGTTTTGCCTAAATTTAAAAGTTTTAGATCAAATTCAATTAATGCTTAATTTAAAAGTAAATAAAAATAACTCATTCATTCTTAAAATAGTAATCGTATGTAAAGTCGTGTTTAAAGATCGAGTTTTAAAGAAATTTATTGAAACGATTATATAGAGATATAAATAATCGTTGGTTGCAATGCAATGATTGTAGTGCCACTTATACATATTATGTATGACGATATCAATGATTTCAAACAGTTTTATAAAATATATATTTCCACCCGATACACAGAGAAGTGCCAATTACATCAAAATTGTTCTACCGCCATATTAATTATATGTTTTTTTAAATCTAAACGCTCTTATATTAATTAAATAATTAATTGTTAAGGAAAACAAAAAACTTCTTAGTCAACCGACAGTCTTATTATTGTGCTATGAAAATATAATCACTCTTATTAACATAATATGAAATATTTTTAAATTCACATACTGGATCAGTAATTTAGAGTCTAATTAGCGTGAAAAAAACTATTTGTATTGTTTCAAGGATTTAAGTTTCAGATATTTTTCCGGACAAATTACAAATTTCGAAAAAATATATATGTAAACTCATAAAACGTATTATTATTGTGAAATAAAGTTGTATTAATTTATGTACAAATTTGATTTAATTTGTATTATAATGAAAATAGATTTATTTATCATGCAATAATTTTATCTTTATTGAAATCAGTTTACACTTTTATAATTATACTGGGAAAAATGAGAATTTTCCTATGTAATAATTTTTTATTTATTTATTCGATTAACGAAGGGAATTTTTTATGATATCCAATTGCTTGTAGATTTTTTAAGTCAAACAATTAAATGTACCTTTCACTGTTGTCGTCAATAAATAAGTAAATGTGAAATTCAAATAAGAAATACATGATTGCGTAAATGATGAGATATTTATGGATTAGGACGTTCAAAAACCCGAGGCAACACGCAAGTTTGTGGGTTTTTTAAATGTGGTTTCCATTCATTTATGTAAATATTTGCAAAACACCATCAACCCTGAATTTTTATTTTATGAAATACACGGCATTCCCAATGATCATTATTAAATTTGCATTTTCAACTCAACTAGACTTGTTGTTTAGATAATGTGTTTTTGAGTAAATTTAATTGACATTGATTTGTATCATAGCTATTTTAAATAGACTAGCAAGTCACAAATATTTATTGAGTAAAAATTTTATAACGATTCAAAATTTGAGTCAGTAACAGAGACACAGTGGAAAAATTATCCTCAACAGCGGGCGGTAATGAAGGCGTGGGTTTGAATCCCACGAGGTGTGGGGGTTTGAATCGAACGGAAAAATTCACAGGATTTTTCTTTAGTGAATCGATTATATATAAATATGTATATACGGAATAATTTTACAAGCAAAGGCTTGCAGGTATGTTGGGAAGACTGGAAGCGCAGGTTGTGAGGCCCTGGTCACGCACCCGAGCCATCGCAGGCGGCACATTAGTCTCAATTGTTTAATGCGACAGTCCCCAGCGGGAAGTGCGAGCTAACGAGTCCCTCCATGTCGCACTCTCCACGCACTCCACGCCGCTCCATGCTCTGCACGCACTCTACAATCCTTACCATCCTGCGCTGCCAACTGCCGTTTCTTCAAACCACACCATCCAAATCATCCGCCGTTGTACTATCCTCAACATGCCAATAGGCAACAATGCTTGAAAAGTACATTTAATTGTTTAATAAAATACCCTGTCTTTTTTTCAATCCACACCATCAAAATTCTTGGTTCGGAAATATTATTGAAATTTTGAAGCCGTCAATTCTCCGCGTAAGTGAAACGTTCAATTAAATAAATAGCCTTTACTTTACGGTACACGCGTAATTTTCACTGACCAAAATATACTATTTTTAGCAATAATGTTAAAATCGCTTCACTTGTTACTTTGTTTAAAAAGTCCAGTACTTGCAAATCACTAGATATTGGTTGGCCTGGGCACATTGGTGCATATGTAGAGTATGATTGTTAAAAATTCTCGATTAATGGATGTGATTCGTTAGTACAAGGGTCAGTACACCGGCCATGTAAGCCAGGAGATGTGGGTTCAAATCCCACACGATGATATTTTTCTGAGAATTTCTTTAATCATCTTCTATGTGTGAACTAATGTGCCCAATCATATTAGTAATAATGTTAAATCTCACAATCGTTTGTATAATTTCAAAAGCGGTCAGTTTGTCTTTTTTTGCTTTTTGTTGATGTGTAAATAAAATTAAAACATGTCACATATTATAATTGAAGTTCATATTTTGTGGGGATAATTGAAGTTCATAACAATGGGGCGTAAAAAGCACATGACAATCAATTTTTTTTACAAAATGTACGACTTAAATAAGGAAATAGAAAATACTGACTTACGAAACTCACCTCATTTGAAAAGCGAGTTGGTAAATAGTGCAATCGAGTAATTGAAAAAGTGACCGTGGGGAAAGAAGCCCCCTTCTTAATTAAAAAAATTAGGCCTCACGACTTCTACACTTCCGCGTAAATTTGTTAAGTCTTCTCACAGGTGTAAATAATGAAGTCATCGTTTCGTTACTTTCTTCTGAGTAATATTTATGTAGCAAGTAGGAAGTCTTACCTCAAATTTGATGCCTAAGCTTGACCTATAGTCAAAATCATTTTGTGAAGTGAAATCACAAATAAAATATTATTATGATATTTGTGTCGTGACTTTGGAAGCAAGGCAAGCTGCTTTAAATTTATACCAAATGTATCATTAAACGGCTATTGAAAATTTAAATATTCTAAATTGTAATAAATTATACTTATTAGTGACAAAACAATATTTTGCACGCTATTCCCAGCTTCTAGCGATTCTATAGCATCTTCGTCTGACTATCTTTCGCTCTTTCTTTAAATGAGTAGAGAGATTGGTATACTCCTCAATTAGATTTTCTAATGTGCACTTTATCCAACTCATATGTATAAAATGAGTCCCTTGATCTCATTGTATTTTTTTGTGCATTTATCCAGCTTCTTTGGTCTGTCACGTGGCCGAGACCGAATGTCAATGGCACCCAAGAGGTGACGTCACCCCACGTTGCCGGTGATTTAGGCTCGACTTGAGCTCACAGCCCGTCGCACGCAGCAGGCTACAGATTAGCGCCTGAACTTGATTTTCAGATGTGTTTCATAATTACAACCTATCAAAAATTCTGTAAAAGTTTTGAAACAAAACCTTGAGATGCGGTTTCGTTTGCCAAATAAAATTTTATCAAAACGTATGCGATTCTAAAAATTCTGCGATTCTATACAATACTGTTTCAAAACTTTCACGTCATTTTGTTACGCATCTGAATTTCATAATTGAATTAATCGCCAGTTTCATAGAAACTATTTTTGAATGGACAAATATTTTGATATTTTAAACCTTTTACTACACGCATAGTAGCATGAACATACAAGAAATTATTTCAGTTCAATATTTCACTACCTTCGAATCTATAATCTAGTCGATTTCGATTGTCGTTATATCGTTCTAAAACAGTAAAAAAAGATAGAAAATTTATAGCCATTTGAAAACCATAAATTTAAATCTAAACCTTTAACATCACATGATAAAAAACACAATGACAACGTAGAAGTATCAGAATTGAGGTAACTCCAAAAACCCAAAACTTATTTTTTTTGTATAATGTAGATATCATACTATCTATGTAGCTTTGTTCAACAATGAGATAATATAAAAATATGAATTAATTAAAAAAACTTCTTGAATCATTCAAATCTCTAGATTAAGATTAAGATTTTCACGATCACTAAATAATTCATATGGCTCAAAATTTCACAAAGAATTTCAACATTGTATTTAAAAGTATTTCCATGAATATTTGGCATTTCCATCCAACTTATTGCTAATATTTTATGACGGCTCGTATTATAGTAAATCGTTTTATAGTTGTTTTTATTGATAATACCAAAACGATTAAAATAAATAAAGTGGGGGAAAAACACGCAGACAGCCTTTATTCGTATCTTAAAGGTTGTCATGAAATCAATATTCGACCAAGAAGATGGATACGACGTGGACGTAACGATCGACTTCAGCAGGGGCAATGCAAATACAATTTTCGAGTCAAATAGAAATCATAGCATACTACATAGACAAGATCCACGATCTAACGCATTGGATCGTATTTCATTATTTGGATATATTTTGGGTCACATCCGTACTTATTTGAGAGATTGTAGAAATTCAATGAATGCCTAAGATATATTCGGAAGTTGATACTTATAGAGAGTAATTCTAGCAATGAGAATAAAAATTAAGTTCCGTTTTATTTACATTTTAATATATAAAAACATGAATCTGCCCGTTTCTCATTTGTACAAACGCATAGCATGCATTGCGCTTATCAGCCGATAATGCATCGTATTGCTATAAATAAACAATACGAAATGCATTAAGACGCATGAATATCGGCACACCTTGTCCTTACATGAGTAATTACCAGCTTGCATATAAATATTTATTGTATTAATGAGTCGAAGTCCTTTGGCAAACATCAGCACAGCCGCAAACAGCTGTGCACCCGAGCCCAGGCAATGAACAATTTATATAATCGACGAAATATTGCAGGCGGCGCCGGTTCCGCCCAACTCGAGTATTCCGAATCTATCGCAAGTGCAGGGGTACTCAGAGATTTAGACCATGAAGTTGCCACAACAGTTCAATTAATTTCGGTGATTTCACCATAGAGATGATTCAATACTCAACTCTTATATCAAAAGTGATTTCAGGCAATTATACAAAACGTATACAGCTATAGATTCGGATTTTTCAATCGGAGTGATCACCAAAACAGATTGTTTGGAGCAAGTTTGTTTATTATTCAAAAATGTAATAATAACTGAACGTTTATCTGGGACGATATAGAAAAGGAATATTCCAACAAGTTTAAGAAGTTATACGCAGAATGAAATCATCTACTCTCTACCAAATGATTTATTTCAATTCCTGTAAATTAAACTTGGGACAAAAAATTGCAATAACGAACGGTACTACGCTGAACCGCTTGAAATCAATATAACCGGTTACTAGCCAAATAAAAAATTAAGCATTTTTCTGTTGATTTAATTGAACTTGATTTTTTTTGTTTTGCTTCTCCTAATAAATTAGTTGTAACTCTAGATGTACGCGATCTTTCGTGTACCACTTTTTACTGCTTACTCCGATCGATAATCTGAAATATCTTTAGCAGAAGTGGAACAGTATTGAAGGTAGCAAAATATTTTTTTTCAATCTACTTACAAATATTATTATGTAAAACACACCGTTATATCTAGAATTAACTGATACGATATAATCTCACACATTCATTGCATAGTAGCTCTTTTCGAAGAATTTCAAGGCGTCCTTGAAAATGGCTTCAGTGTTTTTTTACACCAAATAAAAATAATTTTTAAACCTACAAATGAAAACATGTTTTACACGTGTTTATACGAAGAATATCCCTTATGCAAATTTCATCTGCAAGTATACACAAAATAAAAAATGAACGTAAAGATAATTTTGAATTAATCCATATATAGAATTAATATAGAAAATGAAAACTATTTTATAAAAAAAGTGTTTTAAGTTAATTTTGAAATATTAGCCGCTCGAGGCTCGCGGGCCGCAGGTTGGCGACCCCGCAGTCGCCGTCTCGGCAAGCAGTGCAGACGGGAAACTCCCCGCGTCCACTGCATGCCCGGAGAGCGCGATCCCCAGTTCTTGAATATCTCAAGCAATTGGGTGGTAGGATGTCTTCAGCCCACTCCCCCGGTAATGGTGATTTACAGGCGGTCGGCCCACCGCAATGCGTCTGAGATATATTTAGAAGAACGATAAGGATATCTCATCTATCTATGACTGCATTTATTAAAATATATTCAAACCACAATGTATGCATTGAAGTCATTTTAAAATATAAGTTTTATATCATTGTATCGCATAGTTGTTACTGTTACTGATCCTGTAGTGTTTATTATCTCTGTTCGTACGCTTTTTCATCTCATCATCCAATGAAGGTTTTATTTTATAATTATCTACATCATTAGTTGCCTTCAATATATGTTGACTCTTAATTGCATAATTCCTCATTCATTTTTAAGAGATTCATCCGTTGTTGGTCCTGCTGCAGACAGTCTAAAATAGCCTATTATTTATATTTTTGTCATTTCATCTTGATGTCTATTGTCATCAGTCTATTAATGCGTGAATGTTGATGAGCATCTTCTTTTGTGATGATACCGTTTTTCCTACGTATCCTCGGATGTTCTCGTAGACTTTTTCATACTTCTGCAGATTCATGATAGCTCGTTAGGTTTATTAGAGTACAAAGTTGGAATTTCAATTTAGGAGTTTCACTTATTTTTTTATATTTTTATTATATATCAAATGTTTAATATTTGTCTAGTTAATAGTTTTTATTTATCATATAATATATTTACATTATTATTATGTGGTCGTTTTTTTATATTCATTCTTCTCAGGATACTACTAATTCGAAGAGTCAATCCTGTTTATAGATCTCTCACACTGTGCACTTGGCCGTCTCTCCGCCCATGGCCTCCATCTCCATATCTCATGGGCATCTATTTGTTTCACTATGTTGTTTATATTATCCACGTGCAAACTATCTACATATGAAGTATGCAAAATATTGTGACATTGAATAAACAGATTTTCATGGATGCAGTGATTCAGCAACCCTTCACCTTGTCCCAATGATTAAAACCTCCAAGAAGACAACTTATTTTCTAGTAGCCCCACGTAACTTCGATAAAAAAAAGTTCGTTTAAATTACAACTTGCGAAAAAACACTCAATTATTTTGTTCTTCAATAAACAATAAACCAAATAATAGTCTTTTTTTCAAATAGTTGGGACAGCAAGGGTCATAATTTTATTGTGTGACGTATGGTGACAATACGTTAATATTTTTTACCACATAGTGTTAGCAACACATGCAGTGCTTCAATTCTAGTATTAATGGTCACATATATTATATAAATTCATGCCTAGAAACTATTATTCATAAGTATATTCTGAAAAAAAGGTGAAACTAAACATAAGATAAAAAAACCCAGCTCCCAAAATCTGAAATTTGGATATTGGAAACGTAAAAATTGTAATCGGATGTGAATCGGATCTTCCACAGTAATAATCGCGCGTCTTGGGTAAATATGTTTTATTTAAGTTAACTATTCATTTTTTACTAAAATGAACTGCATGGTAATTTTTTGGCAAAGTACAGTTATTAAACGTTACTGTAAATATGTGGGCAGATGTACAAAAAAGGAGAGTAAACAAGGTTTTGTTTTACACTACGTCTTACTATAGTTGTAAAATATTTTTTTCGAAACCCACTCACTCAATAACACTATATTATTACTAAGGATGTGATACTAATCTTGACATGTATCTTAACACAGAAACCCACTTTCACAATTTTCAAAATATTGAATAAAAAATACTTGTTTCCTATTTTTCATTTTAATTCTCTAAAACTATAAAAATTTCTAAAGTACACATCATTTCTATCTTAAATAATCTTAATCATTTTAGATCCGATATACTTTTATTGCTTTTATAATAAATTCCATCTGTATCCTTATATTCATTATTTTTTAAGAGTATGTACATATATTAGAAATAAGACAGGTAATAAATTAGAGGAAAAAATTTGAACGTTTAAATACGTAATTGAAAAAAATGATATGCTGTTGTGCACAGACGCGGACCTGAAAGTCCTTGAAATTGGTCAAGTAATCTCAGTCATCCTAAACTTATTTCAATAAAGTGTGATTATCATTATACATATTTATAAATATCTAACAGCCCACGAAGCCTTGGCGGCGCTTTTAAACAGTAGTTAGGCTATAAACAAACAATTTTAAAATAGTTTAAGGTCTTTGTACCTTGAATGTATCTTATAAACGATTTGGGTGAAAAATTGTATACAGGAGATCATAAATACACTAGTTTTTTCTTTATACACATTTGGTTATGATTATTCAGTTGACTAATTAATAAATTTGATTTCAATAAATTTATTATCTAATTAGTAATTTTTAGATTGTTTTTCGGACTTTTGACATTGAAAATTTTCACGTCGTTCATTCTTCAAACGTTTTCTACCCACTACTAGAGTATTAAAATTTGCAGAACCGTGTCACGGTCTCTTAGCCAATCAGAGCATCGAACTCATTGTTAATTTTAACCTTAGCTTACATTTAAGAGTTTTCTGTAATAAACTGTTCTTCTCTTTTATTTTCTCCACGTCACACATCATGTTTCACAGCCGAACTGTGCCACTGGACTGATAACAGCTGATAATAAACAAATTACCCATTTACACTCGACAATGCTTTCAATTACATATTTTGCCTTTGATGCAATATCTTCTTTATTAAAATATTACATAATATTTTTATAGAACTGGCATTTAATATACTTTTATTTTGTCATCTGAAACAGAAACAATAGCCAATTTTGGTAAGTTATATAACAGAAACCTTCCAACATTCTTATTATTTTGAAAAAAATATTTTTTTAAAAACAATCAAAGCTGTTTTTACGCGAATATTATATTTATTTTATATTAAACTTTCATTACATAATTTATATATTTTTTTGATACAGTCACATAACGTTATTTAAAACTTGAACAGTTTGCATACCATCAACCTTCGACTGAATTTTTTTTTTTCAAAAAGTATTCACACATTTTAAGAGAACAATATTTACGCAGTACCTGTTGAATAAAACTACTGTTAGCAAGTAAGGCAAAATAGAATGTATATAGCAGCAGATTCCGTTAATTTTTAGCACACATTAATATTGAGTGTTTCTAATGAAATCAATATCCGTATAACTTAAAGCTTAGCAAGTTACTGCAAGCTCGAATGGTCGCCCGTCGGAGGAGCAACAACTTATTAAATATGCGAGATACGTGGGCGGAGCTGGTCAGGCATCGGAGAGTCGATATTAATAGAATCTCACAAGAAAGTTATTTCCACGTATTTTTCTAAACATGCAGATTGCAGATATTTTTTTGAACTTCATAAAGGGAACCTTTTTAATATACAATTAATCATCCCGGTCGATACAGCGAAGTAATGATCAACCAGTATCTATTTCCGTTAGTCAGTAAGAATTAAACACAACAAACGGATCTATTCTGTAGCTTGACTACGACGCCCTACCTGTTTAAAAGATTATTTATTTTCAAGTAAATATTCTTGGTTGTTTTAAATAAATTTAGCAACACCTGCCGGTCGAGCGTTCCAGAACTGGGTTAAACGTAAAAAAAATTCGCTTGTAACAACTCTCGGTTTAATCGACTCTTTCGACCCTCTTTCGTATCTTGCGACAGCTTCTGAAACTTTCAACCTGAAACTCTGAATATTGCAACACCCCCGAGAGAGCATAATATGTTGCATAACTTACCACCTGGAGCCCTAATTTGTTAATTGAAATTTACCTGTCTCAGATTGGTGGTTATTACAAATTTAAAAAATATTGTTACCAGCATTTTAAAAATATAATTGCTTTATTCAATATTTTATATGGAAAGTATCAAGTGGAAATTCATTTGACATTAAAAAAAAATAGTCTACGCTATATTTTTAATGTGACTTATTACGCCAACTTATCCTGTTGGCATTATCAAACAATGTCAAGTCAAACCTTTTATTACAGTAATAATGTACAAGACAATTCCTTAATTAATAATCAAAATTTTATGTTAATTAAATTTTTACTACCCGCATTATCACTTTTAGCCTAAATAATATTTAAATGACCGATAGTCTCATTTATAAATTACGAGCAATAAAATTTTAACTTGCAACATCTAATATTACTAAAAGCAGTATGGTCACAAGTTTACAAAACCTATAATTTTACCAAAGTGGCTCAAAAACGCTTACAATTACGTGTATTAGACTGCAGTTATATTGCACGATGTTTTATTATAGAGTTATCAATATGTCTTGAAGGTAATCACATCAGAACACAGCACGAATACACGCGTCGACTCGTGAATCCAATGCGTAGCGATTATCCATTGTGAGCACTATTCAGTTACCAAACCCGTTAAACTGACCGGTAAAAATGCAGCTGCAGTGGTGTCCCATAAAATTAAAAATACTTTTTTTTTTTAAATATTTACACATGATATTCGCAAGAGACTACTTTTATAACTTATGTACAAGTTTTAAGGGAAAATGGAGTGAACTGAATTAGTTATAAATTCTTGACCAGGGCACTTGAAATAATGTTTTTTTTTTTTTTTAATTTATAGACATCGGTAAAAAGATATTTGTAGCAACACGGTGCTTAATGAAAGATGGAAGCAGGAACAGGAAGACTGATGGCAGCAAACGAGGAAGCTGAAGCAGCCGATGTATCGACAATAGTCGGAAAAATATTTTTTATTATATGTACACACCTACCAGATGTGGTGCTGTATCTCGTGAATTACTTTGATACGTTTTTTATTAAAAAGTATTTTTCTGTCATCCAGTATATATCTAAGCAACTACTCAAAGTACACGCGCAAAAAAAATAATGTCGCAACAATAACGGGTAAGTTTTAATTGACCGTTAAAAAAATGTCAGTTGTGTTTTACATATTTCTAAATTTGAGGCCTAATTTTTTTCTGCGGTTAATATCCACTCAAAGTCCACGACGCATGTCACTGGCCAATGGTTCGGGTGATCCAGTCTCGTTACGAAACCGATCGGGCGGCGGAGCGGCCAAACGAGAGTGAGAAGGTGAAATTGAGGGTTTCAAGGTAAACCGAGCAGCCCGGCGAGGGAGCTGATGCAACTGGACGCCCAGCGGGATAGCCGATTTCTCTTTCTGTGCAAGTTCTGCCGCCCACCTGACTGCATTTCCACCTCCGAGACGTGCATTAGACGGCGCCGTCGATTGCACGCCGGACCACGCATAGCTTCACGTACGCCGCTCAGGCGGATATCCATACAACTTCCGTTTTAAATTAGAGCTTTTTTGTTAAAAGTGACAATTTGATTTTTATACCTTTTCGTGTAAAGTTTTGCATAAATCAATAAAATAGCAATTCAGTTTCAAACGATTCTATACGCTTGATTATCTATCTATTTTCTGCTTACGACCTCTGAAATAGTTAACAAGCTCAAAATTGAACTCTCTGGGTTTTGATGTTAGCGAAGTGAAGCTATCGCAAAAAAAATTCTGATGTATTTTTCAGTTAATTTGTTATATGACAGCCGGTCATGTTTTTGCATTTATAATAATAATTAATTGTATTCATGCAAGATCAAGTACCATAACGAAGGTCAATAAATACGCAAGCATCTTTTTTCAAAGTCATGTAATTACCAGGTATACTAGGCATCTGAATCAGATACGTTTGCATCTATCAAATCCAGTATACTGAAATAATAACGAGTTTCTTATAACCTAACTATGATGTTTAGATAAGTGAAGATGCGTAGTCTCTTACAATTATTTTAATTGCTGATAATTGGAAATCGGCTACTGATGGGTCTTTTCTAGGAATAATATTTCATTTCGAATTTAAAACAACCAATATAAATTTTTTATTCGTTTTTAAAATAACAATAGAGTATATAACCTATTAGTAATTAGGTATGTTTTTAGAGCAAACAAAGACGTAATAATTCTTTAAAAAATTTATATCAAGTATCGACTTAACTGGTTTGGGTGAACGTTTTTTGTTGACATTTTTTTTAATAATATTTTACTATAGATAAAAAGCTCAATAAATTCTCAATTAAATTGATATATTTATTGTTGGTTATGATAATATAACCACGAAGGTCTTACTCTAAGATGTTATTCAAGATAATAATTACAGGCATCTTAATATTCTCACCTAATATTTTATCAGCCGGAAAAAGTAAAGTAGGTGTATCAAGGGAACTAAAAAGGGAACAGGATACATACTGGCATATAACCTTCATTTCTTGCAAAACTTGTATTTTAACTCCAGTTTTAACAACACCAAAAATAAACCAATACCCTCTGATTTTTATCATTCGCGAAACCAGCTAAAGATACTTATAATATAATTCAATAAAATATATATAATAAAAAAGTATTTATACAGGTTGTACTAAAAGTTTAATATTTGTATTTTAAAAAAACATGTTACTGCACATATAAATAGAGACTGTGACTTTTGAATTTGAACTGACAAGCAAAGTAATATTGTCATTGTTTTCAATGAACGAATACAAGAAGACACAGAAGATATCGACGAATACTCCAATAATAATAGTTAAGGGAGGCTTTCATGGGGAAATAGAGACACCGCCTGGTTATTGTAATATAATTCACAGCATGAACGCGAAAATAACTTCAGATAAATCTCAAATCAATTATTTTTTATTGAAGATACTGTAACGAATTGCATTAGTTTCACCCAGAAAAAAAAATTTTTTTTGTATAGAAAGTATAATACGTAAATATTATTTTGTCGATTTGACCTTGAATTCTGTTACAAAATACGTCGCGCGCGCATGCCCCTCGTCCCGCGATTCCCGCAGATATCGATTTTTACAAATCAGCAGGACCAGTGACGTCACGCAGAACTCGCGCCTCTCGCTTGGAATTTGCATAGCGACAGTGAGAGTTTTAAGAGATCATTTTTCGAGAGGGCAACATCGACGCGGAGTAACGGAGATTTCAAAAATTAGAATCGATGACCGGATGTTGGGGTTAAGAGGAAGTAGGCCACGGGGCCACACAGAGGTTTTTTTTTGGGCGTTAAGGAGGAGGAAGCCGGGAGGCCATTGGAGAGAGGGAAGGGACGCGGAAGGATTAGGATGGAGATTATCGATTGCTAGTGTTTTGAGTTGTAAAAATTACTTTTGATTTGAATTTTAACTAAATGGTGGAATCTGTGAGGTGTTGTGCCGAGGAGGACCATTTGGCGTACGAGAATTCGCCGGAGGGATAAAGCTTTGTCATATTTCTTTAATTAAATTACGTTAACGGGATTGATCAGTCCCATCTTCCGGCGGCCATTGCTGTGTAAATGCATAGCATTTTGCTAAATTAGTATTAATGAGGTTAGGTGTAAATTGTCATGTATTATCATATTGTATTATCAAAAGGTTCGATCCCTAAATAATGCAGAGATAATTATTCTATTGTTTTATTGTAACCGCGAGAGTTTTAAAATATATTTAGTAATATTATTAGTGAAGCTAATTAGATTCTGGAATGAAATAATATTTTTCTGTACGTTTGCGTTTCGGTAATTTTAATTCTTGGTTAAACATCGTATATGATATGTCGTGAATTTAGGGAATATTAAAACGGATTAATTTACGGTTTTTATGTAATTAAGACAGAAGTCAGAGATATTTGTTTGAGATTTATTCGGGTTCGATCCCCGATATTTTTCGGATGAATTGTTTTCCGATTTTGGTTGTTTTAAGGTGGTGTTTGGTACTGTATGGATGTTTTATAGAGCGTTTTCAAATTGTGTTGAGTTAAACGGAATTTAATTGAAATTGGTTAAAATTAATATAATTATTTTATTGTCTTTACGGTGATTCGGAAGGTGGCCATTTTTGAGTTCGTAAGCGCGCGCTGTTCGGAAAGTTCTGTATTGCGAGTTAAAAAGAGTAGCATTTGGGGATGGGCTTTACGCCAACGTCAGCTTGCTTAGGCGGCGAGGGAGCTGTCAGATACGGCGAGGAAACAGCTGGGAATGTGCGGCCATGTTGGATTTTTTATATGTTTACAAATGTCAGAAAGCTGTCAGTTAGTTTGGTTATGAGTACAAATCGATTATCGATTTTGAAATTACGAGTGGTTGTTTTAAAGCGTGAATATTTTGTGTATCATATTCTTCTATAGGACGTAATATATTGACGGACGCGTCGAGAAGGGGTATTAATGAAACGGTTTATTAGGATAACGGCGGGAGTAGGATATTGTTGGTTTACGGATAAATATAAGTCGAACTTATATTATTTACGGTTGGGTTTTAATTATTTAGAACGTGTTTAGAGAGTCATTGGAGATATATTATATATTTTGGTGGATATTTTAAATTCTAGATAGATAGATTATAGGGTTTACTTGGTCGAGCGTTAGTATATCAGATAGCTTAAATAAGAGTCATAGTGGTTTATCAAGGGAATAGTATCGAGTTGATTGGACCTTTTATTGCAGTGCCAGCAGTTCCAGCGGGAGTGTATTTAGTAAATAACTTAGTTATAAGGTATTAGAGTGTGTAGCTTGTCCGCCCTCTCGTAGATAGTGTATTTTAGTACCCGGTATTACTAGGGAGTTTGTATTTGCTCTAAATAAGCCCTGCTTTAAGCTCTCATTGATCTTGCGACGTACCTGGTTTCCGAGGGATCGTATTATCTCCTATTGGTTAGCGCGTTTACTACTGAGACAGTGTTTGTTTCATTGGCTTCGACCCTGGTCGGCGGGGTGTGTTTGGCTGATATTCACAAAGGGGATCGTGGCCCATTTGAGGCCAGTGGGATAGGTTTGACAAGAATACTGTGGGTGCAGTAAATTTTGACACTGCTTTGATACGATATCGGAAATCTTGAACGTTTCAGTGTCACCATACCAAATTATAGTTACTAACTGTAGAATTTGACACCGTAGACATAGAAAACGGAGAGTTTGAGGAGCGATTCTAAATACGGGAAGATTCAAATGCAGCGTCAAGACATATTTAACGCAAGACAGGAGCCGATTGCTGTAGGGCTAATCCCCCTTGTTCCTGTAATATTATAATTTCATCAGCGACCTCTGGTCGTCCAACGGATCCAGAAAGCGATAACTGCTCTAAAGGCAATTCGCTCAATTTTCTTCGGAACGAGGCAACAATCGGGACACTGCATTAGCAGCCCGCAACTGTAACCTAAATTTCTTCGGAACGAGAATATACTGGATCCTGTTTGACGGTTAGAGGAAGTTGTCAAAAGCGACTAAAATTCTTTACATTCTCGTATCAACGGATCGCACTTCTAATTCTTCGATCGGATTTGTTTGGTTTTTATTCAAGATAAAATCCTGCTCGTCTTCAGTTAAATATTTGGACAAAAGGGTTCACCTTTCAGTCGGAGTTTGTACGCGGAAATAGCTTCTTCGATTTCGTTTGGTGCAGAAGGGTTCGCTGGGGCTCTCTGGACAATCCAACCTTAAGTTGTTCTGTTTGGAGAGATTCCCATAGGGGTAGGAGACTGTCAAATCCATTGACCGTCACGGAGGCGAATTTGGTGGTGGTAGGGGGGGGCGGTCTGTTACCGAACCTTCCCATCTACTTTAACCTCACGAGATTGTAAAATAAACTTCAAAACAAACAAGTCCGAAAAACTAAAATTAAGATTTATATTTTAAGGGTAGTCATAGTAATCGTTAACATTGGGTTAGGTCAGTTTAGACGTGACACCTTCAAGGGAGTCAGTAGTATTATTATTTTACGTTTAGGGGTTTAGTTGTTCAAGTACGTTTGGGTCCGAGTCATCCTTTTAGCTTAACCTAAAGGTTGACAAAGATTCAGTCGGACTTTTCCTATTAGATTTAAGGTCTAAAAGGTCGGGAACGTCACAGGTGGTTGCCGCGACTCAGGAGTATGGAGTTTTTGAAAGAAATCTTTATAATTTTATAGAGTTTCACTCCGTAAGAATTAAAGGGTTACCACATTACACAACAAAAAGGGGTCCATTTTAGAGTATGACGAGATAGACGTATTGGCCATAGTAATTTAAGAAACAGAAAAGGGAGTTAAAATAGCTAGACACGACGTTAAAATTATTTAAATTGTAATCGTAAAATAACTGCATCCAGTTGCATTATAATTATAAGGTTTAAAATTGTTAAGTTGTTCTAGTTGTACTGGAAAAATAATTTCAGGGTTATGTCAAATAAATTGTTGTTGACACGGAAAGAGACTATGTCATCTCAGTAATTAAATGTTATTTATTTAAATTCAGATTTAAATAATGTAAATTATACGTTAAGTACATATAGAATTGCATAATATTGATTGCCGGTTATTTGTAAATTTATATTTAAATATTTCTCCCAGAAGTCAGAGAAAAAAAAAAAAGTAGAGAATAGTACAGCGCATGTCGCTGGTCACTTGTCGGATCGCCAGTGGACGGTTGTCAAGATTTAGGATATTTTTTATACTGGCAACAAAATGGGAACGAGACGCGTGATTTAAAAGGAAGTTACATAAAACAAATAATAAGGTTAAATCTCTACAGCAATGTTGCTGTCGTAAAAATAATGCAAATATAATTGTTGAGGAGATATCATATTGATTTATATTACGGCGAAATTTGTGAAAAAATTTCAAGGTTAGAAAGAAATTCGTATACGGATCTTCGCGTAGCGTTACTAGCTTCATGTTTGTTACTAAAATGTCAAAGTGACGGCTCGGACATTCCAAGCTAGGGATGGGAAACGTTTATAGGGATGTGCACGAGAATGAGGAGAGTGATTGAAGTCGTGTTCGAAATATTCTGCAAAGGCAAATAAATATTTTTTTTGAAAGTATGAAATAGTTTAAGATCATTCAGAATTTATTCGATAATTATAGTGTGGGGAAGGTCTCGAGTCTTTAGTGATAAAGCGATCGATTATATTATTAGATATTTTGAAGGAAAAATAGATTATAAGGTATATTCTATTTATAGGATGTTATTTTCAGATATGCGAATATCAAAACTGTTTGACAGTTATCGATAAAAGAAATAAAAGATGGTTAATATATTTTAATTAGGATATTAAAGTATAGTTTTCTATGTGATTGGATTTCGTTGGGGATCGATTCCATCGACTTGGTATATTGATATTCTTGGAGATATTAATTGCTAAGGAAGTAATGATACTCTTATAGACAGGGGAAGGTGAAAGACTTAAAACAGAGATAATTAAATGAGGTAGTAGCAATACTTTTCCAATCGGGGGAAGGAGGATTTTAAGATAGAGATATTTTGTTTGGGTTCAATTCCTAACAAAAAACAAATTGGTGTTTCGAGAGTGTAGTAAATTTTAGATTTTATTCGCGTGATATATTATTTTAAGATATGGTAAAGGTGTTGGGAGTTATCAAGTATCGCAGGAATCGAGACCTGGCGTACGAGATAAATGATTGATTGATGTTAGTTGTTAAATAACGAGCTATGGTGTTGGCTCTCGAGAATGTACATGAAACATGTTCTTCCCCGACAGCCAATGGGAAGGATTGTAACGAATTGCATTAGTTTCACCCAGAAAAAAAAATTTTTTTTGTATAGAAAGTATAATACGTAAATATTATTTTGTCGATTTGACCTTGAATTCTGTTACAAAATACGTCGCGCGCGCATGCCCCTCGTCCCGCGATTCCCGCAGATATCGATTTTTACAAATCAGCAGGACCAGTGACGTCACGCAGAACTCGCGCCTCTCGCTTGGAATTTGCATAGCGACAGTGAGAGTTTTAAGAGATCATTTTTCGAGAGGGCAACATCGACGCGGAGTAACGGAGATTTCAAAAATTAGAATCGATGACCGGATGTTGGGGTTAAGAGGAAGTAGGCCACGGGGCCACACAGAGGTTTTTTTTTGGGCGTTAAGGAGGAGGAAGCCGGGAGGCCATTGGAGAGAGGGAAGGGACGCGGAAGGATTAGGATGGAGATTATCGATTGCTAGTGTTTTGAGTTGTAAAAATTACTTTTGATTTGAATTTTAACTAAATGGTGGAATCTGTGAGGTGTTGTGCCGAGGAGGACCATTTGGCGTACGAGAATTCGCCGGAGGGATAAAGCTTTGTCATATTTCTTTAATTAAATTACGTTAACGGGATTGATCAGTCCCATCTTCCGGCGGCCATTGCTGTGTAAATGCATAGCATTTTGCTAAATTAGTATTAATGAGGTTAGGTGTAAATTGTCATGTATTATCATATTGTATTATCAAAAGGTTCGATCCCTAAATAATGCAGAGATAATTATTCTATTGTTTTATTGTAACCGCGAGAGTTTTAAAATATATTTAGTAATATTATTAGTGAAGCTAATTAGATTCTGGAATGAAATAATATTTTTCTGTACGTTTGCGTTTCGGTAATTTTAATTCTTGGTTAAACATCGTATATGATATGTCGTGAATTTAGGGAATATTAAAACGGATTAATTTACGGTTTTTATGTAATTAAGACAGAAGTCAGAGATATTTGTTTGAGATTTATTCGGGTTCGATCCCCGATATTTTTCGGATGAATTGTTTTCCGATTTTGGTTGTTTTAAGGTGGTGTTTGGTACTGTATGGATGTTTTATAGAGCGTTTTCAAATTGTGTTGAGTTAAACGGAATTTAATTGAAATTGGTTAAAATTAATATAATTATTTTATTGTCTTTACGGTGATTCGGAAGGTGGCCATTTTTGAGTTCGTAAGCGCGCGCTGTTCGGAAAGTTCTGTATTGCGAGTTAAAAAGAGTAGCATTTGGGGATGGGCTTTACGCCAACGTCAGCTTGCTTAGGCGGCGAGGGAGCTGTCAGATACGGCGAGGAAACAGCTGGGAATGTGCGGCCATGTTGGATTTTTTATATGTTTACAAATGTCAGAAAGCTGTCAGTTAGTTTGGTTATGAGTACAAATCGATTATCGATTTTGAAATTACGAGTGGTTGTTTTAAAGCGTGAATATTTTGTGTATCATATTCTTCTATAGGACGTAATATATTGACGGACGCGTCGAGAAGGGGTATTAATGAAACGGTTTATTAGGATAACGGCGGGAGTAGGATATTGTTGGTTTACGGATAAATATAAGTCGAACTTATATTATTTACGGTTGGGTTTTAATTATTTAGAACGTGTTTAGAGAGTCATTGGAGATATATTATATATTTTGGTGGATATTTTAAATTCTAGATAGATAGATTATAGGGTTTACTTGGTCGAGCGTTAGTATATCAGATAGCTTAAATAAGAGTCATAGTGGTTTATCAAGGGAATAGTATCGAGTTGATTGGACCTTTTATTGCAGTGCCAGCAGTTCCAGCGGGAGTGTATTTAGTAAATAACTTAGTTATAAGGTATTAGAGTGTGTAGCTTGTCCGCCCTCTCGTAGATAGTGTATTTTAGTACCCGGTATTACTAGGGAGTTTGTATTTGCTCTAAATAAGCCCTGCTTTAAGCTCTCATTGATCTTGCGACGTACCTGGTTTCCGAGGGATCGTATTATCTCCTATTGGTTAGCGCGTTTACTACTGAGACAGTGTTTGTTTCATTGGCTTCGACCCTGGTCGGCGGGGTGTGTTTGGCTGATATTCACAAAGGGGATCGTGGCCCATTTGAGGCCAGTGGGATAGGTTTGACAAGAATACTGTGGGTGCAGTAAATTTTGACACTGCTTTGATACGATATCGGAAATCTTGAACGTTTCAGTGTCACCATACCAAATTATAGTTACTAACTGTAGAATTTGACACCGTAGACATAGAAAACGGAGAGTTTGAGGAGCGATTCTAAATACGGGAAGATTCAAATGCAGCGTCAAGACATATTTAACGCAAGACAGGAGCCGATTGCTGTAGGGCTAATCCCCCTTGTTCCTGTAATATTATAATTTCATCAGCGACCTCTGGTCGTCCAACGGATCCAGAAAGCGATAACTGCTCTAAAGGCAATTCGCTCAATTTTCTTCGGAACGAGGCAACAATCGGGACACTGCATTAGCAGCCCGCAACTGTAACCTAAATTTCTTCGGAACGAGAATATACTGGATCCTGTTTGACGGTTAGAGGAAGTTGTCAAAAGCGACTAAAATTCTTTACATTCTCGTATCAACGGATCGCACTTCTAATTCTTCGATCGGATTTGTTTGGTTTTTATTCAAGATAAAATCCTGCTCGTCTTCAGTTAAATATTTGGACAAAAGGGTTCACCTTTCAGTCGGAGTTTGTACGCGGAAATAGCTTCTTCGATTTCGTTTGGTGCAGAAGGGTTCGCTGGGGCTCTCTGGACAATCCAACCTTAAGTTGTTCTGTTTGGAGAGATTCCCATAGGGGTAGGAGACTGTCAAATCCATTGACCGTCACGGAGGCGAATTTGGTGGTGGTAGGGGGGGGCGGTCTGTTACCGAACCTTCCCATCTACTTTAACCTCACGAGATTGTAAAATAAACTTCAAAACAAACAAGTCCGAAAAACTAAAATTAAGATTTATATTTTAAGGGTAGTCATAGTAATCGTTAACATTGGGTTAGGTCAGTTTAGACGTGACACCTTCAAGGGAGTCAGTAGTATTATTATTTTACGTTTAGGGGTTTAGTTGTTCAAGTACGTTTGGGTCCGAGTCATCCTTTTAGCTTAACCTAAAGGTTGACAAAGATTCAGTCGGACTTTTCCTATTAGATTTAAGGTCTAAAAGGTCGGGAACGTCACAATACGTCAATCACATAATTGCGTTACATACGCTCAGAATTCGTTCCCACCACGTGTGTCAGATGTGAGGCCTATTGGAAGTTCAAGACAACCTCCAAGAGGCGTGAACTCTACGCAGGTATTTTAATTCATGTCATGATATTGATCTCACACGACTGTAATAGACTTCAAAAACGTCTAATGCAAATCGCTATACGTACTGCATGTGCTAGGGACATTGCCATCGACTTAATTATCGTAAAAAGCAGATAAATAGGACTTCTACACCCCTTTTATTATGACACATTATCGTGCATGTTACGAATACGCCTTCTTGTGAGAGTATTTTCTATATTGCTTTTGAACTTTGTGTTAATGTACCCCGATTTATTATGTAATTCCTAATCAATTAGAATAAATTATGAAACATCTAGCTCAAAAGAATCTATTTAGAAAAGTTATAGTATACCTTTTAGATTTACATAACGCCTTTGACTCTTCAATTTACACTAGTTAAACAAGTCGGTATGCATGCCACGAGCATAGATATTTATATTAATTTTTAGATTAATGTCAATCAGAATGCGTTTTTATTTACCCATGCAGGTATTAGTATATTTATGTGATTAAGCACATTTTTTTCATACATTGAAAACAATTAAAGAAAACTCTCAGAAAATATCATCGTGACTTGTGAGGGATTCGAACCCACATCCCCAAGCCGGCCATGAAAGCTTGGGGATGTGGGTTCGAATCCCTCACAAGTCACGATGATATTTTCTGAGAGTTTTCTTTAATTGTTTTCAATGTATGAAAAAAATGTGCTTAATCACATAAATATACATAGATATTTAGTTATTTTCCTGTTTATTTTAATTGAAAATATACAGAAAAATTTACTTTTAAATCGGATATACCATACTATGTTTTTACTTTTGAAAAAAGCTGGAGTTTAACTCAAAAGGAATATACAGCCAATTAGGGCTGTTTCATGCCATAACTTAAGTGATAAGACAAGGCTGTCTACATTTTCCCTGAGCAAGAATACGTATTGATACTGTCTTAAAGATATAAATAACTTTTCGCAACTGTTTTGATTATATTTTTTGATAGTAAGGTTTTGTCTTTTTATTAAATATCTCAACTAGAATACTTCAATGCTTAAGTCAGCTGCTGACTAATTACCCACAAATAAGTCATGAAGTATTGCTATAAAAACCAAATACATATTTATTACATATAAAATAATTAAATATTTTTTTCATATACGCTTTAAGCACTTTCATATACGCTGTATTCTCTTTTCTCCATATTCGACTTCTTTAATGATGTACATATTTCAGAAGCCCTGAATTTACTTGTAACAAAAATATTTATTATGAGCATTGTTGATTACACGTCTATACAAAATATCAGTTAACTTTTTACAATGAACGCGTCTTAAATATTATATCTGCATGCTTACCTTGTCTAATTCTCATTCCATTCTAATTTAATCAATTCGTGCCAATATACACTTTTTTATTAGCATATCTCATAGTCATCACCGCATATTCTGTCAATCTAATGGACTTTGAAGGTCTCCTCTTGACGTCTCTAATATTTGGATCCTCTTGGATATTTTGACACGAGATGCTTTAAATTTTTTACGATAACTAACAGAAATCTTGCAAATAAGCGTTTTATATTTGAATAAAATAACTACCCATTGATTTATTGCTTTGAATAAAATACTCTGAAAATAGGCCAAGTAAATTAAAACATTAAATGCAAGGAATGACATCGAAAAGGCGTAGCTTTAATTTCAATATTTTGTTTTGATAAAATACTTTTATTTCATTTTCACATACAGTTCATTATTAACATGTAAAACGTAGCACCTGCATGTGCGAGTAAATAAGTACCAAGACTTCGCTTTGCTTATTAGTGTCAATATTAAACATAAATAATCGTTCAACTATGCTTCTAAATGTGATAGCTTTTACTAAGCAGTTCACTCAGATTAAATAAAGCCTGCTGGTGGTATAAAATGATCACAATGCAAACACACAATGCACCAGCCATGCACCCGCTGCTGTTGCACAACTCCGGGATTTTCACGCCGACTCGTCCAACTTGCATCATTGTGTCCATTCGAAAGATGACCGGTTTTTTTTAATGCAATACTAGCGAGATTTATACTTTTGTATATACTCGTTTTGAAATATCTGGACTTATAAGTAGTAAGTAGATACGTGGCGCTTTGGTATTTTAATGAAATATTTCTGTGTAATTAAAATAAATTTTAACTCAATGCGTACAAGACCAGACCACTTGACACGGGAACGGGAATTGAGAAGAGCTTACAAAATAATATTTATAGTTTAAACGACCGATTGGTTGTATAACTCATGTTATTTATTTTATCTCTGTAAATTATATTAGTTAACTTTACATCGTAATGATGCTTTGTATGAAAGATAAGTATCGAGTAAATTCATTCATCCGGATTAACTCAACGATTCGAGTCAATTAAAATAAACATCACAGAATTTAAAAATGCATGAGATAGCATAAAACATAAAATGAATAAAGCATAATTTTGTAACAAGCTTTTAAAAAGCATTCATCAGTTTTGATTCTGTGAATTTTAAATACATAAATGTTATCGTGAATTTTGTAAAATTTTCTATTGAATAACGGTATGAGCAATCGCTATTGAGATAAGTATTAACGTAAAGAAATCATACAAAAAACTGAAGCAATAATCTGAGGAAGTGATTTGGATTAACACAACTTCCTGTATTCTGTATCGTAAATGACAAAAATGCTTATGGCGTCTAAGATATATAAAAACAGGCAATTTAATAAAATTGTAATATTGTTAATTAACTACTTAAGTGTGCTCTGTATAGACGTGGGTTTAAATTATCGCTATAAAATCATCGATCATATATCTGACAGTTAAATTTTCGATTACATCAAAAACACCATAAATGTGGTCGCACGTGGTTGCTTAGATAAACTGTTTTTTTTAAATCATATAATGTATACATGTGGTACTCGTAGCATTACACAAGCCCGGAAATATACTTGCCATAATAATTTCGGTTGGAGATACGTTTATCTTCATGCACACTGTAGTTGTACTCAAAACCAACAATTAGTGTTTTTAGTGCAATCTATTAGCATAATATCTGTTTTCTTATTATTGAATGATTCTTGAGTATCACAGTTGAGTTTTTGTTAGTATATAGTTCAATGCAAAAAAGATAACTTCTCCAATGAGTTCATAAAAATAATTAATCATACTGAATATCGATAGCAGAGTTTAGTGATGTTCTAAATAAATAACGTTCATGTTTGTTTGTGATCATAATGAAACCAACAAAAATAAAGTGATGCCATGGAAAAAAAAACATTTTAAAGTATATTATTTACTTATTGTAAATCAATTAGGCAAAAAGCGAAAATTATTAACATGAACGACAGTGTGAAATTCAAGCATTATTGGCATCGCACGTGTTTTTGAATGTGAAATGAAACGAAAAGTGCCACCTTTAATTACATTTTTTTTTTTTTTATAGACTGAACATAATCATGTATTCAACACGAAATTTCTGCACATATATTTCAATCAATATCTGTAGTTAGTCATAAACATTTAACGCATAATAAAATAAACAAAACCAAATCTTTGTATAAAATATTCATAAAAATACGTTTATTTTGAGATGTCGATTAGCCACTTGAGTTACGGCAAACTTCCGATCTTTAGTGATAACAAACTTTCAAAAAAAGGGAAACCACCGCCAAAAGTGACTTATAGCCTGGCAATAGAAGACAGGAAGTGACCGAGACCAGGCGAGAGGTGCCAACTTTCCTGCCAAAAAGAATGCTAAGCCTCGACAATGCCGGGCAGCTCTGAAAGGAGACTCGCGCCTCCAAACAAGTCCGTCTAGAACTTGAATGAAATTAGAATACGATACAGTTAAACTATAACTAGAAATTCAGCCACAGAGTTCTTTGGTACAATTTTAATTGACAGGTTCATATTAAATTAATTTATCGGAGTAAATGTTGCCAAAGGCAGGTTTTTTTTCGCCTTGAAATAATTAAAGCAACTTCCCGGAAGTGCAGCCTTTGCTTTCAATGCGACATTACTCTTACGTTTAATTTCTCTTTAAAAAGTATTTTTGAAACGTATCAATCAGTCGCATTAACATCCTGCAGATAAATTTAAAATTCATTAAATTCGTTTTGTATGTTTGCCATCGACAGTATTATGATATCAAAAACCAGTTTTAGAGAAAATAACCTAAAATATATATCCGTCGAATTTTGAAAATGCAATTAAAAACCCAAATGGTATATTATGATTAAATATTAATACTTTAATTTCGCTTCAACTTTATACATTTATTATATCTGAAAAACTACAATTAGTTTAAAAAGTAAGATCCATAAAAAATCGTTTAAAACAGACACGGTTAATATTTGTTCGCAAGTTTTGTTGGCTATTATCAATAAAAATAGTTTTTTGTATCACCAATTTCAAGCCTCTTTTTGTATATTATGTAGTTATTATTATATCGTAATTTTTTAAATAATTCATAATAAATCCATGCATTGTATTCGATTTGTACGAAGTATTACGTGTCTGCTCAGACAGTGCCACACAAAAGTTAATACAATCAAGTATGTGTATTTAACCATATGCAGTATAAATATAATCTAAAGTTGTGCAAATAGAAAAATTAAATATAAAAAGGGTTTTGGCTAACTTTCTTTGGCGTGACATTGAGGGTCAAGGTGTCGTTTTCACTATCAATTTTGTTATCTTTTAAAATGCAATAAAACCGGTTATTCAAATATGCGACATATCATTCAAGCTCAACTTTCTTTCTAGCTTCGTCTTTTCATTATCGCGGGCCAGCATGTCCAACCTCGTGCTTCTAACAATGATGTTACGTAAAATGAAAGATATTTTTTTATATATATTTAATCAATAGGTTTGAATTAACTGCAAATTATGGTATTTGCATATTTTAAGCGTTTCTTGCACTATTGGGTAATATTGGCGATAGAAAGTGACTTGAGTTGAGCACCGACCTTTCATCCTTCTTATTTCTAGTGGATACAATATATATATTATATATTCCAGTATTCAATAAAATTACATAAAAATAAATAATTTTTAATTCTGAAACTGCTTAGCTAAAAACATGCGTAAAATTCTAAATACTTTATTTAATTATAAAATGATACAATAGATTTTAACAAGTAGTTTAATCAAAAATACTGAACGTCACCGAAATAACTTTCTTAACGCTTTCTTTAAGCGATCGAGGCTGAGCCAATACTCGATTGAATATTCATGATATTCTATGTTGTATCTTTTATATTTAGTACAGTTCTTCGGGACGAATGCTGCAGGTGCCGCCGAAATCCCTGAAAGTAAAACGACAAAAACAACTCAGGATTTTTCTTTAAAAAACACCGCACTGCGTATGTGATAATATTGAAATTAAATTATTTATTTGCTGACGCGTGTATCTTACACCACCGCTGCACCGGTCCTCGGGTTGATGCCCCTCTGCTCTCTCCATATTCAGTGCTGCCTACACACTATGCGACATAACCAACGCTGACTAGCCAATAGCCTCAAAAACAAGAGCTTTAAAATATTTTATCCGAACTCCAATTTTAATAATATATTTTCACTAATCCAAACACTACCAAAAATCCACGGAGAACTGCGGTTTTTGTATCTCTGGTTTAGCAGCTCAAGTAGCTTGACTTCACACCCCACTTTTGAAATGAATTTTTTTATTGTCAATACGAATAAGATTTTCACTATCAATGTCGAATACTGCTTATGAATGAAATTAAAAATTCATAGAATTTTTCTTTTTACCAGGAGAGTAATTCATTATTTAATAACAACAAACATGTTGCATCCTGTTCATTATACAATAAACAGAATTGATGTGTTTTTTGCTCCATTAGAAATTGAGCACAGGGGAAAGATCGCTTTCATAATTTCCACGAAACTTTAACGAGTTTTTGCGTACAAACCCGAACGTATGCAATCTGATTTGTTCAGCGAATTCTCTAGTAGGTATACAAATTCACTGACTAGTCTTTGAGCTCTAACAGCACTCCTGTATACAATCAAGATTATTCAATATTTACAAAATTACATAATAACGGTTTTCGTTGTAAAAAAAACACGGATTTTCGGCTTAAGAAAGTGAATAATAATGATGAGAACAGGATACACGCCTCTAACACACCTGTTAGTATAAAATTTACATTTATTTTCCGAACTGTATATTTTATAAAATTTTAATACGTAGCATTTTATCCGGTTTTTAATAATGAAAAAAATATATTATACATTCGCATACTCCTGTGGAAATCAATTTGAGGTACGAGCTTTGAATATATCGTATGAAACGCCACCCTCAAAATCACTCTCAGCGCTCGGGTGTTTTAACGCCCCACTGCCAACTATGTGGCACTCAGGATTTTGAAGGACGTACTTCATACCATTCATTCAAAGCGCACATACAAGACGTGACACGCATCTAAAATCTAAAACCATCTTGCAGTTCGGGTAAGTTGAGTTGATTACTTTCATGTATTCGTATATTGTGCCTAAATCTTCGGGAGTAATAAATTTCTGAAAACCTTCATTTCGTTCACGACAATGAAATATAAGCGACTATATACATTGTCTCTGATTAAATTTATAATGGCTCTAAATACGGCTGGATTTATTTTTAAAACGACTGATATCTATTAAACATATCCCGACAGGCTTGTAAACACATACGGAGGCAACATAAATCTTAACGTGCAAATGTAAACAGATCATTTACTGTCTTGACACATAATAAGATAAAACTGGTAATACATTACCATTTTTTATTTATTTTTCTTTGGTATAATAAAGTCAATGGCATATAACACTGCACCTTATAAATGGGAAGTACATCATCCTAATAGTTGGCCACCGTCACATATCCCCAGTAATCTTTATATTATACAAACATTTTCTAATTTATCAGTAATATGGTGCTAAACACACGTCTAAGGTGTAATTTGCAATGATGTATAGTTGATATAGTCGATCCAATTTCAACAGTAAAAACAATCGCAATTTTTTGCTAAAATATAATACATCAACGATTAAAATTTTATTATAAAACTTTAAAATGAGCAAAAACTTATTTTGTAATTATTTAAATTTGATATTATTTTAAATCTAAATTAAATAGCTTTGATTGACCTCAAATATATATTTGATATAAAGGCATGCGGAATTGATAATATGTATGAGTACATTAAAAGCAGTCGTTTTCGCTTCACAATAAATTTTTGATTATGCTTAAATTCAACCGATAGAAAATTTTGAAAAAACTTATTGAAAATATTTAAAAAATAAATTTAAATTTTTTTTAAAATTCCCAAAAACCTTCGTGCATTTGATGTAGTATTTAATATCGGTTGTAGCTATTTAGAGTGGATGCACTACAATGCGTCGCTCGATGCTTTCCACCGGCGCCTCTTGCGCCACGAGCGAAAGTAGAATAAAATGCAAGCCGACCCCTACTCCAGGCTTATCACGACCCACCCGACTTGTCATCTCTCTACACACTTGTATATCCATAAACTCATAGCAAAGAACTAGATCATTCCATATAGATAATATTGAAAAAAATATAATCGGCTAAACAACCGGACACCGCGCCAACACTATTCTTCACAGAAAGGTTTGATACTCGCTACAGCTGACTTATATCTGTACTGACAGTGCATGTGTCAGTACATTTTTTTTATAATAAATTATACAAGAGTTTTTTTATCAATCATTCAATTAACAAGAAATTTATCAATCCGATTAGTAAACTACAAGTATTAACGCACTTTAATTAAATAGATCGTTAATTTTGAAATCGAAATACTTAAATAATAAATTCAAATGATTTTTTGTGCGTGATATTTTTATACTTAGATTATGCCGTTATGAAACATATTGACACCAACCGTGCAGGCTGATTAACAATTTAAAACACATGGATCATTTGTTTGAGCTCACGTTTTTGTAAGCAACAGGTTATTGTGACAATATTAAAACTTTTAAAATATACCTGTAGTCTGTTATATCGTGAGATTGAAATAAATTATTTATAAGAGCAGAAGAAGACATGTCCGATTAATAAAGGTTTGATTCTCATTTACTTCACGTTCATTCGTTAATCTGACTATGATGACAATAATACAAGCCATTTTATATTAAATAATTAAATAAATTATAATAAAAGATTTGATATATTCTGTACTCTTTCCTGACTGAATTAGCATTAAATTATTGTTTAATTAAAATACCAACAAAATATGGTGTTTCCTTTGAAAACTTGGTTGTTACATAATTCCACGAGCGACTACCCTTTCAAATAATTTCTTCCTCCCCCTCTCTATAAAGATCTATTCTTGTCTATTTTTTTCCGTATAAATCCTTATATAGATATTAAAGTAAGGTAAGGCAAATTAAATATAAAAGTTTACTTTTATTTACAAAGCATGAAAAATTAATATATACCATAATAATTGAAAACGGTGTGTGTTACTTTGGTCAAAGAATTAAATAATGGACATACAATGTACTAAAAATTAATAAGATAAATCAAACAAAGGATTGCCGTGTAGTCATAGTACTGCAATCGGACTGTTGAACCTGACTAAAAATAAGGAAGTTTGAACCAGGTTTTTTACAACTCGTCGACCTCTAAGCTCGTGCCCGCCCGCATGCTTATCAGTCTCGATACAGTGAGCTTATAAACTCAAGGTGCATTTTTTATATTAAGTGATATATTTTCTTAAGAAACTCTTTTATATAACTAAGACCAATCAATTGATTAGGTTAATTAGCCTGGGGAATGTCACAACGGCTTAAGAGCATTAAAAACATATTGATGCTATGATACATTTTTTTTAGTATTAACAGTAGAGATGTATATTCTATAGAACTCTATTATTTAAATATTATTGTAATTAAATATAATATCAAACGAAACAGCTGATTTTTTAAACTAAAACAGTGAGAGCTTTTCGCATCATAGGAGGCATCGTCAAACTTTTCCATCCATCTAGTGAAAATCTTCAGCAGCCATTTATAGAGTCATATTAATATATACCAAAACCACTTCTCAATATTGATTTTTTATGACAATATCATGCGGATTTTTTTTTCCGTTTGTCATACAGTCAACACAGCCTTACATAAGCCTTAAAAAATACGAAGTTTAACCCAGTCGCACCGCGTGTGCCCAATTTTAAAATCATCATCGGCAAGAGTGCAGTCTCTGTGCGATCTACTTGCCAGTGCCCCGCGCCGCACTTTCTACATCTGGACGCGAAAAATGCCACAGAACTGCATCGTGATGCAACCGGTTGCGGTGAGCACCTCCCGAGCCAAGTCTCACTCCCGGCCAATTGGCCGCCCCCGGTCGAGTGTCGTTCATCCCACCCGGCGGTGCATTTAGCGTATGATTACCTGCAATGCAAGTGCCTCTTTGCAACTCGCTAAATGTCTTATTTGGTATATTATGAATCATTGCAACGTTGCGGGGTGTCATACCTGGCGGCGGGCGATCAATCATTCAAAGCTTTTTTTTTTTATTATTATTTAAATTTTAAGTACCACATTTCACATGTGAAATGACAAGAGAAGGTTATAGGTGAAATTTGATCCTACACCTCCTGATTATCACAGCAACCAATTTTGCAATTATTAAGTCGATCTACCTTTACTATAGAAAAGTATAAACAAAAACAAATACTTAACGAATTAACACATTTTTGGTTTCATCTCTACAGTGAGAGCTTTTTTTCATTATAAAGGCATATGTAAGCTGATTTGTACTGAGCAATAATAATAATATTTATTACGATTAAAACGATAATATATTTATATAGTAAAAATATTATCTTGCAATTTATTTATTTAACTCAGTACAGGATTAATTATACATCACAATAAAAAGCGATTTGGCTTACAGTTATATTTTAGTAATAATAACACTGGCGCGTGAATTCGGAATGACTGATTAATGTGAATAATGATTAACAAGCTGTCAAGCATATAACTACGTCACATGGTCGATTAAAACGCTGTGCCTCTGATCAGCGATCGGAAATTTAGATTAACCTATTGAAAAAAAATTGTTGGACTAATAAATCTTATTTTTTTGTGTTGTGTGTTTTACGTCACTGTTTTTTTAAACAATATGATTTTTTTTGAACTATTACGAAACCAGTCATTATTTTGGAAATTAAACCTCCCGAAAAAGTCTGAACGTGACATGTTGAAACAACCTGCTGTGTACCTGCTTTCAACACCTCATAAACTGTAAAAAAGTTATCACAAAACCACTGATTTACAAAACAGTACAGCATACACAATGTTCCGAAAATAATGGTATCACCTGAAAATGGGAAATTCGGGCGCTGCTGATCACTTAAAAAATACATGATTGCTTAAGTAATTTTTCCTGTGATTTAAAAGAAATCTTTTTTTCGTTTATTAATTTTATTGTACTATTTACCAAATTATTTTATGAAATTGGTTCCAGCGTTAATAAAGGTATAGGTAAAGTTTATATAAACCATAATGTGATGATAATGTAAGTTACCAAATATATGTCTTTCAAGATAAAGATTTAAATGAAATAGCCTATTTGACAAAAAGTGTGTACCTGCATTGTTGTATAATAATTACCTCTCTCGTAATTGTTACCTGTTCTGATCCACCTTAATGTCTTGCCTCGCAATAGATTGATAATAATCATCAACGAATGTACATTCCCTACTAGTAGGGGTATAAATTACAATATGAATTTATTTACCATATTTATCTTTTTAAAAAATATGTACGTAAATTTTGAAATGCAAAAATAATTATTTACATACAATGTTACTGAAATAACATTCCTAATAAATTTATTAATAAAATCAAAGAAAACCCATATACTGAAAAAATCTTGATTCATTGCTTTTATGTAATATTTTTGCAATTTGCACAAAAATTTTAATATATTGAATAAAAAGTTTAGGGGCTTTACATTTTTTTATTGCCTGTATTAAAATTGTTGGCAAAAATAAATTTATTAATTTGTTTTACTTCCTCACGTTGGTTTGGTATAATTTTTTTTAGAATAATAATGTGAATTGATGTAGGTAAAGAAAAAAAGAACAACCACAATTATTATTAGTTCATTGTTGAAAACGACCATATAAGCATATTCATTATTTTCTGAGATTTTGTATCTCTTAGTCAACTTTAAAGTTGTAATTTTTTTATACTCTTCCTTCCAACATGTACAGCATCTACTAATAGTTTAATATTAATTCTACATTTATATTCAAAATGAGCGACTGACATTATTTAGAATATTGAATTTATCGCATTAATTAGTTAAGACATAGATGCCGTGTTTAAATCAACTGCACAATCCGGACACAGAAAAATTTAAACTGCATCTATTTAAAAATAATCAACGACGGAGAGAACTCTGCGTTTGGAAATGGAAATGGAAGACTTTCCAGTGATATAAATCATTTTGTAATACAATCGGTGGAAAAACAATTTCCGGGTAAATACAATGAGTTCGCCTTTTATGTTAATCGCTCACATTTTGTAAATCTCTCGAGCCGCATTCACCCAGAAGCGATGCTGTGAGAGCCGAAGCGAGCGGCAGACACGACTTGCTAGTCATTCACTGACCAAGGAAAGACGTTAACACAATTGTTGCTGAACCGCCAGTTAAAGCAGTAAATTCGCACATAAACGCGTAATATGGCGCTATTAATTGACTCATGATTAATTAATCAGTTACGACCATGGGATGCCGAGCTCAAAACTGAAGGGTGTTCTGGTAATATGATAAATTGTTATCAGGATAAAAAATAATAAAAACTCTACCTACTTTGCTACTTTACCAAAGTTTTTTGGAGTTTATATCAAGATGTGCGCTTGTTCGTTGAAATTTGTTGAATGCGGTTAAAACCGTACATGTCAAAAATATTTTAATCAGAATCTGTATAAACTGCAAATTAAAAAATATTCGCACATGACAGCAAGACGACAGCAAGACGACAGCACAGGATGCAGGTATGACCTCGCCGTGAAGTTGGCCTCACCTGTCCCGTCCTAGCGCAGAGCGCGGCTTCCGAGGAAAGTAGTTGTGTAACCTTCAGGCTTACGTTACAATTCGCGGGTTACGTTATACTCTGTACCGTAAGGCAGGCAGATCAACGCACTGCAGCATGACAGCCCAGCAACCGCGTGACGTAACAGTCCGCCACGTAACGTTATATGTATAACGTAATGAGCGCACTAAGTGTATTCACACTGCGTTCGGTTTATTCCAATCGCTCCACTGGTCTACTTATCGTACGGAGGCGTCGCAATATCATAGATTTCTACACAAATCATTTACATACATGAATTTGATGCCGCCAAAATTTTGGCAATGATACAATGCGTTTAGGTACACCAAATATTTAAATAGTATGCTGTGTAATCATAGCTCATTATTAGAAAAACTGTAATGTAAAATTTAGTCTACATTGAGTTGGTAAATCTATCGGCTGAAAAACTATTTGAATTAGCGAAACACGCTTATGATTTATTTTCAGCAAACCCACAAAGATTTTGTCTAAAACGGATTTTTTTAATCCGTTAGTTACACGTGTTTATTTAATATAAAAATTACAGTACTGTCAAATGCGTCATTTTGTAATAAAATATATTGAATTTTTGTTATTTCAATTTCATATCTTTGATTCATCAGGCTTAAACTTCACAACAGAGCTTTAAAATTTCAAATAACTTTATTATCAAACGAGTCGTCATACAATGATAATTTTTGCTGATGTGTTGGACTGTTTATAGCGTTGATAGTACCAGGACCAGGATAGCTGTCGATAGCAAAAGCAGTAAGCACTCGTCTAAACTTTAATATTCATACAATAAAAAGCCTGGCTGTTGCATCTACATTTCAGAGTAACGAGATTGTAATAAACGCTGCAAATATAGAACCAGAGATAGTTATAAATAAGTTTTACTAGCTGCTATTAAACATAAACGTATCTAGTAGAAAAACCTTCATAAATCCAGTAAATAATCGTTAGTGGGTAGGCAATGTATTCAAAGAATATTTCAACTGTAAACAGTGTTGATACGTGGAATAGATCACGCACAATCATAAACCTTGCCAATTTAATAATCCTTCGCATCATCAAACTTAAGGTTAACTTTAAATGCCACAAACTGTCGCACAATTCAGTGCAAAGATTAAGAAGAAATTGAACAAGCGAGCAGAAGGTTAAGACTGAAGGGAACGAACATCAAACAATGGAAATTCCAAAATATTAAGGTTGGCAAAATGGTTAGCTTAATGGACGATGGGCAGTAAAGATAGCAGCTAATCTGCAAAATGTCTTTGCGTGGACGGTGACTTGCGAACTGCCGCCGAGTCTCGCATTCTACTAACAATGACCTTTCTCTAAATTTGTGAAGATCATGTAAGTATTTATTACTTCCCACTCGACGCGATTCAGGCCAGGCTTTTTACGATTTGTTTTGAAAAGAGGTCACCGCAAGCTTCTGTCTTGTGTCTCGTGACCTCTGGCAGAGCCGTCTGTGAATGAACCGGAGAGATCAAAAGATGCACCCACAACAATATAAAAACATCGAGCAATCGATTCGAAGCTCTGAAGAAATATCAGCTATAGTATGCATGGCTTGTTACAATATTTTTATTGTTTCTTGTCACTGAAAATCTAAACCATACTTATATTTTTTAGAAAGTTGTTTTATCGTTTTAAACATTAGTTAAAAAAAATATTGTTTAACTTGAATAAAAACCTAGGCGGATCCGACTGGACCATGAGGTGGTCAAAAGTACAGCTGACTTTAAAATAGCCCAAACTTAGATATTTGCAATTTGAATAAAACTTAAATTACTTAGCTAGTAAATCCATTTTCTTAAAGGCGTGCAAGTGGTGATGCTTATCTATTTTCTACGGCTTTATGTACAGGAGGTTTTTATTGTAGACTGTGCACAGTGGTATCCGACTAGGTCGCCTTGAGTGAAAATTCTACTAATGATTCGCATTAATATGTAAGTATGTTTCCTATGCAGATTTTTTAGCCATTCAGATTTTAAATACCCGGGAATAAGATATTGCGAAATCAATTTTATCAGCACTGTTTTCACCACAGACTGACCAAATGATGAATAGAACTTCACGTTGTATATTTATTTATGTTCTCCAGCACATTTGCACAGACATTATATCCATCGCACAAGTCAGGTTTACATACGGCATTGTAGATAAATATTCTACGTGCCTTTGAACTGCAAAAAACAATGTTTTTGATCTCTGATCTAGACCTTAGACTCGGTACAGCTTTTTTTCTCTAGGCTTCGCGAGATCGGTTACGCAAGTTTTATTTTTTTGCTGCTCTATTGAAAAATGTTTATGATCTTAAATGTGTACTTTAGTTTTAATTGTAATTATAGTTTTGCTTGCAAACTGAAATCCCCTAGATTTCTATTTGAAAAACACACTTCAATCATAAATAATAATAAAAAAATCACTTGAATTTGACCTATGCTTATATACTTTCTAAAAAGCCTTTTCATTCATAGTTATAAAATATTTAAATAGTAAGCTTTATTTTTTAGCGGTGTGCTTAGTCTTTGAGTTTTTTTTCCTGTTACTGGTAGTTTCTTTACAAAAACATACAAGTGAAAATATTTTGGTTTTCTATTTATATCCTCATATACTTTGAGCACGTTTCAAATACGCAAGGCAGCACATCAAATTAAAGTATGATACATAAAAAAATCTTTGTAACAATAAAAATTTATACTTTTAATATGTGGTTAGCTATGTTACTCATCTTGGCAATTAAATCTCGTTTGCTAGTTTTTGCTTCGGAAATATATTTTATACGGGTGTACATTTCAGTCACAAAGAAACCTCTGGTACATTTTCAAGGTTTCCCAATTAAAACATAGATGTTTGAAATAGTGATGATTATCGCAATCAATCAAGTAAATCCGTTGCTCTCAAGGCCGGGTATGGCTTGCTTTTGGCCCTCTACACATGCTGTGACCCAACTGAACTTGCCAACAGTCTCCTCTTGTGCGTTGTTAACATAGGCTGAACCATTTAAAACACCCAAAGTAAAGGGATGCTATTAGCTAATTGCAAATCGGTGGCTCGTTGCTTTGCTCGTGCTCGGGCGTCGCTCCACTTGCAAGAAGCACGTCCCACGCCCAATCACCTTGCTCGGGACCTACTTAATTAGGTGACGCTCATCTCTGCGATAAACCTCTCAGGTAACTAAAAACTATGCCGATCTCAAAAAACAAGGGCTACCCCTATTACAGGTGATTATTATTAAAAATTCAATGAATTCACATTTACAATAAGCTGTTATGTAAACAATCATGACACAGGTATTAATGCAAGAATAGTTAATAGCTACAAATGCTATCTAACAAGTAGAAACATAAATTTCACACTTGCATAAAACGATTCAAGTTCTTCTATAATACATTGATTGATTTGAAAACTGCGCCGGAAGGCGAAAATTCGAGTATAATGATTTCCGTCGTTTCAAGTGTGGAAACAGCCCAAACCCAAATAATAGATCAAAATACTGCGGTCTCCTGTAAGAATAGGAGACAACAAGGATTAAAGCACGTAAGCATGCAGCTTAAATAGTTAATATAATTTATTTTTTTTAACTTCAAAAAACTGAAACAATTTATTCCTTGAAAAAAACTGAAATATCCGGGGATCTCATGATGTTAAATAACCAAAAAAGGATAACACCAATCTCTGATATGCACTAATTTATAAATGGCTCTAATCGATTTTCATCGTACGAGCGTGCTACAATCATAAAAGTGATCTACTTTGTGGTATTACAAATGGGAGAAGTGCTTTATTTTTCACTGAATACTTATTTCTTTTGTTACTGTAACTAATTTGAAGTCTTTTAAACACCGCCACTCAAGAAGGTTTACCACTTATTGTAGGACGTGATTTCTAATGATAAAAAAACTATGAAACTAGCTTAAAAATTAGAAAACGTTGAACTTACAAGTATTTTTTTATAAACAATACATTTAAATATAAACAATAGTTATCTACTGATAAATTCGCCTTAAAATATTTATCATGTAAATTATTCGTCAGCTCCAGGAAAATTCTAATTCATTACATTCAAAGAATGAATATTTTTTTGGCCAGATGGCCAAATATAATATATACGTTTTTATTGTTTTTTTTTTTATTTAATAGTCGGTTTGAATATTTTATGGGTACCTTATAATTTTCTTTATCTCTTAGAATAATATCTGGTGCTAGTATATAAATCAAAGAAGGAATTATAACAGAAAATAATAATTGTTTCAATTACTTTTATCGACGTGTGCCAGCCCTGTTCGCCAAAGGCTTAAGCGCGTTATTAATTTGAAGAAAAAATATGTATCGTGGGAGAAAATTCTTTGGTTCAGTAGGACAGATGTTGGATGTAAGATGTGATCCGCTGGGTGCGCTGTAAGGCCAGAGTAACATCGTGAGTATTACCATTAAAAACAACGCAAGATCATTAACTAATAAAGCCATGTTAAATCCTATTTCAAGTTTTCACAAAACACAAAAAAAAATACTCGAATTTCTTTCAGCGTTTACTTCTTCTACTTCGTTTGCTACAGCGTTTTGTTCAATAAATATATTTGACAATTGACATGTGTTGTGAATATAGTTTTTTTAAGATCTCTTATCACTCTCTAGGTCACTGACTCTTTTTATGTAATGTATATAAAGATATTTCATAGAAGACAAGTGTTCCAGTGCACAGAATATAAATTAGTCATTAAAGATCATAGCCATAAACTTATCGTCCCTTGTAGTTATAAGGTATGAAGCAAATCTGAAGGATATTGAAAAAAAATTAAAACGTGGGTCAATAATAAACAAATGGGTCAATGTACATTCAAATAATTTTCAGTTTCAAAAACTCACTTTTGATTTTCGTGTTCTCATTTTGGTATTTTATAGCCCGTGTGGGCGTGTATGTAAAGAATTTTCAATTCCCAACTTATACAATTTATTGGTAACTTCGTGTTTTACCTACTAACCTACTAAAGATTTAAAAAATATGTTTACATATTTGGTGGGCGTAAGATAAGCACCATTTCAGTATTGAAGGGGAATCCTAGAAATACAATTCTTAAACCACTCTCCTCTTGACCATTAGTGAATTTCCATATTGGTTACAACTTAATCTACAAACATTCCTAAAGCAGAAATCTTGAAAGATCTAATACGTCCATCGACCTAGACAAAATGGTGTGTTCATTTTTTACAGCCTACACAATACAGCGCAATATAATATTATTCTATAATCAAAAAATAACGGTATGAATTATTCGCTTGTTGTATCGGAACTAACTTTAAATCCTGAGCCAGGTGAATAAAAAAAATATAACCCGAAATATTTCTAGTACATATAACAAATTTAATAGAAAATTACCATCTGTTGAGGAAAGCCTATAGTATTTTAGTCTTCAGCCTTAAGATGGCGTATAGTATGGCATATAAATCTTGAAATTAATACTGCGGATAGGAAATAAAATCGATTACACTATAATAATGATGATTTTATTTTAACAATTTTTTTTTAAGAATAATTTATTCTAAGAGATATATTTAAGAATTACTAAATGATAATAGCATTAGTACTTTTCTCTTCAAGAGTTTTAAACTTTTGTTAACAGGTGTCAGTAGTATTTTTTTATAGCGATATATTCTTCATTATTATATTTAAAAAATCTTACAAATGCTAAAAGAATAGTTATGAATATTTGATTATTGCAAAAACAATAAAATTGTGATTTTTAAAGCAATCATCAGTTAATCTTAAGTTTTTCTGAAGAAAAACTCAATATACTATTGCGTGTTAAAAAAAATATGAGAAACGAAACATTAAATCCTACTTTTTAAAAATGGTAAAATCATACTTTTGAATTCACTGCAAAAAAATAAATAGCCAATAACCATAGTAAGAATTCAATTAAGAAATAAATTATTACAATGTTTAATTTTTCACGTATACATTAGTGACATCTAGCGGTTAATAGTAGTAGCTCAAAAGGAAAAAAAATGTTTTATAAATTCTGAAACTGTTCGAGTAGCTTCTACTCATGCAAAAAGGGGTTTTTTACACATATTTTCTCTACACAACGAAAATAAAGAAATCCATGAACGAAACCGCCTATGCCACAACTTGTAAGCCCCATATGATGTTCTGTAAGCATTGCCCTTAGAACTATAGTAAATTAATATAAATAAAAATAAACAATATTGACAATTTTTTTTTTGTGTAGCTTTATTTTTCGAGTACTTTTTCTTCTCTTTGAAGAGCTTTATGCACAGTATACAGTCATCAGTATTTGCACCCAACTGTTTACATTGTACAAATAAGAGCAATTGTATTTTCTTGTGTGTAAGTATTTCAAAGAAGCCATTAACAAAAAAGAATTATAGAATTCGGAGAAGGAATAACGAATTTACTCGGATTCTCTTTTTATATAACCAAAGGTATATATCGTAATAAAGTTTTATGTCTAGAGCAAATAAAAAACATTTGTAAATAAAATGAGAAATTGCGAGATCAATGACCCTAGCACGTTTTTTGAAATTATATTATATTAATCTTACATAATTAGATTTTAATTTTCTATTGTAAGTACTCCACAGTCAAGGTGAAATACAACAAGTAGAATGGTTAAAGTTACAGAAACAAACAAAAAAACAACTTTTATAATGTCGTGTGTCTTTGATAAAGTTTCGACGTTTCGTACTGGTGCCGGTCGTCTTCAGGGATTTGAAATTGAAACGTCGACACTCAATACGACATAATACCCAAGAACTTAATATTTATAACAACGGCTGCCGAAACTTACGAACACATTATTATTGCTTCAAAATGGCCATTTAATTCCCCAGATTTAAATTGAATATTACATAATATTGTTTATGTATAGTAGAGACACGTGATAAACACGTGATAGTAAAAACCTTATAAATATTATAGGTGTTTATAGGTTTGGAAGTTGTATATGATTTTGATAAATTTTTAGTAATATGAGGCATTGTTATTTTTGTAAAATGTCAATTGTATAAAGATGACGCAATGACCAGTTTTCAAGTGCTATCGCATGAATGTAAAGCATTAAAAAATATTGCTTTGCTATCACATTAGTAGGGCATAAACTGAGAGCGTTCTACAAAAATAAATAAAATGTTTTAAAAAAAACCGAGCTGGCGTGTGGGGTGGTACGTAAGTCTGTGGGTTGATTTTGTTTGGTGGTGCATTCTTAGGCCGGTTGCTAAGCGCCGCCCCCGCCCAGGGTGGAGGCCAGTGAGGGTAGTTGGCCGGTGAGGGTGGCTGGCCGCAGGGTCCACTGACCCCCGGAGAACTGGGTGGCCACACGGCAGGGGAAGCGGTTGACACAGATAAGCAATTCAAATGAGAGCGTCACGTCGCGGCTGACTGTATAATCTGATGGAGCTGGACACTAAAAATAGAAATTAGACCCGTTGGTTCGGTTGGAAGAGTTATGTAACCTGTACAGAAAAAAAATGTATAGGTTTTCGCAGGTACGGCTCGGCAGTGGAACCATCTTCGGGGATTGTCATCTTCGAATCCCCGAAGAATACCCAATCACCGAATTTCATAAAAACAACGCATCATAACATCCAAGAGCACCGGCATTTACAAAATGTAATTGCTTGTTTAATTTGCATATAAAAAATCAACTGTCGATTGCATCAGTTAATACATCAATTGTATTGTTATACAAAATAAAATCACATAAAACCTGCTCCTGAGAGGCAAACCAAGAGATAATTGTTGTATCTTATAGAATCTATTCACTCTGATTTAAACCCGGGACCTCACTTTCTGCAAGTAAACTAGGCTGTATTTTAATATTTAATATTAAATATTCATGGTTGAACTTTCCCATCAACCTGTAGTGGCATAAAAAATAATATCGATTAATTGATCGTTTCACCGCTTGAATAATTTACTGTGGCCGGCACAGCTTTTATGGAGCTTTGACCTACCTCCCACCCCGGCGAAAGTAAAATTATTGATTCAGGTAAACTGGTTGAGAATTCCTAATTAGTAAACCGTTACAGGCAGGTATGAGGCGAGAAGGAGGTCCCACAAATCAAGAGCAGTTCTATTAAAATTAGATAAGCAATTAGACATTTCTTATGCCTACCTTGTTTGTTGTCAAGCGATAGCGTTTACCCTTTATATGTCTCAACGGTAATTACGCAAAGGTAAATGTAAATTAATATGCAAATAAACGCCAATTATGTATTTTAAGCACTTGTCTGTTAGAGAAATATGTATTTGGACTTTTGCCTTCAAAATGGTGTGTAGTTTTGACTCCAAGGAATAACAATAACTCGTATTTACAGAATTAACAAAATAAACGTGTGTTGTTTATTTGATTAATAAATATATTTTTTTGGTAATTTGAACACATTTCAGAAAATCATTTTTTAAATATATTGTTTGAAAAAATATTTTCATGGTCGCGGTTTGGTAAGCAAATATTTGCTTGCACACAGGTTTGTCTACAAATTGTGGAAGTAATTATTTTGTATGTCTTGAAAGTACACGTATTTCACTAGTCTCAATTTCCCCGTATGTAGTCTTACATATGTATATATTTTAAATGCAGTCTTTATTTCGGACTCGATGATATTATTTTTTTTTACTGAGACGTCGTAGAAAATATCTGCAGAATCAAACAAGTACAGTAAGTCGAGCTGCGTTGATACAATGACTCGAATGTCACAGGGGATATTCTGCAGTGGCAGCCCGCATGGCCGAGTGTGTGTGCAAAATCCATAAAGAATCGTCCAGATGGGCAGCCGACACGTCATTCAGAGTGCAAGTCATGTTTATTTGATGTTCCGCCGGCCTGAGAGCGCCCCGCGTGTCCAAGCCGCGGCAATGAGGTGCCTTCTGCTACTTTGCTACTTTTTTTACCGTTTTCTTCTGCTCGTTTGAAAAGCTTGAAATAAAAAAAATAACAGATCCTTCATTATAAAACTAATTAAACTGCCACATAATGCATATACATACAAATATGAATATGAAATAGTGTGCATGCTAAAACAGCTTTTGTTCTGTCCGTCAGTTCAGTTCAGTTTGTTTGGTCAATTGATTTTATTTCGAGGCACAATCAATGTTTCAAAAGCAATACTTTATCACGGTATTAATGATGACTTGATATTAGACACCTCTTTCTGCCAGTGTTGTCAGTAAATAAATAACGACCAAATTTTATTGTACAGTTCTTTTCTTGTGTTTTAAGGAGACATCTCTGAAAAATGATTAAATTATTAGAAAAATCAATATATCAAAATTCAGTGTATTATACAAACATGGTGAATTTATAATAAGGAATTAGTGTCACAGAGTAAATTTCAGGTAATATTACGAAATGCGAGTTTTGCTTTATCTAAACTAACTTTCATGAAAACGAAGCTATATACGTTTCCAAAAACAGAAGCCTGGAAATATAAGACTATAAAATATTTGTATACATATATAAATATTTTTTTTCAATTTATTTGTGTGTGAGTGTGTGTGTGTGTGTGTGTTAGTACTTTGATTAGATAACAACTGTACCTATTTCAGTAATGTAATTCCGACTACCTAAAATCAAGCTCTTAGATAGATTTGGCAGCTTCGAAGTCACTTACCCCGCCATAAAGCTAATATGATATATCTAATAATACTATATAAGAGACGCGTAGACGCCTGGGTGGGCCTCCACATTAATTTAAGCTTCGTCTACTGAAGATTAGAGATCTGCCAAGGGAGGGCTCTCTCTAATCTCTATCAGCGTATAACCGCTTCACGAGCGCCTACCTTATATTTAGGATGTACGCAGAGGAATAATTTGAAACACAGAGAGTGCTTAAATCCATCGCGGATCAGACATACAAGCAATGTTCGTGTTATGTAGCCATTTGCTAAATCAGGTTTACGTAAATAATGGCTCAGTAAAGTCACAGTTTGCCTTTTATTTTATAAAAATACAGTGTGTAAATTTGACACCTTTATATCAATCAAATCAAATGTGATGAGACCACCGTTTGAAGCCGAAGTTTACATAAACCTGTATGGCTATATTATTTATAAAGCAGAATAAAATTATTAAATGGCCATTATTTAGTTAAAGAAATAGTTTCTAGTAAAAATACTTTCTGTAGACTTAAAGTGCAAGAATTTCGGTTGGGAATTTCACTGACCACCTGTTCTAAAGGTCGCTAAAGTCACCGGTTATATGACCTTTCATATTAATTATTTTGTATGTACTTGACTTGAGCACGCAATAGTGTGTAATACTAATATAATGGATGCCTCAAGAATTAGAAAAAAAAATGAAATAAAAACTAAATTCTGTTCGTATAATGAAATACTATCATATTATGTATAATTTAATTATCATAACAATGATACATATAATCAACGGGGTTGCTATTAAAAATAGCAATATTACTCCTCCACAAAAAAAGCTTCAAACTAATCAGGATGAAAATAGAATAAGTATAAAACGTATTTATAGAGAAGGGACATTCTTTAATTAAAAACATTCGGGGTTGTGTGACATCACACGTATACTGTGAGAACAAAAAAAAGCCAACGGCACGCGGTGTTCCCAAGCGGTCACCCATCCAAGTACTATCCGCGCCCAATGTTGCTTAACTTCGGTGATCGGACGAGAACCGGTGCTTTCAACATGGTATGGTCGTTGGCGAGAGTCGAGCGACAGCTCTGCAACACGAGCACCGGTGTGACGTCACGCGGAGGAAATAAAAGCAAAAAGGAAGCCAACGGCACGCGGTGTTCCCAAGCGGTCACCCATCCAAGTACTATCCGCGCCCAATGTTGCTTAACTTCGGTGATCGGACGAGAACCGGTGCTTTCAACATGGTATGGTCGTTGGCGAGAGTCGAGCGACAGCTCTGCAACACGAGCACCGGTGTGACGTCACGCGGAGGAAATAAAAGCAAAAAGGAAGCCAACGGCACGCGGTGTTCCCAAGCGGTCACCCATCCAAGTACTATCCGCGCCCAATGTTGCTTAACTTCGGTGATCGGACGAGAACCGGTGCTTTCAACATGGTATGGTCGTTGGCGAGAGTCGAGCGACAGCTCTGCAACACGAGCACCGGTGTGACGTCACGCGGAGGAAATAAAAGCAAAAAGGAAGCCAACGGCACGCGGTGTTCCCAAGCGGTCACCCATCCAAGTACTATCCGCGCCCAATGTTGCTTAACTTCGGTGATCGGACGAGAACCGGTGCTTTCAACATGGTATGGTCGTTGGCGAGAGTCGAGCGACAGCTCTGCAACACGAGCACCGGTGTGACGTCACGCGGAGGAAATAAAAGCAAAAAGGAAGCCAACGGCACGCGGTGTTCCCAAGCGGTCACCCATCCAAGTACTATCCGCGCCCAATGTTGCTTAACTTCGGTGATCGGACGAGAACCGGTGCTTTCAACATGGTATGGTCGTTGGCGAGAGTCGAGCGACAGCTCTGCAACACGAGCACCGGTGTGACGTCACGCGGAGGAAATAAAAGCAAAAAGGAAGCCAACGGCACGCGGTGTTCCCAAGCGGTCACCCATCCAAGTACTATCCGCGCCCAATGTTGCTTAACTTCGGTGATCGGACGAGAACCGGTGCTTTCAACATGGTATGGTCGTTGGCGAGAGTCGAGCGACAGCTCTGCAACACGAGCACCGGTGTGACGTCACGCGGAGGAAATAAAAGCAAAAAGGAAGCCAACGGCACGCGGTGTTCCCAAGCGGTCACCCATCCAAGTACTATCCGCGCCCAATGTTGCTTAACTTCGGTGATCGGACGAGAACCGGTGCTTTCAACATGGTATGGTCGTTGGCGAGAGTCGAGCGACAGCTCTGCAACACGAGCACCGGTGTGACGTCACGCGGAGGAAATAAAAGCAAAAAGGAAGCCAACGGCACGCGGTGTTCCCAAGCGGTCACCCATCCAAGTACTATCCGCGCCCAATGTTGCTTAACTTCGGTGATCGGACGAGAACCGGTGCTTTCAACATGGTATGGTCGTTGGCGAGAGTCGAGCGACAGCTCTGCAACACGAGCACCGGTGTGACGTCACGCGGAGGAAATAAAAGCAAAAAGGAAGCCAACGGCACGCGGTGTTCCCAAGCGGTCACCCATCCAAGTATTATCCGCGCCCAATGTTGCTTAACTTCGGTGATCGGACGAGAACCGGTGCTTTCAACATGGTATGGTCGTTGGCGAGAGTCGAGCGACAGCTCTGCAACACGAGCACCGGTGTGACGTCACGCGGAGGAAATAAAAGCAAAAAGGAAGCCAACGGCACGCGGTGTTCCCAAGCGGTCACCCATCCAAGTACTATCCGCGCCCAATGTTGCTTAACTTCGGTGATCGGACGAGAACCGGTGCTTTCAACATGGTATGGTCGTTGGCGAGAGTCGAGCGACAGCTCTGCAACACGAGCACCGGTGTGACGTCACGCGGAGGAAATAAAAGCAAAAAGGAAGCCAACGGCACGCGGTGTTCCCAAGCGGTCACCCATCCAAGTACTATCCGCGCCCAATGTTGCTTAACTTCGGTGATCGGACGAGAACCGGTGCTTTCAACATGGTATGGTCGTTGGCGAGAGTCGAGCGACAGCTCTGCAACACGAGCACCGGTGTGACGTCACGCGGAGGAAATAAAAGCAAAAAGGAAGCCAACGGCACGCGGTGTTCCCAAGCGGTCACCCATCCAAGTACTATCCGCGCCCAATGTTGCTTAACTTCGGTGATCGGACGAGAACCGGTGCTTTCAACATGGTATGGTCGTTGGCGAGAGTCGAGCGACAGCTCTGCAACACGAGCACCGGTGTGACGTCACGCGGAGGAAATAAAAGCAAAAAGGAAGCCAACGGCACGCGGTGTTCCCAAGCGGTCACCCATCCAAGTACTATCCGCGCCCAATGTTGCTTAACTTCGGTGATCGGACGAGAACCGGTGCTTTCAACATGGTATGGTCGTTGGCGAGAGTCGAGCGACAGCTCTGCAACACGAGCACCGGTGTGACGTCACGCGGAGGAAATAAAAGCAAAAAGGAAGCCAACGGCACGCGGTGTTCCCAAGCGGTCACCCATCCAAGTACTATCCGCGCCCAATGTTGCTTAACTTCGGTGATCGGACGAGAACCGGTGCTTTCAACATGGTATGGTCGTTGGCGAGAGTCGAGCGACAGCTCTGCAACACGAGCACCGGTGTGACGTCACGCGGAGGAAATAAAAGCAAAAAGGAAGCCAACGGCACGCGGTGTTCCCAAGCGGTCACCCATCCAAGTACTATCCGCGCCCAATGTTGCTTAACTTCGGTGATCGGACGAGAACCGGTGCTTTCAACATGGTATGGTCGTTGGCGAGAGTCGAGCGACAGCTCTGCAACACGAGCACCGGTGTGACGTCACGCGGAGGAAATAAAAGCAAAAAGGAAGCCAACGGCACGCGGTGTTCCCAAGCGGTCACCCATCCAAGTACTATCCGCGCCCAATGTTGCTTAACTTCGGTGATCGGACGAGAACCGGTGCTTTCAACATGGTATGGTCGTTGGCGAGAGTCGAGCGACAGCTCTGCAACACGAGCACCGGTGTGACGTCACGCGGAGGAAATAAAAGCAAAAAGGAAGCCAACGGCACGCGGTGTTCCCAAGCGGTCACCCATCCAAGTATTATCCGCGCCCAATGTTGCTTAACTTCGGTGATCGGACGAGAACCGGTGCTTTCAACATGGTATGGTCGTTGGCGAGAGTCGAGCGACAGCTCTGCAACACGAGCACCGGTGTGACGTCACGCGGAGGAAATAAAAGCAAAAAGGAAGCCAACGGCACGCGGTGTTCCCAAGCGGTCACCCATCCAAGTACTATCCGCGCCCAATGTTGCTTAACTTCGGTGATCGGACGAGAACCGGTGCTTTCAACATGGTATGGTCGTTGGCGAGAGTCGAGCGACAGCTCTGCAACACGAGCACCGGTGTGACGTCACGCGGAGGAAATAAAAGCAAAAAGGAAGCCAACGGCACGCGGTGTTCCCAAGCGGTCACCCATCCAAGTACTATCCGCGCCCAATGTTGCTTAACTTCGGTGATCGGACGAGAACCGGTGCTTTCAACATGGTATGGTCGTTGGCGAGAGTCGAGCGACAGCTCTGCAACACGAGCACCGGTGTGACGTCACGCGGAGGAAATAAAAGCAAAAAGGAAGCCAACGGCACGCGGTGTTCCCAAGCGGTCACCCATCCAAGTACTATCCGCGCCCAATGTTGCTTAACTTCGGTGATCGGACGAGAACCGGTGCTTTCAACATGGTATGGTCGTTGGCGAGAGTCGAGCGACAGCTCTGCAACACGAGCACCGGTGTGACGTCACGCGGAGGAAATAAAAGCAAAAAGGAAGCCAACGGCACGCGGTGTTCCCAAGCGGTCACCCATCCAAGTACTATCCGCGCCCAATGTTGCTTAACTTCGGTGATCGGACGAGAACCGGTGCTTTCAACATGGTATGGTCGTTGGCGAGAGTCGAGCGACAGCTCTGCAACACGAGCACCGGTGTGACGTCACGCGGAGGAAATAAAAGCAAAAAGGAAGCCAACGGCACGCGGTGTTCCCAAGCGGTCACCCATCCAAGTACTATCCGCGCCCAATGTTGCTTAACTTCGGTGATCGGACGAGAACCGGTGCTTTCAACATGGTATGGTCGTTGGCGAGAGTCGAGCGACAGCTCTGCAACACGAGCACCGGTGTGACGTCACGCGGAGGAAATAAAAGCAAAAAGGAAGCCAACGGCACGCGGTGTTCCCAAGCGGTCACCCATCCAAGTACTATCCGCGCCCAATGTTGCTTAACTTCGGTGATCGGACGAGAACCGGTGCTTTCAACATGGTATGGTCGTTGGCGAGAGTCGAGCGACAGCTCTGCAACACGAGCACCGGTGTGACGTCACGCGGAGGAAATAAAAGCAAAAAGGAAGCCAACGGCACGCGGTGTTCCCAAGCGGTCACCCATCCAAGTGCTAACCGCGCACAATGTTGCTAATCTTTTAACATGGTATGGTCGTTGGCGAAATAGCAACTGTGCCAACTGTACATATTCAGATATAATATAATATTGATATGCCTAATAAAATAGATACACAATTTAGGTAGTACGTGTATAATAAAAAAACAAAATAAATTTAATAAAAATAGAAAAATTGTGTTTTTTCCGAGTGCTATCCATGATAGTATTAGATTCTCATTAAAATTATTTTTTTTTTTTTTTAATAATTAATAAATAAACATCTATTATCTATAGTTTAATATCTGTACTATGTAGATTTTTGTTATTGTTTAGATTCGATACATAGACGTACTATTGTAAAAATTGATTTATGTCAACTTACACGCAATGCGCTGTAACAAAATATTAATAATACAGACGCGTTAATTTTGAAGATATTAATCATTTTTTGCAGATAAATATCATCAAAAGATGCCGCTAATATTCATTTATTTTGTCATAGTTGTGAACCTTTAACTTTATTAAAAAATATTTATCTATTCATTTACTAAACACCGTGCGCCTGCGGTGATTTATTCCTCAGCTGTAATCAGTTGATTGATTCCTTTAATTAAAATCAGTGCTATCACTGAAATGAAATGAAAATCGTTAAATCAACACAAAATTAATAGCCTTGATTTATTTGCTAATTGCAAAAAGAAATTTATTTCCGTGATTAATCCGCGAGTGGTATTTAAACATTACAACGGCCAATTTGAAGGGAGATTTATTTAAAAATGAAACAAAATTACAGCAGTTATATTTTTCTTTTCGAGAGCAATCACTTTCTCTTGGTTTATTCTGTACTATTTCGTTGTGTACTTTTAATTTACTTTATATTATAAATAAATGATATTCAACCCAAACGAATTTTTAATACGTTATTTGTATAAAACAAATCTTTCATTTAATGATAGTTTCGTGTAAAACGACCATGAAAATGTTCTCTTTTATATTTAGTTTGGTATTCTATTTTTTCTATTAATCAATTTCTTCTTCAAAATTTTCTTGTTGCTAAAATCCGAAGTAAAATATTTCAATTCATGCGTTTTTATCGTAAAAATAAATCTTTTAGCATTTTTCATTGAATATATAATGTTATTTTGCGAAATTAATACAAAAATTATTTATTTAATTTCACATATATAATAGTGTAACGTGTCCGATGCTTTTTTCGGTTAAAAATAATTTTGATATTTCTCTAACATACGAATGGATTTTAAATATTCGTTGAAATTTTCATTGGTTATTTAAGTCGGAGACCGCGGGCCTCGCTTTGCAACACCCGACCCAGTTTTCATTGTCACGAATAAAAGCACGCAGTAAAGACGCAGTTTAGTACCGTCTGGAATTCTATCTCCTTCGCACCCACGCTCTTCCATCTTCCATCCCATCTCAACCAAGTCGATTGCATAGATCCCAGTCCTAGTCCCAGGGCTGAACAGTCTATCAAAATACACCCCTTCGTGTTTTTTATCCTTTTTTATTTAGAAAACCTCGGCTTTGCCTTTTTTTTTAAATTTTGCACTCGGTGTGAATATGTACAGTCGGCACAATTGAGCTTTCGCCAACGACCATACCATGCTCTTGTTCGCGCCTTTGGCTTCCTCTTAGGTTATCACTGTACGCGTGTGACGTCACACAACCTCAAATATTTTATGGGTGGTACATATTCGGATAAACAGTGGGCCGTTGGGTTTATATATAATATATTTTGCAACCTCTAGTTTTTCTTGTCCTATTTATATTTTCTTTCAACCCTCTTTTTTTTATTTATATGCCAAGCGTAGGCTCTCTCTTTTTAGCGATGTTCTATTTTGAGTATCACCAACCCTCGCGCGATCGCCGTGACCCCCGGCATGACATTGACCCGCCTGTTGTTATTGTTTGGCCTATGGGGATGGGGGTGGGGAGGGGTGGGCCGGATGGGGGTTCGGCAGCCTCATGATGAAGTGGTCTGGGATGCCGGAGTGCCCACCGGAGAGCCTCATGACGCTTTCTGAAGTCCCTCTCTACTCCGTTTTGCCATTTTTAATTACTTGCATCACAGCTGTCACGGCCAGGAGTGCAATTTTTAATTAGGTAGCGATTAAAATTGATTTTTTTTAATTAAAATATTATTTTGATGTAGTTTAATATTTCTGTTGATTAATCTTTCTAGATTTTCTAGAATATTCTCAAAATTAACTATTCAGTCGTCGTATCTAAATATTCATTCTTCGTTGTTGATTATTTTTCTCCTCCATCTTATTGTAAGCTTATTTGATGTACAGCTATGAAATTATATAATTTTTTCTTTGAACAAAATATTGGACACGCCACACTTATATTTTGTTAGGTGCTATTTTTCGTATAAAACTAATTTATATACGATATACCTTCAGTCTGATATCCGTATTTATTAATACTAAACCTCAATACGCATGTTTACATAAATAAGAAATGGTTTCTTCCATTTAACACACTAAAACTCTGACGCGACCCAATATATTTTTTTATATTTGTCGCAGGGGTGGAGTTGACACATAAACGAGACCTTGTTGTATTAAAAAAAGCTTTAGAAAAAATTGACACAATTGTTTTTTCTCGGAAGTCGAAGCCGAGACTGTGCCGGAGAAAATTCCAAGGCGAAACATTTCGCGTTGAAAAAGTATAATTGTATGTTTTTGCGACACAAATTTAAAGTCTAGTAACCCCCGTTGAAAAATAGGCCTCGTGTCTGTTTGGAATTTTTTTAACAATAGCTCGGAAAAACAATGAAATATCGGTGGCCATACCTACGCAAGTATAGCCCTCTGTCTGCCGGCTGTCTGGGCTTCCGTCCCCGGCGACAATCCACTGCTTAAAAATAATTTTTAATGGCGCCTTTGTGGAGGGATTCTTTGTTTATTAACTAAGAAACCTTTTAAACGGAGAGTGACGTAAGCCAAGTTCCGTGGATTCTACACGGGGAAGGTGAACGATCCCAGGGACTTTCCAGACATCCGGCGGTCTTTTTCCCTGCCAGAAACTTTTATTTAATTAGGAAGTACATCGCCATCATCATCAGCTGGCACATTACGGGCATATCTTAAGTAGACTGGAAGCAACGAAATAAGCAGCTGAATCTTCCATGAGAATCCCTGCTATTTTTTAGTACATAATATCCTTGCTCATATTTCTAGCCACGTTTTTAGCGTGAGCATTCATCCTTTGTATTACAATTAAAAGGCTAAGCGCCAATATTAACAGTAAAAGCGTTTATATAAGTATAAATCATAGTTTGCGTAAGAGAGTAGTAAAAAGAAACAGTCAAACTTTTGGGGTAACTTTATTATCAATGTACTTTTTGAATACAATGTCGTATAGTGTATTTTCCGAAAACATTTTTGTGTTGATTTCTATAATATTTTTTAAAATTATTATTACATCAGTATAAAGAACAGTAAATTTTCTGTCAAGAAATAATTTAGTTTTTTAATGCTTGTAATCTAAGGAAAGTGTTGCTGTAATTTATCCATGTATCTGGATAAGCTCTCGGTCGTTATCATTTAACGTCATATCTCCGTGCAGATTACCATAAACTCGCTTCGAGCGCCACTGACCTGTCGTAACGATATCGTTTACGGCGTGACTCAGCGAGAAGTCTCCGCTGGAGCATGCAGCTGGATCGACAGCCCCGGTCAGCACGTGGACCGGAATCGCCTCCGAGACTGCTGCAGGCTCGTATCTTTACGACGGGCCGGCCACGCGAATCGGCGACAGCGCCGCGCGACGCAGAATCACCCCGCCGAGTCAGGACGTTAAGTACTTGAGCGTATTTAATACCGAGAAGAAAATTTTCACAACTCATGATTATAATATCAGCTCTTAACGCAACAGACTGTAATAACGTCTTGTCGTAATCGCTATTCGATCTTTGACTAACTGACATAATGCTTAGCGAAGGAAAATCAGCTTAAAGGCTTTGTATAAAAATAAACAAGATCGGATTAAAATTGTATATATAATAATAAAAACATTATTATTACTATTAAAACAATCCAATGAACCTAAGACCTCCCCGCTCTCCCCATTCTGTCGTTTGTGCGTGGCTGCCATTCTGTACCCTGAGCGTGTGTAAAAGATCAGTAATGGAGTAGTGGACTTGGAATTGCTATCAGATCTAAATGCTAGAGCATCGGAAAGAAAGGATTATATAATAATGCTTGCTACTGGGCAGCTTCTTTTGTTATACTGAAGGACGCGGGGACTAAGAAAATCATGAACACTGGCGCAGCACGAATATAAGCTCAGTGAAATGGTCGCCAACCTCCTCTGAGGAGAGGCACTTGATGAAGAATAAAGAATCTAAATAATTTTAAAAAATATTCGACAATCTTGTTTTTCTAAAATATTATTTTAACCTTAAAAATTGACAGATTCACACATGAAACGACGAGAAATATTGCACACAAGGGGGTAACATATTTTAAAAATCCCAATGAGGCATCACGCGATTGGATTCGCCCGCCGAGTTGTTTGTTTTTTTCTCTCGCGGCGAAGTTTGCGCTCTTATTAATGGAAGCCATAAGCGAGTTTTACTTTTGATTAATTCCACCGAGTAGCATTACACGACAACCAGAAAATGGCGAGCGAACCGGAAAATGGAGGACGTAATGAAGGTGCCTCAGAACGAGTTGTTATTTATGAAGTCCACATGAAAAGGACAGCCCTGATGAAGACCATTTGTCTCCTGGAGGATACGCATTATTTCCCTCCTAACATGACACCAGAAAATTTGCCAACAAAATGTATAACGATGTTACAAAGCCTAGAAATTAAGCAGCTGTTTCCTTTAAAGCCTTCGAATGATAAACTACAGGCTATATTTTATTCGTTATTAAAATGCCAAATTAGTTTATTTTGTTTACGTTCTAGACTCACGGTTGTTATTTTGTAGGATCCGGCAAATTCCTAGCTAGGAATAATTGTATTTCACTTTCATCCTGTGTTTTTTATTATTTCCTAAATTATTTTACTTTAAAGTGTAAAGTGTTTCACCTTCAATTATTTATATACCTAATTTCAATGATTAAAACCTTCAGTATTTTTAATTAAATTTGCATACTAATTTTAGTAAAGCAATTTATAACTGCCTATAGGAACACTTTATATAGAAAGCATGCTCTTCCGATGATAAACGTCTGATATTTTGAAACTATTTTGAAAGTGTTTTGTTTAATAATTGATGATATAAGCATATAAGATTCATTATTTTTCGCTTTCTTTAATCTGTTCAATATGCAGTAAGATTCTAGCATGTATTATACATCCTATATTTCATTACTAAAGCTTTGTGTTACTTCACTGGAAATTACTTGTTGATTCGTTGGTTTATTTTGAGGATTCGAATCATCCTTGGACTTCATCACATTTTAAAGCTTCTTTTTTCTGCTTCAATTCAAAGGCAACCTCTACGTTAACCTCCATCCTCTCGTATTCGATGACTTTCTGCCTCAACCTGGAACCTTGAGTGACACGCACGAAATATTCACAAGACCATTAGTTAAATGTCATTTGGCTTGCTGAAAAGTTTAATTGACCGTGACACTCCGTAATCCAATTAATTTATTTAAAATCAATTAAAAATTGATTTACTAGGCATTTCATAATTCTAAACTAATTCATCAACTATATTCGACATAAATAAAGCTGTACTTATAAGTGATAAATATAAAATTATTATTTTAAATATTGAGCGCCCGGTCAACTTGACTGTTCAATTTGTAGCAAAAAATACTAAAAGGTTGACAGTCTAGTACAAAGCTGTCTGTTGACCTTTATTGGATGTCCAGGTATATCCATGCACCTGCTTATATCGTGTCTGTCGTCTGGCTTATGTTTTCAATTTTCACAGGCTGACTAATTCACTCGGATACCAAAATTTGTGAATTTCCTTTGATCAATTAGACACCCTATTGATTATGTGATAAAGGACTCTTCGAGACACGAATTAAATGAACCGTGAAAACTGAAAACGGTATCTTTTTATTTTTGTTATAACGGTTGCAACTTTTAAGCATATATTATTTAATATTACATTTTGACCACAGAACAAAGACATATTTCTTTTATGATAAGTTTTTTGACAAAAAAAACTGAATAATTTAAAATAAAACGAATATCGTAAATGTTTTTATAGAGGCAGTAATTGTGTATTGAAAATTTAAATATTATTTAAAATGCCAGGGTCCATATTTATAATTTAAAAATTCGTAAGCTGTTTTAATAATTATTTTTTCAAATTTATTGAAACTGTATATTTATAAGGCTGTTTTAAAACATCAAATATAGCTAATCTTTTATGTTAATAAAAGACTCGTGATAATTCTTTTATCTATTTATGTAACTTCGATTATTTAAAGAACACTGTGAAAGCAGAGTAATGAAATAATACTAAGCTTACAAAGTTAAACCTCGTTTGTGCTCATCGTGCCCAGGAGGCGTGTTTCTTATTAGATTAAACGAATAAAAAGTTATTTCTTCCAGGAGTGTCAATTATTTTTGTTAAATTGTTTGAGCATTCCAAGAAGGAAGAAGGTCGTTTCTGGTAGCATAGAATTCCTGCTTGAAGTGCTATTAAAATACAGCAGCGAGCCGTTTGGTTACAGAACATTTATAAAAATAATTTAATAACATAATATTAATTACATTTGCATTCTGTAAAGGTACCGTCACACGTAGAGCCAAGAATTAAGGCTCGGCTATACAAAACCAACGTTAAGAGACTTCGCACAATAGTATAAGTGTGCAGTCTTGGCACGACGAGCTCGGCGTGACAGTTAATTTGAAGCATGACAGATCTCCACTCTGAGTGCTATACCCAGCAGCGTGCCTATGGATGGTATGACGAACCTACTTGACGGCTTTTTATATATATTTTTTTTTATTCAACGTGCAACAACTAAGTCCACGCTTTTGATTTGAGATTTTGGCACGCGTCTTGGACTATTACAGCTGTGAAGTTAACATATTAGACCTATCTCAATTTTTTATATAATTTTTTTTATACTCGACTGTAATTCGAAACATTGCGTGTCTTTTGAGTAGAACTGTTCGTTATATGCAAAGTTGTGATAATACTATGATTAAAACATTGGCGTGATAGTTGAGTTCACGTGTGATTTTATTATTTAATTGTGCACGGAAAAATGTTGAGATTGGCTTGGGATGTTGTGGAATAGTATAGTTTGCACATCAAGAGCCCTGGCCCAACGTCACGAGCCAACGAGATGACAGTTCGGCTGTTTATCTAAACGCTATAATGTCGTAACATTTCACTGTGAGATACGGCACTGGGACTATCTCGTCCCGTGTCGGAACTTCGTGACAAACTTCACCGCCGAGAATTCGCGGCTGTGTAAAAAGCAAAAGTCTAGGAAGGCTAACGTATCTCCATTGTGTGGAGTCTCCGGTACAACACTTTAAATTTAAACCTTCCCGTTTGCGGGAAACGCCGGCGCCACTGGTATTTAGATAAAGGGAATTGCTTGTGCTCAGTTATTTTAAATTATACCCATTGAATAACAGAAATAGCAATTACCAAACACTGCTTTACTTGTAAATATAATTTAATTTGAATATTCTTTGTATCATCCAAAAAAGTAGATTTTTTAAAAAATTATATAATGAACATCACAACAAAATTTAAAAATAATATTTAAAAAATCTATCATTACCCGCTTACGCTTGTGCATTTGAATGTGACGGTAGAATACAAAGCTTTAAAAGAAGTACTAAGATTTATTTAAGAATGAGATATGAATGAAAAAAAAATCTTTTGTACAAAAAGTAACAAGAAACTACTTGACATGTAAGTATTCACTATTATCACAATAATGTGACATCTGAGAGTAAAAGCTCCGTTTCTTTTATAATCCAGTCGAGAATATGAGCTGGGCCGCGTTGTCGCTTCTTACATCACGGAGAGCTCTTAGACTCTTAGAGGTTCGTCTGAGAGAATCCCAAATGCTACGGCGTCTGGGTTATCTGTTGCTCGGCCGGGGTGGTCGCCTCCCACAGGGGTGGCTGTGTAATGAGAGGTAACACAGCCGAGCTGCCGAGTACGCCGAGCAGCCTCAGATAACTGTATTGTCTGGGCGGGGGCGGGGGATGTCTGGAGGGGAGGCCCGGGGAACCCCCGAAAACCAGAGCCCTGCGCGGTAGCAATATACGCAAAAAAAACTTAAAAAACTAATGGATTTTTCAAGTTGTTACGCAGCTTAGGAAAGCACGTCCTTTTTGGGGTTTGATATTCTCAGCGCGGCTCTGGGCAAATTGAGCTATTTGTAAACGCGAATAATGTACATGCATACAATTATCAATGTTTAAAAATCACTTGTTGGATAAAATTGGATAGACTTGTTGGTTGAATTCCAGTTGGATTTCGTAGTAAATTAGTTTTATTTCTAGTAGTCTACTAATATAAGTTTCAATACTTAAATCAAAACAGCTTTACAAACAAATTTCAATTATATATATACTGAAATTTTCAAATGAACTGATTTTTGTCTAACGGAGAGGTCTTTAAACTGCCTTGAATTTTCATCAAGTTCCCAAAGACTCTTGATTGCTGGAATTTACATTTCTCAGATGGTAGTTTGTAGTTTAATTATAAATAAACTAGTTTAGATTTTCCTTTTAGACGTAATTGCTTTCAGTCACTGATAATGGATACTCTCCACGGCTACTTATGTATAATAAATCAATACTCATTCATACGTTTCATTTGACTTTGATAATGACCTCTTGGGTACTTAATTATTGAGCTTGAAAATTTTAAATTTCTTTGTAGATTTTAGAAATATGTTTTAAACAAACCTTCATATTATATTACATTAAAATACATTATTCTTATCTCATTACTTACTAATATTTTTTGTAATAAATATTGAATTTCAGAATTGCATTCATCGTAAATGTATTGATTCGACACAGCGTTTGCTGAATATCTATCATTGCATCATCATACATCATTTGTAATTTTACTTGTATATTTTTATTATATAAAATTTCCTTAAACTTGAAGAAAATGCATATCTGTAGATGGAATATATCACTATATATTAAAAACCAATAATATACCAAAATGATAAACCTAATAAAGTGATAGCAATTTTCACAGATTTTCGTTAATTCAGTAATTATATTTAATATCTTATAATTACAGACAGTAATATACTTATAATTTTTGGAGTATTTTATTTGGACAAAATAAAATACTTCTGTGATTTTTCCTCGTGTTTAATTGATTTTCGTTTTGTTTGATAATGCCAACGTAAAAAAATGTTGGTTGAAAAACTCACACAAGTAAATTATTTATAATATTAATTCAGTAATTTAAAATAAATTTCAAGACGCTGTAAAAAAAAAAAACAAACCAAGAATGCGGTTGGAATCGAGTGTTTATCATAAGTCAGAAACGCTCGTTACATTAATGCATCATAAATCACAAGCACGTCACATGCTTCTGCGCATCTCGGTATAACCGCATTCTCTTGTGTCTGGTTATACCTTTCATTGAAAAGTATATCGATTATACCATAGCCATATGGTTCATTTACACAACTTGCAACCGATTTCCGAATGGCGTCAGTTTATTTTGGGTGCTTACTTACGGCTTAGCCTGAGTAAATAACGCAAAGGAGGAAGTTATTGGTAAGCGTTCGGTTGTCTGTGTGCCTTTGCGGTGGAGGTTTTGGGGAGCTGGGATTATCGACATCGGCGGCGCGCTGACACCATTCACGGGGAGCATCTCGCAGCGTCGCAGAGTCTGGCGGTGCATGGGCGGATCGATTGGCTGCCGGCGGCGGCGACCTTGGGGGAGGTCGCCTGGGCGCAGACTGGGCGGGCCGGGGGGGCCTGCAGCGCCCGCCCCCCATCCCTGCCACTGTTCGCGAGGAACTCACTTCGGCCGTAATCAGCATTTCATTTTCTATGTGCCGTCTACCCTTTAAGAGTTGAATCAACGTTAAGTCTTCCTAATGTAAACATAACTATTAAAGTAATAAAATATGCACAAAGTACAAAAAATACTTTAGGGTAAATGTGAACGTCCAAGAACCGACAGGGACTGAAAGGTAGGAAGATACAAGCCACTACGAAGAAAACGCAAACAGCTGCCCAAATAGGGTGTAATTATTTCATTCGGCTACTTCCCAACAGAGGCGCTTTACGATTTTGTATGACAATTATTTTTAAATATATATAAAAATTTAAAAGGGCTTATTCTATTTGTTTTATAGGCAAACGCAAACGGATTCTCAAGCCTTAAGAAGAAAATAAAAAAAAGGAACGCCCGAACAGGGACTTGAACCCTGGACCCTTGGATTAAAAGTCCAATGCTCTACCGACTGAGCTATCCGGGCTGATAATACACTGAAGAAATTAGCAATCCAAAAGCAAAACGGTATTAAGTGAGATATATACTTTTTTTGTATATAGATTGGCATGTTTCATTTTGGCCATATTGAAAATATTACTAAACACTACGGATATTAGTATTCAAATAAACTAGATGTACGCATATACTGGCAATGAATTACATAATATAAATTATTAGTTCTATTATGTGATTTCTTCCACTACTTTGAACTGTTTTTTTATTTTAGTGATCCAATGATCTTAACATAGGAAACGCAGTACCTAATAGCTTGATATTTTATTAAATTCGTTTGTCATTTCGATTAAAAATGTAAAATTTTCATCACACAATGCGACATGACAACAGAAAATAACGCTTAGTTCTTAAATCGAATAAAATCGGCCACGTCAGCAGCGCCCCTGTGGCCTAATGGATAAGGCATCGGCCTCCTAAGCCGGGGATTGTGGGTTCGAGTCCCACCAGGGGTAATTTTTTTTCACTTTTAAAATATACTTATCAAAATACAACAAAGTAATTAAATCAATGTTCTATATCAACAGTGTGACAATCATTCATATTATGACATATAAGTGATTTACAAGCATGATATCTTATCACAACGTATATTATAGATAGCCTTTTAGATAAATTATAAATATCTTGTTTACTGTTTATGTTTAAAATTATCATACTGTGTTTAGTTATTCATAAATATATCAATATTATATGTAAATAAAATAAAGTTTTTATTAATATCTATATATCTATGTTACAAAGCCCTTAAGTGCACATTCATGCACGGCCGAAGGTGAGGTTGGCTGGAACACAATAATGTGCTCGCTTCGGTTATGTTTCACTTTTAGGATCGTCATAGGTGCGCTTCGGTAATAATTCAGTTGCCCGCGGAGGAGGCACGCCGTTTCGGAGGTGTCGGCCGGGCGGGGATCGGCTGGTGCATTGACCAGAGGTTGTCTGAAGGGCGCCCCTCCCTCCCCGTGCTACACGCCTACCCGAATCGTTACGCCATTTTAGGGGCACAGACATGGTTCTTTTTATTTTTATTTCAAACGAGAGGAAACGTTCATATGTGGCATCTATAAGAATTTTTACGTAAGATTGGTTCAGACTTATATATCTAAAATGTCATTGCTTTATTATACCACTTTTATAAATCGTGAAGTCTCATTAATTTTTGGGAATCAAAAATTAATTTCATTTTATATTATATACTTTATTTTTTGCACTCATTTCACTCGGGGGTGTAGCTCAGATGGTAGAGCGCTCGCTTAGCATGTGAGAGGTACCGGGATCGATACCCGGCACCTCCAAATTATATTTTTTGATGTAATAATCCTGTGGTGATTCTATAACATGTTTTCTTTTTGTTATTGCGTTTTTTTTAAATATTTATACGACAAAATCATTAGCAAAATTATATATATAAATACAACAAGAATTCATTATTATTAGGTAATTTAATCATCTTTATACCAGTTTTTTGCTCCTTGTTTGAGAAATAAAATAAAGCCACGCAAGAAAAAAAATTAAGCTTATGCTAATATTCTTGATTTATGATTTGTCACATAATTTTGACCAGTCACATTACGTCAGGATGGCCGAGCGGTCTAAGGCGCTGCGTTCAGGTCGCAGTCTTCTTCTGAAGGCGTGGGTTCGAATCCCACTTCTGACAAATATTTTGTTTTAATATATTTTTGTTGACTTCCTTACTTGACTTTTTAGTTAGTGTTTCTGTATATAGCAACATTTGATGACACTTCCCTTTCTATTAAATGCACCGAAAACTTTTGGGCACTTCATCATACACTAATTTAAAAAAAAATATATTTCTTTTAGTTATTTTGTTTAAAAATATATTTATATTTTAATTTAAAAAAATTGATATAGAATTACAAACTAGGCACTACCGTGCGACAATATATCGATCGGTTAATTAGTGGTAAGTATTTGTGTGTGTATGTAGCAGCATGACTTCATATTACGTTTATTATAGTACATAATAAAAAATACTTCTGATGTTTATCAGGTAAAATACAATAAATAACAATACTGTACAGAGAGAATATTGAACTTAGCAAAGAAACACACCACGAGGCAGTTCAGGAGTCATAGATGTCGTTAGTATCACATATATACAAATAGCTACTGGTTGGAATGGGTATTAGATTTCTTAAATATTATTATTAATCAACTCTTACAATAAAGGGTTTTTTTACACATAATTTCCCTAGTCAAATTCCATAGCGAAAATAAAATAGTCGAAGTGCACTACTACCTAAGCTACACCTTGTAAGCCCTACAACCTGCGCGCTGGATTAGGAGACAGCCACACACCGTATTGCAAGCATAGCTATTGTAAATTAAATATATAAAAAAATTAAATCTTGTCAGGTCTTGTGTCAGATTACAGGACCTATCGTACACTATTTAATATCAATCACTGCTGGATAAAACCCTTCCTCAGTCGGTGCTACTATTCAGTTCTCAGTGACCACCCGCCAAGCTGAACCAGAGAACGACTGGATCTCATCAATCAATTTCATCCTTGGCCGTATTCCAAATAAAAGGTCCATAGAATAAAAATTATGATAGTTTTTATTTTGTGATTAATAATAACTTAAATACAGGCAGGTATTTTTTAAATGGTAATAAATAATTTTTAGCTAGGTCCATGGTTTCCGCCAAGGGCTGCAAGTATCGCCACCGATGATTCCCATTGGTAGGCTGCTTCTTACTGGGGTTGGCATTATCCCATTGTATCTTATACAAAACATTTATATTTTTAAGCCCTCAAAAGTAAGCCTCCACACGAGTCGTGATATTGAGTATATGGAAAGCGATCATTAAAAAATGATACATTGTTATTATGATACTACACGTCTAAAAATACTGATATATGAGGTTTTAATACTTTTAGTGTTTTTCAATATTCATAAAAGGATATTTTTGTTATTATGTATTGCAAAAATTTGACTCGGAAATAAAATGTAGAATGTTCAATACAAAAATATAACTTTTTTATAATATGCAAAGTATGTTTTTATAGTCTACAGAATATTTATATGATAGGTTTAATTTACAGATGCGGTAATTTATAAATTGATGTCTTATAAACTGGTTTCTATTTGATAAAAATAGTAAAATCAGATTTATATCAATTATATGCACGCATATCATAATATACATATTTATATTTAATATTAATAAATTGTGGAATTGCCTTATAATTGTGAACATTTATTATATGCATTCAATATATAAATAAAAAAAATGGAGGTTGGGGATTGCGATAAAATATTAACTAACTTACTTTTTTGTGTCGAAACATGACTGAAGCAATCACACGTGCGAAAAAATGTTTAAAAGTGAATATTTTTCATCTGAAGTTTCAGCATCATCAATATTTTTCAGGTGTAAAGGTGATTGCCAGTGTCGCCTCCGAAGCTGATACCATGAGTTATGAAACAGGCTATATAAATGTGCGACGATGAGAGTGGTCGTATATTGCATAATAAAACCCTTTTAGGATACTCGGGAGACACTCCTCGGGCCGCAGATTAATCTCGCCGGTCCTAATTCCGAATCGCCAGCGAAAATTCCTCGACGGATTACATTATTTCTTATGTTTTTTTTTCCTTATTAGCGAGACACGACCCGCCATTTTGTTTCGTTTTTATTGGGTCTAATTTTTTTAGCACTAAATCACGCCTGCGAATGCCGATCTTCTAATTTATTGCTTCATTTATACATTAGTTTGGCGGGTCCGAGTATTGTTTTTGTTTTGCAACATAACGTAATTTGTATAATCGTATGGAGTAAGCGGCTACGAATGATGTGCTCCGACATTTGGCTAAATTTATTGATATTTTTTTTCAATCTTTTTGCATGCTAAGCATTATGATGCAAAAAGTTTTTTTTATTATTGCATTCCATTATTTACGACTGACATGGATTGCATATTAATACATCACAAACTATAACGCATAATCTTATATATTTTTTGTGTGTCGATTCTCCATTATGCATTAAAAAATGATTTGACGTAATTAAATAAAACCAAATTTAAGTGCATGAAAATAATTAAGTATTTATTCACATAATTTTGAATTAAATGCTATTTTTTTTTAATAATGTTGTTGCATTGGTTGTTCATCGAGTTCCCCGGTTCGGATCTCGTCCTGATAGGAGAATTTTAAATTGATGTAATTAGGCTCACCTGTTTCAGTTTGATCAAAGGAGATTTATATCAGAATCAATTTTTTTTAAATAGATTTTAATTTAAAAAAATTTACTTACTTATTTCCCAAAACACGTGAAGATATTAAACCTTAGTAGTTTTTATGGCTTTTGTATTATTTTTAGTCATATTTGCTAACATGTTTATAATATGTTAAATTATAATTATAAAGCTATGAATACGTTGCTTTATACTGGAGTATGGTAATTTTTCAAACGGAAAATATAAAGTATACGGGATCTAATCGCATTTATATCAAAAGCCGAAAGTCTTTGACCAAGATGTACTGAGGCGTGTAAAGACTTCCTTCTTGGGTAAGATCCAAAGAGAAATTCACTTCAGGTGAAGAAAATCTTCAAATTTTATTTATTGCGGTCATGGTGAATTTGCCTCAGCAGGACGAAGGGCTCCCCATTAATTTAAACATAATTATATTTAAGTATAACGTTACTCCTACTTTAAAGGTTTCATTATTTATGATGAAATTTGAGATGCTTTGTGCACAGAGTCTCAAAAGTCATCATATAATCCGGTAAGGATAAATTAAGCAGTAAGTTCTGAACAATTTTTTTATCTTTATAAGTTCTTTTTTAAAGAATATGTTCTGTAGTAAAAATATATTTTCACTTGACTTTGAATTTAAAACATCAATCAATATCTTTACTTTAATCCAAAAAATATATTTAAAAAACACAGAAACTCGTCGTATCGTTCGATCTATCAGCGTATTATTGAAATAAAGTACCAATCAATTAAAAATTTACATGGAAATAAAACAATAAAACCCACAAACACGGCACCGGGTTTTAGAGAACCAGGTGTCGACCAACTCCGGCCCGAGGGCTAAATATGACATGCCGGCCTCCCGTTTTAGATCCGGCAGTTTGATTAAGCGAAAAAATAAAATAATTTCAACATCTATCGTAAAAATATATCATTAACAAATAGAATTGATAATAAAATTACATTAAACAATTTTGCCACTTCTTCGTGGTGTATTCTTTTTAAATTCTAAATATTAAAAAAAATTCCATTAAAAAAAATCGCGGCGGACATATCTTCGTAACTAAAGTTTTTCTCAAAAAAGTTTACCGTCCCCTGCAGTAGACGAGTAGATAATTCGAATTGTTATTGAGTTGACCTTGACTGGAATAGTCAATAATATAAAAAAAATATGTCTGCTCTACGATTTCGGCATATCATCTGAGATTGGTCCTTCCACCAGTGGAAGCAGTGCATGGACCACAGCACCAGGACCACTAATCATCAGACGTACTTGACATTTTTTTAATTAGGGACAAGAAGATGGACGTCCTAAAACTTCACATGGACTTAAAAATATACAAAATGATTATTGCCCTGGAGCCTGAAAGAATCTGCGCAGATTTTACTTTGAAAGTAAAGAAAAATTATGGTTGCGTGTGTTCAGAATAGATGGCTGAGCCAATACTAAAAAGGCAATCACCATATGCCTCAGGTTGCTTGATGATGATTTACTGTAGACCTAGTTAGTATAATTGAATGACTCGAAATACGATGATTTTTTAAGGATACCCATAATGGGAAGAGCTTGATGGGCTCTATTTGTCATTAGGAGGGTTTGCGTGGCGGTGGATTCATTTTAAGTTGCTTCAGTAAGTATGTTGAAATCTACATAATAATTGCAGTAAAAATCAATGCCATTTTACACTTCGAGTGCTGTGAATAATATATTTTAATTCAAATTAATGATAATGTTTATTTTTTACTCTTATATTATCATCGTTTGAGTTTTTAAATTAATGACCAATTTTTTAGTTTGTATTTATTGAAATATATATTTTCCCATTTTAAAACGCTATAAAATTATTATACTTGAAAATCATTAGTTAAATAAATAATATATAATTATCCTTATAATTTACTAAACAGCAACATAAAAAGTTAGGTAATATAACTAAATTGTAAGTATTACATTGAGATTAATATATATAAAAAAAAAAATTATAAGCGTATAAATTATGTTTATGTCTTTATCTTAAAAACAACTCACCATATAATTACTGTGATATATCATTAGAATAATGAATTACTACTAAAATTACGATTTAACCAACCAAACAGAAACAGCTAACAGGTTAAATTTATATGAGTGCACCTAAAATAACAAGTTTTACATTTAATAAATAATCTTTTTTAAAACGGATAAATTATACATGTTAACTTTTGCTCTCCGTTTATTGCTTAAGTGGAAATGCTGCTAAATATTTTGTATAGATTTTTTTATTACTGCTCAGTAGCAAAAATTGAACATTGTAATAACAAATTACGACCATGTAAAAAATACTGCTTCCATACAATATAATTTAAATTAATCATTATTAAATATTATAATTTATTAGTTGAGTATGAAATATATATTTTTATTGTTGATATCAATTTTTAGATTTTAGCATTATTCATAACACGTAGGTGAGATCGAACGAAAAAGCAATAACGGAGTAACCGATCCAATCGCCTTAGTGGCAACGACTTTGGCAGGCAATCAATGATGATCAGCTATGCGTCCAAATAAATACACCTATTTTCAGTAACAGGAATTAAAAAAAAAACACTTGAAGTCAACCTAGAAGAAGACAGCAAAATTACACAAAAAAAAACGCATCACTTCGTACACTTTTGATGACTTGCAAAATAAATATCATTGAATACTCTCGCGTAATAATTTGATTATTTTTATTTTGCCAGATGTTGTGTACCGGATTTTTGAGAAATAATAAATTAAGCGATGATCGGTCATTGCGCTAGTCATCCATACTGCGTACTGACATGTCACAACTGCTTACATTTTTAAGAATTGTTTATTATTTAATGACATAAGCAGTAGCGGTAGATGAAATGTAACCTAATCGTAATGTTGCATTAAGTTGGCAAAGTCCTATGTTCCAAGCTAGGTTTTGATTATTATCAAATAGTTAATTGTGGTTTGGAGATTGCTCTTCAATAATTCAGTGTTAAATAATAATTTTCTTCATTGTATTCTTCTTCATAAGAAATCCTTGGATTTGTAGGGTTTTTGCCAAGTCCAAGGTTCTAAAATGGGTTTTTAATCTAAGTTTTGACATTCAGTCTCCTCTCCCAGAGAGTCTGACCACAATGTAAATACATGTTCCAAGTTTATGCGTTTTTAATAACAGATTTGTGGCGATTCGCGGTCAGACCTCAGGGCGGAGCTGATTTTAAAGCTATACCGGGAAATATAGACGCTAATGTGTCTTACGTCCTTATCGAAATATGTAAAATTAAAAAATACAAAAGTGGTAATTACTGAAACAGCTACAACTAAATATCAAAGTTTCCCAAAGTTTTAAAACTACACTTAACGTATTTTAATATGTCAGATCAAATCGGAGAATTTTACAAACCAAATTATTTTATATATATTTAAGCTACTTATTACTGAGTGCGTGTATATTTTTTTTCGGTCTTTAGAGCAAGCAGTCTCAGTCACACAAATTCTGCATCCAATCAATAAATCGCGTAACAGATGTCGACTGTACAGCAAGTGGTGTATTATATACCCCACTCGCACTCTGTAAAAACCAAATGAAAACTATATAATCCGTCAACTTTTTTTGATATGTCTATCGTTTTAAAATAGCAGCAATCCAATGTCTTGTGAATGATGAATAAACGTAGTTTAAAAATAGCTTTAATTTGTTACACTTGGCTTTTATCAACAGCCGCCTGTTATAGTCAGAATCTCCTTTCTGTGGGGCTTCCGTAGCCCAGGTCGGCTAACGACATAATAATGCATGGCTAGCGGCCAAGAGCTGACCTTGGTACGGTGCACTCCGCGTCGCCTGCTGGCGCGAAGCACACGCCAGCCTGCTCAGGCTCTGCTCAGGCTCTGCTCAGGCTCTGCTTAGGCTCTGCTCCTACCAGCCCGCCAACATGGCAACCGCGCTAGATGCAAATGTCACATGCAAAAATTCCAAACTGACGTCTCATTATTATGTTTGAATATGAAACATTTGCATTCAATATTTTTTAAACATAAACTTCAAAGTGTTTTTTAAACAAGTTTTTCCCTACACAAGCTCAATGCCGAAAATAAAAAAATCCACGTCCGCTACCACCCAAGCCACATGTTGTTGACCCCACACCGTATTGTAAGCATATTCTCAAGAAGCATTTGGCTTTTCATATATATTTGTTGCAAGATAAATTAAAGTTGGGTTAGGCTGTGCAATGGCCAGTAACCGCCAGACCGTAGCGCACACTAAGCGGTAAGTCTGCGCCCTGCGGGGGCAGGGGTGGGCGCGCGGGGCCCGCGAGCACCGGGGCCTCGTAATATGTTATCCATGCAAGGAGCACGGAGTAAGTTACGAGGAGTCATGCATTGGCAACAGAACCGGGAACCCCTACCGTCTTCCCATAACAGTTTCTTTAAAAATAAATTTAGTGATTGAACTTTGCTGAATTAAAAAGGTACTATTCTGTAGTTGAGCGTATAATTTAAAAAAAGAGTACAGTCAAGGAGTTCATAATATTCAGTTTGAAAAATGTAGAAAAATACGGAATATTTGAAGGATAGACTAAAAGCCTCGGTGTCACTTGATGGTCTCATCATGGGTGCGTCGTATTGCATACCATTAGTCACAGGTCGTCACAAAAATGATCTACTTTGAGACAGGACAACAGAATATGGTTTTTTGTATGATGCTTGAAAAGCAGAAGCGATACTAATTTTGCATGATAGTATTATATATATTTTTTTGCTACTACTACCATTATCCTTCCGCTCTCCCCATTCTGTTGCTTGTGCATGGCTGCCGTGTAAGTGCGTGTGTAAAGATCGGGAATGGAGTAGTGGATTTGGAATGGCTGTGGAGGGATGTGCTCTGAAAGTAACTAGTCAAAGTGGGGGGGGGGGGGGTCATGCTATTGCTTCATATTAAGGCAGTTGCTTCTAGCCTTTTAATTGCCTGGCGAAATCCTGTTATTTAATTAATTTAATTGTCACTTTATTTTTCTATGTCAAAAGTTGATTTTTTTACAGAGTATTGGAAAAACTATAAATTATATTTACATATTTTTTATTATTTTTACGATTTTTCAAAACCAAAGTTTGTTTAAGATTTTTTTTTTTTTAATTTTTAAATTTATAAGACGCACATGGTTAATATTTAATCTTTCAATTCCAAATGAAAAAAAGACTTTTAATGTTTAAAATTCTTGGAAAGTGTACCGGACGAATCTCCAAATTCCTACACTTCAATCGGAAAAACACATATTTATAAGAAATAAAAATATATTGTGTTCTGAAGAAGGGATGTATCAAACTTTTTGCATTTATTTTTTTTTGATAGGTGCAGTGGATTTTTCGCAAAACGGACTAGAAAATGATAAAAAAAAACTCGATTATGGAACATAGACCCTTAAATCTAAACGCCAGAGCTTTGTAAGGAAAGCAGCAATGTAGAACGTCCCGGGGACCCACTACTAGAAAACCATGAGCAGCATGAGTATATGCTCAGTGAAATGGTCGCCGAATTGCTCTGAGGAGAGTCACCTGAAAAAGCAGATAAAATGATAGTATTTAATCCTGCCCTCCCACCTGCGGTACAGCGCAGCACATCGAGCGCCTCTCCGGGGCGGGCAGGGCGCGGGGCGCGGGGCGCGAGGCTCTGCGATCACTTTGGGGCGCGGTTCTTTTGCCGAGATATTCGGATTGGGTCACGGCGGGACCGGTCCGGCGGCGGGGCCCGCAGGCGGGGGAGGCTCCTCCGCACTCCCCCGCCGCCCCTGCCCCGGCCCGGCCAGCGCTGGTTGCGCCGGACTGTCTCGCATACCGACCGGGACTCGTTTCGACCATTATTTTTTTATGTCTGTTGCGATAATGCTAATCATAATTTGGATGCTACTAAATAAAAAAATAAATTAATAAAAAAATATTTTACTATTATTTCTTCGATCATCTTGAATTACCTTTTGCGTGAAACAATAAAAATGTTTTGAGCTGTAAAATATTCATTTGTTTCAGTAAGATAGGGATAATAAATTTTGGGGAAACATTAAATAAAAATTAATTTTTCTTCTAAAAAAATCATTGTTTCCTTATCTATTATTCCAATCAAATTCTGTTTCTTTTCTTTTCGTGTATCGGTTTTCTAGAATCAAATCAATCACTTTCCAATTTGGCGCCATAAGAAGAAAAGTTTAGCAAACAATACCTTAAGCTACGAATATCCACGAAAGACTACTTCAATTTTTAATACTCTGTATCACTTTTCAAGGTAGAAAGCTTGTCAGACTTCACTTTTAAAGGGCAAAAGCGCTCACAAACAAAAGTAATCGTAATCTCATAGCTATTTTGCTTTCAATATTAGTAATTTTCGAGTACACTATCGAAACTCACGCCTGTTTTTTTAAATTTTATTTCGGTAACAATAACGCAGTACAAATGGCATTTTTCAATGTGACGGTTGAATTGAATCGCTTTAAAAATATTTCACCGTGTATTTTTTTCAAATGCCACTGTGTGATTTATTATAACCTGACTCGCGTACCTACTGCAGTAAAAGCTGCGAGCCAAACTGGCAAACGCTTTATAAATCATGGGCAAAACAAAACCCTAAACCCAAAACAAAAACCTAACAATCACCTCTCGCCGCACACACACACACGCGCGCGCGCACGCACACTAGCGCACACTGCCCGCACACAGGCACGCGGCTGCTCTCGCACACTTCCCCGGGCGGGAGGTTTTTCGTTCTCCTGCATTGGCTGCAATTTATTTCGCAATAGCTGCCGCGAGTGCAGCGCAGTGGCGGGGGAGGGGAGGGGGGGGGGGGGCTGAAGGTCCCCTCAAGGTCACCCCCCTCCCCGCCCTCCCCGCCCCCCCACCCGCCAGCCACCGGCCGCTATAACCGTGCCACAGATTCCGAGGCAGGGAAAGTAAGCTTTGAAAGACTCTCTTTGAGCTTTTTGCTGAGCGAATTTAAAGCGAGCACCCCACTATGAGAGAGCTTTTGTGTTAAATAAAAACTTGCATTCTTCGTGCTTTTTATTTGGTTTATACATTTTTATTCACGAATAACTTAGCGACTTACCGAGTCTATATACTATATCGTGACTTGAGACACTTGTATGCAACACCTTGTATTATAAGTAAATATAATATGAAATTCTTCATCAAACCAATCAATAGTGGTATAATATAACGCATTAGTAAAAAATACTTTTTGAAGTTTAATGATACAAATTATATATAATTTAAAAAATTACCAAGCATGTACAATGGATGCACTCGCATTTGAAGTGCTAAGACATGAATATGTCTTTGTCGCATATCATCTGATCCCATCCCTAGCCGTGTTCTGTGAACTGTTCGCTGGCTGTTCTGATTTCTCGGCGGCTGATGCATTATTACCAAATCCGAATGGTCTTTAATTTTGCTGTCAGGAAGCAGCCGTCTTGTCAGCCTGGGGAGTTGAATTCAGAGCACGTAATTACTATTACGTTGGCCACACGTCATTCACTTCAACTGGGAATATTTCGGAAGCTGACATTAGACAGCGATTACATAATGGGAGTTGGATAGGCTTCCATCAAACTACTGTTGAATAATATCTCACCACGGTATATTCACTTTTATAGGTTGAGTTAGATTAGGTAGCATTTCATAGTTGTTAATGGAAACATATTTTGATAATCACAATAAAAACCAATGACCGATATGTCTGTGTACTGGTCGATCGTGGTTTTCAATTTTGTGTAATATTGTGTCCACTTCAAAAGACATAAAAATACTGGAGATATAAATTCATGGTGGAATGCATACGACAAATATTTATAATATAGGGCGGTACCTAATACAACGAATCAACATATTCGCTGGTTTTGGTCTTAAATATATAACCTTGATATTCTACTGAGAGATGCACGGTTGGCAGAAAATTGCGGTCACCGGTGGCGCTAGTAGACGAATAAGAGAAAAATATGATCTGTTAGTAAAAATAAAAGAACTGTCGTATTTGTGGATAGTATATGCTATTGAAGAAAATATAAATAACAGTGACAAATAAATATAGTAATCAGCAATTTATACAAACTTTGACCGTAACTACTACAAGAAGGACCTGAGCAAGAGATGTATAAAAGAAGTAAGTAATGTTAAATGAGTAAATTCGTCGAATAGTTCTGCACGTGGTAGTGTTAGTACCGGCCTGGTTTTATTGTATGTTAGTGTGAGTTTGGGTGTAAATCGTAGTATCCCCATCTGGGTCACTTCTCTATTTCACTCTGTTCAATAAATCAACGAGACATGGTATTATTTAATTAACTTCTATTGTTGGGTATTTTATTACACGTTCTCATGCTTCTGGTTGTGCTCGTGGTATTTTGCAGATATTTAGATCGCCCGTGTATACGACTTGTGAAATGCCAAAGTAATCATAATCCCAATCAGTAGCGGAGCCGCTCAATATATCCCCCGTGTGATTGTACCTGCTACCCGTATAATTTCAGAAACAGACGGACGGCTCTAAATCGAAAACTGAAATATCTTCGTGATTGGGGCATTGCACTGCCTATTCTCAGGTATAGTTCACAAGTATGAGAAACAAACATGTAACAACAACTCGTAACACGCAAAACTAAAAATTTAAAACAGTCTGCAACAAAATGTTAAAAGACCAGCGGATATTTTATAAAATGTTATTAATTAATATTTCTACCGATGCAATCGTGGTCATAAGTTTTCGAAGTTCTTTTCTGATAAATCGGATACTTTCTAGGTCAAATGCCTGACCTATCAGGCAATTTCTTGTAAATTTAATTGGTAGTTTAATGACTGCGTCGGATAAAGTGTTTTTGTAGCACAGTAATCACTTTTTTTTAAATATTATAAACTTGTATACAAAAAACAACATTTAAAAAATACACTACAATCTTTAAGTTAATTTTTGGAATGAACTACCTTTTTGAATAAGATATATTTTTTATATTTTATGTTAGAAAATAATGTAGTATACGAAGTATTCGTTGAATCATCATGGATGGGGGAAGCTCAGTTTTTAAAGCCAGGCATAGTATTTTATTATGCCATATGTTTTATATAAAGTATAAACTGACACATGAAAATTTATTAAAATTAATGAAAATTTGCCAAGAAAATAAATCTTAATAAAGTTAAATAAATATGCAAAGGAAGAACCAATAGCTTTTACCTAGGAACAAGGGTATCATGTTGAGCATATTCAGCGAATCTCCTGAATCTCTTTCAGTTAACTATCCTCTCCAATTTCCCATCATTAAGAAAATGATTTTATACGGAGGATCCTACATGGATGGCCACACTCTCCCACGTACCTCTCCTGCCACAAACAATGTATCTGAAGATGATTCTTGACCTTAATCTGACCTTTAACAGTTTGCAATTCTTCGTTTGTTCGGAGGAAAGGGCTGTACTAAATGACCACACATTCTTATTACATATCGTTTCAAATAAATAAACGTTAAAATAAATTAGCGGTTGTTTAGTGCCTATTCGATTTTTTTCTTATTTTTAATGCTCTTTTTAATGCTATTTTTAATTTATAATATCCACTGTGTGAAAGAAATATTTTTCATCCTTTTATATCAGCGTATATCAATCAGTCTGCTAACATGATTTCCACTCAGTCTTCTTCTAAAGTTAATTCTTACTATTTGTGTTTTTTAGTTCACATTGCGCACTCACAAATAAAGCCATTTTAATATAGCAAAAGAAATGAAGCGTAAATACGTCACCATGTTAGGTAAAAACAAGTTGTTGGACGGGCATCGCAGTCATCTTCACTGCATAAATACATATATCCACCGACAAATTAAAACAATACGCGGACAGCCTCATCAAGGATAACAATAAAAACGTTGTCATTACAATTAATTTGCAATCAGCGGAGCCGAGGATCCCGGCCCCGCCACCATTATGCTCCCAAGCCAGGGGTCGGCAACGTTTAATTTAAATATTCAGCCAAATATGTTCAAAAACATAATTTTGATGCGAACATAGATCTGAAATAAAAACGTATCAAAATTAAATGCACCCCGTAGATATAAGGAATAGAGTCTATTTGCAATTAAAAAAATTGTAATTTTCCACGCATATACCAGTAAAGCTTTTCAAAATTTACAAAATAATTTTGTGTTAACTGGAAGACTTATTAAAATTTTATATTTGAAAATACAAAATTTACTGTTCTTTAAACAAGGGCTATAACTGCTTTATTGGTAAAGTTTGATCGAAAAAGGGATGTGTATACTAATGCTTTACGTTTATGTGAATATTTAAATTTTTTCGGTTTTCATACAATTTAATTTTATTTCTTTTCTATATTTTAATACTTTTTATTTGTATTTGAGTCGTTACGTTTATGTTTTTGAATCTTTTGTTCTATTAAAAACCTATTTATTTGTTGTATAATTTCCATAATGCTTTTTTTTTTTTACAAATGACGCTTATATATATGTTTGTGTATTTATTTTAAAAACATATTATTAATAGTATAGTATAAATATTATAAACAAGACGACATTATTTTACAAATTTGTCATGTTTGCTACACTAAATAGCACGCAGATGAGTAGTTACCGACCTCTGCCTATAGCTAATCCTATCCCAGGATAATTGCATGCCTGGGCGGGCTATCAATTCTAATTTATCCAGGTAGTCTGCCATAAAAAGTAATCAAATAAGCGAATCTCATTCAGCCATGCCTGGCAACATCATCAGCCTGCAACATTGAGGTCCGATTCCACGGCATATTCCGAGAAACACCGATGGTACTGCTCCTCGTCATGTCTGTTCTGACTTCTTCGGATCGAACAATGGGAAAATAATGCACAGCATGAGATGCAGAAGCGCTGTTGTAGACAATATGAAGAGCATCGGCAAATGTGCGTTTTTATTGACAATGGCGTATCTATAGTTGGTACATGTAATTCTATGGTATGCTTCATCCTTCTTCAAATTTACATTGCCTTTGTTTTCTGTTAATCAACAACACCCAATAAAATATTAAAAAATACTATCGGGTCACATAATAAATGTTACGATAAATTATATTATGAAAATACATCTATATTAAATAAGTATTATAAATAAAAAGTCGCCCACAGAGATTGACATTTTTAAAATTCAAATAATTCGTAATATTTTAATGAATCCTTAGAAAGTCTTATTAAAAGATAAACTCATTGCTTTACAGTAATAAATGAGTATATTTTAAAGCCTTATTGCGTTATTTAGAATTTCAATATAAATTACTCTATCCAAGATTCAAATTTACTACTTTACTATGTTTGGTTGACTTGACGCTTTTATGTCATACATTGTATTTAATAACTATTTCATATTTATTAAATAAACAATGTTTGTCATACTTTTTTAAATATTAAAAATAACATGGGAGTCCATAATTGAAGTGGTAAAAAGAAAGAGTGGAAATATAACAAATTTTATCACATAAAATAAATAAGCCTGTAATAAATAAAGACCATTGAAATCTTACATGTATAAAGTGTGATAAATATATTCTGTTTTCCATTCACAACGGGAAAATTCCGCTTGCGTCAAGAGAACCGTAGACTAGCCGCACAGAGCGGAACGTGTGAAGTTTTCTTTGCACTTTCCTCGGCGGAGATATGACTGCGGCTTTACACATTGCATACAGAGCTTCCGCCTCCACGAGGAGGCTGTAATGCGAGCTTTATGCAACCAAGTACAGCCGCCGCACCAGCAGTACGTTACACTAGACACACTCCATTCTTACGAAGCTTTCGAGCTTCTGCTGTTTGTAAAACGTAAAGCTTTGGCATTCAAGTATTTATGCATAAGCATCGTGCTAATTTCATGAAGTTTCATAAGCATGAAAGCATCTTATGCTATGAAAAGCTTTCAAAAAAGACTTGTTAACAGACACATACATACATTTATATTTAAATTATAGTTACGGACAGCTCGTACTCAAATTATCTGTGCTAAGAAGACTAATATATTAAAAACCAAACAAAGTAAAATCTACCTAAGAATCGCCTGTATATGTTGGAGTAACATTTCATTATAACAAAACGTGAGTGTAGGTAGAAGCTTCTCGAATGTAAGATCTAATGACGGCTGAGTTGGTTGTTTTCTGGATATTTGCTTTCGCAATTTATTTAACGGCTAAAAGCTCTCCAAAGCACAGAGGATAATGTGGTACAAGTAAAGTATAAAATGTTTCAAAAGTATTAATGATGTGAAAAAACCCAGTCGATGTTTCCAACCACTCAGCGGATTTTTTTTGTAGTTGGTGGACCATTTGTATTCTTTTAGGTTCTAAAATAAATCACGTTTGCTTTAACCATGCAAGTTAATAAAAAAATATTGTTTTTAAGAGATATATTGTATAAAAAAAACGTTAATGATTTGGCTCAACATTGAGACACTCAAAAAAATTCAATGAACTATTTTTACAAAGATATTTAGTTAATTGCTTATTTTATTTTACAGTCTTTACTTTCACTAAAAAATATCAAGTAGTATAAGGTTTTCTACATAATTTTATAACTTTTATTTGTTGTTCGTGACTTAGAATGTTGTGATATATAAATAATAATCTTGATCAATTTCGATGTGACTGATAGTTTTATTGTTCATATTTGTTATATTTATTCCAATGTTCAGATTTTCAGTAAAATTAGTCAAGGACATACCACGTGGTATTTTCTTCACACATTGAGTAATCAATAGATTCTTAGAATATAGAAATATATATCTCATATTTTAAACATACCTAACAATATTCACCTGATTATTAAGCTTTTAATTAATTGAATTTTCTTTCTAACGTACATTTACAAAATATTATAGTATTAACATAAGTTTGCATGCTCTGATGTGATAAATATTTTTATTAAATAGCATCTTAACATCCATCAATCATAGAAAGCAGTAAGAAAACTGCATGAAGGAAAATATATCTCTGTCATAAATAACCTCCTTCCGGTTTTCATTAAATCGGTCATCCATTACGGAAGTAGGTGTGGTAAGCTTCCGCGGCCGGGATACGGAGAGTGTAACTCGCATTTGTGGTTCATCCGTTCAGTTTTCACTGACACATTTCCGTCGGTTCTCTTTGCCATTTTGTGAAGATTTCAAATTCAATCCTCATCGCCTGCCAGGTACGCCGTGTCAGAGCATCTCTAAGCGTTTCTGCGAAAGCTATCGTCAACCGATGGAGTGGAATTCGATTAAAAAATTTAAGCGCTATCAGAGCTTCGATCGAGTGATTTTTTACACTTTCGGCATTTGTAGAGTGACTGAATTTTTTTATTTTTAAAATTCAGTCTCATGACTTGTATATGCTTCGTCAAGTCAAAACTTGGACAAAAAATATTTTTGAAATATTTTCGTTGTTCATTCTTTCAAAAGCTGTAAGAATAAATCAAAAGTATATTTATGAGTAAATGTGAATTATTTTGGCTTCATTGCCTGATTTTTATTGCATCCTTTTTTGGTGTTTGGATACAGTAATGGCATGTCATATAAAATATTAACTCAATGCACTTAATATTCAAAGCGCAACCTGCATAATACTCGTACTTGACGATTTTGTCGATTCTTTGAATTATTTGCAGTACGGGCACATTCAATACTCGCCGTCGAAGCTCAGTTATCACACTCATTGTTTAAATCGACAATAAGTTCAAAGATTGAGCCGACAGCAAAGTCAATTGAATTTACTCATACTTACATTCATAATTGCATATCAGCTGATCTTGACCAAAAAAAACACTGGACTTTCCACACAGACTTCAGCATCGTAGGGTTTTATGCTGAAGCCAACAGTCTATCGATTAACTCGACCTTAAGAGTTTAAGAGTATATTTTTGTAACCTCAATTGACATTTTATGTAACCATATGCCGAGATTACGTATGTTTAGTCAAGGTTTGAGCTGTTGCTTTTACCGTTGATTCTTGATCGAGAGCTCCCCGATTCAATACTTGTCGTGATATGAAAATTCTAAAATGAGATAATTAACATCATGCTAATTTATCTTAGATAAAGTTTTTGTAAAAACCGATTTAAAAAATACCCAAACACTGCTAAGAGAATTTGATTAAATTCTAATTTTATAAAAGTTTTACGGTAATTTATACATTTTGGTCCACCGCTGGTTGAGCACACTTTCCTTTACCAGGTGCAGCAGAAGGATAGTTCTCTCTGCAGGTCTGATGCAATGAATAGTGCACTCCGAGTGCGCCCGTGGCCTCCCGCGCCGGAATATTAATGATGAGGGATCCAAGATCTGCTCCTCGGCGGACGTCATTAGTCAGTCCTGTCAGTCCTGTCAGTCCTGAGTGTGCTACTTTATGCTACAAGTGTTCCACAGTCCAATAAAAGGACACTTTCTTTCAGTGTTATACTTCGGCAAAATTCTACGTACATTAAGTAAAACCTTGTGATACTAATATATAATATTAATCATAAATATTAGAATTTGTCATTAACTACCAATTTTCACCAAATTATTATACAATCATCTTTACAAAACTACAATACAATGCCCATAAAATATCAACGGTACTTGTAATAGCATAATACTAATTCAGAGGTATCAAACAAGGAATCCATATATTTATTACATTTCACGAAATGTTTTTGAAAAGCTACATAGTCTTTTTTATGTGTATGTTATTTTTAAAGTGGTAGAAATATATATTAAAAACGATTTTAATGATAAAAACCTAAAAAGGTATACATTGTTTTCATATAATAAAAAAAATAATCATAACATCTTGGTTATTCTAGAAAATATATGTTTTTATAGACGATATATAAATGGATATCTTACGTGAGTAAAATAAACAAACCTTTTAAAACGCAATAGAACCTGTTTCGTAATAAAATTGATGTTTCTTTCGTTTCAAAAAAGCTATGACGCGGAGGTTAACTCTAAGAAAAAAGGTGTACCCAAGTTTAGGGTTCAGCTTACATATATGTGCATATAATATATATATTATATGCAGATGGAATGAATACAAAAATAGTCAGCAGTATTATAGTATCCGTATAAAAATATGCACAATCAAAGCGGGCACGATTTTTCCAAGAAGGAGAAGCGCAATTTTCTGCGCGATGTAAAATTGCGGCAATAACAATAACATAATGTACCGCGACTCATTAAAAACTAAAGTGAACCGCGGCGGGGGCATTGTATGGTAATTTTAGGACTAAGGACTCCCGTAAGGACTTCATAGAGAGGCCATTTTGCTTTCCGTCTGGCTGGGAGCGTATGCAGTGCATGCGCCGTGGCCGCTGCCTGCGTAACGAATGCCTTTCTTGGATCTATTTAGTTGCTACTCTTTTTGCTTATTATTATAGCTAGATTTTTTACTTTTGTAAGGATTCTGAAAAAATGACAAAAAATGAAAACCTTCTACTTACAGTTGTCTGGTATGACCAAACAAAATAGTCGATGGGAGTTTATATATACTCCTACAATGCTGCTTGTGTGATTGTGGAATTAGTAGAATATTTCTTCGAAGAACTTGTTTGTGGCAACTTTTCCATTAAGCCTCGTCGAATTGATTTGACTCATTTTTTTTTATAGAAAGAGGCCCAATTGATACTCGTATTTAAACGCTGCCCCGATGTGTTTCTGTGTACTGATAGTAACTTTAAAAAGGGTCGAAAGACAACTTAAAAAAGGTTTGAATTTTGAGAGTGCTTGAGTCTGAGAGATTGGTTTTAGAGAACATGTGATTTATTTCTTTATTTATTATGAAATAATCCAATCTCAGATAATTTGCAAACGATAGATGCTGTCTAAACTGAGCTCCTCTGTGAGAGCAGATGTCACCAACGAAAAATACCAGGTAGGCAAGCTATAAATATCATTCCGAGACAATTGCAGCTGTGTTCGTCTTTATACAGAGAAATCATTATAAAAAAACTTATACTAGAGTTAGGAATGCTGGGAAGAGAGATATAGATTTTTAAATAATAAATGATATAAAAGTAAATCTATAATAAAACAGATTATAATCAACATAGCATGTTTTCTGATTTTAAACTAATTTGGGTATAGCTCACTGTTGAATAAAGTAAGATCTCGAAGGTAAGATAATCCGTCTGATGAATGATCTCTGGGAGGATATTTGATATTGAATTGTGATGGGCGGGGATGAAGGCGAGGGAGTGGGTGGGAATTGACATGACGTGACGTGCGGGGCAATTCGACTCGCCCATTGTTCTGCAGTACCAACTGCTAACCGTGATTGAATAAGTGTCATGTGTAAGTGTTTATTAAATCGACACGCTATTCAAACATCATTAAATTATAAACGCAATCTTATTGAGACATTACTAAAAATATAAAAACTCAAATAAAATATGCACTTATAAAGTTAATCTATACTTAATACTCAACTCAGAAAATTATATAACTTTTGTAAAGCTTGCATAAAACAATATATTTAAAAGGGAATAAGTTTGTATAATTTGAAATAGCAATATAAGTCTCCATTAAGAGAACAATTCTTATCTCGGAGAATAGTGCATGGAGATCAGCGGCTGTCGTCCCCCGATGGTTCCACCGTTTAACAAAACGTCCGTCAGACATACAGAGAAGTCCTGGGAACTTCCAGCTTCTTCCGAGGATTGGCTGGCTCCTAAATCGCTCCGCTGGATACATATCAGATGCGCTCCGTCGCATATGCAAAATTATTGCAGCTGCATTCACGAGGAAAAATATCCAGAGCGAACTACTTGAGGAAATTTTATACATTTTTCTTTTCTTGTATCAAAGATATGTCTCCAGTGGAGCATGTAATTTGTCGCCCTGGTTTTAAATTATATGAAAATGAATACTGATTTTTCTTTTAATTTACATATGCGTATGATATTAAAAAAAAGTATTTCTTAATTTTATTCTGAAAATCACTCGAATATATAAAACTATAATATTTTATTTAGACAAAACAGGTGACGGTTAGTTTGACGGTGTCGAGTTTCTCGGAGTTGAGAGATTTTTGGACTGCAATGAAATTAATAAATATAATTTGATAAAATTGTGAATTATTTGGTTGATTGTTTATTAATATGTCGTTATCATGAACTAATCATGGTTAACTCAGCAATCGACAGTCAAATAATCATTATTGATGTTTTGTAAATAATTTTGCGGTAAACTGAATTGCAGTGGTCCTGTTCAGAATTTAACATGATAATACTCATTCATATGAACATTATTGGTTTTAATTGCTGTTGAAGCGTGGTGGTAATAAATAGAAGACAGCAAGGCTATATAACTATGTTAGTGAAATCTAGATTTGGAAGTTATCTAAATCAATTTAATCATGTTAATCAGCTTATTTTTATGTTCCTGATTTAATATTAAATTATTCCAATGTTTGCTTAAAATTCATGGAATCATGGTGGAGAAAAGTGATTTACTTGGACAGTACCAATCTCGAGTAAAGATGCCCGGCGCCCGATTTGCTCGTTTCCTTTCGAGAAAACAGCAACAGGGCAGTGCTGCGATTTAGGTTCCACGTAAATTATTTAGAGTGCGAACGTACGCCGGTGAGGGTGCTAGACGGGGTAGCTCAAGGCGGGGTAGCTCAAAGCGAGGTAGCTCTATTTGAACCAAGCTGGGGCGGAGAGCAACTGGGCGGTCAAGACAAAAAATTATCTGTGAAGTTACTTGTAAAATCTTATAAAACATGTATTAATAAAGATTTAAATTTTTAATCTAGTAAAATTTATAACTAGAGTTGGTTACGCTAAGTGAATAGTTATTTTAAAAAGTAAGGCTGATATATGTTAATAGGAATATCTTTGCTAGGGTAAAACGACTTTAATCTAAACCTGGAAGAGTGATTGTAATCTTTCGCAATCTCACGTAAAGCTGGGCGCTTATTCTACAAACCGAGGAACACTTTAGAACTTTCCGGATTATATTCAAGGTTCTCCGAGACTTGCAGCTTGCAGTGGTCCAATTTACGGACCCATTACGTACCTAAATTCTTCCATTCGCTTCCAGCGGAGAAATTCTTTCGATCGGTCGCCATTACGCTATCCCACACGAGCGGGACCGAATCAAATTATCACGGGAGAACTAAATGATTCCTCGAGTCGATCAAAAGCGCTCCGCCCGCAGGAGAGTCCGCGTCACTTAGGGCAATTGCTCTCAGAATTCGCATTCGAAATTGAATTTTCCAGCTCAGCTCTTTCGGAGAGGATCCGCCCTAACGTCTCAGACTAAAGCCGGAGACAATTTACCAAACGGCAAGAGACGGGGTTTATCTGGAGAAGTCGCGGGCCGCCATAACCTGGTCGGAGTCCCTGGCGGAGGCGGGCCGGGGATTCGGATCGCGAGTCTCTCGGAGCGGGAATTATTTCGGCTCTCGCATGCACGACTTCCCCGGAATAATTCCAGTATTATTTTTGTTAGCTTAGACGGATAGCAATTTCCTTCCAGACGCTGCTCCTAAAATAGCCGCTGCATATTGCAGATACGCCCGCGACGAGCGATTGTTCTTTGTTTCGCTTGCTCCTCGTTGGCCATGTAATGAATTGAAAATACAGACATCCGATATGTTCGCTGCATATGGAAAACAACATAATTAAAGGTAAACTGAGTCGTGCTTCTGCAGCAGCCGCCGGGTAGGCCGGGGACTGTTTACTGCTTTAAGTTGGAAGTTATTACCGCTCGGGATTGCTGCGGAGTAGCTATCCGCTGATGGTTCCAGTGTTTTTATTTATTTATGGTTGGCGTAAAATCTCTTTAACAGTCGATAAATTTTCAAGGCATCATATTGGAAAAAAACTCCTTGAAATCAGTTTCAATCATTTTACGCCTGATAGGAACCTATCAACGTGGTGAAATTATTTAAAATATTAAAACGTTACCAATTGACCTTCAACAAACATATCGCAAATATATGAAAAACCTAAACAGTATGCTGTGGGCAGGTGTACACGTATTTAATAGTCATGGTTTCACCCGAAAAAGAGAGATTGGGTATCAATACGAGAATATTCGTTTAAAAATAGATTTTTCATATTTTTTATTGAATGCAAATAGGTTTCACTTTTTCAATCACTTTTTATTTAGAATAAACTTTATTTCTTTATATGTTTAAAAGCTCTACAAATCATGTTAAATAAAATAAAAATACTTTAATTTTAAGAAACTGATTAAATCATAATAATTAAAAAAACTTCTTCGTGGTTTTGGAAATAATACCCCGTCTCCCCCTTTCGGACTTACATACATATACAGTACACGTTATTTAGTAAATATAAATACTTGTTGCTTGCAGACAGGACTGCTCGACTTGTAAATGCAATAAAGTTTGTTGTTGAAAATAGTTCGACCTTTGTGTGGGCGACAAGGGAGACTTAAACCAGAGGAGGCTCGAAAACTAAAATGCAACAATCAACGAATTTTATTTAATTTATCTTTGATTTGAGTAGTGTCAATATCTGTAGGGTGTTTTTTTTATTTTTGATAAACAAATAAAGCACTAAAAAATAGCTAAAACCGGTTCAAAACAACAAACTTTTACAATTGGGCCCATGTGGTGAAATATTTATATTTTTTATTGTGTTGCTTCTCAGTATATTTATGGAAATTGTTAAATATTCATAAAACTTTTAAGTTAATTTACATTCAAACCTTATACAATTTGAGACGTAATAAAGAAACTTAAATACATTGTGAGAGGGTTACTTTGGTTTAACTTTTAAACATGTTAAGAAATTTCAATTCTGGTGTGGAAATGGAATGGTTCCCCATAGAACTCTATAGCTGCAAATAACCATTACCCCTTTGAACGCCAATCACTATTAAAAACTTTGAAAATATTATTCAACACACACAGGGAAGTTACCCTCGCTAACTATTTGAAATCGACCATTCTATAACACCAGCTGAACTTGCAGATGGTATGACGATAATAACGTTGCAGACGAAAGTGGAACCTTCACGACTGCGGGACCCGTCTACCTTGGTCCGAGGACCACTAAAGTCCAGGAGTTAGCTCCTCATTGGCTCCCCGAAGGCTGCGGTCCAAGTCCAGTTTTGCTCTAACTATTAACAGAGTCTTTCTACCACCTCTATAACTAATTAAGAACTCGCTAGCTACTAGTGCATATATGAGACAGAAGTCTGCAATACAAACTTAATATATGCTGATATCAGTGAAGGGAGATATTCTAGTTTATATTATTTGTGTTATGTAATTTTATTTTTGTATAAAATAATTGTTTGACGCCAAATTACAATATTGATTTCTATTTTTTTGAATGTACATAAAATCTTATTCTGATTCAAAGTTAAGATAAATATAATTCATTTAATGATCAGAAAATATGCACTTTTCACTATAGTTAAAGTTACTTCATTAAATTTGTCGAGAATTTAGATGTGCCATTTAACTGAAGGGATTCATTGTGTGCGCGGAGCACTCCGCTCAAATATTTAAATGATCTTTAAGACAACCCTCGACTTTCTATTTAAATGTAGCAAACTTCTCGCTTAAAATTAATTGGAAAGTGGAAACATAAGAAAATAGCAATATTTTTATTAATTTTGATTCTTCAAAAATAATACGAAAATGCCATTTTTTATGTATTGAACTGTTAGATAGGCAGTGAGCATTTAAGAACATTTTAATGTATTTGATATGCGCGTCTATTTGTCATGTGTCTATTCGGAGTTGCTTAGCAGTATGAAGTCAATCAATGTGTCAAAACAGAAATAGAAAACCAGAATGTGAGTTAATGTCAAATAATCATATGCAATAATTAAGGGTCTCCGGTCTGCAAGCACATGTATATAATTAGACCCAAAGATATTGTATCTATTTCATTCTCCTATACTTTAACTGCAAATATAACAACCGAGTATTCGCAAGCTAACATTTGTGCAAATTACATATACCCTCCTTTATCTATTATGTTTAATTACATTTCATTTGGCCTCTGCACGGACCTTTATTGCATATGGAATATGGCGCGGATACCTCCGTACATGGTGGAATTACTGTGGCTTGTTACAGCTCCTCTTTTACGACCGAATATGCACAAATGTACATCCAACATCTCCGGCTGTATTATTTAAGTATATTCATGTGGCGGTTGCAGATTGAAAACAAATAGAATTATAATAAAAGAAACAATGGATATAGAGTATTAACAGCGGTCACAAGATGTGCAAACAAAACAAAGATATACTCTAATAATATCTAGCTAGTTTAAAACGTTTTGAAGCAATATAATAAATATTTATCGCATTTTTAATTTCATGAAAATTTTTATTGTATATATTATTATTCTTTGAATAAAAATATAATAAAGTTTTTCTATCTACTGTGTGTATGTGTCTAGCGTTGCAATAAATACTTTTTGATGATGTAACAAACAAAAGATCGTCAATTGACGAGACTATCCTTGAATCGTATTTAGAAAGTAGATAAATACCACGGTAATGTCAAAAGCCTTATTATAAACGGAGAAGGTTGTCAAGGATGCAGGAGTGGCATTGAAAGAGATCGGCTGACGATATCGTGGATACATCACTACTTCCAATGACTCCCAGAGCTGCGCTTGTCATCATGTGCAGGATCCCAGGATCCCGGACTGGTCAGTTACAGATGAGGACAAACCTCACGTCATCCTTGATCATCGAGGACAGTTGCTTTATCTCCGGTGAAAGCGACGAACTGGGTTATTTATCAATTGCGGTACCACCACGCAAGCTCACATCCTCGGTTTGCCTAGCTGAAATTACATTACAAGAAAAACAGCTTTCTCGTGTAAATTGATTATTATTATGTTAATTCAATACGTAAGAGGTGTATATTTAATGTGCTATTTTACACTATATAAATTATTGTGTTGTAATTATATGAAGATTTGCTCAGTGAAAGTGCACACATGCTTGGCTGCTAATTGTGCTAGCTTAACTCAGATTAAAAATAATAACTGTTATTTTTATTTTGACGAATCGAAATCTTTATCTGAGGTAGCATTATAAAACTGACTATTTATAAAATTTCAAGTTCATAAAATAAATTTACTTTCTTTATTGTTGTATATAAAATATTTGAAATTTGATACTGTTTGATTATTGAAATTTTGACTTTGTTAGGCTTTGAAAATCCAGGCATGCGATATTTCAGCGGCTAATTAAGAATACCAAATTATAAATTGTTTTTTTACTCAGTGGAAGTTACCTAGAATTAGTTTTTATGTTTAGGCATATTGTGTTGCTATTGCTGTAAAATTGATTTCATTTTGCGATTTGTTGACAGTATGCTGACAGTAAATGCGGCCTAGAAACATCACAATGTATGTTGACTCTGCCAAATCTAAAAACTTATTTGATTATATAATCCACATAGTGAAGTAGCGTGCTTGTGCTGCACGCGTTCTTTGTCGCGCACAATATGTTAGTGTGCCGCACACGGTTGTTTGCTGGTGTGCGCGGCGTTCCTTATCTATGCCAATTTATTCCTCGATGCGCGAGGCCATGTCCGCCGATCATTGTCCGGTGCTCGTTGTGACGGCGACGCAGTCATCGACGTGGGAGGAGGAGCATGCTGCTCAATCAGGGGCATGAATGGACCACATTATCGCTCAAGTTCCAGGAGGAAATCGAACAATGATTAGCAAACCGTCAATACAACACATTAAAAAAATTAAGATTTTTTAATTATTTTATTTTTGTTATTGATTCATCTTAATTTATTTATTTTTGATAAAATCGAGAAAAGCCGTTGCACTTGAGTTTTTCACACGTTTTTCTATACTCGAACGTGTAAATGATTGTAATCAGTTTTTAAAAGTGCACACAGTGAGCGGTATGACAATTATTCCAACTACCCGTTCATTCGATAAAAAAGTATCACTCGAAGCAAGTCGGACATTGTTCAATTACTGACAATCCCAAATGCCTGTTTACAAAAAAAGGATCGAGAATTTCAACATTCTTCTAGGACGTCGAGGAATTTCTCTCTTTCGTTCTATTTCGAAGGATGCGACTCATTCAAGACAAGTGGATTTTTGCGTCTGGGGACATTTTCTGTTTGCTCTAACGCATGTTTGAATACTATAAAGTTTAAAATATATTTAAATTGCATACATTCATTTTGGATTATACGCCCAACAATATATTGAAATTTTGATTTCAAATAAATCATACTATTAATAAACAAAAGTAATCACAACTTATTCAAAAGTTTGCATTTTTATGGGGAATATAATTCAATATCTTAAAATCGTAAAGATTTAAAACCGACTTACCTTCAATGAAAAGAAATTATATTTTTTATATAAACTTTTAGACAAAGGGGATTAAATTTCCCTAAAAATCTAGTTAAAATAACTAGAAGAAAATTTTCATTTTATATAACTTTGTAAATTTTGGTGTTCTTTTAAAAAATAATTGATTTAATTAAAAAAGTTTATAAAATTTCATAGTTATTGATTAGAATCGCACTAACGGCAAAATTACCTAGAACATTCATATTGATATATTAATTTTTTTCTTATCGTTGACTGTTGCTTGGAAACATGGTGAATGCCATCTTAGCTTGAAAATAAAAAAAGTCTACAAAAATCATGCATTTTTAGAGTGCAATATTGATGGACTTGATTGTGGATAGTCTTTAAATATTAATGAATATAACAAAGAGTTCAAAATATGTCATGATAATAATTAAATTACACGACGAATTATTGAGTACACACAATAAATCTATTTCCAGGTACTTATACTATTCAGGAGACAAAGAAGCCCGCAGAGGTTGTGCAGAGAGCGCGCAGTCCTTCATTTAACCCTGTGCTCACTTATCACGACATCTCCGTCATTACTTGGTCGGGTAGGAATTGCTTAACTTTCAGTTTTTCGGGCCAGTTTGGTTCCCGCCCGGGACAGCCAGCGGGTGATTTACATCCCGCCTGTGGTCTGGCATGTCCATAAACTTTTACTACCAGCCTCGTACTAGCCCGTTAAATGCCTCGCATCTCACGGCAAAAAATCTCCTATTTTACCTCGTTCTATTCACTACCTTTTCCATTCAATATATAGCGTGTATAATTTATTATGGTCTTGTTTTAAAATCATTATTTTTAAGGGTGCATCAAAACCGGATTTTTAATTGAAAATCTGTACTTTGTTTGAAACACGTCAAACTGAGCTCGTACGCTAATATGGATTTTTAATGATTTTCTGATATTATTATAATAATTTTATTGAAACTTTGATTAATCATACCTTTGTAAAATTTAGTACAAAAGTACAACGATTTATTATCACCTGATAACTGGCAGACAATAGTGCAAGAATTAGTCAATTTCAAATCCTGAAACTAACTTGGTTCCCACACACAAGCGCATATATAGAACTTGTCAAGTACAAGGTTTTTAGCATTTTTATAGTAAGTAGCACGAAAGCTGCATTCATTTCTAGTAGATAATTCTACACGTCTACAGCCTAAAATTACACACCTATAATAGCTAGTGTGAGTAATGATGCGTGATCAATGTCTCAATACCTCATGTCTATTTATCTATTTAACTATCCCTGTACTGATGAATGCCTACAAATCTAAATTCTGTTATATGAATTTTAAGTATTCGATTGTCCTTTTTTCAAAAGGAAAATAAAGTATATCTTAATAAATTTCTGGTATATCTTGCATGACTGAGATTTTAAGGATAAATCCTCGCGTAGAGGTGTAAAATATTATCTTTGTGTGAGCTCACGTCTTTTCTATTTTTTTTACATGACGCCGAAACCGCTTTCAGTTGTAAACAGGTAGAAATAATTTTCTTTATTATGAAGTCTCTGTGAAGAATGATTCGGATTCTTTATACTCTGAACGGATCATCTTTTCCATGTTATAAAAACTGAGATAAGCAGCAAGACTGATATTTTGCATGTACTTGAGAAACGAAGCAAAATATTGACTCTATTAGCTGTCTATGTGAGCAAGTATCAAGTGCTAAAAGATCCGCTACATTAAATAAAAGCTTCTTTAATTTCCGTTCGTCTTAAAAATTTGTATAATCATATCTTATTCTCTTTCGTGTATTTATTAAAAAAACTTTTATTTATTTATTTATGAATCATCGGAAGTGTTAATTATTTTTGACAGAGAGTACTCTGTGCAATCATTAGAAAGTAAAACCCGCTTAAAAATACTGTTACAATTTCGCATATAGTATTAACGCGTTTTGAATTTAGCCAGATGGCGAGAGGCAGGATTTTAATTCGCAGTTATGGCAGTGAAATTGGAATACGCGTTCACTGATACCGCAGTAAAAATAATAAAATGAAAATAAATATGCGCGTTTGCAATAATGGCAAGACAGTCTCTGTTAATTGATGCCATAAAAATGAAAAAGATACAATTTTTATATTGTTACTCATGATGCTAATGAATTTTATGAACGGTATAAATTTTTCTCCGGAACTTTTACGACCTGTGAATTCAGGCAGATGATGTTTCTTTCATTCATATTTTTTTATAAACATGATCCCTTGATTGGACTGGGTGAAAAGTTTCTTAGTTTTTATATGTTTTTGGGTCGTATTTAGTATCAATGTAACGATGATACAACATTGAATAACTTATACAACTGATTAACGGATACGGAAACCAGCAGTTTATAAACCTTGTTATATATTACTTTCATATTAAGAAAGAAAAATATTTTTTTGTAAAGAAAGAAACTCTGTAATATAGATTTTCTGTGGTTTTCTTGTATATAATATAACTAGGCAACAGGGGTTGATCACCTCAAGCTTGCTTGCTTGCTTATCTGCTTTTTTCGCTTGAGACCGTTTTATCTTTCAAAGTAAAAGTTTACGCACTCTTAAATATCTCCCGCTGGAGTAAAACATAAAAAAAAAACAAATATTCCAACTTACCACGATAAAAAATATTTTCTGAAAACCGCGTAGATTATTCATTTAAAACGCAGCTTTGAAAACGTTGTTTAAAATCAGCAACCCCCAGTGATTACAGGAAAACGTGCAGAAATCAGAAAATATGAACCAAAATAAAAATAATGATCCAATGCATGGTTGTTTTTCACCATAGCGTAATTGGATGCAAATTAATACATCTCCGTGGAATGTCAGATCCAGAATCTGCGCTGATTGTCTCACTCCACGTCCTCGTCGCTGGCTCCCTAATTGCCCAATTTTTCTGAGAATCAGGCGAGCGCAGTTCCCTCCCAGTGAATTCTGTTTTTGCGCAAATATAAAGATTCGTACGCGTGCCGAAGTACATATTACTTGCGGTGTCGCCGAGCCAAGAGTCGTAATAAATGGAAATGAACGGGCTTAGCAGTTCCAACCGTGTCGTCGTTTATCCTAAAATTACAGAGGCAATGGAAGAAAACACTGATTAGATTTAACAATGAAAATTTTATGCTATTTCGCAGCCATTCTAGTCGCGTTAAACAAAAAAACAAATATACAATGTGTTTCGATATAAAAAGATTCGGATAATCAAATCGTTCATGCCGTACCAAAGCTTTAAAGATGGAAATAGGACAGCTCCTGCATCCGATTGAAAGTGATAGTGTAACCTGAGATGAGCATTAAAAGGCTTTTTAGTGCAGACATCAAACAAATAAACCCCAACTATTAAGATATACCTTAATATAGTAAATATCATAAAGCATATTTATATTTTCTTTGTTCACAAATAAAACATACAGTTTGTAATATAAAAAAAAGAAAAATATCAAATCACTTGAAAGAGTTTATATTTTGATATTTTATAATGGAAAATATTATAAAACTCTTTATAATCCTGAGGGATTAGAAGCGAGCGGATAGACAAAACGCGACAGATGGGACCCAAAATGCAGAAATTTAATTACGACTCATGGCCTTTTTTTCTTCTCTTAAGGATTAAACGAGGATTAACCAAAATTTTAAATGGAATTCTGTCTTTCGTTTACTGTAAAAAAATATGTTTCTTTTTAAAGCACGTCTCTACATAACTTCACAAATTTTTCATAATCAATTTTTTATATTTTCTCCAAGATAAAAAGTTCCAGACGTCGTGATGTTTAATATCAGGTCACCTCTACATTACGCTAAAAGTAAATTAAACACTAAAAATATACTTGGTTTCAAGGCGTTTTGAAAAAAGCAAGTATAATAATTTCATTAGTTATACTAAAGAATTAAAATGTAATGAAAATGACATTATTTAAAAGCTTATTCAGCAATAATATTTGTTTATACAACAATGACTTTTACTTAAAATGTCAAAAAATCAAATTTCTTTCAGCTATACAAGAGCCTTTGTTCAAAAATATATTAACGTTGTTAAGGGGAAAACTGTAAAATTGTAGAAAAGTACATTTATAGAAAACTCAGAGGTGATATTTTTTCAGTCATCAAAAAATTTAAATGTTAAATAGATGTAAGGCCATTATATTTAATTTTCTCATGGTATGTATTTTTTACACTTATCTGCATATTTCGATAAGGTGAATGTTTTGTGACGGACCTCTTCACTGTATGAAAATAATCCTACAGATAAAACTCAAAAATTAAAAAAAAAATATCTCAAAGATAAGAATTGCTTTTCTTGACAACTTACCAACAATGTTATTTACTGTTTTATTCCCGGTACAGTGAAATATTCAAGAAAAGCTTGTAGTGTACGTAAATACACATTATCTCACTAAAATGATAATCGGATATTTACATTATCGGACACTTTCTAGGCAGCCAGGTGTTGCCAGGCCAAAGAAATATCTGCAGAGCCAGCAGCTGTTATCCTTTAAAATGCACAAACGATTTTATGAGACTTCTGACTTTTAATATATTTCATTTTTTAAAAGCATAAAATATCTCTAAATAATTTTTTTTTTTTTTCCGATAACATCATAATTTCAACAAACGATAAAAGCTTTTAAATTCATCCTCACCATATAAACAGGCTTAGACTCCCCCCTACCCTTCCACTGAAAATGAAAAGCTAAAAAAATAGATTTGCCTTTCGAAAACCGCCAGTTGGTAAAGTCTGATTGAAACAATAAAACATATCCCACGTGACTTGTATTTATCGTGATAAATCTATATTAAATCAAGGAATATAGGAATCAGTGTACTGAAAAATACTGCGACCTTAGTTTCAAACCGATAATTAAAAGTATAATTAATTAAATATTATTAATTATATTAAACCATAAGGATTTTTATTGTAAGTAGTTTTTTTTTGCTCGAGTAAACCGACCCACAAGCATGTGAGAAGAAACTATGCTTTTTTGAATATAACAATTCAAATATAACATCAAATCATCAAGTGATTAGAGATTGAAATTTAGAAATGTATTGATTAAAATATATTAAGATTGATTTAAATTGTATTTTATATATATTTTTAAAATCGGGCAGTTAACTGTGGTTACCTTTCCGAATGAATATTATCTCAACCTAGGTGAATACATTAGAATTCTAATCGATGTTTTTTCAGATCATGTCAGAGCACAATGTCTTTATAAATTCCAATGCTGAAAATCTAGAGCAAACTTTTTCAGTAATCCTATTGCATAAACTGCAATGCAGATAGTCGGGAGTTATTGCATTGTAAATTAATTCAACACGAGATTTATCCCTCTTCAATTGTACATTGAATAATAATAAACAATTAGAGTTGAAGTTGAAGGTGGATTTAAACAAATAACGGCAGAGGAACAATTATTGATGATGATTAAGTACATTTTTTCAAATATTTAATATTGATTAAAGAAACTCTTAGAAAAATATCATCGTGATTTGTGTGGGATTTGAACTCACACCCCCAAGCTTACATGGCCGGTGCAATAAAACCTGTATAGGCAAAATCGTACTTCCTGTGAGACGGTCTTCACAAAAATCAATAATATAGGAAAAAAATATATGTCACATAATACACAAAGACATTATTTTTCCGGATATTCTGTTATTAGCAGTGTCGTAAAGAATATTAATTCAAGTTTTCACAGATACGAATATATTAAAAAATTCTCAGTATCTATGCTTTTGTATGTGTAATGAAATTTTTGCATTGTTACTTTCTGAATAAAATTGGTGAATGTATTCTAAACAGTATTTTAATCAAGGTACTAAAATTTGTTACAAGCAAATGTACTACATATAATACATAGTATACTAAAACAACTTAATTTCTTATTGAAAAATATTGCAATTCTCGCAACTGTAAATTTTTTTAAATATTCTTAAACACATTTACGTTTTGTATTTCATTGTTTGAATCTAATACCGGCGAGCCTGGTAAGCGTGCCCGCGCAGTGCCCGCGCAGTGGCCTCGCAGTGGTCTCACAGTGGCCGCGCAGTGCCCGCGCCGGTCACGCACAGACCGGGCCCAGACACACTCGGTGCGCCCGGTGGCTATGCAGTCCTCACTGCACACGAGCCGACGCATCGGAATATTCCGGCCGCAATCGGCTCACTGAAGCGAGATCGCCGCGAGATGTGCCGCCTCTCTTTCGCGTCGTCTAATGCCCGAACGCCTATTTGACAGACGCCGGTAATGATTTCTCTTTTTAGCGGATGGCTTTCCTCGCGCTCGTCTCTTTCGCAATTATTTTGAGAGTAAAAGCCCTTCTGGGAGCGTTACGAAAATAAATGTATTCTCAATGTGTGACAACTTTCCCTAGAGTTATTTTAAGATGTCGCGCCGGGTGAATGAAAACAATCCGAAGCTCGTTGAAATGTATATTTTCTATTGGAATCTTGTTTGATATTTTTGTTGTAAACAGATGAGAGGATTTTGTAAATGAATATTTAGTATAGCCACAAATACTGCGGGGCACGCTCCGACGGTAGTTGCCAATACTTGGATGTTTAATAAATAATATAATTAGAAGAGATACTCGGTTGTATCGCACATGCCTATCTGGCTGGGATATTTATTTTTTCTGTCTCGCCTGCACAATCCGCTGCGGCGTCTCGCTCTATCGCGCCGCCCCGTCCCGCTCTGGCGTTTCATGCAGGAATTGTGTTCGTTCTCGCTCGGGCGTAGAGCGGCGTCTCCGTCCGGGCGAGCCGGCGCACGCACACTGACGCACACCGGCGCACACCGGCGCGCGCACGCTGTGTGTGTGCTGGCGTGTGTGCGGGGACTAGCGCCCCCCGACGGCGGGTTTCCCAGTCAGCTCGTGGCCGCCAGCGAGGACGGATGTTCCTCTGGCCGCCATATTTGTGTACGTTTTGCCATTGCATTTCCACCGAATGCATTGATTTTAACTGACAACCGGGCCCATGTGGGTTGCATCTGCGGTGATCCGGTCCGTCGTGTCGTCGCGTGCCGTGCGCCCGCCGAATCGAATCGATGGCGTGAAATTAACTTTAGTGCATGAATGTTGAATTTGTGTCAATTGTTTTCGTCCTATTTACATAATACAAACGTCGTTTTTGCCGGGTGACAGTGATGTTGGAGACGGACAAAACGTGTTGACTCTTTGGAATTTTGTTATTTTTGGACGCCGGTGAACGCGTTCAAACGTAAGTCACATACTTTTACCGATTCTCGGTGTTGTCCTACTTTTGGGAGCCGTAGTAAAAATACTCGTGGACCCGAGCACTCTTCAAATGCATTTTCATAGTATATTTTGTCCAATAAAACTATCTCCCGTGCGTGCCGAGCGATCTGACTAGATTCAATTTGCCCAAAAATATATCTGTCAATCGTATATTTTTTTTATTATCATTTGTGACATCGCACAAGTTAGTGGACAGAAAACTAGAAAACGCATTTTGAAGGCCTACTGTATTTGCTCATCTTATTGTACCAATTTAATCGAACGTTTATAAAACATTAACGAGTTAGCTCATTACGAAACAAGCAACACGAGTACAATATCAAACACATTATTTTCTTTTGACCGTTCTCTTTTCGGGTGACAATAATAAGTTCACGATAATCTGCCCGGCTCCGACTCTATGAGCATATATCGAATATTATTGTTACAAATCGACGAGTACACATTAATATTTACGGACGATCGGGAGAGTGACGATTGTGGAAGCGTAATTTAGTTTTGTTTATCGTCTTAAAAACTTTCTATTACTTCTTTGGTTATCAAACCTTTGATCCATGCGGAATGTAGGTCAGCTCCGTCATACAACAAAAAACGTATCTGACGGATCGCAAGTACGTTCGCGTGGAGTACATAATTTATTTACCTCTGTACTTATCTATCACGAGCGCGTCATTTCAATACCGAGATTATACTAATACACACAATATAATTTTTTTATTAACGTATAAATATGTATATATATTTTTTACAAATCAAAAAATATATATTCGTGTAAGATTTTTCTCCCGGTTTTGGGTGCTCTTGAAGATTTTTCGACATTGAAATATGTATAGGATTATTGAAAATTGCAAATACAGTTTCGTATTTTCAATGGCAGAGGCGCCCTGGCGCGGATTCCCCGGCGAGCTGCGTCGGTAATGCGGCTCTCTGCTTGTCCCGCGACGGCTTATCAGCGCTCGATGCACTTTTCTTGCCGCCATGTTTTCGAGAATTTATTATTTTGTCTTCGGTCGTGCGATGCGGATAACCGCTCCAGACGACAATAACACGAGCGTGCGTTTTCGTTGGGTGGTGAGTTTTTTTTTTCCCGCCCGCAAGCTTGACGATATTTTTTTTAAAAACGCAACTTTTTGTTTATGCTATTTCTGATAGATTTTCGTATTGATCGTCGTGAGCAAAGAATTTTTCAACAGATGCAACAAGTAGATTTTTTTTTAAAATACAATTAAATAAAAAAAAAAAAACTATTGTATGTATTGAATCAGCTGATATGCGTCTTATCATTATTACTTTATTAGTGATGCCACTGATAAAATACTCGCATAAAGTGCTTTTTACGTTTTTACTAAAAATAAAAAGTAACACTAAAATATTATAATTTCAATTTTTTTTTTATTCTTTATGTTTTTTGGGAATAAACAAATATTTGTAATATAAATTTGATGGCCGTACATAATTTATATCCTCTTATACGTTGCTGCGTATCGGAGTTGTGCTTCATTTGTGAGACATTCCGTAATTTTCAATATGCTGAGTGTTTCATGAACACTTGTGATTGAAATAATGTTGCCATCAATCAATATCAAGTAGGCCGTCCAGAGGCACTGACATTAAACAATCAAAATTCCCAAGGTGTCTGCCGAACAATGGCGAACCGCGGACCGTGCCCCACGGGCAACACCATAAAGTGGGAAGAAATTGCCTTTTCAGTTTATTGCACTAGTGCTTTCTGAAAGATTTACTTCTATGGGAGATAACGATCGACTATTATTTAATTTATCGGCCGTTACGATTTTACCTGCAGGGTAGTAAATTAGAAAAGTCAATTAGTGGTATCATAATTATTACTATATTAACTACAATTTTCAAAAATAATTCTTCAATTACCTGTAGAAACCTGTTTAGTAGAGTCTTTTAATAGCTATTATTTTAAATGCGTTATCAATGTAGATATAATTAAAAATAAACAGATGATAGTATACACCCAAAGAAAGGTGGACATATCGTGTTGTTCGAAAGATAAGATTCTATTTAACTATTTGTGATAACATCAAATATTTTTCCTGATGCTTCGTTTGCTTATAATTTTTTTTGTATAATTTTGAACTGTTGACAATTAAAAAAAAAAAAGAAAATGAAACAGTCTTTATTTGATGAAAGATAAAAAAAGACTTTCAAGCTGAGCTTAAGAAGCAAAAGTACCAATCGTCATTGAGTGCATTGTTTCATGTGATGTTTTTATCTGATAATATAAACACCTCCAAAGTAATGATCTTTAAGGTGGTTTGTATGGGTATGATGATTTTAGTGTATTCCACTTACTGGATGATACGTTAGGTCCTCTGCACACGGCACAATGTGACCGATAAAATGCAACGATTGTAACGTATCGTCCAGCTTTTGGTGAAATTGACAATAGCGCTACACACGATATAATTTATCGGTCGGCTGTCGGTTGTGCCGAGATCTCCCTGGGGGCCTGCATAGTGACGTCGCGACTAGGTAGGTGTTTTCGTGCTAACCAGCAGCCTCCTACATTTTACAATGGAATTTTTTGCTGTTGTAGAAATTATCATACGATTTGAGAGGCAGTCAGGTGTACTGTTCGAATTAATGCGGTTATTAATACCGTTTGGATCAATTCAAAGAATAGTCTAGATGCGTTAAAATATCAATTTATTATATATGTTAAAAAATCCATTAAACATCATCCAAAATACTTTCAACTTTTTAATATAAAAAACCGATTTTTTCGATCGATCAAAAATAAACGACTGCCGCATCACTATCGAACGGAAAGGGCGTATTTATTTACTCTGGTGTCTTGTAGTAGGTTTAGGTCTATTTTAGAAGCGTTTCCCGCGCGCGGCGTGATAGTGAAATCTTGGAGTGTCATGGCGAGCGCTGCGGCGAGCGGCAGTCAGTCATTCGGATATAAACATTGATTATTGAGGTCAGTGAAACATCGTAATCAGCGAGCGCCCGGCCGCGACTCGCCCGCGCCGCACGCAGCGACACGACCGACATGTTGCACCGACCGACCGACAAGTTGCCATCGCCAATTTTTTTTAGCGAGTTGTATCGACGAAAGCGCGAAAAAAATGCCCAATAATAAGGTCGGTTGATGCGAGTTGCTAGTTGCGTCGATACGTGTGATTTGATGAATCTAGCAGAGGAATCAGATACATCAGTATCACAAATCGAACGAGTCCATTAGTTACAAAACGTTGAAGACTTATGCATGTTTTTATATGTTATATAAGTAGACCCTTTATGGTGCTCAAAATCTTTTTGTAACTTTTGGCCGTCGGAACTCATCGTGGCCCAATTTCATACTAATAAAGCGTTTCATACTCGGGGTCAAGCGTCAGCGCTCGGTATGCCGAGCGATTCATACGAATGTCATTGTAATTCGTCGGCGCAGGTGAGCACGGAATCTTCAATTAAATTAATCGTATTGTTATAAATATTTTTATAAAAGAATTTGATAACACAGTGTAGTGCTCGTCTCGCCGGCGGACCCGGCGGGTCACGCGAGGGTGTCGCGAGGTGCAAGAGCACTCGCAGCCGATGGCGGCCCGCGCCGTCTGGAGCAGAAGCGCCGCATCGCGAGCAAACAGGCCTCACCTGTGCAATCAGTACCTGTGCAATCAAACGCCCGACTCCGCCAGACGAGCCGACAGCGCACCGATTGACCGGCCGTCCGGATTGCGCCGAGTCGGCTCTGCGTTTTGTCACATTTGATGAAATTTATTCAAATGTAAGCGACGCTCGCCCGTACGCGTCGCGGCCGTTACGCAAGAATCCGACCGCATCATTCCGAATATTGGAAATGGCAACCGATTATCATTCAAATGAGAGTCGGCGTGTGATTGACTTTTGGCGATGTCTACGTTTTCCTCTAGGCCGGGCACCTCCCGGCCGGCCCCCGCCGTCTCGGCGCAGACGGTGTGCGATTAGTTTTTACTCTCGACGCTATGACGGTTCCACATTTTTTGTTGCAAAATAGACAAGAACGTTTACTGCGTCAGTAGTTCTCTTGTAGTTAAGTTTTTCTTTCGCAACTTTGTCGAAGTGTGCGCGGCGTTGACAACGCTGCTGTGAGTGGTCTATTTTCGTACATAAAAAAGCAGCGCTTGTCGTTTTGTGTGGATTATAAATCTTTCGCAATCGATCTCGCGTTGTATCGGTGACTTCGCGGTGCGCTAAGGCAGGTCTCCGACCCGGCGGACTCGCGGAGCCCATTCCGCGTTTCGCGCGACCGAGAACGAATCGCGGTCCCAGATCAATTTCCAAAGGATGATCCGGCAGATGATGAAGGCAGATGATGAAGGCAGATCCGGCGGGGTCTCTCCTCTCTCGCAGCGGGGCGAGAATCTGGCGTCGATGTCGCGAAGGTCGTCCGCATATTTGTACGGCATCGCGTTTCCCAATAACCCAAACGCTCCGTCAACAATGGAGGACCGTGGGCGCGACGCCGCCGAATGCGGCGCTCGGAACCGGGTCACGACGGTTCACGAAACCGGCGAGATAAACCGGCGATGGCTCCGGCCGCTCTCCGTGCCGCTGCAGCCGGCCGCGTTGTGAAACCGCCTCGCGGATCACTCTTTCTTCTGGATGGTTCTAGAGGCCGACATAAAAAAATGTGAAATGATCAAATGATTCATCTCGTGCGGCGGCGGCGGCGATGCCTCTCGGTCGACTTTTTCGTCATCCGGTTTTTACTTTTGGTACGTTATAATGGGCGTCCGTTTCTCTTTCGTAAAACTTCTATCGAACGAATGTATTTTTTTGGAAATTTTATATTACGGCAAATTGGATCTATTCAAACATATTTAATATCTTACCATTTTGCAATAGGTTAAGTATTTTATTACCATATGTTGATATAAAGTCTGACGTGTTGCAGTTCGTCCACAAGAATGGACTGATAAATCGATTTTGTATAATTTGTGGAAGTAAACTCAGTCCAATAGGTCCGTGATGTCAGTGAAATTATTTTGATCGCATTCAGTAGATTCGTATCGATTCGCTTTCAGCTACTGTTTGTAAAAGAAAGTTCGTTTTGTTTTATTTTAAATCCAGCCAGTTCCGTACAGCAATGAAGCTGTGTGCGTCCACATATCACATATTATAAGGTTGAAGACCTAATAGTATGTACCATGAAGAAAGGTACATACTATTAGCATCACGCTGCAAATATTTGCGTTATCTTTTGAAACCACCAATAGTTGCATTTTTCGTTCGATTCGATTTAATTTTATTACAAATCCACATAAAGTATGATAACTTTTAGAATACGTATTATTATTAATTTAGACCTTTGCTTTATGTTGATGTAGCTTAGCCGCCAACGGACTGACACATGTTATTTTCATATAACCGAAATATTAGTTATCGATTAATAATATTCAAACAGCGCGCAGTGTGTTGTGTGTATTATTTGCATACGAAGGGACGGAGGCGGCCCGAGAGCACGGGCCATATTCAATATGGATATACGGGCGGTGGGCATTTCCAGCGGTGGCCAGAATTGATTACAAAGGCGCCACGTCGGCCAGGAGTCAGGCAGAGCCGCCGCCGTGATTGATCGCCCCTTGCTTACCTGCCCACGCCATGCGTCCACCATAGAAAATCCCTTTCCCTGGGCCGGCACTGCTCGCCAGGCGCATCGGCACTCCTGCAAGCCGTACACTGTAAATCACGTGTGTGATGATACTAAATCATTGCAGCGCTCTGTCTGCTGATGTATTTAAACTATTTTATCTTCGGTAATAAGAGCTAGAAGATGTAATTACTTTTCGTTCGAAATGCTTCTTTTTGTAATGTGCATAAATCTTATGTGGATAGTAAATGTCGATATGTTGAGATGTATCGCGTAGGTAAATAAGAGTAAGTGTTTTATCAACGTTTTAATATGATTATATTAATGTATTGGCATTTATTTTTTTCATTTGTCAATTTTCAAATTACATAAAACGTTTATTGAAACTCGGTCTTTCATTTTTTAATGATATAACTTTTGAAATTATCAGTATTGGGGCATGCTTGTTTTATAATAGAGATGAAATAAAATGAAGTTGAGAAAAAGGTTGAAGTCAAGAAACTCATCGCTGGATGAATGACATTTATATTAAGGCCTGAACCTGTACAAGTAAGCAGACCTCCAAGAGACCTTCATCCAACCGCACTAGATGAATTAATGATGTCTGTATAAATCATAAAAATTAATGAGTAGGCATTAATTGTTATACAATTGAGTCTAATTGTTAAAGTATTTTTGCGTGTATTTTTATCGGCAGCTCGGTAGAAAGTTGGATTAGCAATTCGAGTTTGAAGCTCATTGTACTCACTGCCATTAATTTCAAACAATTAATTTCCACGACCAATAATGAATGAATTTGGAGTTAATTGCGCTCGATTGGTTTCAGTTTTACTATGCGTTACTTCTAGAAAGGGTGCATTGGTGCTTCTAAAGAAAAGCCATTGGAAATCAATTAACCCGCTTCCTAATCAGTAACAAATACATAAAATAAACACATTCATTTGATATAAAAGTTTTCAACTGAATTATATTTAATAAAGATGAATAGTTTATTATGTACAATAAAGTAGCCTTAATATATTGAAAGATCAAATATAATATATCACAAGGCAAATGGAACTGTCAAACGATCAAGCTGAATTTTAGTTTGAAATTTAGAAAATAACGTGTGTGTTTTGTTTTGAATATAGATTTTCAATTGTGAATGTTTTTTTAAATATTAAATGTAAATTATATTTCATTCATACGCAGGCACGAGGAGATTTTATAGACAGGCGCTCACTAAAGAAAAAGGGAGAGCTTGTGACTTATCAGAGAGAGGCGGGACACTTTCACTTGCATTATTCTTCTCAGTCGAGATTCATGGCGGGTGACCCCTCAGATGCATCTCTATAATTCGGACAAACAGGTTTCTTAAACGGCCCCGGTTCTGTGCCGCACTTCGTGCTACGGTCTTATTTCAGAGTCCACCTGATCCAGCCACCTCGATGCTGAAGACTTATTCTCTCGAGAAATTACTTCTCAAACCACTTGTTTCTTCCTTTGTCAATAGATATCATAGACACTTTTTAACCTTGAACTCTTCAGTGGTAGACATAATCTATGATGAATATAAATACTAGAGTAGACAGGTAGAAAATGGAAAGCTAAGTATGTATAAATTATAAGCTTATTCACATATCCAAACCATCTCCCGAGCTGACTGAGAGTTTGTTCAATTCTCGACCAGCTAGCAGTCATTTGAAAGGGCTCGCTACAGACACGCCTTGTGAGAATCGTATACTTTGATATCGTAAATACCCAGATTTCATATTCAAACGTGATGCTTACGTAGATAAATATTTTTATGGTTCACAAAAGTCTCTACCGGCGCGCTCTCCCCCTAGTCCGACAATTCAATTTTGCCGCTCGCGTGTAAACATTCCCCGCGCGCCCCGGCCACTCTCCCCTGCCTCTTGAAATAGTACATCAATGTCCCCATCAAAATTGATCAGAGCTGTTGAAATGCATTGTACAAATATGATGGGAGGCGGATTTAGATAAGATGAGTTTACCTTTATTTTAGAAATCGTTTAATATTTCGAGCACTGATTATTATTATACATCAACAAAGTTTATACAAATTTATAAACATTTGCTGCATATATGGATCAGTTTTTTTTATAAAAAATGTATGTTTTTAGGTAGTAGATAAAGTTTTAAATATTGACAGTTTTACTTAGTTATGAAAATTATATTTAAGTATAAATTCTCTATCTATTCATCGATCCAAATTACAGATGTTGATTAATTTACACATATGTTTGTCGATTTTACTAAATTGGCGCATTTAATTAAATTAACTTCAATAGTGATAAATATTATTATAAGCTATTTCGATTTTATTGATACAATTTTTCTTTGAGAGTTTTTTTCTAAATTTCATGAGTAGTTGTTCGCATTAAGAGTTATGATATTTCTGTCATACGTTATTTTGCAGAACCGATTGTATAAAACCTAACAGTTTTTCTTAAAATTTTATAAAAATAATTATTTGTATTACTTTCACACGGTTCATATATTTATATATTTCTATGGCAGCGCGGTTTCCGTTTTAATTTGTGCATTCTCCCGTCGAGATCTAACCAAATAAAAGTTCAGGCGACCTAAAAAATCCAATTAAAAAATTAAACCTTTACCTACCCATCTGCGTAAGGACCTGCATTGTGGCCGTTATTTCAGAGACCACCCTCCGTTATTGCTGTGCATCTAGCCATGACTATTTTAAATGCAACACTGCACTTATGTCCCCTGGTGGATAGCAATTTCGTCTATTCCTAGAATGCACCCGAATACAGTAATATGCGAGCGAGGGGAGAGAAGCCTGGCGATAACCGGAAGATTGACAGGACGAGATAAGAATTTATATATTAAATTGCTTTTCATCCTCTTTACAGGCCACCGCCAACATACATTAACCCCAAAGGTGTCTTTTGATACGTGCATAATTTAAAGGTTAAATTTATAAACCGGTTTTTTTCATTGTATCTGGAACATCGTGGCCTTTTTGATCTCCATCTAGTCTAGACAAGCGTTTTATTCGCGTCCGTTACAAACGGTCAGACGAGCAACGCCTTCTCCATTACAATGTACATTGGCGATTTGCTGACACTCTAAATTCGTGCAGATTATTAATCTTTAAGCAAGCACTCGTTTGATATAAGCACGGATATGCCCTGTCGTGGAGTGTGTCAGGCAACTGTGTGCTAATGTTGCTCTGAGATTCTTAATTGTTTTGCTTGACGAAGTTAACGAAGAACGCTAGTCTTACAGCTAGCCTTCAATCTCTCGAAAGTAGTAGGCGTATTGATTCTTTTTTATCGTATTTTTTGTGGATTTTGTTCAAAGAAATATTAGTTTTTAGTCCAGCCGTCTCTTGACCTTTGACTTATTATTGAAACAGACTTTAATATAATCAAAAGGTTTTTTTTTAAATTCTTTAAAAATGTTATAATATAACTTTAAAATAGACTTATCTGAGATGTGATTTATTGACAATATAATATTATAAAATGCATATCAGACATTTTACGAAAAAGTATACATGAATATTTTCTACAGGTATTATTTAATAGTTTAACGACTTGAGAATATTTTAATGAGGGAAGTCGAGATTACTCATTCAATTATCCCTATAAATTTGTTTACCGTTCGTGATAAAAAATATACGTACATTTTAAAAGTGCATATCGATCACGCCAGAAGCTGTGCCGGTACTCGTATCTGTACTATAAAATTCACCTCAGGAGTCGATAGCGTTTTTACATTAGGCCCGTCCTCCCCGCTGGTAATCTCCACGTCGCCGGCCCCTCCAGGCATGCGTATTCGGCTGCAACTTCCCCAGGGAAGACGCCCCCTGTTTTGTGTCGGTCTCCTTCGGCCCTCCTTTGAAGTCGACACGGATAATATTGAGATAACAAGAAAATATGCTCCGCCGAATGCCGCGCTCTCCGCGTCGTGCTTACAAATAAATAACTGATAATTAGATTGTGAAATCGGACGAAAAACAAGCTCGTTTATGCTCTACAAAAAACTGAGCTTGTAATATTAAATCCTTGTTAAATTTGAAGGTAGCGATATATATTATACCTTTACTTTCTCCGATACTATTTAAATATTTGAAACCAAGATACGGGCGTGATACTGAAACGTACTAAAATTTTGAAAATAACAAGGGCTAACTGACGCGAATTTTTATTATTTATAGTGTCAACAACAATTTTATAATAATTGGTAAATAAGTATAAAACTACTTCAATATGATTTCAAGGCAAAAATACTTATCACACAGGCCAAAACTGAACCTATCCTTGATCATCGAGTAAAGGGATGTAAACTGCGAGTCTAATAACAGTACCCCAATTGTTATCCCCTTTGCATCAGTATATTCATTGACGTTCATTTTATCAATTAAAATGTACATAGTTAATTGTCAAAATATTTTTTAACCATTCACAATCATATAGTTTGCCAGTCATTGTTTAAGTTGAATAGTCTTTAAAAAATTGGGAATGAATCAACTGTTCGAGACGTAATTGAAGATGATTGAATTTCACTGATGAGTCGTAATACGCCGTTTAAAAAAAATTAAAAACAAGATATAACTTTTTTTTTAAATTTTAAACAAGAGCGCTTTGTTTTTATTACTTATTGTACTATTAAAATTACAACTATGAAACACGGAGAATTGTGGAGATTTTATACATAAGCTAGGTGCTTTATTCCTTGACTGAAATATTCTATTCTATATTCTAACTATTCCCCCAAATTTTCTTAGGCCTGGCAATAAATCTCCCCTAGCCAAGTCCTTCGCTCAACCTACAAGGACCAACTTTTGGGTCTTTAGGACTTACGGTTTTTTACAACCCCCTATAAAATTTTACTCCCGTTAAAATTTGATTATCGCCGTTGCGTTGTGACAGTTGAATACTTTACAATGGCGCTGCCGTAATTAGCTAGGCTGGGATTAAGATTTCGATTTACAATCCTTCGGAGGAGTAAATAATATACACAAATATATTTTTATTTGAAAATTTTTGGTTGCTTGCATTTTAATTCGATATTCGGTTGAAGTGGTATATGTCTAATTCAATCAAAATATAAATTTAATACACTTATCATAGCGTGATGTGTTTGTCACATCCCAAAAAAAACTTCATAATTAAAGAAACACATTACAGACACAGTGTTGAATCAATATAGTACACGTGTATTTGCACACTAAAAAAAAATTATTTTTATAGAATGGTTATTTAAAAGTTACTACGCAATAATATTAGCAAATCCGCTTTATTCGTAAGTTCTTAAGTTAAGTATAAGGATTGAATAATATTACCCATGAAAAGTATGCTTTGAAAATTTTAATAACGTTTGCACACGCAGCGACACAACTTGTGACCGATTTGCAATGAGTCAATAGTGTACTTTTATTTTGGGTATTTTTTGAGGTTTCGCCTATGGTGGACTCTATTGGTCAATTGCAAGTTGTGTCGCGAAATGTGCAAAGGGCTGTGAGCACCATGGGCGCCATGCATCTGGCAGTCCCACGGATGCACCCCGCGCCGCTGGAGCCGACTGCGTGCCTCGGGCTTGGACCGCGGAGGCCGGCGGACCAATCCGGCGCTGCCCGCTCGACCGCCATTTTATTTTTCTTTTTCTAATACGAAAATAGGTGGGAAATGGTGGCCAGCGCGCCTCCAGAACCGCTGTTCATGGAGAATCCTCGTTCTGATGTTTTAGCCGTTGCAACGAATTATACCGATATTTCATGTCTTAACGGAGCGGATAATCTAGACTAGTTTAATGTTAATAAGATTAAATAAATACATTTATTATTAAGTTCACTTAAGAAGGTTATTTAGCAGAGATATATTTAGTTTCTTTAGTACCAGCGGTTTTTTTTTATATGCAGATATTTATTTAAAAAATAATAATTGATTGGCGTCATGATATTTATATGAAACTAAATTAAAATGAAAATGTTATGCAATTGCAAGCCTTTTATATTTTTTTGTAATTACGGTTCTGTTAATTACAGATTTTCCATCATAGTTGAATTTTATGAAAACATTTTTAAAAGGAAATGTATTATTTTTTGATTAGATTTTTTTTTTCATATATACATCAGTTATACATATATAAAGCATAATAAGCACACTGCTGATATATATATATATATATATATATATATATATATATATATATATATATTGTCAGACAATGCACATTTAATAGGAGTGAATAGTACAGAAGTGTCTGACTGATTTTACGTTTTAAAATTTAATATATATTATTTCGGCAATATGCAAGAAATAGACACCAGAAATAAAAAAAAATTGAGTTACGACAACCGCTTCTACAGAACGGTGTACTCTCAACTCCCATCAAAACATTGATGCGTTTATAAAAAAAATCAGGTATAAAGTTAGTCCGGCACTAACGGCCGGTTTAATTTATGCAGTGGCGGCGCGAGGGTCGTTTCGCCCTTCAATAATATTCCCGTGAATACATTTGTATTTCCATTGAAGCCATCCCGGGTTATTAACATGGTAATGGGGTCAGAACTCCATACGTTATGTAAGCCAGTCGATACAAAGCATATCGCCTGACCGCGGCCAGTACAGCCATGGCTTCCTAATTACACCGCTGATGAATATTTATATTCGTCAACTTTCTGACATCGCCTTTTAAATTATTTCCGTTTTTTTTTCATTATAAAAGTGGAAAATATTGCGTAATAAAACATGAAATGCTACTATGTAATCAAAGTCTATAAAAAAAATAATAAGAGTTCCTAGGGAAATTTCAACGGTGATAATTTGCAATTAAAAATTAATTATCAACATATTCTGCGCACCTCATTCCGATAATAATATTTCACATTTTTAAAATTAATAATAAATACTATTTTCTTTTATAAATAATTTATCTGCAGTAGAGTGCAAATCACACGTTCAATACATTTCGTACCATATTGCACCACATTTCAATTAATTTTTTGGACTATCAATGATATTTTATAAAGAGATTAAGGCCTTTGATTATTTACGAGAATTTAACGATTTAGCATTTGTTATATTTGGAAATCGAATTGAATTATATTTTCGCAGTGAAATGTATTTTCAATAATCTATTTGAAATCGTCTGAACAAATAATCTATTTTTGAACACAACCTGATTTGCCTTTAATACCTAAGATTTAAAAAAAGTCGTTTTAACCCTTGCAAAGTCAAATACAGTAATTTATAACCCAAGGATGCGATTTTTGGAGACGACGAACTCCTAACGCAAAACCGGAGCGTTAGCACAGGACCGACAGAAGCGCTAAGTGTGATACCAGTATCGTGAAAAATATTTTACAAAACTTAAATGATTATTTCAGGATTTAATTGCATTATTTAATGTAAAAAGGTGATTAAAAAAAATTGTCAATACTGTGTCCACCTTACTCTGCACACCTTTTCAATATGCCGCGTCCCCATAATGTGTTTATCGCCTACTGGCGAGCAAGTGGGCCGAACGCCGGCCCTGTCCCGCGGCGGGTGCTCGGCCAGGAGCTTGGCCAGGAGCTCGGCCAGGGGCTCGGCCAGGGCCTCGGCCAAGAACTCGGCCAGGGGCTCGGCCAGGGCCTCGGCCAGGAGCTTGGCCAGGGGCTCGGCCAGGAGCTCGGCCAGGGGCTCGGCCAGGAGCTCGGACGGGGACTCGGCCAAGAGGTCGGATGGGGGCTCGGCCAGGGGCTCGGGAGGGGGCTCGGCCAGGGGGCTCGGACAGGGCGCTCACGACTCGTTACCGCCACATCCGCCGGCCTGACCGAGGCCTCCAAATCGCTCACCCGACATAATGGAGTTACAACTTAATAAATATTTATTTTTTCTATTGTACGCCCCACGATAACATTAAAAGGTTTTTACTATCGGAATTCTTTTATCGGATGTTCAATACAATGAGGATTTGTATTTTTTATTTATTTCATTGTATCGTTTTTTTAGTGGTATTTGCGTTAATAATGATAATTTGTACGCATTATTTTAATTCGTAAGGTCGTGGCGCGCAATCAAATATCATTATTTTTAATGTAAATATTACAAAATGTGTATTTGTGTAGATGGATGTAAACGCTCCTTTAGTGAAGAGTCATGGGTTATCAAAAACTATTATTTTGATTTACAATGTAAATCCTAATAGCAATTCTGGTGCCGAATAAACGATTGAGGAAGTTTGACTTATAAATTTTATAAATCGTATTAGGGTTTTTGAACAATATATTCTATTAATATGCACAAATTTAAGTGTAAAATAATCTGAAATGTATGAGAAAAAAAATTCGTTTGATTGGTAATAAAATACAGAATAGCAACACCAGGTGCCTCGGATTCGTTCGGTTTCATTCATAATCTGATATCAATGCTTTGGGTACGTTAGTGGTGATACGTCCGAAATCCAGGCTTGCCTGTTTCAATATGCTAATAAAAAAACTCACAAAAACAACTTAGAATCTTATACAGTGTCATCGAAACTGATATATGATCTATCACATGTATAAAAATAATAAGATATATTTTATTATTTATCATTGCAGTATGTCCTGTGCTGCCTACTATCCCTTTAACGGTCTGGCTTCAGACTAGGCGACGACTTTCTTCCAATAAAATAATTTATATCTATGTTTTAATATGCAGTAAAGTTTTATGGTCCATCATGATCTGGCAACGTTCTGATGAACGATTTGTTCGATAATTTTGTTTCATTAGTTCGGTCACATGGCGGATAATTATTCAATAACTCGAAGACGCCGAGCGACTTATGACGAATAAATCGTCCCATTGTCTCGGTACATGAGAAATAGTTACCGGCCATTAAATTATTAAACAAATTTTAATGATATATATAATTAATTGAGATGTCGAGTTTATTTTTCTTATTGATTAATATTTAAATATACACAATAAAAAATACGCTAAAAATAAATACGAACAGCTGATCATGAAATATGTATTTAATTTATAATAGACTATCTATCATAACAATGGTTGGTTTTAGGAATAAATCACTTTAATCGTAAGCTATAATAGTGCATATTGTATTTCGCCCTCTCTGCGGCCTTCCCATTATGCAGGCGTTGTTTACGCGCCCCACAGTATTTACCGCCCTTTGATTGGTCGATACGTAAGTGTGTGTGTACAATAATGCACAGGTGCGGCTCGGGCGGATTGCACCCCACAGGCATTGTATTTTTTTGTTGTTCAAAAATTTACATAAAATACAATCCAACGTGGTATTATCCTATTGTTTATTGTTATCTATATTTCAAACAAAAAGATATGTAAACGTGGATGCATTGTAAATATTGAATAGTAAAAATCTTTATTTATTATTTTTATACAGTTTATAGGGTATAAGGAACGGGAGTCGGCGTCATAAAAATGACATACTTTATGAAGCAGCCGATGCTACCAAAACATTTACGAGCTCACTAAATTGATTTTCGTTAATTCGCCGCTTGCACACTTCATCTCTTCGACAATAAAGAGGCACATCGACGGGACTGGGCTGTAGCCACTTTGATTGCAACACATTCTGCTGAGAGGACACGCGTCGCTTGTATCAATTTATTTATTCGTCATTGACCTCAATACGAGAGGCCCTCGCACTCTGTAGGGGCCACCCGATGCAAGGACCGGCCGCGCGACCGACACCTGATCTGTTGGGCTCCTTTTGCCTTTTTACTTGTATCCTTTTAACTTTTAAATGCACGATTGATATAATTCATAAGGTAATATTCAATATTTTGAATCGAAAACTAGAAAAAGTAGTTGGAACCAAATTTATAAAGCGGTTTGTTGCCTATCTGAATAAGTATACATTGAAGGTAGAATAATGCTATATATAGAAACATTGGTGCTCTTAATGGTATATTGTTATGACGTTCGTCTATTTCTAGACATTATTTCTGATACGAAGAGAGGCTTCTAGAGTCGTGCATACATATTACATATAATTATATTAAGAATGCAGACCGCAATGTTTGTTTGGTTTCTCAGTGCGGTGTCAGGCAGTGAATCTCTGAGCATTTCGTGCCAACACTGTTATGTGATGTTGATTTTGGAAATTGAAGCCATGTATTTACGATGATAATATTTTGTAAATTTTTCGTGCACATAAAATGTATATTTCTGATTGATTTTCAGAAATGTAGCTGATGTGTGCATGCAATACAAGAAATTACGTATAGTCATTACGCACAGCCCTATTTTCAAACTTACAACAAAAGTTTTGCCATGAAATTAATTTTAAATTACTATACGTACTTTGTTGTAATCATTGGCGTTACAGGCACAAACGTTTGGTTTGGATTAAAAGTGATTTAAACTTCGCGCATTTATTCATAACTTCTTTCGCAGCTGGATTTATATGATTAATACAAGATTTCAATAATGTCTGTACCTTCTGAGTACGATTTTGTTTTAATTTATATCGTCATTTTTTTATTAAGTTGTTAAATTTAGTTATTGTTTTGTAGTTTAGATACATGGTCGGCAGCAGTCGCGGAGTCAAGGCTCACCGGTGGCAGTTCAAGTTTAGCGACCGTCACAATGCCGCGCATAGTGTTGAAACGTTAAAAATCCGGAATTCCGTGTGGAGGAATGCTCGCCCAAAAGCGCTGCGAGATTGTCGAACGCACGGCAATTATACTCCGACTCGTCTATCCGCACCGGAAGGTGATGATAAAAATAACTACCCGTTTAACGCCAAGAATGAAATTGCCTGAGAAAATACTTGTCGTTTTATTTATCTTCTTTTAATATCTCTTTAATACATCTTCTTAAAATACGCCCTCGCTGAGAACAAAGGCCTCGCGTCCTCGCGTTGAATATGTGATGTGCGGTTGCGTAAATCGTCGTTCCTCATGCCCTCACAACTTGCAACTAGGTGATAGCGTCCGAATTTGCATTGTTTACTCAGGCAAAATCATAAAAAATCCCATAATAAAGGAACGCCATTGGGTAATGTAGCTGCGCGTGTAGTCGCCTTAAGTTTGGCTCTGGCTACGCGCCTGCGTGTGTTCGACTCGATCTAATCACGCACGAAATCAGATCGATAATACAAGCATGTTCTAGCATCGGTCCTATAAATAATCTTCACTGGGAATTCCCAATCTCGCGGTCATCTCTGCTCGATAGCATCTTCAATACGTTGTGTTGTACACGCAGAGTGACCTTGTTTCGATCCCTTTGTCTGGAAGCGGGCAGTGAAGGATGTGCCCCAGACTATAATGCGTGGTCCCTCGGTGAATATTTGTATATTTATATCGGTAGGAGACTCAGAAGCGAGCTCCGTGAAATTGATAAATATTTGTCTGGAATTGCCTGCACAAAACAGAAGCCATCGAGATTATCATTGCCCGATATAGCTTGCAGTAATGCCACAATAGCCACGATGCTCCAAGAATGCGCTTTCAAGTTCATATTCCCTTCTCAAAATGTTGAATTAATTTTGCTTTGTTCTGTCTTGCGTTATTACACTCAAAACGCAAAGCCACGCAGGTATTTTACAGCAAATAAAACGTCAAAGAGGAACGCGCATCTGAGTACATTATGCAGCATTAGAAGGGAAATAATATGTAATAACTTGCTAATTAATCATTAGACGCACTTCACGACCTGTATTTGAAGGTTTGTTGGGTTTTATTTTATGAATATATTTTTTAAACGCCGATGTTTTATGAAGTCACTTGTATCCAAAATATATAAAGTATTTGATGATCATAATTTTGTCGACATATTTGTATATGTTGCCGCGAAACATGATTAAGTTTGTTGAATTAATTTATTTCAAATCATTTGGGATGAAGTGTCCATATGCTTGTTATAAAGTGTATGTTATAAAAGTTGATTATAATAATTATTACTAGTATAAAGCGTACCATAAATATTTAAGAAAAAAAATTTTTATTACTTTTAGAAATCGTTAGATATTTTGTTGTTATAAAATAAAACATTATTTTTCTTAAAAAATCCTTTATTTTTTTAAACCTTTTCCGTTCTTTAAATATCTATAAATTTTATATCATTGTTTATTTAAAATTATTAAATATACATCATATTTTTTATATTTCGCGAAGTTCTACAATATTAATTATTTTTTCAGAATTGATACACTTTCGCAAATAACAAAAGCGTTATTTAATTTATATTTCAATCTTACCGCCAATGTTTGCCATCTAAGTAAAGAATCCTCTCTGATTTCTTCAAATAAAGGCAGCCTTGAAAATAAATTCAGTGCCAAATTTAACTTATCTACAATTCATCATAAAAATTCATAACTTTTTTTAAAGCAAATATGCCTATCCCAGAATTCAGAATAATTCGGGGCTGGGAAAAGAATTATATCTATGTTATATATAAATTGGTAAAGTTTACATTAATTTATAAGTAGATTATGTTAATATGCTAACATGTTCTACTTTACGATTTTTCATGAAAATATAAAATATTTTATTAAAATCTGTAACAGCTTATATGTCGACTGCTAAAAATAGCCTATTTCAAATTCTAAAGGTTAATCAGTTGTTCATAATGTAGCTTAAATAAATAATATTAATTTTACAAATGATTAAAACCTGCGACGCGATCACACAAAGAATATTATCATACAATTTAAATGGAAATTTATGGGGGATTTTTACAATTTTAATGATTATACTATGTTTTAATCCTTGTTTAAAGTATTGCACATTAATGGTATGTTAAATTTTCAATCTTAAGCCTAAAGTGTTATATCAGATTTCATCTAATAGTTTGGGTTGCTGCTAATGGAGACGATAATCCTATATTCACTTGCAAATATGAATATTAATATAAATCCATGAACCCTACCAAAGCCTTTTCTGAAAATATAGTAAGTAGATTAGGTTTTCCTTCCTGTTTCCATGCCATCAAAGATACCCTGCTTTGCGCTTTGTCAACACATCGATACCCACCCTCCAAAACATTGCATCTAACATTTTATTGAAAACAGAGAGTCGTTATTATATATATATTACTGATTTTTTTTCAATCGTTAATGTAGTTTTTCCTTCATTTTATTTATCTTTAATACCTGGAATCTGTATGGTTAATAAAATATAATAGCATGTGGTGTTTTATATAAACTTTTGAACAATATGACGAATGCTACGTGGATTGTTCAACAGCTGCTATAGACTGAAATCTAGTTGCTGTTTTTCGAAACATAGATGAATGATAGAAGAGCACAAGATGCGAAGCATCTTGTGGTATAATTGATAAATTAAGTTCGAAGATACGATTTTTGTTTATACGCACTGTCTTACTTTCGTAGACTACGGCAATTATATTTTAAATATAGTTCAAATAAATAAACGTTTCGGTTAGTAAACTAACGAATGTTGTAATCGGGTTTTAAATTTAGATATCATATACGTACATACATTTTAATTTTACCCAGTAATGGAAATTCGACGTGAAAGCGCTCTGTGAAGTGTGAGTTTTGTTAGGTAAAGCGTTTTTTAGAACAAGCGGCGATACCTTCTCCCTGGCAGAAAAGTGTTATAACTTGGAAATAATCGATTTTGATTTACGAATATACTCTTTTTAACTGCCTTATTATCCTCCATCTGGATTGAAAACAGCCATAACGTAGTCATGTGGATCGATATTGGGGCACTGGGAGGGACGAGCGGGAGAAGTCGAGTGCGACTTTGTGACAAGTCATGGAATATCCATTAGAAAACAAAACTCATTAAAAGGCTTTGTTCTCATTTTGGGTAAAACAAATTAATTTTATATTTTTGCACATTCTACTTGGTGAATAACTCACAAAATAAGACTATTAATATTAATTTTATTTATCTTATATTATATTTTCGTTTTATATTTTTAAATCGCTAAGCAACTTTTTATTTATAAGCCTACTTCCCAGAGCGCAAACAAATTTAAACCATACAAAAAATAATATTTTAACAAGAAATAGCGCGATGGTTTTTATAATGTTTTTAAACTAACCCGATTGTTCCGGTCCCTCGGGGCCATATTTATTTTTGTTTGTGAAAGTAAAATTAGTAAAAAAAAACCTTTGTATTATGGAACGTGAATTAATAATATAGAAGAAGATATTTTAAATCACATGATTGAGAATGTCTCTTATATTAGCCTTTGGAGAATGCTATAGTAAAATATGATTCATTTAGATATTTATTTATATTTTGACGACTATGGATTTTTTATTATCATTTTTACATCGGTGTGCCGGCTGCAAACCCGTGGATATGTTATTCACACCGGTGTGACACGACGAAGCGACATTATCATTTCGTTCATTGCAGTTCAATTTGCGGATTCAATTTACTGGATTTTTTTTGTGCAGGCACTGGCTCAGCTTCGAATCACATCTAAGGAGCTTACACGTGTCCGTGTGCATTGCCAAGCAGGGTGTCCTTGGGAATCCAACGGCGTGAATTAAAATGCTTTTATTTGTATGCACAATGGGAATTTAAAGGGGCGAAGGGTTGACATAGCATAGGGTGACTATGACTAAAATACTCGTTTAGAAATAAATCAAACCAAAAAATAAATATTTGATATATTTATTAAAAAAAACTATTTTTATTTATTTAATACGCTAAGCTTTGATTTTTTACATATGTCACAATTAATACACTAGAAAAACATTTTTTGTGATAGGATATAGATAGTAGAATAGAAGGTAGAGATATACAATTATATCCAATCCAATAGTTTAGCAGCAATAACATTCTACATCAAATGGTAACTGAAGACCTCAGGGACCTTACATCTTAATAGATAACCTTGATCTGGTAAATGGTGGATACCATAATATCATACAATTTAAATGTGTTAAAAAAATCCTTTTTTCTCAATCACGAATAGCTTATGTTCACCCTTGCATGCTAATCGGCCCAAGCTCAGACCGGATAGACTGAATGGAATCAACTTCTGAAGACTTTTCTTTCTTCTTGGTATCAACGGAGGGCTTTTTTTTTTGTTCCACACTGTTGTAGGGGTTAATTCGCTTACATTTCATGCGACTCATAATTCTTTACTTTGTGTTTATTGAACCACGATTTGGGAACCTCTTCGTGCTTTTAGGTTTTCTTTTTTCATCCTTTGATCGCCTATGAACCCTTACTTATTACAAGTTCATAACATCAGAGCTTTTATGAATAGCAATAGGGACGTTTGCAAAAATTACCCTCAAATTTATAGAACAGCTGCATGTTTAAACACTGGTAATTATGTATGCAACGATTGGCATATGTTTTTCATTTTTACTTGTTCCTTTATTGACTAAACAATGTGTGGATTAGAATAACCCCATCTGGTTTTAGGGATTAAGGATTGTCTTATGTTTTTTTAGGGTGAGAGTAGCCTATCGTTTTTACTGACACTCAATATCAACACGTATTAATTTTAGTTATAGTTTTTTATAAGATAAAATCTAAATTAATTTAAATAATATAAAAAATAGTTTCACCTTTATGTAGGTTTTCACTGTCGTTGCATATCTGTCTAAAATGATACGTTTACTCATTTAATTCATCTCTGTCTAGTAACCTAGCATCAATACTTGATATAGAAAAAATATTTAAAATAAATCTCAGTAACAGTGATATATATTTTTTAGTATTTTTAAAAGCAACCCCGAGGTCACAGTTACACACAGTGCGGCTGCCCCCGAATGACCCCCTACATAATGGACCCTCCCCTTTGCGCTGTCCTGGTCGCACCCCAACGGTAATGCTCTCATCTCGTTATTCAACGCAGTCCAAATTAAGAAATCCAGTTATTTGAATATTCTACGCTTGTGTTTACGATCGGAAACGTGCGCTCTAGGATTGTTATGATTTTAATCTCTCTGTTTGCCAATATTTCAGTTGATATTCATCTGCTACAGCGGAGTACTCACAATGCTCGTTGAAATGAACATCGTCGTTCATAGATCGTTCCGGTTTAGGCTCTCTGTGTAGCGTCTAACTTGGGAATATTACTTACTTGTGATAACTTTGCCCAAAAGGGTAGGCAATCTAGCCAAATTGTGTACCTATTTCATTCAAATGTGACTATAAAATATATACAGTATTACGAGATTATATTTTGCGCGATATTGCTAATGGTTTAAGTTGGTTTCAAAAATCTTATCTCGGAAATTTTTTGTCAAAACATGTCCCATGTTTGATAGATTATTTTGAGCCTATTTTTTTATTAACTATATATTTGAGCCTATTATTTGGTATCAACTGTCTAGTATTTCTAAATCCTTGGTTTACTTCCTTAGAATTTCATAATACACCGCATATTCAATTTAAAACAAATATAACTGACGATATTGAATTAGCGTACAACAATGGAAAATTATAAATTTTAGTGATTTATTTATATTAGTCAAATATAAATAAATCACATTACGTTTTTTTTGAGATGTAATAAATAAAACCTTTTTAAATTATAATAATACCAGAATCAGACTTGTGTATTCATATATTTTTTTAGCATTTTTAAGTGACTTGTGGCGTTTCGAAAACTTTCATATTTAAGGTCATTATTGAGATTTTTGAGCCGCGGATGTTTTAAATTTTAATCCAAACAACTTGAAACAATTTGCATTTTGTATTCCCGTAGCTACAACTTTATTTGATTATCATAATTCGGGTTCTCCTTAATAAAACCCATATTAATTATTTATAAGTTGTTTTAGGCTCTTTCTAAAATTCATGCTATTGCTCAAAATTAAATTACAAGTATTTTCGTAATGTTACTATAAATCGCTTTTATCGCACGATTACCAACTTAACGAATTCGCGTTCGCATATTTTGTCAATTATCCCATACATCATTCCCACGCGGCTCGGCTCCACCAACCTCTACACTGTGAATTCTAGCATATGTGTTTTCATACAGAATAAAAAAAATTATAAAAGATTTTTAACATAACCCATTACTTACTGGGTGATTCACGAAAGCAGCGAGCGATTTATTTATTATTTTGTTCTCAAAATGGTCATTGTCATTTAGTAGTTTCTACACGAATATATATATATAATATGAAATTTATTATCATGAAATTTTAGTAAATTGTTATATAATAAATAATATTTCAAACATTTACCTTGAATGTTTTAACTTTAAATTTAACGGCTTAATATTCAAAATTGTCTACTTCCACCCGGAAGCGGGTAATTTTGTAATTCGTCGATACCTTTAAACGCTATTATTTACATAATCGCACATTATGATTATTTATTATATTGAATAATCATCCAAATTTTAAATATGCTCTTTCCTGCATTTTAATATACATGCTGCCACCTCAAGTCCGTCGATGGGAACATGTGCCCATTAATAAAAGTTTTTATATCACCGTTTTATTTTTATCGTTGTACTTTTAAAACATTCATTCAATAAACAAATATACTTTGAAAACGAGATATGTATTCATTACAATTATTTTAATAAATAATGCACTCATGTAATACAAGCATTATGTATGCCCCACAACCTACGCGCTGGATCAGGGGATAGCCACATACAGTAATACTCCGCTTTACGCGACCCCGTTATGCGCGGTTTCACTATAACGCGAATTTCAAGTTTCGCGTTAAAATGCCTTGCGTTGTGTATGAACATAATGTAGTCATTGACTTCTCTTAACAATTAAAAACAGCGTTGGGTGTTATGAACGTATTTTACAAGAACGTAAAATAAACGCTACCCAAAAGACAATAGATGTATTTTTCAGTAAAAATAACATGTAATACTGCATAAAGTGTTCTTAGAATTAAAGTGATTGATTCAAGTGATTCGTATTTTATTGAATTAAGTTTTGACTGTGTATGATTGTTTAGAAATTCAATATTTTTGACAGAGAGTACTTGGTGGAATTCCATTTTAATATTTTTGAATAAAATACTTGAGTGATTTTATTCAAACATATGTATGTTTAATCGTAAACCCCGATATACGCGAATTTCACTCCGGAACCTATTCTTCGCGTAAAGCGGGATATTACTGTACTGTATTGAAAAAATATATATATTATTTATTTCTTAGTTCAGTTCATGCATTACAGTCCGCTATATAGAGCTACGAAAAAGCACGGCCCATAAAGCCGACGCTCCCGTTTCAACAGTGAGTAACCAGGCCGCCTGAATGTCGCCCGGACGCCCTGCCCGGGGCGTCCGCGGTTTTTTTTCTCTGCGGGCGTGCCCTTGAACTTGATACTGGATACGCAATGTGGCCGGGTACTTGCGAGTGCCGAAAGATTACGGCCGCCGCGCCTGTCTGTGCTGGTGTGCCAATTTTTCGCCAAGGACGCACACCGGCGCGCGTCCGTGTGAGGTCCCGCCCCGCGAGGCCCGGCCTGTGTGCAAGCGAGTGCGCTCGGGAACTCCTCCGATGCGGGCGGACTCACGACTCACGACTCACGACTCACGACTCACGACTCACGACTCGCGACTCGCGACTGGCGACTCGCTCGCAACCTTGACTCGATGCTCCGAATATCGATTAACATGTGGTTTAAGTTTTTGTCTTTTATTTTAGAATGTGGCTATATTCGGAGGCGCGATGAACTTGCCTAGTTATGTAAATCCGTTGCTAGCAGTAAATAATTGTCAATTCACAAACATGACGCTGATTATAGAAATAAACTATTTTCAAATTGAGATTTATTTATCATAAGTATTAGCAACCCAACCGATATAAGCCAATAGGGACCTCTTATTCCGAGTGTTTTTGCTGTAAAGAAACAAAGCAAAAGCTATTGGCTAATCACCGTTCGGTTGTGAGCTTTTTCCGAGTTGTTAGTTTCTATTTGAAATCGTTGGACATTTTTTAGATGTACATATTTTTAACTCATCTTCTAAAAATATTAATGAATTAATAAAATATTTAATATTGTGTATTACATTTCTATTCGAAATTGACGGAATGAAATAAATTATTTCAAAAATGTCATTTTACATCGCAACTTCAAATAAAGCCCCTAAGACTTAAAACTGAAAGGTCAAATTATGTACGACATTAATGAATAGGCTCCTGGTAATTTGGCATATAATGTAATAAATGTTAACTGACACATTAGGCATATCCTGGACTTTACAATATCCTCCCTCAAATGCTGAGTCTAGCGGGGTAGGAAGGATGGCTAGGGATATAGGTTATTACATTTCACCCTCGAGGGAAACGAGGGATATTTTATTTATAGTGAGTACGTACATTTCTCTAAAAACGACCCTCTTTATTATAGGGCTGCGGGGTTATTTTAAAGCTAACATTGGATAGGGTGGATCCGGGTGATAACTATTGCTGCTATTTTTTGTCTGCTTATTTTTAGAATGAACACATGGCTTTGTTTATTTCTCATTCGTGCTTAAAATAAGCCAGCTTATTTGAAAAATGAAAACATTTTGCTGACGCCTCGGGTCCCCAAGCACCGGTGACCGATAAGCACACCATTTTTCTATAAATCTATTAACTGTATAAACTAGTCGTTCCACATACAGTAATATTGCCAATTTTTTAAAAATATATCAGTGCTTCTTCAATTCCAAACGATTAACTAAAGACATCAACAACTTTTCTCGGCTTCAATGCGGTATATTATCCAAAAATTTACCAAGATGGCTCAGATATTAGGCTCATGGTAGTACTGGAGACAGCTTATCAGCAAAAGGTGAAAGTAAAACTGTTTCCCTCTTCACAAGATTGATTTTGCCAGTGAGTATAACAAAATCAAGAGGTTTTTCGAATAATTGTACCTACCCGAGCTTGCGTTCAAAATATTTTTAGAGAGTTCAAAGTAAAAAATGCTTTATTTACTTCGTCATTGCATAGTGCTTCTAATTTTAGACATGATAACAGGAAACGCAATCAATACATTCAATACTTCTTGATGATAAATCATGTTGATTAACGCAGAGTTCAACACGACTGGGTACGCAAACCACTCTAGATTATTGTTTTGATATCAGATCTGCATATTTTGGATTGCTTGCTGATGCATTGAGGGAGTGGCGGAGTCGTGAGAAGGCCATTATTATATAAATATATTAACAAACCAGTGTTGATGGTTTGCAGGTAATGTTATTCAACGCGCCAAGGACATCTTACTGACCTGAATAAAGTTCTAATTTTGATCGAAATATTTCAGCGAAGCAATTTTGTGGAGTAGCAAACAATATGTCTACATAATATGCTATGCATATTTATGTATTCAATATTTTTGACAGTGACTACTTGGTGAAATTCCATTGTAATATTTTAAATGAAATATGCATATTTAAATCAGACTTTGTACTCTAGGCATAATTAGAATTCAGTTTAGAATTGAACGTACAAACTATGTATTCATTTGTGCGTACAGAACTATGTTATTTTATATTGCAAAGTTGCATTAGATAATACCTACATGATTAATGAGGCGATTTTCCTGGTTTTGTAAAAATACTGATGAGATTATCGAGTGGTGTACTCTTATGAATTTTGTCTGTCAATATTAAATATATATTGGCACCTTGTTGAAATATCGTGAGAAAAGTACATACAACTTGGAAAGATATTTTTTTATAAATTTCGTTTTATCATCACTTACTGGGCCTGTTTACTAGCTAGAAAAATCATGGTGACTGTTGCTTTATCCTGAATGTTAGTAATTAGGTATGTATTAAACCGACAGGAAATGTTGTTATGTCCTGTGAATACTAATGTGCTTCTTGTCCTTGCTTGTCAAAAGGATATCAAGCGTAAGATGGCCATCTGGATCACACAGCGCAGGAAGCTGTCGTTTTTTTCAACGATTTTTTATTTAATTTTATTTTATCGTGTGAGAGATTAATTATTCCGCACAATGAAAATAAAAAAAAACATATTTTATACGTTTTTTGTCAACACGGCGCGGCTTTCGGCGATACATCATCCGAGTTTTAAAAAAGTATAATGAATATTTTTGGCCAAGTGTCCCACTTTGGATGCGAGTATGAGGCGATCTGTATATTACATAACTCGGTATTTTAGAGCTTTCGTAATAATAGGAGCTGCGTTTCAGCACAAAAACACATATATTATCTGAACTGAAAATAATTGGGGGACAGTCACGCGTCAATCAGCTTTATTTGGGAGCGCGCCAATCTTTCATTTGTATGAGAAGTAAAACACCAACCATTTCACACACGGTCCTGTCATAAGCTCTAATTAAATCAGATCCCGAAAAATCCTACCTAGATTCTCGGTGCCGGTTTGTAAATCATTTTATTATTTATAGGCAGTCACCTAGATTTGATAATTATTTAAGAAAAGAGGCCACTTTCGAATCGGGTTTAGATGATGAGTGGAAGATTTTTCGTGATAAATTTTAACTCGATTTGCATAAAGTATACTCATGTATTATTATAAAATCGTAATCCTATCGTGTGAAATAACAAAAGTTCGATGCAATGAACGTTCGCTGCAGTCAAAACACTCATAATCTAAGGAGCTATTGCCAATTAATCATTTAAACCGATGATAAATACAGCTATGCGATTGATAACCTCTTGAATAAATAATATGCAGTGAGTACTCAGCGCTTGTTTACCATGCACTGTACATTGTAAGAGTCTAGGTCAAACAAGCTACATGTTATTATTCAACATCATTGGTATATCGCAACCACTCTGAAATAACAAACATTATGCAACGCTTAGCAGAAAACGTTTAAGCGTCAATAAACTTTTACTAATGGAAATTACACTCGGTGTTCTAGTGAGGGGATTGATCTCTTGAATGTTACAGCTTGATATAAAAAATCTAGGATCAAGGCAATCAAAATTACTCACACGACTGTATTATTTTATTTTCAATTAAATAATGTAATAGACCCGTGAATATTTACTTTTGAAGCGACCAGTTTCGTTAACAGATTGTTTGGCGTTGACAGGCATTTGAATTATTTTATTTATTTTTTGATCCTTGTAGTTTCTATTATTTTTAAATAATTTACCGTACAAAACGACATGTCTTAAACTATGTTAAAATAAATCAAGATCTAGAAATGAGAATAATTGAAAAAAAATCTATTATTTTTGCCAAGAATAATTTATACCGTCAATACGAGTTTTTTTTCTAAATGGACTACATTATCACTCTTTTGAAGCTTTCATCACATTGCCATCTTCTACCAATCCCTGTTCTTCGTCTGTGCTTATTTGTTTTTGTTCTCAAAGCATTCATTTGCAAAGTTAAATAGATTGTCAGACAATACTGAAGCTGATTTACTTTCAGCCTCTGTCTCATCATCATTCATCGGTTCTTTCATCTTATCATCTTGTATGTTTTATATTTGTGTTATTTAAATCGGTTTTATTTATTATTTTAATCTAGTAATTATTATCATAGCTGCAGCCAGATTTATTTCACTTGCTTTTTTATAACGATACGATAACAATTCTCGATATGAGTAAACACATTTGATAAGGCGCCCTGGGTCGACAGACCGCGAGGAGATAAGACCTCACGGGGCTGTCTCAAAAATATTATTCTGACTACAGGAAGAGGTCCCTGCAGGACAGAAAATATCAGACAGATACACCATTGTGTGATAAACAGAAGGTCGACGTGGATCACGGCCAAACCACAGTTCATTAATGATTTAAAACTGTGGTTTTCATTCTTTTTTATTATTATCATTAGTATTTTAATAATTCACGTAATATATTTATAAACAAACTCATATTGAGGCACGATAATTCAATCGATAAACTATAATACTCTAGAAATAATTAATATTCGATTTTTTTAAATATGTTAATGTTTGATTGTGGCTTCAGTGCTGGGTATCTATTATAATTAAAAATAAAATTTGTATATGGATATTTTTTTCTTTTTGCAGTCAATGTTGATGTATCATATTTTGTTTGCGATATTGAGTATGGAGCAATGCAAGTAGCAAGCATGAAAGGAAAATGTTAAAAATCACGTAACAAAAAAGCGGCACATTACAATTGGAGTAGTAATTGTGCATCCTCACAATGATGCGACTCACAATGCAGTCAGCTGTGCTGAGCGTGCGCCGCGGAGGGCGCCGGGGGCTGCAGCAGCTGACTGCCGGGGGGCATCCATTGTTGTACTTGAATGCAACTTAAAATGCATATTTAAACTGGGTGCTAGATCAAATCCAACTGTGAAATAATGTTATACACGGTGTTTGTGAACTCACAGACACCCGGTCACCTGTAAAAGGATAAGAAACGACGAAACGCGAAAAATTCGCAGTATCATTATAGTAAATGTAGTTTGATGTATGCAGATGGCAAATTTGCTCGGTGTAATGTGCACTTCGATTTATGATCGTTTTTATGGTACACTGCCTTGTTCCACCCGAGAGTGTTTTTGCAGTTGATATTTATGAACATGTGATTAAACTCTGATGACAAATGACCTACATAATAATATGAAAGTCCATTTATGATTTTATTTCAGTGACAGCGCTTTAGAGATATCGAATGAATAAATTAATCTTTGTGTACTTTTATTTTGTGTGTATCTAGTTTCAATTTGTTATACGCACGGTGACCATACGTATATTATCATAATAAATTGTCTGTTCTCAATAATGTATTTTTTACGTAAGTCAGCATTTCATGCACCAAATATTCCATTTGAACACATGCAACCGCTGATAAGTTGAATTATCGCCCTAGTCTCTCGTTAGTGGTCATAGTTTAATTGTTAACTGACTCTATTACTACTATTTTTTAAATTATTATATTATTTATTAATCCGATGGAATATAAACGTTTGATTATTTTTGTAAAAAATGAGTGATTAAAATAATGCATTGTCCATATTATTTACATAATACAAATTTCTGGTGGTTTTTGAAAATATTATTTTTATTAAAAGCTTAATGTAATACAAACTAAATATTATCACGAATGTGTCTAACGAATATAATTTAACTGAATTTTTTAAAGTATGGTCACCACACTGATGTCTCTTTGAAATAGTGAAAGTAACATAGTCGCTCTGCAATTATACATCTCGCCTCCTCCTTTCTTATCTCATAAAACACAAACGAAACAGTTCTTTTGCGTATATCAAATCTGCCGTACAATAATTAACTATGACACAGCACCCAACACAAACATTAGAAATCACTTTTCTTTGTTAAAATTTTAATTAATTCGCAATGGAATTAATGTCATTCAAGTTCTCGTTTTTTACATCCAATATTTGAGTTAATTATTCTGAATCGTGCCGTTCCTTCACAACGATTCTGTGTTGACTCAGACCTGAAAATTTTTATGGTTGTATTTTTAAATTCCTCTTTACCGAATGACTTTAAGGCACTGCGACGCATAGGAGGCTTAGTAAGCAATTACAAAAAAATGATTGGATCGTTAGGAACAATAAAACACAGCGTCCATTGTAAATGTCGCCAGCGCAGCCCTGGAAAACAAAAGGTAACGATCGCCACGCTAGATATCCATCGATATTTCAAGCGTCCGACACGTAAGTCGTGGTCAGCTCGAAACGCAACTTGAATATTAGAAATCATGGACGTGGAATTTAAATCGAAAATAAACCGGACCAGTAGTGTAGGCCTATGGTCGGTAAATGGTCTACAACACGGAGCCTCCGATCCCGGATGCGCAGCTAATTAAAGAGAAGCAAAATAGGTAGGCAAATAAAACCCACAAGCGGCTGTTTATTATTCGCTGCTTGTGGGAGTATAATTAATTTCATTGCTCTCGTATTTCTTTTCAGTGTAGATTACGCTTTGAAGACATCACAGCTAGTTTTAGGTCAAAAAGCAAAAGTCGTTAGCCAAGCCACGCCGCATCGCCGCTACCTTCAAATGAGCGAAGCTTCTTCAATTTGAAAATATTTCCTCAGCACAAGAAGCAAAAAATGTACACTAAGATGTTTTATGATCTTGATATATTCTATTAGCAGGGCTTCTCAAAAATTACGTATTTGCTGTAATAAAATTTATATCTAAAATTAAGGAAACAGCTAACTACATTGTACTTGCATTTCGGGAATATAGATAATTATGCTAAACTTTTTAACATATCAAGTAGAATTTATTACCTGACATTCAACTAACTCAGTTTAAAGCAAAACAAAATTTTGCAACGAAGATTAATTACTCAAAATAAATTAAAAAGAGTACAGATGCTAGGAAAAAATCAATTACAATTCGATGTTCGACGTATTTAATCTTTCCATATTTTCAAAGTGCATATTGCACGAAAGTCGCCAGCCGAGATGCGACCAGCTGGTCCACCTCTATCCAAGTGAGTGTAAACAAGATGTTCAAACGGGTTTTTGTGCTATTGCGACATTGAAACTTAACACCGAGACCCTATGCAATCGGTTATTCGCATATCCCTTCAGGCTAGTCCTCTATCGCTGCACATGCAATCTGGGTTTTTTGCAATAGTTGCATTCAATAAATTACTGTCCAACTTTCTTGCATATTTATCACATTGTAATACTCATGTATTTAAATATTTCATCTTTTATGCTTGTATTTGTATATATATAAACAGACATGAATCAAGATAAACTACTTGGTTCAAGTCTTCTGTGATTTATCTGTATATTATTACGAATGCCGTAGACGTGATAAACGTACATAGCTACAAATTCTTATGAAGTTTCGAACCCTTTACTTAGCGGAATCCACCCGCTTTCGATCTCACATTCTTACATGAAAGTTTAGATTATAGACTCTCTGTTTATATTGGGAGGGTGATTCATAACAAAAAATAATCACCATACATTAGATGTTCGCTACATTTTTATTAAAATTGATTATTTATTGAAAAAAGAGCCTCATTGGTTTTGATGTCTCGATGATGAATGTTGAGCATTAAAAATCGTTAGTCTTGCTCGTGTTTCTCCAAATTTGAAAGCGCCCACGCAATTTCGTACGAATTCGCGAGATATTTAGAAAAAATGCTCGCATCCAGCGAACGGGGCGATCGATCAATCAACTTTAATGAAAGGCTCGATACGACACACGACTCTGCACGGGGCCGCTATTCTCGTACGCAAACGATACGTAAATACAAAAACACATTTATCGACTAGCATTTTACACGACAAAAGCTCCCGTGAGGAATTAAAGAACTGGTTATCAAACACAGGGTGTAGAAATCTCACAATTAAATGAAAAACAATTTTTTTTTTCAAGATTATTTACTTCTATTTTGGTAAATTTACAGTAGTTCTTATTACTATGATTGTAATACGGTATGTAACTATCCCTTGAACCTGTGCGCAGGTTGTGGGGCTTACAAGCTGTGGCTTAGGTGATAGCGTACGTTAATAAAATGCATACTTCACGTGTTAACAACCAAGTTGCCATTAAAATATTTTTTCTAAGCTGGTATGTACTTCAAATGCATTATTTTTTACAAACACATTATGTTTTGTTTATATTTTAATAGCACAATGCGTACCAAAGAATATTACTGTCGTGCTACATCTCATTTTTATTGGCTTGTAATTAACTGTAATGGATTTACGTCGTTTACAAAAGCAGAAGTATAAAAGGTACAAAATAATGCAAATAAACAATACCGTTTAATGATGCAGCCGAGCTACTGCAACAGCTTTAATAGCATGTTAACAGTGCTAGGATGAAACTGCAGGCTGTTAGTATAAAACTGCTTCAGCTGTCACGTGACGCTAATTTATAGTATGCATTTATCTGCTATCTGCGATAATAGGAGTAGACAACTGAAATGACTCACAATAATGATTCGTGAAAATTGATCGCGTTTTCGTAGCTCTTTTATTTTCATCTCGGGCTGGTGACAGCCAATCAGATATCGGCTCGGCTTTATTAAAACGAAAGCTTTGTAAAAGGGTCGTGTATCGGGTGATAAGAAAACTCCACCCGGTAATATTGCAGGCAAAATGTTCACGTGTCATATGTTAGACAGCATTGGCAGTTGTTGTTGTTGGTTTGTTTTATGTTGTTCCACCTCGAAAATTTCCCTCATCAAGTATCATATATTAATAAAGGAACCGAAGAAGTATTTTGAAAGAACTTATGAAATGTTATTTTTCTTTTAAATTAAAATAACAACTTTTAGCATACAATGTGTTAGCGCCAGGCAGACGATTAATCAAACGCCAGTTAACATCCAAAAAGTACGGCGGCTAAATTAAAACTCAGCAAAAATAATCCAAAGTATCATTACATTCGCAATCTGAGCGTGAAACAATAGCATTGCGGATATTTAGTTATACATATTTTCCCTGGCCTAGCCGGAACCGGAAGCGGCGTTCGTGCACCTCTGAAAAACAAAAACTACCTTTGTGCCAATGGCCAAAAAGAATGACGTCATAATACACAATATCGTGCTGGAATCGCGTTGTTTTTACATGCGCCATTACTGGGATATCGTTTTTTGCCGAAAGTTGAATAGAGATTTAATGAGAGGTTGTAATACTGACTTACATTTTTTGGATACTCTGAGAGCGGAGTTGAAATTTATACTCGCTTATTATGTGGGAACAAAGATAGCTTTGCAGACCTATTAATATTATAGCAGTCTATTGTTTTGAAATAAAGCTATGTGCCTTTGTGCTATTTTTTACGTTTAGAAAGCTATTGATTTATTTTTTTATGCTTATAAATAACCATTTACATATCATGATAGATTCCCGTATGAAGAAAGTCTACTTTGTGATTTCGGCTGTTATGAAGAAATTCCATCGAAATTATTCTGATCAAATTACACTAAGAAATGTTTAGTAAAAATAATAAATGAATTTTGATGCAGTTTTAATATTAAATGTAAGGTTTGAGTGAAATGTAATGCTAGCTAAGCATAAGCAATATACTGAATACTGTTTTAGTTTGCAGCAATGATGATCTCCCAAAGTAGAGATATACAACCAGGTACCACATGTCATATCCCAATGCACGTACTGCCTGTACCCTCCTGCGGTTTCCCTGACTATTGATCGGGGTTTTTTCTTTCCCTATTCATGTGCTGACAACACTAGGAGAAAGCCGGGGATACCATATAAAACGGAATATTTATCAAAAAAATACATTTTTACTCGGGGTAAATTGCTAGCTCTTATTTTTTAAGCATTATTTACTAATATTTTTTTACCATCAACTGTGACTGTGTCAGAGCAATGCTTGCATATAATTCGAGAGAGTGATGAGAAGTAACCATATACTTTTTTTTAATTGGGGCATACAAAATTTTGCATTGATAACATAACTAAGTTAATGTTAAACCAAAGACAAGGCACATAATTGTACGCAAGTACGTACAATAAAGTTTAAGCAACGTTTAACTTACCGATATTTTATACGGTCGGGTGCTTGCGATTACATGCCAATCTTCGCAGAATATGATAATTGTTTTAAAGCAGTTGCACTACGCAACTTTTTTGGAAAATAAAACTTGTACATTTATAACAATGGAGAAAACGCTCCGATGGAAAAAAAAACATGATAATAAATATTATTTGAAAGACATAGTAGACACGCTAATGTTGCGCTTCGGATACGTTATTATTTTATTTTATTGACAATTTTCCTACATTTATGTAAAATTTTAGTAGACCACGCGAATTCTAAATAACATTTAATGCATATTATCTATCTACTTCTTTGCAAGCCAAATTTTATTGGTGATTTACACGTTTCACACATTAAACATAACAAAAAATATGTATACCGCTAAGCACATTTTAATATCGTTAAATTAAAAAAACGATTGTTTTCTAGATCTCAAGAATGTTGCAAGTTGGTAGGAAAACAAGCGATTAACTTTACCTCGTTTATGCATTCTCATAAATTGGCCGTTCTCTTCACATATATTTAGAAGTGGTATTCAAAAGCTGGTGTGTTGTATCGAAGGATCGATCACATTCGTGAGGCATAAGAAGTCTCATTAATGTCTTCCTTACTGCTTCTCAGCGTCAATTTATATGCTGGAGTAGAGCATCATTTGCATACGCTCGCCATCTCGCACTATTTCAATCGCTCGTAAACCTTATTATTCGGGGTTTTACTGTCAGAACTGTAACTGCGATTCGAAGTAGCCGTCTGTCAATGCACACTGCTAAATAAACATAGAAACCCTATTTCAACACTTCTCATATTTATGTAAAATATAGCATTGATTCGTGAGTGTCAATATCAATATGACAATAAATTAGATTGGTTATTAAATTTTATGACTGTGTTACAACATAGTTTATTTTGGTCGGTTTTTCCATATTGATCAGTTGGTCAAAATGCTTTACTGAAGAAACCGGATCTTGAGTTGTCTGCTAATGAAGTATCCATAAGGTTTATACTAAGATTTACACATAAATTTTTTTTCCACTTATTAAGATAAACAATATTAACTGAATCTTTTTATTGGCTTTAATATGCTTAATAGTTAATACTTCCATGCGATGATTAACGATTTTTTGTAAATCAAATTGATTGATATATATAGAAATTATATATGGTTTGAATAGACTGTGCGACAGCTGGCAAAAGTTACAAATATTGCAATATATCAGGGGTATATTGTCCTTCTTTTATATACAATCAATCAAATTAATTGGCAAAATAAATGCATTTAACATCTAGTAGCGTTAGTGAAGCAAGTTAATGAAGATTTAAATTTTTACTTTTTATCTGAAAGACATGAACCCAGTAAAAAAACTTGTTTTAGCGTCTTGGAAAGTAAAATACTAAAAGGACTAATTTTGACTCCTGTGCTGTGAAAACCAGTTAAACCACGTTATGTCGCAACTTGTTTAAATGGTGTTTACTCAAAATGTTACAAACGGCCTCAAAACTTTATCTCAGCGCTCTGTCTAGATTGCCATAACAACATGTCTCGCCTCGGAAACCTATTTTAAAGCTGAATAAAAATATTATAAAATCGCCAACTCTAATGACCACGTATGGTAACTCGTATTCCTCGGCCAGCTCATGTGGACTTCGCAGGGAGGCAAATGTCACGAAATAAATCGTACGCGTTCAAATTATCCGACAGACAGCAAACATAAATCTCAACCAAAATAGTAAAACTTTAATTTGCTTTTATAGTGTGTTGATGTTTTCGATTGTTTATATGATATTGAGTCGATGTTTAACATTCATCAAGATTTTGTAATAAAATATGCCATTTTTGATGGCACCTTTCCGAACGTGCATTGTGTACGTTAGTCTTTATATTAACCCAGCGATTTAAATAAACTATGATTAGACATATAATCTCAAATATTAAACAACATTTATTCTTTAAAAAAAAGTAATTAAAAACGTTCCTGGTTAAATAGACATACATATTAAAAAAAAGTGATTGCTTACGAAAATTTAATTTTGAAATATTAATCTGCATTTATCTAATTTGAGAGTTTTAAATATAGTTAATACAATGATTCATTGTTTCCAAAATAAGGTGGAAGAGTTAGGTACCCCATAATTCACAGGTCCTGCTCTATCGTTTTCCATTGAGTATTTTTTCATACAAGTCGGCGTGCTCTTCTTTGTGCCTAGACTTATGTTGGGTTTTGCCTTTACGCCTGACATTTGAGGTTCTCAGACGTCTTTATTGATCTTCTAACTTTTGGGCCTTTCTTTATGTACTTCTTCGTGCACCTTGTCACAGATAGATTTTATTCAACCAATAAAAACACAATCTTACAAAATTCATTTGAAAAACAAGTTTTACTGAAACATTCACAGTCAATTATTTACACTCCATTATTAGTATTTTTAAAGTTCAGTATTCCAGCGTATGGATGCATAAAATTTTAGGATTTTAATAGCAATTATTTCACACTCTTAACAAAAGTAATAAAAAAACTGAATTTATTGTTGAAATTTTTTATACATATCACATTGAATATATGTTATTTTCATCATATCTTTAATAACGTGTAAAGATAAGGCTTATCTATGCTCAGCATAAAAAGTGCATTCATGAACATAAATAATGTTTGATGACATACAAATGTTGTATTTATATATAATTCTGCCCGTAAAATTATGTAGCTTATGATAAATCTTAGACTTGTGACGGATATTTAAAACAGTTTGAATTATTTTCTGTCAATGTGCGCAAAACACCGTAATCTTTGATCCCGATATTAAACATACCTGAAAGTATCGCCACAGCTTTCATGGATGAAATTGCAATGTTATTTCTATATATTGATTATACACTAAATGTACTTATATTAAATATGAAATATATAAGTACAGCTGTCAAAAATCCAACACTAATATCATTCTCCATAAGTCGCCATTCCAACAAAACCGGACGGAAGGAGATATGGGCGCAGTCTTTTGACTTGTAGTTGTTATTTTTAATAAGGTTCGTGTTCCACGGCTTGTTAGTTCTCAGCATGCAGCATGGAATATGTCGCCGCCCTGTGTCCCGGCATCCCATGCATCATCAGATGGAAACGGAGGAGTCGCAGGACGAGACTCGTGGCATGTAAATATGATGTGCTGACGGAATAATAAAAACACGCTCGGAGATTTTCATTCCTCCATTTTAACATTCTGCAGAGGTTCTGTTTTCGTAACTTCTGACGAAATGAAACAGTCGCTCCACGTACGGTAGTAAGACATACAAAAAATATTTTTAAAATATTATGTGTGAATCTTGCTCGGATCTGAAACATCAAATGATGAAAATATATGCCGTCTTTAGATGCATTTAAAATGTTTGGTGTCTCCTTAAAAAAACACACCAAACAGTTCGAATAGTTTCTTCTATATCTTCGTCATTCTTATATGAGTTTGATAATGAATGATCTGCGCGGCCGTTGTGCAGGTATATAATTTCACCGTGGCGGGTCTAATAATTGAATATTTTGTAAGAGTGTTTATGTTGAAACGTTTTTTTGTGTATTCATAATTGATTTTCTTAATATAAGGTATGTTTGTTTCGTTGTGAAGAATGTGTTACTTATATTTAGTTATCGGTATACCGTCCTTTGCGAAGATTCCAGCGCGGCATGTGCCTCACCTCTGGCACTGTGGAGTTTCACCTGCGGAATTATTTTGATCGAACGTTTGAGTTATCGCGGACAAGAGCGATTTGTTACGACCCCGTCCGGCCGTGGGTGGCCGCTCTAATTTATTTGATTTTTTTCAGATTAGCCGATTTCTAGCCGAGTTGATGTATTTCATGCGATTCTAGATTTATTTACCACATCGTTTGGCAGGAGCAATGTCCGCATTTAGTTATTAAGGAATTTCATAATTATAAAGCGACACGATGTCGTGGGTGAGCTGAAGTCTGATGTTAGATTCGTATAAAAATAATTTTACAACTTGCTAAGTGTAAGATACACAGTTTGTTTTTATTTCTCTAAAATACTTTTTTACTGATTTCACGTTATACATATGATTATTTTAAAGAATATGTTTGAGAAAAGCTTACAAAAATCTACGTATTTTTTTTAATGTATAGTGACCGCTCAAATAATTCTTCATAAAACTTTCATAATGATATAACGATAATTTTTTAATGATTATATTAATCCAATTATATGCAAATAAAGCTTAGGGTGTTTTGTGTTATAATATATATATATATATTTACGTTTTAAATAATTTAGTCGCTTTAGATTTTATCAAAGTATTATAGCACATTGGGAGTACTCCCACTTATTTTTTTATATAGCATATTAGACAATGTACTGACACAAATATTATCACTATAAATCATCCTCACTCAGTAAGGTTAATACATCAGTTGAGGATTAACTTGTCGAGTGGCCGGCACAGCGGCGAACGTACGCTGGAAAGACCACCAAACCAACAAGCCAAAAGCAATTCTTCATTAATAGCAAACAAAAAAAATTATCATAGTACATTTTCGTCAAATCGTTTGAAATACATGCCGCCTCGTGGTCACTACGTTTGGTAGTCGTTAAGGTAAATACTATGTTTATCCGGGCTACCTGCCATTCCTCTGTTTTCACCAAGACGAATGCCGGAGACATGCCTCACAATTTCCTTTGATTGGTTCCAGCTTGCGAAACTTTACTTGTAAAGAATAGTGTTGTGAAGGACTCTTCGTTGAGATTAGCTTAGCTTACGCGTCTCTCATCCGCGGAGTAAATGATTGAATAAAGCACGTATAGAAGTGGATCGGCGAGGACGGCGCGGCGAGTCCCCGGCGAAACTAGTTTTCGGAATTCGCGAAAGTCGGCGCACGAATTGGAATGTGACGAACTGACGGACGGAACACTTCTGCGGAGCCAACGCACGACTCCGCTGTACCACGCGAGTGTATTTTTGAAAAATTTTAATAATAATTTTCAAAATTGCTACCTGAAAATCGCACATTAACAGCATCGATCAAATATAAATTTTTGAAAAGATCTAAACTTGTTAGGTTAGGTTAGGTTAGTATCAAAGTTAGTTAGTTAGTTAGTATCAAAAAAATTATATTTACTTATCTGCCAATTAGAATATAAAGTATATATATTTATTTACACAATGTTAAATATCAATTATGAAATATTGTATATTCAGGCTGTCATAAAACTTATCGCTTTTAGGGTCATTACTATCACAACATCTAAATTTTTCTATACTGGATCTGTAGTATATGATTTTTAAAATGTATTTAATTTTTTTTAAATGATATAGTCGATTTATATTGATTGCAGCTTTGCATCTCGCGTAATAAATTGAAAATTATATATTTTGTACGATGTTAATTAAACTGCACAATTCTATTTTTTGCCATTGATTTTGGCGTTTTTGTAAGACATGTATTATACAATTAATGTAACGAATAATTATTTGTCGATTAGCTAAGCCTCATTCAAAAATGAAATGTAGGTTAATATATCAGATTATCGTTTCGGAATACAATAGAAGTATCGAGAAATGTTCACACACTTATCTCTTAACTCGGAACGATCATTACCCGGAAAAATTATTCACTTTGATGAATTCTGGTATATTTTCTCGAAATAGATAAGAAAGAATCTCCGCGTTGCTAAATTATCGATAGATATGCTATTTATACGGAACAGCTGTCGTATAACAAGTAATATTATCTCTAATCCTAATAGTCATACAAAAATAACTATACGACTGACTTGTTTTGCTACTATCGTTATTGGCGCATTTTTACAAACGAATTTTAATTTCAAACGTCTCCTTTCAGCGCCTCCCCTTCAGGTCCTTATACCATACTCACATCGCACATATGAAGCGACATGATAGACGTCACAAACTTCGGGTGTTTTGGAGCAGGATGCCGCAAACGAGGAAGTTCTCAGAAGTATTGGCAAAAGATCAAAAACATTTAAACGCCATCCTCAGATGAAAGAAGTTGATAGTTGCTCGGATATGTGAGGCGTAACTCCCCGGTAGCGATCATTCGAGTGATTCTGCAGGTAATGAGCAATTTGCTCTCAGGAGGACAAAAACTTTCATGAATTCTCTAAAGCCAAGAGACCAGTCTGATCTCTCTTTTATCTATTTGATTGAATAGCAAAGATGGCCATTTTCACTGCCAATCACCAAAGCAAATACTGCATTCAATTAAAGTAATGTAATTTAAATATTTTTTTTATATTTGAGACATCGTATTATCTGTTGTGTCAAATCTTTAAATATCATTTTATTTATATGTTATCTGTGTTGAATGCACGTACATGTAATGCAAACCTTTTAGTTAAATCGTATATCACAAAATGAAGTCCAATGTTATTTATATGCTTTTATAGCAGAGTGAATAGTCACGATATACCGACAGTGTATCGTAAATAGTCTGCAGTTGAAGTCGGTCGTATCAAGAAGTACACTGCTCAGTGTTGCTCCGGCCTCAATAGCTCCATTCAGGCGGCGGGCGGTTTGTTTACCGGCCGGTAGGTTGTTTGGCTAGTTAGGAGGCCCCGGCACGCGGCAAGTGAGCCAAGGCCCCTGCGACTGCACTCCCCGCGGAGGCGAGCCGCACAGGTGTATCGCAGGCAGTTAGATAACGACTTCTGCCGCGGACTTGACTCGCTCATTTGGTACAATACCCTCACAAGTATGTCTCGCGGTGCAACAATGACGCGAGTACCTCAAATACACTTTCTTCATATTTATGTATAAATTTGTTCGTTTCATTTAATACGCACATTTTCAATTAATCTTTCGTTGTAATTGATGCCTCCATCTCGGTTATCTCGTTATGTTAAGTTTAACTTCGGTCGACAGTGAATTGGATAACTTTTAAATTATCTTTAGATATAATTTAAAACTTTGTATCTTCATCATTCAATTAAAAAGTTTTCAGGGCTAAGTTGTTACATAAATGCTGTCTCTTTTTTTTTCAGTGTGTTAGATGTACTTTATACACCTTAAAAGACTAGCTTAGCCGCTTCGAAAAAACTGACAAATAATTCAAGAAGATTTATATTCTTTAAGATAACTATTAGTATGAGTACCGATACGTTTAGCAATTTTTCACATGTGTTTTGATCTATTCATGACACTGATCCTATTATTGTTTGTACCTTATTACCGGATAAAATCCTACAGCATCAGTAGTTGAAATTATTTTGTTAAATTAAGTTGTTTTATTTGGAGGTACCGTACATTGTGTCCATTCGCTCTCCTAATTACCTTCTTGATTTGTGGTCTCCAGGGCGGACCGAGTCTGCCTCCCCCGCCCCTCCAGCCCCAGCGCCGGCCAGTCTAGACGCGATGCGTCACGACGCCGGCTGCACTGCCCTCCTGCGTCACCGAAGGGCGTCCTCGCCGTGTACGTGGAAACCGTATCGACACTCGTTAATGCAGTACAAACGTGAGCACTCCCAAGATACACGTACACTCAAATACCGTATGACAATGAATGTGCATGTATACCAAGCAAAACTTAGAATGCGTTCTATGTGTATTATAAAATCAAATATATACGAACACTTTATATTCGAATCTACACTTCTACGTGTATTATAGTACAAATCATATATTACAAGACGTAGTGTAGAACTAAACAAACGCTACCACCATCCATCTATAATAAAACGTAGTGCGTTATTTTTGAGTTTTTAAAAAATATATATATGTACTTAAAAAAGAACTTAATATTTGTATTGCTATCATAAAACCAGAAACAAACGCAATATGCTTCATCTTTAAAAAATAACTATTTTTTTTTTTTTTTTTTAAACTTGTAATACTTGCTGTACTCATCTGCGTTTCAATGACTTGAAAAACCAATCAGGTTGAAAGGCCTTCAATATCCTTTAAGGTAAAAACTTTAACAATTTGGAATTCACACACATATAAAATATCTAGAATATATGCTGAAAGTGTATATATAAATATATAGTATAAATATACGTGTGGGTTTATAAATTTATATAAAGGCTTTAGATATGATTCGAATTATCATTTCATCAAATTAGTTTGTAAAGCTTTGAATTCAAGAGTGATGTAGTAGAGTTATAGAAAAAATTTAAAACATGGGTTTGGTTGGTATTATTCTCGTCATATTAGTATTTTTTAGGGATAGTAATTTATTTTTATATATAGGTTAACATATAAAGGAAGTGGTTATTTAAAGGCTACATATATCGGTTTTAATTCATTATTACTGGATTATAAATGGCTTGTCACTTTTTAAGGATGTAAATTAATTTACTTTACGCTAACGCATATATAAGGCTGCGAGTGAAATCACGCCTTGTTTCTGAAATAATGTGGGTCTGAGAACCTCCATTAATCAAATTGACGAAAGCAGCAGACAGCACGTCCTTTTCCAGTAACTGCCTTTTCTCAAAGAGTACATGGTGCGTCTTATACTATGTACCGTGAGTTTTTGTACTGTACAGTTAAATAACGGACAATCACGATATCCATTCAATGTAAACAGATACACTAATATGTGCATATGTATTAAAAGTTGCGTCGTAATGAATCAATCATACTTCTTAACTTAATATTAGATGCATATTGATATTTTCTCAGATATTATTGTAATATATCTATAACAATGCTAGATATTAAAAAAAATCATGTAAAATTTTCCTTTTATGATAGTAACTCTTAATTAATGATAAATCCTGAATTTGAATTATTGTATTATATCATCATTTACATTTCAAATTCGTGCAGTTCTGTTATCTGCAACTATATCGTTTATGATAATCAAAACATATCTTTAAATTTATATTTTCTATAATTATTTTGAATGTTTCCGCTATTGCTTTTCCGAACCACCTTTTTTGGATTTCAGCATCTCGTTTTGACTCTTCTCTAAGGCAATTCTAATTGTCCATATAAAAATTGTATGACGTGATTATGAAATTTTTCATACACATCACTGTTTTTACAAAATGACATCCGCAAGTTGATGGTTAAAAATAAACACGTACGGTTATCTAATATGATCATGTATTCACACTGTAAACTTTGATCTGTGCTAATGATGTTCTGATGTATATTGATAAGTTATTTTTAAGGCGATAACATAGTACGATCGTTTCACGGTTTCGCATCCCTGCAGTGAGTCCGGACGTAGTCAGTTAACGCTGAAATTATCGCCTTATCCGATTGTGCATCGTCGGGGTGTGAGACAGTCCCCCGCCCCTGGGCCGCACGCGAGACGATGTCAATGGAGGCAATAAACCCAGGAATGATTCACGTGCGGCAAATTATCTTAATGGCGCATAATTAAGACGCCAAGGTCCTGCGTTGTTTTTCTGCACCGCATGTCTCGTGTTCAAATAGCCGTGCAGACTCTACCAACACCGGCGGGCATCGATATCAAGGTTAATGAATCCGAATTCCTTTCGGCAAGGAAGGTGTGTGATGGGAATGATAAACGAAATTCTATCAGCCGCTTAATTAGGCGATTTGTACAATACATCTCAGCGTACTCCATTTGAATTTTTTTAACAAGCTTCATTTTCAAGTAGGATCAAAAGCAGTTTATCCCAAGGATTAAGGACACCTGATCTAGGGTAGTCCGAATGAGTTTATAAGCCATGCTGCGTGTGCGAGCAAGTAGCCGTGAGAAAAGGGATCAGATCAGTTAGTTTAATGCGATCAGAGAGTATTTCGATTTTTTTTTGGCTTATTTTTAATTTGGCATATAGGATATCACAGACAACAGGGTTTTATCCAATGAATTTTTTTTTTTTAGCCTGGAGACAGTTTATCATTTTAAAAGATTTAAACTTACTTCTTGTTTCACCTGAACTCATACCCGGGATACATGTGTATTGTATTACTGACCTACAAAATGGTTTACTCTTAGTTTTCTGTGTTTTAATTTATTCAATAATTTAAAGAAAAAAAGAACAGTTGTTACATCGGTATATTTGATTATTTAATATTTTGCAAAGAGGATATAATAATCAGTTGATTTTTCTGATTAAAATATACTTTTTTCCGACCGATTTTGTCAGCACTCCATGTTGACATTTTCCAACCAAGGATCAACATATGTATGACAAAAAAAAGAAAACAACCCTCGTGGGTTTTATATCAAATAACTTTTTGTATTTTTTTTTTTACGGTAAAGTCAATTTTAATTATTTTTTCTTATTTAATTTTTTACAATTTAAAGTGATTTTCGATATATTAAATATCTTTTACATCCATTATGCATTAGCATCTGTAAATGGTGATTTTATCATTATTTGTTTGATTTATGTACTGTCTTGTGTTTATATCTGCCAAGAGTGATTGACTGGCAGCAAGTTGTTCTTCTCAGAGATTATTTTAAGGTCGGCATATTAGAAATACAAAATATATTATAATACCGGTCTATTCGTAGAGAATCAAGCACTGGTATGGGTTTGTACGGAAGATTATTCGGGTTTAATAATGTTTGGATAAATAAACCTCTCGGTAAAGAGAGAGGATCTCATCCGTTTTCTCGGAACAAATAAAAATGAAATTGTTATATTGCGAATATAATGATTACTTCTTGAAATGTAAACACAAACAAAAAATAAATATAAGGAAGATTGTGTGAATTAAGTCTTATACGGTTGGGTTGTAATATATGTTTATTATTTTGTTAAATAAGCTTCTAGATAAACAAATATAAAAATACATCTTCAGTTTGAGGGTGAAGCATTCATTGTCTTCGTTACGTTATTTTAAAAAATAAATAAATTTAGAAAAATACTATTTGTTCTTCACAAGTAGTAATTTTTTTTCTAAGAAAATAAACGTCAGTACTGTAATTTCACCTTTTTATTGGTTTGGAAAATACTTAAACTTGATGTTGCTTTTTTTTTATTTAAAAAAAAACTTTGATACGCAAGGTTTTTTTTTGTCAAATTTTGTCTTCTTGCGTTAAGATTTTCGATAGATATTGATTGTTGACGATTTTCAAAAACTTATTATTATTCCATCGTAAGTAAAATGTAACCAAGAAGAATAGATGAAATAATATGAGTATTGCAAATCGTCGAAAAACCTTGGTTACAACAAAGTTTCAGCTTCCTAAAAGCTTCAGACCAGAAAAAAAAATATTCAGCAAAAATGAAATCAAGGGGACTGACCCATAAACAAAAAAGGTGAAATAGACGATGGAAAAAAACAATTTTTCAATATCATCGTTGTAAAATGAAGAAAACCTCTTTTTTTCTACCAAGAAAGGCGCACTATGAGAAAGTATGGTATTCAAATCCCAGCGTCTACTTTCATTTCCACTAATCCGCATCTATTTGCAGCAAAAAAAGGCTTGCATAAATACGGCGGCCAGTTACGGCACATTGCATTTCCCCTGAGCTGTAAATAATTAAAAGACGCCCAAGATGGCGGTCGTCCTTGTTTCGCTTGCGGAAATAATGGCGCGGCGCATTCCCGTGCGCGTGACGTCACACTCGGCCGGGAGCCGCGCTCAAAAAGCAGAGGAATTTAAATATGAAAATGTCTCGGGACTACAAACCAATCTGCCTGATGGATGCTAGAATAAATAAGATGCGCCGCAAAGTCGATTATTTTTTCGTGTTATGGGTAGAAGAGCATCACAATGTATTTAGAGTCTATTAACGTGCGATACAGTTTGATCTATTCGTTCACAAAAATATATGTAACACTGACGTTTTTTGTTTTTTTAATATTGTGTTTAACATTGCTAAACTATAACCTCAGTTAAATATGCATAGAGATAAAGCGGATTTTTTTATGAATCAAACGACTCGATTATAAAATTCAAATTGATTATAAATTACACTACGATGGTTTTCATTTTTTGACCATTAAAAAAAACATCGACTGTGCCCAAAAGTTCTTGCGTATTTTGTGAAACAGCAATAGATTAATTACTTCTTACCAATTAAATAATAAAGTATATTTAACATCTGGCAACTTGCTGGTATAGTCAGTGCATCTTCACGCATTACACTCAAATATCTTGGTTGGGTGTTAAACTGTTAAGGTTACAAGAAACCTAAGCACAAGGTTTCGCCTCTCCGTGCCTTAAACGCGCTGTCATTTCCATTGAATTTTTATTTTAAAATTGTTTACTAACTTGTTTCTCAGTACGCACGTATAGGTGTTAGGGTTGGAGTAGTCATGAGACACGGTGTTCTTTGGGTATACGATTATCTGCCGAAGCAGGTCCTCGCAGCCAGTCATCATCACCCGCGAGGACGCCGCGACGCCTGGTGTTTTGTTTGAAATGTTCCCACCGCCCATCACGCCCTGCCGTATATTGCATTTCTCGTGCAGCTGTAATGTTCGGGCCGGGCACGCTCCGGAATGGATGCCGCCATAAACCGCAACGGGAGGGCATTTCTCCGCGGTATTGGCTAATTCCTTCATCAGCCGCGCGAGAAAAACGCCGCCGACGAGGGCATAAAGCACCCACGTGAGATTGTGAAATGGCTGCCGTTTTGAATATCTCCCAGCTGGTAAATGCGAAATTACGACGCGACTTGCTCCGCGCTGCAAAGTATTACCCGGATTAGTGCAATTCGTATATTTTTCATTCATAGCTTCATTTTTGTGTGTAATCCCAGCTGGAGACATCCAGACTCAGGTGAAAAGTCTATTAGCCGCCTTACTCATCACGAGTCAGGGACTGCAAGCGAATGGCGAGAAGTAATTGCAATTTTTTTGATGTCACCACGTCTTATGTATTTCCATTATTCATAAAAGTATAGAATTCCTGTGTCAAAGAGAATTCTCCTTTTTTACTTGAAAGCAACTTCTATGTTTTGCAACATTTAATCAAAAAAAAAATTTCCAGTCGGAATCGAAGCTTAAGATTAAGTTACATGACGTTTTGTTCTGAAAAATAATTATCATCGTCTAGATTTTAATTCATTCTTTTAAGACTTATAACTATAGAAATTTACAGTTTCTTTGTTAATCAACAATTTATGGAAAAAAAAATTTAAATTGTTGATTACATACGTAAAGTCTTATTGCTTACATAATAGTTTAAAATATTTTAAATTTTATATAAATTTTGTATGATTTCCAAAGTTAAATTACTTTGAAATATTTTAAAAAGATTATTGGCAATTCGGAGAAATAAGCATATAAAGCCAAAATGGGAACTTGAAGTAAAAAATATCATTACATAAAAAAGAGGAAAGGCAGAAACCTAGAAAACATGTTCTGGCGTTATCGACAGACCGAGCCCGACCCAATTTATAACGTACTCGGGTCTTACGACGTACAGAAAATCAGCCTTAAAAACCTGAAGCTCAAAGTTTCTCAAAGCCTATGTTTAGTAATTTTTGTACCTTTCAGATATTTTTATAAAACTTTCGCCTGATAATGTATAAAGAACGATGACTGTAATTTTACTACTTGCACAGTTTTAAGAAGATATAATATAAGACTCGTAATCGACTAATGTAATTGATTATGATCTAAAGAATGATTTGTTTTATAGAATAAGCATGCTTTTTGGTAACTAAAATGATATTCTTGTTTTGTTGCAGTGAATCCCGTCTGTGATGCGAAGGCCCGCCAAGTCGTCCTTGCACCACCGACTGTGCGGTGAAGTGATCGCAGGTCCTGTCCGCCCCTCCGAAGGCTTCTCCGCCGCCCCGGGGACCTCCCCCACGCGCCTTCAATAGCGCGCCCTACCACCATGTAGGACGAACTCACACCCCCGCGTAGTTTTTGTTTCTCTACGCATCGAACTTTTCATATGGAGAACACTGAAACACTTATTTAAATAACTATTAAATGAACTTCTTCAAATCTATTAGTGTCAAACATTTACTAGTTTTATATAATTAACAGTAGGAGTAGCGAATGAGATTCGCAGTTGTTGTTAGCAGCTTATTTTTATTATTCTGTGCGCGTTGTTACTTACATTAGTAGTGACTTTTAGATTAAACCTCATAGTGAGTACGACTGTTGGAACAAATACCCCCCAGTGGATTGCATCGCCTCTCGGATTGTTGGGGTACGACTTTGTTCTGTAGGTTAGAGTGCAGTGAAGTCTGTGGTCAGTGCAGTTGCCTGTTGTGAAATATTGTCGGCAACAAATTATTGTAAGTGCTCAGTGCAGTGTTGTTTGTAAGCTGCGCTGTGGATTTCTTGAAGATCTCTTTGGATATTCAATAACACAAGGCGAGTACTCTTTTTTATATTTGTTATTTCAGCTGCTGTTTGGAAACTCTTCTGGATTCTCCGCATGTTATTGTGCAAGTAAAGTAAAGTATTGCTTTGGTATTCACAACAGTCATGCATTTCCAATATAGATCAAAACATTCATTTATCTTCTTAACTTTTCACTGGATAAAAGTTCAACAGTAATCCGGGAATGACGTCTTACCCAAACCGCAAATAAGGAAACCGATAATACAAACGCCGTGCATTTTAACAGTAATAAATATTGGATAAAAAGCTTTGTAATATTCTTTCATGATGAATTAAAAACAACTCTACCAGCTTTATTAAAATTAGTCGCATTTACGAGAACATCTTTTATTTTTGATTTGTTTATATCCAAAGTATAACTTCGATCTCTCATTAAACTAAGAATAAATATCGTATAAGCAAACTTAGAAATATGTTATTAATAAATCTAAGTTAATTTTAATGCATACATTAAAAACAATTGTGATTGGCCAAATGGGTCGGAAATTTCCATAAAAATTTCAGTAGTAAACCTTTTTTGCTTTTTAAAGGTTTAGTTTAATCCAATATTATTTTGTAAAAGCTATTTAAAAGCGAAAGCGCATATTATTCAAATTGCCATCTAGTTTCAAATAAAACCAGTTCGTCTTGGATACAACTATACACATGCATTTTAAATCATCGGATTTGACCAGTTGCGCTACATTACTGCAACCTTGTTAATGGCTCAGTAGTGATATTGTTGCTCAACAATCGTTACGATAGGTGCGAGGAGGAAGGACCCTGGTGGCTTGATGGACTTGCAGATACTATGTGGGCTTCCAATCAATGGCGGCGTTGCCTATTCTAGAATAACATGTTTTTGTCTAGCCATTTGCGAGTCAACGGACGGTAAAATTATTCCTCGTAGAGTGCAGGATAATCGGCGATGACGGTTTCCAATCACGTCTTCCGACAGTCGGTCGGCCACTTGTGACTCTCCTACCTGACTCCTGAGCTGGCATGCCAAATGGACTCGTCATGCCGAGCTGCCTCTGGCTTTGTTTCATGGAATTTATACGCACGCCTTTCTTTGACTAGGAATTATGGGTTTCTCTCACGTGTATTATCGAAAAGAACTAATAAGGATGAAACTTAACGTTGGGGACTTCAAAGGGCTTCTCTTCCTTATGGGGTTTGGAAGAAGGAACAATATCAATATCCGTGTACAAGATGGACACGGAAAGTCGTAATTAGTTTCTTGATCCCCCTCGCTTATTTTCCTGTCTTTCAAAGTATGGTTCATAGATTTCTCGACCTTGGATGAGTGTGTTTTGATTATATTAAATATATATTTTACAAAAAATATTGAATTATTTAAGTATGAATTTGTATACTTGCGATAACCTCTGCAACAGAAAAGGTTTAACCGTACCAATTCTCTTGCAAAACAAATGTTTATCTTGATTTTCGTGTAAATTTCTTAACCACCATATTTTTTCCTGGGGAAATTATAAGTTAAATTTATTAATATATGTGATTGAATGAGAGTGTTCGTCTATTCCAGATGGTCAAATGATTGTTTCTCATCTAGAATCGGTATACGTGACGAGAGGCACTCGTGCGCCGTCCTCTATGAATGTGAGGATTTACAGTTATCCCCAATATTATTCCTGCCGGTCCGGCGGAACGTTCCAGAATGTTTTATTTAAGTTTCTTCAAGTATGCTGGATATTATCTCGCACATGAAAGCACAGATCTGATTGGTTACACAGAAGAAAAAAGAAATCGGGCACGTACACCGTATACGCTTTATATTATTTCCTTTCTCCTCTGTTCAATTATAAATAGATTAAATATATATTATTATAATCCTGATTTACGTTTGGGTATTGCCTTACCATCTCCGCATATGGATTAGATTAAATCGGAATGTCTTCAATTATTTTGAGGCTTATTTAAGCTTCAATCATGTGAGGATTTCCACTTTTAGATTGAGAGAAATTTTTAACGATAAGAAATTAAGTATTTTACATACCTTTAATACGATACTTACTTTGAATTTATTTTATGTTTTTATTTTATTTTAACAAAAATAGGTCGGCTTTATTTTTTAACAGCTTATACTCATTATTATAGGCTCAAGCGAACTAAAAAATTGCGACCAGAGCTGAACGTTTCCGTGAAACTCATCGTGCACAAGTTACATACGCACCTCTTTTGCAATGTATGGAAGTGGCTCTGCGCATTTTGGTAAAACAGCATTCTTAGGTCGGTCTCGTTGTTTCGCTGCACTTGCTTGTATTTGTTAGTGAAAGGTCAAACATCCTGCCTGCAGTTGTACAATAATTACACAGGTGAGAGGGCAGCGCTAAACCTTCTTGCCAGATGTTTCGATTATGAATTAAACATAATTGTTGATAAAATTTAAATATTTGCACGAGTGCTATGGCGCAGATTATTTTAAACGCTTTATACGTGTACTTGCTACATTATGATCTTTCTCGATGACAGTTTCATAACTATTGATTTTATCCACTATGTTTCCCATGACGAAATCTTTCAATTTGTTTTCAACCATAAAATTTTCGGAATGTGTGATAAAATGTTATATTTTAGCAAAATTATTATTTTTTTAATAATATAGTACATAAAAAGAGTATTTTTTTTGTGTATGTATTAAATATAAATATCCAAAGTTATTAAATTCAGATGAATTGCTTTTCGAGGGCTCAAATTTGACTCTCATATTTCGTTTATATAATGTTAACGTACGCAAAAAAAAAAAATATTTTTATAGAAATACTTATTAAGTGATTAAAAAGTAATACCTGGAAAAGTTATAAAATAAAAAATGACACAAAAATTAGTTTAATATTTTACAAATGAAGGAATGGACAAAGTGATTTTAAATTTCCTAAAAATTCTGTTAATGCATTTGAGTGCAAAGTTCGCTCCATTTGCTGATTAAAATTTGCCTGCATTGCGTGAGCTGACCTGTCCAAGGCCGTGCAGGGTGGGGGTGTAGGGTGCAAGCCTGGGGTGCAGGGTGCAGGTCGGGGGTGTAGGGTGCAGGACGGGAGTGCAGGGTGCAAGTCGGGGGTGCAGGGTGCAGGTCGGGGGTGCAGGGTGCAGGACGGGAGTGCAGGGTGCAGGACGGGGGTGCAGGGTGCAGGACAGGAGTGCAGGGTGCAAGTCGGGGGTGCTGGGTGCAGGTCGGGGGTGCAGGGTGCAGGACGGGAGTGCAGGGTGCAGGACGGGGGTGCAGGGTGCAGGACAGGAGTGCAGGGTGCAAGTCGGGGGTGCAGGGTGCAGGTCGGGGGTGTAGGGTGCAGGACGGGGGTGCAGGGTGCAAGTCATAGGGTGCGGTACGTGCGTGCAGCTCTGGCGCATCGGCGATCCCTCCGCTGAAGGCCGCCCCGCCCGGCGAGTGACTTATGCGCCGAGGGAGTGCTCAGTTATAATTCAATTATTGTAATGGATATAATTAATGCACTTAGATATCCCATTAGACTAAAACTATTCAACTTAAATCCCTCTGCAGACGGCTTATATTAATTCTGCATTCGCTTTTAACTAACTATGAAATTAATATTACAATAAGAATTAATATTATTTTTAATAAACATTTATTTAGAAAAAAACAATTATCGTTTTGTATAAAGGTAACAGATTTCAAAATTCAACCTACCTTGTGATTAAATTAATGTTGTTTATTATATATAATTTCAATTAATTGACAACTTATCTACTGCAAAATTTGAGTTTTATCAAAATGATTTTATAATAACCAAAATATAAGCAGCACCAACTAATAAATTCGTATTGTAACGCGCCGGGTCTCCAATAATTAAAACATGATTTATTTGCACTATTTATATTTAACTTATATTATACAGAGTCTTCACAACTATTTATATTAACACATATTTATATCAACGACACCCGAGGACTGTCTCGCGCTCACGGCTCCCGAGAACTGTCTGTCGAGCACTACTCCCGAGGACTCTCTATCGAGCACTCTTTCCGAGGACTCTCTATCAAGCACTGGCGCCGGTCGTCTTGTCGCTCGTTCTCCAAGACCGCGTATTGTCGCCCCTAAACGACGGTCGCTTGATCATTACAGATGTTTCTGGACTATGGACTAGAAGTAGACTCTAGAGTAGAATCGCTTCGATCGATTCTACCGCTAACCCGTTACACTATATTACATGATTTATTAGTCTTTTATATATGACTTATAAAAAGTTTGCGCGTTTTTTTTGTTGTTATAATAAAATTTACTAACGAAGAAAAGTGCGTTATGAGTTAAAAGTCAGAATACTCAGGAATATGTATTTCCATAACTTTTTTCGTATTTTCACTGTTGCTAAGACTACCTTATATAAACTTAATTTGCGCAGCAAATTTACTTAAATGAGCAAATATATTTTTTTGATAATATATATATCCCATATTAAATGTACATATATTCAGTATAATACATTGTGTCAGTAACCTTTACAACAATACAAAACATTTCGGTAAAATATATAATATGTTATAAATATGAGAGGTTTCTATTGAATCGTTTTTTTTGTTGCTTTTTCCAACCTATTTTTATCAAATTTCTTCTTTACATGTTTTTCCTTCAGCAGTGATAAAAAGGGACAGTTTTCCGAGTGATTAAATTTATGATATTACGTTAAAGGTATTTTTTTATAGATTTTTTTTTCCTTCTTGTAATATTTAATAACACCTTCCAATAAATTGTTTTATTCTATATGACTGCCGGTGTAACAGTTTGAGAGTCGGACTTTTATAAGGATAAATAAACAAGTTACTTCTTTCTGCCAGTTAAATCTTTAAATTTTTTTTTATTTAAGTGTCTTAAACGTTTTAATTTTTTTTAAAACCTGGGAAGCTCATTGTGTCTCTTTGTGTCCCTCTTATATCAATGTGTTTGAAAGTTTTTTTTATAATTTAAGTTTTAGGTTAAGTACACGTCATGCCTTCAAGAAAAAAAAAAGTGTTTTTTTTTTTTTACGATTTTTGAAAACAGCTTATCGTTTTTACGGCGAATTATTTCTTTTGTGATATTATAGAAGACCCGAGTTCGGATTTCTTTCAATAATAAAAAAAAATCATACATCACATTTTGTTCACTTGCCCGCGCGTGGGGTCGAGCAGCCGTCCCGCTCGCGCGCCAGGAGGTCTCCCTCTGGCAGCAGACGGCCTTCAGCGCCAGCCGTGTCACCTGGCCGGCCGCGGTGTGATCGCCCATTGATGGATGCCCGAGTCGATGACCCCTGCTGCCATAATCGGTGACGTCACCCCCTGCCGTCCTTGGCCCGTCGCTCCTCCGGGATCTCCAGAAAAACAAATAAACGAGACCGCACTGTGATTTCCCTTTTAGCAATTTCCATTTTTCATTTTGTAAAAGTTATTTTGGTTTAAAATAAGGTTGCTTTGATAGGCTGAAATCATCCAACTTAGATTGTTCGTAAACCAAATATACGTTTTTTTTATTGGTTTGGTAAAATATAATAAATGTAGTATATCAATCAACTCGATTCCAATAGTTTGATTAATCAATATTTTTTAGTACGCCCAAAAAAAGTATTAAGTGGCATTTTGTGTTAATTAATGTCTTGTTTTCTAGATCAGCAGAAAGATACATTTTTTTTGCGTATGTTCCTTATGTAAAAAAAATGCATACATACCTAATAATACATGTTGTACAATGAGTACAAGCTGCGTAAAAAAATACTATTCAAATGTTAAAGAAATAAAATGTGCCATGCCAGCTATCTTATTGTGATTTCCGAAAAAGTATTTTTCTGTTATTGATATGAATCATCTGATCAATTTGATTTGATCAGTTTTCGTACGTTCACACAAAAAAAACCTCGTTTCGTATGTGAACCGTTTACTCGAATATTTAACACCATAAACGAAAAAATCAACACAATACATTTGTATTGGTAGAGAATGCGTTTAAATTGCGTGATAGTCTGTGTCTTCAATGCCTGAAATTGCAAATCGTTGGTGTACCACACGAGGCTATGCGCACCACTTCCTGCCGCCTGCTGATGAAGATGACCGATTCTCCTCGTCCACGTCTGACGTGCCATGCGTGCGCCACGTGACGATGGTTTTTGCGCTCGGCCTTGGCTGCTCTTGCAGTAGCTGTGCCAACATATTTTCATACACGAGGAGTACTTCTCTAGATTTTGCTCTGAACGTTGAACCCGTATCCGCACTTCTGGTCCGAGCACCTGGGATTTTTATCGTTATATTTTTTATTTATTTATTTAAAATTCAACGCCCACTTGGACGCAGTGTATTTTATAATAGTTTAAAAAATGTTAATTAAGTAAAAAGTAAAAAAAATAAATCAAAATAAATCAACACTTCTCACTACAGCAGGTGTTACTTGGCCGCAGACAGTATGATTGCTTGGGTTTTGTATTGACTGAAGTTACCATAAAAACTAGAATTGATTTTGTTTGCTCGCTTCAGATATAACAACTGTATAAATTAACATAATTTGATCTCACAAGACATTACGCTAATAACTTCTTTTCATAATATCTGAATCAATAATCGATCAAACAACCTGGTATTGTCGATTCATTGCTCTTTGGGCTTCGGCCATTTTGCTGAGCCTTCACAAGATGTTTCAACTATCTTTATAATTTAGTTTGATGATTATTGCTTGTAGTATACATTGAAATATAATATTTCTTTGAATCACTATTCGACGTTTTCATATCCTGAAATAATTTTTAGAGATATTAAGTTATTTAATGCTGTTTAAATTCCAATTTAACTATATATTTTTGACAGAGAGTACTTGGTGGAATTCCATTTTAATATTTTAAATAAAATACTATTTATAATATCAAACTGAGTCAAGTTTGATAATGCCAACGGTTTCGCCAATGAAAGGTTGGCGAAACCGGTCACCAATAAAAATTAACAAGTGGAAATTTAGTAACCAAAATATATTTTTTTTCTTTTCCGTCTCAGATGAATACAGTATTCAAAAATACCAGAAAATAATGAAACGTTTTTTTTAATACTTTCTTTCAATTGCAAAGAAGTTCTATGAGAAGAAGATGCATTCTACTATGTTTATATTTAATTCGTGTGTGCAAATGATGTACACTAAACCATTTAAAAATGTACTTTATTAGAGTAACTCATTAATTTAAAAATGGTTTTTCATGTCTCATGTTCAAAAATTAAATTGACCAATTGTTATTCAATTCGTATTGAATGTCATTTCAGATTAATAGGATATCTTATGTTTTGCATGTCTACTCATCTATTTATATCGCTAAAAATCAAATACGTGTTTCGAATTTGCAAGCGACATGCTCCGCACGTTTTCCGACATTTACAAATGCCCCGACATATTTCAGCCGTCTCAGGCACATTCTTATCTCCGTCAATGCCATATTGATGGCCGCTCAGGCCTCGCTCCTCCCCGGTGGCAGCGGTGAACTCGCCGCACCCCTCCCGACCACCCCTCGCTGACTTGTATTATTCCTTGACGTTTGTACACTTTACTGCCAGTCTCCATAAATCTCCTGTGCTCTAGTACTCGCGAAATAATTGCACTGCGCATGTTTATGCGGCTTTGTTTAGAGATTGAGTCGCGCAGTGCTGGCGCACCTTTTGAATTTTTTTTTTGTAAAAATAAAAAAAAACAAACAACTTGTGCCAGCATATGTGTGGTCGATGCAAATGATCTTCTGTAAAACTGACACAGGCGTGAGTCTACTTCCTTTAGTTCGGATACACCTGAGAACTCTCGTCAGTGCGTTCTGGCCGCTGAATCAACAAGCGATTTTTTTACTTAGATGCTTTTTGCTTAGACGTATGCTCTAATGCTCTATGAGCGGTAGGAAATAATTGTGTCATGTATAAACCATATTTTAAAACTATACCTAGAACTACGTTTTTATTGACACGGAAAGCTTGATCAATAGTGATTCTGCATTGATGAATTGAAAATAATAATTATATTTATTTTAAAAAAAGCCTCGCTCTTATGTTTATTGTACGCGCGGCTAAGGTTTTCTATAACTGGTCCAGAGGAGTCGGACGGACCTTAAACCTGTGTGGTCGTTTTTCTTGCAAATTCTACAATAGCAACAAAAGCAGAAATTCGACAAGCGATTTGTCATTTTCTTGCGATATTTTTTTTCGTGCTATGATTTATTGATCTCGACATCGTGCGCGCCTACACGTGTTTTTCCGCAGAACCTCTCAATTCTGAAATAAAATCGATCAATATCACGTATAAAAATTTTCTTTGGGTGTTTTTAAGAAACCTTCACTCCTACAATGTGAGGTAATATCAACAAATAATAAAATTTGCTGTTGAAAAAGAGACGTACTATTTGAAGGCTTTGTGTTTTGTATGGTGCTTTATATACGACTGGAAGTGTGTGGGCTGGAAATCCCATAGAGTGAAACGTTTACAAAAATGAATACAATTTTTCAAAAGGTCGTGATATTTCGTGGTTAGTTGCGTAGCCTTTGTATCGATCTGTATGGACGACTCTTTTATCTATTTCCAAAAGAGGATGTAAACAAGTCATTAAAATATAATTCGTATATAACGTGTATTTTATGATATCTTTTTATATTTAATACCATGTGTAAACCTACTATATGGTTCTATTTGATTATTTAATTTATTATTATTATTATTTAGTTTATTCATGGAAAAAATGAAATTGCTCTTGAAAACTTTCTTATAATTTGTTGACATGACTTTATTTTATCGAACTATGCATCTATATTTATTTGTTAAAAAAATGTTTTAAAAACATTATCAATTTGAAAATATTAAAGAAATGTTAACATTTAAAATAAAAATAAATAATCAATAATAACATTAAACAACCAGTTGGCCCATTCATTTAAAGTTTATTTTTCTTATCTCTTAAAAATCTCAATGATCCAGTTTATGTTTTGATGCAAATTTCTCTTGGGTCTACTCATTTTAATTATTTTTTTGCTTACTTTTCTTATAAGCAATCACTAAATATTTTTGATATATATATATAAGAATAAATGAAATCTAAAATACTTTTAATTAATAATTTTATTTATTTATTTGCAATGTCAAGTTTTATCAAGGCAATTAAACATAAAATAATACTGCTTTCGGCTTGTTTCATTTGCATGAAATCATTTTAATCTTTAGATATAAACTTTGAGTTATTGTAGCAGTAAATTTGACAGACAGCTCGGTAATACTGACACAAAGCCTAGCCGGCTGCATGAAAGCAAAAGTAAACGGTCTCGTTTGACAAGTATCTCGAACCAGTTAGTATCGCAGACCAGTACTTAGAAATCCCTAGCATATGTACTTGTTAGATCAATTACGTATCCCCACAGCAGATTGTGGTTTTTCGGTGTATTCCATTTCCTTCAAAAATGCATTAGAAAGCTTTCAGGCTTTTATTTTAATTTGGCTACCCATACTGGAAAGCCACCCCAATATGGCAATTTAATTCCCATTACCTGCCTATTCCCTACACTTTTGCCTCTTCCCCTTCTTAAATCTAATTATCTTTGGGGATTACTTGCCTTTATTTATCTTACATATGTCTACGCAATGGAAAGCAATTTTACTGAGGGATTCAAACAACTAAAGCACTTGTACAATAATATAAATAAACCAAATCAAACATTAATATATCTTTGATTTTTTTTTAAATTTCAAGTTTTTGATGAAAATTCATTTTAGTTATCATTCCTAATATTCTATTTTGATGTTAATATTTTGAATAAAAAAATAATAGATCCTTATTTATAAAAACTGTATTTGTGCGTGTTTCCTATTTTGACACTGAGGTGCGTCGCATAATTGAGTTTGTCTCTCTTGTTCTTCTGGTCTGCTGCTTCTTGTTTTGCTGCCGTATTCCAATTGTCTTTTCTATTGCTTCTTATCTGCAGAACTTACTTAAACTTTTCAACACTTTAGTAATCTATAGAAGAGTATATTATAATATAAAAATATAAGAAAACTCATAAGCATATTAAAACAGGTTGCTCCGTGGAATTTTTGTTTGCAATGGCAGATAGCCTGCTCGCCACAATGCGACACAGGACTCTCATTTTTTCAACTTTATATTATTGTAATATATTTCAAAATAAGTTCTATGAAAATATCCACACAAAATAGCAACAAAGTAATCGTATTCTGGAAAAACCTCATTAGGGAAAAGTTTTTGTATAGGTTATATACAATTTCAAAATAGCAAAATTTGAAAAGCAGAAATATTTTTTACTGGGCTGAAGGGATAAACATTCAAATAAACGATAGCCAGGTATAATGTTAGAGCTGACAAATAATGGATGATGCTACTATAAAACTATAATTGCACCTATTCCAGTACGCCTTGATACGCGGGTGTAAAAACATGCCTAATATATTTTTAAACATTTATTTTTTACCTGACTACAAAAACGCGGGCACATTATACGAATCAGTCGTAGTACAAATTTGGCCTCGTATAATTGGCGTGCGAATGTTTCTCGTCGTGTGACCCGCTGTTTGTGAAACATAATTTGGTTTTGCGGCCCATAAAGACTGTTGTGGATTGTGAGGCTTGAATTAAATTATATCCGCCGTCCTTAATTGTAAGGCAACCGCGTATCGCGTGCAAGATGTTACATCCTTGTTTGTCCAATGTGCTCTGTACAAGACGCAGAGGACCTGCGCGCCCCAAAATGACATTCGATATTTTATTTAAGCATTTTGAATATCGCCCTGGATCCTGAAAAACGTTGCATGGAATGGCAATAAATCGTTACGTAACCCTACAAGAGGGAAAGTTCCTCCAAGAAGATAAGTGCAGTTTTATGTGAGTATTAAATATGCTATGTATTGGATTTTGATTGAAAATAAGTATAAGATACGTGTGATACCTTTAATTATTTGAGGAGACGGTTTTTCATTTTCTATGTTCATTACTTTTTTTTATTTCCAATAGTCGGAAGTTCAATTCTGTGTACCGAGACCTTTTTCCTATGCCCCTGGGGATTGGTAAACAACACTTTATTTTCTGTTATTTGATCTTCTTGTAGGCGTAGTGTAAAAGTACTGCGCAGTTTAGCAGTCTCGATCTTTTTAACATGTATTTCCCAAGCATATCACTCAAAGTATGTAAATATTCCTAATTAACGACTAAGTAATTTAACGACCTACGAAAATCAATAATTAAATAATTTCTGCAATAGCATTGATTTTTTTGTGTTTTTCAGTGTTTTACGATTTGTTGTTTAAACTGTTCATACATTGATAAGTAAATGTTTTTTTTACTCGGAGAAATCAATTATACGTAATATTTAATTCACTGGATGTAAAACGTACATCGTCGCTTAAAAATATTTATTTCTATGTGATTTTACAGCGATGATATTATGTTTTGCATATTTCTTAATACATTGACCATTTATAAATAGTGTTGAATAAATTGAATTCCCATATTCTAACATAACAGCTTTTGCGTATTTCCCTGTATTTCGATATCATAGTATTTATTCGTGTGAATTTATATTATTTTTTATTGAATGTTATCTCCATATCCATCGCCGACATTAAACATAACCGGTTCGCACAAGTCAACGCCTCCAATAATAAACAAAATGATATTCATCGAAAAAAATACCACTTCCTAGAAGTTGACAAATTCTAGATTCAGAATGTTTTCTTGCTCGCACCACGTGGCTTGCTCCGGCGACTGTCCCGCGCCTCACCTTGAACAATCCCGAGAAAAAAATGTGCTTTACGATTATTACCTGATCTTTGCCACCGCGGCGTACAGTTGTACCAACGAATTAGGAAGTTTCCACATGTCTTGATAAATTTGCGTGCGTTTTTGACAGACCATGGATCACGCGTAAAAAATCTTGATCTCGCTTTAATTTTCTGTGATTAATCACCTACATGGTAAATTTAGTACCCACCTTAAGAGATAAACCACGGAAGTCTACGTTTGAGAAGTTTTAAGTATTTATTTGAGATTTTATCAGTGAATAATTTATCGAAGTCAAAAACAGTTTAATGTTCAAAGTGGATACACAATAGTTAGTAAGATTATTTTTTATGTTTGCCTACTTAACAATCAAAAGCTTCTTATGTCCAGGCTGCACGCCTGACTTATTAATAAATATCCAGATACGGTTGCATAGTTCATAGTATATATAATTAATCAATGTTTTTTTAAGTGTATGTCTACGACGTTGATTAATTATTAACTGAAAAAGCGTTTAATTAAAACCAAAATGATGTTGACATGAATACTAGTTGTCAATTATGATAGGATATCTGTCACAGTTGTTGATATATATTATATTATTCAGGTATTTTCTGTATACCCTACCTGTGTACACGGGAAGGTGGATTTGTATATTTATTGAGTCACTAAATCTTTCTGTTAGAAGACATCGTTCACTTTGTTTTTGACAAGGTTCGCTGATTTCTCCGTCTGCTTTGACAGAACATTCTGTAAGACAAATAGGTCGTCCTCACGAGGCGCTCTCCAGCCAGCTCCATATTCTTCGCTCCTGGGGAAAATACATTCATGTGATTTTATGACATTGTTTCATATCGTTATGATACAAAGAGTTTTTTCTTGCAAATGCTGTAAAATTTATGTTATTTTCAACCCAAACGAGGGATTATTAGCCAACGATAATATCTCGTCGTTATTAAGTATACGCCATATCGTTATGTTTATAATAATATGTTTCTGAAATGAATATCTCTTTTTCAACCCCAGTTATTTGCACGAAATCTTTCAGGTATAGTTTATTGTGATTCATGGACTCGATATTATTGGATTCAAAAGAGAGATAAGATTTTGTACCAACAAGGAAAATAGTTATATTACTTTCTAATATGCCAATGTATGATCTTTAGCCTGATCAGTTAAGGATTTATTCTTCATAAAACATATTAGAAGAATAATTTTTTATTGCTATAAATAATACAAAATGACAGTTTTGCGTAAGTAAAAAATATTTTTATTTACTGACAGTGATTGTTACTACACCATGTTTTAATTTAAGTTTTCTAAAGGGTATTTTCCCCTAAGAGGCAGTCTCCCACAAAAGGTAATTTTATTGTGCGTAGGTTCTTTCTATTCACTCCAACGAGTTGATTTTTAAGCTCAAAAACATTTCTCAGTTGATTTTACCAGATTATCAATGCCGATGTTTTGCATAATTTCCGTACAGATTCCTAAATACTTTTACGTTTTTGTATAACAACGCGAAATTAGGGCGCTTTTAACGAGCCGCTCTAAAAACAGATTTCACGATAATTTATTGTCTTTTCCAATCAACCTCGACGTCCCCACTTTTGACACTAACTTTGTGTTACTTATACAGGAGAGACTAATCGAAATCGACTTTATTTATTTTGAGAACACGAAAGGGCGTAGAATATAATTAATATTGAAGACACGGAAAAAACAAAACGGGTTTCTTATAGCATTTCCACACATAAAGATTTATAACGTAAATTTCACCATCTGCAGGTTTTCATACATTTCAGAATAAAGACCTATCTTATAAATGTTATATTAACATATTTTTTCAGAGTTTAGAATAAAGAAAATTTTAGTTTTGAAAATATATTTATTTATTAAATTCATTTGCTCTCAATGCGTGTATTTAAATTTTATATTATGCTCAAAATTGTGTGTTTGTGCTCTGAATATTTTTGACACGTATGAAGATAACGGTTTTCAAACACATGGATAAAATTTGAGTTTTCGCATATATTTATATAAGAGAAAATCACAAATATTAAATGCGCTAGACACCTTTTGAATGTTTTTCTAAGTCCAAACTGGAATTTTTAGAATTTTACAGCTGGCCCAACACTATGTACTCGTATTTCATACTCAAGGGTGAATTGCCTCTTCAAGCCAAAGAGCTTTAGGACGTTTTATAGGTCCTTTGACACCCGGATGTTTGATGGCAACCATGACGTGTCCAGTGATGTGCGTGACCTTGCAGTCTTTTTTTTTCTATCCCAAATACAAAAATAAATCCTAATTCCAATGTCATTTTGTAAATATCCTCAATTTTTATTTTTTGTAATTTCTCTATACATACAAATAAAAATAGTTCACTGTTTCATGTGTGTAAACGTATTTTAACATTATAATCGCATATAAGTAACAGTTCATTGTTTTATTTAATTATTAAGTCTTTAATTTTCTAATAAAGTTTGTATTCAAAAACAATTCCTAATTATAATGTTCACATTAAAATACTGTGAAATGATACAGTTCTTATTGTTGCTCTTATTATTATTATTTTTCACCCAGATGTAATTACCAAATCTTTCTTTCTTGATAGGTAAAATACGTTTTTGTATACCACGTATGAAATAATGTAATTATACTTTCTATCTATGTCCTATGTATCAGAGGGAGTGGGAATATTTTTATAGTCCACAATTAGATTTCCTCGTATTATCAAAACCATCACGATCTGCTTTTTGTGTGAACGCCGCCCCGCCGTCCCAAGTACTCGAGAGAAATGTGTGAGCCTCGGTAAATAAAATATGACACGGAATGGTTTTTCAGATTCTCTTCCACACATATTTCAATACAGTGGTCATGGAAATAAAAAAACACGAAAACTGTTCGCACCAAGAAGATCTGTTTAGAAGCATATTTTTATGTTATTAGTAGATTTTTTGTTTGTAAATTATCAATCCTAAATTGTTCCTCGTCTTTCGTAATGGCATTTTTTTTATATTTAACTTATAGCAATTACGATGATGATAATAGGGACTGAAAATATCTTAAAATAATAAAATAATTAAATCCTTAAATTTGTCCATTTTCAGTGCTGGGGTTAGTGGCATGATAGGTAGGTTGTAACAGCAAAACTTGACTCATATACGCGTTGTGCAATTTTCAAAAGTATAAATATAATTCATGTATGTGTCAATGTAATAGCCTCTGTTCATTAAATTGAGGATACCATTCCGGGTGCGCGCATAGCTTTCGTTCAGTCGATTTAATTTATGAGATCTGTGATGCTCAAAAATCAAATTTAAATTCGATCATTCGTGTCCTTCACGCAACTAGTACCAACACAAATAATTGATTCCTGTTTTTTTTGTTCTCTCGGCTATTTATAGATAGTAACTTATATTTGAGAAAGGAAGTTTCAATCCAACAGTATTATTTGGGAGCAGCGCTTCCATTAGCAATGTAGGCCAGATTCTTGTGTTATTTCTGTATAGATTGGTCTGAAAGGCTGCGAGAAGCCAGTTCTTATTAAGTAGATACTGATTGATGTTGTTTTGCTGACAGCTGTCCCGGGACCGGCGGCGGATACAAATGACTATCGCATCACACATACCAGTCTACCACTTACATGCTTGACATATTTTTTTTTTTTATTGAATATGAAGTTATGTAATGTTTTTATGATTCCGTGACGATGCGTGTTTCTGTTATACCTTTACGCTGTTCGCTCAAAGGCGACAAAATAATAAACAGACTGTTTTCCTCGTGATGGCTATATGTCAATATGTATATGCATAAAAATTTCAATAAAAAAAAACTATTATGTTTTAGAATTGTATAGAAAGACCAAAAAAAATAAATAATGAGTATAATACATCACAATTTAACTTTGTTCCAAAACTTAACTGAACTTAAAGATAATTTAAAAGTTAGCTCTGGGGTTGGCAAAAAAAAATGTTTTGCCTGAATTCAAACCTGGGATTGTAGATTTTAAGAATCAACCAGGCATTTGTGTTAGTTTTATCAAAACGCTATCAAAGTTTATCAATTTTAATTTAGTAAACATTTCGTATAAAATGAGTTAATCGGGGAACGAGGACTAACGACTACTTTGAATACAAATGCTTCCTAAGCTTATTCATGGCAATTATATACGTAATTTACTTTTATTACTAAAGTTTTATCAAAACTTCCAGCTCTCTCTGCGGAATTCCTGCAGAGTACTGAATGCAATATTGTCATTAATTCGAGAAGATTTTAATAAAAAATATGAAATTGTACTCTAAACCAAACAAGCCATTAAGTCGCAATCAGTCACGCGGTGCATCACACAACAAGAGAAAGTCTTGTGGTCGAATATCGAAACTACAAATTCCAGACAAAGTAGGCATCATTCCCATGAGAAGCCCATTATCATTCCAAAGGTTTTACCTTCTGTAACGTGTATTTACAATTTACTTTTCAAACACTCATCAAGGGTGACTACATCCAGCGTACTTCGTTATTACAAAATAACAAAGGTCCTAGATTGAAATTGATAGATATTTGTTTACCCTCGCTATATTTCTGCAATGGGGTATTTTTTCACAATGACTGTTAAAAAAGAATATGCTACATCTGTGTGAAAATCGAAACACACTTCAAAAATTATCCCTCGGTAATAAAGAATACAACAATAGATTAAGATTATTTAGAATGTGCATTTTATATTGTGGTTTTAGTACATTTTCTATATTTTCATCCCAAAAAATCTACGCCGTCGTAAAATTTATCATCAGCATTTGTATCATCACAAGTTATGCTAGTTTTATATTCTAAAAAATCTGAAATCACACTGTTTTTGACATAATATATTGTAGTCACTTCTCTTTCTCATTAGACGTACTCATATAAAAAGTTTTTTTGTTCTACTTGTGTTTAGCATCGCGCTCATATCTGTGCCCTCTGCCTAGAAACTTGTGTTACTTTGTTCGCATTATCTTAGACAACAAAAGCAAAAAGGCAATAAATCTCTCGTTTCAAACATTACTTTGCTTCCGTGCGATTTTCTTACCCATTTGAAAATGTTTGTTTTTTTTCTGCTACCAAAGATTATACTGTAGCCTTCATACGTAAGCGCAGAACGTATAATGTATCATATGAAGTACTCGACGTACCTAATCTGTTGTGAAAAAAACTAAACTTGATGTCTTATACAATCTTGTATTTTATTTATGCTCAGGTACGCCTGAAAAACATCGTCAACATAATAGAAAAACTTTAGCTAATATTAACTTTGACGTTAGTTTCGTAACTGATTATCATTTATATGTGCGTTGTTTTCCTTGTACAAATGATTCATTGTGTATTATTTCTAATGTTTATTGTATTTTTTTTTGTTTTTTTAGATTTTTTCATCCTACGCTAAAAACCTTGTGTCAATTTTTTTTATGAAAATTAACATTTGATATAAACTTTTTATGTATATTTTTCTCCATTACTCGACTATGTAATGATAGATTTAACAACAAAAGTACTGATAAAGAATATTTTACAAATAAAGGTTATAATAAATGTGCCTTTTTTTATCTAATCTTATATTTTGGTTTTACGGACAAATTTTTAATGAAAAAGCAGTAATTAAAAATCTTTCTTTTATTTTCTAATTATAATTTGTTTTAAGTCTCTGTACGGTGGAATCTATATCAATAAAATAAAAAGAAAATTAACTGCCATAAAAAAAACCAAATGGTTGAAGAGGCTTCTGAAATTTTTCATCGAGATGGCAAGGCAGCGCTCTCTTCAGAGAAGCTCTCACTCTAGAGCGCTCTCACTGTCCTAGTTAAAACTCAGTGTTATTTTTAAGAGAGTGGTTTTTAATAGAATACTACAAAATTAATCATATCTTAACGTCTAGTAAGATTAACCGCTAAAAAAGTTGTAATGGTATCTGCAGGAAAGTGCCTTAAGTACAAGTTTTTCAAAGTTTTATTTTCAACCACTTCTTCAACCAGGTCCATTTCTCAGTAAAGCCTTATCTTTATCGTCTCTATTTCTTACAAGTCCCGCTACTCTACAGCGGGGAACCCCTGATGTGTATTTCAGAGACCGAATTCCCCATACTACAGTTTAATAGAATAGATTTCATTCGATGTAATCTTTTTATTATACTCTCCTGCTAGTAAAATTATATCTTATTTCAAAAGTTAAGTAAAATCATCAAATTATATGTTAAAAGTAATAATAAGAGTGCATATATTGTCAGAGCAGTAAATATTTGTATTATATACAATCCAAATAAATCTTACGGAAGCTCATTCAGTAGGTTGGAAATCAACAGGATGTTTGCTATGAAATTTTGTGATTTTATTATTGAGTATCTCTGTCAATAATTTCTTTCCAATTTTATTTAATGAAGACATTTACAAATTTAATTCGCGTTAAGAAAGCGATAACCATATACAGTATGTATATTTTTTGTTCTTCGTGCATTTATACTTCTCCCATCTCCAAACTATTTAGAAATTAAAAATTAAATAATAAAATCTGTTCTAACTATTTTAAGTGCCAGAGAAATACGAGTATTATCGTATTATATATAGACTAAATTGCCTTATTTTGTGGATCCCCTTAGAAATTTATTATTACGGCTCATTGATTTATAATTATCTAATTAATTAATGGTGAATCGATCTATCTAGATCGATTCACCATACACAGAGGCATCATTTAAATTTTAATGTCATTTAGTCCGATCAATAACTGGGGTGCTTGCATCAGCGCCGGGCTTCTCCGATCACTGCCATGAATGCAATTATCCATAAATGCATTACTCGTCAAATAATGAACTTAAATTCTTGTCGCACAGCTATTATATTTTTTCATCTTTTTAAATTTAATATTGATTTAAATATGATGGAATAAAATCATTTTGAAAGCGATTTAATAGTCCAGTTTTTTTTACCCTAATTGGGAGAAATCCTAGTTCTCCTTTTTATTATATGCACTGTTTTATTGTTAAGCCCGACGTATAACATGTGATTGATAAAGTTACTTTAATTTCCTTGAAATTTTAAAAATAAACACTGTCGTATATTCTTGTGACGAAGGGATCATAAAGTTTAATTTTAATTAGAGGTGATATTTTTATATTGACAAAAATAGAAATACCCGTATTCCGAAGAATGTTTTAATGCAGTGTGATTCAAACAGGTTACAGCGGCTATAAGCCTGTCATAAATGGAGTTGACAAGTAAAAATTTTATTAGTCGTAATATCTCAGTGCATGCTGGTATGACTAACGGCCACAGTAACACGTTGAATGGTGTGATCTGTTTACGAGCTCTCATTATGGAGACAACAATGGAGCGATCGATACGCCCGCATGTCCCCGTATGGGATATAAACTCATGCCGACTGCTTTAGTGTAATTTATTTATACATACAAACGTTCCTGGCGACAGCCGTTGTAATTATAAATATTGTTATTTTACTGTTGTAGTATATATGAAGTCTAAACACATTAGTGGTAAGATTTTTACAGAAAAATTAAAACTCTTACTTTTTTTCTCTAATAATAAATATTATAGTTTCGCAAAAGCGATACTAAAGCTTTTGTATGTATTATTTCACTCTTCGAAAGTCTCAATTCTTTTTCTGTATTCTGTACGGATACACCATCAAGCTTCACAGGGTACGGAGACGGATGCTCAGTGAGAGTTTATCGATATATTACAATACACGTACCTCATTTTTAGAAGAAGGAATAGTTCCTCCTCAAAGAAAAACTATTAAAGAAAAAGTTAATCGAAAATGGAGTATTAGACGAGAGAAAATAAGCCCGGATCGCAATATAAAAAAGACAGCAGGGAAGACGCTTTGAGGTTCTACTCGCTACTCCGGTTTATCGGTGAAAAAAATTTAAGCTCGTTTTCGTAGAAATATTAGAACTAAAATAATAATATAAATTCTGAGTTACAGTGTATTTCTATATCGGTGTCGCTACCCACAGCTCGTTGGGTTGTACCGATAGCCATATCGAAAATAAAAGCCCGTAAATTTTAGTTACAACCGATACATGCTAATTTCAGTTAATCTTCGTTTTTACTGTTTTAGCGAAACATTAAAATTTTACGTATTTTAAATAAAAAAGTAAAAAAACACTTTTAGATTTACCATTTAACTTTGAATCTGAAATGTCTAGAGAAAATAAAAATAAATCACTGCGACACAATAATTCGACTGCGCGCGGCCGTATAAGCTCTACAATCTTCAGGTGTACAGGTGTTCAGGTGCGAGAATTAGCGCAGCGAGCAGCAGCTCCAGGTCACGTGCCTGCGCTGTCGCGGGCGATGAGTAGCGATGAGTAGCGATGAGTAGCGATGAGTAGCGATGAGTAGCGATGAGTAGCGATGAGTAGTGATGAGTGTGATGAGTAGTGATGCGCAATGTTGATGGGGGTGAGTGGGTGAGGCCGCGGCGGGCACTCGCGGCACAATACTGAAGTCGTTCACCCGCGCGGGCGCCCGAAACCAGGAGCTCTCCGCTCTCGCCTTGCACCGGCCACGAGACTTAACCTACATTCTGCCGCGGGAATCCGAGTGGCTCGCGGCTGCGGCGCGGCGGCAGCGAATTATTATTAATTTAATTTAAAAAAAAACATCGATAATGCCAAAATTTATTCGCCTGATGGTGCCAACGTAAAATATTGGCGAAACCGGTCACCGATAAGATTAAAACATTGTGGAAAAGTCATAAAAGTATTTTATTAAAAAATATTATAAAAACATTGGTTATTTTAGCATGCGTACGGCGCCTGTTTGATGACAACTTACAACCCACTTGCATATAGCCAATAGCGCCCTTTTTTGCTTTGTTTAATTAGGAAAATCGCATGTATTTTTTTTAAACACAACAACGTGTTATCGGGTCGTACAGCTTCTTTTATAAATGGATCCAAATAAATCTATTTGTACAATCAACAAGGTTTTACAGGAACAAATAAAGGGAAATTGGTTTAGTTGCCACATTGCAACTGTCAAAGGTTTTATCCGATATTCATGTGAGGATAATTTCGTTACAAATGTGTTTCAGACTAAATAAACGATTTTTATCAGCATTTTAATGCTCTATCATGATTTATTTAGCACATTTTCCGTTTGCTGTTGATTTATTTGAACGTAGGGTAAATACAAACAGTACTAAATGTTTGTATAATGTTTACATTATCTTTATAACGTTTATATTATCGTTGGGTCAATCTTCTATGGTCACCTTCCGTTTTTCATTTAATGTCACGGCGAGCCAATGTAGCTCCATTCGTATGTAGCCCAGTTGTGTGTGAATCGTCACGTAGATCGCTACTCGAGAGCGGCCGCTCACGTTCACGGCGCCGCGTCACGTGATGGCTATTCAGGTCGTGACCCACCCCCCGGGTATCTGACGGCCCTACAGGATTTCCATTTTATTTTGAAAACTTTTCGCCTCGTGAAGTTTATACCGCTATGAATACGGAGATTGTATTTTAGAGACAAAAAAGAAATACGGCTTTATTTTATTTAAAATTCGCTGAATAATCGCGAATAAAACTGTTTATGAATAACCTTACAGAATGCTTATATTACAGCTAAATGCTTGGTTTTAATCCGAATTTTTATTTTTATATATATATTTGTAAGTTGTAAATATTTGTCTTATATGATGACATCACCGATAGTTTTTTGACATCTCAATGTTTTAATTGTTATTATTTGGGTAATTCTATTTAGTCAAATTAAGTCGTTTCACATTTTTTCATCTATAATACTAAATATTCTCAACTAGTCATGGGGACACGGTGAGCGACAGTACTGTGTCACCAGCTTCCTACAGCAGAATAGCCGCGTATCAGTAATATGTACAGTGTCTACGTATACGTATACCTTTAATGTTCGCCTAAGCCAAATATATTTAAAAAAATCATAGGCACAAGTATCCGATATATGTACAGTGTGCAGTGCCGTGTAATAGAAATTCAAAAATCATTACTTCCTCAAAAAAATTAAGACCTCGAATGATATATTTTTTAATATATAATTTAATTTTTATCAAATATTTTATTAAGTTTTTAGTACCGACAATGTTTCCGTTAATAGGACTAATACACTATAAAAAAATGAATTCAGAGTAAATACAGCATTCATTGCAATGAAATTCATATTTATGAACTCATTTGTACAAAAGTGACACATTTATCAATGAAAATTTTCTTCCTACATGATTATCATGATTGCACTTTTAAAATCAGCGTATTATTACACCAAGGACACCACAAAAAATATAATTATTACATTTTTCAAATTATGAGATTATAAATTTAATTAGTTTAATAAAAGTGTATTTATAAACATGGTTGATTGATTGGGTAAGCCTACGTCCGTTGCACGCCACTGCCGGGCAGGGTACTTATGTAGTGCAGAGCTAAAGTTTATTTTCGTACGTGAGCGTGGCATCCGCGTTGTTTCCGAGCTTTGAGAACTTTCATATTTTCTCAGGAAGCTGTCGAGAGATCGCTCGTCTCAAGCTTGACCCCTCTGGGTGTCATTGCCAGCAACCGAAGACTTACCGACTTGGCAGCGGCCGGCAGGAGACACAGCTATATTTACGGGTGGGAGAGCGGCTTGCGTCTGTCACGAAATGAAGAATGAAACTATTGTTTTAGAAAATTATACTTAACGGTGTTATTTTATGAATCTACACTGAAGTATTTGTGTCGTTGGTTCTTATGTCTGCATTTCAAGAATTTTCAGTGAAAATTTTATTACAGCTTACATTCTAAAATCTAGCATTATACTTTAAAAAAATATTTCTTTTGTAGCTATTATATATTTACGTATACGTCGATGTATTTTTGATGACAGCGTTAATTTACCCATTTGTTTTTAATGCTTATGAGTTTTTAAATTTAAAAAGGATTCTGGTGATAATTATTAATGTATTTAACTATCAATCTGCGTACTTTAAATTGTTTTATGGTTTTAAAAATTCAATTTTGACACCTAGTGTCATGACAATACTAGTTTTCTATAGGTCTGGTGTAGCTGTCATTATAATGTTATAAAATAGTAAGTAGTAAATACGGTGTAACTCAATTTCAGTAAGTGATATAAGTTTCTGCGGTATTTCAGTATCGCCGACAATATATGATCGCATTTCAGGATTTTCTAATCACTGGACCAAATACCAAAAAACAATTGTACTAATGCGATATTATATATATTATAATACATAATTTCGGTTTTATCTTTGATTAATTTCTCACCCTAGTCTCGTCCGCAGTTAAACGTTCATCTGATTATCGAGAAAAAATATTATGCAAAACGAAATTTTACGAATAAATTTACATATTTAAACAAAATACCGTGCCTCACTGAAAAACTCTCATAATCCGTACCGTCTATTTCTCATTTAAAAATTTGCATATTTATTTTCTTAATCAATCACGAAAGATTTTTGAAAATCCTTAACTCTCAGGCATTAGCTGTTATTTTCTATAATTTATAGGCCGGGAGCTTTTCTCAAATGTCGGCTTCTGTTACTTCAATTAGAGACAACATATGTTAAATCATATATGTGAACACACGGAACCCTTTGTCGGATAAGTAGGTATATGTCAAAAACATACTCACACGAACAGTAGGGGTGTGTTAGACACCGACTTAATCAAAGTGCTCAATGAATAACATTGTAATTCAAATTACTAACATTTTGAACGTATATTAAGAATCAAATTAACGATAACTAACACCAAACGGACTCCATAATTGATTTTCTAGCAAAAATTGGCTTTGATATTATATAAATTTGCTAAACACTATTTATAGTTCGCGTGGTTGGATTTGTCCGAAATCTAACTGCCTCATTGTTCAGTGGCTAGCACGCTGGCTCACCGACCGTGAGGCCCTAAACAAAAAGCCTATTAACGCATATTTCTTCGATCCCAAATCTCGCGTTCTTTTACTTGTTGCAAAAACTTGCTTGATTATATGAGTCTCGACATGACACCACTTTGACATTCTCGGCTAAAAGCAGTAACGTTTCTAGATTGCTTTCGTTGGCTCATTTTTATATTTAGTTTATTAAGAAATATTTAAATGACAAAAGCACTCCGGTTGCTCTTGGAGAGCTGTGCTGTGCCGCCCCTGGCCTGCTCATGGGTATCCAGCGTCAGCCGGAGACAGGTCGTCAGAAATAGGTTGGCCTATATAAGACGCGGGCTGGCTCTGACTAATGCGCGTTCACACGCGAGAGTCTCGTACGAGAATTTCTCCTCGCAGATTAACCTTTTTACGTGTAATTTGCAATTATGCGGATCATCCGTGAGACTCTCGTTTCTCTATATTCCGACTCACGAAATACATTTTAGCATACTTGTGGCACGTTGAATGCTTAAATATAAAATATCAATAATTTATATGTTGCCCATTTATTCAAATTATAAATATTTTATAATACCTAGGCATCATTATATAATAGTTTAATTTCTTGAATATATTATAAACTAATAAAAGTACTCAATATCCATTTATAACAATAATAAACGTTCAATGGTTGTGGTATTTATAATATTGTAATTTCGCTGTGTTTAGTGGCTGCCAGAACAAGTAATAGATATGAAATTATAATGATCTATCATTTATTTACTTATACTTTATTTTAAATAAAATTTACATTGCTGTTGTACATTTAGTTACGAATTAAGTCTAATTGGCGAGGTCTCGGTCAAGAGTTTTCGGACCGTCGAGTCAATCATTCGGTTGTCTTTTCCCTATTGTTCCTTTTATACGTAGAATCGTGATCCGCAGGAGGCGCTACAAATCAAACAAAATCTTTCTAAACTGTTCAATCTTGAACCTCTTAAATTGCTGTATCAAGTTGGATTTATACGGTTTTTATCCAGCTCCGCGTCTTCATTGTGAAAGCCACTCGTATCATTTTCGTGGAGCTTTAATAAACATGGTTTTTAATAATAATTTATCTTAAAAATTATATCTCGCATTGTCTTACAAGTAAATTGAACTGTGCAGTACAAGTATTACATGTACGTATTATCATATATCGAGGTCTTCGGTTTGCTTCGTTGTGTTTTATGATTACCCTTGTTGATTTAACGTGTGAATATACCTTGTCCTGATTATAGTCACCTACCTGTTTCTTTCTTGTGCGAATTGGTGACTTGTACGCTGTTAGTTTTCGCGTTTGTTTGCAAATAGTACTTACACCACGACGTGGCGTGGCAGATCCGTCACGGCCCACGCTTGTCTCTCGGCGCATGTCCATTTGTCATTAGACGGGAGTCAGTTGGTTCTATTTTCGACAGAGGCGCTATTTCTCGCGCAACTATGGTTCTTGGCCAATGCGCCGCCGCCGTGTTGCCAGGCAAATATCTGCCAATAAATGCTCACCTGCTATGAGTGACATTGCTCTGTCTCGTTTTTTGTTGCAAAGTCAATACAACCGGGAGTCATGTTTTAAAAAAAAAAATAAAATTGCCATCCTCGAAGTATGACGCGATCCATTTTAACAAGTGTAGCTATGAAATAATGAGATCGGTTTAAAAACGTTTATATTACGCTGGTATTATAGTACACAGGGATAAGAGAGTTTGTCGAGGCGGACATTAACATAGACTTTTAGCGTAGATAATCTTGCATGCAGAATATGCAGTAATATTTAATTTACAGTCACGAACAAACAAGCAAATAATTAAAATAGCGCTTGGTGTTTATTAAAATTTTTATTTTGAATTATCCATACGATTTTTTAAATAACAAAAAAATATTTTAATTATTGCTGAAACGACACTATATTTAATAATATTTACTCTTTGTGGCGAAGTTACTTACAATCCATTTATAAATACATTAGCTTGAATGTGCTCGACAGATCGTTTGATTGAGTTTGTACAACCACTATTTCTTACGTGTAAACGAAAGTCGCCTAAAACTCAGCTGTACATATATCTTACTTTACCTAATTTCTTTATTAAGGTCCCCAGGGCCAATCTCCAAGGGATGTGTGTAGGCAGTATATTAACCCTCCTGGACTTGGGGTGGGACATTACATTACAGATCGCACCCTTCCATTGGTCTACTCCCCGTGACCAAGATTTCAATTTACTGAGCGATTAAACAACGTAATGACTCCGATGCGTCAATCTACCGAGGACTCTAAATCAATCAATGTTGTAATAGCTGGTATTCCGCATGCTGGATGTGTTAGGCCTTTGCTGACTTTAAGTAACACTTTGTGGGGATAAATTTAGAATTTAGTTCGGTATTCTCAATTCTGTAAAACACTCTTTGTATAGGTTATATTTACTTTTAGTTCGATAAGTTTTATGTAGAAGCTTAAAGGAAAAATAAGTAAGTGTAAGTTACTAAAATTTTGAACACCAAAATTTACTTAATAAACTGGGTTCTTCTCTAATTTTGTCATAAATTATTGAATATCTGATTGTACTTGAAAATACTTAAAAATTATACTGCATTAAAAGTAGGTTGTTAGAATATTTCTTTTATAGCTTAGACGTGTATAGTATTATTGAAAGTTATTTATAATAAATTTTGAAGTTTCATGCTAAATATACATTGAAATATAAATAATAAACGATTTAACTTTCATAAATATTTCATTAATATCATTACCCAAAATAAATATGCATAAACTAAACGTAAATTGTACACAAAATATCGATCTTCGCATTTCGAGTTGGAATGTTAATCAAAACCGATCGAGAATTGTACAGAGTTATAAAATTAAATTTGATATTGCTCCATAAAGTTGCTTAATACGAATTTAATATTATAGTAGCAATAATTATTTACTTACGCGTGTTTTTACCTCTGCAGAACAAAAGCTTAACTACTACAATTTATTTTATTCAATTGATAATCCTGATTGCTATCAGGAGGTTTATTTGTAGCAAAACTCTGTATTACAGAATAAAAATTCATTACTTCTAATTTTACATTTTTATTACACGTTGTGATACAAGTTTTGAGATAAAACTTTTTAGAATAATGTATGCTAATAATACTAGGAATTTATAGAATAAAAATGTTAAATCAATGAATTCCTCCAATGAAAATCATAACCTGAAGCAGATGTGACACTGCTTTGATGCAAATTCCTCAATCTGTTGATATAAAAACGCTAGAAGAACTCCGTGCGTCTTCAGAGGAACTTTCCTCGGAGATTTATTACCTTCGCGTGTGAAGACACCAACAAAAAATCTCCAAGAATATGATTTTTTATAACAGTTAGTTGTTGTCGGACGAGAAAGTAAAGTGGGCCTACGTGCCTGTGTTTATGTCATACAGTAAGTGCTTCCATGTAGTCGGCGGTTAGGGAGAGGCTTAGTGCAATTCTATAATATTTTTTTATAAATACGTTATTGTAGTTAAATATATTGATAAAAAATAAGTTTTTTCATTTAAAAAAATTATTTTATTACCCTCAAATGTTTATTCATATCATTTGAATGCTTATACGTTTTAGTGATGTTTTTTTTATAACGTTTTGTATTGGATAACGTTTTAAAGAAAACTTGTAATGAAAAGAGTTGTACGGTGCTTATAAACTTGTAGATAGTATACACTTTTATTTATGAATCATGTTGTAGATGGTAAATGGTTTTTTTAATATGCGCTATAATTTTATTAATATAATTATTATAAAATAGATAAGCGCTTTGTAATTTAGGTAAGAAAAGTCGTTCATATGGTTTGAGCACCTCGGTCTTAAGAGCTTCATTGCATTTTCATTTAATAACGCTTTCTCCGAGGACCTACATTCAAGTACTATCTCGCATGTACCTGAGTTACTTTGAGATTTTCAATTCACGACATGTATTTGCTTAATAATAATTCAAAAGATCACAGACAATTTAAAAATTTATATAATTAATTAAAATGTAAATTATGTTTTCTTTGTCACAAAATGAAGATGTCTCTAAATTATTAATATCAAGTCAAAGCCGATTAATAAGTAAATTTTCTACTATATTTTATCTAACTTAATGTTATGTCGTAGACAGGTAAAGGAAGTCAAGCTAATACTATAAATTTAAATTTATTTCTAGTTATAATGTAATTGAGAAATAATAGTTTAATTATCTTCACGAAATCACATGGGCAATCCTTGAAATCTTTTGCATAAATAAATTTGTAACAATAATTCATTCAGTTGCAAATGATTACCGACAAGCGATTACACGGAATACGTATTACTTCCTTTATTAATCAAATTTCTTCGCAGAAAATGTCAAATTGTAATGTAGTTATTTTTTAACGTGACTAGACGATTCCGCCCCGAGGCATGCCTCCAATTACATAGTATTAAATATACTCTGTTCCTGAAAATAAAAAAAAAACACCGGTTGCTGATATTTTTACTGATAACTCTACACTTTAAAAAATATATACATATAACAACTATGCATATAGTGAATGAGTTAAATTGCATCTAAAATTTCTCATTCAAAACACCAAATTCACCGAAATTATAATAGCATAATTTTAAAAGCTTATTGTCACAAAAGATATGCTTTTATTTTGCAACTAGCCCGATGAAACATGTTTCAAAGTGTAAATATAATTACAATAACGATATTTATATTTTTGAATTGCCCCAATGCCTCCTTTCATAAAAAAATAATGAAAACATGATTCAATTAACTTTCTTTTGTAGTATTTTTTTTATCTTTTACAGTATCAAAGATTAATTTACACAAAGCGATTTTTTCTGTAAAAACCTTGTGAATCCAAAAGTTTATATATTATAATATTTTTCGGGTACTTTTTCAAATCTGAAATGAATATTAGTTTTTTGGTGTTGTTTTATAAACAGCCGGTAGTTTGTAACCCAGTGTTTAATAAATAGGCAAGCTCGCTTCCAGCTAAATTAAGGGAGTATTAATTTCCATTATAGTATTTTTTCATTTCAGGACCATCCTTTTGTTTCACGTGCCTCTTTATCCATATTAATTTCTGTAGTTTTATGTAAATTTACTTTCCAGCAACGTGAAAAAAATGAGGTCAGCGGAAACTATAACAGTTTTTGGTTTTGAATGTAATGGAAATTTCGGAGCTGCGTGACCTTTATGGTAATTTTTAGACGATATATGGCCCTCGTTTTAAATACTATCTAAGCACTTAGTATGTCACGGTTAATATATTAAGAGAAAACTGGAAGTTTTCTTAGTTACAAAATGGTTTTTAGGCAAACGATTGTCTACATACACATTATTTTTATTTTTGACTATTGTTTGAATTTGTAGTCTATCTCAGTTTACAATCGTTTTTTTTGTGTCGTGTATCTGATTTGATTGTGTTGCCATTGCTTGACATATAATTATTTTTTGGTAGACTCATATATATGCATATCTTTTTATTGATTTCAAAGATAGACTCAATTGTGGAGTTATTCAATAACATTAGACATAGTTTTCATGTTAATACATAAAATTATTTGGTCAAAAATTTAGAGTTTTGTTTCTGGACAAATTTCTTCATACTATTTTTATGATTTTCTTATTTGCCTTCTACTTAGCCAAAACTCAGGTTTTTTTTTTCTTCATTTTATTACTTATTTTATTATTTAAAGTTTTATCATTCATGTTTAGACTTTATTTTTTGAAGCAGTATTTAAAATATAGCACATTGGGACAAAGTTAGTTCCGAGATAATTAAATTATATTTAATTTAAGGAATGTGAATGGTTCTTCACCAGAACTTTAAAGTAGAGATAATGACGAGGGCCTCAAATCAATAGGTAGATTTGTGTCTGCTGACTAAAAAAGCACCTTTCAGAGAAGTCCGAGTCCCACCGTGGGTTGTAGCACATGCGACGAAGATGGCGTCAATGAAACGTTTAATTTCCATCGTTATTTCCTTTTTAAGAGATTGAGTAATTATTATATTCTAACAATCTATATCTGTACAGCTGATATTTTTTTTTCACATTCCATGTTTTGATTTAATTAATCACACTTTACGCAATAAAAACACCGGGTCCTCTCAGTTCAAGTTCTTTCGCCAGTCTTATCTGGCGCTGCGACCGATAACGAGAAAAACAATTGATTAAATATTGGCCTGATGGCCGATGACCTACTTCTCTAATATTACTTACACAATACAAGCACACGCGCGCAATTACACACGTTTACACTCCACACACATTACACTCTTACACTCTACACACTGTATCTTATCTTGGATGAAACTTTTGGCCGTTTACGTAATTTGTGTGTACACCGAGTACTGGCGATGTCTAACACATCGACCGTCCCGTTCAAGGCACGTGTTTTCAATTTATTCAAAAGAAAATAAATTTGAAAATTTATTTAAAATGGTATTACGCAACTACAGACGTGCAGGTGGCCTCATTATTTTTATCCCAACTGATGTCTTTATTAGTTCATTATTTATATAGAGTTTGTGACTTCAAAAGTTCTGAAGAAGTATGACACAGTAGTTAACCTATATTTTAATGCATGCTTCCGTACTATACATAATATATAATATACTATCTTTATAATAACTGGCAATCTTATGATAAAAAAAAAACTTTGTGTTTTTAGGAATTTTCGACAAACAAAAATTATCTGGAATAAAATGAGATAAACATTGCCCGATTATCCATTATTTAATGTGAAATTCGTTGTCAAACACAATCTAAATTTATTTTAGTACTCTTTTTATATATTTTATTAAAATATTTAAATAAATAAATGAAACAATTAAGATTAAACCTATAGCTTAGATTTCAAGCGTTCCATTGAAAATTCTTCAAACAACATGGCTTTAATTACAAATATTTCAAAACTCTGGTTGTATGCTAAAGTTCTGGCAAGAATACCTATTTTATTTATTATTGTGTGTAATTATACAGATTCGTATGTTTATAGAGAAGTATCAAGTGTAAAAATTAAATCCTGAATGATTTGTAATTATCGGAAATGTATCATCCGGAATAATTTACGTCATCCATCATGCGGTGCTGTAAATGGGGTGAACGAGGAGATAAGATGACTGTTGTGCGTTTATTGGAAACGCTGAACTCTGTGTTAAACGATGCTGTCATTAACTCTACGCTGTTGTCGATCGATTCGTAATGTGTGTCAGAAACAGAATAAACGGTGTTATGTTGGACATTAAGGTACAGTGTAGAATTCAGTTAATATTTTATGACTTAATTGAGAATCAATAAAGTAGTAATTTCGATGTTTTACTGTTCCTTTCGTATCGACTGGTTTGATGGCTGAGAGATCGGAGCAAAAGTTTCTCTTAGTGAAAATACGGTTCTGATAAGAAATGATCTTGTTTAATACACCAATAACTACATGCTGTTAATTACTGATAAAAACTATTCCAGATTTGGTACCAAGTCTAGCTAAATGATACCCGCTGAGGCCGTGGATTAATAGTGAAAGACTCAAGGAAGTCAGAACACTAAATTTAGTGGAGAAACGAAGACTTTGACAATTTTACTGTGAAATTACTTTAATTTCTACTAGATTTTATTATACACGAAGGAGTCTTGCTTTCTATAAAATATTTATATATGTTATTTATTGTTTTATCTATATATACGTGGAACAACTCAAGTGCCTAACTTCGCCTTAAATATAACTCAAGAGTGATTTTTTTTTAAATCAATCTGTAATTTTTTTTTTTTTAATATTTGTTTTCTAATTTTTCTTGGATGTCATAGTCTAGAATTAAATGCGTGAGATTTGCAAAAGTCAAAAGATGTTTTAAATAGACTTTAATATATCAATGATAGCGCGTTAAAACCCACTATCATTTATAACTTCAAACACTCTCCATCGAGTTTTCAAAAGTCGCTATCTTTCTCATTTCTCACAGTCAGAAGACATCATTCTTTTGATGCGATAGCCATCTACCAAATTTTCTGACGAGTGAGATAAATGTTGTGCTATTTCGTCGGCGAGTTCTTTGTAGCGCGCGAGATCTACTTTCCAAAATAACGGACCGTTTCCATTAGTTTCCATTTCTTCAATTATAACCCTCCAACTTTCCGAACCCCCGTCGAGGGGCGCAGGCCCGGGGTGCGAGCTCAGGGCGCGCCATTTAAGGGTTGCAAGCAAATACAACGCAGCGTTCTCTAGAAGATAATTGAAAAATAGATAAATTATGTAAACATAAAAACTAATTAGATTTTTAATCATAATATTTTATGGCTACATAACAAGTAAATTTTTTGTAGAGAGAGAAAAAATTACAAAAATATGTATATATTTAATCTTGCCATAGCATAAACTACAGTCTAAGCTCATTTATATAGAAAGTAGTGCCAAAATTTTTTTACTATACATTTCCTTATAAGACCCAAATTTTTAGACACGAGGTTTCATAGGCTGTAATTTTTGGACTTCACATATTGTAATTTTTTAATTTGATTTATTATGTTATTTCATTGCGGTGGTGGTTATTTTCTCTTAGTATGCTGGTAATATTTGAATAACAATGAATTCCAACCTGAAGGATGTCATGAAAATAAGCAGCCGCCTGCACGTGGTATCACTGATACGTGTTCAAACCCCAAAAAGTTTGCTTGGTTAACAAGATAGCCCTCGTTAAAATATATATATTTATATATATATATATATATATATATATATATAATGTTTTATTAGATATACAACTCTCGTTCCGTTAAAAATTGCTCCTGTTAGAAGAATAAATAGTCTTAAATTCTGAAATGTGAAAAGTTACTTAAAATAAAAAAACAAAACTTCAATTACTTATTGGTTTTGTTGATATAAAATCACGCTGAAATTATCATAAGATAATTTATTATTAAAATATCGGAATGAATGCTATCGCTTTTATTTAATTGTGTCAATTCAATTATAATACTTATCTAGTTATCTCTGCTATGTGTAAAATCAAGTGCAGCTAAAAAATACTCACTTCATTATTATATATTGCGCACAAAATACTCAAACACGTCTCACCGTTTTTTGTTATAAAATATTTATACGCTAAATTTTCAAACTGCTAGTTTATGACATGACTCAATACATGCTTTTAAAATCGTTCATCACGTTAATGTCTTTGTGTTATATTTTCTTTGCCATGCCTTGCCATGAATGATGGTGTAAATGGCAATACGTGATTAATATAAGACAAAAGTTTCTTAACTAGTTTAGAAACAATAACCAATGTGGGGATTGAAAATAGACACGTTTTTTTTTAACCATAACGATCAGAAAACCTTTATACCAAAAATGTAATAACCATTGATATTTTTTGACGTTGTTTTATAATACTTTAAAAAAATATATTTTATTATTTTACCTACGTTAGTTTATGCTCGTTTATTATTTCTTTAAATTCGATTACAGAATGTAAATGACCATATTCATGTTATCTAATCTGCAATGTTTTTTTGTATGAAACGTAAGAAAACAATATGTATTTTTGAAAATAACGTTTGATTCTATAAATAAATTTTTTTTGCGCATTTTTAAGTGCAATGAACAGTAAGTAAGTTCTGCACAATCTCCATTGTGTACAGATCATTTGATAATTTTTCTATCATCTGCATAAGATTGATATGGAAGTCTTGGCACTCATTCTTCTAGGAAAATTCTTGAAGCGCTGCAGTATCTATAAACACATATATAAATATAATATTATTTGCATTTTTATTAAAAAAATGACAATATTGTATTTTAGACATTTTGGATGTTGAAGCGCCTAAACTGCCAGCCTGATCACAAGCATAATGAAGTCAAATTATCTATGAAACTCCCGCGATTTTAACAAAAAAAGCTTTTTCCAACTTTATAAAAAAAGCATCAACCAATTATTTTATTTATATGCTCATCACAAATAGCTATTTAAAAAATATCCTATTGTTATATTACCAGCATTCCATAAAGTAAAACATAATATTTATTTTTATAGTTAAAAATAGCAGGTAAGTTTATTTGCACAGTTAAATGTTTATGTTTCGATAACCAAACAAATAAATGGTTTTGATGACCTGGAAAATCGTTTATTTTTTAACAAAACATGTGGGACAGGGTTTCATAAAGCTAATGACCCATAGGGTCGGGTCATTGACGCCATAAAGTTTTAGTTTCTACAACAATATCGTGATATTATAAAATATTTGATGCGTTTGCAGGTATTGTATACATACAGGTGTTTCAATTCATATTGTATCAAAATAAATATTAACAGAACGTGATATGTTTGATTTACTTGTGAATATGGAATATAATGGTGATTCTGTAGTTTGATATCTTTTCGTCTGAACTAACAACTTTTTTCCCGATTGTTGTAATATATTTGCTTTTCTTTGTTTGACAGCGAGAGCTTTTATTTGTTTTTTGAAAATGATTTTTGACGTATTTTATTGTATAAAACCACGTGCATATTAAAAAAAAACATAAAAAAATGACAAACTCAATTTGTACTTAATAGTTATTTTCACTTACCGTTTGTTATTATAACTAGGTTATTCAATTTTTTAATTACTTCGATGTTAATTGAGATAATTTTGTACAATTTTCGAAAAAGTGCATCATGTACATTTTTTTAAATGATAATCTAAATTTCGTACTTGCAATTTAATCTCGCTTAGCACTGTTATCGTCTCAATTACTATAGTTAAATATAAATGATTTGCTTTAATCTACTTTGATTCAATTTTTAAATGATCATGTTCACGTGGTATTTTTTAAATTTCTAATAAAATGACAAGCTCATTTGCTAGTTACTCGCTACTGCCTCCTGGCACTACGCCGTTATCGCCTCTCTACTTACAACTGGGTCACTTAGATTTCTAATCTGGCCGGCCGGAGTACAACCGCGGCGAGCAATTTACTATCTGCTGCCCGCTAGTAATTTGATTAATGCAAACAAACCGTCGACTAAAGACTGCCGACTCGCGGTGGCGGGGCGCGTGACGCCTGCTTTTGTTTTCACTAGCGGCCAATGGAACGCCCAGACGTGCGAATTCGATTGTTTACAAAATGGCGGTCCGTTCGACGATCTCACCGAGATTGATTTTTTTGATTTGTATGGTGTACGCTGACCTTTGAACCTTTTGTTAAAACTCCTTTTATCGTGATATGATCGGTTTGCATGTATGTCAAGACAAATGTACTTATTTTGAAATATTTAAGAAAATATTAAAATTAAATAAATAATACAACAAAGTATTAAAGCAATAAGCATTTATTATAACTGTGCTCAATTACTGAAAGACCGATGTTGAATCTGCAATTAATTAACGAGATAGTGCTCCGTGCGATATGTAAAACGTACTCTACGAATAACTGAATCAATATTTAAAAATATAGGCGTTGGTATTTAGTTTAAACTTGTTCACATACTTTTTCAGCCAATCCACGCAAGAGTCATGAATCATCCCATTTAATCCGATCCAGATAAACTCCGCTAATCTCAAACTACGCGTAAACACCCTCCAAGAGTGTGTGCTTCTCCAGGCCGGGCGCGATGCTCGCAGCGACGTAACCGATAGACAAAGACGGGGAGAACTTTCTTGTTACATCGGCGGCGCGTGGCGCGTGGCGCGTGGCGTGGCGTGGCGCGGCGTGGCGTGGCGTGGCGCGGCGTGGCGTGGCGTGGCGCGGCGTGGCGTGGCGTGGCGTGGCGTGGCGTGGCGTGGCGTGGCGTGCCCCGCGCTGGGAGCTGTGCGAAGTGGGTCAGACAGGCGCTCCTCGGAAGTGCGCCCTTCCATGGCCAGCCGAGCGTCTCGGACTACTCAGAAATGTGCCTGGCCTGGAAAATCTTCTCTTTTTTCTACATTATTGTACCTACACTCGTAAATTGACCCATTTAAGCAGCATAGCAGGTATTCCGACCGGTTTTCTCGTATTGTCTATAAAATATATATCGAATATCAAATTATTTAAAACAAATTATAATAATTCGCAATGGATTTTCTTGTAAACCCTACTTTTGATGTTAATGAATTTTAAACAGCAAAAGTAAGCAATTTCAGCTCAACCAAATATTTTCATTATATTCAATATATACGAATTTCGATTAATCATTCTTTTGAATCCTGTTATAAGTATTTTCTATAGAAGATACCTGTTACATTGTTTAAATATCTTATAATTATTATATATATATATATATATATATATATATATATATATATATATATATATATATATATATATATATATATATATATATATATACGAGTATATAGAGAGCTATAATAATATGTAGAGCTTTAGATGTCCCAAAGATAATTTAGTACATTTAAATAGTTGTATATTCTATAATTCCTGTGAATCTTTAAATTTCGTTATTCATTTTGTAAAATATCTTGTAAGCTAAATTTGTGGTGAAAACTGGTGCTTCATAAGGAAGTATCAGTTTAATTTAACCTCTTTTAGTATTTTTCTATATAATATTGGAATTTTATATGTCAACTGGAGAAATTCAAAAATGTTCTTTATAAAGATTTGTGTAATACATTCAAAAACGAATAAATTTTAACTCTGGATATTTTAAAGCTTTGAACCAATAAATATATGTAAATATCGATTTTCTTTTCACGGTAATTTGTCTGCGTTCAATTGGAATTTAGTCAAGCTATGTTTTTCCTGGTACATCTCAGGAAAATTTAATAGTATCACTTATGGGGTATTATTAAAATAAATTTATATTTTGTAATTAATGTAAAATCGTTTGAAGTCATTTCTTGGCTCCTTAATTTTTAATTAAAAACAAAAATATACACTTGGCGAAAATGCCCACCCAGTTTTTAATCATATCGTCTGCTTTCCAGAAAACTAAATTAAATTATTAAAACCTTTTCTGTCTTGTTACGATAAGTTTCCCTAATTTAAAGACTATTTCCAGATTAATTAATGTTCGTGTTCGAGATTATTGGTGCCGTGTTCTCGTATTTGTCTTGGGACTAGGAAAAGGCTTGAAATAGATATTGCTCAGAAAATGATTATAAGGGGTGGTGTTGAATTAGTTTATACTTGATAGCATTTTTTTTAAGTCTGATTGGATTTTCGCATTACGATTAATTTCTATGAAAGCCAAACAATACCAGAAAATATTGTAAAAATATTTACTTGAAATCAAACGCAGTGGAGAGTATTAAATATTATATTGCTACTTAACGAACCGATACACAAAGTTATTAACAATGCTTTTTCTTTTGTGTTCAATTCATACAAATAAATATTCAAAGAGCAAAGGCTCTCAGAATTTGTATGAAATATCATCACTTGTTTTCCGTTTCGTAAAAGATCAAAGTCTCGTATATTGTTGTGTATGAAAATACTCGACATTTAGAATATGGAAGTTGGAAGTCGGGAGTTGGAAAGGGCTTAGATCCATGGAGTCTCCTTTATTGGAGCCCCTGGGACTCGAACCAGGTCGTTCTTCATAGCCTACAATGGCCTTCTGTGCGCCCGGCGGTGACCCAATTCACTGCACAGGTGGTATTATACTCGACGTGATTGCGAAACCAAGAAACCTCACAAACATACGAATTCGCGTATTAATTTATTTTTCAAAAATTGAGAAACCTTTTAAATTATTTTCAGGAAAGTGTGCATGTAAAATGGAGGCTTTTGCAGTAAAGAACCTCTGTTTACAAAATTTCTTAGTAAACCGTTTTTTATTAGACATTTTCTTTTAAGAGTTTACTAAACATAAATACCCCGCATTGTAGGTAAATGTTCTATTTAATTAATGTATTCAATTATGTAATATTATCTAATTTTTTAATAGATTTTTGTTATTGTTTGAATTGATATTTTTAAATATGTTGGCTCAATACCAAAGAACTGCTTAATATAAAATAAAAGCTAGCCTGTTAAATTATTCTCAAACTTTTTTAAATTAACTCATCTTATTTCTGTGTTGTTCGTTATAATTTTGTAATTCTGCAAGTTTTTTGCATTGATATATTAAGCCAATCATTTTCTTGTTTGAGAAAAAAGTTCGCCTTATTCAAAATACAAATAATAATCCTGAGCTTTTTATATAAATATTTAACAATTTGGAATGTATTATTCTTTTTGCGCATTATATTTAGTTTATTTAATGTAAGCAAAGAGACAAGTTAAATGTATCAACCCCTGATCCTTTTTTCTATTCGCTCGACCCATTTCCATGAAAATTTCCATAACTTACTTCCGGTTCAAAAAACTTCTTCTACTACACTTTATGCAATATACTTCTTTAGAAATTATTCATAACCATAAAAGCGCGCTTACTTTTCAACGAATTTTATTATTTTAAATAATAAAACGTCTTTTTTTAAATATATTTTTTATTAAATAAGTTAAAAATAGTCCTTAAACGCTTCGTGTTTACTAGAATTGTTGTAGGTAATTTTTGATTTGAATTTTCTAGGATAATTAAATTTTTGATCTATATTTTGAGACCATATCGGAGTATTTGAAAATAATTTAATAATCCATGGGTTGAAAAATCTCAAAGAAAATAAAACGATTCTATTCACAAATATATTCTAGCAACACCTCGAGTTATAGCACTGAGGTGATAACAAAGCATCCAACGAACTGTGAATAAAAGGAACATATTAATGATATGGAAAAAAATACTTTAACGATCAAAGGCAAATAAATGTTGTTAAATAAAGTGAAAATAATCTTAGTGTATCATAATAAGCAACTAAGTTGAAAATAAATTAATGTGAACTCTTGATTGGGCAAAATTATGTTATGTAAAATATTTAGTCAAGTTGTCTAGTGATATGAATAAATTGAGATTTGATAAGACACATTTTTATACGGCTATTGATTTCTAGTCATCTTAAATCTGTTTTAAACATATTGAATTTGTCGTGCGGGGCGGAAAACAAACTGGAAAACTCTCAAGTCAAGAGGCGATGTCCCTCACCACTGAAACAACAATCAACTTTCTTTACGTTGAAAATACTCAGATCCGAGAGCTTAAGCACAATTTGTTTGCATTTCTGCCTACCCATGAAACGTGCCTTTTATCACAAAAATATGTATATCATTCTCCATTTCCGGGAAAGCTTTTCCTTATTCAGTTAAACTTGTACGTTTTAAAAGTAAATCTTATACATCAAAGTTACTTTTTCCTTCTTTTATAAAGCCTTTAAATGTAGTGAACATTTTTTTAAAAGGTTTCCCTTTTTCTGTGTAGATTTATATGGACTATTAAGTTTTTAATCACAGTCATATTTAATTATTAAGCATAGAGCTTAACATTAAGAAATATATTAATTCTACTTTTTTGTCGAATATTAAATGAATACATATGATGCCTTACTGTGTCCTCTTAAGCAATTAAACGTTTTCTGTAGGATTCAGCCTCCGTAGTTTTAAAATAATTCTGCTATTCCGATCGCCATTAAATGGAATTAAGTTATGTTTTATTCAAGATAGAGCTTCGCCTTCTGATAGCAAAAGTATTTATATTGACATTTGTGTGCACTCTCTAAAAGCTTTAAATATACCTCGACGATATATAATGTTGTTTCTAGTACTGACATACTCTTTCACGGAAAATCGATAAAAGTAAAATACTTACACAATGCACGTACGTAACGTGAACTATGATAACCGAGTACACAAGCTAATGGCTTGTTTTACGCACCGAAAACTCATAAACGTGAAGATAATTTCAACACATCAATTACAAAGTCATCGTCTGACTTCACACACGGGTATCAGCCAAAGTGCAGTAAATCAAGCGGCCGCAGCGGGTGCAGGCGGCTCGCGTGCGCGGCCGGGGCCAGCGAACTCGCCTCCGACACTGCAAGGCTGCCTTATGTAACGCGCAATTATTAACCATTTAGGCATTATTTCTACTGGAATAAATCTTTTCTTTCCGCCGCATTTTGATTGATTTTTTTATGTATATACCAACAGTTTGTTCTGTAGTGATTATTTATAATGGGCATACTTTGATGGATTTATGCAAACATGTCGTATAAGTATTATATCCTCATGGTGCAAAATGAAAATATTCTTTATTAAAAAAATTAATACTTTCGTTGACTGGTTGATATATAGCTTTTTAGGCTTTATTTATCACGTCTATTAATTATTTCAGTTATATTATTTATCAAACGTTAACCTTCTGAGTGCACATACCAAACTAACTTCAATAGAAATTGCTTTATAATCTGTTCAATATTTTTGAGCGTGACTGTGTGATTCTTAATTTTTTTTTTAAATCATTTACCTATATCAATTAGAATATGAAGCAATTTATACGTACAAGAAAAAAATTTAACAGACTAAAACAAAGATAGGTTAATTATAAAACTTTTTTTTGTGGTAATAATATAAATTGATACACATATATTTCAATTCATTTTAACTTTACAGTTATATACATATTGGTGTTTAAGGTGTTTATTTGTGTAAAATCGAAAAGTTACTAATAAAAGTAAATTGCATTACAACTTTAAAAAAAATAGTTTTCAGTGGATGCTAAAAGTGAAACGCTCCTGCTGCAGCGGCAGTTTCAGGCGCAGTCCGGCGACGTCCCCGCCCCGGCGCTAACGACGCTGTGGGGGCGGGGGCGGTGGGCGGGGGCGGTGGGCGGGGCCAGGGGGTGGGGCAGGGGGTGAGGCAGGGGGTGGGGCAGGGGGTGGGGGCAGGGGGTGCGGGGGCGGCGGGGCCGGCCGTTACCGTTGGCGCCCCCTCCCCGCCGGAAGCGAGCGCCGCAGCGGGGAGCTTTTGTTTTTCTCTTCCGGCGCATTTCACTTGCAGCTCTCTCAAGGCCTCGCAGTGAACTTGGAAAGTGCTTTCAGATATATCTATAAAACCACACCGCTTACGTAACGGACCTCAAACTTTTAGTTTTATTACAGGGCGGCAAAAGTAGCGAACGATTTTAGTGAAACGCTGATATATAATAAAACACACGGTTAATTGTTTAAAAACAATGCTATTGCGAAACACTTTACGATGGTATTTAAAATGTATGAGTACGTAGTATATATATTATATTTAGTCTACTGTATTTATCTGTTTTTTTTTTAATTTTCCATTTATAATCTGTATGATGAAATAAAAAAAAATATGATGCAAAAACTATTTTTTTGTTTAAAATTTTAAGTGGAAGTAGTAAACTCGTTATTCAAATTATTAATAATACTATAAATTTTATCATAAATATAAGAAGGCATATTTTATAAGAATTATCATCGGAATGCTTTAAACATTCAAATCAATATTGATTTTTGTTAATGATAGCTCAGCAAAGACTATTCAAAAAAAAATGTTTTTGTTTATGTGGAATCAAATAACGATAGGTTCTTATCAAAACGTAATTAAACTTTTTTATACTTATTTTGAAATTTTTGGATTATCTTGAGTAAATAATGTGTAAATAAATAGTTGGTACCATTTACAACGTTGAACTATTATTTTCATTACGGAGGCGAAAACAGGCGTCTGCTCACATCCGTTGCAATTTCAATTCCGCATGTCAATAACGTGTGTTCTCAGAATTTATTTGTTTTAAATTATGAATCAAATACAAATATTTCATGTGCGCTTCACTATTTGCATTGTTTTCGAGGGCTTAGATTGAAAAAGCTCGCTATGGTTTGTGGAATGTTAGCAAGGAAGTGAAGTTAAAGTTCGCATATAAAGTATCAACCAGATCAAATATCCCAATTTTCTATCATTCATGTAAGTAGTTAGAGACAGATTATATACCGTATTCAAAATTTCTACAAAAATATCATATAGTTGTTAAATTCAAAAAACATTTTTTTTTTCATTTTATTGTACATTTTATTATAATCCTCCTTTGATTAGTATCCTCAATTATTCCAAGTGTTAATACGATTAAAATAAATGGTTGGGGGTGTTTTTTTTTAAACCTTAAATTTGTTTTAATATCCTAAATATTTTGGTATACACATATATTATAAATTAAAAACGCTAAGGCGTATTGTAAGCAATACTTAAAAATAAAATAAAAGCACACAGTACATTGCTGAAAATAAAAAAAAACGGAATGTCTCAAAGAATACATAATTTCGCATTTCTACTTATAATTTCAAAGTAAAGCTTATTACAGCTATATTATTATTCTATTTAACAACATGTTTTCCTGGAAATCTAAAAAAACCTTTTCCCAGAATAAATATCTAAACGAGTGTTTTGAGTTTTCCTACTGTGCGGTCCGGTCCATGTTGTTGATTGTGGAATCCAGTTCATGAGTTACTTATATATTTTTACACAATTTTACTTTTAATTATTTATTTTAATATTATTTTCTGTGATAATTCAAGCGTCAGTATAACCAATTGGCCGTCAAACTTTTTAAATATATTAATCTACTTCTGTGTCACGTGGATGAAAGTGAAAATCGCCATTTTATACTTCCTGAAGACCTCACAGAGTGTCCTATGCTTAATTACATTTGAATTAACTTTTTCTATTAATAGAGCCTGACCCACTTGTCAGAGCTTCTCGTGCCAACGTTCGTCTCGTCTCACTAATGTCATGTCAGAACCCGAGCTGCGTTACGCAAGGGGAGCTGGCCGCGCCGTGACGTTGGGATCGTTCTCACTTATTACGATGTCTTCAAATCTTTTATGATATTTCACATTTCATAAATTGAAGAAGAAAGTTTTTGCTCTGGAAAGCAAATATCTTATTTCAAACGCGAGAATGAAATTTATGCCTAGGACTACATCTAAGTAGAAATATAATGACATCATAAGAAACATTGCTATTTTTTAAAGCCAAAGCCAATTCATGTTTGTTACAAAATTTTTAAAGTAGGTTTATATATATATATATATATACAATTAAATATATTCATATCACGTAAATATCATTATAAAAAGGGTAGAACTTTTTTTCGGTTTTCTTGAAATACAGAAAAAAAAAACCAAACCTTGCGTTTTGCGAGGTTTGTGATAAATTTTAAAAAAAAATTACGTATTGTTTTCTAAAATTTAAAATTGTTAAGCAGAGTTATATTAAATAAAATGTTCAAAAAATATGTATGTTTCAATGAGCTACTGACAAGAAATAATTTTTAATACTTTTGGAGGCCACATGTGTATTTTTATGGAAACATTCAAGGGAAACTTTTGTTATCGTCTTCTGTTTAACTTTATTAAAGTGCTAAATGTAACGACCTTCTTCAAGGAATGTCACAGTGTTGCAGCTTTTATTTTTTCCACTGGGTCGTCTTTTGTGCTGCATGATAATTAAAGTAGGTACATGCTGGCAATATGAACATTTTCTGAAGGATTCCACGCCAGACAGCTGAAGCGACCCTCGGCTTTATAGTAAAAATGACAATCCTCATTAAGTTGATATAATCTGTATGCAGTTTATTGTCCCTTGCAGTAATATTTGCATATTCCATACAATTCTGTTTACGCCGGGTTTATGGCATGTGATATTTTAATTAAAAAAACCATTAGACTGGACGTTTCATTACGAGTAATGAAACTGTTATATCTGAACAAACGGGGCACCTTTTTTAAAAATTTAATGCAAATTTACGAGAACGCCTTTTAAGAATTTAACTGTTTGCATACAAACAGGAATTATACAGATAATATCTGGACAAAGGGAGGTCTCGTCCTGATATGAGGGTGATTATTTTTTATTAGATCACAGCAAAGACAATCGCTTCTGATTATTCAAATGGGGACATTTATTATTATTACTTCCATTTCTATACCAACTTTGATACTTTGAACTTATTCAAACGTATAATTTAAGAAAGAAACTAAACGAGAAAATAGATTTTTTGACGATTTCCTATTCTTGTTTTCTAATTATCAGTTGGTTTAAATTTAAACGATGATAACCACTAGTGACTCCAATTTAGTACTATTCGAGTACAGATATAATTGATTATTTATTTAATAATCTCCTGCACAAAAAATATATAAAATTATAAACCTAAATATGTAATTTTTTTAATATTTGTGAACAACGTATTAATTGTCACAATTAAACGAATGATTGAATTATAATCGTGGTGTACTTGAGAATGGAAAACGAACAGAGGGGATAACTATGTAGTAGATATCATCGATATATTGATAGATTATACGAATGGCCTTGTAATGTGCCCGAAATATCTTTCATGTTATCCCAATTGCATCGACCCACTTCTCAGGAATCCATAAATTTACGAATGATTCAGAGCGTATTTTCGAATTCTAGATACTGATTAATGGGTTAAACTTGCACGTTTTGCAATATAACGCTCATTATAATTAGATTCTAATCATGCTGAAATATAAGCCATTAAGTCGGGGTTGTAAATTTGCATTAAACAGTTCATAAAATTTTCGTCCGTCTGGGGGTATTATGTTGCGGAGGGTGCATCTGGATTAACCACCATGCAATTATAAGAGGAGCTTAAATTACGACCTCGTGCAATATATGAAGCCGCCCTTACCACACCCGCCCATGAATACCCAACTACCCCCTGGGCGTGACCTGCCTGATCTCTCATTCAGACTAAAAAATAACCTAAGTAAGTATTCATAACAAATAACTAGGCAGCGCTATGTTATGTAATTATTTTACCGTAAATGTGGCATTTACGAGATTAACCTTTTTTATAGGAGCAGTCTGTATTTCATTAATATTCTCATAAAATAAAAGGTTGGTTAGTTCATTTGATAACATTGGGTTTATTAAAAAAAATATGAACCTTTTTACTAATCTTAATTCTGATAAAATATGTTATATTAAGTTATGAGTAGAATGCTTGCGTTGTAAAAATTAATATTTGACAAACAGCAGCGTTTCGAACGAGTGGCAAGCAGGTGTGTAGAAAAAAATAAAACGAAAGAAAATCAAAATAATAAATACAACAGCATGCATTAGGAATATATTAGAAGATGAAACTCGAGCTTATTTCACATTGCTTGTAACAATTTTTTTTAAACGATGTTATATGAGAGACAACAGGCTATAAAATACGATTGTTGCAGTGCCAACACATAATGACTACAACTTGACGGAGTGATGAAAGAAAAAAATGTATTTATACTCCTTAGCTGGTCTTTCCTTGTTGTAACGTAAATGCCCAGAATATAACTACCATAGTGTTTTTAGTGTCCGAAATAACTTTGAGGTATTATCTAAGGTTATGGATATGTATTATATAACAAATTTGCAAAATTAACTTCTTTTTGACAACAGTATCATTTTATATTATAAATTTAAACATAGGATGCCACTTATACTTGGTTCTCAAGACACAAAAGTAATTTTGAAATATTCCCAAGTTTATACATTTAAAGTAGCTATTATTTTCTTCAGAGCTCTATCTTCATATTTCGAAATTGCTTCAAATATCAACATACGAACATTTATCTACTTACAGAATTATATCGTATAAGAACTTAAGTAATATTAAACTTGACTGAACCCTAAAAAAAACCTTCGTTTTCATTTCCTATTCTCCATTTTCACATAGAAACTTTAAATGGCAACACGTGTGTTTAAAATTTTAGGATTAAATCTACCGACGTTTATAATTTAAACAAAATCTTTTCATACAATTAAAAACTTTTGAAGTTGCTTTTAATACATTAAAAGTAAAAACTACTTGAAAATTTAAACATTCTAGGGGGATCTTTAACACATTTGGTCTTAAGTTAGGGGAAACAGGTTTAAACCAGAGCGATATTATGTATGAAACTACATTGTATATAAAACACTAAACCCATACATAATTAAAACAAATTGAGATTATAATCTTCATACTTCATACTTAATGAATTACTTAAATTAAAAACGTAGGGTTATTTAAAAAAAAAAAAACTAATTAATTTAAACCCACTCTGATTTAAAGGTACTCTTTGAAAGCATTTTTTTTTAACAATTTCACAAAAAAATAATGTTATACGTTGAATTCGAAATTCTACACTCGAACTGTTAAAAACCTTTGCCACTTTAATTTTAAAACGCCATCGATTCTGAATGCTCCCCAATAATACCACAAAACGTGCCGGGTACTAATGGATACAATTGTATTTGAGATACCAGGATGGAAGTGGGCGCTACATATAAATCCAATCATAACACCTTAAAATAGTCTGAATTCACCTTGAATATTTTCTATTATTACCGCCTGTTTTAATATCAGTGTAATCTCTTTTCGAAATATACTATAATTATGCATTCTTCCTCGTTCACACCTTCACTGCAGCTAATGCAGGACATGCACCACACATCACATTATAAACCCAACAAAACTCTTCATGCACACTGAATGCTAATGCTGCAACGCTGAATGCACAATCTATGGAATAATTTGCATTTCTTCTGTACGCTCTTTTTTATTACATTTAATGCTTCATTAAATAATTAAGACTATACTTTAAATGACGTATGTTGCCAATAATAATCATAGTTCCTTGCACAAAAACTCATTCAAATCATCAAGGTGACACATGTTCGTACATTTGTTAAGAATAAAGATTCAACATTCGCTTTTGTCGTTTATCAAATATTTATTAAACGATGCGTTTACTGATATAATCCTTTCTTTGTTTATTTTTTTTCCGGTGTCAATAAAAGGTTTTATAAATATTTTTGCTCTTTGGATGCTGTTCATAAAATGAAAAAAAACTGCACTGCTCAAACAATATCCTCAATAATCACTTCTATTAACATTTTCAGCTTGCAACTTTTTTAATAACAACAAAGCGGGTCCACTCACCGCCACATGCACCGCCGGCCCTCCACAGAATGGCCGTTACCGGGTATTTCCCCGAGGCGCCCGCCTCAGAGCGGATCCACCAACCATTATTATATTTACCCCGTTTTAGTTACCTTCAAAGAAATGTGAGGGCATTCCGCTTCCCACGAAGTTTTTCCATTTAGCACTCAGAATTCACGCCCGCGCAGGTGTGAGAAAATCACGGAAAAAGAGCCCAAGGTAGCTTCTGCTTGGAAATGCTGACCACTATTTTCTACACGGCAGAACTTCTTTATCCGGGAACTGAATATTAACGATGTTTTGCGAAACTGCACACGAAAAGCTCCTGGGGAAATAAAAAGTTCATACTCACTCGAATTATTTTTTATGACATCGTCAGGCAACATCAGAATATTACATGCTGTTTTTTTTTTACCGCAATAACACTAAGCAATAATACAGTGCTGCATTTAAGCTATTTAAATTTCATGATTATTACCCTAGAAGAGAATATTCTTTTGGATAAAGTAATTTGGACTGTAGTGGACCACCCACTGAGATCTTCTTAACGAATAATTCCTATTGAGCCCGGCCTCTGTTTTCCTAAACAATACAACAGAAAAGCGCCTTAATTGTATTATAAATCGTGTGATATAGTTAAACTTTATTTTGATAAAATTGGTGGTATGGTGTGTAGTTTCCATCACAATTTGCTTGCTAAGAGTTTTTTTAATTGCCCTTGAACTCTGAACTAACATAAAAGCCAATTTAATTTGCTTATATCTCTCATGTTAAATTATAGGACAATTTCCATTTAATTCTTGCCCTGTGTAAGCAATTTTTAAGTAATGATTTATTCAATAGCCAAAACTAATTTATAACCTGCCAACATACTCAATGTATTACCTACGAATAAATGTAATTTTCCCGTCAAAAATGACGTATTATTTTATACTCAAAATATTATATTGAACACAATAAATTCTAAATTATCTTTATATTGTATCTTAAAATAAACTGTGACATAAATTATCAGTTGAAGTATTTTTTTATATTTCATGATAAAATATTTAAGTAAACATTTGCTTATGTATGATTAACATTGCGCAATTGAAGCGGTTCGATTTATTTTATGAAAGTTGTTGACAGTCTTTGATTTATAATATAATTATAATGAAAAATATATATATTCATTTAAACTTTGTGAAAAGTTTAATTCAATTGATTTTACATGTTTTTTTGCATGATTTTTTTATAGAAATATTAACTTAATATATTTTTTTCATGATAAAACAGGTGGAACATGGTGTCCTTACTTTAGTATTGAAGCACTGTACACGTAAACATATAATATAACACCATATTTGTATTGAACTTGGAATACATCAATACTAATATCCTTGATATCAGATAATAATTCACGCATTAATTTATGATTTACCTCTTCGATTCAATATGAATAAACAGCCAATATTTCAATACATACAAAATACCTCCTAGTCTCAAATCAGCTTATCTTCGGATAGGTTGGGTAGTAATAGAATATTGCCTGCTGTATCCGGTCCGTGCTGATGTTTATTTCCGCGCAATAAGGATACACTGATCTTGCAACAATATTTTTTTAATATAGACTTTACAACCATAACTTAAATACATATTAAATTTTAATTTAGATAGTTAATAGGCAATAATACTTCAATTTTCTTCGCTTTGCTCAGTCGAGAGCACGCTTTCCGGGTGAAGTCCGATTTAAGATCCAGGGTCCAATAAAACGATTTCAGCGTATACAAGAAAGAATAGATGTAGATTCAACGCGATTATCTCTATTTTTTTTATTTAGATGTTTTTTTCCGCTTGAGGTCTCTTTTTTTTGCTGAGTAGTATCTGAACTCGTTCATAGCGTTAGTATGATGAAAAGTCGATATTGTAATCCGCACAGAATAAATACCTTGCAGGCTCAAGTCAGCTTACCCTCTGACTTGAATACTGCCTCTGGGTCCGGTCCGTGTCGCTGTGAGCCCGTGTAGTGTGTAATGAGGTACGGACGTGCCCACGTGCTTCTTAGCGAAAGCGACTCGCCTCAGTATCCGAAAATCTCCGCCCGACGCGAGCCGGAATGCGCTCTTAAGTCTACGGACTCCCATTACACCGACTGCGGACAGTGGCTCGCAAAATGGGGTGCGCGCTGCCCGAAACCATTTCCAACAGAGAAAAACGCCAAGAGACGAGAGAAATAAAATTATCGAAACACGTATTTACTATATATGAAGAATTCAAATTAATGGAGGAAATAAAATGAATCGTAATTCTGGTATTCATACTTTTCCTTTATTTTTTCCAAAAGATCAATATTTATAATACGTACAGTTAGTAAATATATAAATTAAGTTAACTTTAATTTTTGTTTAATAATTAAATTTAAAAAAAATTACTCTTTTGTCGCACTTTTTACGGTTGTGCGAAAAAAAGGTTGTCGATCACAGAGGCAGAGCTTAATGAAGAATAAGAAGTTGTTTACTAACATTGCAACATGATTGAATTGAAACACTGAGAGATTAAGTTGGACACCATATATTTTCACTACAGCTTTCTAACTTCTTTTTATTTTTCTAATGTTAAATATAACCAGCTGCTTTAGCGTCTTTCCATAGAAAACGTATAATAAATATATTTGACATAATTTTGGAAACATTTAGAGAAGTATTTATTTTAGGGCTTATCAAACATATAAGTAGGAAATAATAATAAAAAGGACTAATTTCTATGCAAACGAAACAAAAACTTATTGGAACTATAGCGTCCTCAAAAGTGACAAATTTGTTAGATGTGGTGAATTCTTTTCAAGCAAGTCAATCCGGACAAGAATATGTAGTCATAAATGTAACAACTGTATTAGTTGAACCTACATTTCGATCCTTGGTCAGGGTGACTTCGGAATTATCGGATACTTTATAAACATTGTGTTTATTTCCAACTCGGCGCCGACTTGCAGAGATTCTGCGCAAAAAACACGCGGAAGCCATTTGCAATTCTAAGGCAGGCGCGGTTCCTACGAGTCGTGTGATTAGAATGGCAAATTGATTTAGCGAGCATGTGCTGCGGTGACCACGACTCGCCTGTTCCGCGGCGCATCTTATCACGAATTCTTTGTTCCATCAATTCGCTGCATTGTTCCACGGTACACCCCGCGGGGCTACATATTGCCTACAAGGCTTTCAGCATCACATTTGCTTCGCAAGTAACACCAGCCGAACAATGAATGTAATCATTTTGCTGGTATATCTGTAAATAACACGAGGTAGCTAAAAAAAATGTTATATCGCCGACTCACGAAAAATTGTAATAACTGTTTTTAGATTGATGAGGTCAATCGTTTGGTTCTACTTTGTGCAACTTGTTAGTATGACCGGATTTATATGAAAATATAACTCAGCCAAAATTTAAAAAAATATCATACTTGAATATTTTATAAAATATACTTCTACGTGTGCATTTTATCAGCGTGAATTTTGCAATTATGCACGACATTAAATTATATATTTTTTAAATATATCAGTACCTCTAAAATTTTAACACAGTAGTGTGTATTTTACATAAATAAAAATTAAATTTCACAACATTATTGAAGTTCGAAGATATAAATAAAGTAAATCAATTTTTTTTTTTGTATCTAGATAATTCGGGCTGGCGCGATGATGTAAATCTTTGCATGAATAAATATTCATGACGTAATACCTTGTACACCGCGCACCCCCGCCCTTCCTCGACGTGCGTGGGTGGGCTGCAGGACAAGGCGGGGGTGGCAATTCCTGAACATCCTTAAAGCCCGCCCGCGCTGCATCCGCCCCAGTCCTGCTCACGCCGCCCTACCGGAACCAACTACCTCCGCTCTGGAGATACTTTCCGGTTGTGAGCTATCTCATATGGTCCTAATATCAAATCAAGTGTTGTAAATATATTTACATAATCTAGAAAAAGTGAGACCTTTGACAGGTGTGTTTTTTTTATCATATGCTTTTTATAATTTATCATTAAATTAAAAATATTGTTTATAACTGTATAGCTGTAAGCTTTTTAATGATGCTTATTTTTTTTGTGATGTTTCGTTTATGAAATATAATAACGATTTAATTCTCTATTTTTACAGGTATGTCCACTTCAGTTTCATTCATCTATGACTTGTGATCTGCACTTCAAGATTCTTTAATTTGCTAAATAAGGTAAAAAAAAAAAACATAAATAGATAGCCACTTTGAGAAGTATATTTTTATTTCTATGTTCCGATTCTGTAAACATCTACAAAAATAAAATGAAATAAACCAATAAGAGTAAAACCTCAAGAAATTATAAAATTATTATTTAACTAACCGTTCAAAAATTTATTGTATATACTTTTATAAACCATATTTGGAGATTGAATTGAAAAAATATATTTAACATTTTAATCAAGCAACGCTACATCAAATATTTATGAAAATGATGGTGTTTGATTGTGATTTAAGCAACTCATGTTGTTAGATTGCTATAAGTTTATCTACAAGCTACTTTGAAACTAGATAAAATAAATAGATCTAATTAAAATCTTTTTTAGTGTTCATTTTTAAATTTATAACTATTTTATTTACAACTCTAATGACATTATTTAATCCAAAAATCTAAATTAATCCCCAACTTTGGTATATTAAAAAATAATATTCGTAATTTCATTTTGTCCACCCACCGAGTTTTTCTTGATTCGCAGGGAGGCGGAATATTTAACTGAAAATATCCGAGTATTTTTCTTCGCACACGCACACCATTATGATTTTTTTCTTGCCTTGTGAATCGCATACAAGACGTTGGACTTATTTGGTTATTCATCTACTGTATAATTCACGTTGAATTGAGAAAACAACATCAGAAAATAATTTTTGTTTGTATTATCGATGGGTTTGTAAGATTATCTATTATATTTACAGGTGATCGTTCAAGTAAAGGTTATCATGCTTCGATTTCGAACTGTGACATTTGGCACCATTGGCCATCGAACGGAGATAGTTAAAAAGCACATGGATTGGTTTTCCTGAAAAGTGCAGAATACATATAAATTTATGTAGGAAATAGCGAAAAACATAATGTTCAATTGATATAAAAAAATATTTCACATGTCACCGGCGATGAATCTGTGCTGAAGATTTTTCGAATTAGTTCTGTGTGCGATGATATCGATGATGCGATCTTAATATTTTTCGGTCACGTCCTTAGTTTTATCTGAATTCATTTAAAAAAAAAACTGTTATTCAATGATATTACGTTTAAAAAAATCATCGTTATATTTTTGGAACCAAAAAAAAAAAAATGGAAACTTTTAACCAGTTAAAAAGAACGTGTTATGTTTCAATTTTATAAACATGCAGGAGAATATTATTATCTTTTAATAATATTTATTATATTAAAATTAATAAAATTATAAGACCACTGGAATTACCTATCAAACCTTTTGCATTATTGAGCTCATTTTCAAAAGTGTACATTTACTCTATTTAATAAATGTATTAATAATAAATATTTCAATTACTTAAATGGCGACAGAAAAAAAATTTGATACACATGATATCTAATGTTATTATATTGTGATAAGGTGGCGATATGTTTAAACTTTATAGATTATTAATCAGAATAAGCGAAAACTTCGGGACTATTTACAAGTTTATACATATTTCGATAAAATTACTCACTGTATACAAGATAATTAACATAATACAGTCGTGAAAGTTTTAATAAGGAACTTGGTAAGTATTCGTTTGTTTCTTTTCTCCCGTCTTGTTACACTGTCTTTGTTAGTGTAAAAAAAAACTAATCATAACAAAACTGTTTTTAATACGGCTTCGTCATCTTGCTTGGTAATTTGTAAAATTACAAGGGAATCTTAATCCCCGAGGTCTCGGATATGACGTCGCGGGGACATAATTACCTGCCAAGTATTTTTATTACCTCGTTATGTTTGAAACTTTGGAAGTTTCCAGCGTGTGAGGAACTTGCAGCGTCTCTCCCGGAGGACCCTCGGCGCGCGCCTGCTGACGAGTTGTCCATCCGCTCCACCCCAACTCGCATCCTAGCTAATGAATCTCCAGGGAAGAGTGTTACTTCTTTCATAATTAAAAAGGACGGAGGTAGTTCCGGACCCTCTGCAGCTCCACTGCTATTTCTTGCTCTAACTATCTCCCGTTCCGAGTTGATGCGAGCTGAAGGATACGCAGTAAATTTAGCTAACTTGGAAAAAGTTTCAAAATAGCTTCGTGCATTCAGTGCGTCTTTTTACGTTTTTTGCTTTCTTGACGAGACACAATGGCGACGGTGTGCCGTGCATCTTCAAAGTTATTTTTGTCGTTTTAAACTCTACCATAAAATGTATTAAAAAATCAACTGACTTGTTTGTTTCACTTACGATCCACTGCATAAAACTGAAAGGTTTTATACCATAAAATGTTGCATAAAACCATATATGTGTGGAAACACTTAGTCATGTGAATTTCTTAGTATAATACTGAATTTTACATCAATATTACTTATATATATGTACTAAATATATGTCTGCCGTGAATGCTCGCTTGTAGGACAATTTTATGGGAGTGTTATTCTCGAGTATCTTGTATACATTAAATATTTAATAGATTCACGCTAAACGTAATATATATTAGATACGCTGTACACGCTTGAAAACTTTTGATTACAGCTTTGATCAAAAACCACATCATTGAACATCTCGACCCTGTAACTCATCATCCTGTGATTTTTCAAGGAAAATTCTTGTTGTTTCATGTTCACACATTCAACCTTAAATACGTTTGATGTGCATCAGCACGAAGTCATTTGAACTTCATCTCTGGCTCTTACAAATTGATAAATCAAGTTGCATCGCGCCGGTGGCAGCTGCCGACAGGGCCGCTCCTCCCGCCGTTTGGGACTCGAATGGAATCCGCAGCGAGTATCGAAGCGATCGTTTTCTTAACGCGAACCGTTGCCTTAATCACATTGAAACTTTCCTGCGGAGAACACGACTCGAGATGCTCTAACTCACTGCAGCGTCTTCCCGCACTCCCGCGAGCCCGGCGGAGCTGCTTGGCCCGCTGCTCCTCCGGGACCCAACTCCTAACAGGACTAACTCGATTACGGAGGAGACTCGTAAATCATGTGAGGATGGATGCTTCTCCGTTTTTGTACCCGACGTTATTTTGCAGAGGTGACATTGCAATCAATTCACTTTGTGATGATGCGAGATATTCGGTGTTTCTTTTATTTTTTGTATCTCACTTAATATATTCTGTCTAGTCTGATTCAGTAGCAGATGAGACAGAGCACACTCTTTTGCGTCAATGTTATAGTATGTGCGTTATTATATAACCAAAAATACATTAAAAAAATAAGCTTACACAAATACATACTGGCATTCCCCGAGTCTAATTAAATAATCTGCACTTTGATCTATCCGTCGTTTGGGTTTGATTCAAGATATATTTATAAATTATAAAATATGATATATTGACAAAAAATACACCAATTTATGCCTTGAATTAAATGTAGGAATCATTGAAAGTCGGAGTATTTTCATAAAATAATTTATAACATACGACCCTCGCATCTATCGGTTCTGATTATAATATCATAAAAGTTTTATCATTACTCTAAGTGCATCGATATATTTGGTAAATCAAACCGAGGTATCGCTGCAAGCCATTACCGAGTATTTTCTTAATACAAGTTGCAAATCTTCTTCTCACGCAAACACAACCGCATAATCCATTCAATTGTTTCCCATGTAAGCATCGGCGGGGATTCCCACACAACCGCCAGGTCTCCGCCGCTGCGGCAGATTACCTGCTGGAAAGCGATGGATCTCGATATTCTTCAGAGAACGACTCTGATCAGCAAATATTCAAATACCGGCGGAGGAGCACCATCAAACCGGCACGACGTGGCGGCGGTCATGAAGTCATCACGTCTGCTACTTGAACCCTGCAATGCCCCAAACAAACAAGTTTAATATAAAGCAGTGATTCTTAAATACGTATCAAAAACATTTTTTTTTAAAAGATAACTTGTAAGAAGAGGTCTTTTTTCTCTATCTTAATATGGTAAAAGGTTTATAATACATTCAAAATGTTCTATGTTAATATACGGTTTATTTGTTGGCACGGGTAATTTCAGTACAAACTATCTTTAGTTATAACACAAAATTACATCGATAAGGCATTCGCCTCTCAGGACGGGATCGAACTGGCGACCTCTGTCAAGAATCAAAGGTCTTTACTACTGAGCAAACACCACAACCAAATGCCTGTACTAAGGTCAAAATTCATTAACTGATATGGATCTGGTAAACACCCAGGACCTGTAATTAGTATCAATTGATCGTATGTGTGGATTGGCCTGAGTTTAATGGGTTTTGTACTTATCCTAGATACTATAAATATATATATATATATGACAAAACTTGTACCATGCTATTTTAGACTTACACATATAATGTATACCATTATTTAGATCCTTATTTTGATTTTTTTACACTGCGATAAAATACAATTACCAAAACATGATATTTTTTTTTTAACTTAGTAAATAAAAAAAGTCGTTACAGCTATACTGAATTGTTATTGTGAACCAAATAAAACATGTCTGAAAACTTTTAACAGGGTACAGATGGTATTTAAACTCTCACCTCTCTGCTACTGGGGCCTTGTGATTCAATCTTTCCAATCATCTAACCAATTCACCATTGTTAAATGTGGATTTTACAAAGGTTTAATGTAGGTATACCTTAAATAAACATAATACACATAGTTTGATACCTTGATTGACTAAACCATAATTGCAGATTTTAAGAATTAGATACATGGGTATTTTTGACATTTTATCAATATTTCTCTTATATTGCAGCTACTAAGCAAGCGATAAGAATTCGGTTGTTATACACACTAAAAGAGGCGTAATTTTTTAATCTACGGCATTGGAGTTGTTATGGTAAATATATTAGGGATATATAATTAAACATTACGTCAACGATTGTACGTATATTCAATTGTTGCTGCATATATTCACAGTGTTAATTAGAATAGTTTTATCGCTAGTTAAAAATCACAAACTTTGTTAGTGTCTTTGTTCCGGATGCACACGGCAAGTAAACAAATTCAGAATTAAAAAATTCAATCCGCCTGAACGGAAACCGGATACATAAGTAACCATTCGCGCCTATCCGCGCAACTGCTTAACATCTTTATTTTATTCATGTGTTTCTATTAAAGGTGTTACCGAGATAAGACTAGTACGTTTGAAACTCATTCTATATAGTGCGATTATCATATACGAAATGAGATTTGAATATCACATAGAGTATGGGATAAAACTGACCCTGGAAATATGACCTTTTGATCTTGAGTTACCGTCGTTTTATTCTATCAATCAAGCTTGCACTCGATTTCACCAATAAGTAATTTTGTAATTTTATTTTTATTTTTTTAAAAGCTGCGGCGCAGTGGATGTAATAGATCCATGATAAATTATTCCAATACTCATAAATTGTTATGGGTTAAAAAGTCACTAGGTAAGGATACAAATACTTGTATTATGCTACTATCTGTTTTCAAAAAAATATTATAATCCCCAAAAACTTATATATGCCTATATCCTTACGATTTTATTTATTGAAAACGCTGTTATTATATATAATTAAGAACACGGCTTATAAATAATGTAAACATAAATGTTTTGTTGCTTTGATTTATGTTTTTTTATTTGAAAGTCTTCGGTGAAAGAACAAGCTTTTTCTGGACATAACCTTTCAAACTTTCCACACATTATATATTCTAACATAAACATCTCACCATTTCAAATCACGCAATATAACGTATTTTGTTCTGAGTAGTACGTTTAGGCGTCAATTGTAGGTCTGCTAAAGTCCGATATAATGGACTGTCAGTACATTCCTCAGATCTCCGGCCATGCATAATGGCTGCAATAAGCACCAGGTGGTGAGGAGCCGTCGCCGTCGTGAGAGAGCAGCGGGAATTATTCATGGTGATATAAAGGAAATCGGACCTGCCAGCTGCGGAGGCATTCCTAGACCAGGACTGAGGCAATGTCACGCCGTGAGATTACAACCCGCGGCCGAGGAGTGCAATCGAAACACCGCTTTTATAAGGCAATTTGTGAAGACTTTGAAATTCTCTCGACTAAAAATACGGGGTCTGCTCGTGCGTGGCGAAATGATTTACAATTGAAATCTTGTTTTGCACTATTGTAGTTTTTCTGTTGCTATCTGTTGAATAATCAGCATGCTTTCTTGCTTGGCTTTAAATATAATTAAAAATAGCAACACCTGTAAGAGCGGCAGAAACGCGATTTATAATACATTAAAAAAATGTGTTTGTAATCGCATAGTGTTGTACGCAATAGCTGATACAATAAATATGAAGACACACCTGAACTTTTCAAATATCCTACAATATTTATAGATTTATCCATATTATAACGTCCAATTGTAAGAAAAGATTAAAAATACTTTAATTTAATATAAACACAACAACAAAATATCGGAAAGCAGGAAGTACCATTGTTATAAAATAAATTGAGTACTGGCTGGAAAAACGCGCCATGTCATGGGCGATATCTCGTTTAGGGCGGAACACCAGAGGTCTTCTCTACTAAGGCTGCTTGGTTAAGCATTCGTTATGAACACATCAAGAAACACAAATAAATGATCGGCCCCGCATGCCATTAGCACGACGTCCCGGCGCTCCCGCCGCGGCCTCGTGACTCCGGCCGTCGTGACCCGGGGCGTCCGGCGCCGTCACAGGACATGTGCACGTGACGCTGCCAAGATCCCATCTGCCTGCTTGTATTACTAAACCAGCAGTACAAACCCGTGTGTGCATACCCGCGTATTTATCAAATTATTTTTTTTATTGTAGTTTAAATTAGGGTTCATTTAAATTTAAAAACAATTTAATGTGTACTAATCATTATAGGTTTTAGGGAGCTATTATAATTGTAATGATACTCGTTTGTAATATAGCACTTGCTGTACCGTCGACTGCACGCTGACAGCTTATGTGAGATAGAGACTTCACAAACCTTAAAATAGAATAAAAAGGACACGATCCTCTAATTCTATATACACACTCATATAACAACTAGAGTGGAATGAAAATATACTCTGCACTCTGGACACTGGCTTTTCTAAGAGTGTATTTTTAAAGTTGGCGGATCATGTTCTTATCATTCAATTTCCGTGCAGAGAATCTATAAATTTACTATCAAAAATGGACTCGTCCACTCGGGATCCAATAACCTCAGTATTTTACCGCCGGATCCATTGTGTCTGGGTTGAACGACAATTACTGTAGTGCATTTAGTGCGGCGTCATGTTCCGCTCGCCTCGGATGAAACGGAGAGTCCCAGCTGCGCGTCTACCTGGCCCTCCCCGACTGCACTCTCGCCGCTCCACGTGCGGCTCCAAACTAACAAGTACACTCTGCGATCTGACTTGTAGTGAGTCGTAGAAAAATGCTACAGCAAATGAAAAGTTCTAGAGTCTAGAACTTTACACAATTCATTTGCTGTAGCATTTTTCTACATTCTAGACTCTTTTAAACGCGAGGAATTTTTTTTATATATTGTGGCGTCAATGTACAATGCGTTGGGAATGTTTCTTTGAATTAAGCAATTTTATGTTATTATAAAGTCTTATTTGATATCTTTGTACATTTTTAAGTTGATAATCATCACTTAAACTTCGAATTTGTGGGTGGAAAAAACGGGATCCCTCTTTTGTTAAGACGTTTACTTGCTATTTTTTTGATAGTGGAAATTTATTATTTTGTGTATTATCATTTCTTGAATGAAAAAAATAATTATTAAAATTTTATCACATTTTTTTGTAAGTGTCAATAGGTCGCATTGCCATATCATCAATAAATACCAAATCTTCACAAAATTTTTATTGATTTAAGGTAAACTTATAGGGAGGAACGAGCATACTAATTTTCTCCAGGGCTTATCTGTTTGCCTGAAGATTGACCATTTCTGGTCTGGGGAGAAGAATGAGGGGGAGAAGTGAGAGGACTCGGAATGTATTGTTGCATGAGCACGATTGCATGTCAAGTCGTCGGACTACTACTGAACTAATATACCCTTTAACAGTTCTCTTCCACTATAGTTCGGCTGGTCGACCAGCCTCCCACAATCCAATAAACTTTCGATTTTATAGGTCGGTATTCACATGTTAAACAAAATAAATTCGGATTGAGATGAAACTATGTCTATTTTTTAAATCTAACGTATTCAAAAAAAATAAAATATATTTTATGACTCTAAACAAGGTTTACGGGAGTAAAGACGAAGAATATACTAATCATCACGTCATTATCGAGTCCTTATCTATTTTTATGGAGTATCGATAGCCTTATGATGACAGCGTGTCATTACGTGTTCCTTGCGCCCCTGGCTGGCATGATCAGGTCGTAAACCAGGTTTACGTTGTCTTTCAGTGTTCGGTAGTCCCCGAGGATGTTCGTGACATCAACTCGTATCGAAATGGACATCGGCCACGTCGTGATCGGATCCGATCAGATCGATACAGATCCTACGTGCACTGTATAAAATAAAGATGACCGTGAAATTGAGTGCAATTTTACGGTTTATGCAGACTTGCAGTACAAAAATAGGTACATCGTAGCATAAGACTATATTTGATATCGTTTGTTGAAAATGTATTAATTAGAAATACTACTATGTTTCATGTGTTGTAATACTAAAAACTACTGAAATTGATTATTTTTTAAAAATCAGTAGTTTATCAGTTACACTTTTAAATACCTATTAGTTTTTTTGTTAACTTACAGAGGTATAAATTGATATGGACAAGAACATATGAAGTTCTTTCCATGCATTTAAGAATTATTATGTTGTGTATATACTATTATTCTCTTACTTTTATTTTATGTTATCAACAATTATTAAAGAAGCTTGTATCAGTTCAATCAATCATTTCAACTGCAAAACAAAACATGAATAACTTGTGAATTCGGCTTTAATTGGCGCCTAGTATTATGGTAATATTATTCCATCACACACACACATGCACGTGTTGCTCGTGACGTCACTGCACCAAAACGTCCGCCTCCGCCCGCCATTATCAAAAATTCAAATTTATTCACCTAGAGAGCGGCTTTCTCGTTCACTTTTGTATAGAATTGCGCCACTTTTGCAATTACCCGCTCGCCGTTTCTGCCGCCAATTGGGCCACGCGCGTTCTCGGCGTATGGAGATTATTAGCCGCAAATTACTCCCGCGGCCTTGAACGCCGCTCTTTTATTGGGAAAAATCTCCATTCATATACAAATGTCCGTCTGCTTGGACCGGTAGATTTTGACAATTTCGAAAACGAAATATGCTATCGTTTTAGAGATTCCGTTTTTGTACGTTTTACTACTTTTATTTGCGAATAACGAAGGAAAGATAGAAAAGTTTTCTTTTGTTTTTAGTGCTTGAGTCGAAGACGTAAACTAAGAAATTTGAACGAGAAGCCTGCAGCTGCACTACTTCCTTACTGTAGGGAGCCGCAAACGAAAGAAGTAGACATGCAATTGCAGCGTTGTCTGTGATTGTTGAATTTAGGGCATCACAAATAACCTGTGTAAAATATGTTTTTATTTTGTAGGATTTGGTTAAAACAATACAATTCAGTCATAATACTGAAAATGGCACAGAAGATTACAAGAGCTGTAGCGGACGTTGTGTCTTTCAAAGCTTAAGTTTGCTATTATATCGTCGTATCTTATATAATATATATTTGAGTCAAGCTTTTCATCGCCTCATGACCAGTTAGAAACTAGTTCCATACAGCTTGAATAGGATTTAAAGCTTTAAATGAACTGGAGTTGGAAACTTAGTGAAATAAACAGCACAGTTATTTTACCGATTTTAAAGGCTTATTTCAAAATGGTTCAGACATTGAGATCTCTACCGTTTGCAGTCTTCACCCAGCCCTTATTATGCCTTTCAGGCCATCAGAAATCCGAATTGAGTTACTAAAGAATTTTAAATTTAAACTTAGTTTGGGAAACTAGTGCTGAAAGCGCTCTCTTTAGGGGCGCATTAAGTCATGCTTAACTTTGCGAATTTACTCATTTTGTTTCCGGGGTAGGTTTTTTTTAATGTGAATTCAGAGCTTCTTTATTGTATTAAGCTGAAATGTATTTATTGCTGTCAAGTTTAATTAAAAGTTATCACTAAAATGTAATTTTTCATCAGCATTTCGAATATTTACTAAGATACTTTTGAAAAGTCTTGGTACTACTGTAATTACTAAGTTATAGCTTCATTTTTGTAAGTCAATACAGTTGATAAATGCAGCATGCCATTTTCACCGGACAAGTGTTAGATGTTGTTATGTTTGTGGATATACCTTGTAATTTGTACACCAAAGGTTGAAAACCCATCTGAAACCAAGCGATAGAGGTTGACACTAACTCATCAAAATTCTAGCAATATCAAAATACGCTGTGAAGAATGAACAGTTATGCAAATTCGAAACTCAATATATAATTTTACTTTATCGTCTAATTTTGTCTTTAGAAGTACATATGACACTTGGCATGTAATAAATGTGAAACCAAAGAGCAAAGATGCACAATTTGGTTCTATTACTTCGGCTTGAATGCAACTTCATCGTCTCTCAAATGTTTAGTTATGTACTGCTCAAATATAATATACGTTTCCTACCTTAATATTCATTCATAAAATTAAATACGAAGTAAAGGAAGGGCTAGATTTGCAGCAATCATTTTTGTGTATGTACTCCACGATATATGATATATGATTTTTTGAAACCTTATATCGAAGCCAACAAGTGGAGAGTTATTTGATATCTTACGCAGGACATGAATCCTGCACCCCGTTGACCGTGGCCCACTTGCGGGTCGGCCCATCCACGAGCTGTAGGAGGCAAACAACATGGCGCATTTCAAGGCAACATACTTGGCGCCGTTCCTGTTCTCTTAATTAATCGATTGTTCTGAAAACCATAATAAGTCATGTATCCACTTGGTAATTAAGTGTACATTCACGAAATATTTACAGATTAATCATTTAATTCAAATCAATTGGAAAAAAATTATTCGGTTCTGTTTTTCATATTCAATTAAAAGATAGTGACAAAAAATGTGCACGCGCAGATGTTAAAATTAAAAAAATAATTGTGTTCAACCAACATCACAAGTAGATAGTATAAAAATCTTGGAGGTATTAAAACCTGTTTTATCTGTTTATATTATATGTTTTTATCACTCATATTATTTAATTTTATGGTTCTACCTCCCCCCCCCCCCCCCTTCCGAAACGTGCGAAGATTGGTTATTAGTCATTTGTATTAAATTATAACCTGAGTTTGCCTGGTTTTAACTATTTTATAGAAGAGTATTGATACATATTTTTCTTGCATTTTTTTTTTAAATATCTTATATCGCGGTGTATTTGTTTAAATAAATAAATAACAGAGTGCGCGAAAATAGGCCGTCGGTGCATTGATCGAAGATGGGTTAGCGCCTAGCAGACGTGTTTCAATTATGCAGATCGCAGACTTGTATATATTGACCCTTGTCTGACCTTTCAGTCGAAAGCGGCTGTAAAATTAAGCCTCGAAACAGCAGACGCATAAAATCTGGGCAAACAGCACAATCAAATCTCTGTACTAGGTCTTCAGTCTTTATCTATTATCGCGCCGACTTTAACTGTGTGCATATTATTTTACTTTTGAATCTAGGTTTTTACATTTTCACATAAGCGAGTGGTTTTCATTTGAGTTGACATATATGTAATAGGAATTACAAAAATTACACTAGGCTAAAGAGTAAGAGACAAGAAAGCGAGCAGTTTGAAGCAATCAAATGGAGTTGCGGTTATGTCCACCGTGATATGTCTTACAACCATAGGTAACTTTATCAGTAAAGAAGGAAAATTGTAGTTTTAAGAAAAGAAAAAAAAGGAAAAACCCATCCTGTCCCGCCTAGACTACATTCCGGGACTCTGATATCAGAAAACAAGCATCCTACACACTGGTGCACGAGGGGGTCTGGCATCACAGCCAGACCGCGTCCGTTCTAGCTGTGATGCTGCTCCTGACAGATGACGAGGTTGGCCAAGGTCACAAGTGCAGACGCCGTATTGTATTAGAGCTGCGTTGATGCATCTGTTTGATTTTTTTCTGATTGAATGTCTCTGGATTCGGTCTTTTTTATTTATAAATACTTAGACTAAACAAAAAATAACTGCAGCTTATTTCATACAACAATATAAATCCTTGCTAAAATTCAGCTTTAAATTCAAGCAATTTCTAAATTATAATCAGTATTACTAAATACAGATATGGGTAAAATATTACTCCAGAAGAGTTATGATAATAAATATTGAAATATCATAAACTGTAATACTTAATTAAATACTTTTGATAATAACTGTTGAAATGATTTCTAGTGGCGTTACTGCTATAAAAGCCACGCATGCTCTTTTAGCCATTGACACTTTTTGTACATACTGCTATTAATAAATTATATTCAATTTAGAATATAATTTACAAGTATGTAAACAAAATCGCCATAAAACAAAATAATGTTTCAAGTTTGAAAACTCTGTGTTTTTTATTGTGTAGATTTTCAGAAATGGGCATTCTTTGTAAATTAAAATTTAAGTTAACTTTAAAATATTTTGATGATAATAACGTTGAATTGGTGAGGTGAGATTGGTGGGTCTAGAGGTCGTTCAGTATTACTAGCTATATAGTTAAATTAACGGAACAAAAATTCAAGCCATAATGTGAGTGCCTTCCTTTTATCCTATTCATAGCGATCCATTGAGGACACCAACAAATCTGGTAGGCCGGGGGGGGGGGGCGGGGGTCTACAATCAGTGACTAAGCTAGGCATAACGTTAAATAGACAGACTGATGTTTGGTATGCATGCCTGGCAAGTGCACGACTGCAGCCCTCGAGCTGGCTCGCCTCGGGCCGCCTCGGGCCGCCTCGGGCCGCCTCGGGCCGCCTCGGGGTGCACACTCACGCGGCGCACTCACACCGGCGCGGGACAGACTCGGTCGCATTATTTTTAAATTGACCGCTGGCGTGCCCCGCGTGAAGGTCGCGCCTGACGTCACGCCGCGCATTGTGCCTCCGCGGACCGCATGCGCTTTGCTCGCGAGCGCGCTGCCCGAGCACGCTTTTCCAACAACGCTTTTCTTCTAAACATTTTAAATAAAACGAGCTTCGCTTTCAACCTTTTTTACGTAAACCGCTCTGCGATATCTAATTTTTTTTATTTATTTACATTCAAACTATCATTTGCTCTACCGATTCACGTCTATGGTTGTAATATGCCCGTCATGTAAACAAAGAAATGTTAGTAAAATAATTTATGTTGCATATAGGTTTAAAAGATAAATATATTTGTCATGTAAATTTTCCAGGCAGTTAGAAGGTTTGGCTAGCTAGCCGCGCGCGTCGTGTTTCCCGGGAATTTCCCCGAGCGTTATGTCCGAGCGCCTCGTGCTCGCTCGTGTGTTTATAATTCTCAAGCGTCAGAATTTTCATTGTGGTATTTTATAAATAACACATAGGCGCTACTCTAATACAGCGTGAATAGATCTTGTCGTTGCTCTGCTGAAAACGCATTCCTTATTGAGCATAAGAGGTGCTGTCGATCGGCTTGTTAAAACTGCATTCTTCAGTGCAGTGCGTGGTTTTGAATCTATAACATGTCCTATTATTCTCAGTACAATGGAGTGCTATTTTTATGTGTCACATAATACATTATTCCATATCGATGCTGAAAAAGTTAATTTACTTAGCCGGCCAATTGTGTGTGTGATATATTTAAAGGAACTCCCTTAATTTTATATTAAATTACATTCGCTTTGTCAATGCTTTAAATAAAAAATTATTTACAGGTATTTACGGTACGTATTCATGAGTCTTAGTGTTTTAGATATTTTGTGCTTTATACTGGGTAATAATAATTTAATCGCGTGTTGCTTGTTTTTATTATAGTTTATCAGTTTTAAATTTTAAAATATCGTGCAAGTATACCCTTTAGCAATATTAGATTTCAATACTTCTCGTTGACAATTTGTCATATAAATGTCGTTAAATATTAAAACCCTATGTATTGACAAAAATATTTATAAATTTTGCGATGCTAAAACTTATTTTTATCATTTTCAACGCTGCCAATAAAGTTGTATTTCTTTCTAATGATATTTACATCAATATTCCAAAATTTTACTTTTTTGCTATAAATTGTCACTAACGGACGACGCACAATAGTATGTTTTCCAATTATCTATTACAGTCGAGAATCGTCAAAAGTTAACAAATAAATATTCTAAAGTTCGTTTGAGAAAAATAATATATTGTTATTTCTTAGTATGACCTGATTTTAATATTTTATTTATTTTTATGCTTTTGCAGTCACCTTATATACCCACGTGACGCGAACGCTTCTTATATGCAGAAGAGCGATGTGAACAATCTGCATTCATTACGTCAATAGGTTCTCGAACCAATCGATGCTATATATTTACAAGCTCTCAAAATAGCATGAATAGATAATCGCCCTATAAATAGGCCGCAGATGTGAGCTGCGAGCTGCGGCCGCGAGGCTATGACGCCGCCACGCTGTGCACTCTACTTCTCAAGTTCAAATTTTGAGTGCAATGGTCCTGGACGACGCCATCTTGGCAAGCTTTCTCGTGTTTATGGCAATTTTTCAACCATGAATCATTTGCATAGTGTGTTGTGGTCTACGAAACTGTCCTAGGGTTGCCATGCTTGGAACATTCCGTAAACTATTTAAACCGTTTTAAAACTATTGCATTGATTGATTTAAAACTATTGCATAGCATTGATTCTATCCAATTTTACAAACGTTTATTTTAATCATAAATAGATTAAATTCAAGTAATATTGAACTGTTAACGTATTTATCGGAACGGATATTTTTATCTACGAAATAACGAGAAATTTTGTTTTGTGCTAATTAATCTTATGTTTAAAAGTAAAAAAAACTTTTCTCATCTTTATTTCCACGTTAGAAAGTGCAACTCAGAAGATGTGAGACCGCGTCCCATTTATGCTACATTAAATTTTTTCCAGATTTTTTTCAATGTTTACGCTTAAAAATACTGTGTAATCAGTTGTAGATTCGTTTTAAAAAAAAAACTGCTTTGTTAAGTTTTACCCTTGCCAATATCGCAATCACTTAGCGAGTGCCCAACAAATCACATTGATGTATTTCTATGTTTACGAAGTCATTAGAAAAATGTTTTAAGTGCTGTCCGGATAATCAAGTCTGTGCGGTAAATAATTGCAAATCATTATTTTTATGTTTGCATAATTTTTCCAAGTTCCCTGTATCGCTTACACACCGAGCTACGATAAGAAGTGGAATAATTTTTGATATTTTCATTTTAAAAATAGATATGAGCGAGTAATCACAGCATTCGAACTGCTGCGCTCGTTTAAGTGTGTATTTTTTTTTTTAATAATTTGACACACATGCTTCAATTAACAACTCCGTGACTAGGTCAAATGATATCAACCCACACCTACTTACTGTACACAGAGTGCCAACTCGCACACTCGCGTCATAAGAATTACGGAGTGTGGGTGAGGACGTGACTTTATCGCACGCTGGGAGAAAACGGCCTTAACCGTGGCCATAACCGATTAAAAAATAGTATATTGATAAAAATATATCAATACCTATAACAGTAAAAGTACTCTAAAGATTAAAAAAAAAAATTAAGTTTTATATGCCAAAAAAGTACTAAAAATATAGAAGATTTCACATAAGAAAAACAACGATATAAATATAAATGAGTTATCAATATCATGCATGCTTATTTAAATCTCCAAATAATAAGATACTTTATTTTATTTTTCACTTGATGGATATGGATGTATGATTTTTATTATTGTTAAAATAACTCAATTAGTTTTTTTTACGATGAGCAAAAAGTACTCCGTTGTTCAATGAACACGTCCTACCCATAAAATGTGGCACAGTATATTAACGGTCCTTCGAGTAATCTAAATTCATTAGAAAAAATATGAATAATCTAAAAATTTGGTGTACCTATTTACGACCTTATAAAAATTAAATTACTTTTTTTAATGCTAGTTTTTGTAATTTGATGGTTAAGTAATAACAAAATGTACGCCATATTTTTTGTACTTAATATCTAGTCATACTATTTTATTAAATATTAAAATAACATTCATATTTCCACACAACATTATCTAAAGAATTATTTTTTAGTACTCATATTCTAAGCAGAATTATACACGCGGCGATAGACACGACCTAGGCTATTGTCCTAAGATGGTAATTTTTTATTTTTTTTTATTAAATTTAAAAATGTCGAGCGCACGAAAAATCTTAAATGTTTCTATAGCCATTTATCTTTTTGCTTTCGTTTAATATTTTAATCAATTTTGTGTCCTTTGTGTTTTTAAAGGTGCACTGTATATTCCTACGCTTTTCTTACATTAGATATTGTCATCTGTACGTGCCTTTATTTTCTTTTGAAAACGATACTATGAAGATATCTCAGCATATTATGTACGTAGGTGTATATAAATATATCTGTGTAAGCTAAACGACCTCTATGATTGTAACATTTGCAAATTCAATGCGATGTGGCCGACAGGGCCTCAGCGATTTCAATTATATTTTTTTGTTTTTTGTAAATTAAATTTTGTAGTTAATAATTGGAACTGTCATGCCCAGCTGTCTCAGTAAGTAAATAAAGTAGCATGTAACAGAAATCCATTTTTATAGCCTTTGTTACTGGCGTGTTAAACAAAATTACACTTTAAAAAAATAGGATAGAAATTTTACTTCACTTTGTATTTTTTTATCTTAAAGCGAGTATAAGGATATTAAAAAAATTGGAAAATTCATTCGCTTGTGCCTTCGGGGTAAAAATGATTTACGCCTAATTGCTATATACGTCGTGAGGGGTTGCCCAACACCTTATCGCTGATTACTAATAATACGTTTCATTCATTATGATAATCCTCGGGATAAATCGCTTATTGCAACCCGTGCTACATATTCGTCAGATTATTAGTTATTTCGTCGAAAAAACATACCTAAGCTTTTCTTAATTGAGAAATGTTACTTTTTTCTAGTAGATTTATTCGATGGATACACTTAGAAATTTTACATACGGAGGTAAGAATTAGGTGTGTTCATAGGTTTTGGCGGGCGTTGTTTTTCGGTGATTTTGTGATTTATTGTGTGTTCAGCTGCTTGAAGTTAAATTACTCGATAATTTTAACTAAAAATACTTTATGATAAAATGAAAATAACTAAGCAGATGAGTAAATTGGTCATACCGTTTATATTAGATACATGGTATATCATAAAAATAGCACCGAGCCAAAATAATCGCACGTGATATTTACCCGAAATCTTTTGAGCGAAAAACTGATGTCGGGTACACTCGATGTCGGGATGGCGGGATGTCGGGGGTCCCTGGTGTCGGTTTGCACAGCCGCGAGTGTGTGTGAGTGTGTGTGAGTGTGAGTGGCCGCGCCGCGCTGGTGTGCGGGCCCGTCTGTGAGTTTTTGGTGTGTTCATCCCGGCGTGGTCAACGTACCTATTTTTAATGCGCAAAGTCAATGTCAAGGGCGAATGCATGAAGTGATGTCATGCGCTCACGGCGCGTGCGTGAGCGGCGGGGAAATGTGCGTGTTCAACGGTTGAAAAAATTTTTTTTTCAAAGAGCGCGGCGGCCGCCATGTTGGACGCTCGCGGTTTTGTCTGCCGCCGTTTATTTTTGGCGGCTGCATTTTTTTGCGTCTGGATATTAAAGTGTACTGCTCGCTTTGAAATCGAGTCGTGTTATTTTTAACTATCCATCGATAGGTGCACAATGCATGAGCAGTTTTAAATTAATATATCATCATGAAATTGGCATGCATTTTAATTCAATAAAAATAAATAGTTAAAACACACTGGATTTGCATATGATTTCAAGCAAGTTAAATGTACTCGTTTTTTTTATTTGACACAATTTTTTTTTAAAGGGTGGTCATAAAATGTACTCAATATTGAAAATAAATTACGAAAACAAATTTGCTTTGTTTATTTTCTACACACGTATATTTGATAAACAGTTTATTAAAAACAGCATGCTCAGATTTAAATCATACTGCACGTTTCAAAGCAATGTCCATCGAGCTTATTTTAATGAGTTTTAAGTAGTTACGACGTACAACGAATTTATATACATATTTTTAGGAATCAGCTATATGCAATATTGTATCAATATCAATATTCTAAAGATGTATGGTTATAAGATTCACGAAATATAAGGTTTCGTAAGTAAATGCATAAGAAAAATAATCATAACACAGTTACGGTTTCTATTTTATTTCTTATTAAAACTTTACTCTTTTAGGTATAACTTTGAGTCTTAAATATATCCAGTTTAATTTGAAATAATCTCTTAAGCTTTTAAAGACGACGAACTAGTAAAGTGAAAAAGCATTGGATAGCCATAGATACGATATTTTCACAAAATTTCAAATACGTGTTGGAATATTTATATTTCTCTGGAATGCCTTCTGTGCAGTATTGTTTTTTGTCCAATTTATCAATGAATATTTTGGTGATTCTATAATAGATGATTATGTATATATTTATTATACATACATATATTTAAGTGTGTGTTAATATGTGTTCAGAATGGGAGCGCATCTTATCCCTAAAAGATATCAATTACCCGAGTTCATATTCCCATTTATAAAGCTGAGGCCGTGACAGGCCCATGCCCGTTGCAAATATTCACGTCTTTATTTTATTTGGATGATTTATCGGAACACATTTATTCCATTAGCTCGGCAACGCCACGCTCCCTTTAATGACGCTCCACTATCCGCTTTACTCGTTTTGTTTTATTTTTACGTTTTATTGTTCCTCGGTTGTTTGATGTATTGCTCCTTTCCGTGCTATAAATACTCAGTGTTACCATCATTGAAAATAATTTCTTGAATATATTTTAACATTTTTAGCTTGTCATTTCTACAATCATTAAATATAAGATAAGCAGTGGCGTGCCGTGGCGTATAGATCATACCTATTTATATTTACATCACACTAATAAATAATGACTTGTCACAGCACTCTTGATAATATTTGGCATTAAGTAAGTGAGAGACTGGATCGATATAAAATCGAGTTATCATTATGGCAGAGTCGTATTTACAAATACGTTATTTAGCCACACTGGCTCTAAAATGTGACAACGTCGTCATATTTAGTGCACATTTAAATGACTAATTAATCAGACGATGCACCAATCGTACATTTTTGCCCTAATGCATAGGTGGCCAACCCATGGCCCGCGGGCCATATTATTATTTTTTATTTTTGGCCCGCGGAGCATATGCAAACATTTTTTTAAATTGTATATAAAACCACCAACAGAATATTCCATTGAGCGTAGTTCGTATCATATCATATATATGGAAGTAGCCCAGTCTCATCTCAATCTATCTCACAGTCAATCTCATTTCATTAATTTGTCCCGGCAGCTGAAAAAGGTTGGCCACTCATGCCCTAATGGATACTTTATTAACTTAACTATATAATGTTGTCGGAACAGATCCAGTTGCAGCAACGGACTATGGAAAACGCGTATCAATAACATCAACGATTAACTTTAGGGTTATGCCATTATCTGTCTTCCGGTTCTATTAGGTATTTTTTAATCATTCCATTTTTGGGACAATAACATGATCAATGAATTCATTTCTGGAAATGTTAACGAAGCTATATAATAAAAAATACTTTTTTTTTATTTACATTCTATATATGCCTTACTTTATCACATGAATTAAAAATTAAAGGCTTTATATGAATATTTTAGATTTTTTATCAGTTTTTTGGTGCCATATATCTATAATATTCTAGTATTCTCCAATTGGACTCTTCGAGATTTATCGCATCAGTTGTGTTAAAATTATAGATTACATAAACACTGCTTTTATTATTTCCCAGTGTAGTTCCGAGTCAATAACTAAGATTTTACCATACTGTATATCCTTACATTTATTGTAGCATTCTATTCAACGGTGGGTTTTCCAGTCTTCGATTCAAGCACATTAGTGCCTTGGGTGTGATTCAGCCTGTGTGTACTGTCGCATGTATATACATATATGCAGACATCTGCCTGTGGGTCTGTGTGTATACCAAACTCATTGTCCTCTGTGAGTCCACAACGACCTCCGCCCACGGCTGATATAAATAAGCGTCTTTTGTAACATTTTATAATGATACACAGACAGTATGCATCTGTTTTTTATGGATTCTTTGCATGTGTGTTAGAAAAAAATGTCAGTATAAAATCTGAATCATCGTAAAGATGGTGTTTTGCTACGAATTTATTCCACGTCACAAGATACTTATTTAAGCGGTTTGAAAACGATTTCGAAAAACATAAAATTTAAATACACATTTAATTATTTGAATAAGTAGTACGACTATTTTTTTTTAAATGAGTTTTAACTTTACATTTATGAAAATATGATTTTAAAAAATATTGGTTAAAAAGTAATCTCAATGAATGTTTAACTTCTAATTTACCGCATCTATGGTGGTTTCACTGGTATGTAACAATTTTGGTAACATTCTGTGCAGACTCTCGAGTTAGAAACATGGTCTTTGTCGTGTTTTTTTGGCGCACGGGTCATCCGCATAGGGACAACTTATCTTGCAAGATTGTATTAATTAGGCTTGTATTTTTTCTTCACTCATGGGTGACATCAACAATTTTAAAATAAAACAATTTATTAGACTAATCAAAAGAGTTTAATGAGAGTGGTAATGAAGTTTGTCAATACGCAGCGTGTGGGTATTTTCATGTCATTAGCGAGTACAGTAGGATGTTGATATGGATGTGGAATAGTGGCGACTGGCGAGTATCCTTGGGGTTAGGCAAGCTGCGGCTCCTGCGGCGTCCTCGAGCACGCGGGGCGTCACGGCGTCACGGCGTCACGGCGGGCGAGGAGTGAGGCAGGTCCGGGTCCGGGTCCGGGTCCCGCGATCGATCGCCGCTCCACGGGACTTGTATTCAGACCACTCGAGCAATTTTTAATTCGGTACGTTCAGATATTGCTTTTCGGGAATTTATTTTATAGTAAAGCATTTCACACTGGAGTAAATTTTGAACGGTGTTTGTGCACGCTTCTCGCGTAAATATTAATTTTATTAAATATTTTAATCATTGTTCGCGTGCTCGGAGCGATGTCTAATATGACGCCATCTGCAACTTTCAAGTATTACACAAATCATGACGTAGAACGGTGATATTTTGAGACAGAAGATTTAAATTTTTATCATAAACTTATCTTAATTTAATTTAACTGGGTATAAAGACAAAAATGTTCTATTGATCGTGATTGATAAACTTATCGTGGTTGTGTGCGAGTTGCTGCATTTTGCAACTCTAATCGAGTGTGCAAGTACGGCGTACACAAACAGGAAGTAGATTTTCTAATATAGCGTATGGCGTGAGTCCATTCATTGATTCCCCGGCGAGTTCCGGCCGTTCACGTCCCACGGAGCCGGTGGCCGCCGATTGATCGGTTTATATAACGGGGCTATTTCCACGTCTTGAGTCATCGCTGAAATCTCTACGGTCAATGCAAGTGGCCCTTCTAAACATAGCAGTGCAGCCGCTCGCGAGGCCCGCGCGGCTCGTCCCACACCGGCCATCGAAATTACCAAGAAGAGCATGCTTAGCAATTTTTAGCTCGATCAGATTTGACTAACCTTACCTAACCTAACACCATTATCCTGAAGTTTTCTGTTTTTGGCATAACAGCTGTTATACTGATCGTTTTGTTTTGTTTGACTACAGTGATATTCTTGCAGTTTATTTACTTCATTTTTTTTTTTCCTGAAATATATTTTTGCAATTTATTTTATTAAGTTCAAAATAAATCGCGTATGTTAATTACTATACTAGAAAATTCTTATGTGGATAATGTATTATTCGGTTCTAAAAATGTGCATTAAAATACGTAAAACATATATTTAAAATTATATACTTTTGAAATGTTGGTGCATAAAGCATCTTTAGAGAAAAGACCGATTCCTAGATTTTCACGATTTCAAATCTAAAATATGATGGTATAATTTAGGAATAAAAGTGTACAGTACACGTTAAATAATAAATTTACTTTGTGGAATAGACATTACCAATAACATATTTTAACACCGTTTTCTTGTTTTTTCCAGGTGAGTCAGCAATAAAAATCAAGATTCGAGCCGGATGAAACCCGTTACCTTTTTAGAATAGTTCAAATACGTAAGTAATACAATATTTAGTTCATATACTTTCTATTTAAATATGAGTGTATTAAAACTTTCAGATGAATGTCATTTCATATGCTGCTTCTCTGGTATATCCTACTGCTCTATTTTAGACCCATCGCGCTATGTTGCAGTGGTCGCACTCTGCACCTGGATAGTAGGACGGAGTGGTGCACAATGCTACCAGTGTTAGATCGGCAACTATTTATAGAACCCGGTTTAGTGTTCTGAGTGTATATTGGGAGACATGCGGATAATTCGTATAGAGAATCGACTGGCTCCTTGCACTACTGACACTCATTTACGAATACCTCTGCAAATTAACGAACCTATTTTTTTAACAAACACGTAAAAGCTTTGAGTATAAATAGCTTTTACTTTCAGTATAAAATTCACATATCTACATTTTCCATTATTTGCAAACAAATGCAAACAATTGTTTGATTTTATGACATCACTTTTCTATCTAGATTGCATTTTTTTAAAATGTATTTGTTTAAATACACTAGTTTCAGTACACTGAACAAAAATAACTATACAATATTAATTAAAAGAATACAATTTAAGCCTAGTGAAATTCATAATAACCACACATTTTGGTTTGCTAATTTTGCAGATCTGTTACATCGAAGATTTATGGGTACAAATAAACCTTTACTGTAAGTATATTAAATATACTGGTACAGTTGTTTTCTAACTATTTACAGTTGCATTGTTGACTGGAATACTGATACTCCATACAGTTCTGTTTTAAGTAAAATAATATCGTTTATTTTCGTTTCCCACATACATTATTCTATAGTAAGGCTTCATTTTGTAATTCGATTATTAATTTCAAAATTAAACCGGTGTAATGTTTATATACCTATAATAATTATGCGATGGGATACCTAATATTAACTGTATCCCAAGATATTGAGCCGGGTAATTTCAATATAAAATCTTCGTATAATTCTCAACATGGCTTTTAAATTGCAATCATGTTTTTATCAATTTTCGCATGTTAAGGTTGGCATTCCTGCAGTGGCCTGTGCCCGCGCAGCGCGGCTTGCGGGCAGAGGAACCTCGCCGTTATTGTTACAAATCGTTCCCCCGCCCTGGGCTGGGAGAAAATTACCCTTATTACGAGAGGGCCTTCTCCCCTGCCGTTCGCAAGACTGCAGTGATTATTGTCTATATGTTGTTATTGTTGAGTTTTGACCTGGCTGGCTCTACTGATGACCCGATGACCTCCGGGCCGCATGATTTCTTTTAATTATACCGCCTAATGCAATCAAATATAGATTATTGTACCTGGTATTTTGTATGCGGTGATTTTAATATGTATGAATCCAGGTAACTAGTTTTCACCAGGACACATAGCAAACACCTTTTATGCTTACTTTATTCACTACAAGCCGAGCGTGATAATAATACATAGCTAGGGTATAAAATACCAATACATCAGTTCTAATTTAAAGTTTCGCTCAGTTACAGTGCCGCATAGGTTCAATCGGATAGAGCGCCTAGCCACGACAGTCATAGAGGTGTTGGTTTAAATTTCGTATGTATAGCGAAAAGCAAGTTTCGTGTGAGGACCATGAACATTCAAATATAAAAATTACACAGTAGTTTCAAAGTGATTTCTAAAAAATACATATATATAACTCAGTTTTTTTATGCCATTCGCTTTTTCACAAATTCCCAAGTAAGGCCGATTCAAGTACTGGCAAGTTCGCGAAGTTCGATGTAAGCGGAATTCAAGGGCTCGTGCAGGAGGGCCTCCCCCGCCCCCGCCCCGGTCGGCCAATGGCGGGGCGCCCTTGCCGAGCTGCAGCCGAGCCTCCTCGAGTGGCGTACCCTCTCGGGCCAGTGCAGCAGGAGACAGCCTTTTCTATGCTCGCTTTTGTGCAAAATATTCAACACTACGCTAGCATCAAAATATGTATTTCAAAAACACAAATATTTCAAGTATTCTGTTTGCCATCGTGTCTCTATTAAAAAATATTCATATTCTTGAATACAATATCATGTATCAATAATAATCGATCACAATAATTCTGCCTACAATAATATACATTAATTGTCGTTTACTTCTGGAAAACCCATTTGTTAACAAATGTCTGTACCTCGCTGCGGTCACATCTCAAATCCATAGTAGCCGCAAGGTCGGAATGTATTATACGTTGTAAATGATGAGTTCAGGTATGAACCCTGAAGCCTTATGAATTGACTCTGCTGAGATGAACACAGTTTTAAGAAAAATGTGACATCACTCCACACATCAGAATCACATGTATACCTGTATAGTTTTCAATATTTTGAGTGCTGAAAACTTGCTAGTTTTACACGCGTGATTTTAATACTAGGGTTGATAGTTTTTTGAACTGATATGCTATTCCCTAAAATTAATTTGGATTCATTAATATGGATGATTCATAGAAAACAATTTTAAATATTCTATATAACTTCAGCAAAATATTTATGCGCATGCTATGAGAGGTTTTGATGCTATTTAAGTATTTATATATTTAAATTGTACCTTTTTGATATTTTTCATCAGTGATATTATTTTTCGATTTATTTTAGTCAAAAATATTCATACATAATTCTGATAATTAGTGATGCAGATGCATCGATTCGTCACATGCACATTATTTATTGTGTTTTTGTTAAATAAGGTAAACATTGAAGTATTGACACTTTAATAAAAAAATTGATTGATATGAAATACATAAAAAAAATTTTTTTTTTATTAATTTCAATAATTTAATCAATTGTCAGTTGAATATATTATATTTTTAAATTATCATATGTTACTTTGGGTTAAATTTCTTTAATAATACTACCAATACAAGCTTACTACAGTATTATATTAATCGTTAAAAACATTTAGAATTATTATCCAATAGAAATATTTTAGAACCACAATAATTTTATACTCCTACCACCATAACCCCGAGCACTTTTGTTCATCATCAAACACGCCACCGTGAACTCCTGACTTCTGGCAGTAAGGATAACAGCATCTGCAAGATCTTCATCAAGATGAGATCCTAACGCTGTGCGCTCATAAACCAAGCCATAACGCATTAACTCGATTATTCTAGATTACTATAGCCTGCAGAATTCTAGGGTGGACGAATTTTGCTACATAACCATAATAACCTAATATCTACATTAGAATTTCATTCGTAAACACTGTCAAATACCAAAGATTATTGTTTAATATTTTTTTGAATAATTTCAAATTTTTTACCCATACGGGTTTATTGCAAATACAATATTTAAATACAGGCACTAAGCCATCTAGCACAATTGTTGTGCTAATTAAGCAAATGACTACAAATCCCAGATGTTTCACGCTGAACACAACCCCAACTTCCTTATTTTTACTGCTTGCCTCTTTATTTTTGGCTCAAATAAAATATCTTTGTTATAAACAGTTTTTTTTAAACATCTGAGCTTAAACGTCTCTCACTCAGGGAATAAAAATATATTGTTCTTTTCTATTTGGTTGCCTTTGCATAAAAATTAGCATTTCTTCAAATTTCATTTATTTGAATAAAATAAGAATTATTTTAGTGAGAAGGAAAAATATTATTTCATAAGTTCTGTATTGTTCATTTTATTTTCTTTAACCTTTGTTATTTGATAGGTCAGATAGTTTCAAGGTTAAAAGATTGACCTATCAGAGACCAATTTTAAGATTTATTACTGGTGTTGCACCGTAGTAAATGTTTTCTGATTGCAAGCTATTTTTTTTTTCTACTTTTGCAGCCGTTATTGAGTCATAGTAAATATTTGAAATAAAATCTTAGATCTTTAAAATTTTATGTTTCGGAATATGTGACACTTATGAGACTTCAATAGGTGGTAGTCCGCCACTCCTTATCGTAACACCGAGGGGTCTTGCGAACCATACTGACTTTAATTAATTTTCAAATAGTATTTACCCCGAGTGTCAATCTCCCGCGTGTGGTTGGTCCTGGATGTAAATCCGTAGCCGTACCGCGCGTGGATAAACCGCAACTTTCAATCTAGCGAAGTGATTTCGCTTGGAGCCCATTAGATTTTATGTAGCTTGAAATTTTTTTAATAAGCTTTCTGCATTTGACATGCTATTAATATTACAACCATATACTCACATCTGATGGAATTGTAATAAAGCGTTCGTTGGGCTCTATTTTGAGCTGGTGTATTGGGTAACGAAATTCATATGAATGGGAAGATTAATATTTTAAATTGATATTTGATTGAAAAGCATTATTTAAAACAAATTTCAGTCCAAATTATTTAAGTATCTTTGATATTTTGATCATGACCACGTACGGGTATTAGTGACAATCGAGCGTACCTAGAATACTTAAAAATATTATGATGATTACACATCAAACTATTTGATGATGAGGTAGTTAATAAAATTAATTGTACTCTCTACTACATGCATATTTAAATTATTCTCATAAAGTTTTTGTTTTAATTACTGACACTTTAGATTGGATATGCTGCAGTTATAATATTCAAAGTGGTTAACAATTTACTATCCCGTATTAATTAAAATCTACATTCAATCCAGGTTCCTATCAATCAATGACTCAAGCCCGTCCGGGTCTCGAACCCTCGACCCCCTGCTATTAACTGCTCCGGCCCATTCCCTGCATCACCACAAATCCTTCTCCTCTCAGCCTGGTGAGATCCATCAATCCTCGCAGGCCATATTGTCTTCTTCACTGTCCGCCATCAGTTACCTATTGAGACATTATCGTCTTTTTCTTAACAATTAATTTTGATGCCATTACACTAGTAATTTTGTGTTAAATAGCTATTTTAACTGTTACTGTATTTAAATACACAACGGTTGAAAAGAGATGAGAAAAACTTATCTTTGATATATTTATGTTTGAAATGTCTCGCAGTATAACATGTACTGGCATAATTAATATTATATATTACACACTTCATCATGCTCAAATAAATTATGCACTTTTTTATAGTTTTTAATGTCATTACAGTTTATCGGTGTTAAGAATATTTCAAATTATTTGAATATTCTTGTAGTCGTTTTTATTATGAATTTAATAGTAGTTTTACTTCGATTTTGAAGCCGCTTTTGTTCGAGTGTCGAGAATTCCCACGATGACCCGCTACACGCCATCACCCAAAGGGCCATTGAACTATTATTGATTATGCATCAGTCTCGATATGGTCAAACCATCTGGAAGTAATTCTGCCTCTATTTCTTCAACTCTCTGTTGATTCAACGACTATTGGTTTCTCTAGGTTTTTGTGGATGTGACCAAGGAACTCGAGTAATATCTTTGACAACGTGAAAAATATCTGCCTAAAAATCTGCTTCGATAATCCCCATCTCTGAATAAAATAAAAACTTTAGAGAATTGAACCGCAGCCAAGATATTATATAAATGTCCAAAAAAACTATTAGAAACTGGAGCAAAGAAGTCATTTATAGACATAGTATTTCTATTCTCTATTTTTCTTCAACTTGAACATCATATTTTTGTAATATAAATCCACCCATTCACAACTTCTGTAACGACTTTTTTAGTAACAAATTTGATTCAATAACTGATAGAAGACAATTTTGTTATGTATGTTTATATGAATATTCATAGACTTTGACAAGGGTAATCCCATAATCATTTTAAAGACTGTGATCATGTGACGATGTCCTGGTTAGCTTGTTTTGTATTGCGTTTAATTTGTCCTTCACGCCTTACCGGAGCATTGCGAGAAATCTTTTAATGGGATGTACTATACATTAGGGTGTCCCTTAAAATTCAAGTTCAATATTTTTTTACGCATACCTTCTTAAAAGTTTAGTAATAACCCTATATTGTCTAGAAAAAAATATTAGTTCGATTTATAAACGGTAACCCGTGCCGACTTGCGATTTTAACTTGTCCATACAAGTTGCGTAAGTACTGCGCTGTGACTTGTAACTGCATGTTTTATTTGTCATTTCATACGTGATTTTTGAGATTAGTAGTGCTCCATTGTTTAGTGCGTTAACATGTCGGTGGAATTACGGAGTGATAAACAAAATAATTTCCTTATCGGTTTGCCTAGATATCAAATAAATGGTGCAAAATTACCATCTAATCGACAAATTCCCTCGGTCCTATTTTACAATATTCGTGAGGTTAAACTGATTGTTAGTGAAAGTGCAAATCTTGTGATTAGGGAGTGCATCATATATTGGGAAAAAGCAAGAATTCCAACAAGGGCATATCCTAACTGCGTGAAGAAACTTGTTGATTTATATCATGTTTGGAGAGAGTTGCAAAAAAAATTGTAAGAAAACTCAGGTTACGTTCAAGAGCCGTGAGAACAATTTCAAAATTGATCTTGATAATTTGTTTGATATTGCACATGCTGATGCTTTTGAGAGAATGAAAATAGAGTAAGATAAATTATTTTTAATGAAACAGAGAGAGCCAGATCGACCAGGATGCTTAGGTGGTGTTGATAAAAAATTGTCGGAAAAAGAAGATAGATCTAAACAACGACGATTGGAAGAAGAGGAAAGGGTTGTAAGACAAAGATAACCACTAGCTGCTGAAACTAGAAAATCAAGGGCAGAAGCAATAAAATCTGACTTCTTTGGAAGTAATGTACCCGACGTAGTCACAGTCCATTGGGATGGAAAACTATTACCCGGGTTAGATGTACGAAGTTCTAAAGAAGAACGCTTGCCAGTTATTGCTTCGTTTGACGATAAGGAACAGCTTCTTGCAGTGCCAAAACTAGAACATTCTTCTGAAAAACATCAAGCTAAGGCTGTCTCAACAGCTCTCTTTGACTAGAACCTTCACGATAAAGTACAAATAATGTGCTGCGACACAACAGCTTTCAATACTGGCCGTTTCAATGGAGCTTGTGCTATTTTGGAGCAAACTTTAGGAAGAGAATTGCTGCTCGTCTGTCGTCATCATGTTTATGAATTGGTCCTAAAAGCTGTCTTTGAAAGCAAAATTAAGTAAATTACTAGTAGCCCAGATACTCCAATGTTTAAAAAGTTCAGAGAAAATTGGAAAAACATCGACGCTAGTAACATTGAACCATCTCTTAATTTCGTAAAACAACGTGTTGCCGAGACAGACATCAAGCTTTTTTAATATTTTATAAGGCAGAATTAGACAAAGGTTATGTAAGAGATGACTACCGCAAATTGGTCGAACTGTGCGTAATATTTTTGGGAGGAGACTCAGAGGAAAAATTAAAACTAAGCCCCCCCAAAGCCATGCATCAGGCACGCTGGATGGCGAGAGCGATCTATTCTTTAAAAATGTGTTTTCTTCAGTCACAATGCAGAATAACTGCGAAGGACAAAAAAACTACAAGATGTTTGCTTATGTTTGTAAAACACTGGATGATTTCGTATCGGAAAAGAGCAAACAATTTTTATCACGACTGCAGATCGACGACAGTTTTCTAAAGGAAGATGTATCTTCTTGGAATAATAATAGTGCTTTTGTGGAAGCTAAAAGAAAAATAAGTTATTTGAGGGTTGTGAATGATACTGCTGAAAGGGCTGTTAAAATGATGCAAGATTTTAACGGACTTATCACGGCTGAAGAAGAACAAAAACAGTTCTTGCTGCGCTGTGTCCAGGAACATAGAAAATTGTATCCGGACTGTAAAAAAACAACTCTATAAAAAAGTTACCCTGACTGATTGTTATTACTTTATGTTTTTGATTAAAGATTAATGTTCATTTAATTGATTTTTTACTATTATTCACTTAATTTATTGCATTTATAATGATTTTATACCAGACCGAAATATCAAGACAAAACACGTTTTTTACTAAACTTTGAAGCTCGGTCGGCACTAGTTGCAATTTTTCTAGAAAGATGAAATTTTATATTTGAGTATATTATAGCATTAGTAAAAAATGTAGAGGGTATGCATTTCGAAATTTGAAAAAAAATTTTTTTTGGTCATATAAGGGACACCCTACTATACATATTTTGTTTCTATAACTGGAAAAACTGGCAAAGTTTAGTCCGAGGGTTACAATAAATGTGTGTTTTAAATAAATAAAATAAAAATGTATCTCGCTTCCAGGAAACCACGTCACGCCCAGCGCAGTGGAAATTAGCGCAGCGAATCCTAGAAACGTTGTACAATGGAATTGTTTTTGTTTTGAAGTCTGCCATTAGAGATTATTAATTGCCTTGTTGGCTCGCAAGCGAGAATGAACTGAGAGCGATTGGAGTTCAAAATTATAAAATGCTCAGATACTAAAAAAAAATCCACATCATTTATCCCAACAGCAAACTTTAATTCTTTTTCGTATTTTTAATTCCGAGATGAAAAATCCTCCACATCCTGTTTAAAATTTAGCCGAAACGCTACACTCGTTTGTCATCAATCCGGCCTAAATTGTAAAATATTCTAGAAAATTCGACTCGATGAGCTATTTTTCCACAGTAGATTTATCCAATGTCATTTGGGATTTTCATCTCCGAGATTATTTGAGATATTTATCTCGATCGCATTCAACAATTTTGTAACATTTCAGTTAATATTCAAAAATTAATTTAACTGTATTTTTTATCCGAAAGAATTTCATTAATACATGTTGAATATAATATTCTTGTCGATAATTTCTTAAATTTAATGAAAGGCAATAATCTAATCATATATATTAAATTTTTATGCATATTTTCGGATTTGTTGTAATAATTTAATTAGATTCATGTCTATCATCGGATTTATTTTTCGCGTTCGGGCTGGTGTGCTTAATTAAAATAATAATATTGACTCCGGTGTACATAATAATCATGGCCTATATTTTACAATTCAAAAGTGATTTTTAAACACAACTTAAGCGTGTCGGCTCTATTCAGGTATGACAAAACATCCCATTGACCATTATTGAACACAAAGAGGGTAAAGCCACTTGAGTGAAGAGTTGTAGAGCATCACCTCATACATCTAATCTCTGCAATCCTCTTACTGAAATAAAAAATGGCAACGCGACGTTCCAATAGTAAGCCATCACAGTTATATATGCCTAAAGCAAATAAGAACTCAGACTGCAGAGTAGACTCTTGGTCGAAAGGTCCCCGTTTCAATTTAAGGTTTAAGGGCTTAGTCCATATAATCGAGATTTTTTGATCATTTTCTAGTCCGTTTTGCCAAAAATCCACTATACCAATCGAAAAAATTTAAATGCAAAAAGTTTGATATTTTATTAGGAAGAAGGAATGTATCAAACTTTTTGCATTTAAATTTTTTCGATTGGTGCAGTGGATTTTTCTTAAAACGGACTAGAAAATTTAAAAAAAAACTCGATTATGTGGACTAGGCCCTTAAGACTCTTTGTAAATGTGTCGATATATATATATTTTTATAAAAAGACAAATTATATTTTCTGTAGGAGTTCGTTTGAGAATGAGTTAAAAACCATGTTTAAATAATTATATTAATGGCTGAAGAGTCGGTACACAACTACTAATATTTCATTCACAGACTATATACTTTATTGTTATATATTTACAACTCGACTATAATAATAAAAAAATCAGACTTTATATCCCAAAGAAGCGAATAGAAAACCATTATTAAAATATTTTATTGTTGAGGTCTAATCTGTTGCTTGATTTACAATTTAACTTATAGCCAGACCTCTTGACGTTTGGGCGTTATGTTTTACAACTTATGAATAAAATTACAATAACCCGGCGAGCGCGCTGGTCCCAGTGGCCTCCCGAGCGATCCCGAGTCCTCGAGGAGACCTCCAGACGACATTGCGAGGACGAAGAGCTAAATCCACTCTCTGGATGCTGCGATATCTTGCAGAGCAATCGTAAAGCATCGATCAAAATTATACCCAGCCAGCACTCGCTACTGAAAAAATGTTCACAGGTCCCCGCGAATAGTATCGGTACCTGGTGTGGGTAGACGCGAAATTGAATATCATTTGTCATTCAGTCTGTTAGTTGGTCTTTTTTTCTTGCTGAAATTCATCATCTTATAATGTTCACTGATGGTCAAACATAGTCGATTGACCAATGTTACCGAATAATTATAAATTTATTATTGTAAAAAAAAAATCCGAATGAACACATAAATAAATTAATATTTTTTTTGTAAGGCATTTTGAAATTTTGTTTTTAGACCATATCTCATACTTTCCAGTTTGTTCTTGCGTTAAAGCGTGCATATTTGTTATGTTGTCTAAAATTATCAGCGAGGCGTGCAAGATTTCGGTGCGGCCTATGTAACATTTTCGTTTTCTGCTTTCTCGATCTCTATTTCGCGAAAAATATGAACCTTGTTCTTTTGAGCACAACACCAAAAACATATATTTTAAGATATTACCGTTTACTTTGATTTATTTAATTGATTAATAGACATAATAGTTATTTATAAATCATCCGTACAATCTCTGCTAACACGTTTACGATTGACATGCGCACGTGAAAAATAATCAATTTCCTGCTTTTATGTCTACAAAGAACTTAAACGGCAAACACAAATCTATTTTCAAGGAAAATCCCTGGCACTGACGGACTCTGCAATAAATGTCGAATTACCAAGGCACATCAAGTGGCAAGCGTTACATCATCGGGGGTCACCAGGACCCGCGGGCGGGGGGCGGCCGCTCCTCTTCCGTAATGAGCCTTTAGCCCAATTTCAAAAACTCCGCTCATGATCGGAATTAACACTGGTCGGTGCCAGCGACAGCGTGACGAAGTGACGGAGTGTGAATTATTGCGCTGAATTCTAGGCCATCGCGATCTATTAGACTACACGGAGACCTGCAACCCTGTCTGTGTTTTTTGTATGAAACTTTAGTTAATATAATTAAACCGCTCCGTTGAAACTCCGTTAGAAATCCGGATGACCTACGCACCCCAAAATGCTGCGAGATTTCATTTTCAAGTAATGTATTTTCGTAACATGCTTTTTTTTACACATCGTACATTATTGAGAAGTTTCTCCAAAACGGTATACACAATTTTAACATAATCTTTATATAAAACAAAACCATTTATCGGTAACGTGATAAATAATAATACAAGCAATAAAATCTTAACTTAGAGTTCGAGTGGTCGCAAAGATCTTTATTTTTTTCGTTTTATATTTTTTACCAAAATTGTTGTGAAATTCGATATTTTTGACAGAAAGTACTTGATGGAATTCCATTTTAATATTTTAAATAAGTAAAATGAAAGGTTGGCGAAACCGGTCACCAATAAAAATCTGTATGTGGAAAAATCACGCAAGTATTTTACTTATTTAAAATATAAAAATTGTTCTATCTAATTGTTTGTTTGTTATAGTAATTGATTGTCACAATCTTTCAATATATTTTTTCCTTATTTCCTTATCCATAACAGAAAATCGCAGCTGACACGAAAACATATTTTTTTTAATATCGTTTATAAATGAAATCATAATTGTACTCGTGTAAATCAAATATGTGTATAGAGTGATTCGAACTTTCAAAAAAAAAAAAATCTTGCGACATCATTGCGGTTAACATTCGTTAATTTGATTTAATTATTTTGATCTCAGAATTGATAAAAAATACTCGAAAAAGTTGTGTTATTTCAAAAAGTCAATCTCATTATTAAAATCGCGCTGGTGCTTTGCTTGTTTTCAAAAGTAAAGCGATTTTCCAAAAGCGTTCAATTTGCCATCTTATAAATAAATATTCACGACGGAACGCAATCGCCCCCCCCGACCGGCAGACAATGGCCCGGCCGTACCTGCTCCAGCGCCGGTGTTCATGAACCGGAGATTGTTAATCTGCTGCAGTTGCTGGACGTCAGGCGGCGACCCTGGCCGGCCGGTGCAGCCTTGGGGGTATCTCGGCCAATCTCCTCCCGTGGTTAATGGACCATTGTTGCGTGGCGCGGTCAAGATCTCGCCGCCGCGCTCCGGCGTCCGCGAGCCTCGCCGTCCACGCGCTAACGTGTCTCAGGAGAGCGTGAATGCACTATCGTCATTTAGAAATATTGCTCGCATGACCCTGTATTCACAATTGTGATATCTCAATCAAGAGTCAACGTCCAAATCACGATAATTTTCCGTCAATCACCCTTCGCCCCAACCCCGGCATCCGCGCCCGGCTGGCCTTGCAGAGCCCAGACCCTCGTTGGGGACGGATGCAAGTCTGCCGGAGACGAGCCGCAGGATGAATAAACACCGTGCTCTATTGTTCATGCAACAGAAGCTACAACATCAGCATATAACCAACCACACAAAAAAATACTGCAGAGACTCTATAGTGCAATTTACTATACGCGCATAATCTTCTTACAAGCAGGTCTGCAATGAATATTCATGTTTACGTAACTTACTTTGTTTGTTCATTTATTTTCACGTTCATTTTTTTTTTTAATTTTTTGAATGTAATAAGCTGAAAGTAAAGATATTTTTATTAATAATTTATTTAATTTATACAAATATTACGAATTGTACGTTTCTGTGGTAAATTTTTAAGAAATATGATTAATTTACAAAATTCTACTCTATATTTATATTTATTGCAATTTTACATTCCAATCATGCAAGTATAATTTTCAAAAACTGATTTTTTAATATATATTGACGGTTAAATAAATATGATTTAAAAACATTGACTTTTAAGCTGCTGAGCACTTAGACAACATGCCTGGGTATTTTCACAATTCGTCACATTGTTTAAATGCTTGATTGTCACTCTCTCTTTTCACTTGGCGGAGATTATTGCTTAGCATATTTCAAATTTCAAAAGAACTCGCCGTCTCGAGCTGTTAAGCGTTCAGAATTTTAAAATAAAATTAAAGCGGCAAAAAAAAAACCAGATTGAAATATATTATATGGAGCGTCAGCACGAAGCATCATACTTCAGCGTTATTTTATTAAATTTAGATTTATTACACTGTAGCGAGGAAAATAAAAATCGCTCGGGGAATTCAATTGTGCCGAGAGCCGGTATCGATCGGGCTGGTCGCTCGTGGCGAGGATCCCGAGATGACAGTTATTATGGAGCTGTCCCCGGGACCTGCTGACGTCACGACTTGATCCCGGGGCAATCCGTTTTCCTCCATCACGCTCTCCCGCTGCAGCCAGGCACTGCGGTGCAGCCGAGAGATCCATCTCGTTGTTTACTTGCAAATTAAATAGGATAAAAGCCTGCCTGTAGAAACATCGCCTACTTTGTCTCTAATATTCAGCTTTCACCGAAACGTTGTATATATAATAATTATATTTGAACATCGTCTAAATTTGTACGAATGTAACGCATACCAATTCATTTAATTGGATATTTTTTTATGATTATTATATTTTATCACATTATTTTGCATTAAAAATTAGGATTTTTATTTTAATAAACAAATAAAAAATCATAAAAAACATATTGTACACTTAAATTTTTTTAAAATCACTAATTTTTTTTTAAGGTTAGATAACAACGTTATAAACTTTTTGTGTAATATATTATCTTTATCCATGGTTGTAAATTAACTAAAAAGCGCTGTCATACAACATAGTTTTATTCGTCTTGTGTAAACCAGATAGAGGCGGACAGGGTGGTATGTAAATATCTTCCATATCATTGTATTCTGTCAAAGCTGTATATTCCATCTCCTCTACAAATAAAAAAAAATTGTTTCTGTATCTTATCTATGAATTTTTTTATTTTTTTATCTACCAAGAAAAACATGACATTATTATTACTTCTCATTTTGTCGAAATTATAATATATTCTTAAAATATATTCCTATAATCTTAAAAATTCAAAAGAAACAAACAATATTAAGGGAATCCCTAAAAACCTCGCTTGTCTTACTAAAATAATATATCATTAAGTTAATACCCAATCAAATAAGCTGATATATTATTAAAACAATTTTTAAATTACAATTTTGCAATTTTTCATGGAGCCGAGCATATTTTTCACACCTTGTAGCTTATTAAATATTATTTTGCTTGTAGTAACTGTACACATTATTCTATGACTGATTTCAATACGGGAACTGAGTGTGCCACTGTGCCACAATTACTTTTATTTCAAATAGAAATAAACATTCAAAACAGATATGAAATGTAAATTCACATGCAAGTCCTATTTATTCGTTTCAACATTAATAAATGCAACAATTGATACATCCCATTACGATCATTTAAAGAAGAAAACTCTATCTGCTACGGCTGGTGTAACTAAGTCAATTTAATTTTCATTTTTTATTTATTTTAACCTTACTAATAAGTATCTCACTAAAATTTGTTGATGTTTAGTTTATATTATTACTAATTTTATCAGTAATCTATATTATGATTACAAGGGACTTTTGAACTCGTCCAGTTTAATATTCCAGGCATTGGTATGCATTATGTCATGATTCTCGTCCATCAGCCTTCGTCTTGCCTGTTTATTATCCGGATCCGAGGCGAAGATCGATATCTTTCAATTTCATAATATGTAGGCGCGCACTTGCGGTCCCCGCCGGGGTCGCAGGCCAGTGGTCGGCGACCCTGGCGGCTGCAGCGCCGGTGATGCAACCCAGCGAAGATATACCGCTAGCAGTAATTTAAATCAGCGTACTCTGCACCTTCCACTTATGCTTATATTATCAAAATATTAAAAGTCTTGATTTTAAAATAGTACATTTTTTTTTGAATCTGTCATTACACCTCAATATAAGAACCTAACGATATGATATTCAATCAAACAAATCCTTGAAGTTTCTATACCATATCCTTGGAAAAGTATATTTCAATCGACAGAATTATATTTTATTTTTAAATTTTTAATTTCTAAAAGCATGAAACGAGTAAAAGTGCATTGATAATTAAAACTAATGAATGTTATTTTTTTTGTGCATATTTTAATGTCATCCCGGTATTTTTCTCAAGTGCATCTCGCACAGCTGCATTATAACTGGATGTAATTTTGTGAAAGGGTTTTTTTTTTTGGGTTGAGGTCAACGTGTTGATAAAAAAGTATCATTGTTCATGCTTAATTAAAAAGAGCTTCTTTTTGAAAAAACAACTCTAAAAACGATAACGAGCTCTACCGAACAGTTTTTTTTTTGTTATTTATCATTTAATTTTATCTGACATAATTTTCAAAAAGTCATTTTTGTAAATTATTTTTTATTATCTGGCAATCCTCCATTTCGTGTTTTCACCTACCAATGCGTTTTTTTTATAATCAAAGTGATGAACGAAGTTCTGAATGGCTAGTAAAGATCTAACAAACTTTAAAAAAAAAAAAAATGAGAATCGTCTGTTATATTTGATTTTAATCAATAGGTTTCAAAGCGTCCTCCATTTTTCACAATATTAATTTTAAATTATCAAATGTGAAAAGTCAAGATTAAAAGGTTCTCAGCCTAAGTCAAGTTAAAAGCGATCAAATACTTTTTTTTGCTTTCATTGGTTATTCACATTACTAAGTCATCTTCAGTTGGGCCTGGCTAGCGCAGGTAACCCATTTTTCTTGTCTTTATCTTCTAAACTTCCAGGTAAGATTTATAACGCGTTATTTTATGACTAAAAACGTGTCATAAAAATACTATAAACGCCATGTCTGTTTGTATTAACAGCATAACACTCATATTTGTGAAACATACCCGATTATAAGTTTGATAAGTACAGAGTGTTATCAAATCTTCTGGAAATTAATCTTGGTTATTATTTGCGATTGATTGGTGATTAATTATATAAATAATCAGTGTAATGTTTCTTCTAATAACGAAACCATCAATAACCGGACACAGACTTGAGTAATTAACGTATGCCTTTATTTCCAACAAATGAGCACCATTTTATAAAAGTGCTAGTGCGATTGATCTTTTTAGACGAATAAGTTTGGACTGTTTGCAAAATTAAATAGGACACTGTCACGATCTTCGTCCATGGCATCGCTTTTGCATTTTTCGCGTGCTCGGGGCTCCATTTTTTCCTCGCAGATATCCAACGAACGCGCTACGAATGCCTTCAATTTAATTTTATTTCTCTTGTGTCTGCAGAACCAATATCTTCTGTGACATTGACATCTCAATTTCTATACTTCAATTCAACGTATATTGCTCTTCGCACGTTGCCTTCTTAGTCTGTCGAATATTTTTAAAATGAAAAAATCTCAGCTTTCGTATATATTCCAAACAATTTATAAAAGCTTCAAATTCCTTAAGCAGGAATTTTATAACATTTTTTAATAAATTGAAAAAAACGAAAACACATTGATTAATAAATACTTTTGTATAAATAAAAATCACTTGTTGCAAACATTCATGATATTTACTTGGTTAAAACAGTTTGTATTGGTATTTCAGATATAACAATAATCATATGAATTTAAAAGCACATGACCCTATTTAATTAGATCAAAGGAAGTCGAAAATGTATTTATTTATCGCTGTTCTAATTTCTATGTACTATATTATTGAAATTTATAAAGGCATTCACGACGTTTGCTGAAAGTTCAACGGAATATTTAAAAAATATTATTTATTTTAGAACACATTTTTAAGTGAAATACGTGACAGTACATCGGGTATTTTAGTCTGCCAGCTAACAACTACTCGCACAATACGTTTGCTTAAAATAACACGATGTCAATTTAAATTACTTTTGAGAATGATAAATGCGTTACTTTCCGACTGCAACTCTATTTTGGAACGTTTAATTTCCAAAAAAACATGACACCTTGACATGTTATTTAAAACAAAGAGAAATTTTATACCCGCAAGACATAAGACTTTGACTCCTTTTGTGTTGCCATCGCGTAAATATACTGTTTTCCCTAGCCGAGGGAATTTGGATGCGTTACTGTGTGGTTGTTTCTTCGTGTTATTTTCTGCATATTTCACTGGAAACGGTGGTGGCTTTTGGGTCCCCGCCAGGCGGCGGGTTGTTTGGTTTTTCTACAGCCAAATTCGCAAGTACCGGTACGATCATAAATTAAAACAAATATTTTTAAAGCTCTCCTGAACTTCGGCTAATGGCCGACCTTTATGCGGGCGCACCTCAGACTTTACCTCGACTCAGCTGAAGAAGTTACGGTTAAATGTACTAACTTCATGAACTACAATTAATATTTCTTTTGTATACTTCATATATCGATGCTATTACAGCCTAACTAATTCACAAAAAAGAAAAATATAATAACATTAGATCATCTTATCCAAACTTCATAAAAAATCATTTTCATAATTTCAAATTTAAAATTATGTCTATTAAAATAATGTTTCTTTGTGCCATAAATATGTAAACTTAATTCAAATACTTCTAAGATGTCTCCGTTAATTTGCTTTTTTTTCTCTTACTTTGCAGGTAAATTCTTCATCAATGATTTTCTAGAATACATCAGTTATGCTTCATGGGGTAAGTCTACTGTTATTATTTTGTAATAATTTTCTCGTAATCATTTTATTATGCTTCATTGACGAAAACATAAATATTAAATAAATCGTGTAATAAACTTCAGTATGAGTCTTACGAGAAAATTACGCATCAAATATTATATATAATATCAAATATCTTAACAGAAATTCATCCATAAGTCGTTTATGTTCAATCACTATCTATCATGCTTTAAAAATAAACTTATCTTTATGTTTATATTTTTCACGGTTCTTTGCCACTCTCTTGCCTATGCAGCAACTCGTAGAAAGTGATATTTTTCCTTTCACATCCCGGAAAATTACCAGCCAACTTCCTGCGTGTAGTAATTATCCAAACCGGCCTTCTCACTCCAATTCCATAATTTGTCTTTAAAAATAGCACCGCGAAAGATTAAAACAAGTAATGCTTGCCCTGAATACAGAAATCTTGCCAATATTCCACGGTGGTTTGTGATTGGCTGCTTACCGCATCACGTGGCCGGCTGGTGGCATAAGTTGTATTTTAATTGCGAATTGAGATTAATGATCCGTTTATTGGCTTGATGATGAGCTGGAGAGTGGAGTCAAGGTCGCTTAATATGAAAATTGCACCGTCACTGCATGCGCTAGTGCTGGCGTGCATGCGGACCTGGCGCGGGGGCCGGCGAGCCAATCATTCTTTATGGGAATCAACACTCCATTCTGAAATTCAATATTTTTATACCAAATGTACACTTTGAAGTTTAATGTCGATTTGTGAGGTTTTTTTTCATTCCGTACTGTCAATGTAAAAATGAAAAAAAAAAAAAAAAAAAAAAAAAAAACAACAACAAATATACAAATGATATGTTATATTTACTATAGTTTTGAGTGTTTTGAACTCAAAGCTAATATGCATATTTACTATAAATGTTCAGAATTGAAATTGACGCTTTAACAGAATGGATTATATTGCTATGTTGTATTTGTAAATAAACATAAAATAGAGTACATTCCACGATGGAAAGCCCTCCGGAGCAACGGCCGCCCATTCGCCGCCGCAGACGGGCATTAGCTGCTGCAGCGATAATCAATACGACCTTGCATGCGTCGGCACTCAGTCAGGCGAGCCGGCCGCTGGCATAACTTGGCCGAGTGCAGTGCGAGGATGCTCGGCACACTGCCACTGCAGGCCAGCTCGGGCGTCAGGAGTCGGGCTTCCTGCGAATAAACGCGAAAATTCTCCTGTACCACTTTTGACACACAACCACGTTCTGACACGCCGATTTGGGTTTGTTTATGTACCACTTTACTCTTTTGCTATTGAGGATTTATTATTCAAAGTATGCTTGATGCTATCTTCAAGTTGAGGTTATCATAAATTTTTTTATACATATTCGTATAGCGAACATAATTTTAATTTACAAACGTTATACCAAAGTAATTAAAATGAATATACGTTGTTTAATAAAATTTTATCAAATTTTATAACAAATAACTTTTGTTGCACATGGTACATCATTTTTTTTTTTGTTACAATAATTTTCTACTGTTCTGAACAGCGCTTGTAAATAACCTTCAGAAAGTTTTCACGTACAGTCTGTATGCATAGTGTTGATGTTCAGCACATAGAATGTGAACATGTGCGCGACATTAAGTTGGAATATCGATCCGCTGTTGTTGACCAGATAATAAAGCAATGGCAGAGGTTATTAGGGTTATTCAAATGATAGCCATTGTTTGTAATAGCACGATAGTTATGATATATATATAGCCGCAAAGATATTACGAATGGTATTCTCGGGAATTAACACAGTAGGCTTTAATATATAACTACCCACACTAAAACGTGATATGCGTGTTCGATGCAAAAAAAAATATATACTTGCTTAGGATTGCAATGTTATACTTAGTTGTGTCAAAGATATCAAATTTGAAAGTAGAGTAGTCAATAATAATAAAATATCATCTTGGGGAAGTGAGACCACAAACAGCTTTATTTTAATTTATTTCTTATAATTATAAAAAATTTCAACAAGGCTTTTCATTATTTAATGAAGATGTTTGGTTTGTACCGTGTTTTGAAACCACTACATAATATTAGTTTTATAAAAAAATTTCAATTCTTAGTTGTATAAAAGTGGAAAATTCTAGTCTAAGTCAGCAATATACGTTAACTTTTAATGCAGATTGAAATTTTAATTGTTTACATATTCGAATCGATTATCTTTTTGTATAATTTAAATCGCTACATATTGAGGAGAATATTTACAAATCAAATTGTATTTTGTTAACATTAGTCCTTCGCAATGTCAAGGTTGTCTACTTATAGCTCTAGTGGGTACACCACTCATATCGGTAGCTTGAGTGGATCAAACGTCAATACTTAGAATATAAGCCAAAACTGATGCGGACTCAATCGTCTGGGTTGTGTTATATTCCTAGCGATATTTAATACGAATGCCCTTCAAAAAATTCTTGATGAATTCTTCAATTAATTCTACGTTTTTACTTGCTTGTATTCAAAATTAATATTGAACAGTTTACTTTGTAATTTTATACATGTGTTATTGCCTACATCTTTATTTTTTGTGCTTTCGTATCGAAGGTTGTCGATCATCTTCTCTAATTTCCACCATCATATCATGTCTCGTGTTTTAGGAAATTTTAGAATTTCGATGAAAACCCAATCTCGGTGGATTCCAACGTTTTAATAATAGGCTTCTTGAAGATCTAAGACCAGTAATTATCAATTATCTACTAAACCACTTGTTTTAATAATCCCTTTTGAATTCTAAAGTGGTAATATTGTAATATAAAATACACCGCTTAAAACAGATTGCAACATGTATATGCAAATAATTAAACATATTTTCATAGTAAATAACTTATAAACCACGATGAGACTATATTTGCTTCTAATTCTATATTTCAGCTAAACACACCATCATCATTTTTTAAAACTAATGTTTTATTTAACTACATTGAATTACCTATTAAAAAAAAACCATAACGTGACCATTGATCACAACCTGACCGGACTGACTCTCAGATCTGGTTAAATATTTTTTTAGTGCGGCAACATTAAAAATTCCAGTTTCACCCGACGCGGGTCGAAACGAAACCAGTTAAGGCTCGCAAATCATCTTTATTGGTTTGTTATTTTGACCATACTTTATTCCTACGCGTCTGCGGCTTCGTTCGTCTGACGTGCGCGGCTTTGTATTCCTTCGTTTAGCGCCCGTTCGTAAATGCACCTGTGTTTAACTCCTGTTCACGAAGGCACGATACAGCGACTATTACGGACACGTCATCCCAGCACGAGCGGCTTCTGTGTAACTATATTTAAATATTTAAACGCCAAACGCTACCATGCTATGCATAATTATTACTTTGTAATATGGTAACACCTTTTTGTGTGTTCTTAAACCGCAAAAAACGAATAGGAATTTTTAATACCAGTAAACAATTATGATTAATGAATTTAACAAAAAATCTATTATTTTTATAATAACTATTCTTTTTTGTTTTTATTATACTTGTCGTTGAAAAGATTTTTTAAATATATATATATATATATATATATATATATATATATATATATATATATATATATATATATATATATATAAATATTTAATACTCAATGTAATTTGATTTTTCTATTCTTTTTAATAAAATGTACATCTACCCAATACTATTATATGTTCCTCCAAAGAAACGTGTACTGTACACATATGTATGGGCTTTTATATGTGACTCTTTATAAATAGATAGAATAACTCTACAAACTACAGCCATTTATCTCGCATGATTCCCTTGTTTTGTGGTGCTATCAACTGGACGCTTCCATTATTTAATATCCGGAGCATTTCGTTGTCGACGCTGTATTTAATAATGATGTGGAATGTCGAGTGTGTATGCTCGAACTATCAATTATTTGCAATAATCAATACATTCTAAAGAATTTTCAAATATCTATATAATTGTATAATAATTGTATAATTGTATAATATGTATATAAGTTCTATTGTGCGTATTATCGAATTTTATAATTGTTGGTATTTGATCATTTTCTCGATTCGATTATTTTCTCGAATAATAAGTATTGAGTCGATTATTAAAGCATATCACCGATGCCCAACACTTGTATTTATTGACCTATTTGGCGTGCGACATGGTTTTTTGTCGATTTTCCCGGTTTTCTTATCGCACCTTCCCGTTTCCGCCGGCGACTCGCAGCCACCTCGCCGCATGGATCCCTCTCATCCCTCTCATCCCTCTCATCCCTCTCATCCCACTCATCCCACTCATCCCCCTCATCCCCCCACCCCACCCAGACCGCCCCGATTCGGCTTGATAATAACTCGCCCAGCCCTTGAGTGATTTGCGCCTGTTATTTTAATCTACTTTCACGGCACTTCAATATTTTGGTACAAGCAACGGTTCGATTCGATTATTCATGCCTGGGCGACGTTTTTTTGCGTCGTGCCGTGGAGAATCAATTATGCAAAGGAAAAAAATGCGCTTAAGAAAAAACTGATACTTTTTATTATTTAAAGGCTCCTACAATTCTTATTTACTATTGAATACCGGTATATATTAATATATTATTTTATTGCCGCTTTTAATATTATCTAGGGCAGGTTATTAATATAATTTTGGTTTACAATTCATTACATTAATGTAGTTGGTAAAAAATTCGATTATTCGAAATCATAAGCTGACATCGTGGCTGCATAGAAAAGTTTTTTAATCATAAAATCATACTCGTTATTCATAACTTTGTTATTTGTAAGTAGGGTTATTATCCTATCTTTCAATTTTATTGCTTGTCGCTTTATTTTAATAATTTTTATTTTCGTTGATGGAAGTAAATATTGAGGCTTAATGGTAACTCTGAGGCTTCAGAGAAGAGTGACTCTGAGGGTGAGCGTTGTCCCAAGCCCACAGCTGACCAGTGCAGGCGCAGCGCGTCGTGGCTGCTCGGGTGTGTCCGGTAATCGTCGTCACTTCAAATACTATCTATCGATTCTTTTGTTGTATACATGAAATTAGGCGTCGAAGCTCACTCTGTAGGTCGCATTCCGATGACGACAGAATGCGAGACAAGTAGGCGACAAGCGTAGTTTTTCAGTCATTTGAGCTTTATTAGGTAAAATTACATACATTAGCTTATCCTGAATTGAACCTGCAACCCAGTTTTTAAATATAATGACCGCCATTTCATATTAATAAAGCATAAACATCAAAAGACGTATAATCTACATAGTTCAAACTTTTAAAAAAATATCGGAATTTTTTTTTCTGTTTATATTTATTACACGTACACATGTTATCATATCAAAACATTCAGCATACAATTATATAATTATTAATATTTTTTTCATTTAAATACTATCTTGTATAAACTTTAGATTATTTTAAAATTGGTGGATTTTTTAATTACGTTGCTTTAAAAACGACGAAACATCTATTGATCAATGGTACTACAGCTTAACGTTGGAGCAGTTCAGATATTCAGCGGGGAAATAGTAACTTTAAACTAAAGGTATGTTGAATGCTTTGAACGTGTATTTTCAACTACGCTTTTTATTTTAGAATATTGTTGTTAGAAAATCCACCCCACGTGATATCCGGTTGCAATTATTGAAAAACAATTAATTGATTAATTTAATTTCCCTCCCTTTGTAAATAAGCACACGTACCTATCCACGCTCGGGCTGTTACACACTCCACGTCTACAACTGGACGCATCGATTTTAGTGCTGTCGGACCGGCGCTTATGCAGCGGCTAATCTCATTATACGTCACCGCCTGGCATAAGCGCGCGTGTGTGCGTGTGTGCGAGGGTGCGAGGGTGCGAGGGTGCCAGGGTGCCAGGGTGCCAGGGTGCCAGGGTGCCAGGGTGGACTCCCACCCCGCGCCCCTCCTCGCAGCTGTTTGTCACACGCACATGCGTCACGGAAGAGCACGTGGGGTGGGCATGAATTACGAGGGATGCTACGTACCCTGATTTTTAACGAGATCTCCACCGGCCAGCTCCTCGCACTGCAAATATTATGTTTCCACTCTTAATTGGAAATATTCTCTCACTCCCCCTCTGTGAATGGTTTTTTCAGGTAGCGTTTACCTCCTACAGATTGCTCAAAATTCAATCACATTATGTATTATTGATTGATTACATTTTAATGATACGCTTCAATAGCTTTGTTTTCACTGTTAACACGTTCTGGAGATGCTTTAATTAAAAATATGAATGGTAATTGTGAGGCGTTATGTGACCCATAGTTTTTTTATAATATAAAAAACGGTTTATTTAGAACTGTGATCATTTTTTTAATGAAATATATAGTCTTTCATTTTAAATAAAATTTTATACGGATCGTATTATTAAGTGGATTAATGACACCACATCCAGAATACAACTTTATAATTAACAACCTTAATACTTAAAAAACTAAAAGCTGTTAAATCATAATATGCTTTAATCTGCCTTATTAAACGTCTCTGAATAAGACATAGTCCCTGTAACTTCTAGAGAACTGAATAGTACATATCTAAGAATTGTGAAGGAAACAACTCTAGGGGAGTACTCAATAAGGTAAAGTTGTTGAACGCTAGACATGCACATGGTGTATTCCCATCAGACAGCGTTTGATAGATCAGATAATATTAATGATAGATGTGTCACTTTGTGACGTGTCGCTATAACGCTCCCGAGCATTGCATTATGTAGATAATAATCATTTAAATCCTAACGTCTCTCTATAAATATTGATAAGTTAATAAAACACAAATATAGTTTAGTATATATAAATACGTAAATATATTTAGTGGCATGCTTTCATTAGTAACAATACAAAGTTACAGACAATATAACCGTGTTTAGTTGTGTATAATTAAAAGTTTCAATGCGCTGTGATATATTTAAAAGATTAAATTTTATTGTAAATATTAATTTATTTACCCTTATATATGTTTTAGATTCATATAAACTGTATGTCGATGATATCTGAGTACATATTTTCTATTGTATGAAAGTATAATAGATTTAAATATAATGTAAAAACCCACATTATAACTATAGAATAAGTGTGAAATAAAAAAAATATATACCATACAACCGCACATGATCATGAATGTATTATTTTTACTGCCAGACTCGTCTCTTGTCTATTATTTAAAACTGGTCACCCCATCGGTCTATACTCACAGCTGGGCCTCCGGAACCCCTTCTAGACGGCGGCCATGACAGCTCATTTTTTTCAACCATTCTCCTATTCAATATTCTACGGTTGACGACTGATGCAACCAGAACATCTCCTGAATAGTGTCTGCTGTTACAATTCTTCCACGGAATGTATTTATATGTAAAATTGGAACTATGTATTCAACTGTTGACAAACGCCTACGTATGAAGTTTTGTAGACCAAAGCTGTGTGACTCTTTTATATTTAAACAAATATAAATATCTTTGGATAACTCTCTTTTTAGTCTTTATTTTATTCATTAAATATATAGTTTTTAAAATGAACAATTTGTTTTTAACACAATTATATATTTTAAAGCGTTTCATAATTTCGTTTCAATGAAATTATTTTAGTTTTACACAGAAAACACCATAAAGTTTAAAATAAACATATTAATCTTATAGGGTTATTCTTTTCAAAAAATATATCGTGCTACAATAGTATTTCGTTACTCATACAATAGCTATACACATCGAGTATATCCATCAGTATCTCTGATTCCTATTTGAAAAAATATTTTTGAAATAATATTATAAATTTACGACAAAATCACAATAAATATCTTATAACTCATTTAAAACTATTTTGCAGACATCAAAACGTCAAACAAGGGTACACCATTAATGACTTGCAATCATAATAAATTTATCAGTAACGATAAACAATAACAAAAAATATTAATCAAAATAATCACATCACAAGAGCGCAGTGACAACAGTGCATCGCACCCATCCTTATCACTCCTCCGCAGGGGCCGCAGTCGCTCGCGCACTCTACTGGCGCATACGCCGTTTGGCGTCCGGCCCGCCGCACTTCGGCCCGACGCGGCTCACGCACGGGAAACCTAGCGGCTGCCGCGCACGCCACTAGCGACCCACTGGCCGGGTATACTAGCACATAGACACACTGCAGCCAGACCTTCGCCGGAATAGGGAAGACCGCGCGGCGTCGTGAGCGTGACTTTTGAAGTAAATCAACATGCTCAAATAATTATTCATTTACCACTCCCGAAATAAATATTTACCTGTTTTGCAATTCGTAAAACATTGAAAATATGTTTTACCGATAATTTGTTTACGATTGTGAAATTAATTACTGAAGGGAATATAAACTAGATGAATATTGATTTAAAAAAAAAAAATTTTTTTTTTACATTGTGCAGTCGTAAAAAGGTAAAAACGGTTCAGTTGAGTGACTTGAAAATGATTTCGGCGATCGGGATGTGAATCTTGAAGCCGGGGTGGGGTGGCTGCATCTAGCCGCCCCCGCACCGGCGACTCACGCACGGAGGGCCCCGCGTGCAGCCGCGCCGCTCGGTAGCCGGCGGCGCGACCCACTAACACAGCCGAGCGCCCGCCGGCGTCCGTGAGCCGTGAGCCGCGAGCCGCGAGCCGCGAGCCGCCAGCCGCGCCTGTGTGCGTCGGATGCGCCTGAATGGGGCGCGCCTGTGTGAGTGTCCGCCGGCGGTGGTGCGCAACCCTACCCGACTAATCCTGGACACAATTCCCAAAAAACTATATTATTGTATTCGATATAAGTGTTAATAAATTGCTGAACAATTGTGAAAGTTACGCGTTTCTATAGATGCGAGTTTTTTTTTAATGAAAAATTTTTATTTGGAAAGGATGCAGCCGAGTGCGCTTTTACCATATATGTATGATTTATTTAAATAAATAAATAGGATTTTGAAAAGCGGTCAGGGTATTTATTAGATATGAATGCACATTTTAAAGTAAAAATAAAATATTTCAGTTTTATCAGTTCACAACTGTGAATATTGTAACAGAGTATGGCAAGAGTAATATTCGATAAGAATGGGTCAACGTCCCGTTGCAAGTGAGAACTCAATTGGAATCTTTAATATTAAACAAAACGATCGAATTGTTGGGCACCGCATTCCGGCTCTCACCTCGATAACACCACCAAACAAAAACAATTCGAACGATCTTCAAAAAAGTAATCGGGCCCAAATGATAAAATTGCGCAACTCGGCTCGCGCACCGGCGGCGGGCGCGCCTGAGGCCGGCGAGGGGCGATGCAACGCTCGGCACTGCAGTTGCGGCCCGCGCTCGCCGCATGCAAGCCGCTCGAGCCGCCAGCCGCCACCGCCACCGCCACCGCCACCGCCCGCCCGCGGGGCCCCTCAGCCGCGACTCCGCCCGACCCGGCACTCCGGCCCCGACCCTGCCGCCCGACAGCCTCCCGGGGAGTCCTCCTCGCCCGCCGCGCTTCGGTGACCCAGTTCAGTGCCGACGGTAAACAGAAGCGCCTCCGCCGACAGCATTGACCCCCGATTCCCATGCTACTTTTCAAATGTCACTGCTATTTTCCTAGTCGACATCGCCGGACGAGTGAGAGGACGACATATTTATTTCTCAATATTATTGTTACGTTTTCAAATCTCCGCATAATACTGTAAACGTGTGATAACTCAGTGCAATATTACTACTACTCGTCGGGTGCGTTGCTTCAGTGGTGCGTGCTTACCGCGGGAGTCCGGCGCGCGTATTTTGTGTTCATTGCGTAATGCGATTTAAGGAAACGGGTCAAACGTGTTTCTCACCGAATTGATCCGCCAAAAATCGGACGACCGCTAATTCCGATGACCGAATCGGTTCCGGTCGACCGGAACAGTCGCCGCCTTCAAATTGTAAGTGTGTAACGAATCTGATCCGAATGCCCAGCCGATAATTCGAATTACGACAATATTGTTGCGATTCAAACGATTCCGGGCAGTCGCCGGTGCGAAGAAGTCTCGCCCGGGTGTCGTTTTGCGTGTCGATTGGAAGATTAATTTGTGCCGGAAGATATTTTCGATAAGCCCCCGGGCGTTGCGTGTGAATTGTCAAGTTGTCGTGGTTCAGGACGCGCCAGGCTGTGCGGTGAGACGGTGACCCGCTCCCGCCAGTGAGAGTGACTTCCATCGAGCTCGCTCCAAATTATTTTGGCTCCATTCCACCGGTTATTAACACGTAAGTTACTAGAATTTTCCACAGCCTTTCTTCCACATTGGTAACGAGCGACGATAAAATTAATTGCACGCATTACGCTCTACTACAACGCTGTATTGCCCAGCGTTAAATTAAATAATTATTAACTAATAATAGTTCAGTTGTATTTTGGACCGCATATAAAAAATCAGTGTGTAAGGCTTGTAAAAAAAGTTTGCATTTTCAAAACGCATACTATCTTATCTTTGAGTTTTTATTACTTACGATTTTTTCTCAATAAAAATATCTATTTTTGTATTGATAATAATGATCCGAGGAACAATGCTCTTCAAAATACAATCGGTTATAAAAAAAACTGGCGACATACTGACATCGTCGTCATTGCGAAACTGCATCGTTTGCTAAGCAATAAATAATAATTCTGATTTTTTTTGTGTCACAAAAAATCCTATAAACGCGTGTAAATCGAGGTCATGATAGTTATTAACATTTCATAAGCATATATAAAAGTGATATATTTCAATAAATCTACATTTAAAAAATATAGTTATCCAAGCAAAATTTTTAAGTAAGTATTTTTTCTATCAATATAAATCGTAAGCCTTTAAACTTGTTCCTACAGTTGTTATTTGACAAATTAAAAGTTAAGTGTTGATATATTGAGAATTAATGTTTAATTTAAAACATTAAAAAGAAAATGACTTTTTATTATGATGACAATAATACTTCTAGCATTCCTTTTGAATCGCTCGCAAGTAAAATTTCTGAGTGTATATACTACGTTTTTTCTACCATCGTTCTTCATATGCCCCCATAGCTTTTCTGTCGCCAATATCTCAGATAAATTCAATTACCGGGGCGCCAACCGGCTGCCCGCATAGCCTCCCTGAGAGACATCGACACAAGGGCGACTGATCACCCCCGGCCAGTGTTTCGCTTTTAATCAACTTAACTCGCACAAATATCACCCACGGAAACACCTTTCGTAAAAAAAATTCATGACTAAAACTGACAGTTAAATATAAAAGTATATTAGGTCTAAGATAACGACGAGCACTCGCGAGCTATGTCGATTACTTTGTTACAGCTTCAAGTGGTTGGACTATGTTTCATGTTTGTGATATACATCAGTCGATTGTGCTTCTCGTATGAATGAAAGAATGAATCTCTGTCCTTATTTAAGACAATGTGCCGTTTGTCAATTTCTAGGAAACATTAATTGACGCCAATGGAATAATTCAATGTGTGTTTCTCAACGCACCACTTCTTATGTCATTTTTTAAAAGAAGGTCAAGGATACGCCGCTCAGAGTGTCGTGTGTCATCGGATATTGCCACGAACAATGAAATCGCGAAGAATCATTTGCAAAACATTACAACGCCACGCGATAAACTCGGCGGTCGAACACATGCGAGCGGGAGATGTCACGCGGCTCTCGGAAACACATCGGAAATAATAAAGTCTATTGCTGTCTGTGTGTCATGGAATGAATCAAGTCGCAGCCAAACTGTCTGGCGGGGACCTCTCTAGCGAGCACACTTTACAACACAATCTAAATCAAGGTTTGTTTACAAACACTCCGCTAGCAACTGGTCTCGGGTGTCTGGACCCGCGGGTTACGACTTCGACTTTCGCAGTTAGAATTAATTATGCACATCGGTTTATTTAAATACAAATAATGGATTTGCGGAGAGCTCCCCGCCGCAATGGACAATGCTCGACCCGCTGCAAGTTGTTCGTTCTGACATAATTCTGTCGAAGTTTCCTGTTTGCTGCGACATCAAATGCACCGCCCGAGCTGTTGACACGAGCGTGTGCAGTTTATATACACATCATTGAGTACGGTTTAATTAAACTAATTGACTTATGAAGTTCTTCCATTGTGAACAAGACTTCTTCAAACCTTCTAAATACTAGATTATTGCGCTGACTCGGATATTTACTCACCCTTTTTAAATAATTTTTATTTCAGGATAAATGCTTTATTGTGTGTTGTGTAAATATAACCTAACCGGACTTAAAATTATCGTCAGCGTAGTGACAATGAGTTTTATGTTGCGGTAGGAAGTTTTAAATTATTGTCCTCCGTTTGATTTAGATTTTCCTCTGTGCACGCACTGGAACAATTCGAACACTCCTCACACTAATAAAAGAGGGGAAACGGGAAAAAGGGGACACGTCCGGCCGGCTCGCGAGTCGTGACAGTAACATCACAACAGGGGACTCTCCGGACGGGAGAGAGTGCCGAACAAAAACTGCCGAATAAAAAAAACCAATTATGCGGGGGCCGGGCAAAAAGTCATTCGATTGTGGCGATACTGGCGGGGGGAGTCCCGCTTCCCCGCGCCCCGCACTGCCGAGTTGTACTGCTTATCCCAATTTCGAAACCATTCCAAGATGTCCGCCTGGCGCCCCTCTCGTGCTTCAGCGAAAGTTTTTTTTTTGAATTTATGTTTAATGCAAGAATTCTTCTCAATATTTTTTTCATTTGTTTCTGAGTCGCGTTCTATGCAAAAAATCACGAATACCAAAAAATATAAATATATTCAAAATAATTATTATGTTCAAAACCACCGCGGCCTTCTCGAATTCTATTTTTATAGAAAAATGCACGTTTGTAAATTTATTTAAAGATAAGTTTATATCTGATAGTAAAAGTTGCATAATTTCATTCCAAGAAATGGTGTCATTAATTATATTTACAATTCTATGTCTGTAGTTGACTATCATTATTATTCACATCGTCCTTTACAAGGAAGCGCACTGACTGTCCCGTGCAGTCGGGTTTCAGAATATGACCTAAATAGGACGCGAGCACTTAGCACTGACCTTTGTAACGTAATTGCGGTCTAAATCCTTTGTTGCGTACTACACTGGCCTACACGCGTAGATTAGGTAATATAAAACCTATATTTGTACATTTTAAAATTACGACACACCTAAGATATGCATAATCATAACCTAAGGCAGAAAGGCAATCTGATTCAATTCATCAATCTGATATTTTAGCATACATTGTGATTGTTGTTGAGTGGTTGTGTTCGAAGACCCTCACGTCTTGCTGCATACTTCTTTATATATTTTTTCCATTGGTTTTCAAGATTTGTTGCTACGTGTGTAGAGGCCTTTGGAGTAACTTTGATTGTCAGTACATCACAGATTGTGTCGTGATAGATTTGTTTTGATACTGTTCGTCTCCAAAAGCCCTTGATTATACATCTTCTCACACTCCAGGGGAATAACATCTCTGTGACTGTGAAGCCCGATGCGAGGGAAGGAGATTCGCCCACGTAGAATCCAGCTTTAATCTAGTATTGTTTCTATTGGTGTGGTATTTTTGATCATGCTATTATCTGATATATTCATATGCACATATTTTTAAGAAGACTTATCGTTAATATTTTTAGAGATTTTTTTTTTAATCATAGAATAATTTGCAATAGTGAATAATTATGAATTAGCAATAATCTAAAATATTATAGATAAACACGTATCAGTCATTTTTGTTTATACAATGTTGAATTGTTTTATACAGAGCTTTGTGCAAAATATTTTAGGACTCCTCTCTGCAGGCAACGCAACCGAATTAACAGGACGAAGTTTTCCTTGTTCCCAGAGCAGGTTCCAGGCCAGCGCGACGGTCCTTATTTGGGAGAGAGCTAAACTGGTCCAAGGGACAGCATTCCCCGTAATGTTTTATCCTGAATTCACCTCAGAGATTTATAATCACTTTCTTTGAAAAAGCGGACGAATGAAAAAACAAACACGAATAAAACACGTTGAAAGATTTATAAATACTATAATTTTTATCAATTAAGAACGCCATCATCGTATAAAACTATGCTGTTTTTTTTTTTGTATTGTATGATTTATCTCGTGCACTCGATATCAGATTTATTTAAAAAAATATTTAGGTCTTATTCTCTGAAGACCCAATTTTTTTTCCGATGGATTTTGTAATGCAAACGATGCAATGTATCCAGTGCTGTGAACGCGCGGAGAGCTGCAGTATTCGATAAGAGTGCAGTGAGTAAAGTATGCCGAATTCGAGCAGCAGTGTATTTAGCAATCGGCAGCGGCAGTGATGTAGGTCACCCACCTTGGCAGCCTTCGCGCCGCGCACCGCCGCCCGATAGCGTATCGGCGCCGGCCGCCCGATAGCACCGGCGCTTATCTCGGCTCACTCTTTCCAGGTCAAACTTGCATCTGCGACGACGCACTATCAGCCGCCGGGCCTGGCTCTGATGAACGCACTGCTTGTTTTGAAACAAAAAAAATATTGATTAAATATCAAGATTCTTTATTTTTCATTAGGTAAATTTACATGGCTATGGTGTGTGGCTATCCGCTGATATTGTGGGGCTTGCGATGTGTGTCTTGGGTGGTAGCGTACATGTGTGAAAAAAACACATTTTTCTGCATGAGTTTATGAATATATTAAATAAATAACTAAGAACTAGATAACAAAGATAGACATTTGAAACGCTGATCAATGGCAGTAAAACTCTCAAAGCAGGGATTGAAAAAATGACATTGCTTGTATGCGTCATTTTTATAGGAAAAATTATAATTTACTACATCGTAATAGTTGTATAAAACGCTTTGTAAAAAGCCTTTAATTAAGTCATCGATAAAGTATATGTATTATAAAAATAATATTATTGAGAAAAATGTCAAAATAGAGGCTTTTTTTTTTTTTCGTGTTACATATTTGACAGATTGTCAACTGTCTTTTATAGACGGTATTAATATTTCCAAAGTGATCAACATTAATAGTGTAATATTAATTTCAGACGTGTAGTGTTATCAGTATATAAATCGGCTTTATGTAACAATAAATTTTAAATTTGTAAAACATTATAAATTTCTTTACGATACAATCGATACACACCACTTGCAAGTCGGTTGTTTTGTCCCGCCGACCCGCAGCTCTGAAAGCCCGCCTACAATTCTATCAATCACTCCGCCATTATATTCGCCGTTCGTGTAGTTGTCCGTATTATCTAAAAAGAAGTAGAATGCATTTACTTTCCCATGGCACAGAATGCATAAATATATCAGGTCGAGTTTATCTCTTCCGCCGCGATACGGCTTACCGCAATCTATGAGTCAAACAATGACATTGGCCCCCGCCTGTTTTTGTAACGGACATTTTCATAACATGAAATATATTGCAAGTAAGCACCAAGGAAACATGCGTTTAACAATAGGACTTATATAAGTAATTTTTAAAAGACCATAAAAATACACCTACACGGAATTTCCCAATAACATTTAATATATATTTTTTAATTTTATCAAGTTGCATCGCTAATAACAATGTTGAATGAATAGCAATGTAAATCTCTAAAAAAAACCAATAGAGTATATCAAATGTAGTACACTTCAACAGAGTTACGCGGATTGTATCCAGATTTCTCCATTATAAAACCGTATTAATCAATTTTAGCATCAAAAACTCATTTATCATCATGCATTATGTTTGACTTTTCGCTGTAGGCGCTATGTTTTGCTTAGAGTAATAAAATAAAATAAGAGCCTCCGGACCCATTTGACCGATAGTGTCGAATTAATGATAATCTGTATTCTTTAAATCGACATGTGTTTAATTTAACAAATATAACCGATGGTAATTTAAGATCCAGCTGTGATTGGTAAACGCTTCAGAAACAGGCAGCTTTATTAGCTTTACTTTAGTTAGATAAGGTAGTTACAAACACGAGTAATCCGCAAAGTTCTAGGTTTTGTGCAAGAGGTTGATGAACCGGTTGCATGAGCGTAAAGGCAAACATATTTTCGAGACACCAAATGTCTGATAAAGAAGTCTGTCTTTTGTTTGCCGTTGCACTTGTTTCGTTATCGGATGCCCTTTATGTGTGTGTAGCTCGCGGCGCTTATCTTATCGTCAGATTTCGTTAAATTAGTAGGTAATCCTCTTCAAGTAGTAACTTGGCAAATATTCAGTCGAGCGAAATGACCGCTGTGACCTTTGGCTCGTAGAAGGCGTTCTTTGTCAAAAAAGGATCAGATTATCCGATCATAAATCATTTTCGTTTCGTCTTTACATATTTTATACAATATTAAAGTGCATTGTGCAATAATTTATGATGGCAATACGAATAGCTACTTTTGTGGTTATGGAAATATAATGCAATCGTTAACAATGCAATAAATAAGGTTTTACTTTGACAGAATATTTGATGGCACAATTCGAGGAAGAAAAGGAATTCCAGAATTTGTAATATCAATATATTATATACTCAAAAGAGGAAATTTCTACGTTTTGATTTATATTTGTAGTGTAGATTTCAAACAACAGTATACATTGCAATATTGATAATCGAATATCAAATAAATGTCATATCTCTAATGATTATAATAAAAAATCAATTTTTTGATTGTGCTCGCCATCGCCGTAAGAACATTCTTACGTTATAACTTAAGGGGTCGTTACATTGTGTAATTTATTACGAGACAAAATATAAAACCGGTCAGAACACTGAAATAAGGTCTTTTTACCTGGATAATGCCATTCAAACCGGAACAGTCCCGGTGGTGTGGTAACGTATGGTGAGCCTGCGCATACGTGACGGGCCATCCAGTAGGTCGGCTCATTTAAAGTCGAGGCATTACGCGTCTGTTTGCCTCTCGCCGGGCGCCTCGGGCCGTCGCTCTAATGAAAAACGTTTTCGATTAATTCGATTTCCCCGAATTTTCAAATCAAGATCTATCGTCTCGGGCTGTCCGCCTGAGCCGCCACGTCCCTCGGCCCTGTAGTCCCGATCCGCGCCCGACACGTGCCCGGCCTGAACCAGAGATAATGGTAATTCACGAGATATTTCCTTGGCCGTGTACTAGAATACCATTGCTTTACTATTTCGTGAGTCAAAAACCGATTTGATCGCTAGTGAAGCATCGTTCATTTTAAATGTATTTTAAAAATCAAGCCAAACACGTTGACTGCAGCAATGTACAATATACAATAAAATGTTATAAGTGTAATTAAAAAAAAATCTTATCAGTTGAGGTTAGACTCGCGTATTGCATTGCAAATGATTTAAAATCTGAAGACCCAGATTTTTCACTGAACTATAATTTTAAATTTGCGAAAAGTTTCAGTGTTCTTATATTTTTTACACCGCATGCATATTATAAACAAACCAATTTTTTAACTCGTGCCTAGCAACTTATTCCTGTTATTTGACGTCAAAAAGTAAGGTTAGTGTCCTTTAATACCAAGGTTTTTGTGCGATGTCTTTTCTAGTTTTGAAATTTTACGATTTTTGCACTAAGCATTGTTCTTTTGATATTGACTATTGATGATAATTGAGGAAGTTTCCTGGTAGAACCGCGGCCGACCAGAGATGCCAAGGTTCTCCACGCTGTTCCACAACACTGCATGACGAATGCGGTCTTAATCCCGCAGCTGAGGCTGGCGATGGACCATGCATGATGAAGAACCTTCACGTTTACCTTAACTGTTGTGATTCCTGCTTCCAGGCAGAAGTTCCTCATCTAGCGTGACGAATTGCGAGTGTTTGATTTATAATTCGGTTGCTTGTTCGGTAATTTAACAATTAATGTATTGTAACTGAACTCTCCGAGTCGACAGTCACAAATTTGAATATATATATTGATATTATAATAGTACCAACAATCGACTAATTTCGCTGTTTTGCTGCTTCTGACAGGTATTAAGCAAAACCTATTATTCTACTTGAAGGAATTTATATGCTCGCTTGTTCTAAAACCTCTCAGCTCTGGCTACATTTAAATTAAAATACATTATCAAAATATTCAACATTTTTCTCCACGCTTTCTTTCATTAGAATTTTCAATCTGCATATTAAAATTAAATAACATTAGCGCATTTCTTTGTATTTTTTTTTTGTTTTATTAAAACAAATACTATTTTTCATTATCTAATAATTCAAATCAAAATTTAAAAAACACAAAGGCAAAAATGTTCGAAAATCCAACATTTTATACATCTTGTCTTTATATTTAATACAGAACAACGTGTATCAGTCTCACTGGAAGAATTATCGGTAAAAAATGCTGCAAAAACATGTCATTGATAATTAAGCAGCACAGCCACCGCTAACCCATTAACGCGAGCAACGCCATTGCGCCAAGTCAGGTCGGATCTTTGCGCCTTCGCCTGGGCCGGTGTGAAGTTGGCTGTCGATGGCGGCTGACGGATGCACGTATCCGCCCCGACTGTAGCCCGGACTATAATTTAATATCCGGGACATGGCCAGACGCTTCGTGCTGGTGTCTGCTTCCGATCTCAAGCGTGAAAGTTTCTTGCAAACGATTCGACGCCATTGTTTTCGGTGGGCTTTAAACTTGTCTATGCAGAAAGAATAGAAAACTAATGAATGACTTCGTTACGAGCTCAGAGTTAGTTTGGTTGAGTTGCTGTGTTTTTCAGAAGTTCTTCGCACTGATTTTTTTTATTATACCTGTGTATTAAGAGTTACATATTTTATTTTTAGGATAGATTTTGTATAATATTTTATGATTAACAATGATAGTTGGGAGTTATCCGTTTTTTTTCGTTTGTCGATTTGAATATTTTTTTTTTTTACTTTACAACTCAATTATTTCTCAGGATAATACTCCTCTTACGTTTAACATACCAAATAAAATATCAAATAAACTTTATGAGTGAATCCGAAAGATTTGCACTTGATCGTTAAGCCAAAAACACAGTTGTGATTATTATCATTAATAATTTTATGTCGTCAAATATGGGTAAACTGAACTACGAATAAGTCTTAAATTGAGTTTGTATCAGATTCATTATTAAAAGTTCTTTCTGGAAAAAAATTCAATAAATATCATTTTTTCGTTAATAGTACGTCTGTGGTGAATACAATAGTAATAGAACTCCAGTCCAGTATTTTAAAATGTCAGCTTTAAATTTACTTTAAAATATATTAAATTTTCATGCTTAATGTTACGCTTGTTATTTATGGTTCACATTATTTTAAGGTGATATCTTTATTGCTGTTTTTTCAACAGTTTTTAAAATCGTTAGCATGTATTCAAAACCATCATTGTTTGATTTATATTGAGATAACATTTTACGTTAAATTTCCTCGCGGCTTGTTGTTTTATGTAGAACATTGGAATTAGTACACAAACATTTCTGACTCGACTTGTAATGGTGTAATATATTCTTCAAATGCGGCGAGGAGTCCATTATATAAACTTACAAATAAATAAATATTATTACAATTCTAACCATTGTTGAAATGGTTTCTTAAATGTGTCAAAAAATATATATATTTTTTAAAAAATATATTCAAGTTTTCGTATATACTATAGTATAATAAAGCTAAATTGAAAGTTTAACATTTTATTATAAAATAATTTGTTTCAAAAGAAAGAACCGAGATTAAAATCAATTCCAAATGGGAATACGTGACTTGTAAACATAGCAAACGTATCCAACGTCAAATTTACATAACTTTTCAGATTTATTACGTTTAAAATTATTTGTATAAATCTGCTGGTAAATTAGCCATTTATGTGTATTTAAATTTAACATGAACTTTAAAAAGTAATGATGCTTATATTTTTCAATTAATGGTAAGTATATTTTTATGTATTACTTGTGCTTTCGGGCATCACGGTTAATTTTTTCAGTCGTATATGTCGTTAATTTTTTTTTTTTACTTACTACTGCCCCGGTAGTTCGACAGATAGCTATTCTAGAATATTCATCAATCTCGGAGGTATTATGGCTTTCCGTTTTGAGTGAAGTTGGCTTCACTCTTGGCGCTGCACTATTGCATCCATAATTCATGTGCCTCTTCTATTTTTAGGTCTCAGTTTCGTCTGCGGATTTAGTGTCGCGTCACTCTGTCCGCTTCGCACGCCTGAATAAAATAACCGACGGAAACGATGAGCGGCTCCGGTAGCCGCGACAGGCGCAACTCAGATTTGAATATTTTTTAATTCTCGCTTTTCAGAGCCGATGTCTCGGAATGTTTACTTAGCGAATGACGACAACGAGGTCAGCACGACGAGTGTTTGTTTATTGTGTGGAAGACCTGCGATTTTTTGTGTCGCTTTGCTAGTGGGCGCGGGTTTGTTCTCGCGGCTGCGGCTCTCGAGTCCCCTCTCGACAGCGAGTCGCCATTACTCTTGACAGATTGCAATGGCTATGATTTACACGGATAAAAAACTAGTTGTAGTAATTGTCTTGCAACTAGTTGGCTACCTCAAAATAAATCATAATCGTGTATTATTACAATTGTGTGATTTTATTGTGATGTAGATGGGACCTACTCTAGTACAACTAGTTTAATTTTCATCGTGGTTCCTGTTTTTTGTATCCATATAATGATTTTAATCAATATTATATCCTATCTGTAGCATGGTAATAAATAATTTATGCGTTGTTAAATATTTAATTAAAAGTATCAGGTTGTTTCACATAACTTATTAATGTCAGTTTCGCCTGTCACGTTTGTTTATTGGAGGATCATTACTTATCTTTTTTGTTAAGTTTGGCACAGATGCAATCAGCAAGCAAACTTTTCTTAAATTTCTCGCAGAATTAGGTATAGACTTATGTATTTATTTTTGGAGATCTTTGTTATTCGTGAGACTCTTTTTTTTGTTGAGAAAAGCGTGTGAACACTCGCAAGTTTTCTATAACGTATTCACTTTTGATTAATTTTAATCGAACTATAATCATAAATCAATTTTCAATTTAGTACAATACAGTCGGCGCACGCAGCCTCGTTCATATCGGGTAAGCCCCCCGCGTCCGAGATCTCATTAAATCGCATTCGTTCCACACGCCCTAACGATCCGCCGCACACCAACCCACCTTCGTGATATTCTTGCGTCGACTGTGTTTCCAGAATGCTCTCTTCTGAGAACCCTCACCGAGCGCGAGAATGTAAAATATCACCTAGAATTGTACACGAAATAACCCTACGACTTAGCAACTTCTCGCAATTTATACTAACCGCATAAGTCTCGCTTAAAGTATCAAATTGCGTTCCCACAAAAGGGGCAGCCATTCTCGGCGGACTCCTGTTGTTTTCGCCTTATTCTACGTCATCATTATAAATATGCAACTGTCAAAAGCATTAATAAGGATGGCCCGCGCATTACGGCCCATTCATTATGCTTTATTGAGATTATGTTCCGCGGTGGGAAGGCACGACCGGCGTGGGAGGAGAGACCTTCATCCGGAGGGTTCCCTGAGCGGTATCAGCACCGCGTCGCTCACAACTCAAGATAGCTTTACCTTTGTGATTTCTCCGTGGAACACATCCGATCCTGGACTGCTCCATTTTGCGATTCTATTGAGAGTGACCAGAATTTTAATTCGTGGTTTTTGATCGTTGTGAATTTTTCGATGACTGGTCGATTCTTTGTGAGCATCTTCTGCGTTTTGATGGGACCGAGTACGTCTCTTGGTCGGTTAGCCCTAGAAGGGGGAAGAGAGCCTCAGCCGTGCTGCCCGCCGCCTCCCGCGAGAATGACAGTCGTGATAAACGATGACCTTTGTCGAAGGATCGTTCAAATTAGGATCTAATTATAACACAAGCAATGGGTGCACATTTATAAAATCAACGTTCATTTAAATAAATAAATATACGAGGGACATTGATGAATATCAGTGATGCTTTATTATTTGTTTATTGTAATTGTAACATAAGAGGCAGTAGGTTGGATAAATTAGGTTTGTAAATAGAGATAACTCATTATATTGACGTGAAAGATGTATAATTTTGGCACTTTACCAATTATGTTCAGTAATGTTTATGACACAGACTGTTTAATCCGCACATTCAATATATTGAACTCCCCTCCCCCCACCGTCCCCGCCTTAAATCGACAGGATGATTACATCTCCCGCTAAACCTCTGCCAAGTCATTCTCCATTAAAGCACTAATATCTGTTTTTTAACCTTTGGCTCATAAATTCTGTCAATGTTAACATAAAGTGATCGGCGCGAAAAGCTTTTAAATTGATTTCGGATCTGCTTCAGGCACGAGTTGTTAGTCGAAAGCAATTAATTTAACAGCCGATAATTTGCTAGCTCGATCCTTTTTATTCCGAGTTATATTATGAAGACTATCATAATGTAATTTCCATTCTTCGCCTTTTATGGATTGTCACGGATTAAAAATATGTCTTATTATTTGAAGAAGAAAAAAACAAAGCAAGGGGTCTTTGATTACACTTGGGCGATAAATATATCAAGTTGACACTGTTCTTTGCACAAAGATTCCAGATAGCCTTTTGGGTCGGGAAGATGTGGGTAAAGCCCCGCGCCTTTACCAATAAGACTTTTGTTTGGACGTATGCCCCAACTGACAACACAACTAAGTCAGAACTTCAAACTCTAAATTATGGTAAGATATTATAATGAGCTCAATGCTTTGTGTGTAGCCATACACAAATTATAGACCGTGATAAAGCATTTTAAAAACGTCTCAGCGTCGAATTATTTTCGGTTTCTCAACAGCACCCTTCTACGCAACGAACCTTTTAGTAAATGCTTTGTGTATTAGTCAGAGAGTAAAATTTATGTTGTGAATGTATTTTAGATTTTTATATGAAGTTAAAATCAGACTATGTAACTTACATGTAAAAAATACTTAAATTCATGTTCAATATTTACTGGAAAATTTATCGAATACGACAAAAATCGACCATCATATCTATTATGACATCCAGTAAATTTATATATTATCAAGCGTTTTATAATAGTTATAAAATTTTTATCGTATGTTACAAATTTTTTGATGTTCTTAAGAAGTATTCAAAAAAACATTTATTTTGGAAAATATGAAAATGTATATTAACGGTTCGCATATCGACTTATTAAATATTGAATTCTATAAATTACTTTGTGCCATTTCGAAATTGTGCGTACTCTATCGTATTTTTATGATAATAAAACAATTTCGGTACCATTCTGAGTAGATTCCATTATTCCTCAGAGCGATAGTCGTATAGCGTGTTTTAAAGCATCATACAAAAAGACAGTAATTCTATGCCATTTTAAGATGCGCAGGTCATTCGCGTGACAAACGAATCTTTAAAATAAAGAAATCACTACATTAAGTAAAAAGGGTTGGCTTCGCTGACGCAATTCCCGTGGTGCGCCCTAGTTGGTGTCCCCGCCCGGCCCTGGCCGCCCCTGGCCGCCCCTGGCCGCCCCTGGGTGTCCCCGCCCGCCCCTGGCCGCCCCTGGCCGCCCCGCCCCGCCCGCTCGCCGCCCACTCCCCAATTAGCCGCTCGCGCCGTGTCTCCTCTGGCCGCCCCGGCGGACTCGCCCACCTCGGGCCGGGTCGCGCTGCCGGACTGCGCCGACTTGACACTGAGGCGCGGCCACGCTGTAAAGTGGAAATAGCTCGCCCTCGAATGATGCATTCTGAACGCTGGACGTATTTTTAGATGCTGAGTAATGGCAGACTCGTACAATCATGCTTTCGCCGTTTTATTGTGGTATTTACCTGCTTGATGTTTATTGACGTGTTATGGAGTGTTTACCGGAGGCGTGCCGTGTATACATGCATTAAAGCACTGTATACTCCAAAATATTTTTAAAACGCTTGAAAATAATACTCAATATACAGGGTTAGGCAGGGAGGTATGGATAATTTGAACGGGGCGCCACGCGAGGTGGAGATGACCTTGGTGGATAAAGAGTGGGGATATCTGCTCGTCAGGAGATTTTTGTAATGGCAACATCCAAGTTACACATTGAAAAAATAAATTTAAGTTTCGTTGAAAAATGAGTGTAACTGTTATTTCAAATCATCCATACCTTCCTACCTAACCCTGTAACATAATATAGCATTTCATATAGTATACCCACATATTTTTATTAAATTTGAAATATATGCGTATTTATAATTATGTGACACACAATATTGAACTAATAAAATCGGTTAAGTAACAAGAAAAACATAAACCAATGAATGCATTATGGTCGTATAGTGCTATTTTTTCACAAAACAAGATAAAATTCGACCAAACTTCTTATTTTTTCGACCATTGCGACTACAACTAAGTAACAATTTGAATTGTTACATGTTAGTGTGTAGCCGTACACCTATGTTGTAGATACGCATTTCATGACTCGTACATATTTTTATCATTGTTAATGTCAAATCTAGTATTTCTCGTGTTATGACATATTACAATTTTAAAATTTGTTTCGTTTTAGCAAAAACGCGAAACGTTGTTAACCAATGCAAATAAAAAAAAATATTTACTGAACACATCATTACATTATATTGACAAACATTTTGTAAAGCAAAAAATAAGTTGACAAAGAAACTGTTCATGAAAATCGAGGTGATTGGCAATGGTAATGTTGCACCTGGTCGTCAGCAAAGTCATTATCCTGCTGCAAGTGTGCTGGCCACCTCTGATCCCCGAGAAGCCCCGCGACTGCAGCCGCCTTCGCCTACATTCCCTGCAGCGGTGAGGCTTCGGTCATGCCCGCCCAAAGTGCATCGACTGCCCTCTGCAGCGCACGCAGCGAGTAGCTGATCGCGCTCAATGTTGGGTTTCCTTCTAATGCCTTAATTTTCTTCATTCCGACTCGATACAAACAAAACCAACGCTTTGTTACCGTAACATAAATAATTAACAACGAACAATCATAAAACCCTTTCGTTTTCAATCACAGATTTGTACTCGATAAATTGGTTCTGTTCATTTTTATACAAGTAATTTTCATATATATATATATATATATATATATGTACTTACTGCATAAAAAATACGTTGTGATGTTTCGTTTTTTTTTTATTTTTATGTTCGAGTTACCTTGCAATTATATACGGAACAATGTGTTCAGTAGGTAGTTCAAAAAACGCTTTAACATAAATAATGCTCACACGCTAGCAACATTCCGCCAACGGTTCCATTTATTATTCATTATTTCACTTTCACTCCTCCACCCATCGGCGGATTGTGAAAAAAATCTCCCGTGACGTCACAGCCCCGAAACTCCGCAGGCTCAAGGCTCCGGGCGTTGCGCGGGTCAGTGCCGCGCCGCGCCGGCCCGGGCCCCTTGCGGCACACCGCAGCCCGCCATGTGCCGCCCGTCTCTGCTGCTGCTGCTGCTGCTGCTGCTGCTGTACTGCCCGAGCTGATTGCTATCCAACATATAATAAACAAATCGTTCGTCATATATATGATCAAAACAAATCTGAGTTTAAATTTATTAAATCAATAGAACTTAAAAATATATTTTAGTTTTTTTTTTAATATAATCTCTTGTGGGCAATGCTATCTTTGATTTAGGCATACATTTCAGTGAAAAAATATCGTAAAAAAAATAAATTTAAAGTATGTTTATTAAGGTATTATATACTATTTAAATTCTTCTGAAATTCTATTTGTCCTGTTGTTTGCTCAATAGAATGCATTTGGCATTTTTGTTCCACAACCACCCACAGAATGTTTTATAAATATTGCCAGCATTTTGCGTGCGTGCTAACCATTTTTTTTTTTTAAATCTGTTTCACATTCGCAGCGTGCTCGTCTTGTGTGTTCCCCGCCGCACTGACACGTGCAAATGTGAATAAACACGCACGCATACTCGCGCACGGTCCGCCGCACGCATTGCAGTTTAATTGTGCCCGCCGTGACTGCAGGCGGCCGCCATTTCGATTCCGGGCCGAGAAATGTGTCAGTATTCCCCCCGATACCAAAATAAGGACCCGTCCATACGAAACACGAATCATCAAGTTTGGCGAATGATTATTTGAGGTTTTCTTCGGAACGGAAACCATTTTTCTGCTCCCGCTTGAAATACGAAGGTGCGGAATTTGTCGTCCCCTTTTGTTTGCGGCATATGTATATTAAGATTTATGTGGTTTTTGAACGGAAACTCGGGTTTGGGCTTTAATGTCTTTCGAGGGAGCTGAACATCTTGAAGTGCACGGCGCATGTGCGGTCTATTTTTAGAATTTATCGTTTTGCAGTTTGTGATTCCGACGGCCTCCGGACACGACACGCTCCCGGAGAAATAAAACTCGGGATGACAAAACTTTGCAAGTATACTTTTTTAAATCTGATGCTTTCATAAAATTATTTATTTTTATTCAATCCGTGTACATTCAAATAAATAGATGAATTTTTCTTAGTAACTAAAATTCTGAAGATATGCTTTATAAACGTATGTTGCCTCATTTATTTGAATCTTTATTGCATTCAGTGGAATATATAGAAATTTAGATTAATGTTAATCAGGATGCGTATTTATTAAATGCACCGGCCATGAAAGCTTGGGGATGTGGGTTCGAATCCCTCACAAGTCACGATGATATTTTCTGAGAGTTTTCTTTAATCGTTTTCAATGTGTGAAAAAATATGCTTAATCACATGAATATATAGAACACGAATGCTCGGCTTTGAAATCTTGAGTACTTCACTAATAAATACACATTATCGGTCGGATGAGTCGCAGATGTAGGCTGCTTAAACATTATTGTTATATTGTAACCCGTCAGAAGCACGCTCGGTTTCGTTTACTATTTAGGTCAATGTATCGTTATCGAAGCGTTGTCGCAATTTGTTAGTAATGCTGTCCGTTTTCCGCATCGTTTCTTGTCCATGATCCGTGCCATATTTCCAACCTAATCCTACGAGGCACCTCGCCGCTGTGATATCGGACTTCCCCCGCTGGACGCCCACCGCCTCCCGCGCTAATAGAGCCATCGTGAACAGCTTCGCCCTTATTGAGAACAAAAGGAAGTTTCCAATTCGACGTGCGCTGCTGCACGGTGGGCCGGCTGGTAGCGACTCGCGGCCGCTCTGCGTGGCCGCCGGGCGCGGCGTCGGGCGCACTGTGCGGCGGCCAGATTGCGCTCAGCATTGAACTAGATATCTGCTGTTACGTATTGTTCTGTAACCGGGCAACTGCTCGCGTATTGTTTATCTTGGGAAGTTCCATTAGTGTAATAGTGCGGTGATCTAATGCATGCGTATTGTTCATAGCGCCACAATCCTGCCCCCTTTTCGTTGAGATCGTGCAATAGTGTTTTGGTTTATTCCGCGTACAAGGAAAATAATAAGTATAATAAAACAATAACACTTTATCATACAATTTTGAAACAATTGAAAGGGAAAATAAATATAACATTTACAGTAACATTTTTATGGCCCTATCTTAAAACTAGATTATTTATTATATTTTGTTTTAAATTTATATTTTATGTCTTTGGCCTTTGGTAAGCTACTAAATGCGTAAGAATAAAAGAGACTTTATTTTGACACTAAATAATAAAAATTTACTAACTTGTTTTCAGTAATAGGGCAGGCTTTCTATTGCGTTGTATTTTTTTTCTCAATTTTCTTTCTCTCGTTAGTCCCGAGTTGCAGTCGAGCTGATATCCGCGAGGGTTTCAGGTTCAAGGCCTGCCATGCGGTTGCATTAGCGACAATGCAGGCATTCATTCGCCGGCTTTCAACTAAATCACTTTCTTGTTGTGGCTGACCTCTCCGGTGTTATTGACTTCTGACTTGTTTATCGCCGTTTTGCTTGGCCTCTGGCGCTATTGTTTAAGAAACCTTTCAGAGTAAAATAAAACAATTTGCAGGGTATTTTTTTTTTTTTTAAAGTGACTCCGTCGATACTAACTTTTTGAATGCCGGTTGTGTTTGCACTGAAGTCTCGACATTATAAACTTCCAAAATACATCCAAAGTGCGTTAAAATTTATTTCAGCCTTGGAGTGTTCTGATTTATATCAAAATTTAACATTTAATTTACGTTAATTTGCAAGTCCACCGATCACATATTTTACTAAACATATACTTATTTCTAGAACATTCATACCATTGCGCTAATAATTGGCGGCATTCTAGTCGTCGTCCAGTTATCACATCATCCCTCTGACTTTGCAAACAATTTGCAGTGGTAGTCGCCTTAATTACATTTTGCAGGCATAGATCTTTTATCTTACTTCGACTCAATTAATGCAATACAGAATTTCGGTGTGTTTCTAGTAGTTAACGATTGGCTCATCGGTGACATTAAATTTATCTGTACTATTTTTGAGCTTACGCGTGTGTCTGCTCGGTCAGAAACCTTTTGTATTGGCTACAAGCATATTGAAGCGTCTGAACACAGCCAAGATGCCGTTATCAAGAAATGCTATTGCGTGTGTTTCGAAGGGCTAATCTTCACTAAAATCACGGTCAGGCTTAGATACGGCGCTCATATAAATCGAGCGTGCCGACAAAGGCCGCGGCCTGCATTAGGAATTCAAGCACACAAGATGGCGGCTGATTTGGGAATTGGCGGGGGAGGGGTGCGGTGAAGGGGGAGGGGGAGGGGGGGAGGGGTTGAAGGGGGGGGGGCTTGGAGCGCCGCGGCACGTTGCGGGTTCCCACCGAACTTGTGCAACACTCCCCCCCCCCCTCCTCGTCCCCCCTCCCCTCCCCCCCCGTACACCACGACGCACTTTCACAAAGCTTAAATGAAAAGGTCGTAAGATCTGCCGCTATGGCTAAAAAAAGGAAATCGTCGTAATTCACATAAATTCAAATGTTATCCAAACAATAAAATTTATAAACTAGCAGTGAAATGTGTCAAACAACTTAAGTAACGACGAATGGTTTTATGGAAGATACGATCAGCTTGCTCAAATTTATTTGCACCGTTATCAGTAGAGATGAATGCACGAAAGGATTTACAGTCTAGAGTGCGCGGAGAAAGCTGACAATCGAGGTATATTTCCCACATGCTAAGCATACCGGTGGGTATTGTTATCAACTGTTATTTTTCAAATACTCTTGGAGAGCTGTAATACATTGGTGATGCCTTCTGGGAGTTGGGTGTCAAAAGTAATTGAACCGGTATCGGTGGCTAGTGCATGCAATACCATTGGTTAAAAGATATTTATTCCTTGGATCGACTCTGTGTTTAGATATTAATAATAAAATCGATAAGAATCAATGTTTTAAAATATGAAAACTAGAGATAAATTTACTTTTTGTAAATCATTCTTGTTAATCTAAAAGTCAAAATATATTTACAATACAATAATACCAAACGTTATTTGAGATTTAAGTTAGTTAAGCTGTCACAAGTAATAATATCATATTTAGAATAACCCTTTGAGAATTAGATTTTAATTGTATATTGTAAACTTCATCTTCAACCCAGTTTCAAACACTGTATATTATATAATAAATACTTGAAATCTTAAATAAAATCTAGGATGACCGAGTGAATCGTGAACTATCCGAACCTATCTCAGACGCGTTGCAGCCTCAATTGCTTTAAATTCAAATTATTATATCATAATCTTGAATAAACATACGCATCGTAGATAATTTTATCTTCACTGCATTCACGCATTTCAGCGGTTAAATGGGGCATGGTATTGATTTGTGAAAAACCTGATTAAGCCGGATCATGTGCATTTTAGGCTCCCCGGCTGAACCCCGAACACACGGCAACCCTAATTATGATAATGTGTTTATTATTACTCACTGCTCGACGGTGATGTGTAAAGCAATACCAGCGGCCCCCATAGCGCATTTATTGACTGTTGTAAACAGCGCCTTGACTCGCCCAGAGGGCCACCGGGGAACTCGGTGACGTGCTGCTGACCTAGCGGCTGATTGATATAAGTCGTATGCTGTAACCGCTTGTTGAATCAGACAAATTAAATTTTATTGCTACGTAATAATTACGATTGTTACGAACTTTGATGAATTCGACATTATTCAAATACTGCTAGTATGATAAAACTATTAATCGTCTAGTTCTGCTTGTTAAATACTGCTGTCTCTAAGGGACCTCATCACCTGTATACGCTATAAAAAGTAATGTTTTGTACTAACCATGGATCACTTTAGTTGAAGGCTCTTCTTTTTTTACGCTTCCCAAATGTAAATACATTTTCTTTGTGAAATGTCTTTAAAGTTTTCCAAATCTTGATATCTGAATAATATGTTGATAATTTGTATCCTTTTCAAATTGCCTACAAACATATCGATTGACTCGTTCAAATCGGCTAGCGGACACAGCGAAAACAAAAAAGTGGACGCACGAACGAATTGCCACAATAAATACTGCATGTTCCTTATTTTATTTTTTTACACTTCTTGGTTGTCATAATTTAAAGTCTTGAATTGTATTCAGCACTCATAAGCATTATATTCTCGTTATTGGAATCGCGGTAGTTGTCGGCAAGGGGTAACTCCCCTTTGCCCTGTTGACAACCCCAGTTGTCGGGGTGAGTTTGTAATGTGGAACAAGATAACAATGGCCTTGTTAAGTCTATAAATAGAGGCCTTTCCGTGTGTCTCCGTTCGGCGTTTGGCAAACAACCTTCCAGCAAACCACAAGAGACCGTTGAGTTCACAAAATTTGGAGACCATGGTTACTCTGACGGACTAGGTTAAAAGGAATCCAGGTTCTTTGAGATTATGCACTATAGTATCGATTGATTAATTTTAATGTGTATAATAAAATACTCTAAAGTCTTAATTTTATGGATAGATAAAGATAGATGCATTTTACAACTCCCAATAAGAATATTCACAGCTGTATTCAATTTCCTGTCTCAAATGGAATATACAATATGTTCGATTCCCCATACAGCCTAAACGTCTTGCCATCTCATTAATATTTTATAAGCATATTATTTGATGATAGAGTTTCATGTAATGTTTTCTCACAAAACGACTTATTTAATATAAATTTCCATCACGTAATATAAGAATAAATCCATCCTCTATTTAATACTTTTTGTAGCTGCATTTAAATTGATTGTTTATTCAAATTCTGTTGCACGAGTCGCTTTCTTACTTTTTTATCATAACGAATAAATAGATAGACAGACTAAAATTGTTTTATCAAAGGTAAAATTTCGATGAGCGTGATAAATTTTAATCGATTTAAGGTTAATAAGATGAAAAGTATTTATACTCATATTATCCAAATAAATGAAGATACTTGAAAACAATCAGAATAAAATAAAAGACCTTAAATAAAGACAGAAGTATATAATTAAATACGATATTAAAAAATGTATATAATTGACATAGTTTTGCGAGGTTTTTATTTCAGTATTAAACTTTGCCTTCTTGAATTGCTAAATATTATTTAGTTAAAAAATAATGTTATCTTGTATTTTTTTGTAGTAAATATAAAGATTTTATAATAAGGTAAATTATTTATAAAAATCATTTTGACCCTGTTAAGCCACAATTTAGTTTTATGGTGTATCACGTATTCACTTCAACTTGTTTTGACATTTAATAAAGTGTTTGTTATCTTGATCCAAGGGAAGTATTACGAAACATTTGTTTATGGCAGGCGAGTGTTCCCAATATTCCATCAAAATTCTCCATTGAATGCCACGATAGCGATATTCAGGATTTATCGCTTCATTAACATTTGCATTTCTAGACCCTGGCGAGTTGTAACACGGATAGAAGAAACCACGACATTTATTATTGATAATACCATCTTTAACCTTGCTCTCCTCTTTTGCCTCAGGTTGGAAATCCGGCGCTGCCATTGGCTGCAGACAACAAGGTAAGACACCTCATCTATCAGACCATCATCCAATCGAAATGGTCGGTTCTTTGCAGTTTTTTCCTGATTCAAAGGCCGCATACCCAATTTGCATATTTTATTGTGATGCTTCAATAAGAGGCTTCGGTAGTAAATCAAACATTTTGTGGTGTATTTTAGTTGTCAGGTGATAAATGATAATAACAATTATCGTAAATCTCAATATATCGTCCGGCACTCGAGTATATTTTTTGCTAAAATTATTCACCAAATATAATTTAATGGAAAAAAAACTAAGACGAATATCGTCAATGGTCACTTCGGTTTAAAACATTTTACAAATTTAATTTTGCAACAAGGTGCTTGTTTTAGATAAAACTGGAACGTATACTACAAACAAGAATCGATTTTATCTTGGCCTATTAACATTTCCAGCTCCTAACCTAACCTAGTCCCGATCCCGGGCAGGTCGCCCCCCTCTGCCGCCTGCCCTGGCGCCGCCCGCCCGCCGGCCCCCCCACAACCACGGGGTACGCAAAGAGAGCTCATCCCGTGTATCTTACCCTAACTTTAGAGTCAACCTATCAACCCCATTATCATTACATTATATATTCGTTATATATATATTGTGCTTCTCAATGAAATGTCAGTTTATTTGCGGAACGTTGACTCTATTATAGCATTTGTTTCTAAGGTATTTCAAATGTCTAATATATTCACAAAAAGCTTAGTCATTAACGTTTTCCCACTGGCGTGTGCCCACATTTTACATTTACTTTACAAGAGCTTTGTGTAATACAATATATAAGTGCGAGAAGTCTATAAGAGACGAAGGCTCCAAACCATTGATTATATATTCAGTTTATTGTCTTTAGTTTTTCTTCCTTTTAAACAAAAATTTATATTGCTCTATTTCTATTTCAACCTGGAATATCATTGTCAGTATATCTCAAAGCTAACAACTGGATCACAAGGTTGTTAATTGCAATTTGTATTGTATAATAATAAAACTACAAAAACATTAGAGCTCTGGTTTATTTTAGGGTATACGAATCGTCCATATTGCTGAATGTGACCAACATGGATAAAATAGTATGATATAAATAGTACTTGCAGTTTCAACCACCCTGTAAGGCGCAAACTACTCCCAGCGGCTGCAGATGTCACCGGCCGGCCTCCTTGTCGCTGGAAAAGTCGCTCCGGATCGCGGTCGATGCGTTCGACATTCGTTCCTGCGAAAGTGACAGCGCCCGCCCTCTCCCTCCCGCGCGCGCCGCCCGCCTCGTCGCGTCCCTCTCGCGCTCGCATCGCCATGGAGACGCTCTAGATTCTGTATTCTCGGTTACATACACACTGCCGCTGGGAGTTACTGGATTTATTTATTTAATGGACGCTTTATTAAATGTTGTAAATAGACTTTATAAGGAAAGTTTAAAAAAGTTTTCAGATTCGTAAAAGTGAAAATGTAATTTAAGTTACTGATATATATTTTTCGGAAATACTTTATTGCTTTGTAAAAAAAAAAATGTTGGTACGATGTTAATTTTGTTTTTGAAAAGTTACTCTTAAATTGTAAAGTGTATGCAAAACTTTGTCGTAATAAGATATGTTTTTTTTTTTATAAAATATTACAAGTTACGCGAAAACAGTTACCGAATATACGTTGAAGTTAATTTAATTTTTTGTTATTCAATAGAACATTAAACAGCTTATTCGCACATATCTTATACATTAAGATCATTATTTATTTAATTATTTAAAAATTATTTTATTTTACCACTCAAGCATTTGCACATCCAAGTATTATAACGAACATTATATTGTATAAGTATTCTTTTTAACTAAAAAATATAAAATTGGTTCATACGTCTAACTTACATATATCAGCATTGGTACAAACTACTGCATTATTAGTATCCAGGCTGGATTGATTTACAAAGGTCAATCAACTTGCAATGCACATCACACGCTGCATGTGCGTTCATTCTCATGAATCTCTCGGTCACAATGTTCCCGCCTCTAGTTTGCGATTTAATATTTGCCAGCTGTATCACAGGTAATGCAGGTAAGCTAATCACCCGAAATATCAGCATATTCAATACGAACCTGTTAAGTTAATAAAACTCTTCATTTATATCATGTATAATTTTCAAATGGATGGGAAATTTTTTGAAATAATTCAGTTTCGATTGTTTTTTGAAGGCTTCCGTACACTAAATTATCAGTATATTATTGAAAGCCCGTATATCATAGAAACCTTGCGGAATAGGAGAAGAGAATAAATTCATTCCCAATAAAAAATAAGTAGTTTCCTATTGTTTCCAATAAAGAGTTTTGTTTTGATCGACTATCATTCACTAAATATGTCAGACTGATCAGAAAGTTTTGAGTCTTTTCTTCATAACATTTATATTAATGTGTATTATTTCAATAAGCTTTCGAAACATAATGAAACATATTTTGAATTAACACCAAAACCGTCTCAATATAATAACTGTCATTATAAAGGATAACGGTTCGACAATGACATTTGATCATAAACCGTTCAAATAAATTTGCAAGATAAATGTCAAAGAACAGCTTAGTAGATACTTCTGATTTCATCTTGTGTCATATATTTTAGTAGGCGTAATCGGTTTCAGTAGTGATGTGCTAGAAATGATTATTCAAGAAAAAAAATACATTTTTCGTTTTCACGTAGTAATAAATCAGATTTCAGACTAATTTTTCTAAACGGCCCTGAGTTTCTAACTTTTAAAGCATTATTAGAACACAAACTATCATTCAAAACAATCTTAATACAAACTCAACCCAAAAACACAATAGCCTTGCATAAACAAAACCACGCAGTGTGACACACTTCCAGACTTCGTTTTCTTATGCCGGTCAGCTGAACAAACACTACTCAGCCGTGAATTCCAAAAACACTGCGCGAGTTTTCTTCAAACTCATAGTCACTTTCAGACTGGTGTCTCAGACATAAATCGTTCTTTAATATAGAAACAGAAGATGTAATATATTCTCCTAAATTTACACTGGGTGGGAACCAACAAGTTGAAGAATTCAGTTGTGCCATGCTAGTTCAGCACATGCACCACTCATAAGTACCCGTGTCACGTGTGATTCATGAGCGCAGGTACGTATAATTTAATGCAGCACTTCCACGAATCCACAATTTACCGTCTTTAACTGCATTTATTTTGTGACTTCTTTGTCAATCATTCTTTCGAGATTTTTCTTCATTCGCGGTTCATATCTGTAATATTTGAAATCATGAATGTGACAATACCTATATTCATAAGAAACCTGATATATATTTGTGAGTTATTCGTTTATCTTTGGAGAGTGGTAATCTTTACGCGTATTTTTCGTTCCAAAATAAAAATACAACAAAAACAAATACGCCCAGTAAATGTGCTAAAACCATTAAGTTGTATGTTGCTGGAAATGAATATGTGATAATTTTCATCCTAAGTGCTTTAAGAATATACCGATAATTAAAACCAAATACGTATCACCACATTTGTTTTGAAGCAGACACTATCTCGCGTTGCAAGTCAAAGACTGATATATGAAAACTGTGAGTAACAAACGTGTTTTTTTATGTCTAGAGAAATCCATTGTATTCTCAAGAGAAAAAAAAAAGATGAACTAGCGCTATCTTACACAATACAAGTAGGACTGATCTATATCGAGTAACCTAGTTAATAATTCAGAGAATAGCTTTCCCCGGTAGAAAGACTCCCGAAAAAAACCAGTACTAGATCGTATAGCGCTTGACTATTTCTAGTGCTCATTGTCTGCAGTCGAAAGCGTTCACTAACCCTGATATTTTTCAGACGAGGAAGGTGTAATTTCTCATCAAACTGGTTTTTATTCTCACGAATTAAATTCAAGATTCGCCTCCACAAGGGGCGTGCAGTTTTTACAACAAATCTAGACGCATTTGAATTTACAAATGTGTCGTACATAAATTTCATTTTTCGATTCTCATCAAACAATGAAGTCAAATAGATCAAACACTGCGCGAGATATTTGTAGTACACATCCTGCTGCTCTTATACGCTCGTCTGCCGCTTCTATTCCTGTAGTCCATTACCGATCCGCCGCAGTCTGAGGAGATCGCCGAGACCATTGGCACCCTTTCCCAGCTGTGCCGGTCTTGCAATGAACTTGGCAGCGCCCGCGGGAGTTCACTCGGCGTTGCGCAACCGCCGGCCTGCGGGGCGAGGACACTCGGGGGCGGAAGTGGCCGCCACGCCGGACGTGCCTCACGATGATTTATATCCCCGAGTATTTGGAAATCAGGACGAAGCTTAAACTCATAGGGCAGTTGGATACGTTTTTCTCCAAACAAACGTACTAAGAACTTATTGATTTCACGGCGGAAAAATTCAGATATCACAATATCTTAGTATTCATTTTAATATATATTTTTTTATATTTAAATAACCTTCTTATTGGTGGCATTGTTTGTATTTGTTGTAGTAAATATAATCAGTCTGCGAAAAAATCTAAATCAAAATCTGTGACTTTGATTGTTTCCAGAAAAATACTCATGCGTTAACTTGTAAATAATGGAGGTAATTGTGTTATATTTAATGCAACACTGAATAAAATATTAATGAAGAAAATCACGATTTCTCATTTATTATATTGTTACTTTTTTTGGATGATGTTTTTTATAAACAAAAAAAAATCAACATTGTCACTATCAAACACTGCCATTTTTCTACAAAGAAAGCAAGCATTTACATTTTTATAAGAATAACTTGATAGATAAACTCGCTTACATAACATTGACTTTGTAATTCGTATGTGTGCATTGTTTTCTCAGAATAATTAAGTATTTAAGTGAATTATTAAAAAGTACAATTATACTTATTTATGAGAAATTTTATTTCGTTAAAAATTATTGCGATGAATTTTAATTGTAACATTATTATAAACAAATGAAATAATGATGCAAAAAAGTATTCCAAATACCCGTAACTGCATATAGGCTTGCTTGTATTTTTTTAAACATAAAAAGATGTTTAAAGATTACATTTCACCATCGCAACCTGACCCGACTGAACCAGGTCAGAGGCGCTCGTAAACTAAAAGCGCTCCCACCCTTCACATTTCATAAGCTTCTGACTACGTATTTATTCGTGCTTGCTATATTATAGCAACTGCCTTGAATTATTTTTACTATAAAAATATATTAGAAACGTTAAAATATTTTCATTATTAATTAAAAAAAAACAGCTTAATTATTTCATATTTTATATACGGCATTTATACGTTTGAAACGAATAAAATCATTTTGTTCATCGCGCGAACAATTAATTAACTTGAAAGAAAAATTAACTTGTTACTTCATTAAAATGCTCACAGGCCAATAAATTTTATTTTGAAAGTATATATTTTTATTTCAGCCTAGATTCTGGTTCCGCGTTACGTGTATTTGACAATATGATTTTCTATTGCAATCTACTTATTTGAGAGTCTATAGTAAATCATTTGTTTATGTCGTCAACGTCATATAGGCAGCTTTTTTTAAATTCCTAATGTTCAGTTAAAAAAAATCAGTTTTTTCAATTTTTACAGCTGCTGAGGGAATCTCGAATTTTTAGCTATAAACTATGATTTTTTTTAAGATAGTATTGTCTTGTATATAAGAAAGTATTGTTGTCTACGATCAGCATTAAAGATTTTATGTTGCAAGATGGTTATGGTTGATGGATGCAGAAAATCCAGGGTCTATCAAAATTAAAGCAATCATCATTGACCATCTGGCTCTCGGTTAGGAGGTACTCCTGTTCGGAAGCGCCCGCTGCGGCTTCCTCGGACGATCTTCGGCCTTGCAGCGTTCGTCGCCGTCTGCTCAAGATTCCATCGCGTGTGCTCTCCGCCGTGCGCCAGCCGCGGGTCAGTGTGGGGGCGAGGTGCGAGTTCGTAACCTCATTCCGGCCGCCGACTCCAGATATCTGCGATCTGAACTTTCATTATTACAACACCCACGAATAGCGATTGCATTGACTTGAACTTAGCAGACCTTCCAACACCTACTGTAGCTTTGAACTAATCTTTACGGCGCACTTAACCTACATGGACTCGAGATGGGTCCGTCATGATATACGTTTAACTACAACCTTATATGTCTTCAAAAGCCCTGAACTCTTTATATTATGTTAACAATAATAATGAAATATAAACTGAATACTGTGTCAGCTTTTTAACGTGGTCGGTCTAAATGTCTTGATATTAAACGAATACATAAAAAAATATTTTAGTATTAAAAAATATAAAATAGTATAATACAAAATCTGTTTTTTTTTTTAAATACCTACGTAGGCGAAATTGGCCCACGATTTGATAATCACTTATCTTTTTGGCTCATGTGGTTATTCATAGACGTGTCATTTACTTCACCACTGTGTAAAGCCTTATTTTAAACATTTTTAAAAAATATATCAACCTATCGGTCGTTTATACTTACTTATCCTACTTTTATCGATTGAAAATATTTTTTTAACGGCATTACCTAGTTTTAACAAGATAATTTTTTTTTAATTATTCAACGCCTCCAATGACAGGGGTGTGATGTTACATTTTAAAATATTTTTAACACCTCGACGACCTTATTGGATTATAACAGTTAACCATGTTTATAGTTTCAATCGTTTATTTTTAAAATTTACAATATTTTGTAAAAAAAAAAATCATCTAGAATACACGTTTAATTTTTCAATCCATGTCCAAGTAGAATAAGTTTTTTGTAAAAATAATTGGGCGATTGTTTTATCAATAATTCACAAGGAAAAAGTTTAATGAAGTGGTATATTTTTTTCCCTAAATATTTTATGTTTTATTTACTAAAAAAAAATACATCATATAAACAAGTAGAGTCTATGTTTATGCGAACAAATAAAATGTATCATCACTGAACATATTCTTTAACTGTATTTTGGTTAACTAAAAGTCCTTGAAATACTTCAAATGTTCAGCTGTTGCTTAGTTTAAAAATAATCATCATTGCTATTGTATTGTGGATCTCGTGAATTAGGTCAGTGTGTAATGATGGTTGATCATGAATGATCTACTATCGATGTCAATGTATATCGACAGAAGAATCAATCATACGAACACAACGCGAACCCAATCATCAAAATCATTTTTAATGTTATATCATATTAACCGATATTCTGAAATAGTTTTACAATTGAAGTTTTCTCAGCCTCATTTATATTGACAACATATTGGCGTATGTCGATTAAACTATTGCCACTGTAATAAAGCCAGACTGTTGCAAATTCACAAGATGTACGTTCAAATTTCACCTGTTTATTTGTAAATAAATTAATCTATAATACGTATTGTAAAAAAAAAAAAACCTCTATGGGTTAAAGTCCGGATGTATTGAATATTAAATGATCTTCAGTAAACATGCATCTTATTAGGCGTGGCACTGTGCTCAGTACGAAGGCGCCTTGCTGGACAAACTTGTCTGTCGGTATTCGATGAATGCTTATTTCTTACTTTAAACGCTTATTCCCCAGCTCTCGGCGCAACTCCTGTCTCATTAGTATCTCCCCTGGGCGATGTGCAGAGTGCCTACATTGTTGCAATACCATGACGTCACGCCGCTCGTCGGCTTCTCCGAGTCGGATGTCGCGGCCGGTCCGGTCGCCTGGCACAGTCTGACTCTCCGGACACTCCGGACAATCCGGACAATCCGAACAGTGAAGGCAGGCGCTCACTTACTATCGATGGAAAATATACCAACCATCTTTTCAATTGATTTTCAAACGGACGTCTCTTAATATTAACAGTTTTTACGTTGGACGATTTATAATGATTTTGAAATTTTACTTCGATATCATTAGGTAAATGGGGCACATAGCAGCGCAACCGTTGACCTAATTTTTATATGCATTTATTTTACACACATTTTTAATTGCATTCAAATTTTATGCCTACTTCCGTAGCACGTCATTTATGGACGTTGGAAATTTACAACAAGCATGATCAGCATTAACATAATACGTTTTCACACCCGTAAAATGTCGTTTCTTTTAAAAAATATTTCTAGAAGTTATGTAATGCTTCACGTGCTATTATCTGCTAAATCATATAAGCACCACCGTCCCAGATTGAATACACCTTTGCTGTGTACTAATTAATTAAACAGGCTTTGAATGTTGCAATCGTGTTGCCTCTTAATTATTCATTAATAATTAATTATTTTGTAATTATTTAATAATTAAAAGATACTAAGGTTTATTGAAATAAACAATTTTTTGTTTCGAGGGTAATAATAATCAATAAATGTAGAGTTTATTTATATCTGTGCATGTAAATTGTAAACCACAAAATAGATCAGAAACATAAAATACGAGTGTGTCTATTCATATAAATGATCAATATGTATCGATAGCCACGAAAGCAAGTTTGCTCAGAAAATACAGGAGTCTATTAAAATTAAATAAATTCATGTGTTTTGAAATGGGTCTAGCGTAGTGGGTCTAATGGAATTAGCGCATTTTGTTTTGACTAAGTGTGCACTGCGGGAGACACAACATCGCACTTTATAGCTTCCAGTTGCTGTGTGTTTCAAATGTGTGCAGATAGATGGCGGTCGTTAATTTGGGCGGATTGCTTCGTTTGAGCGGCGCCGTGACATCCCCCCCCCCACTACCCCCCACTACCCCCCACTACCCCCACTACCCCCCACTACCCCCCACTACCCCCACTACCCCCCACTACCCCCCACTACCCCCGCCCCACCCCCACCACCACCCCCGCCATAACCAGCTACAGTGTAAGCTACCTGCGAGATGAGAGCCAATAAATACATATTGCAAAAATCTTGATTAAATCGTAAATCGATATTTTGATAAACTATCCGAGCACGTTCTTATAGCATTCTAGCATTTAATATGCCTTGTCTGAAATTTTACGAGTACTTGAGTTGGCACTATCTTTGATGCTCTAAATAACGAATGAGATAGTATTGACTTTGCTACATTTATTACAAGCGTCGTATTGCATCTTAAAGACGCTGAAATTTCTAATATATACTTGATTACTTGATGTGTTTTCAGAATGGTTTTCGTTCATCGTGAAAGGTGGGTGTATATGAAAATGCCTTCTTTTTTCAATGGAATGGTAGAAACTGAAATAAAAACACAAAAAATTACGGAAATTAATCTTGTTTTCTTTGTAATCTTCAAAAAAAATTTAAAAAAATTCTTCTTTAAAAAATTTCAGTACGATATTGAAAATCTGTTATTTTATTATTTAAGCTTATATAATTGTTGAATATTACCTACAAGAAAAATTTAATAAAAATAACTAAATTTTTTGTAACAGTTTCGATGGTATTCATAAGTATTTTTTTCAATTTACTTACTTATATTATTTTTATTGCGATCGTAATTAAATATCTGTATATTGTGATTATTCAACAGATAAAATGTTATCTCATTATCAATTCTATCATAGTTTTTTTGATACTTAGGCATCTTATTTTGTTTATAATTCTTTAATTTACTTACTTAGTACGTTCCTAACATTTGCTATTATCTAATATACAAACTAAAATATTATATTATATGTATAAGCATTGCGGTCGCTCTTTATGTTATAGAAAACTAATATTGGTTTTTTTTTTTAATTTTATAGTCTTTTGTAAGCAATTAGTTATAAACAAAGAGAGTCGTGTCCGAAATACACACTCTCAAAAATTCTTTACAGCATATAAGTCACACGCGACCGATTCTGTTTTTTTTTCTCTCTCCAATTTTAATTGGTAGGTTTTCAAAAAATGGGTCCGATGGGTCGGAAATCATTTTCCATTTTTACTTATTGTGTTTCTAATTTTGTGGAGAGTCATTAAATAAATTCGCGAAATTGGCGCCACTCGTTAGCGCGCCAATTAAAATATCTTAGTGACTGCCTTTCTATTTGAAATTCGACATGCATTAATTGTGCATTGTGTAAAATTTAAGATTTCGGATTAAATGTACTCCCAATATCTATTTATATATCAGATCTCTAAATATTTCTACCCGTCAACAACCCTTCCTGTTTAACTAGGTCGTAAAATATTAGTAAGATGTATAATAATATATGTATTATTATTTACTGGTTCTTCTGTATATATTTGAATGTGAAGTGTTTGTAGATTCCATTTCTAACATTTATCACTTGACCAATATTAACTACGCGTCGTAAAACCTGCAAATGCGAATACCTACTTGAAGGAATATTATACGATATAGTGTCTGCTAGAAATGCTCACATATAAATGTGTATTATTACGGAAGGCGCATAACTAAGTTATGTGTTTTAAACATTGTTCTTGTTAACTGAAGCATTTATGGAAATGGGCTTATGGGATACTTTGTTAATTTCAAATCTAAATACGTTATGAGATGAAAATATGATATATTTCTATATGGTATTGTTGAAGCATTTCACAATCATTTTATTTATTAATATCGAGTGACATACTATAGCATTTACTTTTTTAGCTATGATATCATTTTAGTTTAACCTGTAATTAACTTTAATTGAATTCATTTAAAATAAAAACTTATTTATAGTGACAAATAAGAGATATGTATAGGGCCCTTCATGTCGTTAAAATAACAAACGTATATTTAATATATCCCTCCAACTACGAATACATAAGTCATCGTTTGGCATTGTTTTTTTTGTCTTGTAATGTTGCATTTACTATATTTAATTTGTATCATCCATAGTAACGGTTTCTTCGGTTAGAAATCACGGCATATAATTTATTTTAATTTTGAGGCTGTACAAAAAGAGAAATTAAGGAGACGCCACCGGAGCTGGAAGATTACCTGACGGTTTCCAAGCTCCGGTGGAAAAAAAAAAAAAAAAAAAGATATCACGGCAAACGATGGCACTAAAATGTTTTTTTGCTATACAAAAACAAATAAGCAAAGTTTCTTATATATTGCCGCTGTTTGGATCACGGCTTTCATTGTGGCGGTTCAAGCAATTTGAAATTGCTTCTGGTGTCGTTTTCTGAGCTAAAAAAATTTTAAAAAATCGAACTGTCATAAACATAACATTGAATTTTTTGTATAGTTGTTGTCAAAAATGATATGAATTTTCAGTTTTAGATAGTTGATTGTAATGTTAGAAAAACAACCATACAATATTAACATATTGTATGGTTTGTACTTGCAAAAAGTTATTAAAATAAATTAATCGGGATTTGAAACTGATATTTCATGTACATGGGCAGTCCTAAGCTTTGATTTTACAATCGTTATTCATTGTTTATGGATTGTGTAAATCATATATTGTATTAAAATAAACACATGCGAGGCCTACATATAAACTTTTACAACCGGCCACTACTAATATTAATTTACATAAATTGTCCTAAATTTATTCACGTTTGTTATTGGCAGTAAAAACTCCATTTCTTATTTTTTTAAATTAAAAAAAAATCCCGTGGTGTGTTATATTTAATTCGTGCAAAAGTAAGTGAATTCTTTCACTGCGGATCTTCAAAATAGTGAATTTTATATAGCCACAAATTGTCCCCTATCAGATTTAAAAAAAAAATAAAAAGAAATGAATAATATACATTAAATTTTTTTTTAATGTATATTATTCATTAAAGGATGTTCAAATAATCTCTCAGGAAAAGGAAAATATTTTGTGACGCACAAAAGCGGTTTTATTATTATTCTGATAATTATAAAACGGTTCTAGATCAGAAACCAGTTTAGGTAAATCGATCACTTTTATAACAACGAAACTACTGGGTAATATTGATTTATTGTCTGTCAGTGTGTTGAAAACTCGATTATCGTTTTCGATAACAATTGTTGCAATGTTTCACGTTCGAATGTAATAATTGAGTTTTGAGCACATCGTCGGCCGCCACAGCGTCCCGGCGCCCGCATCTATTTCTGTCTGACCCCCAGGAAACTGGCATAACAATATGAGCGTTGAACCGCTCCCAACTGCGTCCGTGTTGACCCAGGCCAGGCCGCGCCAATGAATAATCATCAGCTTTGTCCGAGGAAAGTCGGCGCCGAGTGCGCCGCACTGTGCTCACACTGTGCACTCGCCTTGCCGTGGAAAGTGCAACCTTGGGGAATTGATTAGGGGCATGCGAGTTGTTGTTGTCACTTTGTTGATTAAAATTATAATGCATTGGCATGTTACAGTTTGATGATGCTGCAAAATTAATCCGGCTACACACGCGCAACCGATTTGCAATCAGCCAATAGCGTTCCTGTGTTTTGGGCGTTTTTTAAAATGGTTTTTACAAGTCGTTTGCATCTGTGTAGAAGGCTATTAATCTTCTGAATCATACACTCTCGGATAGTTTATATTCATAAATTTACTGTGTATTTTATTATTTTTATCAAACAATCCTACCGATTCAATAAAACTAAAATTTAGCATTTCCCACGACCGTTGATAAAATAATTATTCTAGATAAATACACTTACCACTTTTTGTCCGCAATACACCTAGCAATTAATTATTAGTGTTCTTATTATTAGTGTATAAGTTCCAATTTGCTGTCTGCATGTATGTTATGAACAAGAGTTATAATTTTGCTTTCTTTACGTCTATTCCACTACGTTAACATGCATCGCCGACGTCGTGTTTTAGCACTAACTAATAATCTAGATTCAGAGATACCACACTATCTCTACTTTATTAAATATCAATGAAGAAAATTAATAGCATGTTTTTCATTTATAAACTATATTGATTTGCTTTATTAATGACATTCTGATATTGTAACAAGCACCATCGAGATATTCATTCGTATTAATATGTATGTAGATTGGATCAACGCAAAATGAGTACAATCCAAGCACGCCACTCTATAAAAAAAATAATTGCTTTGCGTTCAAAAGCATTACATGCACTTTCACTGAATTCATTATTAAGCTTTTGTTATTCGAGGCACAGGCGTCATGCTTTTTTCGCGCATTCTCGCAACCGTCCCGTGCAGTCTACAGCCGGGGACAATTCCGCTCTTGCACAATTTAATTAACTCCTTTCCGGACAAGGTAGACAATCTTCTTGCGCGGATCGACGCATTCATTTTCTTTGCTAAGTCTACAATGTCTCCGAGGAAACTGAGTTTCGTCCGCTAACTTATTTTCAGTTCCGCCGCTCGCCTCGAAGTCGCGTCCGTTCGAGCTGTTAACTCGATCTAATTTATCCGATTTGTTAAACACATCTTGCGCAGGACTCAACAACTTAATAGTAAACCTAATTTGTATCCATTTTCTTATTTTTTTCATTTTTACGACTTTTGGTTTATGTTTATTTAGAGCTATACGTGTCACATTGAGAAGTCTTCTCTCTTACATGTATGTGAGGTCGCACCGGTCATTTTCATAGTTTGAAATTACTTATTAATGTTGCATATGGTAGTAATATAACTCCTGAAGAGAGAGTGTATTGAGGGAAGTTTCACCCCCTGGCATAAATAAATAAAAGAAACCCACACAATCTCACAAGTCCACGCTCTCCTTTCACTTCTCGGGCGCGGCAGGAGCGCTGATTGGACGAGCAGGAGTTAGTTCGAGAATTTGCATTTTACGACGGAAACTCTTTTTAAGCGCGTCCGCTTTATTTTATTGCCTCCCCGATGGAAATAAATCCACTGGCATCGTTTCCCTTTCATCTGCATTTATGTGCACCACATTCCTTGCATCAAAAGCGTTAATTTTATATTCGAACACTTATTTTTAGAGATGGGTATTATATATATTTATAAAAACTACATTTTTATTTCCTTATGTTTGTGTCGCATTGTGCGTTGTTCGTGTTCGTGGCGCGGTTATATCGTGAGTCGATCCACTCTATTTAATGCTCAGGACGGGTTTTTTATTCGATAGACGATATCTATGCAAAGTTCTTAATATTCCATTGACATTCCTTGTTTTCATGTAATGAAATTAATGAAGTATGAGTATAAATATTGCAAATACAGTAAAATTAAATGTAAGTTAAATTTAAAAATAAACGAAAATGTAGATAATAAAATTGAGTCGAAAAAATGCACTTTCGATTGTAAAAAAATAATTTAATAAACAATAATTACTTATATCGTAATAATACTGCTCTATTATGCATTGTGGTTCTTCAAAGCGTCGTATCCAAATCCTTTAATTTAATCAAAACTGAACTTTATTATCATTACACTCATACAATATTTAATGGGTAAATATTGTATAATACTGTTTATAAATGTATGTGTTCAATAAAAAATACTAATCTTTGTTTTTTATAAAAAATTATAATAAAGTAGGTCACTTCTTTGAGATATCATTACTGAGCAATGCCTTTGTTTTAGAACCTATCAAAACATTTCTTTCCGGCTATACTGGTTATTTATTTCCGCGACAGTGCCAGGGCAGTTGGGCTCCGTAATGGTAATAAAGGACAAGACATAATAATTCGTGCTCGTCCAACGGGCGGTAAACCATTCCCCGACCAATAAAGTCGCTGCTTCGAGCGCAGAAATAGTTCGCCTGGCATCACACAGGGCAGCTCTTATATGCATGATTAATAATGTATTTTTAACATATTTATTTAACCAAGTCTGTTTCAATGAAAATCTTATTAAAAAAGCTAAAGCATTTTTATTGATTACATTGAATATTGAAGATATCAAAATTGTCTGCAAATAAGTTATTTACCATATTAACGCACATATGTAACACATAAATTAATTATTCATTTTCCAGGTTGTCAGTATTGTAATGTGTAAATATCCAAATAAAAAAATTCAACGTTTTATGAGATTACTAACATTTTTTTAACTGTATTCTTACCTTTACAATTGATAAAACAGCCACAATATTACCTTATAACGCATACCTTTTATGTACCCATTTTTTTAATCAAAAATACTAAATCTTAAATTAACATGTTTTACTTTAAAAATACGATGCATATTAATTCAATGCTTAGGTTTTTTTGTATTCTGACAGAAAAGTATAAAAAACATTTATAATTATTTTGATATTTTCATGTTAATGAAAATCTTCTGTATAAAACACTGACTTACTCTGACACAAATAAAAATCTACCTTACAATATAATTGTTACACTGTTTTATTTTTATGACGCAAGTATATATATAGTGTTTGATTAGAATGGTTATATTTTATAAAGAGGAAATATCCTCAGAACGTACATAAATAAATACCGAAAAATCACATGGATATGGATTGCATACATTTGAAGCAAACCTCAGTACATTTTTTTTTAAATTTGGCATGAAATGTGTATTAAAATATGCTAAGATTGCCAGTCACGTTAACTTAAGATTTATCAATTTGCTATAGATAGTATAATTAAACTTTTGTTTAAATTTAACAAAATAAACTTCATGATTCTTTTTTAAAATTTACAATAGTTGTTAGGGCTATGCCAACAATACGGTATAGGTTATCCCTTGTGGGGCTTACAAGGTATGGCTTGGGTGGTAGCAAACATGGACTTCTCTGTTTTCGTTTGTGTAGAGAAAAATATGTGTAAAACAAAAAAACCTTTTTTTGGTATGAGCATGAGTTTAAATTAATATAAAAAAATAATTTGATCATTGGGCAGTCGGTGGTCTCGTCTGAGGCGGACCGAGCGGCCGTCATGAGCCGCCGGCCGTAAATGGGTCACCTCGCGCGCAGACGCGCTATTATGTTAGGAGGAATTTAATCTTCAGTCCGATGCAGTCCGGAATATCGGAATGCCAGGGTGGCGCGGCCCCGGCCGCCGCAGCCAGCCTCCCGCGGACCCCTCGGATAACGAAGTGTTTTTCACATCTCGACAATACTCGATACACGCAAGTGGACAGTGCAAAAAGTTGACTACGCTTGCAGAGGCAGTATTTAATTGGAGTCGGGCAAAAAATTCTGAATAGATGATGAAATTCTTATTTGTTACCCTGTACGTAACGTTTATTTAGAAATTGGGTCACGAGAGTGTGATCGAAAGTTTTTGGAGAATTATTAATAGGATATCATCTATATTACCAAATCTAACGCGTATTTATCTTAAAAATATAAGTACAAGTCTAAAAAAATATATTTTACAAAGTTGCTTAAAGGGTTATAATTTCGTCATTGGGATTGAGTCTGCAAATGCTTCTTACGAACGTCGATCTGCAATTTAAGCCTGTATACTTTGCGCTGTTGTTGCCAATTGTGAGCAATTTTATTTAATACTATAGTCAAATAAAATTATTTTTCAATCAGTCAAAACTATTTTTATTTCATGTATTTGTATTCGGCGGGCCACGAAAATAACCCCTCTTTATTATTTTATTTTTATAGCCCCTTTTGGTGGGATACAAAGCTAGTGAATTGTTCAAAAGGGTGTTGCGTTCGCAGAGAGAGCTTCACCCGACGACTGAGCGAGAATGACTGGCGTCTATAATTGATAATGTATTCACTGAGCGTGTTGCAGCGGATTCCTCCGCAGCGTTAGTCTCGGCGCGAAGTCCGAGTCGCTCTCCGGTCACTCGACGGGCGGTGATGAGATCGCGACTGTCGCTCCTCTGAATATCTTTCACGCTCTTTGAATCGATTGCTCTTGCTTATTGGACGCACTCGACTATTCCTCGATGAACTGTGCATCGTAAAAGCGCCCGACTCACAATATGGAAGCTGCAGAAGCGCCTGCAGTGCTCCGTGACGCGCGACCGAGTGGCTTAGTTAGGAATATCGGAAAAGTGAAAATGAAACTCGAGAGGAGAAAATAATGCACAATAGGTTTCACAACAGTGTTCCGGTGTAATTATTAGAATATTCATACTGACTTTAGTCATGTTGAACCTGGTAAACTCTTAAATATTCTCAGTTGTAATGTTATTTGCAGAATAATTAAGTTTTATCTTAATTTTTTTGGCCAGACAACCTGCTGTATGTACAAGCACTATTTGCCCCTGTTAGATGCTGCGGATTCCCCCGAGACGTGGCAATCATCCAATCCGCTTAATTCCGAACTGCACTTCTCAGCTACTTCACTCTGGGTTGCCGATTTGAGGATTCAGGATGGGAATCCAACTAACCGGCAGTCGATCCATCGCAGATTAGCCATAAGTCGTGGGCGTCTGACCGTCAATTAAATTCATAATGATTAGGTTTCTCTAATGTGTTCATGAAACACTGAAAATAAAAAACTGTTATTTTTATGTAAAAAAAGAAAGAGAAAGTGCCGGTAGACTCTGACCCTGCTACTGATCTGGTGAAATTCCATATAAATAATTGGGCGTTCCTCCGTGCGTGAGCGGGACGGCCTGTATCGCTCCGCCGCTTCCTCGGGGACGCGGCGTTGCCGATGCTCCGGCGGAAAGCCGGCAACGCCGAGCCCAATTTGTTTACACAACAAACGCACGGCCGGCGTCTCTCCACGCGGCCTGCCGCCGTTATCTGACGTGATTTGTTACATTATATGATATCGGAGTGCTGCAGTTCTTTCGACCGCTGATGTAAGCTCGATTTGATTAGAAAGCACGGTGTGATTGTTGAGTCTCATGACCAGTGAAGAGCGGACGGCCGGAATCGAGCCGGAGAAGCTGAGGCTGGGAGAAACTGAGTGGAAACCGTGAAAAACTCAAGGATACATGCATATGCTTCGATAAATATCAAGATTGCTTTTAAATCAATTATTTGTGAAATAAGGCTTGTTAGAGGTTTACAGGCATCGTACTATTAAAATTATTAAAATAAAGTAAATTAAATTATTCAACGGAACAGACAATTTATTTTTCATAAAGCACTAATATGTGGAAACTTTTCTACCACCGGCCACGAATTGAGATCCGACGTAGTTCCATTACCTTCTTGCTGTATCTTTCTGAATAATAAGTAATAGATCTTTGTTTGTTTGAATAGAGCACTATGATTTGCAACGGTTGCGTGTGAAATAAAACAGAAAGTTTCTCAAGTTGAAGAGATGGCGATCAGTTCCAAATATCTAAATGTTACAAAAGTCAAGGACAATTTTATTTTATAGTATTTTACAAATTTTTAGGGAACATCAACAGAACGCAAATAATCTACGAGAAGACAGGACCACAGAGTATGTTATCAGTCTTGAAGAGTATCGACAGAAGGTCGTCATTTTACATGGATCCCATAGTGCTGAGACATTCAAGATATAGTTTTCTCCATAAAAGAAATGATTTGTTTAATGTTTCAATACACGCATTTACAAGAGATAACTTAACATTATATAAAAATAGATAATAGTTTTACGTGCTTTATCTCTGCTAAATGGCCGTGCGCGTGGTGTGAATTTCAATGCGAAATTTTGAGGGAGCGGATGATTTAAATAGGCATCTCCGCCGCCATCGGGCTTGTGGCCGGCGCGATGTCTGCATGGCTGGGCTCTTATTGGCGTATCCGCAGAATGCCTTGGAAATCATGGCGCTAATCTGATTTCCACGCACGTCCCTCCCGACGCCCGAGTGGGTGTTCCGCGGGGCAAATGGTTAGTTGACGCTCGTTTACTTGTGAACGCTTGACCGGCGAGATTGCACTAATGTATCAACCCACATTACATGTAATTGGATGACCGTTTCCCGCTAACGCCGGTTCAATTAAAAACACGATAAGAAACATACGAGAGAACAGAAAACTTTTTACAATATTTAATTTAACTATAGGCACTATACTCGTATAATTTGTGCATGTCGACGTTTCGTTTCAAATACTATTATTTTTGTTTACATCATTAAAGCTTTTCTATGTTGAGATACTTGTCTGGAATCTAATACTCCTTCTTATCAAATTTTAGAATTCAATGCTTCATATTTATAAAAACACAGAGCTAGGTACGAAAACTATGAGTAAAAACGTCCTGTACGAAACGTCGGCGAGGCGGTTATTGTAACCAACTTCATGTATATAAACACCAGCGTATTGTAACCAACTTCATGTATAATAAACGTCAGATTTAAGTTGAAAACGTTTTTGAGTGAACACCTCCCTTCCCGCGACGTATCTCTCGTGAGATCACTGAAATATATCCAAGCCTATCAAATAGTACAGTATTTGTGCGAGGAGTCTCGTACACGTCCCAAATGAGAAGTAAATATTTTACACGAAAGCCGATGATCGCAAATATTAACTAGCCGAAATGTAAAAATAGCGTGCATATAAACCGAATGTGAATGAACAAAGCGTAATGGAATTCGCTTTAAACGTATATATCAGTCTATACTGTAGCAGGCCTTCTGTCTAGACCGTTTTCCTCCCCGAACGTTGGCCAATGGGTCGCAGGAATTTCCCCCGCCTCTCCCCCCAGCTCCACGTGTTCTCAGTCACCCCAGGCCTACCCCGTGCACAACCAGCGGTCGATAAGAGTAGACGTTACGGGCTTACCGTTAGCTGTATCCCTGACTTTGTTATTTTTCAATAACTTTGACGAATAAAATTGGATAAAAGGAACATACGAGTATGAACCAGGCTTTAACTATCAGTACTGACATTTATTAATCATTGTATAGTTTGTATCGCGTAAATAATTTAAGCTGAAGATGCAATTGAAGTTGATTGGTCTGTCTCCGATAAAATCAATAAAATATTTGAAAAATATATATTTGTTTGTATATTTTACTCCAGACGGTGTTTGTTAGCTGGTATTAGTATATGCTTCAGAATGATGTCAGGTTTTAACATAAACTATAATTTTTGGATCCATGCCACTCTAAATATATAATCGTGATAAGTGATTTCTTTCTGACAGGGTCATTAGCGAATATTTTTATTGTGGACTACCTACGTAAACCGTGCTCTCTAAAGAATACACTATGTGGCTTGTGACACCGTCGCGTTTATTTGCGGCATGAAATATAAAATACTTTATTAAATAATAATGAAAATGCTTTCGATAAAAGACAATAACAATTTAATTCATACTTCATCAATTGGACGTTACCATTTACTAAATTTCAATTTTAAAATGTTTTTAGAGTAGATTTTTATTAAGTGCAATAATATGCATTCTAGGAAATACCATTTTTATTTTATTATGAACTAGCCTGAAATATGTATGTTAATAATTTAAATTCGGACCAATTTATTGGCTTTGTGTCTGTTTTGATTGAATTTATTAAAGCTGAGTTCCGAAATTGCATTTACTAACAAAAAATAGTTCAATAAGAGTATTAAATATAGTTTTATTAAAAAATGAAGGCCTTTTAGTGACATGATATGCAGAGTGAGTTGCTTAAATTTATATATGTTATGGGGAAAGGTTATTAAAAAAACCGCCACATTTACGTCAGTCAAAACTTTACGTGTTATTGGAAAAAAAAAACCCGCTGTAGAGAAAATGAGTCGTCGGTTGTAGGAGTTCGCCGCGAAAGAAGCTTCTTGTAAACACTCAGTTGTACTAATATAAATTTACATTTAAAATATTATTTAAACCTTTACCTCCTACATTGTATTTCCAATTTTATTCAATCATATTAATAAATTCTTTTAATTTATCGGTTTTAAAATTTTAACGGCTTACATTAATTAATTATGACTATTATTAATTCAATAAAGCAAGACTATCATTCATAAGGAAGTGATTTAGTTTAAAATTGGTTATGGGTGTAATAATAACTATTTCCTATATATATATATATATATATATATATATATATATATATATATATATATATATATATATATATATATATATATATATATATATGTATATATATATATATATATATATATATATATATATTTATATATATATATATATATATATATATATATATATATATATATATATATATATATATATATTAGGGTGTCCCTTATATGACCAAAAAAATTTTTTTTTCAAATTTCGAAATGGGTACCCTCTACTTTTTTTAGTAATGCTATAAGAGTCTTAAATATAAAATTTCATCTTTCTAGCATAATTGCAACCAGTGCCGACCGAGCTTCAAAGTTTAGTAAAAAACGTGTTTTGTCTTGATATTTCGGTCTGGTATAAAATCATTATAAATGCAATAAATTAAGTAAATAATAGTAAAAATTCAATTAGATGAACATTAATCTTTAATCAAAAACATAAAGTAATAACAATCAGCCAGGGTAACTTTTTTTTAGAGTTGTTTTTTTACAGTCCGGATACAATTTTCTATGTTCCTGGACACAGCGCAGCAAGAACTGTTTTTGTTCTTCTTCAGCCGTGATAAGTCCGTTAAAATCTTGCATCATTTTAACAGCCCTTTCAGCAGTATCATTCACAACCCTCAAATAACTTATTTTTCTTTTAGCTTCCACAAAAGCACTATTATTATTCCAAGAAGATACATCTTCCTTTAGAAAACTGTCGTCGATCTGCAGTCGTGATAAAAATTGTTTGCTCTTTTCCGATACGAAATCATCCAGTGTTTTACAAACATAAGCAAACATCTTGTAGTCTTTTTGTCCTTCGCAGTTATTCTGCATTGTGACTGAAGTAAACACATTTTTAAAGAATAGATCGCTCTCGCCATCCAGCGTGCCTGATGCATGGCTTTGGGGGGCTTAGTTTTAATTTTTCCTCTGAGTCTCCTCCCAAAAATATTACGCACAGTTCGACCAATTTGCGGTTGTCATCTCTTACATAACCTTTGTCTAATTCTGCCTTATAAAATATTAAAAAAGCTTGAATGTCTGTCTCGGCAACACGTTGTTTTACGAAATTAAGAGATGGTTCAATGTTACTAGCGTCGATGTTTTTCCAATTTTCTCTGAACTTTTTAAACATTGGAGTATCTGGGCTACTAGTAATTTACTTAATTTTGCTTTCAAAGACAGCTTTTAGGACCAATTCATAAACATGATGACGACAGACGAGCAGCAATTCTCTTCCTAAAGTTTCTCCAAAATAGCACAAGCTCCATTGAAACGGCCAGTATTGAAAGCTGTTGTGTCGCAGCACATTATTTGTACTTTATCGTGAAGGTTCTAGTCAAAGAGAGCTGTTGAGACAGCCTTAGCTAGATGTTTTTCAGAAGAATGTTCTAGTTTTGGCACTGCAAGAAGCTGTTCCTTATCGTCAAACGAAGCAATAACTGGCAAGCGTTCTTCTTTAGAACTTCGTACATCTAACCCGGGTAATAGTTTTCCATCCCAATGGACTGTGACTACGTCGGGTACATTACTTCCAAAGAAGTCAGATTTTATTGCTTCTGCCCTTGATTTTCTAGTTTCAGCAGCTAGTGGTTATCTTTGTCTTACAACCATTTCCTCTTCTTCCAATCGTCGTTGTTTAGATCTATCTTCTTTTTCCGACAATTTTTTATCAACACCACCTAAGCATCCTGGTCGATCTGGCTCTCTCTGTTTCATTAAAAATAATTTATCTTACTCTATTTTCATTCTCTCAAAAGCATCAGCATGTGCAATATCAAACAAATTATCAAGATCAATTTTGAAATTGTTCTCACGGCTCTTGAACGTAACCTGAGTTTTCTTACAATTTTTTTTGCAACTCTCTCCAAACATGATATAAATCAACAAGTTTCTTCACGCAGTTAGGATATGCCCTTGTTGGAATTCTTGCTTTTTCCCAATATATGATGCACTCCCTAATCACAAGATTTGCACTTTCACTAACAATCAGTTTAACCTCGCGAATATTGTAAAATAGGACCGAGGGAATTTGTCGATTAGATGGTAATTTTGCACCATTTATTTGATATCTAGGCAAACCGATAAGGAAATTATTTTGTTTATCACTCCGTAATTCCACCGACATGTTAACGCACTAAACAATGGAGCACTACTAATCTCAAAAATCACGTATGAAATGACAAATAAAACATGCAGTTACAAGTCACAGCGCAGTACTTACGCAACTTGTATGGACAAGTTAAAATCGCAAGTCGGCACGGGTTACCGTTTATAAATCGAACTAATATTTTTTTCTAGACAATATAGGATTATTACTAAACTTTTAAGAAGGTACGCGTAAAAAAATATTGAACTTGAATTTTAAGGGACACCCTAATATATATATATATATATATATTACTTGGTCACCTAGTCAATTTTTCTAATATTATATTAGAAAATGTTATTTTAGAATATCGTGTGCTTCCTAAATCACATTTGAAACTTATTAACTTAAAGTAATTATACCCCTGCCTCATAATTGCCGAAATAATACTATTATAGTATTTAATAAAACAAAAATAAAAAATGATGCAAAGTGATTTATTATTGCTAGACAAATTATATGAAAGCTCTTCATAAATCAGGCTTGTAGAATGCTGCACGCAGTCGTGTTTTCTAGAATCAATATCAGTCTGCTGCATTGTGTTGTGTGTTGCCATACTTATTGCACGAAGGCTCGCTTGAAGCCCTGGCTGTATATTTATATTTCAAGCAGGCACTGGCAACATTCTGTCAAGTTTATGAGTGGATTTTCATTTAAATTTTCTCATCGCTGGCACACGGCTTATGCTGTGTGTTCCTTATAAATAGCATTTTGATTTACATTAAAATAAACAGTAGGTTTATGTTCTCTGCAATAACAAGGTAAATTTCATGTGATATTTTGTTATTCTTATATGTATTTGTGCTTTAGATATTTAAAAAAACCTATATAAATTATTAATTATTATCAAAGTAGTAACGGCTTTATTTACTACGTATACGTTTTAGATTTTCATTTTTCATGTTTTTTTTTAAATTTATTTCTTATAAATATATAAAATCATTAATTGAATGTCTAGTAGCTGCTCTTAAAGATTAAAGTTCAACTTTTCACATAAATCATCTGAATGTAGATGTCTCCAGCTCGTGGAGTAAACATGAAAAAGTAAACGTGTGTATCTATGAACATGTTTTCACGTGAAAACAAACTTTAATAATGCAGTTGTACCTTTAAATTAATTCCGTTGTAATTAGAGTGTGCAAAATGCATTCGGAGCAGTGTTGTGAACCATATTTGTTCTCCGCTAATTGATTGAACTAATTATTCCTTGTATGCGATTTGCGGTTATAGGATATAATCATGCCTTCGTGTTTAATTATTTTCGATGTGCTTAAATAAATTTTGACCAAGGGGAATTCCAAATTATCGCAGTTTATTTGGAATATAATTGTTAGTGAATATTTGCGCTTTTTTATTATAAGATTATTTATGAGTATTGATTGAGATTAATTTGTTTTGATTTATGAGTATCATTGTAACAATTTCTTGTTGGTGGTTTTGGATTTTAGCCTATGTGATAAAAAAAAAGAATGAAAAATTAGTAAGAAAGCAAATGCATGTTATTTTTTTTAATATGGAAACAAAATAAACTGCTTTTGTCTTTAAAAAATCTATAAAGCTTTATATATAGTGGAAAATTTAATGGAAAATGTTATCTCGCTATGTAATTATATTATATGTTTTTAATAAATAGCTCGCTGTGTTGAATAAATTAAACATGGCCGCACAGTTCTGTCGATGTTTGCATACCATAATATATTTTTGTTCGAATATATAAAAATGAACAGTAAGCGTACACATTCTTTGCTTGTTTTTTTTTTTTTTTTAATTTCTCTTTTTTTTTTTTGTGTACAACACCAAAAACTTGGCTTGGCATTATTTTATCTAAATCAGCGTAGTTATATAACTTAAGCTGTTAAAACTAAAATTACGAATCAAGTCGATAAAAAAGGGATTTTTTAAGTACAGGGTATTTCGAATCTTCAAGAATTTTCAGAACCAAAATTTCTCCTACTAATTGAAAATGTATAGATACAAGCGGGTTTGTCTCGCCGCTGCTGCCACGGCACGCCACCAATTGCAGCGCAAAAAAAAAACATCCAGCAAAGTAACGTCCTGAGTCATGTCCGGCGAGTCACAAGCCACTATGATATTGAACTGCTTGCATTACAATGCGGTTGCATTTTTTCGCATGCACCGCATAGAAATGGCGCATATTAATGTGTTTACATATTAAGTCAGCCTGGGGTCGGCGGGATGACCTTTGCATTTAATTGATGTCTGATTATCACGGAGTGCATTACTCTTGGACTCGCTCGTTAGTATGCACGAAATGAGAAGTTGACTATTAATTGCCTCACGTGACCGCACGTATCTGCAGTAGCATGATGACGCAACGAACTCGATACAAGCTAAATTACACTAAATACATACACACATGATGTTTTGCTATACACTTGTATGCATTTAAGAGTATAAGCATGTTCACTTTCATATTGTTGAACTGACAGATTTTAAAATATTTTTTCTTTCACAGATTAGTAGTAGCTATGACATTTGGAGACAGACCAAGAAAAATATTTTGGTAATTTTTGAATTTGCATTGTCTTTCAGTGTACAAGTATTAAATAAAGAATTCATTTCCAAATCTGAAAATGTATCCCTAACAATGCATTGTTACAATTAATTTAACAACACATGTTATAAATGATGAAATGTAGAAACATCTGTTTACATCAAATACATTGATACGTACAAATACAAACACTTTGACTTTGGCTGAAACATCATTTATAAGTGATACGATAACAAAACTATGAAACCATTTCTTTAGGTATCATTGTTTCCTTTTTTGTTTGTCTGTTGTTGTTTTTTTACTGTATTTTGTAAATTCACATACATAGGTAATATAAAATACTCATATAATAATTTATAAAAATATACAGACTACTCTTCAAATTTGTTATGCTGTCAAGTCAGTCCCAAATAATAGAAAGAAAGAAGAAGCAATTGGTTTTTTGCGACCTTTTTTAGTCTTTATGTAGACATATAAAATGTAAAAAATAATTCTCACGTCCGAACCTACAATGCTGAACGACAGATAAATAATACAAACATAAATTACCATAAACAAATGAAATTCTTTAAAAACTAAAGCTGTCGTAAAAAAACAGTTAAATTCAATACGATGTTTGCTTTATTTCCAATGGACCGCATTTATTGAACGTAAATAATGAATTCTTTTCTGCTTCATGCTGTGAGGTAATTTGCCATAAATTTTTGGTTTTTTTCTCACGTACAGAGAACAAGCACTTAACCTAGTTTTTAAAGTGAAGTAAAGGATTTCTCTCTAAGATAGGTACATCCTCCACCTAACCGGATACTATAATGGATATTTTCAACAACGTCCCTTAAGCATAAACATAAGCAGTGAACAGTATGTAATTAACAATAAATTAATGATTCTCGAATAAAAATAACAAAACTGCTGAAATGCTCGCTTTTAAATAATTTAATTTTTTTAACATTTTTGTAAGTTACAGCGCAACATTAAATGAATCGAAAATTATTTATGTTGTATTTATATTTAATCATACGTGTTTGCACAATTGGTTTTATTGTAATAAAAATATATCGTTTAATGTATCCTGTTTAAGAAACAATAAAAAAAAATAAAAAATCAATGTGGTCACATCGGAGACCATACATAAATTGGAAATTTGCTTCAGTGCTAGCTTTAGAATGGCAATCAATTACAAGATAAATACTATTATAATCTTATGGATTGACTGAATAATTTTCTTAGAATCTCCATCCGTGAGCTGTAAAGAAATCTAAAAATCTTATGATATCATATGGTTTTATTCACTCTCTTCGAATAAATTTATTTTTGCAATTTGCAACTATTTTTTAAACAACTGCAAAGCTTCAATTCTATACATATGTGTATATTATTACATACAGAATAGGAGGTTTCAAAATACTGAACAGTAAGATGCTTTATATCTTAGGAAAATCAGGGGCCAGTATACAGGCTCTTCTTAAAATTATTGTCTCAAATAACGTCACCATCAACTGGAAAGGTAATGTGACTACTCACTTTGCTTACTTCATCAGTAAAATAACACGGTTGACACAAATACCATGACGTAGTACATAATAATACACCAAAAAATATGTGATATATCAGATTTTAGCACAAATTGTAAAAATAAACTATTGTTTTAAATTCATTTTGATAATCTCAATCTTGTTGTTTAACCCAAAAATCACTCTTTAAATTATATATCGACGATTTACCTATTGCTATATTTATACATATATTTGGTAAGTTGTACATCTGTCTGCGGCGCGTTTCCGGCTGTAGGTTGCAGGTTGACATTTCCCTGCCCCAAGTCGGTCCTGAAGTGCCCTTTGAATAAATGGCCCTGCACTCGGGGCGGCTTTTGACGGAGCCGGGCCAGTAGGCGGGGGCTGCGGAACAAAAACACAAAACCCGGGGCGGAATTATGTTTGCGTCCAGGAATTTACAGTCATCCGTGGTTTTGCGGGCAGCGCCAGCGCGGAAGCGAGCGGCCGGAGGTTAGAAAGTGGGTCAAGCCACCCACAAATCACTCCAGCCTTTTCCATTCTAATTTGTTTATAAATTGAGATTTCTAAATATAATTATACTACATTGAAATAATTATTTCATTGCTTATAGTATAAAATTTGTAGCTTTCGTTTATTTGTAAATTTTAACAGTAATTTATAAATAAATGCACAATGTGTCATTTAAACAAACTGATTGTGTAAGTAGAGAGCACAATCGATACTGTCAAAAGATATATCCGGTTTTTGTTTATTTGTCTTACAACGATATTTTGTTAAATTTTATTAATGAACCATTGGCATAAAACAAGATAGTGTAACAATAATTGGGGTTTAAAGTATTTTATTTAATATATGTTATAACACACAGAGAAGAGCATATCTCGTTATCGTTCAGCGTAAAGAGGTCGTTTGTGTATTTTAACATCTTCCTAGATTATTGTCGTTCAACGGGAACCACAGGTGGAGAATAAACCTACCCAGCCTGATACTTTATGGTTTCCGTAGTTCCTTGCGCTTTTCCCATCACGCTCCAGATCGGGTCACAGTCGTGTCCCCGCCTGACCACCGGCGGCCGCCTTGCCCTCTGACAGGACGTGACCTTCATCTCAGCAGCCTGGGTTTAATGAGTTCCATTGTTGGAGGATATCTGATGCAACGCCGGGACTGTAAATGGAGTCATTGTTGTGTATGATGCATAGATTTTATCTGAAATTGATTCGTAAATTATGAGGCATTTTAAAGAGCTTCCAGTTAGTTTTAATTATGTTACAACTTAATATAATTACAATGGACTTGCTGAAAAACACTGTGAAAAATAAATAAATGTTTTTTTTTATAAAACAGTAGAATATTTATGAAGATAAGTTTTCTATGAAACCTGTTTTTACAGATATGGTATACCATGGTAAAAATTATATTTTTGATTGATACCTACCATATGTGTATTATTTTTATTTCACTAAAATAAATAACGATTTAATTTATCGAAAACCATGCATGTTTCATATATCAACGGAAAATCAAAATATCACAAACAAACGTCGATGGATCATAAAATAAAAATATATTTTTCTTGCTCCAGAATCTCTATTAATAATCTGTGTTTGTTTTAATTTTCACGCACGGAGGGAAAAAAGGGAATTTCTCATTAGGGATGTGTTGATGCACAGTGGGAATTGAAAGCCTTATCAGCATGCAAGCTCGCGGCGGTTCCGCCCCAGTTGAAGGTGGGCGGAAGTAAAAATCCGCCTCTTGTATACGACAACAGCATACTCCAACGCTCAATGTGTTTGTTTTAATTTTTAATCATTATATTGCTGAAGTAAATTTAAATAAGTATATATTTGGTATATAGTTATTTAGATTGAAATTATTTTGCACTGAAATAATAGTATAATATAAATATCATTAAACATATATTTTTGTGGGTGTATGTTATTTCCTGATATATTTTTTTCTTACTGGGTCAACTTCAGCTACGAGTATTTGAAAGAACCATTACTTTTTATATAGAAGCTTTAAATAGGGTGTTTTAGGAGGGTGAAGCTTTAAGTAGTTGCCAGAAAGGGCAAATAAGGGTGGGCGGATCGATTTCGTAGCCTTTTAACATTTCACTAAAATAAATACCACCTTTACACCAAATTATCACCAAAAACTACAATATACGAATATTTGGAAGCGCGAGATAGTTTCTTTGTCATATATTTCAAGGTGAATCACATTTAAATAATTACAAGTCGATTCTAAAGAAGTTTAACCTTCTTCAGATACAACGTCCGATTTACGGTCGTAAAAAATATCTCCTGTCTCCTAAAAAAACCGAATTGATTTATCATCCACGGGCCCTAGGGTCTCCAGGCGAGTCGTTTATCAAAAGCTACTTAAGGCTCCGACAGGCTCGGCGGCGCGCTCGGGCGACTCGGCCACCGCTGCCTTTGAGTCTATTGCTTTTTTCGCACCTTGAAGATTGGTTATCGGATCCAGAAATCTAATTACGTATATTTAATTTTCAGTGGTTGAGTTCTCGATGACATTATATTATGAATTTATTTTATTAAGCTGATGCGGTAATTTTATATAAGCTTTGAATGTTTAAATACGTATTCTAAAAATCTATGTTTATTTAATATTGTATATATCTCATTATATAGATATCCATTGCAACGATACATATAAAATATTTTGATGCGACTTTAAACAAGTCCGTTTTAAAATCTAAAAGATATATTACGAAGATAGATACTTTGTAAGAACCGATTGCTAATTAAATACAAAAAAATTGTATGAGCTTCGTGTTTAATTTATTTATGTTTTTTGTAGTATGATTTACCATTTGAATGTTCTGTGTTGATAAAAAAAACATAATGCAAAACAAGGAGCAAACCGTGCACTCAAACCAGCCTACTTACTATACGAGTATTACATGCAACTTACGACCGTACTCACTAGTTTTTATTGTGATATCTTGCCACTAAAATATCAAATTTCTCTGTTCAAGAGTTTCTATCCTTACCCATAAAAGTCTGGTGATACTCGTTTGATATAAATCTTCACTTATAACGGTGGGCGTCCGTATATTTTCCCCCAGGCCTCTTCGACCAACCACACCATCGCAACCGATCGGAACGCCTCACCTAAGCCAATAAGCTCTTTTTGATTTGTGATCGGGACCAAACTACACGAGCGCCTAGATCCTAGATCGTTCGACAAGATCGTCGTAGGACAATTGAGGACCTCAATTTGATGCGATTTTATAAGATCACATGGGTTGATCCTTTTTGTGATAATTTTTACGGTTAAAGAAAATAATCGTTAATAAAATAAAACACTTAACTTTTATTTATTCTTAATTGTATTACAAATTAAATAGGTCAGATATAGTACGTATTTTAAAAGGTACGATTAAAAAAATGTTATTAAGCCTGGGAATTTAAATTTCATAAATAAATAATGATATTTATTCGCCTTTGAGTGTCCTTTGTAGAGATAAGCTTAACAAACGTTAATTTTAATTCCAAAAAAGTACAAAACATCTATGTTAAGAATGATCTTATTTTATACAACTTTATTCGTTGTCTCTCCGATGTTTGTTTTTTTTTATTATTTTAAAAATCTGTAAACGATAAACACTTTGATGTTAAAATGAAATATGTCATCTTGTTATCTATTTTACAATGAGTGCCGTTTCTTCACTAATACGCTGATTTAATTAAATATAAAAATTGATTTTTTTTTTTGCGAATCGAGATAATTATTTTTTTTTCAATGAGGAATACAAAAACCCTTTATACCATAACCTATTAACAAAAACTAAAATTTGATTTGGAAGGGTTATTAAAATGAAGAACCTTGCAAGCTTGCAGGAGTAATTATTATACCGAAAAGCTGAAAGCGATATCACAAGGCAGAATGTGAAGAATGGAATTATGCATGACGACCTGATTTTAACGACAGGCTTAGTGCGGCTTTTCCGAGTGGCGCGCTCATTAAAATAAGCATACAAATAATCAGTTCTGAATGTCGCTTAGCAAAATCCTATATCTGCTGCAGTTGGAGACGGTGTCCAAGGTTCAGGTGCACGCCAGCTTTCATCGTGTCGCGGTGTGCTCGTGAGGCGGCCGCAGTGCACCGCGCCTCCCTTCCCCGCCCTCGCCTACAAAAATATCGATCTGTCCTGTGTACTTTTACGTAACACGTCGTGCGATGCGCCAATCTACAGAGACTTGGAAGTGACGCCAAAACAGACCCGGCCTTCTGCACTGCTCCCTTTCCGACTCCGGGCTTAGCCTGAATTGTGGAGAATGTTTTTTTTTTGGCCTACATTTTATTCCGGTTATTGAAACCACCATTGTTGTTTCCTATTGTAATGTTATTACAATCAAAGGTTAAACTTGCAATAAACTATGCAAATGTATACTTGCTTATTCAGTTGATATATTTGAATACTATTATGACTGCTGGCTTATGTTTACACAAGTAGTCATAAATTAATTGCTCGAACACTTTCAATGAAAAAACTTAACCAGTATTTTCATAATTCCCCAAAATGAAAAGTTATGCTAAAAACTCGTGGGTTTTATTTAAAAGTCGCGATACATACTTATATTTTATGGTACGGCACGTCTTGAGCTAGTTATAATTTTCTTTAAACTAAAATATTTAATCCACTGTCAATATATCGCTTCGGTATTGACATAAAAAATCGACTCAAATATCTATCGTACGAACTCATTATTCTTTGATAATTTTTTTTTTATTATTTAAAAATATTAAAATAATCAAAACGTATTTGGAAAAACGATAAAAAATAATAAATGCTAGTGTCGAATTCCACATGTTATTTCGAGTGTGCAATAAGGTCGGGCAGGTCACTGACCCCGGTAGCAACAAGCACGCGGTGCCGGCGGTGCGTGCAGCGCGCACGCGCCCCGCCAGGGCTATGTGGGTCACAGCCTTCAGTGCCGCGGGGGTCAGGGGTCACGGGTAGGGCCACCCCCGCCCCCGCCCCGCCCGCCCCGCCCCGCCCCCCGAGGTGGCGGCTATTTCTGTTGTTGCGCTGCCGGTGGCGCTGGGCCTCCTCGCCCGTACGCAAGCGGATGTGCTGATAAGGCGCTTTCTTCGTGAATTTACTGTTTATTGTTATTTTATCTTTTTAATGCAGACGTAACCTTAAAAAGATAATTAATGTCTATTTTTTAAGTGATGATTTGTTTTTGTTTTGTATAAAAATTAAGACTTATTTTAATACGAAATAATGACAGGTTAATTGTATTGTTATTAAAAATACTTAAGATTCCAAAAAATTTGTAAGTTTTAAACTAAATGAAACAGTTAGTGCTTGTTCTAAACTGTTGAAAATACATTAATTAAAAAAAATAGTAAAATTTACATACATAGAATATATATAAATTATAGTTTACAAAAAACAGATCCTAATTAAATTAACTTTTATTCATTACAATAATAGCTTTATATTACTAAAGTTAGCATTTACAAAAAACATTTTTTTGAAACAGATTTGTGGAATGCTGCTCTTTGCTACTAAAGTTTTTTAAATTTTACACTAATACACTTTATGAAAAAGTATTTAACCCATGTTTTAAAATTACTCTACGCATCGTGAAGTCCATACAAATATATTTACATGAACTTGCAACTCACATCCGTAAAGTTCGTATTTTAACAAATTGTTGGCATATCGATGCAGCGAGCCACCGGTACTTGGGTTTGATGTTGCATAACGCCACACCGAGTTACATTTGTTTGCGTTGCATAAAACAAGTCCCGCCCCCGCCCCCGCCCCCGCCCCCGCCCCGGGAGGCAGGGCGGATCCGGCCTGGGGGCGGCTCTTATCGATCACCCGCCCATGCCGCTGACCTACATCGCACTGCAATCGCGCCCTACAGCCTTACACTATCCTTCGTAACGGACGTGGGCTTACCGCGGTCCAGATGAAACTGGATCAAAGGATCGACTGCTCTTCTACTTAACATCTCCTCTATCCCATTCTATTAGACGTGGTTTGCGTACAGTATACATAAATTTAAATCTTTAAGCCTTTTCCCATGAATGATGATGTACCTACATTTTCTCCGTGAAATTCAATGCAAAAACAATATTATTTAGTTTTTCGGTTGATGAATTTTTATTTTTGATCGTGTACAAATTAAATATTGCTGATTACATTGGTAAAAAAAATTGGGGTTAGTTGTCCGTTGATGAATTATATAGTTTTTTAGTAGAATCATAATCTTATTTTACCCAAATATTTAAATGAACATTAAGCCCAAAATTATTATTTTAACCAGATATTTTGGCCAAAATCCAACGATCAAACTAAAGGAAAATAAGTACCATTGTCCATTGTGTTGGAGTGTAAGGATATAAAAACATTTTCATTTATTTTTGAGAATGGCCCGATTCCAAGATTTTGACAATTCAAATGTGCAAGGAAAAGTGTATGCTTCTTCGTAAGGGAGAATTAAAAAAATAGGGAAATAAATAATAGCAGTAGAATGAAAGATATAATTCTTTTTAACGAAGTGCTTGTAACAGAATTGTTTGGTCAGTATTGAATTTATATTTTGAAAACTCTGAAAGATATCTTTTATTCAATATGATCATATTTTTCAAATATTTTAGTAGTGATATTTTAATTCGTTAAATATCACATTACACCATCTTTGGTTTTTATCAGCACACTTTCTGATAAGTCATGAATCTAATTGAATAATTATTAAACTTCTATTGTAAGTCAAGTTTCAGTGTAGTTTTAAGAAAAACTTTTAGACTATACGAAATCAATATTCTTAGCGCTTCGTCATAAGTTATATTATAAATACCAATAACTTGCACGTAATATTAATAGAAGTTTATCATCAGAGATCACAAGGATTTTATTCTTTATATTATGAATGTTTTTTTATTGTGTCTTGTGCTTTTCTATGGATGCAAAGGCGATGTGCATTACTGTGGCAGTTTGATTTGGAATTTTTATTTCCAATTCATTAAATGCGATTTTATATCTCGCAGCGTTGCACTTTCTAGACATCGCTCGGATCGAGCCTGGCCGCTCGCCAGCAGTCAATGCAATAACATGCAGGTCAAAAAATAGAACGACTAAAAACGCAGCGTTGTGTACTATGCGCATGTATTTCGGTGGCGTGATTGGGCCTGAGATTTGCATGTGAAAGGGGAGGGAAAATAATAATTTATATACTAGAATATGCATGAAGCAACAATGTGTCGAATATAAATCAGTTCACGTTGTAATACATGTATTTTAGCGCACAGTAAATTATACAGCGATACAGAATTTTACTAGATTTAACCCTATTATGTTATATATATATATATATATATATACAATACCCGTTTAGAATTTTTTTTAAATCAGCCTTGAGAAGCCTTTATCAAGTATTTTCTTTGATATTTCGAGGTTTCTTTCTAGTTTTCTCCCAATAAAAACTGACCTACTTCTTGGTGGCACGTTTGCTAGGAAACATACATGGTAGTTCACAAGAACAAACAGAATTTTAAAGCTCATATTATGTTTTGAAACAAAACTGAAATGATTTATAAAATTCTGTCAAAAACAAATCCTTTCAGGTTGAACCTTTTCAAAATTTAAGAATGCGAAATTATTATAAAAATGTTCAGTAATAAGGGCTTAAAATATGAACTGACCTCATTTTAAATGTATAAGCTTTTATTAGCTTTGTGCGTTCAGTATTAGTGTAGAGTTCTGGTTTTACAACACTTATTATTACTAGCTTCAGTCACCACATTCGGTCACAAATAAACTCTATGATAAAATTTATTTTCTTATTTAAATAATAAAATAATAAAGAAAAATGACGACAATTGAAATTATTACATGTAATAATTATATTCAATAGTTTTTAAGGTTTTCGTTTTAAGTAATTTCTATGATAAAATAAAGGTTTATATAGTAGACTGCGCGATATGTATGTCAAAATACCTATTAATATGAGATAAAAGAAAAAAGTCTTTTCTGACACATACTAATTAAATATAGTGACATTTCAAACTTTATAGTCAAACGTAATGCTCGCTTTCATCTTTATTAATGCGATTTATCATTGAGATGATTTAGTAAGTCCCTGACGTATGGCGGATTAACCAACTAAAATAGTATTCTAAAATCGTATTTCCTCGAATCCCGGGTCATGTCGCGCGGAAGCTCCCGAGGTAATATCTCAGCACTGATTTCCATCGCCACTGACAGCTGACACCAGAAAATAAAATTACTTTCCCGACTAATACTGACTCGTCGATCGTTATCTTGCTCACTTTTTTCCCTTCGCTCTGGAGAGGATTCAGTTTCATTGTCTGCTCGCTTCTTGTTACTTAAGCGAGTTTTGCCCGTCATCGCTCTAAAGGCACTCAAATATTGAATTATCCACTTAATGTACATCTAAATACTTTCTTTTGAAATTATTTCCTTAATAAAAACCTATAGAAAGTCTATGTTTGAAAGTAAAACTCTGTTATAAGCATTTTTTTAAAAAATGAGACGTAAGAGAACGAAACGCTAAATATGAACTCGTGATTTAAATAAATTTTAATTATCACCAAACTTTTTATTTTATCAAGAATGATTAATATAAATGAATCATTGTGCTGGAATCATATAAATTATATTTTTGCGGTTTACAAAGGAGAGATGAGTATCTGACGTCTATAAAACAAGATTATGAATTAAACACGAATGTCCCTCTCTCAAATGTAACTATGTGCCTAAAAAAAATATTTGACTCCTAGGTCAAAAAAAATCTGTAGATCCCTATTCATTATATTACTATAATAAATGTTTATTTTGAATCCTCAAACAATTAATTATCTCCAGAACAATTTTTATTTAAAGAAATTATACAATTTACGCCCATTCGAAATAATTTTTAACTATTCATCTCAGTATCTCTCAGTTTCATAGATATATATTATTTTAGACAATCGTCCCTGTGGACTTTAAAACCATTGAGGTTTTCTTTATACCCATGTTGATTTACTAATTATATCCATTGCTAATCTATTCCTTTGTTTACTTTCAGGTATGTTTAATGGAAATTTAATCAACCCGAGGGCATGACCTTGCCGTTTTCAAGTTCAATGTCGTAAGTCTTCAATATCTACTAACGAAATAAAAGTTTATGATTTGAGTTTTGTGGTCTTGCGTTTGTTCGATTCATTTTTAAAAATATTATTATCGCTTTCGTATATCGATTCCTTCTTTCTGAAAATCTTTTTTCTGAACAACCTATAGAAACAGTTTTAATAATGCTCACAAACTAGATAGAGACTCTAATCCAATATTTTTAATTAAATTATTTTCGGGTCTTACATTTTTTTATATTTTCCAAAGTAATATTTCTTCTTCAAAATATGAATTTCGCGCGTAACTGTATCTTGAATAAGGATTACTACCCGCTTCTTAACAACAGGTTACTTTGTAATGTTTTCAAAGCTATTAGCGTGTAATAAATCAATGCTGCTTTTGAACAAGTATCCGCTTTTAAAGAGATGCAATATATTATGCCTGCAATTATCTCACTTGTCTGAATGGAGGCTGGACGCATACCAACAATACGCGATAAACCACCGCAGTTACCTGGCCGTCAGGAGGCGCTCCGGGCCGGACAGGTGACAGTTCTCCGTACGGAGACAATGCGCGCAGGTGACGCGTGGGAATTATGCAAGGACTCGAGCTATCCGTGGGAACCCTTCGCCCAACGCGGAAATTATACCTAGACTTAATTAATCCTGTTAAATTCAAACAAATATGTTTCCAAAAGTTCATTAAAATTATTATTTTCTGTGTGTAAATATTTTACAAAATAATCAGCTCCGGTTACAAATAGGTTGACGAAATTGCCGCGCGGTATGATAGTGCGTGACTTTGCAGAAATTGGATCCGCTGTTACATATTATAAAGGATCATACATTATACTGCCGTTAATACAAATAATATCACATCTGTGGATATCAGAGAGTGCATGCCTATTATTTTGTTTAGTATCATTGAAACCGCAAAAAAATTCTTACGTCCAACGATAGTTTTTAAAAAAATATATCAGAATATTTAAAAGAAAATATATTATAGAATAAAAAGGCGTCTACGTGTATTTTAAAAATAAAGAGCCTCAAACCATTTATATTTTTCTCAAACTGTATATTAATTTTATAGACTGTCAACATTACTGATATAAATACGCGTAATTCCGATGAAAGCGTGTCTGCCGTAACAAGTGATCCAAATCTGATTTATATCGGGATCATCGTATGTCGATGGTTTTAAATCTCATTAAATTTTTAATGACAAATTTAAATACACTCTTACCACCCAAATACCACCTTCCCCTCGTCATACGTTGTATTTAGTTTTATATATTTAACCATGAAATTTATCATGTGTTTTATTTTAATTAATCTTGAAACGAGTGATTAGATAAAATTAAAACTTTCTGTACAAAAAGTGATTTCATCTTAGTCTCGAAAAACGTATCGTCTTTGTGTAGAGAACGTTCATCTGATTTGAATCATTTTTACTTTCAGTTAATTTAAAACTTACTGAGAATCTAATGCAAATATTATTTATCGGGTACCTCGTGTAGTGTGCATCGGTACAAAAAGTCAAATTCCTAGCTTAAAACCGATATCTCTTGTACACTATTGACCTTAGCGCATTGTTAAACAAAAGATATGACACCCTTGAAACTTCAAATCCAAAACTATACACACCAGCTGCCTTGATGGTCGCCAATTTTAATCCTTTTCACACGCAGGGTTAGTATTTATTATCTATCTTTTGTTTATAATGATAAACGTTCCACCCTACTGAAGGTTTGTATAGTAAGTATTTCTCGTTTTATGTTATTGATTTTTCACTATTTTAATATTTAATCTGAAAAACTATATATAATATTTCAACGCTCATTCTTAGCTATATGCGTACTCATTAAAAACAATGTTTGGTGTTTTTATATTTATTACAGCGAAATTCCATTGCACCACTTCGAGATACAATCAGGAGCATCAATAAAAGCTTGTGATGGTGGGCTTCTTATTCAGGCTCAAAATAAATCGATTGTATATTAATTATTAAGTTTTTCAAAGCTTTTATTATAAAGAAGCTTTATACAACATTACCTTACTAAAATATACAACGTACTTAAATAAAAAATAAAGATATTTATCCATTTTTATTCGAACTTGATTTTTATAATTAATCTATCCGCAAATATAAGTCCCGATTAAAACCTTAAGTAAATTGATAATGCCTCCGTAAATCCAGTCTGCACGGTCGGATTTAAAGTACATAGTTTATGTTCCCTGTAAGCTAAACACCTTTATCTGAAAGATTCCACGCCTTGCGTGCTGATTTTCTAAGAACTCATCGCGGCATAAATTACTGTTTTCCCAATAATCCAAACAGCCCTGAGCATTAATTAAAGAGCTCCACAGAGACGATGTGCTTTTTTAAGATTACATCCGACGTCTTAGACTAGGCTTTCCTCGTCAAGAACAAGCATGTTTTTCTTGTCAAACGAGTTATATTTTTTGTTTTATTCATCATCCAATTAGAAGTGAAAATCTACATTTCATGTTAAAATCGTATTACATATTTAGTAGCAATTTCATTAGCATATCAGGTATCTAAATTGTCGGAACAGACTTTTGCGTTCCACATTAGGGACTAGACACATTGGTTGTTGTAAATTTTCATTTTTAATACATTGGGTCAAACTACGAAACCTGCAATATAAAAGGTGATTCTTAATAAAAAATATTAGAAACCAAAAAGGTATGATTTTAAATGATATTTAACAGAATATTCCTGTGGTTTTTTTTTTCTAATCTTAGCTGTCATTAATAAGCTGTTTATGGTCTGTGAACATCAGAATGTTGAAAATATCGAGCGCATCAGAATGTAACAAATTCAGCAGCCGCCCTTCCCGACGCACCGCCCTCCGCCCTCCCTCCGCCCTCCCTCCTTCCCTCCCTCCCGTCAGACGGATGATTTACGAGTGGGACGGGGTGGGACGGGCTGTGGGCGGGGGCGCCGATCGATACCCTCAGACACAACACCGGCCCACGCACCCCCCACCCTTAGGTGCGAGATGAGTCGTTGGCACTTACGACTCTATCTCCGCTGTACAGGTGTGCTCAGCAACGTGGATAAGGTTTACATAACAGTCTGGAATTAAAAATAACCAAGCTTACGTACTCATATGTCTATTTAATACCGCAAATGATACTCGCTTCAGATAAGTCATTTGGCTCATATGTTACCCCGTATTTTCACTCATTCACGTTTTGCATACGTGCGAGTAAGTAAGTTGGACATTCACAAGCATTCTACAAATATATTAGAACGCATTTTTCTTGCGATGTTGTTATTAGTATGTGTGAGGTAATATTATTTACAGATTTTAAATACATGTGCATAATGCTGTAAAAATACTGACTGCCAAGCAGTAATCGTAAGTAATAAAATAACTTGATAAAATGTCAAAACTGCATGTACAGGCTAAGTGCATTTTAAATAAAACGGATTTAAAAGCTTTTATAGTATTGTAACACTGACGTTCAGCTCGTGTACTCGGAATAAGCGATTTTTGATAGTTTTACATAAAATAACAGAGTAGAATAGCAATAAAAAATCATTAATAAAAATATTTTTTTAACATTTACGCGCAGCTACATTTCTTTAGGGCTTGTAAAATGTTAATAGTTAATTGTATTGGCTACGAAATGTTGACAGTAGATAATCTACATAATTGCACATCTCCGGTAATGACAGTGTTTTCTAAGATGTTAAATTTTAGTTTTTAAAATATCCTGTATTTTTAAAAACTTCATATTATTATTTTATTTTTCCTCATCCAACAAATCATTATTTTTTTGCAAGCCTATTAGGTGAGCACTCTATGAGTTCTTTGTGTGTTGCAGATTGCGAGATATGTTTACTTGTGTATAATGACCTCTACTGATCCATTATTGCCGTAACGAATCAATTACAATAAGTACTAAACCTAGCCAAGAACTTAAATGCGATTGGCATGTTTCAAGAAAATAATACAACGTTTACTTATAGCTTTAAGTATTATATCTTCTTTTAAAATACTCATCTACTCTTTAAAAGATGACTTTTAAATAATTTGAGAAGATTTTAAAAGAAAACAAGTTTAAGTCGTTTAAACGTATATCATCAAAAAGCACTACTGGCACAAGAAACTGGATAATTCATCACGTCTTGATTGTTTCTTTAAGATCAGAATTTAATGAACATTTCTTATTTCAAATAAATGTTAACACTTTATTTTTTTTTGTTAAATTGGGCTATACAATATAATATTTCAGCATATAAATTTAAACACTGACAAAAAAAAGTCTAGGTTTGTTTGTCAATCACATGAAATTATCTAGAAAAATCAATATTCACTGTACGTATAGCTCTAACATTGGTTTTTAATTTTAGAAATATTAAATTAGTTTAGACCACAGGAACAAATAAAAGCCACTCTTGTGTATTAAAAATAGACGTTTCAAATCTATCACTTGAAAAATTGCTACCAGCAATAAGACTAAAAGCCTTTCTAATATATCGTTATCCATCATACTGTTTGTACCTAATGTGTACAGCTTCTACATTTCACTATGCCTATATGTTTAACACAAAATACTTAACCTTTGTTTTCTCACTGTCATATGTACTTACACTCAATAATATGTCAAACTACGCGTTAAGAAATTCAGTAACAGAAAATTTGGCTGAGAAACTGAATTTTTTGAGCATACAGATATAAACACGACCTTAAAAGCTTTTCTTATTCATATAAATTATTTATTTTACCTCGGCACGAAGCACTCTCTCAATCATTGTGCCCAAGACCAAACGTCAAGATACTATCCTAACCTCTAAAATAAAATAATCATATTTAGTATTAACTTTTTTTATTTTAATTTCTATTATCAACAAGCATCTTCAACACACCAGTCTTCTAAAACACTGAATTCTCCAATTCCCAATATTTGTTGAAAAGTCTAAATAAATTATGTTTATCAAAACATATAATGTTTTGTTTTATTTTAATTCTATATCCATACCATGCCATACAAAAGAATTTTCTTTATTCGTTTTTTGTTTGTAAGCAATCAAAAAAAATTTCAGAGGTAGTATGTTTTTCATTATTAAATAGAATCTTATCAGTCGTTGACTTGTATATTTTAAAACAATGGCAAAGACCTTCAGGCAAACTGAAATTCCATAATAAAAATATTCTGGTGCTTATATTAATACCGTGACAATAAGTTGAGTAGAATTTCAGCGCCCAGTTGGATTCTTTATTTTAACTGGTATAAAATATTCACACCGCAGTGTATTAGTATAGCCTTTAAAAGACCTTACCGCATCGTAGCCCGTAGCGTTTGCCCTCTACGGCTGGCGTAGCGGACCCGTGGGGTGGGGCCAGACGGGTGTCGAGCCTCGAGGGTGGAGGGGGTATTGGCTTTTCGGGGGCTTAAAGTTGTTTTGTAGTAGCTGTAAGCCTCGTGAGGCTCTACGGCATTAAATGTGATTGCAGTATTTTACGAGCTTTTTAACTGTTCTTAATAATCCAAGGGCCGTCTAATTATAATAACTGTTTATGGAAATGTGTTTATTTTTGTCATTTTAAAAGCGAACAAAGGCTTTTATTTTTTACGATAAAATAAGTTTGGATTACTTTATGTCTTAATTGTGTAAATTTATTTGAGTGTTCTGTAATAATTTGTCTATTCATCGTCAGGTACAATTTTTACACGTGAAAGTATATATCTTAAATTTATAACAATCTCTTGTGATTAAATGTTATTTAATTATGGTAATACTAATTAAAAATAAATATTTTTTGGTGTATACTTAAATAAGTTAAAATTTGTATCTATTTTTCATGAAAATGAGTTAAATTGGATTAAATTAAGTCGCTTTCATTACGAGACAATTTGTTACTTGCTCTAAAAAAATAATGTTAATAAATATTTATTATTTTAAAACCTATATTTCATGTCAATAAAATAATACATTACAACGTGGGGATTCTTATCCTATCACGATGTATTTAATAATTTAAAAATTTTCATGTTCGGTAAACAAAAGCTTGTACAATACAATGTTTTTTTTAATGTTTTGTCCAACTGGGGGTTTGGGTTGATTTTCCATTGTCGATACCAGGACACGGTATTGAGTGACGCCTAAGCACTAGGCACTTAATCCGCAATCCTGAACAAGACCCTCAGCGGGCGCGTACTGCCGGACCGGTTTTGCCTTGATTTTCACGTTTAATTATAATATTTAATGACGTTAATTGTTATCCTGGATTGCAAATGTCATAAATCAAAGAGAGCATTACAAAAGATCCTTTAAGATTTATTTCATGAACATTTGCAGTAAAACAAAATAATAAAATCATCAATAGAAAATACCAATTAACAGTGTTGTGAGGATTCGGACTTAACTTCATTTCTCTCTTTTTTTTACATTTTCGATCTGCAACAACTTTTTTAAAACTACATTTTACATTATTCATCGAGATATTATTTCTAAAATGTGTCTCTTTTCTTATTTATTTAAATCTGGTATAGTTATCTTCAAACTAATTTTCTAACATTTACTTCACTAACTTTGAAACTTTAATTTTAAACATGTATTAAATTTCACAACGCTAATTTGATTTATAGTTGTATGTTTTAGGTTTATTTGTATAACTTTGAAACGTCTTTCTTGTAATAAAGCTTTTAGGCCAATGTATCTTATATGCCGAAAATAAACATGAAATGCTTTTGAAAGTTGATGCCTTCGTGCTGAAAAATAAACATTCTGCTACATTCATTGTATCTTGTGTTTATCTTGGATATTAGTAATATCGATTAAGAGTGTTATATTTTTAATTTTCCAGTAATTTCTTGATACTCTTTTAATTAATTTATTCAATTCTTTTTACTCTACCCATACGATTTTTCGTATTATTTTAATCTAAGCAGAATTTCAAAAGTTTTTTTTTTAAATTTCCTGTGTCAATAAACTGCGTGTTATGAATTTTTGATTAATAAAAAACGAATGTAGTAATAAATTTCAAAACACACTTTTAAAATTTTATGGCTATCAGTGACAAATAAATATTGATCTTCACTCACAATACAAATACAAATATATTTTTTCAGATCAAAGATGATTCCTAACCTTGTATCCCCATTTCGGGTGTGTCTATGAATTTTGGAATTGTTTGTGTATCCTGACAAAGCACGCTTTATGTTTCTTTTGGTTGTGTTTCGTTCTGCGATTCTTGTGCATTCACATTCGCTGATTTAATGTAACGATATGGCCTCTAACATAAATCCTCCGGTCGCGGACTGTAAAGATGCTCGGATATTTGCATATTCATAAGCCGTTCCCACATTTGCATATCAATACAAAAGGTGTTCTCTGGTTATGCTCACTAATGTTCGAGCAAGACCGACTCGGCCAGCCTTGCCAACACCGCTCTTGCACTGACATGCAATTCTTCTTATTCGAGTACCTGCTTCCAATTTAGTTCAAGAAATAGCTCTCGTATTTGAAATACGTCTTAAAAATTAAATTTTGTAAGGATATTAGATATTTGCACTGCTAAATAATATTTTTTCTTTTTAATTGATATAAACAAGTTTATTAAAAACAGAGTGTCAAAAAGGCATACTTATCTATATGCCGAGTATTCTTTAAAGATATTTACATTTTTATTTGCTTAAAATATAATTTAAATAAAAATTCAACTTAGTTCTAAAAAATATTTATGATTTGTACCTTCGCAAAAGACTTTTCATGTACAAAAAATCACATACATTTTTTTAATAACATACTGTTTTACTCGTGTGAAAATTTTACTTTAAAATATAAATGTATGTATTCATTTTTTATTTTAGTTTTTTTATCCGAGTCGATTAAATAACATGATATAGTTTACACGTGTTATGATTAAATATTAAAAGAAAATCAATACAGATAAATATCTATGTATGAACTGTCTCACTGAGTTACTAAACCTACAGCATACGAATTTAATATATTATTTCAAGAATAAAAAAAAATAAAAATTTCGAAAACTTACTTTATTTTTTACATAAAAAGTTCACTGTTTATAATATGGGTACAAATAAAGATATTAAAGTAGATAAATTCAAATCAATATTCAGTTAGTCTTAATTTTATTATGTACACATATGGTTTTTCAAATTCGATATCTAGACTGTTTAAGTGTTAAGTCTATGTAACAATTTTTTTTTTTTAATTTTAATTTAGTATTGTTTAATTATTTTAACTGTTTAATTATAGAGCTCGGATCGTTAGTTGCGAAATAAGCTCACTGAGTTATGAATAATATCATTTTTATAAAAAGAGGCCAACGCGTATTCGTGTTATAACATCAAGATAATATCAGAACTAAATGATATCATATTCCAGGCAAATGCTCAGTGGCCTGTCACTTTTTATACGGAAGTTGAATTTTAATATTATCACACATCTTGTTTAACATTAATGTTGATAACATCGCAAAACTCACACGCTGATTTTCAACAGTTGTTATTATCACAATTATTCAATTTAATAGTTAACTTATATAAACAATAACTCAACATTTTCTCATATATCTTTTTTTAAATTTTAATATGCTTAAGTGCCGACTGAAAATCGAATAATTTTTTATTGTTTTCCACCAAATCATAAATAGTATTATTCAAATAAGCGAAGTTTAGTTTTCCATGCCATTTCTTTGTTCATTTATCACCAGCTCTAAAGCGATTACAATAAATCCGATTTCCCAAATTCTCGGTTGCACGGGAATCTTCTGCCATCCATTGTCTCCGAAACTGAGAAGTAACCTCTAGAGACTCGGCGTCTCCTGAATGGGTATTATGTTCCCGGCATGGTGCATTGATTGCGTCCCGGTAGCGCTCCTGGGCGCCCCGTAACTCCGCTCCAGCACGCGTTGTTCCCGCTTGCACCTCGCCTCGGCAGCATTCTATTTTCTGTCGTGCATTAGCCGCAGTGTTTTTGTTGCGTTAGCGCACCCGAGCAGAACTGCATAAAATGTGAACGGATTTTCTTAATAATATATTAACGGTCCATTACTCGATGCCGCCGACGCTGTTTGCAAAACATTCGCAAATCAGTCAATTATATATGAGCGAGTGAGTCACATGAATGCACGCTTCGGAATTCCGAGTTCCATCTGGAGCTACGTGAAATGGCAAAGTACGATCGAAGCGGACGATTGATGGCTTTTAAGATTATGTAAATGCCTTGCGACATGAAATATATGAGATAGGTAGATTTTTCAAACTTTTGATAACTTCTTTCGTTTTTTTATCGTTTTTCCATTTATTATTTTTCATGTAAACAAGAAAGTATATTCTTGAGATGATTATAATTTTTTTGAGACTACAATGAAAATGATTCCGTTGTTATTAAAAATTTAAAATCAATCATGTAAATTTATTCCTGTGATATTTTTTTTAATGAAAATACAGTGACCTTTAACATTTTAAATGCACTTTATGTGGTACATAAATAAGAAATTGATCTTATTTTGATTGAATAAACATTTTTATTTACCCATTGTTTATGTGAAAGTTTTTCTGATAGCTTCCACATCCACGTTCGTGTCATTTATTTTTCCCATTGTGTTTCAGCGCTGTCGATAAGTATGTCTTTTGGATATTCGTTATTAGATCCGAGGGATTCGCTTTATCTGGCACCTGCCAGCACCTACTGAGCTGCCGCAGTGAGCATGGTGAGGAGTTTTATAGGAGGAAGGAACATTCCGCCCGTACGATCCCACATTCGGCAAACACTTCACGTCCCCGGCTCTGCGAATCTCAGATCTCAGTCGCAGTTTACAGTGACAACATGTCCTGTGTTCCTATGCTAGGAAACGTCTTCGTTGACGATACTTTGAATTTTCTTTGATGTGCTTTGATATGTATCGCGATCTAAGACTAGTTTGAGATATATACTGATTATGTTGTGTTACATGTTTTTATTACTATTATTTCTATGATAAATTCACGACTGAAAGTCTTTTAAGCAAAAATCAATAATATATTTACGACAAACGGAAAGCAATAAGCAGTTCAAAGCGACCTCCGGTCGATCTATAGCATTTCCCTTACTTTTCAAATATATCTCAAAATACCTATACAATACTAGATAGTATTTTTAATTTTTAAAATGTCAAAAATGATCCCATAAAAGCCATGATCGTCTGTCTTTTAAAAAATGTAATTGATTCAGTTGAATTTTTCAGAATTCAGAGATCGGTTCCAAGTGGGTGATATTGTTATCCAGCTGTTAATTTGAACTATGCTTCTTACATGTGTATGAATACTAGAAAAAAAATAGGTTGCTTTAGTAAAAGTGCGCGTTATAATGTAATGTCATTATCTTACGATAAAGTACAATATTTTATATTTATTCTATCTATAAAAATAATACGATGTTTATATTTATATACTCTTTAACTATTTATAAATATTTAAAGTCACGAAGAGTTTCCCGCTGTTCTCACAATGGCAGAAAGAAATTAAATAATAATTACTCTAAAATCAAAAGTGCTCCGGACCAAGTTTACTCCGAGAGTAATTACTTACTCCAAGTTTTCTTAATGTCCTCGCAATTTTTGCTCATTTTCTGTAAAACTATTAAATAGCCAGCTACTTTGTCCACAGCTTTCTTTAATTGGACTTATTCTTACTTTACAGACAAAAATCACAAAACGTTTTTTTAACTATTCAATTCCGCGAACGATGTAATTCACCGTGGCGACCTTCGTGTCGGGGAAAACCGTATTTATGTTGCTAATAAATCTTCATAATTGATTACATTTAGATAAAAAGAAAATGAATTTACTTTTCTTACAATTTTTATAAATTTGAAAAATATTTACTACGTTGAATTAATTTTTCTTGTACTTTTATTGTACTAAATATATTAACTGTAGATGTTAAGAATTGGGTGCATGTGTATTAATGATAATAATAACCTTTTCTCAACATATGTTTCTTTCAAGTACATTTTTTCTGAGCTGGTTTATTGCGATTGCTTTAGAAAGAAAGTGAAATATTTATTAAAGTTTGTCAACGTCCTCATCCACCCTCGAATCCTCTATTGAAAACTTATTTGCAGTAATATTTATATTAATTAATTCAGGTCTTAAATTATCATAACACGTTATCACAAAATGTAGTATTTATTATATATGTGGAACCCCGTTGATAATAGAGAGTGGTTAATAATGCTCTTAATATAATATTATTAATATCTACAAAATTCTAATATTTACCCGATATATTTTATAATAAGAAACAAATTTCTTAAATCTATGACATCAGCGGTGATACTCTTATAAATTTAGTTAACTTTTATCATTTATCACAATTAACATTAATCACCTACGTAATTACATCTTTGTAAGTTGCATGTATATTGTTACCTTCGCATAAAACCCAAATACTAACTTTATTCACATTTTTTTTTGTTTCTTTGCAGGATTTCCTTCATAAATTCTTTATCAGTTAGAATGCTAATAATACACTGTCTCAATGCCTATCCATTGGATGTATAAGATAACCTATTCTCTGAGCCAAGTTTCCCACGCTGTGTTTTGGCCAATTTTGGATATTTATTACCGTGAGAATGTTAGATCTGCAATCAATAGTATCTTTTAATTCGGATGTTGCATATAAAAAGCTTGCGTAACAATGCTTTATTGAGTATAGATCGTCGCTTCAAGTGTAGCTAAGAATTGTTCATAAATTATTTTTTTTCATTTCACATTAACAAATTGTCGGATCAACAAAAGGATGCTGTTTTTTTGATATAATAAAACTTTTGTTTATATTTATCATAGATTTGATTTAACAAATCTTTGATAGAGTCGCGCATGTAACTTCTCTCTTCCATATCCTTAGCATTTTATATATATAACATTAAATGTTGTTGAGGGACAAGGCATTTGGACAAGGACATGACCTGGTGTATAAGGTCGAAACTAGTTATGCAAAATAATTTTAATAAACTCACAGTGAAGATATAAATAAAAAGTTATTGTTTATCATTATAATAACATTAAAATATGCGTATTTCATTAATGCAACTTTTAGGTTCAAAATCAAGTTTGATTTGTACATAATCTTATTTTTTGATCTCTTTATTTTATTTAGTATTTCAAAATATTGTGAAAATAATTTATGCATAAAAATCCATTACAAATTCCAATGTATTGAAACTATTTCCTTTAAGACAGGGTGTTTCGCATGGCGCTTGAAGTAAAGGTCACTTCTGAAGTACTTACGTGGACAGATATGCAAAGCAGTTCCGAGTCGCAATGTGCGGAGAATCAGGGACGGGCCGTTCTGACCAACCGGTTGATCGCGAACCGATTTGCAGTCAATCTCGTTTATGAAGAAAAATGCGAGCACATAGCACGGAATAGCAATTATAAATTGACGCTTGGAAACGAAAGCTGCTTTAGACTATCGAGACATGCGAATGCAAGACATGCAAACTTCACGTTTGAATTTTAAATGTATTAACGAAATTAGATATGACATCAAATGCCATGGTAAAAAAAAGCTTCTTCGTGATTTAACTATAAATACATGCGTTTGTCTTCTTACTATTTTAATAATTTCATTTATCTGCTAGGTGTGGTGATTTGAAATATCAGTTAAATACTTGGTGCCTAATTCTGTACTTCCTCAGGCTTGTCGTTAATAAAATACTCAATATAATGGATACTCGGATAATGGTGGCATTAGCGACGTACTCAATTGAATAGCTTGTGAAATGGGCACTTTATTACACAAGTCCCATTGAAGAGTTACTCAAATGTACTCGAAATATCAACTGTTTGACGAATCCAATTCCCACTGTTGACAATACAGTATTTTCTTAGTTATAGATAACTTTTTTTAACTAGAATTTTTATTATTATTGCTACGTTCGTAAAATAGATATTGCGTTGATATAAAAGCATGCATTTGTTTCAATTACCTTTGAATCTATTGAAGGAATTTATATTACACTGAGCAATACATTGATTCTATTATTATTTCATGAAATCAAGGAGAAAGCTCTTATACAGATTGACAATGCCTGCAAACAATCTTGACCTGTGCACTCCTCCGGCGCAGGTAGTCGCACAAATACACAGAGGCGTTCTAGTCAGGAGAACCTGGTGCCGGGGGTGTAATTTCACTAATTGCACAGGTAAATGCCACAGGTGACTGCAGATTAGCGAGAAAGAGAAGCATCGTATCAGAATGCAGATTCATTACCATAATGGACCAAGCTTTGACATTCTACAAAACTTAATGTACTAGATGTCGTGAGATTTAGCACCATATAATTATGAAAGAGGCTTTGTTTGAGTTGATAGTATAAAAAGCACATTAGGTAATTCTGATTTAATATGTTAAATTTATTCTTTCATTTGAACAAAGTTGTGTTTTATATATTTAATAGTATTTTTGTAGACTAATCAGCTGGAATCGCAGAAAAATCATTATTCAAAAAATATTCTTCATAATTTGTTTAAAACTAAAAAAGTTTATGCCGCCGGAGCTTTTTTTGCGGCTGAGTAACCGACAAACTCACCTTAATGATTTGCTTCAAGCTTTATTCCCGGTTACTTTTTTATAAAAGTTTTCAATTTTTTCAGATGTAATCGCTGAAAAGCTGGTTTGTATATTGGTAAATGACCAGTGTGGATAAAACACAAAGGAAGTTTATTTATATAAAGAAAATGATTTATGAAAGTGTAATGACCATGTTTTTTTCTTTATATAACTTTGTTTTTGTGAATGTTTATTTTTAATGTACGTATTTTCACTAGGGATTTTTAAGTGATCTGTCTTGTTTATCTCTAAAATATGTAAGCTTAATTCAAGTCTTAACAGCGAAAAATCTCACCAACAATTATATTATATGTTTCATAGACATGTGGTGAGTAAAAAGCTTTATCAAAAAGACTATTGATTGATGATTTTATCCAAAATGCTGTTTTTATGGTTTTATTTAGGCAATATATCGAACGAACTGAGAGATTTTTTTTAAGTACGAGTATAATATATATTTATATATATATATATATATATATATATATATATATATATATATATATATATATATATATATTATAGTCATGATTCACCCTCAGTTCTTGGAAAAGCAATATATTCAATGTAGATCTAGATCATATCAGCGCCACACTTGTATAAATTTATTTTTCGTCGTCGTTTTTGCTCTTTGAGCGTCCAATTTTTCACCCTAGAGAAATAAAATCTTTGAGGTTTTTTGCACACAAATACAAAACCACTGTCTCTTGCATCTTACGTAATAACAAACTTTATATTTATGTAAAAAAAATCAACGAGGATTTCCAATCTGCTAAGTAAGAAAGCTACGACTCTCAAGGACTACAGAACAACGCGATACTTGCGCAAAGTTTTACTTGCAGTTCAGACAACACAACAAGCTCATACGAAACAAGCATAGTGCATGTGACCGATCCTAATCGTAACTTGTGCCAACTTTGGTGAAGCAATCGTAGCTTTATTGTTCCAAGACTTAGAGAACCCATCCGAGCGCATCTTAAGAATGCATTTCTAAGTGTTTAAGTTGTCAGAAGGTCTGATGGTTTAATGCGCAGAACTTCGCAGCTCGGCCAATCATCTCTGCGCTTATGACTCCAGTAGTCACTCGGGGGGTTCTCTCCTCTCCTTCGGTAGCCCTGGGCTCTCCTTTCTGGAATAATTACTGCTTAAAGTCAGCCACAACAGAGCTGATTCTGCGATTGTGGAGATCGCTCGTTCAGAAAAGTCTGGTATTATTATGGATTTCGGATCTGTAAGTTGAAGTTCTGATTGCTTTTTGTGTAACTTTTCCTACTCTCCGTACGATTGGCTTCGCCAATTTAGCTGAACTTATTTCTAACAGAAACATTAATTTAAGATTATGAATTGTTTTTCTTCATACATAAGTAAATATCTTATTAACAAATTTATTCGAAATCTTTAGATAATGAGTCATTTCTTCAATAACCAAAATTAGATTATAGATTGAGTATTTTAGACACCTTTTATAAAAGCTTTGTATTTTATAGAGTTTAGTGTTAGGAATCTGTAAATTTTTTAACATTAAGAAGAAAAAAAAATTGGATATGAAGTAACATAATAAATACACATTATAAAACCGCTTTATTTACCAAAGTCCCAGATTTATTATAGCTGTATTAAAATGGTTTTTGAACCTCTGGTAACTTTTGAAAATTTAAAGGTTTACTATGAACAGGTACGTGAAATTTTCATAATAATGGCCTATAAAACGACTGGCGAACGATCCTGTTGTGTGTTTTTATGCTCTATTATTTATCTAAATTTTACAGATGATTTATTACTTATATTTAACGCCCTTACTTTGCTGGGGTTATTCTCATCCTAAAAACTGTATACACATTTGGTATATATTTACAGTTGTTTTACTAAAAAAAATATTTTTTTAATTACTATAAATACTTGATTTGTGATATAAATACTTGGAAATTATTCAAATAATGTATATTTTTTTATTTTAAAACATTTTGAACATGTTGAACCAGGTCGCCCCTTTTACTATAGTGAGATTACAAAGAATTTCCCCAAGCAGTAAAATCTTTTCTCCGACTTCAATTTCCTTCAGCACACTCGTCCATCCTTTACTGGCTCGCCTGCGGAGCTGTACATCCATTCTGCTCGTCATATCACTCCAGCTCACGGTCGTCCAATCTTTGTTCGGTGTCGATTCAATCACGAGTGCTGCACTTGCTCCATATTTGCATAGCGGCCCCCTCGGGAGCTGGCGGCTTCCTTGACTGTCGACTTCCATGGCCTCTGGCTTTGTCACTTGGATTAATAATACTTACATTTACAATCCACGGAGAGTGTTATGATTGCATATTATTTATATTACTACTAAAATATAATAGTACCTCCTTTATATCTAAATTTTCAACCGACAAACAATTTAAAGTGTGTTATTTTTAATACTAAGAAAATTATATGAAATTATAATTATATTTTATTTTATAATATTGCCACTGTAAGGGAAAATGACTTGGCCGCCCCACGATCAAAATACACTGAAGATTTTTTGTTAATTTTAATATAAATAATTCATCAAGTCTACAAAGTTACTATTTCTTCAGTAAACTTAGTTTAAAGTTAATCTTAATGTATTGTTACATGAAATATATTTAACAGCGTCGATATGATATTTTATAATATCATGTAATAGTTTTTATTTAAAAAAGAAAACGGAACTACCGCATTATTTCTTTTACACTCAAACGTAGTAAAGGCGTGTTATAAATTAACTTGAAATAGTGCATTAAAAAAACCTAACAGGTTTATCTGGCGATCGTTGAATAAAGTGGAACAATACACTTATGCAGTCATATCGAATCTAATTTTTATTATTTTAAGTATATACACGCACAAAAAAAATATTGATCTCTAAGCCACAAAAGCATGACTGTGTTGGTAAAAATCGAAGTCTTTTCTGGTCTTTTCGTGTTCATACATATTTTTGGTTTCATTCTATATGTAAATATAACTACATGATAGAGCGCCTATGCATTTGATCTCGGTGCAACTGCGCCGGTGAATATCGACAGGGTGGCTTTGTCCGGTTGATATTTATCTGGTCTGGAATCTTGTTACTACCGACGATTCTGTTTATGATCTCTTGTCTGGACCGCGCCACTTCGGCCCGCTCGAATGACGTCATATATCTGCGATGATTGTTTGGCGAGACGTTATTGCGTACACCGCAGTTGCAATGGATACTGTGTATATAAATTTATGCACTTTACAATTGTCAGTCGGCATGTAATATATTTACAAGTCTATCTTGTCGATTGTATCTACAGCTTCTTGGAGTTATTTTATTGTGTACGTGGAATTATTAGCGTTAGGAATATACGTGTATATTTATGTGTTTTTCAACATATAATATAACAGATCGTGGATGTCAAGATTCTAAGTATCTCTTACAATACCATTTACGTTAGTAGAGATTAAAGCAGTAACATTAAATATGTTTATTTTATAAGTTATATTGAATTAAGCCATTTCTACTCGAATACGTAATGTGATTGAAATATTTATTGAAGAATACGTATTGCAACATCTTGTATGCTGTATTTATGTAGCAAGCAAATCTTTACATTTTTTAAAAGAATAATAACGCTTTTAGAATTCTCTTTGAATATTTGGTGTAAAGGTACAACATGTTATCCGAATAAATATTACAGGAAGCTCTTGTAGACAGGTGTAATGAATGAATTATGTATAAATCGAGCCTACGGTGTATAAAAATAATATTATTTATAACATTGCATTTAGTTACACAAAGAATCATTTAACATAAGTTATTAAACATGTTCCTTTTAACGAGCCATATTGTAGGTGCTTGTCTTATTGCAAAACCACAATTTATCCTGTTGTAAGTATAATAATACATGAGTAAAATTGGTTTTGTGCTAGCCATTGTCTTAAAGCCTGAGTGAATCTATATGGGATTGCACAAAAACCGTAACGTTGTGCTTGCGTACGATAAAGTACGGAAAAGTTTTGAAAATAGTAAGTAGTATTAATATATGGATATTTATTCTATCCATATAATATTATTATGGCATTAAAGTAAGGGTGGCAACCGAATGTAACAAATAAATTGATGTCCTCTATTCCCCTCCCCTCCTCACCTGTGAAGGTCGGTAGCCCCGGCTGGTTACTAGATTATCTCGGCACGCCACGCCGACTACGAATAGTCTCCTCCCCGCCGTCCTCAGATCTTCCATTACGATGCAGGCCGGAGGTGGCTACGGACTGAGATGCGGCGATTGTGACTTCAATTCCGGCTTTTCGTGTAACCGAGGTTCACGGCGCAAGCCAGGAGTAAACTTTAAATCTAATTTAAATTTATGGTAGGCATTCCGAAGTAATCTGCTTTATTACGCAATGCTAATTTTATCATTAACAACATTGGATACAAATTCCAATTCATCCTCATTGTTTTGCTACTTTTAGCTGCTTCCCCACTTTGTAAGAGCTAGTCTTGAATTTATTCACAGGTTTAAATGTGGATTTAAACAAATTTACATATCATTTACCAACGAGTCAATAAAGTATTGTTTAATTTAATCGATATTTTTTTAACATCTTTATATCTACTTTAATCAAACGTAACATAGGAAATGAATATAATAATAAATATTAGGAATAGCGTAAGAACGGAGAATAATTGCAACGGAGATTAAAACATCTTTAAAATCTCGATCTAAATTTTTATGTTTATATAAATGTATTGAGTTATTTTGTATAATATTTTAATGGAAACTAATAATAACTATGTCGAATTGAAGGAAGAAACTCACAAGATAAATAAAACTACGATTTTCATAATTCAGTTCACGAGCGCACAATCGGATTTCACCTTAAATATTCAGCACCAATAAAACAGTTTTAAAGTTATAAAATTGAAACTCGATTTCAAAATGCCACTAGAGAGTCGCATTCCCGTTCGCTTTTCCGGATTATCATTTTTAGCTTGAAGGAAACAGATATATTTCAGTCTGTCTCCACGGAACTCATATGTGCGAGTATAATCCCAGCGCCAGTGTGATTCGGAATAACTTCCTTTGTGGCTTCGGGTTTATTTATTGTGACTGTTTCCCTTTTTGAATATCGTTGAGTAATGCTAGCGGAGGATCCGGTCGCCCGCGGCTTTGCATAGAGAATGTATTTAAATATTATCGATGATATATATGTCTAAACGCTCCATAAAAATGTGAATAAATTGAGATTATTTGTTCGCGTATTCTCTCCACTACGTGCTCTGGGTTATTTGAAAGCATTTTGTTCAATATTTTGATGCTGGATATCGAAAATACATTATTGAAAATTTTGTAAATAAATACTTTACATATATACGAATATATATTTCTTTCCTTCGCAAACTTGTATAAAAGAACTTCTCAAACAAAAAAAGGAACAAAAGCACAGAATAATCTAATATTCTTAAATTGTTACCATATATTTGTAAATTTCAACATATTCGTTATTATTAAAATAAAATAAATACTCACAGCAGTTAATATATAACATTTTTTCAATTTTGTATACGCCATAGAAAATTCTTTATGTGAATATAATTCCATGACATGCAACCTGTCTTCTGAAGACGACTGTGATGCAGCGGCATCCGACACATCGCAAAGGACTGCTTCTCCTCTCGATTCTCAAGAAGCAATAGCGTTCACATATACTGAATACTGAATTTGAGAAAAAATTTAATAAAACAATAATATGTAATAGGTGTTAAAATAAGAAAGGTTGTTTTTTTTTAATAATATAGCCGTACTAACAGTTGAATCCAGTAGTGGGATAGTGTGGCTATTGAATATTGATTCAAATAAAATTTCGCACCGAGGACTTGATTTCACGCGGAACTTTTTGTCATCCTGCCTGAAAAGGTCGGCCCCACAACCTCGAGGGTTTTTCAGGCGCTCCCTGGATGGAGCAGGTCCTCGAGGCAGGAGCGAGGATTTATGCCTCCTTTCATTGCAAATGAGCGCCGCCGGGGAAGGCCGCGCTGTCCGCCGGCCGGCCCGAGACGCCGCCGTAATGACGCAGTAAATGCAGGCTTAATTGAACGATCAGGAATTCGCTCGAGTCTCGCGGGCGGTGTGACTGCGGAATGATCGACGGGAGGAGCTCACCCCTTCTTGTAGAACCTCTGGTGGGCCTTTAAAAACATAAATTTGAAAAAAAAAAAAAAAATAGTGTGCGAAGCTAATTTTATTAATTCAGGTTTATTTCTACGTTAATTATTGTTAGTTCCTCTTATTTGTTCTTAAATAATAATAAATATAAAGCAACATTGTAAAATTACTTAACGTACAAAACCGTTGTTAGTCACACTGCAAATAAATGCCTAGTTTTACGATCTATTTCTATTTTATCGGCCAAGATTTTTAGGGTAGCAGTTAATTATGAAATAACAAAACACCGACAGATATATTTTATTTTGAAATGATATATTATGCAATTCAATATATTAAATACATTGATACAAAAGAATCCAGAAGGCTTAAACAATTGTTAAAATAGCAATATTATCAAATGTGTTTAAATAAAACAATATATCTTGAATCTAGACTATCGTCTTTCTACTTTCGTTTAAACTGAAAACTCAGTATTTATTATGAACATTAAAATAAAATAACACAACCGAAATGCGGCGAACTAGTTTTCACTATCAAATACACACACACAAACACACACATACACACACGCATATATATAAATATATATACATGTAATATTTTTTTGTGGGTTTTCTCCTCGGCGTGTTCACAAAGCCTTTGCTACATCTCTTGGTCCAGCGGTACTGGCAACTTGTACTGGTATCGCTAGGAGCAGCGCTGGCAGTGTGTTTGCTGTATATTTCTAAGCTCCGCGTGTCCTGGAATGCGCCGCCTTCTCGTGTTTCTGTGGAGGGCCACGTCTCCGGTCGCGGCCCGTGACTTGTGCCTTCATTGCTCGCCTCAATGAAGTAATTAAGAGGCCGTCAGTGGGTGCGGCGCGAGGCCTGCTGCAGCTCGCGGTGCATGCGGGCGGGCTGACTACTCAATTGCAGGCAATTACTAAGTACGGAGGAAGGGGACATTATGACGTTACCCGATTCATTATCAGTTTATCTACCAACTAGCCAAGAATACGCCCCTACATATATTATCATTAACTTGTATTCAAAATTCACCCTTATACACGTATTTGTAAAGATCGTTTGAAGGTGTTGATTTCTATCATTGAAGGCATGCATTGACTCAGCTTTACATTCTCATGGCAATAGCGCATTGAAAAAAAAATTGTAAGACACATATTCACATAAGTTATTTATCTCAAGGTGTTTTTAACACTATTAAAAAAAACAAATAATTTATATAAAAATCCCAAGCAGTAATTAACGTTTTTAAAAATTAAGTCGCCATTACTTTGAAATTGAAAAGTACTTCGTAATTATGAATTAACGCGTCATGTTTTTTTTTTAGGAAATATAAATAGCACTCTGTAAATTTTTAGTTAAAACTTCAACAATCGGAATGTATTCAAATGAATAAATACTCCAACCACTCATTATATAACTGTATTGGATTGAAATCAAGATTGTGGTACCCACTTGAAAAGAGTTTTTTTTTTAGTTTTTGTTTTGTAGTTTGAAGTAAACACTACTGTTAGTAAGCCTATTTAAATATGTATCCAAATCGATCAAAAATAAATTTCAAATCTTAAAGTTGAAAGAAATTCATCAATAATAATTTGCTGGTCGTTGAGTAAAAGGCCTGTTATATTTTTAAAGAATCAGCAAAGAATCGCATAAGATATCTCAAAATGTAAATTATTAATTTTACTCACTTCGGTCCCAGGACTCAGACCATCTTCTGGAATTTAAATAAATTAAGAAATAAACGAAAAACATGTATAAGTTAACTGGGTTTTTATATCCCTTTTATTTAATAAAAAGGTTATACCAAATAACGATACGTATCCACAGAATTCAGAAAGTTTTCTGATTATCACATTTTTTGTGTTACATGATATATTATCTGCGAATAAATATAGTAGCAAAGAGAAAACTAAATAAATATCAATGAAATATAAATATTGTTATTGCTTTCATGTTCAATATAAAGCATAGAAATTGAAAACAAACAAACATTAAGATATCTGAAATACCGAAGCGTATAAATTTGTTGAAAATAAAAACAAAAATCATAAATACAAACCGAGATCGATATTCTGTAAATATATTTATACGTATTCGATATTTTATACATTTATTTCAACAATAAATTATTATTTATTTATTTGTTTATTATTAAAAAAAAAAAACAATGAAAAACTGCTGTAATAAAAAAAATAAAGCCGACTTACGTTTATATAAATAATAATAAAAGACCCCAAGATTTCGTAAGTAAGTACAGAAAATTCAAACCATTCTTCTACATTAATCCGCGTTGTATTTTCCTAAACACTTCCCAGTTGGCCGGTACGTACTAACTGAGAGTAATGTGACAACTAAACCTACTCCGGCGTCCTTGGGCCGGTCTCGGTTGACATCCCCCGGCGAGGCTCCCGCTGGTCAGCACCCCCGGCGTCTTGTAGGCCTGCGCCCCCCGCGGAGCCTTCCTACCCAGCCCCAACAAAATCGTAATTAGGGCCACGAAATGCCGGAAAAGGCGTCATAACTTAGTCTTTCCAGATTATTATCCATGACGTTATATTAATTTCGTACCGTTTCTCACTGACACCTTTTATTAATTTATGTCTCTGTTTTAAACTGGAAAGCATTATTTTAAGCTCGCTAATGCGTATAAGTTTTTAAAAGCTTTTTGATGCGTTTTTGAATTTTCATGACGATTTTATTACCATCCTTTTGAATATATTATGTTTACCTTATACAGTCTTTTTACTATTGAAAATTTTACCAGTAACTTCCGTGACATTCGTGTTTATATATTTTCAGTATTTATTACATTGGGGTCGCTTGTCGTTTATTTATGTATATTTACTTATTAGCTCACAGCTTAGTTTTCAACAAAGCGGTTTAACGTACTCATTCAATGAGTGCTTTAAACAAATAAATTATAACAACATTTTCTGGAAAAAAATAATTTCATTTTAAAACAAAAATATTTTTAATTAACATTGTGACCCATTAATTAAAGTAAAATATAGAGAGTAATATTTTTAACGCGAAGTCCAAGATAGTGACGAACGTCGTTGGCACATAATTATCATTCGTATCAACATATTTAAATAAAAAAGCAATTTTTTATTTAAAGTTGTTTGAAACCAAATACTCATTGTTCAACCGTCATCTTGGCGCTATGCAGATTGCATGAGAAAGTTTATGCATGTATATAATCATCAGGATAGTAAAACGGCGATTCAATTAGCCATAACCTACTTAACTTTATTCGCGGAGCCACACAATGGTAATTTAATAATAACTGCACCATTTATCCGGCGCTTCGGAGGGTAGCTTCGCCTCGAGCTACTTTACCACGGTTAGTTGTATCTGAACGGATTATCCAGGCTAACACATTGTTCTCGCATTTAAAGAGCTCTGATGTGGCTGTGGATGGCTTCCAAGGTCACGACGGGTAATGAGAGTGGGGCGGGGCGCCGATTGGCCGATTGCAGCAGCCCCCGCCCCCGTCTAATTAAGTAGCCCCCGAGACTTGCGCCCCCCCGCTACTCTACCGAGATTTCCTTTGAGTGATTCTGTAGCGCATTTGTTGAATTGATCGCCACGTTAAATACAGCCACAGTAGAATTATCGCGTAACAAAGGAATCATACTTGTGTATGGTTTAATCCTTGAATCTGCCTACTTTCTAAAAAAGTTAATGAAATGATGAAACCATAATATTTTTATTACAGTGGAAGGATTTTTTTTAAATATAAATAATCGTACTACTATTTAAATTCTTTATTGTTTACTCGGTTATTATTTCAACAAATAAACTATGAATATGCGATACCAAAAGATATCCAATGTAATTATATCGCTGACATGTCAACAAAAAACTCGATGTCTTTGAATCTGAAAATCTGAATTATATGACTAGTTTATACAAAAAAAAATTATAATTATTTAAAAACATGTCGATTGTAAGGTATATGCCAACGCGTTTCTATATTTTAAAATAATTATTATCTTGAAACCCCTTACTGTTATTTAATACTACTCTTGTATCGTGAATATAATAAATTTTTAAATGAAAACTAACATTGTTCTGTTTTAAAAATCTCCTGCAGCGCAAATACAGCATACGATATGCTTTCTTTATTCCGTAACGATACTATCACAACCTTCTGATCTCGCCCCTCCATTGCATATCTACAACTCCTCACCCCCTCCGGTCTACGAGCTACGAGGTTTCTCCGGGCGCTACGTCATGCACGCTTCCGCGGAACGTTAAATAGGGGTGCCTTCCTGATGCTGCGATAGTCGCGGCCGGGAAGCGCTCCGCGCAGAACCTCCTGCAGCCGCCCCGAGCTGCATCCCTTCGCTCGCAGTTCCGTCACATCTTTCCACTTGGCCTCGCATCTGCCGTAAAATACTAAAGTCCAGCCAACGACGGCTACCAGTTTTACTAAGCGACTTTTGATTCAGATATTGGAATCGAGTTTCGAGCGCTGATCGCATCTTTGACTTTTCGCTCGATCGGTCTTTGCGCTGTTCTGCAAAGTTATCGTTTTTAATAATACGCCATTTGTGAATCTCAATTTCACTTTCAAATTGAAAATAAATTATCCAACAATCGCAACTGTAAGTATATTTATCCATATTTTACACTGCAAGCTATATAGTTTTATTGTTTTACATTCCACGATTCTTTTGAATTTTCGGTTTATTATTTTTTTTGCTAAAAACTGAATACAAAAGCAAACAGAATTCAGTGCACGTGCTTACGGGCAGTGTCAGCGGCGTTTATTACCTTGTACCAAATACCCAACAATTGTGCGACGATTCTATTTAACGGCTCGCCCCTGCACGGGAAGCGCAGGCTATCAGCATAATTTTCGCATTACTTGCCGTCAGTCTGGTGTCGCCCCTCCCGACAGATGGAGGAGGGCGTCGGTGGCGAGACCGGTCCATCTCACCTCCGGCGTCGTTCCGCGCAAATGCAGAGGCCACGCCGCGGTCCCTGCAGCCCTCGTTTCTCTCTATCTGATATCAGACCCCGCACGCGTAGCTCCTTTATGCTCGGTCGCTTGTTGTTCGCTATCGGCACTCTACCTGTAAATTTCAGCATTTTAATGACGCGGAATAAAAGTGCAATTCGGATGCGCGATTATCGTAAACAGAGGAAATATTAAATTTTGCGATTTTATCATTTTGAACAAAGACCGCTCGTGGTTGCTTGCATGGTTACATTTATGGCTTTTACGTGAACTAATAAAGAAGGAACTGCTGGATTTTCTGGGTTTAATTGAATGCATTCCGTTTTGTTGGTTTGTGATAAATTTTATGCAATACTCTGCATCTAGTAGCTCAGAATATTTGTAATTCTTTTAAATTTTAGTTATCTTATTGTTGAGTTACTTTCGAATTGAATAATTGACCTTACGGTATGTTTTCCTCGTTCAAACATTATATTTTTTTACAATAAGATTGCACTGGAACTCCATTGCCGGGAAGTAGAAGAGTATCCTCCGGAGCACGGATTTACTTTTACAGGTGCTATAATGCAATCAAAATAAAACAGCGTAGGGCAATAAAGTGGAAATAAAACGGAGTGAAGAAGACCTGCGCTGCAACAAGTGGCCCCGGGGGAAGCAGTGCTCTTTGTTTATAGTTTTCATTTCACCACACTTAACTGAGAAAGGAAGAAGCCAAGAAATTAGAAAACAACTGCAGGAAATCAAACGCCTTCTTCTATCTCCCTCGCAAATTATCACACACCCAGTCGTAGCCTTTTTATTCTCGCAAGTGGTGCAACATTCTCCCTTGTAATTTACTCAACACTAGAGGTAATTTTAGAAATTACTTCTGTTTGATTATCTTGCCGCTCGTGACCCGTGGGCATATCTTGTGAAGATTCACCTCATTACTTCACCGATACCTCACAATGTGCACACTGTGGGGATGGCCAATTCCTGGACTTTCCAATTATAGATAGCCAAATTGCAGTAGTTTGCGATGGTGGAAGTTGCTCGTGATATTGTATAAAGGTTTATAGCCCCGCTCTCGTTTAAATAACCTGGAATAGAATTTACACATGCCCGAACAGGCCAAATGTAATCGCATAATTTCATTTGACCGTTCAAGGGCTTTGCAAAATAATAATAATAGAATGGGGTGTTTTTTAAAAGAACTGCCACATATCGAAATATAAATTAAGGTGCAAATTATTTTTATCAATATGTACTTGAGGTTTTTCTCTTTTATTTATTTTTGTAGATGTCTTCTTCATCGGGTGCCTCTCCTCAGAGAAGGGTGACAACCATCTCACTGAACATTATGCTGAATTAGTGTTCATAGTTTTCTAAAGTAGAAATAGTGTAGTGGGTCCCAGGGTCCTTCTATGTCCTTGTCCTTTTTGGATATGGAAATTAGACCTCAAGTACGATATTGCATTGCTCAAAACGTACTAAAAAAACATCAATTATGTTAAGGCAGTTGCTTCCAGCCTTTAAATTGCCTCTGGTGTCCAACCGGGCATTACCTGGCGAAATCGTGTCATTTAATTAATTTAATTGTCACTTTATTTTTCTATGTATAATGTTGATTTTTTTACAGAGTATTGAAAAAACTATAAATTATATTTATCTATTTTTATTATTTAATTAACGTCCATTTTCAGGATAAAAAAAAATCTTGAAGATGTTGAAAAATTGGATAAAATGACGACTTTTCATAACCAAAGTTTGTTAAAGATTTTATTTTTTTTAATTTTTAAATTAATTTTCTAGAGAGGGTATATAATTAATCTTTTAATTCCAGTTGAGATGTATCTAACTTTTTGCATTTAAATTTTTTGATTGCGGCGCGGTCGATTTTTTGCAATAGGTACGAGAAAATGATCAAAAAAGTCGATTATGGGACCTAGAACCTTAATGATTTCAATGATACTGCCATAAGTAATAATTCATAGATTTTTATTTTATATTCGCTAACTATATAAAGTATAAAAGTGTTTGTTATTTTGTTAGTGTTATATAGTAGATATGTATTCAGTGTCGGTTTGTTGCAGGAGTCCCGGTCCCGGCTCGGGGGCGGAAGGGCGCGATGCGGCGGTAACGCGCGCGCCAAGATGGACCTGAAGCACGAGCCGTGCTACCGCGGGGCGGACGGGGGCGCGCGCGAGACGGAGCGCCTGTTCCGGGGCGCGGGGGACGAGGAGCGCGCGGCGCCGGCGCCCCCGGGGCCCTCCCCGGCGCCGTCTCCGGGCCGCGGGGCCTTCTCCGGCGTGGGCGGCAAGCGCGCGCGCCCCGACGAGTGGCTGGCGGGGGCCGAGCCTCCCTCCGCGGCGCCGCTCACCCCCTCCCCCGGCCCGCCCGCGCACGCCTACGCGCACCTCTCCAACGGCTACTCGTCGCCCATGTCCTCCGGCAGCTACGACCCCTACAGCCCCAATGGAAAGAACGGTGAGTCGCTTTTATTCTCTTCCTGCCTGAACCGCGAAGCTCGCATTCCATTTGAAATCGAAACCTTCAGCTTTCGATCACCCGGCGGTTGACTAGAACCTCCAGTCTCCACGAGCGATTCACTTTACTATTCCTAATAATACAGAACGTTAGATGGATCTACTTTATCGTGGTCTTTTTTGAGGAGAATGTGTCGTATTGAGACCCCAACACAAATATTTTAGTTTTACTCGAGTCGGGATTAGAACAATCCCTAAACTGTCTAGGTTTCGGCCGATTTTAGTTTAGGTTCAAGTAAATTCTCAATATTTTTTTATAGTATAATTAATTATATATATTGTTTGCTTATTATAATGATTCAATTTGAATAAAGAAATATATTTTTTTTACTAAAATTGCAACATTGATAAAAGTAAATTTGTTTTCGTAATCGAAAATCTGTTCAATATTTCGTATTTGATTGATTATGTTCGCTATTTGAGCATTTCACTCAAATTTTTAAACGAGTATGTCAAGTTGTATTGTCATCAATCAACAGGTGCAATAAAGGTAGACGTTTATTTTTAAATACAATATATTTAAGTAAAATAAACTTACTTTAAATTTTTACTTAAAGCAACTTCTACATTCGTGCAACGTTTTCAGGTTATCGTTTTTATATCAATCAATTTTAATTAGCTAAAAACATTACTCTTATTACGTTTTCTCTTGACTGCTTCATGCAAGGCTTTAATCTCCAAAAAGCTCGTCTCGAAAGCACTCCATTTCTTTGTGACAACCGTATACATAAATTACATATCCTTAAGTGTTGCAAGGTACTCTGTGGATTATGATTATGTTATCCGAGTTGAGGGACGTCCTTGAGATGACCTCCGGCGGGTGCAGGTGACCTTGCCTCCTCCCTCCCCTCCAGTCGGAGGCGCTCTCACCTGGCATGTGAGCCCCGCCGTGTGGAGCTACTCGTGTGATTACGATTCCCTTTGCAACTTTATAAGCTTGACAAATGGCGTCAGATAAATTTTTAAAGTTTTTGCATAATATAGCGCGCTATATATAATTTATATCTGATAAAGAAGCAGTTAGGACTTAGAACACATAGAAAGGTAATATACTTAATAAATAAATTCTCTTGCTAGTAATTATTCATGGCATTTAAAAAAATATAAGTTAACTTGAATTACTTTCTTTTTATTTGTTTTTTTTTTGCGTGAATCTTTGACTTATGGCAATGTTTTTAAAACTGTAGTAGCTATGAGTTATTCCATTATTTTCGTGTTTGTTATATCTACATCCAAAAAGTAATGGTTTTTTTGTATGGATATAAATCGTCTAAAGGTCTTTCGTTTATGTTTTAGGTTATTAGGTTACTTAATCATAAATTTCAACTTTGAAAGTGTCAGGTAGAAATGGCTTTCGTGTGACTCGCAGCTGACCGCTTCCGGATTTCCAAGCATTCCCTTTGCTCGGCGTTATCTCTTATCGGTGTCCCCACATCTGGGGCATTTTAAATTTCTCCCATCAGCGCGGCGTGCGCTCCGTGGCGTGACTGCATGCGATCCTTGGGAATGCATTTCGAGTTGTAATCTCCGGTTACCTCGATACTTGCGGATAATTTATCAGGCTCGCTTTGACAAGTGGGGTATAAAGCTGCAGAGACGGAGCGTTCAGATTTTACTTTGTTCTGTTGTAATTTATTATAAAGTTCATTGCGGAACCTTGGAAGAATTTCCGCGCTTCAATAATACACCGCCGCTGTCGTTTTCCTCAGTCAGAATAAATATAAAATTTCCCTCTACTTTTTACGAATCATGCTCTTTGAAATGGATATTTTAAAATGCTACACGACTATTTATCTTGTATTCATCCTGAGAAACCTTTGTTATTATTATAAACCGTCGCGGGACATTTTTATTCGAGTTTTATGATGCCAGTCTCCAATCCTGTACATTTTAATAACGCTATTGTTTGCAGAGCGAGCAATCGTCTTTATTAAAAGGGTTCCATTTTTTCAAGGTATATTGAATTTCCGTAATTCTGTAAGGATAAAAAAATAATCAAACTAACTTGAGTCATTTTTACTAAAACAAATAATTTATTTTTGTTTTATATAATTGGTTAAAATCATCAATATATAGTTTGACTATTTTTACTTCAATAGTATTTTATACTTTGTGCAAATAAATCTGTTAATGGAAGTATGTCCAACCAGGTGTTTATTACCAGAGTTATTGTATACACAAACGTAGTGTGTTATAATTGTACTTTTGAATCAATCTATTAAATCTTATAATCAAATATGTTTTTGAATTAAAAATGTAATCATTTTTTTTCATAAATAATCTATTTTTCGAAGTCTTTAATTTTAGAATTTTTACAGACTTTTTACAATGGGCATTATTTCTAAGCATCTTTATAGATGTAATTTTAACACCACAGTAATAATAACTGACGAATTAGATTATGAGAGCGTATGAATTGTAAGTGTGATATCTACATGACACAAAGAATACAGCGGTGGAATTTAATATTTATTTAGAGTTCTAACTTCGAGAGGCCTTATAAGTGATGCAGTTATGGACACGACTAAGATTGAACGCCTGTCTACGCGATCGTTTTATTTTCAATCCGGTCTAGATGTTGGATACGTCATGGACGTATGGCGGCTCTTTGGTACGTCATTCTCAAAAGCCGTGGCACTGCAAGTCCTTAATTATCATCAACTCTGATGAGGCCATTGTGGCGTTGGTTGTCGCAGGGCAGTAATTGAGAGGCCGCGACCGGGCGTGGGCGGGGCGGCGGGGCGGCGGGGCGGCGGGGCGGGCGGGGCGGGCGGGGCGGCTCACTCCGATGGAGATTAATTGCACGCTTTGAGTGCAGCAGCCGCGCACGTCTCTGACGTCATGCATGCGCTCCCGTTTCTGGAAGACTCCAGAGTTCTCTGATCAGCGGCCTTTTTATGTGATTTTGATACTTTACCTCTCGCAAGACCACCAAAGCCGCAATAAATTATTGAGGTATCCATTTCCCAATCGATGTAATGGAGGCTGATGTTTAGAAAACCTTGTCGTTTTATTCTTTATAATGTCGATTCAAATACAAAGATACCAAAAAAAGACTGATATTAATTATGCTGATTAGATTATCATCATTTGCGTAGTATTTTTTTGGACTTACCTGTTGAAATAATATTAAATTTAGTTTTATTTGAATGTCGCATGAATATTTTATTCTTGCGGTGAGTATTTTTTTTAGTTCGACGTTCAACTCAATACTTATAATATTGGCATAATCAGAAACATTACAATTACGAATGCTTTTCATTCAATATCAATAATCAAACAGTAAAATGTACGACAAGGAAGTAATTAAAGAGCATCTCCGTGTTAAAGTGCCTGCTTTTTATGGAACATTGCTTCTTATATAACAGAACATTATTGGACATACCCCAAACTTCAGAGTAACAAAAGTAGGAATGTAAGTTCATTCATCTGTCAATTATAAAGGGAAATTCTCATGAGCCTTTGCATCTTATAAAATGAAATAAATAAATACACTTGAAATGATATTGCTTTGTACTCCTCTTATAAATTAAGACTCCGGCACCGTAAGTACTTTCAATTTCGACAAAGACCGTGGCGCGCTGGAGATAATTGTTTACCTTTCTTCTGGAAAGACTTCCGCTGGCAACATTAGCAGGAAATCAGGTTTTGTGGGAGTCTTTGTGAATGTAAAATTTCAATCCTGGACCTGCTCCTTGGAGGGAGACCTTCCGATGGTCGCGCGTTAATAACTTCGTCATTTAGGAGGGGGTAGAGGAGGCTTGAGATCAAAGACGTTCAAACTTTGCATAATTGCTTACCCTATACCTGTCGTGTATTTCAAGTCACGGTCGAGTTCGATTTGAATATTCGAGATCAGTCATCCTCACCTCATGATGCTATCTGCTTCACAACGATGAGATGAAAACAAGAGAAATGAAATCGAAGAAAAAAATATGGGTACGAAAACATTTTATCAGGTGGATTAGAGCGAATTGAGTTCAACCAGATATTCCATATCCACGTTACCAGTAAGCATGGCCGCAAATGATAGAAGTTCTATGTTTTGCTGGTGCATGCGCTCGGGGACAGCGGCGAGAGGGCCGGAGCCACTGCACTGGGTGTTGCCAGAAGTGCGTCAGTTTTTTTCCGTCGTTTTATTATCCGGCGGGCGTTTGAGAGACTGCCAAGTTGAGCGGTGTCAAAAGCTTTTTGTGCCGGCCGAGTCGCTCCGTCGCCCGCCGCCGCCATTCAAACGGCAAACCGGGGTTTTATTTAAATTCTCATCTCGTGCGTGTGTACGATTCTTTGAATGCCGAGATGTTTTATATTTGATGTGATACTTTCATTCACTTCAATTTATATCGTAAATTATTTATTTATATATAAGGTTTTTTTTTTTCTTTGTATGATATATATATATATATATATTTTATTAATCTTGAAGTGAAATTTCACGAATTTATTTTGCCACATGCTCGAGAAACGAAAACATCAAAAAAATATGTGAAATAGTTTTTATTTTACAATTTTAAATGTCAAGTAGAAGTGTTTGTAATAGAAAAATAATAATTTAAAACACATCGATTTACAAAGCCTACTCGTAGGATGTATCAATAATACTCTTACTTTTGGGTTACTTAATACCTTAAAATGTATTTCTTTCGATATTTAAAATGTATTTTTTTAGTATTTAACTTGTTTACACGTTTAGCTAAAGTATACGTCAAGCCGTTCATTATTACTGAAGCATCTCAGTCAAGCTTTTACTTGCGGTTTAATCACGCTAAAAGCTCCGAGGCCCCGCCTGACCACCCGCGGCACAGAAAGCTCACAAGTCACCTCGCACAAGTCACGAGGATACAGACTTTCATACTTACATCAACACGTGTGACACCTCCCGTGCCTGGGACGCGGTCAGACGACACGTCTCTAGAATTTGCTGGCAGATTAACGTACGAGTGCTGCCTTGTATACATTTTCTGAACTTCTCTGCTACTTTCGCATGAATTATTCCGTTATTATTTTAGCTTTTATACTATACTCTAAATCTCACTTACAGTCTTATACCGACCGCGATAGCTTCATTTACAAACTGACACGTTTAATCTCTTGACTACGCTATATTACTATACTAGTTCTAAAACTTTGGCGGTTAGCATTTACCACTGTTTTAATTAAGTAAACCTTTAGTGTCGATATTTGTTATAATTGTGATTAATTAATACTGGTTTAAAAAAATCGCTTTGTAAAATAAACCAATTTATTTTTCAAAGTAATAATTAAAATATTTTCAAAAGTTAAAGTAATTCATAATCCTTTTTGAATAAAAGATAACCGAACAAAACGCCGATTGCTTCAAAAAGTATCGAGAAATAAAAATGTTACATGTTTTTTTTATTAGACAATGAATTCATACTTTAAAAAAGTTGGGTTAAGTTAGACACACCACTTTTCAGTACGCAAACTGAGCTCTTATTATGTTTTCAATTACTCACGAAAGACACTGCATAAATATCAAAATTGATCATGTGTTTGTTATTAGTGTTTTTGAAAAATCTTGTGTGGCGGCCATTTCGGAAAATCGATTATTCCAGTGTCTTTTACTCTTTACAGTTTGGTGGCGGACTCTTCCCTCCTGCCCCTCGCGTCATTAATAACCCCGCTGAAGTAAAAGTCGCAATTCTCACATGCGCAGTCTCGTTTGTTCTTCTGTTTGGTTTCTTTACGAGGTTATAAATCGCACCGGTATAAGAACAAATTGTGCGATTTCGTTTGATGCAGCGTTAATGGCGTCTGTTTTTTCGAATAAATGGCACACTTTCAGGATAAATAAGTACGAAGAATTCCTTTGCATGAAACGAAACGGTCACATTGCGGTAACTGCGCCGTGTTTGAATATTGTGTTCGTGTAACCATTTCTGCGGAGTTATTAATGGCGGCTTTCATTTCACTTTACCTTATTTAACTCCTATTACTCTTTTAGTTGCTACTTCCGGTCTCTGCACTGCAATTTACATATCCGCGCTGATAGGAACGGGCGCAACAAACTAGCCCTGCGCCATCAGCACCACAAGCTGCTGCTCCCTTTGTCCCGGTACAGTTATCGTATTAAACACATTCAAGAAGGAAATCATCTAATCACAATCATTTAAAAGCTTTCAAATACACATAGTGAATTATTTGTTTAATATCAAGATTGAATATACGTTTTTTTAAATTTTTTCTTTTATATCTTTATGCACAGTTTAAATCATAAATAAATGATATTTTTAAAAATTCTTCAAAATATTATATACAAAAACATTTAAACATACAAACATACAAACAAAAACATACAAACATTTCTTTAATTTATCAACAGAGCTGTTAATATTTTTAAAATAATGTCAAGAATTTTAAGACAAGAAAATTTTTAACAATGGTGTGGACCTTATTGCATAAAGTCAATTTCTTTTCCCTTCCAAAATAGTATGATAGTATCAATTTTTTTTATTCTTTCGTCTTTATTTTAACCGAATTGGAATTTTTATTGATTTGGTTAAATTTTTAATTAGATTTATTTAATGTTTATCAGTATTACCACCGGATAAGCCATCAACTTCTCCGAGCCCCGCCTCGCACCCACAAAGCGTACTAAATAAACAATTCCCTAATCAGTCTTTACGGCCGAAATATTCTTAGAAAACCAAAAGCACCAACTCAAGCACTCGGCTGAAGTTTCAGGCGTCCGTCACTTCAGCCGGTCGCGTTTAATCCGCGTTAATCCGAAATCCACCCCGACCCCGCCCTACTTGAGATATTATAATTATGTCTTTGTTTATTTATTCGCCGAGCCCACGCAGCCCTCGGCCCGAGCCGGGGATCTCGCGATTTAAATTTGTTTATCTGCTCCTCGAGTGAACTTTTGTTTTAATTTCGCGTTAATTAATTTTGTACGGTTGACTTTGGTATGCGATAAAAAGTGTCCGACGCGGTCGCTCCGGTCACTTTTTAATAAACTCGAAAAAAAAAAAAAAAAACAGCTCTAAATATGCGAAGTTTTTGCTTTTGATAAAAACAAAAATCGAATATACAAAGAATGCGATCAAATAAAAGAGATGCAAGTCGGTGTGTATTTTTGTCCTCGGTCCGTCTTTTTTTAATCTCGATTGCTCAGAATGCATTCGGAGGTGCGAGTTGGCAAGGGAGACCGCCATCTGCCGCTCCTATTTCAGCCGAATGACACGTTTCCTGCGGTCAGTCTTTCTTTCGGATTCTCCACGAATAGAGACACCAGACTTAAAAGCTTGTGAAATGTTGCATCGCTACTTTAGGAGCTTCCAGGCGACATTAATCGGGATCTACGTAAGCCTGATATACCGCCTTGTATTTATTCGTAATTAAGTGCATTAAATCCAAATTCACTGTAGGTGATTATTATCAAGTTGTAATTCGCATTTTGATAATTTTAGTCATAAATTTTAAGTCAAGGCGTGTTGTTGAAGGATACAGAGGGTCGTAATGAGATGCACACAGTGACAACTAGTAAACTGTTTTTTAATTACCGCCTCATGAAATTTTGTTTTCTTCATGTTGGCGTCTTCAAGTCTCAGAACGAAAAGCAAGCATGGCTCCCGTCCAAACTTTGTACTTATAAACCAAAACACGGTTACTTATCGATTGAAAAGATGATATTCCATTTAGCTTTTCTGTTACAAATAACACATTATAGAGTATACAGATTAATACCAAAAGTTAAGTAAAGAAAAATGAGGGATTTGGTCATGGATAAAAGCTAGTTATTTTGCATTCAAACAATCGTTCGGGCAATCCTTCAACCTAAATCCAATCCTTTCGAGACCTTTTAATCCGCCGTGTAAATTTGGAACCGGATGAGATTTATTATTGTTCTTCGGGTGATTAGTCGATTTCTCGCTCGTGTAGAGATCATCCTACGTCCACGTCCCTGAGGAAGCTTTGCTATGAGGTGCGCTGCCAACTCTGTAGGCACGAGGAAGATCAAAGAACTCGTAGGCGTGGGAGTTACAACGGACGGCCGAGAGAGTCATCCACTCAAAGTGCATTTCGTTTCTGGTGTTTGGCAAGCCGTCATTGCTGAATGCATCTGAGATTGTTTGAATTATCCGACGCTGTGGTTTGCTTTATTCGCTCGTTTTAATCGGAGTTTGTATTTGCAAAGCTGTAAGGCGCGGGTGTGATTGTTTACGTAATTTCCTCTGCGTTTGCTCCTTTGCCATGCATTGTTTTTTGTGTCGAATTTACCACGCCATCGAGTCATTAACACGAATGGCTAGTTTCAATCGCAAATAGCCACATTAGATTGAGCCGTTGATTTTAATCCCCATTGATAATAATAAACAAGAGACCATGAATCAGTATTCCGTTAGCGTTTGCATCGAAATGAATAAATTCATTTAAATTTAATTATTATTTATGATAGTTTTATTTACTTGTACCCCTGATTAATCATTATCTTTCACGGTGAATATATGAGAACTATTTAACCGTAAATTTTAGCATTATAATAATACTTTTACAATACAAAGCACATCTGCATTTTCTTAAATAAGCCAATATACTATTGTATTATTATGTTTGTTTATAAGTATAAAACCCCATAATATTTATTTTAATAGCGTAAAAATATATGCAAAAAATTTAAAAATGAGTTATTTGTATGAAAAAACAAAATTACCACTCTATCACAACAAACTAAATAAAATTCTCTCAAAAAAGTTTTTCTTTGAATATGTTGCCAAAGATCTTCAACAATGATTTTTGTAGTTCATTTGTCTGCTAAAACATGCTAAGTTTAGATTATTGTAAATTGTAATCATTAAACAAGAATGTGTTAATTGACTCGATCGTGTAAGTAAACGCATTCGCAATTCATAATTCACAGAGTCTATATTTTTCATAATTAAATAAATTTTGGCAACTGAAAGCTGGCAAATGATAAATGGAATATTAGTTTTAAAATATTTATTACTTGTGTTTTTTTTTGTACCGATCTGGCGTTTATTAATAATTATAATGACCTATTTAATCTCAAATGTATCGTCATCTCTAAACCCACGTTGATGTCGAGCCTTCATCTATGATATCAATTTCGGTATTACCCTTTCAAAACTGTCTGTGTTCATTATAACCTCGTTATTTCGCATCCAATCACTAAAATCATCCAAATGAAATACAGCATCTCAACATGTTGCAATCAATATTTTAAATTCAACAAATCAATAAATTTGAGAAAAATCAGATGTAGAAATTAGTTTAAAATCTGTCGACTTAATTTTCCTGATACGAAACGGAATCTAAAAAACAAATACATTGTAACTATAAATTAAATTTGTTGTATTTCATTTGCATTATCAAGATTTCGTTAGTGTCAGTTCTAGTTAGATACATTTAATGTTCTTTTTTTCATACAATACTTGCTACAATGGTGAGATTTACCTTAACCCTCGGCAAGTCGGGTGGAGTGATTGATGTATTTTTTGATTACCTGCTCGAAATGTGTTAACATCTTTCAATGATCAGATTAATATCAGCCGAGAATAATAGGCGTTTTTTTTTTTTTAAACAGCTCCACCTTTTTTACGGGCGAACTCAATGCGGGCTTGAGAGATCCGGGTTTATTGAAAATTAGTATCATATTATCGTGGCCGATTTATCAATTTCATTTAGCGTTGATATTAAATGTCGCTTTAAATAGTTTACAATTTTTTTGGCGGTTCTTGGGATGGATGTTATGCTGTGTTATTTTCGTCTTGAAATTCTACGGCGTTTCAACTACATTTTTAAAAGTCTTCTTCGAAAAGGCAGACGAGTTGACACGTGACATTCCGATAATCTTGAATTTTCCGTGAAAATCTTCACTACTTATTTCTTTGTATACTCTATTTTATCAAATGTAATTCATGTACATAGTAAATTTATGTAATGAATCCATTATTTTTTTAATACATGTTATTATTATCATTAAATATGTAATCATCGATATTTTTATGATATTAGGCTAGTTTCCTATTGAGTGCATTCAATTTTAACTCAAAGTTTGATGTTGCTTGCAATTGTTCTCTACTATCTAACTTTTGAGAATGATTGAATTAACGACGCTATGTCTAGTTTTTCTTATTCTTGACTCGTTTAATTTTTTTATTTTATATATATATATAAAAAAAATAATTATTGAGACAGCATTTTCACAAGATATATAGTCACTTATTGAGTAGTACGTTTATTATTGTTTGTTTGTTAAAGCACCTGTTTGCTATATTTGCAAGGTAATATGAACAAATTAAATAGTTGAATAACAATAATGAAGTAACCGATAACCATACTTATATCGTTTTGAATATGATGCGGGTAATATATATTATCCTGGTGACAAGTAACAACATGTCGGTAGCTTTTGAGCACTGTATATGACTGTGGAAGAGGCAAAACGTACAAGCAGTTCTATTCAAGCATCCAACCTTCATCCCCTTTTCTATACAGCTGGACTGAAACTTAACTGTTTATTCTTCCTTATTGCCAGAGATGGCCGTACTTGATGCAGTTGCTTATTTGTTCGAGATATTACCCAATCTAGCTATGTGCATTTTGTAGATTTATCTCCTGCAGTATATTGTACAACTGCTTAAGCTTAAAGGAGCTCTTGGATGTCGTATCTGAAGTGCCATCTATAAATCGCCTAATAGAAGTTTCACGAACGTTTCATAGCTATTCAGAGAATTTGTCAAATATCTGCAAACTGTATGGTTTGATTTAGAGTTCATTTTGATTGAAGGGCATTTGAATATAGCAAAAATATTAAACAACCTTATCACATGCAATAATTTTTATTGCAAAATTATTTAAAAATGGAGTTTATCTTTGATTTTGATTGAAATATTATTGGTTAACCCTCAAAGTAGTATTTGCATTTATTCTCGCTTTTTAGTTCAATTTGTGTATTTATTTCCTAACATAACTATTTGCGCTAATTCATACAATTACATAATAATACTAGTTTGGAGTTTTTCATTTTAAAATGTTACAAATTATTTCTTATGGTTAATTTAAGCACTGTGTATTTGTTAGGGCTACCCGCAGTTTTCCTGTCGTTGATAGTATTTAGCTGATAGGCTGCTACTCCGCACAGTTGACACTGAGCACGTTGAATACTGGACGACCGAGTCGCCTGGCAACAGGTAATGAAATGACTTCCATATGAACGGTCTGTCGTTCGCTTTCAGTTGAAAACACAGGCGCAATAAATACATCGGACCCTTTAACACTTTGTTTTGTCCGCTTCGTAGCTCCGGGCGTGGGCTGCAGCTAAACAGCTTTTACTGATGTGGATATAATATATGTTAATGGTCTTCCTCATATCCACGCATGAAAACGTTAAAACTTTGAACGATAATAAAATAATATTACATTTAAATTACAATTGCCTAGTAAAACTCTACAACCATGTAATAAACTGTAACGTAGGTAGCATTATGTTGCGAGGACCTATGTTACATTCCCATACTTCGGCAGTCTTATAATAAACACAGTACAAGATAGACGTGTATATCATTACGTTACAATGGCGACGAGGATACTGGTGGCGTGCAAGTGCTAATTGCGTTGAATCACGCTCGCCGACGGCCGCGGCGAGCAACGAGCAATCCTGGTGAGATGTAAACACCTAAGGAACGGGATAGCAATTGTGGGTTCCTTGGGGCCAGGAAAATCGGTGCGTGAATCGGCGGCATGGCCGGTGCAGGAGCGAGTTTGGGCGCCGGGTGGATCGGCGCGGGAATCGGCGGCGTGGCCGCTATGGAAACAACATCGGGCGCCGGAAGGAACGGCGCGAGGACCCGCAGCGTGGCCGCGCTGGGAGCGATATCGGGCGCAGGAAGGATCAGCGCGGAAACCGTCGGCGTGGCCGTGGGAGGAGCGATGTCGGGCGCAAGAAGGATCAGCGCGAGGATGTGTGAAAAGGAGACAAGTGAACCATCGTCGCGGAGCATGGGGCTTCGCGAGCGAGTGGCGCTGGGAAGAGCGCGAGCGAGTGGCGCTGGGCAGAGCGCGAGCGAGGGGCGCTGGGCAGAGCGCGAGCGAGTGGCGCTGGGAAGAGCGCGAGCGAGTGGCGCTGGGCAGAGCGCGAGCGAGTGGCGCTGGGAAGAGCGCGAGCGAGTGGCGCTGGGCAGAGCGCGAGCGAGTGGCGCTGGGAAGAGCGCGAGCGAGTGGCGCTGAGCAGAGCGCGAGCGAGTGGCGCTGGGCAGAGCGCGAGCGAGTGGCGCTGGGCAGAGCGCGAGCGAGTGGCGCTGGGCAGAGCGCGAGCGAGTGGCGCTGGGCAGAGCGCGAGCGAGTGGCGCTGGGCAGAGCGCGAGCGAGTGGCGCTGGGCAGAGCGCGAGCGAGTGGCGCTGGGCAGAGCGCGAGCGAGTGGCGCTGGGCAGAGCGCGAGCGAGTGGCGCTGGGAAGAGCGCGAGCGAGTGGCGCGGGGAAGAGCGCGAGCGAGTGGCGCTGGGCAGAGCGCGAGCGAGTGGCGCTGGGAAGAGCGCGAGCGAGTGGCGCTGGGAAGAGCGCGAGCGAGTGGCGCTGGGAAGAGCGCGAGCGAGAGGCGCTGGGCAGAGCGCGAGCGAGTGGCGCTGGGCAGAGCGCGAGCGAGTGGCGCTGGGAAGAGCGCGAGCGAGTGGCGCTGGGAAGAGCGCGAGCGAGAGGCGCTGGGCAGAGCGCGAGCGAGTGGCGCTGGGCAGAGCGCGAGCGAGTGGCGCTGGGAAGAGCGCGAGCGAGTGGCGCTGGGAAGAGCGCGAGCGAGTGGCGCTGGGCAGAGCGCGAGCGAGTGGCGCTGGGAAGAGCGCGAGCGAGTGGCGCTGGGAAGAGCGCGAGCGAGTGGCGCTGGGAAGAGCGCGAGCGAGAGGCGCTGGGCAGAGCGCGAGCGAGTGGCGCTGGGCAGAGCGCGAGCGAGTGGCGCTGGGAAGAGCGCGAGCGAGAGGCGCTGGGCAGAGCGCGAGCGAGTGGCGCTGGGAAGAGCGCGAGCGAGTGGCGCTGGGAAGAGCGCGAGCGAGTGGCGCTGGGAAGAGCGCGAGCGAGAGGCGCTGGACAAAGCGCCAAAGAGGGGTCAACAGGACTGTCGTCGCGGGGAGTGGCACTCCGCGAGCGAGAAATGTGTGAGGAGGAGACAGGACTGTAAAACTTTGTAGATTGGACAAGGAAAGAAAAAAATGAGGTGTAGCGAGCGATGTGTGGAGAGAAGACAGGACCGTTGATAATAATTATATAACACTGTTTAAGGTTGTGATTTTGTAAATTACTTGCAATGTAAAATAATATTTGTAGAACACTGTATAATGTTGTAATTTTGTAAATGACTTGCAATGTAAAAAATTATTTTGAAATAAGTATGAGGGTGTAACGTAGGTAGCATTATGTTGCGAGGACCTATGTTACATTCCCATACTTCGGCAGTCTTATAATAAACACAGTACAAGATAGACGTGTATTTCATTACGTTACATAAACATTTTGAGAGTATATTCGTCTGTCTATTTTTATCAACTTTATATTTTAACTAATTCACTATTTTGCTAAGGTTACTTCACCATTATAATAAAACAGGTGATGTAAAGCTGCAAATATTTTAAGTTTCTATTTGATATTGGCGTGGAATGCAGTTCGAAAGAAAAATAATTTTTAACCAGACTTTCCCAAAATGTGAATACGTGTGATGGTGTCATCAATCGCTAACAGGCTGTGCAATGTGACGAGACTTTATTGCGAATAATCTGTTTATTCAATACGTGTTTTATTAAATCGACAACAGATTACATTGTCAGCAGGATAGTTCGGAGTAAATTTGGTCGTGAGAGGCTCGTCCCGTGCGGAGCGGCGGCCCCTATGGGAACTGGCACACGCGCTGCCTCCAGCCTTGACTGCGCCGTCCATTGTGGCCTGCAGAGCCTCACGGGCAGAGTTCTCGGCCATTTTGTTGCATCGAGCTGACGTTTGATCCAGCCCTGTTACAATTTTCACTCTTTTGCTTACAATATGACGCGTTTTATTATTGGTACGATGAGCAGTAATTCAACTTGGCCAATATCGTCCCTCCAATATGTAATTGAAATTGCAAAGTCGACATGTGGAAGAGGAGGTTGGAAATTTCCCGAAGGCTGAGCTAATAAAAGAGGCATAAACTCTTTTGATTAACATATTAATAATTTTTGAACTAATTTTCATATTCGATTTTGAATACTACTAACTCGAATGTACTCGATTGAAATGTTTTGTATCACACACCCCCCTTTCTCATCATCACCGTATCAGAGCTGTAACTGTATCGACTGCAACCTTGAACCAGTGCTGGCGCAAGTGCTCCATCAGCTGCATTCCTGCCGCCCGTAAATAATGCATCAGCTCGCTGCACCATGCATTATGCATGTGGGAAGGAGCGCCAAGCCCGCGCACCGGACAGCTCGAAGTAATGCCATGTGCTCTCACTTTATTTCTACCTGGTTTATGAGCTGTTCGTGTAAATATGAATGGCATACATACATAATTTAAATCTCAACACACTTAAGACTTGTCGATATGAAATTTAACTTTCATAAGAATGTAAATATACAAACCCAATTGAAATGAAACTGTTAATTGTAAATGAAATGCCATTTAGTATGTGTTTGAAGTGAAGTTTACCACAATACACCCTTCCTTTTGAAACCATTGGCTTAAAATTATACATGTTTGATTAACGTTACCATCTTGTAATACAATGGTCGACGCGCTAGTATTATTTATTCTGTATTTCAACAAGAGTAAATGTAACAGCGCTCGGTACTTGAACATCTTTATCTCCATGAAAGGAAAAAATAACTTTCTTTCATCTCTTTGTCCGGACTCTCCAAAGTCACCCCCAGACATCTGCCGGTGCGGTTATTATTTTTTTCCCCACTAGTAGCCGCAGTTTATTTTTGCGAGTGTCAATTCCATTTATAATCGACGAATATCTCGACTCAAGGGTGTCAGTCGGACGCTCTTTTCATCTCGTACTTAACTGGCACCCGTGCCGTCCGCTGTTCGCGTTTTCAAAATTAGCAAATAACTTTTGATGGATAATTGTGCCGCGTAGTTGGCGGCGTATTTCTTGCTGTTTTGTTTTAACCATTTTTGTAAGCTGTTTCATCAAAAATATGAAAAGGTTTTTATTAAACTTGTATTTATAATACCTTCCCATTCCTTACGGTGTCTGCCTACTTAAATATTAAACACAGTTAATTTTAGTAAATTAAATACATAAACATAATAACATTTTTCTAAATAATATATTCTAGTTCTATAACAAAAACAAACGTACATTAATATTATAGTATAAAAAGAATACTTTCAATTATTCTCAAGCAAATATAACATTAGACTTCGGCGAAAATATATACAATGCAAAAAAAATATGGTGTTCGTGTAAAAGCTTTTCTGCAACCGACACAAAAAGATTCCTGCCTACGCTATTTTAATTCATCTGTCGAAATAAAAACGAAACATTTTTCCATAAGAAAAAACACGAGAATCTTTTGAGTTTTCTTTTTTTTCAATAGCAAAATATTCCTTGGCGTTTTAATTTAAAAAAAACAATAATTAAAATATCACCAAACAGTAACTTTTGACTCAATTATATGTTTTATTAATATCAACAATTATATTTAAGACAACGAACACAATTATTTTTATTAAATTTAATTTTAAAGATTTGCTCTAATATTTTATGCTCGGTCAATCGTTTTGAACCCTTAAAAAATATTCTTGAATATAAACACATTTACTTAGTTTCGAGTAAATTAATTATCAACCTTATATTAAATTACGCCCCAGGTAAACAACAGAATGCGATATCAAGAGTTAAACTACCTCCAGAGCGGTACTTTCTAGCACAAGGCCGATAGAAAACTAAAGCTTCTCTGCGTTCCTGCGAGGCTTTGAGGTATCGGGGCTGAAATAGTTCACCCTCTGGGCGTATTGTAATGCATCTGTTGCTGGAACCAGGCCACTCCAGGGACAGTCCTTGTTTATAAAACTTTCTAGAGACTTACCGGTCGGGCGGAAGTGAATGCGTCAAAGGCCTGTAAGCCTGAATAACTTCTGTTGGTGATAAAGGCATTGTAAATCCCTCCTCTGCATTGCAACTTATAAAATTGTTGTATTGCACTTTGTTCATTAGAAAATATATTTAAAAAATGCTCATGCAGAATTTCCGTCAATAGATGTATTTTAAATTGTATCAATCTAAATTTTAACATTACTGTCTCTAATATGTTATTTGTAAATTTAAATAAAATGGAAACGGAAAATTATGTATCCGCGACTCAATGGTTGAATTTGTAATACTTCAATACAAAAAGTATAAAATGCCAATCGGCAGTAAGCTTACAAATATTTTTCTCAGTGAGTACTTGCGCCTCTCAAAGGGCTTTTTCAGTCTGGAGTTCTTGCTAATAAAATTTTCATAATCTCTTACCCAATTGAATTGTTAGAAAAATAATTGCTAAACATCGATAAATACTTAGTCGATCAGAAAATACACAAAGTGTATGGATAGCGAGGAAGTGGAGGACGTCAGCCTCGATGATCACGTAACAACTACGATGGATCTGGATGCTGCCCAATCGAATTGCAGCTATTTTTTTAAGTAATGCTTTGAATATAGCAATATAAATGAAATCATAATAATATTCTTGATTGTGGAAAGTTTTGAAAATCTACATAAGGATACGAATCTTTGAATTCGGATGCATTAATAGCCTACCTTCTACACTCTTCCCTGTATCTAGTCTCTACAAAACCATTTATCAATGTCGTCACTTTAATGTCACCTTAGATCAATTTTATATAAACTATTATTTAACTAGCAATGTAGCCCGTCACAAAATGACGTATTTGATGAACGATGCGTCTAAAATTTGTTTTTTTTGTAAAAGTTCTAAATTTGAAATTCTCGCGGTGAACGACATCTCGCGGCGAAGAAGTGAATCATATAATTCGTACATATTGAAATTCGCTAAAGCATATTTTAAAGTTTATGAATGAAAATATTATCCTATCGTCTTGAAATTCGGCACATAGCTGCGGAAAAATTTACTTAACTTATGTGCAAAAAATCAGCGTTGTATCTTTTAAGATATTCTATACAGAACGGAAAAACGAAACATACATACATACAAACACACAATGGCTATTATTATAGTAGATGATATCATAGACTGCTTTTTTTACGTTTACAAAGAGCTTTAAATTGCGAGGTGTTTCGTCATTTAATCATGGCTAATTTTTTTTCGTCTATATTTAAAGCTAATCTGATATAACTGAATTCAAGGTAATCATCTCGACTTGCTCTCTTCGAATTTTTTTATTATAGCCAATTTTTTATCTCTTAATGGTCGCGATAGGAAATTGTCACTTTGATAGTACCTTGTATTCAAATAATTTAGATCTTATATGAACTGTGAGGACATTGTTGTATAGCACAGTAAGTGACCCAGATACATCGCCCTTTACATAGTTTAGTTACACCTTGAAAGTACAGTTATTCTTTTAACGCCGCAATGCATAAAGTGACCACAGGCAGCCACCCCTTCAATTAGCTGCCAGGTGTGTGGCGGCGGGGCCCACAGGTGTGGTGTCTGCCATTACCGGCGGATTGCGGAAGTGGCCAGCGCAAGGGCCCGCGCGTGGGGCAGGTCGGGCACGTGAGAACTCCTCGGAGGCTTCCGGCCATGGCAGCGGACAACAGGCGGACTTCTCATTTGTTTTGGGGTGACTTCTTAAGCGGATTATTACGTTGCGTGTGCACCTGCACTACTCACCTTCGTGACAGAGTCGTATTTCATATTTAGCACTAAATTAAGTACGGACGCTTGGCGGCATTTTTACTTCTGAATGAGCATTGTAATTTGAGTAAAATTTTTATTACTGTTTTTTTTTTTTTTTTAATTAAATATCAATATCGGTTATACTTAAGTGTACCGGTAAGAAAATGTTTTCGTCCATAGAGAAATATCAAACTATTGATTAGCTTAACAAAAATATTGTAGTTCTACTTTGTAGACGCAAACTTTATCTTTCTACTAAAACACATTTATTAAATACAGTTACCTCGCTGATTTCTTTCGTTTATTATAATAACTATTACAAAATAATACAAATCTTTAGTATAAGCAGTGCCAATAATTAAAAAGTAACTTGTCTAGAGACAAAGAAGGACCTTCGGAAGGTTACAATCAATTTAAAACTTTCGATGATAAACCAATTATTGAGTTATACTTTACCTCAACTTCGCGATACATATATTATTCTTGTTGTTTCTTCTTATATGTTTGGTTTTGTCATTCTCTTTTCTTGTTTGTTTCTTGGAACATGAATAACTAAATGTTACAATAAACAAGACGTTAGGTTTTTTATTTTCACGAGCCAACTTTCGCTTATCAAAAGAATTTATTGACAAACACATCTATGTATTCGTAACTTTGGGTAAAAAAATACTTTTTTCCGTTTTTTTAATCATTTACATTTAAATATCGACAATGACAACAAATTAAAATTTTAAGAATTAAATAATTATACAAAATGTTTGTTTTCGAGGGAATAAAATATTAATTGAATTAGATATGACTCACTACACAGTAAATAACAATTGGTTGAATCCAGTTTTTTATACTTTTTCAAATACGCTAAAAAGCTATTTTTTTATAATTGCGCCACAACAATATTTACCACATGTGACAGTGGTATATTTTTTATATCTTAAAGATTGTCTTTGACCCATATTTATTAAGATTCGTATAAAAATAACAAGTTACGTAACTTTTGTTGTATTTAATCTGCTTGGTTGTATTTATTTGGCCCTTGTTTGTTCTCCTGCATGCTACATAATAAAATGAATGCAAGTTTGATACAAATCCCGGCTCTACGTGACGGCCGGGGATTGCCCTACATAAAATCTCCGATGTTGTTTCGCTAGATGAACTGTTGGACTTTATTTGCATTGCTGTTGGTATGTTCATATGATATCCAATCATATCAAAGGTTCTTAACAGATTGCCACCGTGCTTCTGTATCACGTGACTCATTTATCATCCTACACATCGACGGGGTAATTTTTTTTCTCAAAATTTCAAGTAAAAACACCAAAAGTGATTTTGGTTTTTTCTGACAGAGATAACAAAAAATTTGTTGTAAGCAGTTTAAAAAAATCTGCGATATTGACGGAGCTGTGTGTACACAAACATCGATTTGAGATTTATCGCTCGTTTAAGTTCGAGAAACGCTGATTTGCATAGTTTGCAATATCGCAGCAATATAAAGCTCCGATAATTGCACGTGGAAATTGTGTTTCCGGCTGATGGAATTTCCGCGTTTCCGGCACCTTCGCCGCTGCGCACGTCCTGTTCCCGCTGAAGGAAACCTTGACTTTTTGAAATATACATCCCCGCAGAGATAAAAGTAAACGTCGCGTCTTCCCCTGTAATCCGAGGACGATTGTTCCCGGGGAGGACTGACATTTTGGAGGATGAAGCCCCTCAGGACCCTCGCGAAGACACTCGCTAAATTGAAATGTGTATTTTTAATGAAAAGAAAACAATTTCTCGGAATGTTGAGAGTCCTTGGATGTTTTATTTTACTGCGATAAAAGATGCAGCGTGATTTATTTAGTGTGTATTCATCAACTTGGGCTTTGTATTCTCGTTTTATTTCTTGAATAACTTAATGTCATGCTTTTGAATGGAAGGTTGGGAACGTTTGAATTTTCCATTGAAAGCACTATTGCATACATTTATTGTATAATCAGTATATTTAAAATGAAGCACTTGGCTAAGCATGATCAGGACAAACATGTTTTATGTATGGCCTTCGCTGGTAACAGAATAGTGATTTATCTCTAAATTTAATCATTTTTAGCATCATTGAATATGTCAATAAAAAAGTTTATTATTTAAAAATAAATAAAACAAAGTTTTAAATGAAACATACATGGCAATTTTTTTTTTGATACAGTACAAGAAGATTTAGACGATTTATATTAAAAGTTGTTTTATTTTTAAAAAATTTAAATTAATTTCTAAAAAACACAAAATTTCGAAAAATAAGTTCTGTAAAGTTTACTACATGGTCATTTCAAATCATGTTATTTCACCTTTCCGGCTCCGAAATTATACTATAAAGTTTCCGTGATTAAACGATAAATAAAAACTGGTTTAAAATACTAAAAATATACTTAAACCTATAGCCTAAAATATTAATCACAGATCTAACCAATGAAAATTATTTTCCCTTAATAAACATACATAGAAAAAAAGTTAATAAGAATACACAAGTCGTAGAGTAAGTCAAATTATTGTCAAAATACTAAATATTCCATATATGCTTTCACCTTTCGCTGGCTTTACAAATTGTAAAAATATCAAAAAAATTGTTTGAGCCTAGCCATTTGGATTATTACATTTGTTATTAATGTGGTCATTTTAATATTAATAGTATGTCGTGGATTTTTTAGTGATTTTTTAGAGTTTTTAATATAAAATAAATGGGAATTTTTTGCTGTGATATTGTCGCTTGGAGCGGTGGAAGGAGAACTACAAATATGCAATAGCGATAAGATCGAGCTGCTACAGACTTATATCGAAGGGTCTTATGCTTCCCTGGATTTCGTTACAGAATTCAATATCCTTTAAAGACTTCACGTACATCACAAAGTGCCCGGCACTGTTATCTGCCGTATTTTTCAATTTATTTTCTCGTTGATATTTTGTTTCTTGTAATATTTGTATCCAAACTTATGCAACTAAAAAAATCTTGGGCATGCGACATGTGCGCATTCATATTCTGCACAGTATGGCTTCCTTTAATAATAATAATAAAACTTTGTCAACTTTGAAATGAGCTTATCTGAACTTATAAAACCCATCGATCAAGCTAAGACGTCTTTGGAAAGTTAATATTTTTCTAATAATTCAGAAACAACAAAGTTGATAATATTATTTTCAATATAGCTGAAAACGAGCATATAATAAAGCAATCTTTTCTCGAATTTAAAGTTTAGATGTTTGTGATTATTCATTTTAGTTTAAATTATTGTAAAGTAAACTTCAGTTAAATAAATTATTACAGTCATTTAAAATATTAGAAAGCCTTTATTGCTCTCTTATTATCCCATTGATATTACATCGCTAATCAAACGGCATATTCTTAACTGAATTATTATAATAGTTTATACAGTCACTTATTCTCATCGCGGCTCCATATCAATCAAACTTTGGCAATAAGGTACAATCAGCTGTAACCTTGAGGAGGGTGGGTGTAGGCGTGTGGCGTGACCTTCCAGCCGGGGTTGGATGGTGGGGGGTGCAGACGAGGGGGCTGAAAGTTCTCGAAGTTGCTATCGCCGCCCGCGCCCCGCTGTCGGCAGCCGCTTTATCTCTGGCCGGAACTTCGCCGTGGAGCTCCGGCCCGGAAATGGAAGGCGGGGAGGAAACTGGGAAGTCTGCCTGTTGCAGACGGGGCAGCCGTATCTCTAAATTTGCAAGAATTCCCCATGTCTACATTGGATTCACGGTGTAAAAGAATGCGACGGGGAAGCGTGGCTTTGTTGCGTTTGAGACGCGACCAAATTCAATTTTTCCAAAGTAAACTGAGTGGTTCAGGAGACTGCTCAATTTATCACTTGGACAGTGAGGGCTCTGTCGCTCCTTGGATGCATCCTAATGCTACTCCGCAGACAGTTTAGCGATGCCTCCGTAACCTCGACAAATAAATTCGCAACACCGAGAGCGACATAGCTGTCACTATCCAATCGATAAATAACTTAAGAATGTATTATATCATTATTAGAAATCAAAGTGAAATCAGTGACTTGACTATTAACTTATTAGCTTTAGCAATAAGCCATGTGAATAATCTTCATTGTGATATTCTTCCAATGTTTTTCCCAAGTAACAACATTGCTTATTGTGACCTAGACTATGGTATTTTTTGAAACGGGTAACTTTTTCTGCTTTTTTATGTTTTAAATATATCTCTTTGCATGTGAGCAAAGTTACTTTTTGTAGTGTTATATTACTGTTAAAAACAACAAAATCCATAAAATGTATGTACATTAAAGTTCCAATATCCGCGATGAGCTGAGACAGAAATTTGCTAAGTGTTTGCCATCCACTTCCCCACTGACGTTGGCGTCTCTGGCCTCACCCCGGCGGCGCCACTCCTGCCGGCGCCTCCCTCGCACATCACCACCTACGAAATAATACTTCAATTGCAGCTTGCTTCATTTTCTCACGATTGGTTATACTTTCAACTGAATATCCATACTCGTTGAAAGTCTAATATTCTTTAAACAAAATTTTCATCGAAAACATGCATATCTCGTAGATATTTATGTTTCATGTTGATATCGACGCCTCTGGCCCATAAATTCTATATAATAATATAATACATAAATAAATATTTTCAACTTTTTTTTTATGCAATAAATTCCGTAGAATATAAATTCAGGGAACATGCTTTGTGAAGACTTTTCGCAATGAATGTTTTATAGTTTTATTGTAAATGCATAGAGTTTTCGGGAAACGGCTCCTGGCGCCGGTGGCGGAGGTCCGTCCCGTCCGTCCCGTCCGTCCCATCCATCCCGTCCTCGGCGTCGCCCCGTCGCCGAAACAAAGCGGAATGCAGAATGCGCGATGATGTTTAATATGTAACTTTTACGGTCCTCCCCGCGCGCTGCACTCGACATATTTTCAATTTTAAAATGCAAAGCAGGGCATTCCTCAATCGGGCGCATTTGTATCTTTACGACTCTGGAGTCATTTCTATCTCGGGGAGCTGCTCCGAGTTTTCCCAAGTTTGCGTCGCAGACTTTGAGTAACGCGCGGCGCTGACCCCCGCGTTTCGTCGCTCGCCGAGAATGATGTCCCTCTCCGGCGAAGTTTGCGCATAAAATGCAAGCGGCGGCTCCATGCCTGGCTCTGGTATTGCGCCACTCGGACTGTTGTTTCGTCGGTTTGTTTTTCCTAATTCATTGAGGGCTGGCGCTCCTCGCTCGTCGCCTTTATTCGTCTGTTGTCCCTTCCGGCTCTCCGGAGCGTTTTATTGACTCCCCCGGAAGCGCGCGCGACCGCGGCCGCTCAGTTTTTACGGACTCCGATAGAGCCGGGTGCAGTTTATTTTATCGCGATCGGTTCCCTTTTGCATGGAAAAGTTCCGATATTATTACGCCCTCGAAAATGAGTTCAATCTGTGGCGATCTCCGAAAGATATTTAAAATAATCGCATTTTTATCGCTCGCTTGCGCGGCGGAAATGCTTCCCGGGATCGGAAATGTCTGACGCTCTCCGCCCTCCGCCGCCGAATGGACGCCCGTTAAAAATGCCATTCTTGTCACAAGTTCTTCCGGCTTCAATCTCTTCTGTTAATTTCCCTGAAGATTCTTTCAGACTCGTGTGCGGATGATACTTAACTTTAAAGCCGTCCTTTGTGTAATCTCTGTGCGGAGATACCCTCAGCCCCGACTCTCCGCTCACTTTTACCACTTTGATGTCTTCTGATAATTATTATGGAGTATTTACCTCGATCGGCTATACATATATACGTGAACACTATATTTTCTATATTCTATAACATGTATTTTTGTTTTGTTTCAGGTAAGCGTCATTTTATTATTGCCCGCCGCAAGGTTCATCGATGCTATCGGTAAGTTTGTATTTACTTTATTTGGACGTATCCCTTTTATTTTAAGTTTGTAAGAAATATCGCTTCAATATAAACTTTCATCGTCAACTTTAGTACGGCGTGGAGAATTTGAGCATTTTATCGCTCTTCGGAATACGCAATTAAAATTTTCTACATAAAATCCGATCGACAAAATATTAGGGGAGAGTTGGACTACTGGCGTCTGACCGTTCCCGGCTTATGTCGTTCGAGGCGTCTCTGCTCGGGAAAGTGGGAGACGAAAGTGCCTCTGACGATCCGGAAAATACTATCTCACTAAACACACAATCGGAAATGCATTTCAAAGGTAACGTTCCCACCGGAAACGGTACAATAAAACCGACGTATATTTATCCGTATATATCTTATAATTTGATTGGAACCTCGTCTGAGATGTTGTTCTGTTTACCGTTCAGCTCAGAAAAGAGAAGAAATCCAAGTATATTGTATCAAGAAGAAAACAATACCAATTCTGCTTATCGTACGAGCTTCGGAGATATCCCCGTTCGTCCGTATTTTCGCGCAATACATTATGAAAAATATTAGACGTCTGCGAGATGTTATTCTTGGGGAACGTTGGAAACCGAATGCGCTTGATCTGCACAGTTTCAATATCTGTATTGAATATTTTAAACTTACGGCATGTTAACAAAAACGTCCTTTTATTTTCATACGGTATTGAATTGATGCGACGGAAAAGACGAGGATTGATTCAAAATAGAAAGTAGAAAAATAGACCGACGTTTTAACAGAATAAATTAAATTATACTTTGATTTGATAATACTTATTATCAATTATTATAATAGTTTATTTCCAAGGTGTCACTCAATCAGAAGGCTAGACTGCTTGATGTATTTTTAAACTGTTTGCCGTCTAAATTGGTTTAGTATCTGACTGCATGCACTCCTTGCATGTAGCGCGGTCGCAGTAATGAATTCGTCCGATACAATGACGCCGAGTCGATGGCGCGTCGCATCGGGAATCCGGAATGAGAATGTGGACGCTAACGACGAATTCATTGTTTCGCTTAGTACTGTGCTAAATATTTACTCAATAATGGGAATAGAAAACAAAAAAAAACGAAAACATCTTAGATTGACAGTAAAATTATTAAAACAAAGCAATCGTATATCAGGTCAACAGCGCAAAAATCTATTTTCACATGATAACCCATACAATATTTTAGTTGACTCTACAAGAGCGTGCGTTAAATTACAATTCAATGGTATCATGTTTATTAAATGTTCGTGGGTATTTTATCGTAATGCGCAAAAGGTTTTTTTAGAAGATAGAATATATGAAATAAGCTCAAACTAATTAGGGATTGATTGCACTTACGACAGTGTTAGTCTCGTTTCGGCATCAGCTGATCGTCGCATCATCGAGACGCGGCCGACTCAAATCTCAACTCAAAAGCCATTGTCATTTTTGTCATATGTTTAGCTATTGTCGCTGCACCGCAAAGATTTTTATTCTGCCTCCAGCCTGATCGTAATTTGACGCGATCGCTGTGCGTTTGATTTTCTCCGGGCACTAGTAAAAATAAAAATTAAATTTCAAAATGATTTGCTTATATTCAACACGGCGGGCGGATCACGCTGTGGGGCTTACAAGGTGTGGCTTAGGTGGTAGTGTACAGTTTACTTTTCCAATTATGTGGTGATCGGTGCGTTGTAGACACACTCGATGATATTCCACGAGTGCACGAAACCGCAAATCCAAAACCTGAACTATCCTGCGGTCTGTGTTGCCTGGTGTTTTTTTTTTATTTATTTTATTTTCAAACCAGTTTTATTGGAGCGCAAACAAACAACAGAGTAAAAATGTCAATAAGCCAGACCGTTCCTAAAAATGCATGCAATCGCAGACCGATAACAGAATAATCGCAGCCGGTCTAATCAATAATAATAGCCGGCTCTCTGGGCCGAGTGCATCTCCCTCTCGGAGTGTTGGCCGGCCATTTGCGCTGCTAGCGCACTCTGTTGGCGCGGGGCGGAAGCGGAGGCGCCGGTGCCGCGCGCGGCCGCTAGATGGCACTGTCGGGCGCGGCGAGGCTCGCGTGACGTCATCGCCCACCAATCATGGCGGCGCTCCGCAGTTTCGCGTTTTGCGACGCTTTTTCACGATTTTACTGCCGCTTAATCGATGCACCCCGAACAAAAACGGATCCAAATTGTTCATTTGCTCCGAAGGGTTCTGTAATTCGCTCTCGTGCGTTTTTTTTTTACCGCGCGGTCTTTTGAAGACATTCTGCGACTTCGAGCAATAAAACGTGAAAAAATATAATAAAATTATCTCAACTGTTGAATTTCAAGAGACCATTAGTAGGCGTACTTAACTGCAGAATTTTTAAAAAACATTTATAAAAATTTGCCAACAGACTTTTTACTATTTCTGAAAACGAAACACTCCTTTCTGTCATTTCTGATTGATTGATTATCAAAGTGAGAAAAATGTTTTATCGATAGATGCAGGTACTCGCTCATCTTGCCGTCGGGATTTTATTTATTTTTATTATTTATGGATGTTGTATTCGTGTATTATACAGAATGCGATCGCGGACTCATTTTCCCTGGGAGATATAACGACCCTATTGCGTTTAGTTTATCATACGAGACACGCACTTCACTGTGAAATAATTTATGTGATTTGGATTGTCATGCGGCCATACTGTCTCGCTAACCTGTTCCTGACTACTTAAAAAAAATACTACCGTTTCGTTGAAATCCATAAACGCGTCGAGATGTGGAGGCGAGCTTCTGAGAAACCCGGTCAATAGTAGCCTAGGGAACGTGATTGTATAAAAGGCTATTTTTCTAGTGAATAATATTAATATGTAAATGATTTTATAGTGATTTGATATTAAAGACGTCTTGTCCATTTTTCTCCAAATGGTTATATTGATATATCGCCGAAGTTTCGGCAGTTAGCTCTACGCAATAAAGCCAGAAATTAATGGGAGAAAGCTATCCTAATATAATTTGCAAACAATAAATTTATGTAGGTTGCTGTTTTAAGTTTATTTTATGCTGGTTATTAATTACCACTATAACTATAAATTTCATACATTATCTTTTTTGTTTAAATTCCAACTCTCCTGTATTTTCAGCTAGATATTATATGTACTTTTTTACTACAAAAAACAAATCTTACAAATTTTGTAAATACCATTTTAATGTCAAATGCCTGTAATTTCTCAATTAATTAAACAAAACCATTTTTAACCTAATTCCTAATTTAAAAAAAAAATTCAAAATAATATATTTAAAAAATATATCAACTAAATTTTTTTATTTAATTATTTTAAACCAACAATCAGTGTGTAATCAAAAAGACATATTGCCCCGCATTATCTAGAATCAACTGGGACACGTTCATGAAAACTGCTTTTTTAGAAATATAGTAGTTATCAAATAATTAAAAATACTAAAAATTATAAATTAATTATTTCTTATTTGTTAATTTATAATATTAGGGCCATGGTTACAATACGGTTTGGTTATCCTCTGATCTCGTGCACAGGTTGTGGTTTAAGTGAGTTTGTGTAGAGAAAAATATGTATGTAACTTTTTTTGTATGATTTAAAGAATAAGTTAAATAAACAAGTAACAAAGATAGATACTAAAGGGATATAACAAAACATAGCAAAATGGTATGCTGAGTTAATTTACTGAGTATATATTATTATAAAGGAAAAGTAGCTACCTTTGGTATACTTAACAACAAATATTGTATTTTGGTGCTCATGTATTTCGGGCGTAGGGATGGAGTACAATAATCATCCCAGCATTTGAATAATTATAAGCACAAGTAATTATAGTTAAGTTAACAAGCCGCGGTTACACCTGCGATTAACACTGTCAGGGGGACCACCTCCAGCGATCGTAAAGAATTTGATTGCTCGCAATTAATAAATACGGGGAGGCCCTTGTATTGTTGCCGCGTGTGGTTGTTGCGCAACAAGCGGCAGTTCCGGCGTCGGTTTCCAAGAAACGAGCCAACCAAATTGAATGAGATTGAGTAATATTATTTCTGGGCCCGGCGGACAAATCGGGCTCGGCCGGCGCGCGCTCGATCATCGATTAACTCTTTCGGAGTTCTCAAATTGAATCAGACGCGTCTTTGGGTTTTGTCAAATTGATTTCTATCAATGATCTCTTTGGCGATTGTTTTTTTTATAGTTGATTACGGAGTATCGACAATTTAAGGAAAAACTTAATAAGAGGGAGAAGCTGTAATTTTCAATATAAATACGTGGTATTTTGCTATGATTAATTTATACTTGTATTGAGTTAGTAAGATTTTCTGGTTTAATTTTTATTAAATCGTTAATATCTGGTACGTGCGGTTTGTCACGACACCGTATTCTATAAATTCATAACTCTTTACTGCGAGTATCAACAGATCCCAAGCCGAGCTTAAGTTTTGTTTGCGTCAGAGGAAGAGGCTGTATAATCTGGCCATTACGGCCGACGAGAGGGCACGTGGAGTCCCCTCCCCCTCGCCTCCGCGTGGCCAAGGCCGCTGGAACTTTCTCCGGGCGAGAGGAGGACCTCCCCCCCTCCTTCGTCCCCCTCCTTCGTCCCCCGGCCGCCTCCGCCCGGTTTCCGGTGCAGGCGGGCCATTAGCTGGTGGCATCCTTTCCTCATTGTTTACGCTCGATGAGACTATGTGGTAGGAAAAATTAACATTCGTGGCTTATTTCTGTGCTCTGAACGTTGTTATTCTTCATTTTAATTTGTACCTGCACTCGTGTAAAACGTGTCATAGTTTGAGAATCCATGTAGCTTGGTAAACCTCTTTTGGTTCAGTGGTTAGCACGATGCGCACAGATCGTAAGGTGCCGGGTTGAAATTAAGATAGACCAACTGAAATAAATTTCAGGCTAAAAACTATACATACTCTCATGGTTGAAATAAACAGAAAACATTGTAAAAATTCTTCACGATCCGGGTATTCTGTGACATCCCTGTTTACTAATAAGCAATTGCAGGAGATGCTAAGAATGCAGGCACAGTATTGCGCCTGATCACTTATTCGCCTAACTACGTCCAGTATATTGTAAAATAGTCGAGTTTACATGTAGCTCGCATACGGAGACATGCGTGTTGTAAGTTATATATAGAAATAAAAAAATACAAAATGTTATATACTCAATAGCTTCAAAAAATAATACGATTGTTTTAAGAGATTTCTTCAAACTATCGATATTGTTTTACCGTTAATTTGCATTGTTCTGAGGTTTTTTTCTCGCAGAAAAATTTATTGGCCGTGAAATATTTAGTAACGATAAAGTTTACAGAGGGCTGCTTTGTCTACTTACTTTGAGTAGACTATCATTGTCAGTAATAAATTAGAAGGTAGGTTTTAAAAATAACATTTTCCATCCATCAAAAAAGTTTAGAAGACAGGTATGCAAAAATTCACAGATTAAAAACTTCTGATTCTGTCAGTTTCTTTTAAAACTCGTACTTGTTACATATAGATTACTATCGCTTCAAAAATGTTTTAAAACATATCTCTCCAAATATATTACTATATGTACATGTCTTAAACCTGTGGTAATATTTGAGAAGTCATGATTATGTATGAGTTAATACAAAAAAACTATTTTAACTGTGAACATAAAAAATGTATTTAATATCGCAAAACTATTGGTGTCTATCAAATGAGGCTCTTGAATGTTACAACGAAGACAAAACGTACAGAAGTGTATACATTTTGAGAAAAAAAAAAACGACTAAAATATTATATATCGTGTGCAAATCATCAAGTTTTCAGTTTGATTTCAAAGGCTATCAACTTTGTGTATGGTATCCCGCTGGAAGCTGTTAGTCACCCTTAAAGTCCGCTTGAGAATATAAATTAATTATTCTATTAAAAGGCGTGACCCTGCGTCCATACTCTGCCTGTTAATATCAGAAAACAGGCGTATTTTTAGCTTTCGTGCCCTCAATGCACACATACCGCAGATGAGTAGTCACTGTTTTCGCGAAATACCTTGAGTTTAGTAATATCTCCCGGCAGCTGCGCATAATCGCCTGCATTTCACATGACTCCGGTTTTGATTAAAGCATTTCGATACTATTAAAAAAATAAAATTTCTTCTAAATTCCAAGAAAAAAAGACCCATTAAAAAATGAGAAAAGATCCTCGTACTACTTGATTTTGGGTTAGTAGTTTATGATTTACTGATTTAAGTTATCGGATATTTATTTTTTGTTGATTATTGTGTTTTTTTTTTTTTGTTTTAATCACGCCATCACGGTCGCATTGTTTCGGATGATTCGAATAACGTTACCGGCGTGACGTGTGAGAGGTCTCCGCCTAGGCTGAAGCCTCCGCCCTCTATCTGGCGCCGGATCTCGCTCCCGGTGTTGATTGACGCGTCATGACTCGGGCGATGCTGATCTTCCCGCGTCGTTCCCTCCACAGTACCGCGAGAGCTCAGAGATAACAACGAGTGTGTAAGAAGCATCCGAGGTCTGAACGGTTTACCGTAGCGCCGAATGGAAGCCGAATCAAGCACCGGTACTCGGAATCAGACATGATCTTCAATGCAGATGTAAACGAGTCTAATGATTCAATAATCGAAACTTTAATGACGGCTCGGTGGTGTTGGACCAGTTATTAAATAATCAATTGTAACATTGATGATTAATGATTCAATGCTTTTATGTCCTTTTCAGTGCATTTGAGCGCATCTAATTGTAACGCAATCTTGAGTATTGATATATTCATAGATATTGTTTCTAGTATTTAAGTTTTGGTTATTTGGATTCTAGAATGACAACTTCGCTAAGAACTGAATAAATAATATACACCATTTTAACCTATCGTGCACATTGTATGAAAGATTTTTATTTTATATTGGTTAACCTCACGTCAAATTCATAATGTAGCAATTAAACATTACTCGTGGGAGCCAGAGATACGATAAGCTGCCATCATAGTTCTACTTGCGGACTTAAATAGTCTCGAATGGACTGCAACAAAGGCCGGGCTCTGTGGTGCTTGTTTGCAGTACGTGATAATTTCCAGACAAAAGCACCCACAAATAAAAGAGAGGGTATTGAAGATCGGCCGAGCCGCCTCCGCAAAACAATGGCTCGGTATTATTTGATAGTCGCGCGGCACATGGCTGATCCTGATCTGGATTTGATTAATGACGATCTTCACAACGTCTACTCTGTACATTTACGTTTCAAATAAAATTAGATACGTCTTGTTACTGCGATACAATGAAAACGTACAATTATTTAATACATTAAATTAAAATCTTATAAGTGAATAGTATTTTGTGCAGTGTTAACATTGATTGACCTTTATCACTTGTTGTACTATACTTTTATGTTCAGCTTATCCGCAGTTTCTTTCTATTATTTTTTTCATGGACTTTATATGAGTTTTTCTCGCATTAAAAAAAATATCTCACTTTCAACATATCCATCAGTAAAACACTTGATCCAATATGTTTTATCAAGATATTTTGAAATTTGACAGTTTATAAAATATTGGGTACACCTTGTATTTAAAAGATAAATATACAATAAATGTTGTGAATAAAGGAGTTTATAGTATATGTATGTAGTTTAACGATCGTATAAAATATATTCATTAAATCACATTGTAACTAACTTAATACAAAATATTAAAACTTTGAAGTTTTACGACTGCGTTGGATGAATACCAAAGCCATAAACCTTCAAACTTTATATGGGCAGGTTTCTATTGTCCACGATACTTACAATCTCCGCGGGTCGCACTCCAGTGCGGGCTTCCACAGGACGCTGCCATTAAGTCTTGACGAGACGCGACAAATGGGGCGAGGTCAAGCGCTCGTCCTGCGACTGAATTCTAAGGCAACTCAATCGGGAAAATTAAACCGGACAATAGTCATAAGCACGTTATATATTTATTAAAACTATATTAAACCAATTTTATATCATTAATTGAAGAACTGATACTTCAGCAATTTTAATGATTTTCATTGCATTGTCTCCTCTCACTTACGTATACTAAAGTATAATCGTAACATGAAACCGTGTAATAGCCGTGATCTCTAGGTGTAATATGTATTTTTTTAATTTTCAATAGCACTGAAATCTTCTCTACCATTGTTACTAGCACTGTGCAACTCATCTTTTTTTTAGTACAGATAGTTTTCAAAAATACTTCAATATTTCGCATGCTTCTAAATCATGTATTGATTAATGCGAAATTCTGCGCCCAGAGTAAGGAACCTTATGAATTCACCGATATACTATTAGACACGAGACGTGATAACTTTTCTCACTTGTGAACTCTTATGCGGCTTTCTTCTGTGGGTGCTAACTTTATAATCAATCAATCTCTCATACAATTCAAATTAATAGTAGCTTGCCTTGCTGCCCGTGTCACGGCATAACGCTTATATCTCGAATACGAGTATGCTACCTCGGAAATAATCCGAACACCTTTGATTGCTTTCTTTACTTTAAATATTTCAATATAATCTCAAACACTTTTTGCACGTGTATATTTATTCATAATATGTTATTATTTATAACAAAAAAAATTAAATACAGATCAAATGCCAAAACGATCAAAATTAAACAACGTGAAATCTAAATACAGGATTGAGAAAGGATACTTTAAGTTTATTATAGTTAGTCAATTAAATTATATACATTACGTATGGATACACATCACTTTTAATTTTTTAATAAATATTGTGTAATATTTGATGGTACCGTACAATGTAGCTGTTATAAAAGAAACATAAGTTTGATACTTTGTTTAATTTCATATTCATATCACCTCGAATCCGTGTGGTAATAATGATTTTAGATTATCTGTGCACGGATATCTCTTACCGAGTTAACATAAGCAATGTGCATTCTCTGCGGCCTTGTGTCTGGTGGCTCCGGGATGCTGCGAGGGGCCAGGACGTCCCCCATCGCCGGAGGCTGCAACCGAATTCTTGGACTCGACCGATGTTCCTTTTAGTCGCTTTGTGCCGTGGACGTGAGTCAGCCCGTGGCTTGTGCAATCACTGCTCATAATAACGCGTGGGCTATGGATTGGTCTCGGACTAAGGTTCTTTAATCTTCATAGAATAAAGAACAATCAGTATATAAATTACGTCTATGAATCAAATAATACATGCACAATATTTAAATAAGTATACACCAAAAATAATGTACGAGATTTTTTTAGTAAGTAATGTATCATTATTGTAGATTAATTTAATGTCATATTAAAGCTAGAACAACACCGGGTATTGCTCAAATTTATCGAATGTAAAACATAAAATACGGTCTAAGGTGTAATGACTCGAGCTTCGAATTTCTACTACAAGGTCGATGCAAATGTCAAATAATAACATTAAACTGAAAGTTATATTTAAATATAATTGTCAGACTTAATTTTAGTTAAAAACCTATTATCAAATATTTTGATAGCTATTATTATATATACCATTTAAAGCATGAGAAACAATAAGCATTTTAAATTGCATTGTTTGGTATTTATGAAGAGATAATAAAAAAATATATCTGCAAGGTACAGATGTCTACGACAAGATCGAATATCGGCTTGCTTATTCAATAAACTGTAGTGCAAGTGCATTTATTAAAAGTAGTCTTGATTCTGTGGCTTGGCTGCTGGTTCCCTTCGGCGTATGACGCTTCAATATCTCGGGACACATCTCATTCGGACTGCGGTGGTCTCCAAATAAAATTGCAGTCTGTCATGGTCGTAAATCCTGGGCGGTGCTTGAGGGGACGTCGGAGAGGAAAATGGGAATGAAAAGGTGACGCTGAGGGACAGATCTTTCGAGATTGCTTATTTCTTGCTCCGCTCCGTGTGCATGGATCTCTGTTACTCAGAAATGTTATTTCTCCAGTAAATGTGTCGTATATATAAAATTTTATATTTTTGAGATTCAACTCTTTATAATTCTCGAATATTCTTGCGTATGCAATCTATTATTTACTGATTGCTCGCATAATTTTATTTACGAAGATGATTGAAGTATAAACATTAATATTTTCAGTTTTTGTGGCTTATATATATATACCATTAGAACGCATGGCACAATTATAAAAATACTTATGTGCTGTGGCTATCTATGTATTTTATGTTTTAAGGTGAACTTATAACTTATTATTTTTCATAAATATAACAAACCGTATTAATCAGTTAGTTTTCTTTGGTTTTTAATTTCTTCGTATATAAGTGGCCTTTAAGTTCCCATTTTTAGTATTCTTCCTTTCTAATATTTTTTTTCTATAGCAAGTTCCATCCCTCGCGATGTTATTATTTCCCCTGCCCCGGCAATTTCAACAATATCACCTTGCACAGGACATAAAACCGTTCCGATGTTATTCCGTGTGACATTTCAGCGGATCAAATGCGACGGAGGCAACATTCATAAATATATTACTAAAAGAGAGACGGACCGAAAAGAATTTTACGTAACTGTCCCCATCGAGTTTATTATTTTCTTCGCTTCACCTCCGCAGTATTATAAACATGCAGTTTCAGAATCGACCATTCGATGCGAGCTGCTCCGATATCTTTTCTACTGCAGTTTGCATCACAAAAAGGCAACGAATAAATGGCGTGGGCTGAGGCTGCATCATAGCCCGTGACTTTGAATCGTCCCTGCATATTTTTTTATTATGTGATGAGTTACTTGACTTTAAATATCTCATCATTATCGACTGACACTCCAACGAGTCATTAAATCATTTAAAACAATCAGAAAATATATTATTTAAATTATAAATACTAATGAAATCATTATCTTTGCCAAGTACTGTCGATCTGTAGTTTTTTTTCTATTGTTTACTTTACCGACTAGATTTTTTGCGTTGGTATTTGTGCATCAATCAAAGTTGACAGGGCAACTATCGGTTATTTTGAATTTCTTTTTTGACTTCTAGCCTAGTGCTAATCGCGAGTTCATCACGCGAAGTCTTCGCCGAAGCGTCACTCCGATTCGTGATGATGCAGTGGTTTGCGGCAGGAACCGGTCGCCGGAGCGCCTCGTACCTTCGTATTTTATTTGGATGTTTTGGCTATGTTAAGTATTGTGACATTGTAACCCTTTTTAGTCAGTTTTTTGTGCTCCGCGTGATTTATTGCCCGTATTTCTTTTCACACGATGCACACGTCTGTTTTTTGTCGACCTCTGCTTGTAAACTGTTTGAATTGTTTAAAATAAATAACATCAGTGTACTTGATTTAGCGCAACGTATGTTTTTTTAAATAATATACAAGCTAAAAATGGAAGAATTAATCATATTTTTTTATTCTACAGAATCGTTTAAAAGCCTGTACGCTGAAACAAGGAAAGTGATTATATTATTTTTGCTCTAAACATATACACATTTAATGTTTACTTTTGGTCATATTTTTTAATATAAGGAAAAATATTTTTACACAGATTTGTTGTACTTATTGAAAACAAAATTAATAATAGTATTTTTGAGAATAGAGATCATAGTAAAAATGTTCCGAATAAGTATAAAATAAACTTTGTAATCCACTCACTCCGGTCCCGCGCGGAGATACCACTAGATTTGTATGTAACGCTGCGTAATAAATTGTTAAAAGTATTAGGATATGAAATCTAAATCTCAAATAACAATTCAATTTTAAGGCAAATAAATAAAAATAATTTATTGCAAGCAATTTGAAATTCTTCATTTTATATGCAATATATTTTCAGAACACTCAAATGATTTGAGGGTGTAAAGTTTTTACAACTCTGTCAATATTTTGATGCGCTCTGTGATTTAAAGTAAAGTCTTCGCTCGGTATTCGCGACACGTTCAAAAATAGCAATAAATTTGGTAACCATGCGCGGCTTTACGAGCTCCCCGAAAGTAAATAACTCGCAGTCGCTTCGTGGCGCTCCGTCTGGATCGGATGCACTCGTGGCAGCCGGTGGTGCCGTCCCAGTGCCGTCCCAGTGCCGAAGGGATCACCCAAATGCAAATACCAAAGAAACATGCGAAGCATCGTAAAAAAGGTTGTGGTGGTTGTCATCGTTTAAATATTACAGCAAAAATAAAAAAAAAAAAACCTCACACCGACCATCCCGATTACTCACGACCGCCACCACTCAGTCGATAAAAAATATTATTATCTTACTTGGATACATGTGTATATCAGAATTTGAAAATTAATCACGTGCGTAAAATTTGTGCTCTTCTCTCCGTGTTTCTTGCAGAATACGCCCACAGGCTTCCAGAACTATCGAGTTGTTTGTTACGTACATAAAATATTGATACAGGATAAATTTATGTTTGTATAAATACTGCATTCATATCATGCTAAATACGTTTTGTCTTTTTTAGCTGTCTTGTGATGTTTCACGGTGTGTTTAATAATATTGAATATGTAAATATTAAAATACACAAAATAACAACATTTTATTTTCAGTGATATTTTTTGAGTAGATGGCAAGCATAAAAAGGGAATGAGTGATTTAAATAAATAAAGTGTGAGACGTCATAACGCTAAAAAAAACTCAGGTAATTGTGAATGCTCATATATCATAGCCCCAGAAATGATTGTTTCTCGAGACCGATGTTTTATTTAAAGAGTAAGCGAGACGGCAGGAGTGACTCGACAGTGTTTGATTTATGGTTTCGAGTATGAGTCGAAAACTGACGATAATATTGACGACATAAAACTGTACGGTCACTGTATGTATAATATAATATAATATTTTCCATCGCAAACGTCTGGTTTGTTGTGGTTTTATTTTTACTGTTGGTATTAAAAGACGCAGCTCGAAAACAAACCCTCAGAATGCGCCCTAGCTCGCTGCATACGAGTGTTGTTTGTCTGTATTCGGAGTCGAACTGTCTGGCATTAAATTTCATTATCTCCCAGTGGACCACTCTGCTGAGCTGCAACTTGCAGATCCATATTTGAGATGTTTGTGCGGAAGCCGCGTCGGGCGGGCGCAGCGAAATGTCCGCCAGTCAACAGGAAATGATCGAACCTCAGAGAAACCAGATTCTTATTTTCTTCGTACGACTGCATGTAGAGTTTTATATTTTTGAAACAAATTCTGTTGTATTTGGAAGAAAACGAGCATGTCTGTCATGTATATATGTAATATCGATTGTGTTGCGAATTTTCACAAATCAAGCATAAAAGTGAATAAACATTAAAGCTCTAAAATTGATAAATCAACCTGTGTATGTAGTTGTATTAAAGACTTGGTATTATTTATTTATGAAAAATCAAAGTATTTTAAAATAAATATTTTAGCTCGATAATGTTAGTTATAATCAATATTGTACCCTTAGTTCATTGCTTAGTCTGTGCAGTTTATATAGCTGTCTTTTTGGATTTACGATGTGATTCCAAAAAAAGTTACGTTTGTTCGGTGCTAATAGAAAAAATACATACCTACGTCCGTCCACAAATAATCAATGAGTCATAATGAGAATGACAAAGGGTTTTTTTATATTATCTGTCGTCAGCAGGCTATTATTGCAATTAGGTGTCCTCTTGTCTCTCTTTACCTGCCAAATCGGTACAAAAAAATGATTGGCAAATTTTAACAATGATCGAAGTAAGCATGAAATCATTTTTGTTTTGTGTTTGTCTGCTTGCAAAAATTAATACTCTTGCACTTGCTGTAAAGAAAATCCTTGATATTGTTAATTTAAATAAAGTATTTATTATCTAGTAAAATTAATTCATAACATTTCTTCTCGAGGTTTGTGTATGACTAATGATAATTTTATTAAATAAATATACATTGGTAGATATGTCGTTTTTGATTGCTAATCAATATAGATACAAAAGGTAGAAACCTATAGTTTTAATATACCTTTATGATAATAAATAAAGCTATTTTATGCAGGTTCTTAAATACTTCGTATAAAATCTTGTAAGGTGTAGTTTCTTTAACCACAACTATTTTCTGTTATTATGTTTTATATATTAATAATTTAATGATCACTAATGACCACTCCAGAGTTCTCCTGTTCAGTGAAGTATTATATTATACCATGATATAAGAAATTTTATTCTCAATACCTCATACCGCAGGCAGCCAACTATTTCAATAAAAAACCACTGGCAGTTCTTTTAAAATAAACCTATAAAGTCTAAACCAGATAGTATCTCGCGTTGCGAAATAGCGGCGGGATGGGTTACCTGGGACTGGGCTGAACTTTAAAATCTGAATATACGAGTGTATCCCTCTGAATACTGAGCATTGGCACCCTAGTTTGCATATTTAAACTTATTTTTTATGCATATTACACGTTCATTAAGTCTCTGAATTACGAAAGTCAGGTCCGGGTAGTATTTTTTCGTTAGATAAACAGTCTGATATTAAAAAAAAACCTGTAAAAGGATGCGCTGTGGCCGCGGGAGGCAGCTGTCGCTAGTCCTTAGCTTTTTGTAATTTTTTTAGACGTCTGACATAATCCTTTTTCGGAGTGGATTAAATGGGATGACTCGGTTTTTATTTCTTGATTACTTTAATCTGAAGATTAGCAGCTTGATTCTTTAATATTAATTCAGCTTTTAGCGTGTTTTTCGTTTTAATATAAAGCAATGCTATAAAAACAGACTTTTTATTAACTTTTTCTTGTGATAATAAACATAATGGGTTGTACATAAATTATAGGCTTAAGACTCAGATACTATGATATTTTGTTTTATTTTGCTTAATCTTACATCTACCTAATAACAGTACAGCCAGACAAAGTTTTTCGTTGTGTTATTTTAAGAATTTGCAATGAGATGGTCTCATATACTCCACAACTCAATACATAAATTAATTTTATATAAAAAAATATATACATTCCTATAAAATTAAGTATCTTATATTTTAAATATACTTATTTATGTATTACTCAATTGGTCACTTATTTATTAATATCAATAACATATTACTACATGAACACTTAAATGGTTTTGATGAATTTATATTTCAAACCATTTTATTTGTTTGTTTGGAATTGAATTAAGAGTATGGGTTTTTTAAAAAACGATAGCAATATCATTGTAGATCTTTGAACAAAATAAATCAATATATATTAATTAATATAAATTATACTATGGTGAGCATATCGAAATATTTCGTAACCTAACCCAACATTTCCCATAGTCCAACCTCAAATTTATGTATTAGCATTATTAAAATATTTTCCCAATAGATAGAAATCGGTAGTTGATTGCCAGAGCGCTAATTTAAATCGACACTTCATATTTTTTTATTTTTTTTATAAATAACAAATTATGTAATAAACTGGTCCAATAAATTGTTATTCGATTAGTGAGCAAATTAACGTGAATCGGCGGAAACGCAGCAGGTAGTTCATCTATTTTTAAAATTGGTCGCCAATTTAGGCCGGAATTATTTACGGCTGAACTCGCTTGATCGATAGGCCCGCAACTTTGTACTTATAACAGGTATTTCGTCATAGAAAATTCACAGAAATCGGTTTGTTTCTTATTCAAAAATTATTAAAGAGATTTAGATTGATAATTATATTCATTACGTCTGATCATATAAGTTATAGGAAGATGAAATAAACATTGATTCATAGGTATCAATTTGCCAACATTTTTTATTGTTTGTTAAGATAACATTGTGTAAAATATATGCAATTTAATTAAAATATTTATAAAAAAAATTCAATATGATTATTAAATATCTTACAATTTTATATACACGATCAATTTAGAAGTAGTAGAGCATTTAAAATAATTTGACATAATTATAAATGATTAAGTATTTACTATTTTGGCTTTAGGATGACTGTTTCTTACATATTTTCACACAAAAGTACAAATAATAAGTTCCATGAAACATAAATATGTACACATTTCGCCATAATTTTATCGCAACTGACAATTATCTATCTATACGCTAACAAACATACTATTTTAAAAATTATATATTTTTTAAGTTATTGCATATTCAGCGCTTTTTATATGCTTGAAGTTTTCCCATGAATTATATTTTTTGTGATAAGTTATGCGCATTCGGTTTGATGCCTAAAAGTTATGAAAATATTATTAATACGTGGTGAAACATGACGACAAAACGGAGAGAGCTCTATAGCATGCTAGTACAAAAGTATTTATAATCATCAAAAACTGCAAGAAACACATATTTTATCGTATTTTCGTTTTTTACACAAATATTACATTTCGCTTAGGTTGTCAGAAAAAGTGTCTGTCATGTGTATATGTATTTGTTAGTGTATTTTGATAAAACTTGAATATTAGATAAATTAATATATTTATTTATAATTTTATTCGATTCATAATTTTATAGTCATAGAAAATGTAGAAAGCTACCAAGAATGCAACGCCCAACTCTAAACCCAAAACATGCAACGCTTAACTTTAAACTCAGTAACAATAAAACGGTGCTATTAATAAATAGCGATGGCTGCATTTAGCTGCATCGCTGCAAATGCACTTGGCCAAGGACAGGGGCAGGCATGTGCGCAGCCGCCAGCCGCCACCAGCCAGCCCGGCCACCAGCCCGGCCACCAGCCCGGCCACCAGCCCGGCCACCAGCAGCGCAGCCAGTCACCAGGGCAAGGTACGGCGGCCGAGTGGCTTTGACCGCCGACAACACCTGTAACCTAGAACCTCGATTACTATTATATTACGTGTGACCGGAATACATCAGCGCTCAATTAAAGATTCCTGCATTATGTATTTATCTCCAATGTCCCTTTTTTGTATAAATCTGTTTGTACTTTTGTATTAATCTAATTATCATCATTTATATTTTTCTTATTCTTAACAACGTGAATTGATATCACAAATCTAGCAATAAAGTGGACTAGTGGACTTTTTTTTAAACCTATCTATTATTTTCTACCTTGCCTGCAGATAAAGAATTCAAAATATGCGTGCCAAGAGCGGGGCTTGAATTCCTGCTCTTATTGCTAAGCTATCGACCTGGAATCTCTTCGAGCAGTTTCTTTTGACAAATCTTGCAGTGTTACAGTGTGAACCAAAGTCCTTTTTTTGTAGACACCCGATGCTGTTGGACAAAGTTGCTGTATTATTCTGATAAAAGTAGTAGGCATCTATTTTTACAAAACGATTAACGTGTAAAATAATAATGCTTTGCGTGACTAATATGTTAAACTTTTGATCATCTCGGTGCATAGACACATGAAAATTTTGAAACCGCACTATGGGGCAATTGTCGTATCCGAACGTGAATATACGTATAACGTTTCTTTGGAAAGTCTTTGGAACGTTTTTTATTTAACAAGTTCCATACTTGATATTTACTCATTTGCTATCGAGCAACCTTCATACTTTGTCATTATACACGAGCAAAAAACACGGCTGGATAAAACGCAACTGCATACTTCATTAAATTATTATTACTATATAAAATTGTCGAGCTCAACATAGACTCGCTCGAGTCTGCCTACTGCATCCGATACGAAAGCAGCGACGCCTCAGAGCGACGCACACGCCGTCCTTTTCATGCGAATGCGTCACTTCATGTGAAATTCCGATAAATGTATTACATTTGTTATCACATTGTTTATATACACATTCGAAGCGAAAACTATTAACCATTCACCGAACTGCAAACTGATGATTTGCATTTGTACATGGCGTGTCCATTTCAATGGCACTTGAACTTGTGATTAGTTTATTTTCTAACTATGCGTGCTCGGGCGGCGTGTCCTCAATATTGACAGAAGTATCCAACTCTCATGAGTATCATTTTTATTAGGATCCCAGCCTGGACTGGACTCGTGGAGCTGCTCGACTTCCTTGGCGGGCGGCCTCGACCCGCGCCGGCCGATTGACAAGCTTTCCGCGCCGGCCAGTGTCACTGACTCTCCCCACTTTTTACTCCGAGACACGACTTACATTGCATTTTTAACAAATCGCAGCTCACATTGTGAACTTTTTGTACCGCGCGGCACGACCGCTCGCGCAATATCTTAACTGTACCCAAAACTAGGAGAAAAAGCCCGCAATGTTTTGTATGTCTTTATCCCGGAGTGTTTTATCGCCCGATACCGCATATCTGAAATCTCGTTACGGCCACGATAGATAACACTTTTTTCACGTGCATACGTTAACCGCATCATTACGAAACTTTAACGATAGCGTAAAGCGCACGCTCTGCTACAGCGTAAGTCGTAAAGTTGAAATGCTTCTGCTGTATTTTCTCTTCATTACCGCACATAACTATAAAGAGATGACCGCTGATTTTTATTGAAAGTTAATAACGCTTCTAGTTTCTCGCAGTCCGCGCCGGGCTCAGCCGGTTCCGCCGCGCCGCGCACTCCGAGCAGAGTTTGTTTTCGCTCGATATTATATTCGTGTCAGACAAACCTAGTTTTATTATAAGTAAAGAGTGGATATTTTCCGACTCGCTAGCCCGGGTAATTCGACGTGCACAATAGGCGCTCTCGGTGCAGAAATATAACTCATATGATTATACACATTATTTAACTTTCCATTGTTTGCACGATCGCATTACCTTTATTCGGTCTTGCAGTTTATTGCCGATAGCGCAGGGTGTGAGTCCATAATTACTGCTCTCAATAATGCATAATATTACCTTACATACCGCGCGCACGAGAAGCTAATGCGGGAGAATATAATTTTACTCTAAGGCGCATCCGAATAGCGAAAACTTACTGCTTTACCGAGAAATAGATCCGCATCACGGTGTAATTTTGTTTTAATGAAAATATTCACATTAAAAGAATTTCCTTCAATGTTAAGTGACACGTTTTAGTATAAATAATACAGAAAATATTTTAGAAATCACGGCTGTTAATTTATTGATGTTTTTTCAATATAAACGGAGATGAATCAAAAACGTTTAATAGAAATATAATACGTTAATTTGAATTAGTAATATTATACTATATTCAGATCTAACATAAGGCCGCCATAATATGCACAGGTTACTTGTGATTGTATTATTTTCACCTTCATGCTCATTTGTGTACGTAGATTCTTTTTTCCATTTATAACTTCGTTCAAGCTGCAAACTCCTCTCAGATCTCCAACACTCCGCATCGCATCTTTCACAGTCTAGTTATCATCCGTGTTGGCCGTCGGCGGACGGGCAATGGAGTATGGAGTCATCACATCGTCACTTTCCCGAGCACAGTCCGCCAGGTTCGCAGCGCGGACAGGGCGGAGGGCAAAGGGCACGGCGGAGGTGATTGATGAATACCAGGCTAATTAAATTCTGCTGATAAACATCAAGGTAGAACACAACGAGCAATCCGGTATAATAATAAATTAATTGTTTTTATTTTTAAAAAATCCACAAACTAGTTATCTCATTAAATAATCAATCACTTTAACTATGAAAATAAATAAATATATTTGTTTATGTGTTTATACGTTTATATGGTATTTTTGTATCTCTACCTATAAATAGTTTATGGCTACCTAATTTTATTATTTTTGGAATAAATTTATTAATCTAAGCTTTGTGTGGAATCGTCCCGAATTTCTGATTTATTGACAATAAGTCTGCAATAGCATAAGATTTATAAATACTTACGCATTCGAGTCTTTATTTTCTTTTTGTTAGTTTATAATAGCTCTTAGGGCTATGCTTACAATGCAGTATGTGGCTGTCCCCCGCGCAGGTTGTGGGGTTTACAAGGTGTGGCTTATGTGGTAGCGTAAATGGATTTCTCTATTTCCTTTATTGAGTTTGTGTAGGGGAAAACCCTTGAGAAGTATTCGAGTCCACTCCTGGCCGAAGTCATCTCCGCGGTGCGCGTGCAGCTCCGGCGGCGCCCGGCGACCTCGCGCCGCGTGCCCTGCGCGCCGCGCCGCACAAGGTGGCAAGGAGCTCCGCCCGCGCAGGCCTCCGACGCACTCTACGTGACGTGACGTGCTGCAAGGTTGGACGTACATCACGTATTCGACAACCTTGGTATGATCTGTCTAGCTCTAACAATGCAGCCTGTGCATATCGTGATTATTTTCATTGTAACCTACATCGACTAGTAGGCAATAATACAATCTGTCCCTTGGAATACAGAGATGTAAACAAATTTATCACTTTCATTGTTTATAAAATATATACAAATTTGTTTATTTTTAAAAATATATACAACCAACTTCAAAAAATAATATTTAAGATTTTAGTTGTTATACCACAAATAGATCATTTAACTAATGTTTCATACATGAAACTGTATTTGTTATTCGTGTGCGTTGATTTATAATAATTACGTATTCATTGCAATACATCGATCATTCCGTGTCAATATTCTAAAACAACTTCTCGCTAGATTCGCGTCAAATTTCTCTCTAATGAGGCGGCGAGAGGTGCTGGCCTCCGCCTCGGAGCGGCACGCGATCCCTCCGCGCGGCAATTAAGCCATATCTGATGAAGGGAACTATCTCAATGCATCGCGCAATTACAGAATCTGTGCAGAATTTTCTCCAAGCTCGGAGATATCAATCACCTTCTCAGAAAGCGCTCCGCTGATGTGCCGAGACCTGAGTTAGAAATAGAAATTTATGATGCGAGGAGACACGCGGTGCGATTTCAGGTTTAGTCTGCCCCTTGTGACAAATGACGTCCGTGAAATCTAAAAGCACTCTTTGTTTTGATATGCTTTATCGATACCATATAAGTATAATTATTTTTCAATGATTATAGGTTCATTTAACATCATTGCAACAAGTGTAAATTGCATATTTTTACTTGATATTTTTATTAAACAGCGTTTTTATAGTTTCAATTTTACAAAATTTATAAAAAATAGCAAAAAATCATAGTCAAGTGTTTATACTATATTTTTAATTTAAAAGTCTGACGATATTTATATATATATGCGAGTATATTATTATGTGATATTTTAACCATCTTAGTTACATTATTAAGTTTTTAAAACGATCATATACAAAATATTGACTGAAGATTAGCATCGTCATCAAAATTTAAAAAAAATTCAAAAATATGTGTTATTATTTAATTTAAATAAGCTGCAGTAGAACTCACCGAGCACCGATTTCGTAAATTGTGTTTTATCGACATGCATAAATTGCAGGCTTGTTATTTGGTGTCAGTAGATTTCGGCGCGCCCATCTTGGCGTATAAAGCTGTCGGCGTTGATCAAGTACTCCTCGCATAGATGATAGTTTACGACACTTCTTTCATTTAAACTTAAAGATACTCCTTTGATTTTATTTAGTAAATTTAATTGAAATCGTTCCATTTAAGGGGTCTAAAATCGAGACAATGCATAGTCGAATAATAAGAAGATTAAAATTGGTAATGGAGATTTAAAATTCAGAATCTCCTTGGTATTTTTTAATTATATAATATCTGTTTGTTCATACGCACTAAAAATTATTCAAAATTTGCTCGATCATTTACCATTGAATATAATTCTTCAAAAAAAAACTAACAAATCTTTAATGATGTCTTGCACAACGTTTATACCACTTTTGTCTATGAATTTTCTGTCTAGTTTTGCTTAAAATATCTGTAAAACAATTATGAGTACTATGTGTTAGAAAATATATTAAAAAACTTTTGTACTTGTTTGATCATAGTAATAAAAACTATTTCGTTTATTATGATCGTATCATATATGAGTTTTATATGAAGATATGAAACTATGATGTTGTCAATATTTCCTTAATCATTTCTTACAGGTAAAGAGAGGTTCATTGAATACGATTTGCGGCTTACCTCGTAATGTAGATACGTGAAGGACTCATGGCCTGTCAAGGTATACTTCAGACAGCGTTTCTTAATACGAGTACCGTTTCGATATTATTTAAATAGATATACATAAACATAAATAATCTAAAATCACCCATGATAAGTATCATAGATCAAACGTTTAGTAGTCAGATTAATAATAATTCAAATCGAATCAATGTGAATATTAACTTATCAGTGGCGTCAGATAAAGTACATATAAGGTGTTAAGTGAGGGGTTGATAGTGTTACGTAACATCATTTACAATTGCCGGACAACGTTAAGATAAGACTAAGGGTGCCTAAGTAGAACAAAAAGAACTATACTTAACTCAAAGAAATATACTCAATTGAATCCTACGTAATTCCGAATTCCACCATTGACGATATGTAATATATTTTTATTAGTTAGAAAATATAAAGGCAGCAGGTTGGGGAGCCCCGCTTTCAGCCCGCTCTGCGGTTGAAGGGCTCCAGCGGTCGCCGCAGTGTATTCCATAAATAATATCCGATATTCAGACAGTTCGTGAATTTTAGTGTGTGGTTTGGTAAGACCGCTGCGTGCGTTTGTGTTCACAGAGAATGGTAGTTCGCTCCCAGACGAGCGCCTGCACTCCGTACCTGCCGCCATGATTCCTGTAAATAATTATGGGACTGAAATTCTAAAAATTGATTGATTTTCAATATGACTATCGATGTCTCGAGTATATAATGACGCACTTAACTTGGCCGGCTATAAATTTTAAAATAGTATCGGAACATAAACTGCACCAAGTATGCTGTAATTTGGAATGCCGTAATCGATTAAAGTTTTCGTATTGGTATCTATCATTTTTAAATTATTGCATTTATTTTATTTCATTATTTTAACGATTTACTAATATTGATAGTTATATATTAGAATAAGATCACGAACATGTAAAATACTAATCTTTGAATCAAAACAACTATACAAAACAGGAAATACTATCGGCAACGTTATGTTTTTTTAATTAATTTCATTGGTTTTAAAATAATAATATCATAGCGACGTTTTATTTTAATAGATAAGTTCACTGATTTTGGCGGCCTTTAAAATTAAAATTGTCTTTTTGTTTAGTTTAGTTTATAAAAAATAAAAATAAAAACACGTTTAGATTTTAACTTTTTTGTATCCAAGAATTTGAAATGAAATCTTTGAATACATCCCATATTTTGATTGTATTGGACAACTTCAAATCGTACATGCGCTAGTTCAAAAACATTTGTACAATAGCGTCGATTTGACAATCGCCTTTTGGTTAGTAAATCCACATAGCGAACTTGAAGGCTCAGGTCCAAGCAGGGCAGCCTGCGCATTTCCAATATAATTTACGACGAAAGCACGCAACAGTTCAAAACGCGCGCCTAGCACAATGTCGGACGCTCGCAGGTAAAAAAAAACACACGCGCATACTTCATTTTAGAACAACGCCGGTACGTTTCGCACCCTTTTCAAAGCAACACAAAGCAAACATGATTTAGTATTGTTTCTTGTTCCGAGAGCGCTGAAACGGGCGCGAGAGGACGTGAAATATGATTGGCACAGGCTGTTCCCCGCGGGAGGGACGCTCGCCTCCATACATTGTCGCCGCCGGACAGTCCCTCGCCGCATTTCAAAAAGACATTCGCGGCCATTAAAACGTCTGACGAGATTCCGGGGTGCTTTTTAATGGGTCGGCTCTCGTGAAAATAATATATAATTAAGCGATGCCATGTTTTATTTATGCTCGAGATTACAGCTGAGCGAAATTAAATTAGGTGCAACCGACACTCGTAATACTTTGCAGTATATTTGATTTTATACACGTATACGAACACGATTTTTGATTTTATATTTTTTAAACATTTGAAATGTTTTTACTTTTATATCATCTATCGGGAAAAAAAACACAAACTCAGAAATGTGTGAAATTTTTTACATTTTCATATAAAACATGATTCTAAGTGCTCGCTGTGTTAAATTAGATATTTGATATCTGCGTGTTGTGATAAAGTTACTATACATACAAAATCGTATATTTTGCAGATGAATAACTGTAACGTACACGAAATATTGAATGAATACAATTACCACTGTTACACTCGAACACATTTTTTAAGGTCCACATCAAGTTAAGCTTCTTGTTTTTTTGTGTGAAAAAATGACGTAATCGATCCGTTGCCAGTTTAAGATTCTTGGTAACTTTTGTTTGGCTTTTCTTGAGTCATGATTAGCACCAATTTGCAAGTTAGAACAGACAATGCTCAAGCTACGAAAAACTCAGCGGAGGTAATTTGTTTACTAAACTAAGTAATAATACCGTATACTGCTAATGTGGAAATGTAGCAAACCAGATATTCTTTGTTTTGAGTTAACTGTAAAATTAATTATTTTTTTATGTTAATATTCACTTAAAATTTATTACTCACGTTGATGTTGTGAGTCAGTTTTCTCTTGGATAAACTTTCGTTCTGACAAATATCTGTAATCATTAGCAGCAGTCTGCTTCGTTAATAAACATGTAGCAATTAAAGGAACGACATATTGCAGTTCATAAATCACTATGATATCAATACTGAAAACATGGCATTTAAATTATACACCCAGTCTCGAAAACCTAACGAGGTGTACCTTGTAGTTTAATATTTGTACATGTTTGAATATTCTATCTCGTTCAGCTCGACATCCTACTCACACCCGTGGTCCTTTATTCTGACAATTGCCTGTATTTTTCTGTTTTGTCAATTGATTATTGTTTTTGTCAGTCGTTCCTTTTACTTGAGAGCGAGTCTTATTAAATCCGACATCGAGATCCAATAGCCCTTCCCATTGTAAGTCAAGCGATTCGATGCCAGCGAACTGGCCTGTCTCGAGCAATGAGCGCGGGCATCCCGAGCGTGGTCCCTCGGCACCGAGCCGTGTCTAACACCGCTAGTTATCTTCGAGAGAGTTGATTTATGATTAACTGCCACTACAAATTCATCACATATATGGTAATACCAGGTTTATAGTCATTGCACGATTCAGTTCAATTTACTCTAATATAGTTTTATGCTCGTTTTTGAATTGCTTTTAGTGAATTGTACAATTTTATTATTTTTGTAAATGTCATTTATATTATTTTCAATAAATCTAAATTATATTTCGATATATTTTGCCTCTCAAAAATAAATAGCGTTCTATTCCAACGTCGTTTTAATTTTTATTTCGTTTGAATACCGGAGCCGTGATTAGAATAGAGTAAATAGTTAAACTGGCACTATAAACAGTGCACATAAGATTGTGATTTCTAGTGTATATATATATAATTGCATTCGTTCTGAGTCTCCCTTTAATAGCTCGCATTGTCAGTTTGATTAGCGACAGTAATTATCGCTTTAGTTATTGTCCTTGTTCAGTTTTTATGTCAAGGCAAAGTGCATCATATATGTTGTGTCAATTTAGATAACATTATATATTCATGTTTTTAAATATTTTTATTAAAATAATTTAAAGAATAACTGTTAACAGTTATTTTTTATATTCATAATCAATAAATACTGTTTTGAAAATTGCATATTATTATGATTAGCCTGTAAGTAATTAATTTTTTACTAATCGAACGATTGGAAATTACAACTTATAATTAATTGAATTGTCCTGTTAGGATTCAGTCATCGGAATTCTCGCACAACGTGACGTCATGAAATTAAATAGGCAGACAAATAAAAATAACAATAAAATATTAATAATTTAAGATTTTACCGTTGTATTTTTGCGTAATTTTATTTACGTTACAGCTCAATTTTTATTTTACGATTTTACAGCTATCGTGCCTCCAAATCTCAAGATGGACGTCACAATGCGCTATGACTGCGTCGAACACTGGCAATCACTGAAAGCTTGCCTCGAATATATATTTATAATAAAATATCAGCAAATATCGTTTCACTCCTGGCCGGGATGTGTCCGACGTGGCCGCCGCTCGTGGCAGTCCCCGGGCACGCAGTGCGTAAGCGGGCATGCAAATAGCGCGTAATCCGAGCCGCGGCCGCGCAACCCTCCGCGCGTTGTGCGGGTCATGGCCGCCGCCCAGGGCGCACGCCGTCTGTGCTGTGCGAATGTACGCTAACATTATCAATTATCATTTTTTCATTTCCAAAATTTTAATATATGTCCCACAAGCAATATCACTGCATACGTCGTCTCTCTAATCTGCGCGAGGCGGGACGCGGGCGCTACGCACCGTGCGACTCTACATTCGTACATATTAAAGCACTTTTATTTTACAAACAACACACGCTATAGAGCTGCGTCAATTGATTCACTACTTTCGGTATTAATCAAATGGTATATATAAAATATAAAGTCAATTCAATTATAGGGCACTTGCTCTATCTACTCTATAATAAGCAACTGTATTGAAGCCAAAACATATAGTAATGATACGCTTTAATCGAATTTGGAATTGCGAATATAATAACAATATAAAATAATTCATTTCGATGGATGTTTTAAAAATATTCAGACCTTGCGCGTCCATTGCCTCAGGGCTCCCCTCCCAGGGCTCCCCTCCCGGGCCCCCCTCCCGCCCCTCAGCAGTGCCACCTCATGCGAGTAGCGAATGCGATAGGGGGCTCTCTGTACCGTGCAATCTGTTTGTAGGTAATTTTTTGCTATTGAAACATGCGAGTAGTCTCTATATTCTATTCCCAGTTTATTGCAATCACTCCTTTTTTTTTTAATAATTTTTTTTTTTTAAATTATGAATTATAAATTTCTTTAGTTTAGTTTGCTGAACTATTTTTATATTTTTTATTATAACATGCTTGGCACGTTTCAGATTTTAAAATGTATCAAAACTTTATTTAACAATGACATCAACAAGACTTTCCGTGATATTTTTTTTATTTATTGAGTGTATTTACTAGTTTTTTCAAATCATTTTGCAGAGATCTATAACCCAGATTTTGTTCTACTGATGGGCATCCATCGTTCGGCTGGTTGGACAACGTTGCTCCATGCGAGCGCACCTCAACGACCAATGCCCACAGTATTGGTACCATTCCATGCGAAAAGCCAACACTACTAGGGGACATTTATTACCGTGTAATTATTTACGTCGGTAGGTAATTTTTATTGTCGACGAAAGCAAATCAATGGGCTTAGACATGTATCAAAAAGGTACACGTCACCAAATGTCAACTATCAAGCGGCGTCCCTCGCCGACATCTTTCATTCACTGCAAGTAAATGCTATCATAATAAAGATAACCTATCATCTCGGATCCTGCCTGTAATATTAGATTATTTTAATGCTGCTGGAAATACACCTTTGTTTTTTGTAATTTTTGTAAGTTATTAATCACAGGTTTACTCAACTTAGTTGCAATCCACGTTTTTCATTTACATATTCCTGATTATTATTTATATCATATTGTTACTATTGCTGCAATCAAGATAACTAATCGTCTAGGGCCATTTATATCAATTTCAGACTACTTATTTTCTCGTTGGAAAGTATTGATACATTTTGCTGGAATACTCATAAATGAAAAGCTTTGTAAGATTTACATATGACTTTCACGAAATGAACATATAATGTGACCTTTTGTTTATTCGCATAACTAACTCAATTTGATCAATTTATAGAGTGTCAATGGCGGTCAGAATCTAGATATGCGCAGACGAGTGTGTTATATCGCGCATTTTCCACGGCAGTGTGACGGTGTCCTGTCACACGAAGTCTATTATATTTCCACCACCGCCATTGTGGAGCCGGCCGCCGTCATGGGAGGCTATCACCCTGAAAGCGGCTCCGCGCTCGAGTGGCGGCCGCGTGCTCGCGAGCCTGCAGCGTGTCACTAATTAATGACTGCGATCTCGCTAAACTAAGAAATACAATTATTTTTTTGCAAAACTATTTATTATCAGTATTCACGTAGAGCTTATTACAAAGTTGCACAATGATTACATAGGATTCATTGGGATTTATAAATTTTACTTTTTAATAATTAGTTTTCATTTTTTTTTTAAACACTGAATAATTTTGTTTTACAAATATCTCTAATTCATTTATTTATTAATTATTAAGTGGTAAATGTCACAACTCACACCTTTTATTTTTCAGCTCAAAAAATTTCTCTTTTTTCACCGAATTCCTTCAATCATATGAAAATGTTCAACACTACATTCTCTATGAAACACGTCTTCTCGTAAAAAAATGTATTTTTATTCTAGAATGAACTACGCATACATATATCTTTATATCAGTCCGAGCAATGGCGGCAAGCCATGCTTGAAAGACAAATTATATGTTTTTTTTGTACTCGTGGTATTTAAAAGGAAGGATTCTGGTTTTTATTTTAAATCCTTAATTTAATTAGCGAGAGAAAACCGTATAATTGTCGAGGCTTACATTCATTACGTGCCGTAGCTCTATGTTTATTCAACATGATTACAGAAAGCTAGCACGCCGGGAAATATAATTCGCATAATTACATATCTTCTTTTCCTTCACAACTTAAATATCATATTGCTCATATGTTCATTAGTTTCTTTGGGTCATTAAAATATTTATAAAAAACTCAAAATCAATTTCGGCTTATTCGATTTAGGTGTAAATTAAGTGGCACGTTTAATTGATCTAATCGCAGTGCCTTCTTTTTTCACTGGTTGCTTAATGAGCTTCTCGTTTTATTTTGTCTAGTTCGTCAATGATTGAGTCCATTACGGCGCGCAGTGCCCGCGAGCCGCGCGCCTCGGCAGTGAACCTACGAACAAAAAACTCTTTCAAAGTCAAGACTCTCTTCAGGGCTGCCCCAACTCCTACTCTGCCTTATAAAAAATTTTCCCGACTTGTAATCAATACAACCCTTGTTCGTTTTTAATCATTTAATATGACTTTGTCAATGCTCAAAAATAAGGGATTTACCTTTTTGATTACCTGGAAAAATATTTTTTTTTATTATCATTTAAATCGTAATAACTCACAAACCTGTTTTTTGGTTCATTTTATTTCAAGATTACAAACATTAACTTTGAATTAAAATATCCACCTGTCTCGTCTTAAATCTTTTCTGATATATATTCTATTAGAATCTAGAATAGCATTGTAAACTCGTATGAATATTTATAATGAACTCCTGACTTAACTAAAAATGTGTAAAAAAAAAAGGATGAGTAACTTTATAGGCGTGCAGTCGCCTTGCTCTGTCGCAGTTCACTCGGGTTACAAGTCAGTTACTTGCTCGGGTTACACCGGCTGAGACTACCGAGGGTGCCGTGGGGTAGGCTCGCATCCTGCCAGCTGACATGTAAAAGGTCATTCCGTTGCTTTCGTGAATATTCAACGGGCTATTACAATAAATGCGAATGCTATTCTACTTTTTGTCTTAGACCCTGTCTGTTTAATATTTTCTTTGGTATAAATTATTGCTTTAAATATAAAAATGCACTGTTGTAGTTCAGGGAGATTAAATACTATCTCTGGTTTTTAAATTTAATGAATTCATTGAAGTAAGTATTCCGAAAAAACCTTTTGTTCCAAATCGAGATAAAAATAAAACAGTTTTAATCAAATAAAATTGTCACAATACTTTTTTTATTTTAAATTTCACATTAATTATTCAAAAAAATATCCTACAGGGTGGGTTTGTATTATCGCGGTTCGAAAGCATTTTGACAAAAGTCAATTTTTAATACGGTTTTCAACATTGAAATCCAATTTCGCTGACAGCCACTGTGGGAAGATGCTAACCGAAAAGCTCTCCGTAATGTTGTTTCGAATATTCAAGGCGGCTGGTTGTAAAAAAAACACTCCCACTCTGGCGCACGCCACATGGCCGGCAGCGGTGCAGTCCGCCATTTGTGCGTACGTCATCCATCTTGTGTTGTAAGTCAAGGCCGCAATGCGAGGCGGACTTCTGTGCGAACTGCGGTGCGGATCATTACTCCCCAGTCTTCAGTAAGTACTGAACAGCTGAGGTTACCAGTAATTCATCATGAAAATGATTGTATACTTTCTATTAGAAACTAAATGATTTTAACTTACTTTACCTAGTTCAAGAATACTCTTTCTACTTTTATGCAAAGTAAAATACGATATATTGAAATTTATGCTTAGGGGTATGATAAACAACAAAACGCCCATAGCTTAAATGCAGTATTCCACATAGTTTTGAAGTGAGTTAAGATTGCGATCTATCTTAAACGTTGTGGCATTTATTCAAATACGAGCGAAATTGTTGCGATCTGCGATATCGTAGTGGTAATTTAGTTGTGAGTTGTTGTTATCGAATTGATGATATCGAATTTATGACATATATGGTTCAGTATGCTTATTTTTCCCTGTGTACCCTTGAATCCTTTGAAACGTCGAAAAAAAATTCTACCGACTACCTCATTGATAAACTTACTTTTCAAATACATAAATTAATCAATTGAAATAATTGAAAATATTAAGTCTAGTTTAATAATCACGAACGATATTAATTCAGTAGTTAAGGTTGTATGAACGCTTTTCAATACTTGTACAATCACAATAACAAACATGTGCTTGACCTTTGGAGGACATTTGGTTTTTTCCAGTTCTACTTCAAGCGTGATTCCTCTCTTCATAAATGAATAAGTTGACTACAAATAAAACCATGTTGGGTTCTTTTTTTAGCTTCGGTCATTGCGAGCGCTCTGTTGTATGCGAATGTGTGCATTATGCATGCTATTTATAATTTAATTATTTACCGATTAAATAGTACTTTCGCCTTTAAATACCAAAGCTTCTTGACTCGCGTAAGTAATAAAAAAAAGTTTTTAATTTGTGTAGGGGTATCGAGATAGTATCGATTTAATTTCGAATTAATTATTAATTATATAATGGAGAGCTTTCCATCAAAATATTTGTATTATATTTAATTTAATTAACAGGATGTTTATCAAATTACTTTAAAAGTTTTTGTTTGTCTTAGGCTTCTTTGATCGTATCGTAATTATATTATTACTAATTAAAGTTTTAATTTGTATTGATAAACTTCCTTTGTTAATTCATCCATCAATACTCACCATAACTGGTTTCCAGTGTAATGAAGGCCTCCCTTAGAGTCGCTACCCTCTCCTGTTCCTGATATACCCAACCTTACCTTCCAGGCTTATTTTTGCCCCATAATCAGAGTAAAATTGAATATTCGTATTATTACCGGGCAATTTCGATGATTTTTTTAATGTTGCAAAACTTTCGTTTTAAATCTGAACGCTTTTAGTTGCGTGTTGTTTTATATTTCGATGCCATATGTTAGTATTCGAGAGATATGTGCTTTAAGATTTTAGTTCGGATATACGTATTGTTTTAGCTCCGCTACTCGAGTTTTTATTCGAAAATTCAAAACGTTAGAAAAATATATATATTTATTTAACACCCTAGAAAAATTTCTTAGTTTTTAATTCATCCAAAAATTGATTTCGAGCTATATTGCATAGAAAGTACCGTGTTTTAATTTATTATAATACTTATATTATAAAGTCGTTATGTTTTTTTTATTATTTATGTTATCGATTTGCTTAAATATCACTATTTGATCTTTAAAATGCACCAATAACACTTAATATGCAAATCGCGTATTATAATAAAAAAACTTTCGTTTTCTTCGACTCTATTGTGAGTCCAAAACGGCTTTAAAATTTACATAGCTTAAGTGAATACAAAACACAAAACAAATAAATTACATTCTTCGTTCGGATTCATCTCACGATGATAAGATGTTCTGAGGGTCGACTGGCTCGGCTATATTTAGAGATGTGGGGTACTTGAAAAAACGAAAAAAGGCAAATAGATAGCATCCCTTACCAGGCGGATGCAGCTCCACCCTCGGCGTGAGAACCCGCCACAGGCGACGGGAATATGTGAACCATGCTTATTACCCACTATCTACCCACATTTGATACCCATCGTCACCAAGAAGAAACATTTTCTGTTGTCTTACAACACTAACATTCTAATGAGGAGTCATATAGAATTGATGCGTTGAGTTCCAAAAACTACTTTGAAATTTTTTAGTTAATCGAAACAAAATGTTTCGAATATTATTTTAAGTGTTTTGTGATATATTATATTTTAGTTTCAAATTCTAATATTGACCAAACAAAAATAAGTCAATTAAACTCGATAACGCATTAAAACTCATAGTGTCATTCAAGTATTTCTTTTAATTTAAAAATATGAAAAGTGACTTTCGTATCGACGATTCAATTATTCATGTTATATCATTAATTGTCGAACCTAAGATATATTTGAGTAACTGAAAAAATAGTGGAAGAAAATTAAAGCTATTGAGAGTGTGATGGAGACGTTGGCATTTAATAAATAAAAACAATTTAAAGATTGTCTTTTTATCATAATCGCGTCATTAACGTTATTATGTTTGTAACGATTGAAATAAAATATTTTGGAGCATGGAAGACAGTTAGAATAAAATATTTAAAAATTCTATCGCTTATCTTTATCTTATATCAAACATATTTAAAGTCGATTAAAGTTAATACAAAATCAACGGATATCCTTTACAAATATTTGCTGTTATAGTAACTCTTCGATTGGTTAGAACTTTCTAATGTACAATCGAAATAAAAGACTAAGAGTCGTCTTATTAACTGCCTATAAAAAAACATATATCGATGGTTGGTCGTTATTGTTTTTAAATAGGTATTGTAAAAATTTAATCAGAATTGCCATATTTTAAATATAATAAAATACTGGAGTGATTTTTCCACATGTTCATTTTTATTGGTGACCGGTTTCGCCAACCTTTTACGTTGGCATTAGCAAACTGAGTTGGTCACCAATAAAAATGAGCACGCGGAAAAATCACTCCAGTATTTTATTATATTTAAAATATTAAAATGGAATTTCACCAAGTATGTACTCTCTGTCAAAAATATTGAATATTAAATCTTAACATGGTAGATAAATTTAACACTGTTTTTTTTCCTTAAAAATAAAAATACATGAGCAAATAAAAGTACGTAAATATAATAATTATTTGAAGTGACATAACGTTTCTCGTACTATCGCCATCAATAGTTTACATTGTACAGAGGTGTAAAAAAATGCCGAGCAGCTGACTGTCCTATTGTGCTGACCCTCTCGGATCGTTTTCAATACGAATTGCAATCCACAACTGTACTCCTGCCGCGTTGCATCATGGCCGGGCTGCGCGGCTCGTCCCATTTTTTGCGGTGGTTCGGATCCACCTGTTGGGCTCCCTTCCCGGCCAGCTGCTGGAACCCGAGGAAACATAACCGACCGCCGAATGGCCTTCTCGGAATCGACCCGGGATCTGTTATTAGTCCGCCGCATGATCGATGCGCTTCCTTTTCTAGACATTCTTATAATTTCTCAGGCGTTTCGAGGTTTTTTTTATCGTCACAGTTACGTTTACTGTTTATTGGTGTATAAATAAATATTCGATATGCGATAAAATCGCTTGATAGACAATCAGTTGATTTCTATTAGCATTCACAATAAGTCCATTTAATTTTGTATAATGCTGTCGTAAACACGCTGATTTTATGACTACCATAACTAGCTCGCAGATGCAGCATATTTTATTTTTAGGCGTATTTTTTTTTGGTCTTATTTATTTATATCAGGAGCTCATCAAGATTGTAATATATAATAACGATTTCGACGCCGTACAGTAAACTTGTGAGCCGATAATAAATCATTGCATTGTAACGTATTTTCAACGGGATTCATAATAAACATTGTAAGCATTTCTACAATGGGATATATCGTAAGCCGAGCGTACGTGCATCGGGAGATAATTACCGTTTCCAGAGACTCAATAACAACGCTCGCATCTGCCGCGATAAGGGTGCGCGGCGGGGGCAAAAAAACCAGGTACCCCGGCGGCGCATTCCTCCGCGGGGTGAGGAGGCTGCTCGCCGTCAGGGTTGCTTGAACTCGGAAGATTTTTTTGGCAGGGCCTTGCACTTGTCTCCGGCCGGGGGTTGATGAACGTGCGTCCCTTTGAAGAAACCGGGACGCAAAAAAATCTGTACAAGAATACGCACACCGCCTGTGGGTCAATGTGCTAGGAGGTTATTGTGCTGCGCTGCGGCGGGTGTCGGGTTCATTCAACCGCCGAATTGCCGTGAGTTATGTTATGTTGCGTTTGTGTCTGGATTTCGCTCCGCGCGTACCGCGAGGCCGCATTCTCCGTCAGGTTTATGACTCGAGTATCGAGTATCGAGTCTCTTCGCGGCTCACTTCCGCACCTGGAGTGAACGCGCTTTGACGTAGGAAGTCGTCAGCGTTTTAAGTGATGATATGGCGGGGGCGGTGTACAAATCATCACGTGCGGCGTTCTTTTTTATAGATATTGCGTAGTATTTATTTACTAACACAATTCAAATTATATTCATAGTACTTAAAGTAATATTGTTGTTAGTTTGCTCGCAAACTCTCATGGCTTCGCTTTTCACGAAAAATACGTCTTTTAATTTTAAACCGTTCGCGTGTATAAACGACAACTTATAACAAACACGATTTTAAAGTTTTAATAAGTCGGTTAGATTACAATCGTTGACCCTTTTCTGACGTCATTCCCGGTAATGTCGCGTTACATAATGGCCCGCACGGCTGGCCACCAGATTCCTTGCATTGTTCAGCCCGATCCCCTATCGCCTGATGCAGTGTGAGGTGCCCGCCCTCCACCCTCACCTCCACTCTAAAAACTAAAAACCTCTGCCTATCATCGGCTTCATCTTCAAGTAAAGGAATATTCTACTCAATAGTAAAGGAAATAGCTAATAAACTAGCTTAAGGAAATGGACTACTTTCGTGTCTTGGATAAAATAAAAGTAAAACAGTTATTGATGTGTTTTATAAATCTCAAGTGGATTTTTTATCTTCGTGATTTTTATTTAAAGTTCATCGTGTAGATATAGAGATTTGATCACGTAATATATGTAAATTTAAAAAAAAAAAAACAAGTTTTTTTTAGTGATTTCAATGGACGATCAATAAATTAATACTCAATACTAATCTACTAATAACGGTCTGCGACAAAATTATTAAGAAAAGTAAATAAATCAAGTACAATTTTTATTTAGAGCGTCGGGCCGGAAGATTTTAGTGAATGACGCTAAAACCCCAAAACGAGTATACCATTCCGGGAGCGTCCACTGAACTAGGCGCACATTCCATATACATATATACACGGCATTCTGACGTCACGGTGTTGCGGGCGCGTGGAGATCGGCGATGCCACGAGGTGCACTTGACGCCAGCTCTGTTCATACTTTTCTTGAGGTTGAGTACGTTACCAATATTATTTACATCACAAGTTCTGCAAAAGTGTTATTGAAATATACACAGACAGTGAAATCAATTATTATCAAACACTAATCCAATTTCAAATATTTACAGCCTCGAATCATCCATCAGCTGTAGCATTAAAAAACACGATAAAATACTTTTAGTTGTAATTTGAAGTATTTTCCCCGTAATTAAACACTTTTTATTGTTAATTTTCCTCGGCCTGCCCGGCGCGTTCTTATTACCGAGCACACGCGACACGGGCTTATCATTTTCATCTCTCACGGAGTCCGCAAAGAAGGGGCGTTTGAAAAAACCAGCGCAAGTGCTGGCTCACCCGTCGTTACTCACTTGGAAATATCGCATGAGAGCCGAATTCGGGCGCCGCGACTGAGAACAGGGCCAATTGAATTCACAGCCAACATTCGAGTGAGTGTGGCCTACAATATTAATCCAATTTTACTTTCGCAACTTTTAAGATTTGACCGCATGAATTCCATTACTCGTTGTTATTTGATATTATTTGCGTGATGTAAGGCTTTTTGTTTAGTGCAGATGAGAAAGAAAAAAAAAGTTTTAGACAGTGCAACTACTGTAGCGAAGTAATTCCAAAATTTTGGTGTCAATTACATATGAATTTTTCGCTGACAGAAATTTGACCCGTTTGATGAGTGCAATGAGTGAATTTGTTTATTTTGTTTGTTCAACAGCCTCGGCGTCCTCCATAGCGACACATTTTTTGCGGAGAGTGTTTACCTGCGGATCTCGTGTGGCCGGGGCTACCGTGCGCGCGTTATCGCGTGTTGCCAGAGCAGGACTTCCTCCGAGCGTTTAGCCCCGCACTCCGGGCTGGTCGGGACGCGCCGCCGCACGATATCTCTGGGCGACGAGTTTTAGCGCCGAGTTAATTGCGTTGTTTTGATGATCCAGGCCGCCCGTGGCATTGCGCGCATTCCTCGGCGGGACCCTCGGCGGACCTTCGGCGGCCAGAGCGCCTACACTTCTTCTCGGAAGCGACTCGCTCGTTCGACTTTCATTCAGTTTTTGCAAAAGCGTTCGTGTACACACCATACGTGTCGTTTCTAATTTCTCTTTTTCGTTTTTTTTAATTTATTCCCGAACACAATGGCCATTCAAAGTTATGACGCCGTTACCGATATAATTATAATATCGTTTCTTTGCGAGTTAACGCTGGCTCGTATTTTCTAATTTTACTTGCCGATCTTTCGCGAGCACACAAAGTTGTTCGATATGAATACGCGAAGCTGTCTACGAGATCCATTCCATGCAAGGAATCTACATAAATAGCGATGCCGGGAATTACTCAGCCGGTTGAGATTGAAGGGAAGGGAAACGCTTACAATATTTTAAAGTATTTAAGTATTACCTGGAACTAATCGAGGTGTTTAACTCTACTTTAAATGTCTTAATATTATATATTTACCTATTTTATGTAAATTCTAAATGATTGGATAATCAGGATACTATGCAATAAAGAAGACTTGTGAGTTTTAATGCAAGAATAATAAAATACTGTATCAGATAAAACATGGAAAAAAATATTAACACTAGAGTAATGATTAAAGGATGAAACAACATAAAAATAATGTATCGATTTATGTTACATGTAATAATATTATTTGTATGTTCTCGTCGAAGGATGTGACAGAAACCCTATAAGGGAGTACCAGAATCGCCCACGTGTATCGATAACATGCTGATGATTAATCATGAACGTAAATCACACTCGCCTGGGAGCGCTCTGCTTCGGCTGCTTCCTGTTCTAGCCTTAATCGCCTCTCAAAGTCTAACTCACCATACAGTTGACATAAAGTTCTCTAAAAAAAATTAACTCATCCAGATTTTTGACACTATTCGTGCATGTTGCTACACTATCATGTAGTTTCAGCTGCCCCACATGCCTGGCTCTCTACACTTATGCAATTATTGACCCTCGTCTGACCTTACGCCTGAGAACAACAGAGGTGCGTTTGGCTTATCGGCTGCTGCAGCCCCGGCGGGTCGCGTGCACGCCTCCAGTGGCCCGGAACTGCGAGAACTAGCTGTTCCAGGAACAAGGGACGAGAGTGAAAATCTCTCCTCGGGTCGCACGCTGGGCAGTCTGCCGACGTGTTTTGCAACAATTTCCACATCAATAGCTAACATTACTTTTCCCACCGTTCCCGAAGGACGCCTTTTTCTATTATGTTCCACGAATAGACCGGTAGCCGCACCTGTTGTTTCTAGTCACTCAAACAGAAAATGGCTTCGATATCTTACATAATAAAAGTGTCTTGCATTTTAAATTTGTTATAAAATTATTTTTTTTGTCCAAGCAATTTCCACGGGGCTCGCCGCGCGTCCTAATCTAGCCCGGTTCGTTTTTGACGGAATTAACGATAGTGACAGCTGTCACTCCGATCGAGTATTAGTATTCTCTTATATCAGATCGCCGAGCTCTCGATATTCAAGCAATACAGATTAGTGCTAACTAGGCACAATCGACATACTTAGATGATAGATTTGTCGAATTTCGAGTGGTTTTCATTTTATTCCGTAGATTATTAAAAATTTTAAAAACCAAAAAAATTATATTAGACTTCTTAGTCTTAGTTGAATATTTAAACAATTTAAAAATAATATAATTGTCTATACATACTTGTCTTAATGTCTGGTTATCAGAAAAACATTATCCGGATTATTTTGTTCACCTTTCACTCCATTAAATTAAAATGAGATTTTTCATACAGTATTTTATTTAATGATCTCTTCATTTTTTCCATTCGATTAAATCGATTATTCGATTCAATCCATCATTATTGTTTGTACACATGCGTGTTTTCGGTGCAAGTAAAAACGAATCTGTTGCTGCCTTGTACTTGGGAATCTTGGTGTTCGTGCCGCCGTGTGCGGAATGCGAATACTTCACGCCCCACATTTCTTTAATTAACATGCGTTTGTGTGCATTTCGTGGAATGAATGAATATATTTTTATTAATACATTGTAATTGTGAACTCTCCCGTAAACATCGAACAATCACGAACCTCGATTTAAATAAGAGTAGAAACGTCAGATTTACTCGGTTTACCCTCAAATGGTTTCATCTTTAATAATAATATCTCCTTATAATGAGTTGTGTTTCGTGATCCATGGACCAACAACACATTTAGTAAAGCGAACATTGACATGTTCTAAATTAGATAATTTTTTTTTCTTTTTTGAAAATAAATCTTTTCATAGCTCATTACTCGGATTTTATTAAATATTAATGACAGTGAAAACTTCATTGTTATTTCGGTTAGTTTTTAGGTTGGTATATCGAAATCAGTCAAAAGCCAGGGCATAAATCTTTTACTGAAAGATCTAGTATCGTTAGTGTTTTACACTATTTTTCACTTACAACATCATTATTCTCAGCTGTAAATTTCTCCATCAAGTAGAAAAAAAAACAGCTAGATATGTTGTGAGTTATAAAACGTTTACGACATTGTGTAGTACAAATCAGCAGCATAAACAATTTGACTGTCTTAAATTTTTCATTTTTTAAATACCACAAAATATACACCTTACTTATAGTGATCTTATCCCCTTTGAATTCCAGTTCATGGTTGTTCCCCGGTAGATATAATTTCGATTTTTAATACAGCGCATTGTATTCACATTCGTTTGAAACGTTTAACCTTGACGTTTCTCGTAATTATTGTTGTGGAGTCGATTCCTGGCAACCCCCGAAGGCCGTCCCGAGACTCCAGGTGTTTTTGAAGAACACCGCTAGATTTTTTCCCCGTCCATCTGCCCGAAAGGGTTGGAGATCCCGGGCCCCTAATTTGCCGATAAATTTATCAATCGTACCCCCTCAACCCTCGCGGCGCACACCTTTTGGGCCGGTCGAGTGGCGGCGTCACTCTAACCCCCTGCTCTGTATTCTAAATCAAACAGCTGCTTTAAATTATTTAGGATTAAGTTTCCCCAAGGCGAGTCGCCCTTTGTGTTCTTAGCTTTGTTGTCTGTAATTAATGGTCGTTACCGCGGGGTGTGAATATGAAATTAATATTTATTTTTGCTGGGCTACATTTAAAATTATAATTTTAAATGTCATAGATACAGTTTAAGGATGAAAGGGTGGCGGAATATTATGCTAGGGAATTAGAATAATGCAAGTTACATGCTGCGACGTAGTCAATACAAAGCTAGATATACATTTGGAATAACTACAACTCTGACAATAGCATTTTAAAGTTGATGTCTAATATGCATGGTTATATTTTAATAAAATAACATTAATTCATAAATTAATATTATTCCAAATAAAAATTAAAAACGATACTTATATTAATATAAATTAAAGTATTATGTATGCGTTTAACATTTTTTTATGTAATTTTAACAATATTTAAAAAAAATATTCAAACACGAAGATAATATTAATAAAAAGAAATCGTTATTTTCAAAAGTAAAAACAAAAAAACTTTTTGCCATTTAAATACTATAAAACTTGTAATACTTTGCTTGGGGATACAGAATACTAACTTTTCAGGTATTTCAAATAAAAACTACTCCAATAAATAATATTTTCTTAAGCGACGAGTTCTGTTGCTTCATGTATAGAGATTTTCATGTAAGATTTGTTTTAAATGTGCAATTAACTAATTAATCTGTTTGTCTAAAATACTTCTTCGGTTTTTATGCGTCTAATTAAATTAATATGTTAATTTTTTTTTCTTTTTGTTTCAGGTAAGTTTCCACAGTTTATCGCTGTCAAAATCAATTCACAATATAAGCAGTTTGGTAAGTTTTTTTTTTACAGCGGCAATTTTTCAAATTTATATTTCTTATTAGATGAGTTATGTAAATAATCATACCGCAGTCATTTAAAATTAATTTATCACGGGAGTAGCCAAAACATCTATCATTTTTTTACAACCGATATAGCACCTCAAAATATAACTATTTTTTATTTTACTAATTAATCATGATTTTTTTACAACATATGGCTTTAACTTTATCGATAAAAGTCAAAATAAATTTGTCGTTATTAATTTAGTTTTTCACCAGATTAATATTATTGCATTTTTTTAATGCTTGTCACCCATATCAGGTCCTCCGATCTTGTAATGATGTTGCTTAAATATTTTCTTCCTCCGTTGACTGATTGAGCTGCATTCGGCACTGATGCTTACTAAGTATTCCTTTTTTTATCTGTCTGTTTCTATTGCTCGTATAATAAAAAAATCAGTAAGTTTTCTATGGCCGGTGATAAATATCAACATTCAAATGTCATTATTCCCCGAGTGTAGCAACACCAAACGAGTCTACCTTTTGTGCCCGCCGAGGCAGCGACGCGGCCGCGCCGGTGACGTCACGAGCGGCTCCGGCGCGGGTCTGCAAGCCGGCCGGTGTCCACAACCTCTCGGGGCTCAGCCGTCCATTTCGCAAGACCGTGTTTCGTCATCGGCTTCGTCCGCCGGTCGTCGGCTTTCTTCGGCAATCAAGTTTCCGACCGTGACTTTGCTCGCAGCCAGCGTACCGGAACATCTCGTCATTCCATCTCGCTCTACTTCTTTTATCTCGGCACTCCGTGCGTTATCCAACTGACCGACCGCGAGCGCCGGAATATAGCCCTTCCTACCTGAGCAGGTGGAGGCGGTTCAGCTTGCGGTTTTGATGCAGATGCGCCTTTCTGCGGAGAAGTTTTTCCTGACAACTTGGCGTGCCATCTACAGTCACGATTGCGACCACAGCGGCATGAGAACAGAATCTCAGCATCGCTAGAGCTTTTTGCTCACCGTGCTCTGCGTCGCGCTGTTATTATATTAAAGAAGTATTATACATTGCATGTACATTATTGTAATGAGAGCCGAAAGCAAAGTCAAACACGAGATACACGAGCGACGGTCAGGTCGCCACCGGCTGTATTCCAATCACCGTGGAAGATCTCCTTGTTATGCGTGTGGACTTAATCACTGAGCTTTAAAATTATGTCATCAATATCGACATGAATATTCAGTTGAAATTCCGAAGGAAATCTCAAGATTATAATGAACACATCATTTTGTTTAACTCCCACATTTCTGAATCTTTGATTAGTTTGCTCAACATCGCTAATTCAATTTATGTTCTTCTACTTTAAATTTAGGTGCTAAATTTAATGGCGATTTTAGAATATCGCTCCGCAATATCAAGATCTTGGGGAGCTTTGCGCGGAGCTGCAGCGGCCTAACGAAGACGAAATCGGGAGAGTGGCTTAAGTGCCAATAAAAAGCGTGTCGCGTCGTTATTTTTTATCGATTTTTCTGGGAAAATAAATATATTTTTTATGGCTTAAGTTCATGCCTGCTCAATCGGGTCTAATAAGGATGATAACGCGACTTCATAAATATGTATTTTTTTGATAAAACACTGGAATTTTTACTACTCGAGATAGGTGAATACTTAAATGTGGTTTTACTTAATTGAGACATTGATCTTTTGGATCCACGGGCCTATGATAAACTTTAAAATATCTGGTGATCTCAAAGCTGGTCATTATTTACTATATTTTGTCAAAAAAAAAAAAAAAAAATTTAACATCGTACACATAATTAAATCTCGTTATGTTGGAAACCGTGCATGTGCCGACGAGTTCGGAATGAGAGCTCGAAAGGAAAGTTATGTTAAAACACACCAATTATGTTAGAAATTAATTAAATCGACTTCAAGTTGTTTTTTTTTTTTTCAGTATTCACTGAGGTAATTATCGAAATATAGGCGTTGCATTGCAATTAAAATGTTTTATTACATCTCACACAGTTACGGAGGGAATAACACGCCGATACTCGTAATTATTTCAAAGCGGCCGAAATGTGAAGAGATTTATGGATTAAACTCGTTTCATGGCTTATTCATTGAGGAAATTTGATATTGCGTATAAACTGTGACAGGCATCACGAGAACACAAACATGATCAGGCACGAAGCTCGCTGAGACCTCACCTGTAGGTGATACGCGAAACCCGATGATTTCCATTAAAAAAATAATCTATTTCTTTAATCTCATATTTATGTCAATAAAAAACTAAAATATGCAGAAAACGTTTAACTCGATCTTGGAAAGCAAACCATGTCCATGTGAAGTTTATAGGTAGTAAAATATATTCACTATCTCAGCACACAAAGTTATTTTAAATCGCTTTATCACTTCGATATATACTAGGAAACTAGTTGTATCAATTTATATGTTGGATAATGAAATCTTAACTGCAATTAATACAAATGGATTTTGAGTACTTTCGCCTTTTGTCTGAAGAAGGTCTTTTGAAAGGCAAAAGTAATCACAAACAAAAAAAATAAAAATAATCTAGCCAATTGGCTATTTGTATTTGTTTGAGCACACCAGCAATTAGTATTACTCCTGTTAGTACTTAAGTGAAAGAAGGTGCACATTGCAGTACGTCCCCGTCCCACTGGGCACTCCTTTTCTTAGTACTCGCGTCCTTGACGATAAATTATGAATGCAAACTGATGAGGAGATATAAAGTCATTTTTTTAATTGACCGGTTACGACACGTTAGATCATCTTTGGCTGTATTCCCACACCTTGATGACCTATCAAATCAAAACCGATTATGTTTGTACAAAAAATAGAAACATCATTTTTATTTCATTTCCTTTGGGCAAATTGGACAAGATGCTGGCGGCCAGAAACCATTAATAATACGTTTTATAATACGCAATCAATTTCGTTTTATTGTAAATTTTAATATCTAGGTACCCGAGTGGATTCGTGTTATATCTTTACTAATCTTATGTATGCATTTTTCAATAGACAGTAATATAGATCAAATACTACACATCAATATACAGGTGAAGTACTTACAGAAACTGGTATTATGGAACTACGAAGCACAAGAAGCTAGTTTTTTTCATCTTTGAAAAAACTAATCGTTGTTAATTATCGTATCAATATGCGCAATAAACAAAAAGTGCAAGTTAACAGTTTCTAAATATTAAATAAATGTATTTATTTGAGCTAAACTCATCAATATTATGCACATACATGTTTAAAACCTTGCGGGTATGGTTAAATCATAAGATTTAACATAATAATTTATTTTCTATTCTATATTAATTTTATTAGTGATAACATAAATAATCTAAGCAAAAACTATACTTTTATTTCAATGGTGCTGAATAAATACGTTTTATTCACATTAACTCCAATGGAAACTCTTGTAAATTACTCCGCGTAGTAATATCGCCAATAAAGAGGCTCACCTTTGCCGGCACCGGCACCGGCTCCGACCTTGAGCTGTGTTTCGATCAATAATGTGAGGTTGGAGTACTCCGAGTCCATAGCTTGTCTTACCAGTTATCCTTTTTTATTTCTAAATTGCAGATAATCACATACCACTGCAGCGAAAATGAGTAGGAATTCTTTAATTCGATGAGATTGTTTTGAAATCATTAACACTTCAATCATAATAAAATCTCACATTTTTTTTGTAATGATGTATTGTCTTAATTAAAATTCATTTATTAATAGTAACTGAAGTTTTTGATAATAAAACGTGAGTCAAGTCTGTTAATAAAATATTTGAATAGTCTGTATTCTTATGTATGCTACATCCTGAATATATGACCTAAATTCACACAATGTGCGAATAAATAAAATGTTTTTAAAACGCAATTTTCGTAACTTTGTCGTTTGGCTGATTTGCATAAACTTGCAATAAAATACGTAAAGATAATCGTCTAGCGTTTTAAGTGCCCTCTGTAGTATAATTTTCTCTGCAAACATGTGCTGTCGGAGTCAACAGGAAGTGCCGCGTTGCTCGCGAGGTGTAATAATCAGAGAAGCGTGTTACTAGGCGCGGAAAGTCGCCGCGCTTCCTCCGGCCGGCGCTCCTCGGCCGCGAACAAAGGAGCTCTTCCGCGCCGGGCCTCCTCTACCTCCTCCACCTCCTCCACCTCCTCCACCTCCTCCACCTCCTCCACCTCCTCCACCTCGCGCCGCTCAGCCGTGAACCAGTTATACTAGTGACATTCATTTTCTCGGTACGGGCCGCGGTACATTTCGGTAACTTTTGGTAATCTGGACTCGTATTTTCAATAGAGCCGAGATCGCCTATCTCGTGGCGCAATCGTGCCGTAATATCCGCCTCACAAATTAAGGAGGCACAGATTTAATGAATGCGTATTCCCACCGAGCAACTGGTTCATTGTACCGAGTCTTGTTTGTTTGTTTTTTATTTCTTTCGCTGGCGATTATCTTCGAGTGGAAGATCGAAAATGATTCTCCGGCTCCCGCCGGGCGGCTCGCGCGGCTGCCGCTCGTCGGCGGACTCGTATCGGTGATAATATCGATACTTAGCCATCGATTCTGCGCTTCCTTTCGTTCGCAAAGAAATGAAGAAAAAAAAACTCACGCTCGTTATTGCTCAATTATCCTCGTTACTTTGTGTAATACGTTCGGATTAGAATACTTGATTCAATTTTAAGTGATTTGTATTATATCATCACAGTAATGAGCAGAGTTCAGTACACGCCGAGGCCTTTTCGAAACGATTAGACTCTTCAAGGTTATCTCGGAGAATTGTAAATGTTGCCATTACAAAAAAAAAACATGACAAGATGTTTTGAGAGTCGTCGCTTTTTAAAACGTCTCGGCAAATAAATAACCCAAAATGAACTCGCAGCCAGACGTAGTTTATTGTGTTATTTTACAGCATTAGACTTGTGTAATACTTGAGTGTTGCTTTCCTAATTTCGTGGATAGTGGCATGGCAAGCGCGCTTCGCCCCTCGGTCTCCGTGTAGTTCATCCGCTGACGACCGGATGGTAAAAAACATGTTCGCAATCACGGCGCGACAGGTCCGCGCGCCCCTGCCTCCCCTCCCCCCCGCCCTCCCCGCCTGCCACCCCCCGCATGCCCCCCCCCCCGCCCACCCCCGCCAGCCTCCCCCCGCCTGCAGCCTGCAACGCTCGCTTTCCGAGCATGCAGGGAATGCGAGTCAGACCTAACCAAAAATTTTAATTGATTCGCAAATATTAATTATTCTCGTCGTTGCGTGAAATTATCTTTAGCATTTAGAATGGAAATGTCTGCGTAATAAACACGATAATGTATCAAAACTCACTACATGCTTTAGTAATGTTATGCAAAATATATTTTTAGTACTAACAGAATATAGTTACTGACACGAATTAGTTGTTTTGCGTTACTCGTGAACATGCGAAGGTTTCCGTCGCAAGGTGAATTTAAATTATTTGCATACAAACAGATAAGTACTGTGTATATTGGCGTGCATATAAATTACACGAATTTACCTGTAATACATTCAATACACAGTTTATTATATCTGAGATCGAGGCTTTTGTTACATAACACTGCGGAACAAGAATCAATCTTCAACTCAACATTCCATCTGAAATAAATTTATACGCTTAAGTATCATACCTGATATTTCTTTACATCTATATTACATTACAAAAATAAATTCTACAAAATAATTTATTCTAGAATTCATTTTTTTAATGGTTTTTTTAAGTTACATTACTGTGATTTTTGATTGCCAAGGTCGATGAAGCTGTGTTGTGGATCTGGTAATGAAGTCTGTTTGTAATGATGAATAATTTGTATACCTCACAGTTGTACTTTTTTAAAACTAACTATGACTTTTTTCAATTTAATTGAAGAAATGTAATTATATAGTTAACGAAATATTGACACAAGATAATCGTTATTACAAAAAGTTTAAATTTTTAATATTTACAGCATGGTTGTACATGGCCAGCATTGCATTTTCTTATGTATTCTATTCATAATATATATATGTGTAATTCACATTATTTTTTCAAAGAATTATCATAATACCGATTTCAATTGACGAAATTGATTTATGGAAATAAATATTAGTGAACAAAATATTGCTATAACACGAGTGATATTTCATTATTTTAGCTAATGTTTGGTTAATGTTTTATCAGTAAATTGATTACTTCCTATCCTAATTTAATGTTCAAAGTGTTTAAAGGCAATATCCAATATACGATAACTCGTGAGGTAAAGCTTCTTGCGGGATCCTCGGGGTTGAAAGGCGCGATAGATAGGTATTTAGGAAGGACCTATTCACGGCCGATGACACGACAGGCTTAACGTTTTATCCTAACGGCCTCCGTACGTTCCGTGCAGAATATACAAGATGACAAATCACATTACGTGTTGCTGTGTGCATGCATATAATGTCCATAATAACATAATGTGTGATGGGTGACAATCATCTTTGGTAAAGCCATTTTGCACATGGATATTTGAGAAGAGAAGTTTAACCTAAGAATATTTTTTGCTCTGAAACCTATAAATAGTCGCCAGTTTTTTCCCGTATTCTTTGTTGTGGAAGTATTTTTCATAATGTGGGTAATTGAATTCAATGCTATCGGAAATGACGCGATTTTTTTATATACGGGCACCCAAATGTAGGGATTGTATAAACGCGTTGGAAAAAATACCTACATGGAGACTTAATTGTAAAATTCGCTGGCATTTATTTTAAAAGCGACTTTGATAAAATGTGCTAAAATAAATTCTTTCCCAAAAAGCTTTTGGATAAAATTAACAATTATTTTCATTACCTGCATCCGGCGAATTTCAATTTTGATTTAAAATAATCAAGTATATGATTATAATGATAAAAGCATTCGCACAAAATTCACTCGTTTAAATCTGCAGATCTTTTATGGTAATCACCACTTTGATCAAGATGCCAGATTTAAATTAAAACCTGTACTTAAGTTTAAAACGAGGATGCTATAACAAACGTTTAATTTATAAATTTATACCTGCTTAATAATCATCAGTAATTATTAGTAATGCATAGACCGCACTTATTGTAACAGCAATTAAGTTTATAACCTAGAGGAGGATCGCCCGAGGATCGATACTTCTCGAGAGCTTTAAAATGTAAATATGATGTTATTCCACTTACAGATTATATCCGCCATTCGCAACGGACATGACTTCACGTGTCGCTCCTAGCAGCATTATTTTTAATTCCACATTTATTTAATGTGTGGGATTGGTGTATTGAATAAACATCGTACGAAGCTGATGTATTTTAAATACATTCCGAAGGAGCGTCTAGAAACACAAGGGCGTCTGCTTCGCTGTGTACGTTCTAATAAACATTTAACATCACAAGAAATCAATAAAATAAAGATTTATGCGACCATATATAAATATATACGATATAGCATTTCACTACTGCGATAAATAACTTATAATTACCTTTCAGAGTATGTTTATAAAAAAATATGCGCTAGTAAACCTCGATAATCTTTAGGTATCGAATTTCCCTTTTAGCTCGATTCTCGAACTACTAACTATGAAGCTTCCTACGTCGTAAAATCTCCCCCAGGGTAACGGAAATGGACTATTCTACTTAATTATTATATTAATTAACCATTTCCTTTTGATTCTAAATAAGATGTAGATTTTTGAGATAGCGAATTTATGACTATCATTTATTTTTAGGTATTATTTGCATAAAACAAGTATTGCTTTAATTTATTAAAATTAAAATTCATGCTTTTGTTTACATTTTTTTTTTTTTAAATTTGTTAATCTGAAGACTAAGAAAAATTTTAGAAATATAATCTCAGGTGGCTTTAGGAGGGGAAAGATAACGCAATATTGATTTATTCATTTTTATAAGTGTTTATGTTTTGTTGTATAAATATATCAATATTTCATATTTTTCGTCTCATTCTGAGAACTCTGCTTTTGGACAAACTTCTATATTTTTGCTGCAGTAAAAATGCTATGAATAATTGAAAATCACCAGACAAGCCGTCTCGGTATCAATAGATTTGCGCTAGTGCAGTAAAGTAAAAAGACATGCGGCAGTAAAAGAAGTAGGCAAAGTCCCGAATACTGTTGCATTAAAATTCCAAAACTATCATGTATAAAAACTAAAATATCGGATGCATAAATTCTTGTCATGTGTGATATTCAAATGAGCATTTATCAAGATCCACCTTCCCCGCGGTTACTCGGGTTTGCGGGAACGATGATCGGATGGCTGGACGGCCGGCTTCTTGTCGTGCGGTGTTGGTACGGCGACCGTGACTGCTGGCAGTCAAGGCTGCCGGCCCGGCGGAAAACCGTGCCGCGCCGCTGCCCCTCTGCGCTCTCCGCTCTCCGCTCTGCCGGGCGCTCGGCTGTGACGCGCCGTGACTCACGCCCGCCACCACCGCCACCACCGCCACCACCACCGCCACCACCGTCAAGATCAATAGGGAGAAGCAAACCCGGCTAACCCGACAAGCTCAGTGTGATTGCGTCCCAATCATCCTTCGATACAATTATTAATTATATTCAAATCATGCACACTAGCCCGTGCATATAAAGAATAACTGTGATTTTTTTTAATGACAAATGTTTGCCTCAAACTTCTCGCCTTTTTTTTTTTTTTCGGTTTTTGTAAAGATGAAAAAATCCACAGAATACAATTATGCATATGCAGCCCACGGTGAATAATGAACGGATTAGTAATTAAGTTTTTATATTGTAAAATAATTTTTATTATAGTTTGCTCTGGCGGAAATTCTCGCCGTGTCCGCTGGCTCGGCGGCTCTCGGCATTGTTTCGTTCTGTTAATGACCGCTGCTGCTCGGCGAGGAAGGATCCGACACGGCGCCGGAGCCGGAGCCATCGCTGCTGCACGCGGTTAATTACTGACGAGCGTACCAGCGCACCAGCCCCGCTCTCCGGGGCGGGGGCGTCCCGGGAAGCACCGCGTCCCAAATGTGTTTTTGTAGCTAATCGATACAATACTATTATAATATTCTATATCGGCTACTTTAAAATGGATGCCAAAAGTGCTACTTTAATAGTATACTCAAAACATCAATCAAATATCTCACAATTAAAGTCGAGAATCGCAAACGAATATTAGTTAAACTCCATAGGATTTTTTGTATCCTGGTAACTTGTAGTCAAAACTCTAATTTATTTTTTATGGCATACAAACACTCCAGACCGCTTCTTCTATTCGATTTTATATTTTTAAAATTCATACTAGTATCGCTGTAATATTTGTAGATGCCTGTGTTACATCATATCCTTCTGTTTTAAAAAATCGCACATATTCTACATAAGAGTTTTACAAATCGTAACCTAAATTATTGCGATAATATGATCTACAAAAAGGTACAACTACCGGTCGGCGGAATGAGAGTCCATTCTTCAGGAGATTTCGTCTTGTCAACGGCTCGTTCTCGATAACACTCGGATTTTTTTACAAATACAAAAAGAACCACGTTTCACGGTCCAATTGACGCTAAATATCTCTCAGTGACTGATTTTTCAAATATAAATAAACAATTTTATTCTACGCTATTTTACAAAATCACGATTTATATAGATAGCTATGAATATAACGCGGTGTTTTTTTTAAATTATTTTTCTTGCGATCCATTGAATGGCTTCCCAAAGAAAACATCGCTTTTTGTATATACCTATTTATTGGTATTGAATTCGCGTTATTTTTTCCTTACTTCATGAAAATATACATTTGTAAATTCTAGAAAAGTTTTACAAACTATGACAATTTAAAAAAGTACCTACAGCCATACTTTAATATCAACGTCATAAAAGATACCACTTTTTTGGTATTTACTAAGAATATATGACAATAAATAAGATTTCACGCATTCTCTCAGGTGTATTGGCTCTATTGTTATTTTTTAATTCATTTAAAACTCACAATTATAAAAAAATGCTTCTTTGAAAGGGGTATAATACACAATATAAATTTTATATTCGTATTTTGAGGATGTTAGTACAATCTTTTAGCGGTGTATTTTTATATTGCTGCAAAACGCAACAATAGATAATTTTTTTTTTTTTTTCATTTCCAAGGTATAATGAGTATCTTGTGCATTTTTACGCATGTATTTCAATAAACCTGACCACACCTGTGCTGATCAGCTCGTAACGAGGTCCTCCCGGCAGCACATGGGCGGGTCAGGGGGCGTGCTAGCTCCGATGGTCACCTTCTGCACATCGCAAGGCCGAGAATGGAAACCAATGCATCAACTCAATTATAATCGTCTCATGTATATTCTCGGAATTGTCGTTATGAGTTGACGATTGATTATAATCATTTAGTATGACATGGCTTTAAACCAGAATCGTGCAGAGAATTTATTCAATAGAACATATTTGAGATTTGACCGTGTTGCTTGTATGTACCCGATTCATCAAAGCACAATGCGCACATCTCGTAAGACTGAGTAATATTAGTAAAGAAGATTTATTAATGACTATTTCTTAAAAGTCAATAATAAATAAAACATTTTTATGTTTAAAATCATCGATTGTATTTCTGCTACTGAATTTCTATCGAAACCTTGCACTGACTAAACGTATTATACCGAGATTTGAATCAACTTAAAATCCCACCAATTTATTCTCAGCGTAAAAGATATGGACTTTTTTAATTATATTTTTATACCTATTCAGACTATTTAAATATAAATAAATATATAAGAAACAGATTATTTCCAGTTCACATATTTTTGTCGTACTAAAGCTATAATTTATAACATATAGAGATGCCGTTTTATTCACTGCTTTTTATTCGGTCAATCTTAGTAATATATGATTTAATGCCGTCGTAACCTGCATTGTATTTTTTGGTTTTATAGCTACCAATATTAAAAACATAAATCCGTTGTAGTAAACAACTCTACATAAGACTAATGACGTGCTGTATGATAAAAAATATAATTTATGATTTTGATAAATCCAATTCCAGATGTAATTTAAATAATAAAAATACTGGATTGGTAGCCAGTATGGCTCATGGGTGATGAAAATAACTATTATTAACATATTTAATTTTTTTAAGGTTTTGAACAAATAAGTTACAGCACTGAAAATCTGTAAGAATAGAAGCGATTTAAAATTGAACGTTGTGCAGAGTGGTGAAACACCGTGAAGAATATAAACACCTGCAGAGACCCATTGTGGCAGTGAATGGACACTAGTTGGAGATTAATATCCCATATGTCTAATTATTTTCGGCTTACATGATTAAATACTCCTCTCTTCGCGTCTTTCATTAGTTAACTGCCTATAATCTCGGCGTACAAAGAGTCGGTAGATCTTTTCCAATTCCAAATCAGATTCTTTTGAAAGTCTATTTATAAATCGCTCACCCGGAAGTTCCGTTGAAGTATCACGGAATTCGATTTCATAATGACCCTACCGCGTCTCGGATCCATTCTTTAGGGATCGTTGTCTTCGTGATTGTGAGTTCTCATGCTGGCGCGAGGCATTCTCCCTATCCTCAAGGTCAGCTGCCAATGAGAGAGGGCTCCACACCAGTTGTAGAAAAATGCCATATTTAATAACTTTTTATCACATTAAAACTTTATCTTAGTAAAATGATTATAATGAAGTAAATATTCAGATTAATAAGTAGTATATAAGAGTCCATAATACACAAAACAATGTTTAAATATCTCACAGATTTGTTTTGTAAGACTACTTTCATTTTATCGTTTCATTTTCTATCCGCTTTGCAGTTTTTTACTTAATTAATTACAAAATGCTTCCGATTATCGAAAATGTTGGTTTTTATTCCAGACCGTCGTTAAAAGAAACAGCATTCAATAAATCGTAAACAAACTAAGAAAATAACTTAAATAGAGTAATATTAATTTTAGATTAATGTCAATCAGAATGCGTTTTTATTTACCCATGCAGGTATTAGTATATTTATGTGCAAATCATTAAATATTGATTAGCCCGAGCATATTAGTTCATATGTAGAATATGATTATTAAAAATTCTCACTAAATTGCAGTGGCTCGTTAGCATAGTTGGATAAATGCACCGGCCATGAAAGCTTGGGGATGTGGGTTCGAATCCCTCACAAGTCACGATGATATTTTCTGAGAGTTTTCTTTAATTGTTTTCAATGTATGAAAAAATGTGCTTAATTAAATAGAGTAACACAATCAACCTACAATATCTAATAATACTTGTTTTTGGGGTATAAAAACATAACCAACAATGTGATCTTGACTGGGTGAATAATATTTTAGTAAAAATAATTCTAAAGATGTGCATAGAACATGCCCTAATAATATAATTCTCTTTTGAGTAATGTTTATTATATGAGATATAAAAGTAATATACTTTACAATTTGTATATATTTAATTAATTATTTCTCTAACTTCGTGTATCTGGAAATTAATTATACGTTACTCAAAACATGTAGATAATTAAAATAAAACCAAGCAAAGCTACTAATTTAATTTATTTAAAAACACTTCAGTTCATTCGCCGATCGGCAATCACAATCTGTTTTGAAAAAAAAAAAACGGTTTGTCGTGCGATCACAAACTGTTCCCAAGGTCTCTGTCATTACCCGGCAAGTTATTGCACTTAATGCAACCTGTTGGGTATAAATCACTTGTAATATGCGGTCTGCTTTTTTTCCATTCCTTTCGTTATTTGTTCGGAGCTGTATTGATGGCTAGCGTCCTCGTGTGCCATTATAACAGCATTTTGAAATGATATGAGAACCGAGCAGCGTGTATCTACTAATGTGATTCCACTATCTCCCGTGATTGTGTAAGTATTCTCGGAAGTGCTGCCTCAGAGGGTAATTTAATGTTGACATCTCCTCCGGCGCGCTCCAGGCGGAGAGGAAACCTTATGTCTGGGTTGGTCCCTTACCAAGTCGGTGCGTTTGAACCTTGCATAAATACAATTTACATTACATTACACATAAGCAAACATTTTATATCATATGGTCACCGATTTTTCAAATTCACTCAAACCCAGTATCGAATTTATTTATATACTGTCGAAAATCGTGGTTTGCAGGATCATATACCCTCTATGATTATCTTGGGTTTATATGGAAACACTTTTATAATTATAATATTAAACACAATATTAGATAATTAGTACATAAATAAATAATGAGAAGCGAATTTTTTTTTGTAGATTTGTTGATGTAAATTGCAGGAGGAATTTATTCAGTTATTCAACAATAATATTCATTCATATGTAGTGCATGCACTCTGCAGGTTCCGTACTCTCCAACGTTGCAATGCAGCTCTTGTATGTTAGGTCAAACTGCTATCACATAATCACCGAACGCAATTGTATGCAACAATTGTACAGCACAAATTCATTTCAGCATGTTACCGGGTCACCATGCGATTTTAGTGTCTGAATAAAACTTTACAATACAATTAATTTACTCTAATCGAACAGGCTCGTCTCCGCGATCCCATCATCGGAGGACTCCCGTCAATCAGTCAATCAGACACGCAACCTCTTTCTTTTGAACATTATTCCTAAAAATATATGTACGAACATTGCTTATTATTTAATCCATGATGCTCTTGACTTTCTTGGTCTGCGCCTACCTTTAATGCAACCTCTATAACGCTTTGCACTGAGCGTTATTGGGATATTTCGAACTCATTTTTTATTTTTGATATTAAGCGCTTCCACCTGTTTTACTATTATTTAAAACACCCAGTATCCGTATTCGTATCGCATTGAAGTAAATAAATTATAGTGGAAACATGTTTGATAAAGATTTATTTTTTACTTACTTATTTTATACTTTGTATTTATATTCTTATCAATGGCATTGTCAAAAATTCTAGTTATAATTATGACTGCAAAATGTGTCCTCGTCACACTATCCTGTATTGTAAGGCCTATTATTACTAAATTAAAATCACAAAAATTTGCATTAATTTTTTTTATCAAATATTGCCATCAATTGGGTTTTCGTACTATCGGATAGCGGCTATGTAGGTTAATTGCGCCATTACATAATATGGTTTGCATTTATAGAATAAAGCTGGCAGCAAATGTGTCCGCAACGAAGCGAAATTAAATTCCATCAACTGGAAAAAAAACGGTAAATTTAAAGAAAGCAACCAAATTACCGGCTTCCTAAATACGTCATGAAGCTATTTTTTAAATTTCAATTACAATTTAATTTTTTCAATATATTAAGCATGCACATTTTACTGCTCAGTGACTAATGAAATAATACAATGGTGTGAAAATATACGACCTTGGCGACAAATTTACGTGATATTTTTCATTTTGAGAAATAGTTTTGCTTCTATGCATGTCGCTTTAAATACATATAATTTTCAATATTCAAGAAAAGCTATTATCTTTGTAATGATGGCAAATCTAAATTATAGATTTAACTGCAAGTACCTACCGTTTACGACTTGATAGCCGTGAAGAGAATAATAATACTAGAAAAAAATATCGGATTTCTCGGTGGTGTCTGATTGTACGTTCTACCTATAAAAAGCACCATAAATTATATCTGCAAGCTCCCGGTTTATTATCCAGATAATAAAAAGTCGTCTTTCTCTAAATCTACAATCTCGCAATTAACAATATTTATTGCCGAACTTTTTTTTCTTGTAAAATCGATACAAATATCATATTGTATATCTATACACTTTTATAGCTCGTAATTAAAATACAATATACATAGAACACAAATGAGGAGCCAAAAATGTATGCATGACTTATACAGGATAATAAACATTGATTTTTTTAAATATATAGACTGCTCTCTTAAAAAACGAGTCTCTTTAATTCTTAAAATTGCATACTATTTTTATTATGTAATAATTTTATGAAATAATAATAATAAATGTAAATAAATTCTTGCAGCCTTTAATATTTCTTATTTCGCAATTTAAAATAAGCAAAGGTATATTATTATAATAATCTGTTTATCAAGGGGAGTGGTTAAAACTTAAAAGTTAATTAAATTAAAATAGAAAACTGCTTATATTATTAATGACTATAATTAAAGTTGTACAATTATTAATTAAATAGAAAGTTAATTCAGCAAATAAGTAGCAATGGTACTTATTACAGTACGTGCTCCGAATTATTATGAAATCGCATATTCTAATCTACCTGCAACAGCGACAGTTACAAAAAACCACAAATAACCGATACTACATAACATGTTATCAGAAATCGTTGGACCAGATCATTCTAATAATCTTCTTGAGCGATCTGCGCGTATACATATCATACACAGCATGGAGATCGACACGTTGCCGTGTACAAAACTAGGTACAGTCAGATAAGAGTACATTTACATAATGGAGATAGCATACCGTAGAAAATCGTGTCTGTTTTAAATATTCAAAAGAAGTTGTATTAAGTATTGATACCAGATCGAAAGCAAGATTATATAGCCGCTCGGTTTCAATATTCATACATGTCGAATAATACAGACGTCGATATGTATCTGACCACTTTTATATGAGTAATGAGAAAAACTTTGAGATTATCTATTCTGTCAGATTTACTTGTGAGTATGATTGTTCAACTTCAATACTTAGTATACTCGTTATATTTAATACTTGTATGTCATAATTCACATTTTTTAAACCGGTTATAATTTATTGTAAATTATTGGTATAACGCTTCAATAATAAAATAATGTACTTTTTACCAATCTATAACTTTTAATTGATAAAAAAATATTTATTTGTAATAGAATATGGCGATGTTGGTAAAGATTATGTTATTTCGTAAATTATCAAATTCGTTACGTAAGGTGACTTAGCATTCGGAAACATATCATGTTTTTTGATTGACGCAAAATACACCAGACTGTCTGTCATTTGGTATCGTAACTGAAAATTATTGTTTGTAGAATGTGAATTCATAGTGGTGCGTTCTGACATTAAATATAATGGCACGAAGAAGTAACATGTATCTATCTTCCCAAATTATTGAGAATTTGATTTATATTTAACCGACCCGTGGTAAATTAACTTTTCTAATATTGTTTTTTAGGATATCTTAAAAGAGATTTTTTGTATTGATTTTAAATATAATGCTTTTAAAATTATTATTTATTTTTAAACATAAATTTACTCGTTAAATTAAAACAAACAACTTAATGATTTAATTTCACAATACTGCATATAGTACTTGTTGTGCAGAGAGTTGATTAACTTAGTGTAAAACATTGAAAAAAACACTGATAAAACTGTTAACAGAAGAACAATGTCACACTATATAATTTATTATTTAAGATTAGGTTTATCTACAAGGATATGAATTGTCAACAACTCTACATGATTAAATATGTAGTTCATCCAAGGATTACTTTGTTTATTCAATAAATTGTTATGCTTATATTTAAATTAATTATTTCATGATCTTTTCACTTATTTATTTAAGGTTTTCTATAATCTGTTTTTGTTTTTGTTTCAGGTAAGTTTTTCAGTAAACATCTAGCATTGATGTTCTCATATCTACCTTACTTCAATCACTTTTGTGCGGTGGTGAGTTATTTTTTATTTTATCTGAAGACCTGAAGATCGACCTGTAAAAATAATTTTTACTATTTCACGTATCACAGATCGAAACATGCACAGTAGTAGGAGTTTTTTTATCCGATATTTTAGAATCCTGAAAATGGTTGACATTTCAAGATATTTTTATGTTGTTCCAACAGACATCAATACGCGTGCGCCTTTTCATACTGATGAACTCAATTATTTTTAACCATATAATATATGGTCACTCTTCTGCCTGCAATAAATATATATTTCTTTTTACACCGCATCTTGTTATTAAAGACTTAAAACACTTAATGGGGACAACTTATACAGCTTATGACTTTAGTAGATACTTTCTTCGTAAGTGTAGTAAAAAAAAAAGACAAATATCATTAGAATAATTTGTAGACAAAATAGTTTAGATAAATTGAATGCAAGAATTTAAATAAAATAATAAAAACATAAAAGTTGAACAATGCTGCCATTTTCCATGTCAATGGAGGTCTGCCGCTTTTTTTATACTACCCAGCCATCTCATCTTCAATCTACACAAACTGACGCCCCTCGGGGTCACTGTGGAATACCCTCTTTGCTGGCTGCCGTCCGTACGTGCGGTGTAGATGAACCCTTCCAACGCAGCCCACCAAAAAAATAAAACTAAATTTCAAAATCCTTTTATTTTTAATTAATTAAATTTACAATAGTTCTTAAGGCTAAGGTTATGGTAAGGTGCGGGGCTATCCTCTGATCCTGCGCGCAGGTTGTGGGGCTTGCAATGTATGACTTAGGCGGTAGCATACATGAATTTTGAAACTTTAATTACATTATTGTGTTAGGCAGAGAAAATAAGTGGAAAAACCCTTTATTTGCATAAGTTTGTGTGTGATAAATAACTAAGCAGCCTACCAATTTGTATTGGCTTAAATACGCATACATCCTAGTGTAAAAAATGAGCTCAGTACTGTCGCGTTTCCTAGAAATTTTGCCGTCATGTTAAGACTTATAAATACCTCTCCTTGTAACGACTATAAATGTATACCGTGAATGAAATTGATAATTTTAGTACACAAAAATTAATTTAAAATACATAAGCATATGAAATATGACATCAATCACGTCAATCGGATATAACTAATCCTCAGCTGCTACCATCTTCAAGCCAAAGGTCTTCGCCGTCACCCACTTTCTAATTACTCTATCGATATTCATTTGGGCAACATCTCCGCTGACGTCACAGCCGTCCCGCGCGCGACCTGCGCCAATGTCAAGCGGCCAGGCGTCACTGTTGTGCATGCATTGTAATGCAGCACTGCGGGTGACCCTAATTAACTATACAATTATTCGCATACAACTAGATTGGCATACAACACTTGCATCTTTATATTAATTCAATCGTTAAATCGCTGCAATACAATGAAAAATAAAAGCATTACAAACCATAATAAAAACTTATTTCAGATGATATTCTGTATCATCTTGTGTTTCTTTTTTGCGGTGTATATTTTTCTGCCTGCATAATAAATCGATCTGCTAAATCGTTTGAGTTATTTTTATAATGCAACCGATGTCTATTCTGTATAATTTTAAAAGCTATAAATGCTACGAATCCTATCGTCATAAATAATAATTGCATCAGTAAAAAATAAGCTTTATAGAAAATATAATTGTGTTTTTTTTCTCCTTTAAATTCTTTACTAATAGCCTACAAGTTTTTATTTGCGAATAAAAATAACAAAAGAATAAAAACAACATCCCGAATATCGTGTCGTATTTTGATATTGGCGAATAATGTTGACTTTTTTTTCATTGTTAGTTTGTGAGCGTGTAATAAATATAAATTTTACTTTACAAAATAAACACAGCGTTAACAATAGGTAAAATATGTATTACACTTCAGCCATTCATGTCCACGCACATCAACATTCTCGTGTTGTCTTTGACAATATTTTATCGCCACCACTCGGCCGGTCGACGTAAGTATTTATCTGTTTATACTCCACATTGTTTCGGTAGTTTTTGTTTATACCGCGCCGAGTGTCATTGCCCTTTGTCATTAGGTTGACTCTGAGACTAGTCGCTGCGGATATTTACAGGTATGATCAGATATTCCACGTTCCTTTCGCGGAGCCGCCCGCTTGGCCTGGTGACTTTCGTTTATTTTTAATTTGCGGTCAACGCGTGAATAATCGCCGGTGACATTGATTAGCAAATAAATGTATTGTCGCGAGGTTCGCGGCTCCGCAACCGCTCTCTCGGTATTTAGTTGTTGTTTTATCGTTCCAGCACACTGAAGCGGTGGGTATGGAGAAACTAGTTTTTTCGATACAAATGTTAATCTTGATTTCGGCGTCACAAATGTTCTGGTGAATTAGAATTTACAACACTGTGACGTAGGAGTAATTTGCATTTGTATATATGGAACCTCCTACAGTATGGCCTCAGTGATTTGTTTAATTGATTGATTGTGGTTATTGGGTTGAGTCCTCTCCCCAGGCTTTGGGCGCAGGGGCGCAGGGGTGCAGGGCCGGTGAGCTCCTCCTTGCATAACCCGCGCTTCCGGGCGGGCGAGGCGCCGCAATGGGAGAGGCCGGGCGTCAATGACCCCAGCGCGGAGGCTGCAGTACTGACCCGGTGACTTTCGCCGTATCGTTCGTTTACCTCCGCAGTATTCGGTCGACCTTAGCACTCCGCGCCGTGCAAATATGAATAGCAAAACGTTTTTCTTTTGTGCATGATGTGTTGAATGCATTTACAGCGCATTCAATCTATAATAGTATTGGCTATCTTTTGTTAAGTATTTTTGTGTGCAGAGACGTCATTTTAGAATTGTAATAGGTTAACAATAACATTTAATATCTAGAATAATATAACTATTGTACTCGTTTTAAATATCAATATTTATTTATTGATGCTTGTTTATTTATTCAGTAAAACTACTGACATAAATTATTCGCAATAATTCATAAACAAGTACTTAATTTCTATGTATATATATATATATATATTATTAAAAAAGAAAAGTAATTTACAGTTTTTTTTTTACTAATACTTGTTTCTAGTATATGCATAAAATACTTTTATAAACATGAATAACTAAATCAATACTCACTTCTTTGCTGAATTTTAATAGCCCGCTACCGAAGCAATATCCTCGCATTACATTGTCGACATATTAACTTTTTTTTTATACAAGTATTATCATAACTGTGACGTTCTACGTGGAAATAAATAGGAATGTACGTTTTTACTATAGATCTGTACCCATGAATGAGAAATTTATTGAAATTGTCTTTTAATAATAGTACTTCAATTGTAAATAATTAACAGTAAAGAAGTCTTCATCGCAAAAAAACTACACATTATTTTGTGAAATCGCTATTTAAAAACTTGAATTAGCACATAAACCATATCAAAAAAATAAATCTCTTTTTTGCGCATAACAGTTTTTGCATCACTTTTCCTTTTAGCGGATCTCGCTGGGTTAACATCCACTGTCTCGAAGGCTTAACCTTTGATACCCACGCAGAGTCGGCTTTTACAATTTTAAGAAAATAACGGCGAACGTTTTTTGCAGTGCTATGCGCGTATGTTTTACCGTTTGTTTCTGGGCTTTTTATTGCAGCCTGACATGTGCTAATAAGCACACACATTACTTCTGTTTGTCGGCGCCGGGACGAAGGATTCGGGTAGACGAGGTGTGCTCGTTCTGAAAAGACAGCTCTTTGCTTCGAGTCGCTTTGGAGAAACGTGCAATTTTTATAAAACTACTTTAGCCTGATTTAACCGACCGTTATCCTTTCACCTGGGAAGATACTGCATTCTCGGCCGTCGCTGTAAATCTCGGACGCGTTGTAAATGTTGCGTTCGGAACAAAATATAACGTATATTTTAAAGCATTTATTATCCAATATATTATGTCCGTCGAATTCGCCTCAATTAACACGCAGACAACGGCGCATTAGGCAGCTTACTTTCGACCACCTTCTTCGGCGATTGCATCACCGGGCGTGCGGAGATGGAGCGGCAATGCAGGTCGTCACGTGGGCGCTTCGTCACATGAATGCACAATACTTAGCATTCCCCGCGGACTCCCGGGCGGCCGCGTGCCTGAAGAGCCACTCGGCCCGGGCTCCCGAGGTCTCGAGGTCCTGAGGTCCCGGGCTCCCGAGGTCCCGAGGTCCCGAGGTCTCGAGGTCCTGAGGTCCCGGGCTTCCGAGGTCCCGAGGTCCCGAGCTCCCGAGGTCCCGAGGTCCCGAGCTCCACCGTCGCGCGAGCCGCACCGCATCATGACCGTCTTCGTACTTCGCTTCCATCATCGAGCATTAGCATAATGACACTAAATAAAAGCACGTTTGCATTGCATCGCACATTATATGATGATTCAATATAATGTGTGCGTCCATTCGACTCGATGCAGTCTCGTGTACGTAATTTAATAAAACACAGATCCGCGGTCAATGTATATCATCGCTTCATTTCGGATACTCTATCATATCGAATATTCATCGAAGATGGGATATTCCGGCATTTGTCAAAACGTCGAGATTCTCGACCGCGAGGATCGATCGTAAAGTGTACACATTAGAAAGTTAATTGCACCTGATGCCCGGCCCCGGGCGCCGCGGCGTCCAGCCCGAGATTACGGAGTATAAAGTCATGAATTCATAGCATCGGACGAGTATAATTCATCGCGTTAAGTTAACATTCGACGTGAGCGACTGTTGCGACATAATAAAACATTTTATACTCATTGACAATCTTACAAAGCTGCTAAATCAAAATTCAAACATTGATAGAACGCAACGCCCTGCTGAATTTATGTAATCGCTTAAAAAGTGGATCTCACAGCCCGAAGGCTGGATCATTCGCACCGCGGGCTCGGCAACAGATGATATATTATTTCAGCTCCTTTATTTCCGAGGAGTCAATCTGTGGGAATTTTTTTGTGTGTGAATCGGACTCAACCCGTAAGCTGTGTAAAACGTTACGTAACGTGAAGATCCGCCTACCTGAAATCGTAAATAAATGATTGCCCAAGTTCCGGCATGAGCGGCCGTAGTTCAAGGCGCCTCTGCGAGCGCGTGCAGAGCCGGCCGCCCCGGGATGCTCCCACACCGAGCTGCAGCCGGAGCCACCGCCGAGTGCCAGCGAGAAGAAATCGTTATAATTCAGAAATGTTATTGTAAAAATAATATTGTATAAATTTTCAAATATACGAATATCAAACTTCCAAAGTCAGTACGCTGCCGGTCGTTATGTTTTTCCCCGTCTTCTCGCCGAACGTTAGATCTAGAAATCGTCAGAACGTTTACCGTATTCATTATATTTTTATAACATTCACAGACGTTATTTTTTATGTCTTTTCCGAATAAGATTTAAAGATCGCCATTTCGTTTTATAATAGAAACGGCGCATTGCGAAACAGCCTCGTTTCACTTTTCTTGCGTGGATTTCACAACTCGATCGATATTCCCATTATTCATCAGACGGTCGTCGTTTCTGTTTTGCCCGAGGTACTCCTCGCCGCATTCGCTATTGACGCGTTCACCGGCGCCGGGGAGCTGGGACTTTCGTTTTTTTCTCCCTGCCGTTCCCCGCGCGAGCCCGGCTCGCTCATTCCGACTCGTCATTATTCATCACCTCCGCCGGGCGCCGAGTCCCGGTGCGCTAAAAATCTAACGCTAAAGAAATAAGCCACTCCTATTATTCGGCGACGACGGTCGACCGACGACCCGGGAGCTCTCGACATTGACTCTCGCCTACCGATCGACAAATATTTATTTAGCAAAAATAATAAAATATATATATTCATCTTAGTTTATGAAAAAAGTAGACATTACCAAATTGTGCCAATAAATTGAATTATTTAAAAAAAAATTACGCGTTGGAAATATATATTACATTTTTGCTCATAGCGTAAATAATTTATTCGGTACATTATTATCCAAATGAGGCCAAAATAGTACATTCAAAGAAATACTATAAATTAGAGAATTTATAAGTAATTTTTCTCGCGCACCATCTCTCGAGTGCGAGGGCACCGTACAACGCTGCAAGTGCAAATACTCACGTCCTCGTCCCCCGCGCGGCTCTCGCAGCGGCGGGGAGCGGGACGGCGAGCGGGACAGGTGCCGGGCCGAGCAGCCGAGCCGCGCAGCCGGGCAGCCGAGCAGCTCGTGCGTGGCGGGCGAGCGAGCGAGAGGCCCGCCCGGGAGGACGCTCTCCGCGCCGCTCGCACTTCGCGCATCCGCGCTGGGAAAACCGGCGGCAAGACAGCAACCCGCGGAGGAACCGCCACCCCCTTCTGCCCTCTGCCTTCTGCCTTCTGCCTTCTGCCCCGCCGGGCATCGCGACTCTACTCATCCGTGACGAACGAATATCAAATATATTGTTTTTTTTTCCCCCAGCTACTCGGCCACCGATTGCGAGGAAAACACTCATTGAAAACACCCCCAGAACTGGGGGCCGAATCGAAGGGAGAAAAAATGATTTAACTCACTTTTGCGAAAATATTCAACATTAAAAAAAAAAAATTTCTCCCCAGCGAAATTGTTGTCCCATATTTTATTTCCAAACATCTTTGCAAAAAAAAAGTTATATTATTTGATCGATTGTCGTTCTAGTTTAGAGTATACGTGCGTTGCTACCGAAAGCTTCCACTCGCTCCGCGTCGATTGTGTTTACAAGTGCGGGCGCCCAAAGACAATACACAACAGGAAAACTACAAATGTTCGCATTTATCTGAGCCCGGCCGAGAGGAGATGGAGTGGCAACGTCGCCCGCTGTGACGTCACGCGGTGTTACTTTCGATGGGTGCCGCGGCCGGCGCGCCCGGAGAGATCTCGCGTCCCCGTCCTCCGCGGGCTGCCTCGCGCCCCTGCCTCGCCTCGCCTCGCCTCGCCTCGCCCCGCCTCGCCTCGCCCCGCCTCGCCTCGCCCCGCCTCGCCTCGCCCCGCCTCGCCTGCCTCGCCTGCCTGAGAATGTGAGAAAGTCGGGATGCGAGCGCATGTTTGTGAAACCTCTTAGCGAAGCGACGGAGAGATTTGATACGTGAGAACCCGGCGGAGTATTCCGCTTTATCGATTTCAATTATCTTTTAAGATAACTCGTAACGCAAATTGTGCGTTCGCGTTCAATACCGTGTTCATTTTTGGGCAGAAGTCACAGTCGCTTTGTTGTGAAAATGCGTCCGTTCACCGGAGATCATTATTTTGGCGTGCGCAAATTATAAAGTCGTTTCTGTGTGCGTCATCTTTGATTATTAGTTTGTTTAAAATGAACAACAGTTATAATGAGCCCCGACATAATGGTCACATGGTATACTGTGCCGGTACTTTGACAAAATCTCAGGAGCGTTTCGACTCCGCCGGTTTTGTAATATTCTAAAAATTACCTATGGTTAGAAACGGCACAATTCTTTGTGTTTCTTGCCGGAGTCGCATATATTCTGAAAAAATAAAAAATAAATTATACAATGCGATGTATAAATATCACATATTAAAAAATGTTTATTATCATACTTAATAAAATGTTTAAAAAATAGATATTAAACCGCAACTGATGCGAAAAAATTAAGTTTAATACGTATACCGTCGGTTAAGTATGGACGAATTGATATTCACAGTACGTGCATTATTAATACATGATTAGATATTTGAATTGGATTTTTATTACCGGCAAAAAACGGCATTCATATAGCTCGGGTATCATTTCTACAAGATCAATTTTCATTATTATCGATAATTACATTTTTTGCCGGGCATTAGACAGGTGGAGGTAACAAAAGACAACATTCTCGATAATGTCACGGACATTCATTCCACCGTTTTTTTACGAGCAAATTCTTTGGGACAATTATTAATAAATTACTTAATATTTTTAATAATATATGAATTCTTTGGAGCATCCCACACATAAAATAATATGAAGACATTCCATGTCGCAAATATTTTAATATATAAAAATATTATTCAAATATTTTTATTTATTATTTTAGCGCTGTACTTAATTATTAAATTTATATATTTTTTTAATTATTATTTTTTTTTTTTTCTTAATTAAAAATCGTAACAATCAAAATTTCCTAAGGTTTTTCGAATAAATTCGAACCCTTGGACGAAATAGACAAAATAACAGAAGATAATGATCATCCATGGATCTTAATCTTAAAATACACAATAATTCCCAGTTAATCAATGTCGTTACTAATTGCTTTTTGTAAACAAATTTATAGGAACTTTTTGGTATTGGACCGATTGTTCTATGCCATAAAAATTATTTCTGATTTACTATTAAACTTGCAATGATCTTTAACGATAAGCAGATATACTTGTAAATACATTTAAACCTAATTCTATAGTGCAGGTTTTTATGTCGACACTAATTTACCAAGGCGGTAAATAGATATTGTGTAATAGATAAATGGATGTTTACTAACGGTGGCTGGACAGAGTGTAAATTGTAAAGGCGCTTTAAGATCCATCATGCGCAATCAATCTGCGATGAGACGGGCTGTACGGGCTGTGCTGGCCTGATGATGGCGGGCATTAGCGCCTGCCTCCGCCCATGGGATTCTCCCACCGCATACCATTTTCCATGACATTTGCATGATTGCACATGTGCAGCATTCACACGGATGCGCGCGTATTATCTAAACGTTATCTTCTGTGTAAACTTGAAAAGTATCAATACCATAAAACATAAAAATAGTGCATTGATTTTGTGGTTACGGTTGACAGTGTGATCCCATCATTCCACCGGCCCACGATCTTAGATCGACTACACTTTTCAGCGTTTTAAAAATAATTCTCTGATTTGTATTTTATTTTATTGTACACTATCGCTGATTCCATTATTTTATCCCAAAATTGCGGCAAGCGCTCGAATGACCATATTTGTAAAGTTTCAAGGTAGAAGAAATTACATATTTTAGCAAAACAACGAATAGTTGTGCATGGATTTCGCACTAAACAGGAGATGAAAGTCTCTACGTAGGAATACGTTGATAATAAATTACTTCAATTAAAATAAGCAGTATAATTTGTGCTGTCATTCTCATAGCTTATTTTCGAGTTCACATGCTTGGAATCCACATTCATAAAAGCAGTCGCATTGACGTTGTGTTGCGTAATTAAGAGCAGGTACCGAAGTGCAGTGAACATCGCATATGCGAGGGCCAGGGACGCTCGCCGGCACGCTCTGCCGCACAGCGATAATTACGCATGTGATATAATAAACTGCATCTGATTCACTATGCAGTGCTGCGTGCTAAAATATCATTTGTGTATTTGCATCTGGTTATGGGTAGCTCATCCGCTGTTAGATCGGCGACAATGCCATCGCCTGCCGACGTGAGTTTTATGAAAGTCGAATAATACTATATTCATTAGCGCTCGTCAGAGTCCAATAGCTTTGCATTTTGGGGCAATATGTTTCATTCTTCAGTCTACAGAATTTTTTCTAAAGAATTATTTTGGATGTATTGAATCATGATAAATAAAAGTTATTTTTAGATTCAGATTGTAAATTTATTTATAATAATACTTTGGTTTGGTAAAAAAGAAATGTCGATATGACCTATGATTTGAAATATGTAACAGAATTCATTTTGGTGTATGAAGCAACAAATCGAGCTATTTTGAATAATTAAAAATTCTTGATATTTTTTCAAGATAAAATAACATTTACGCTGTCGTCTTTTTTATCTCTTAAAACAGAAATTGATCATTGTCTGAATGCTCAGTACACACGGTTTTTTCTTGTAAACCATGCGCAGAGGCAGACTTATTATGACTGCTGGAATCACCACCGCGAGCCAGTGAGCATGACGGGGCCTATCGTGGGACGTAGACACGGCCGGTACCGACACTCCTGTTGCTGACATATTATTTTGCAGAGCAGGGTGAATTCACCATGCTAGAACCAGGCAACAGTGTATTGTGGCGCTTATAAAAGTATTTTTCATATGCTCATGATGACAATATTAATAGTCTAACGAGTTTGCTCCTTTGAGCCACTAACTGTACACGATATTGTTGAGCATTTTTATTTCACCGGTTTATTTTTTAAACATATCTTTAATAACAAAAGCTTGACTAACAAGGAATAATCAATTTAAGTTCAAATCTAAAGAATGATTAATGGAAATTATAATCAAGTAACTATTGAATACAAATACGTCCTACGGATTACAAAAAAATATGTATACTGCTATTAAGTTGATAAATTATATTCATTATCAATTGTTGTATTTATAAGACATTTGATGCTTTACATATGACTTAATTGATAGATTGTTAACATCTGTAGTTTGTGACAAAGTTTACGTCAATTCCGTATAATATAATATTAGCATTACTTATATTTATTTAGTTTATTATATAGCTTAGATATTCCGTCAAACGTAAGCTCGGATATTGACACTATCGTTACAAGTAATTCTACTATTTAATATTAATGTCCAATCACTTTATTTTAAAATATATCTAAAGTGACTACAACATATAAATTGGTGCAATCATTTCTTTCGCCCATTTTGATATCTAACAACTCAATTAAAATAATAATATCGAGACGAATCTGTCAGAATTGTTGGCCCGTAGCCGAAGTAATTTGTTTTGGCAAAGTTACATGGATTTTTCGTCTTAACAGAACCGATCAACATGGAATGCCAACCGAGAAACGAACAATTTTTTTGCAAAATCTGCCATGTTTACTGCGGTTGTCGAGCGTCCCTTCTCGCTCTCCTCAACCGGCGACTTCCGAGGCTATCGAGTATCAAAGTTACCCAGGATATTTTTTCCAAGTCAAAAATAAAAAATATATCTATCAGTGAAATCGATCATATTGTTGATTGAGAATTTTAAAATAATTAAATATATTTTTTCTTGGGGTATGTTTAATCATAAAGCTTTAATTATTATTAGGAAGAAAATAACGTGGTAAAATGAAAATGACTTATTCGATTATAATGACAACGTTTACAACGGTCAGATTACTCTGCGATTGTTGCATGCCAGCAAAAAAGTCACTCACATATGCATTTATTAAAGTTATGTTTTAGGGTTTTAATTATATTTATGTCAATTTGCGTATTGCTTTTAACTAAGAAAGAGAAATAACACCAAATATTAAAACTTCATCATTCTATTTTTTGTATCAATAAGTAATTAGTTTTTATATGAATAAAAGGAGTCCTCGTAATTTAGTTATATCTTTACTTGTATCTATTTAATCGCAGAAATTTCTAACTAATTGCTTGTAACTTTATATATGTTCAAGGGAATCCAATTAGTATGTCTTTCGTTGCGTATAAAATAGTAATAGCAACAATTTTCACTGTCAATATTTTATTGTGGTTATAAAATTAACTTGTGAAATTGGAGAGTTTAAATATTTTATTATTTTATAGCTACCGAGCCTTCGATATTTCTTCAAAGAGAGATACACACTAAGTGAATTGGTGTTATTTCACCGTAAGGCTTTACGATTCTTTAATAAGTAATAATTATCACAAAAACTTGCACATAATTGTTTAATGGGTAAGCAAAACTGATTTAGATAAACTTGCGGATATTTTTTTTTTTCGAAAATAATTGATACATTTAGTTGAGCGTTTTATTTCATCATTTTACTTTTAAATAAAACTTATTTAATTACACATCGATTTTATAAAACAATTATTTTTTAATAGTCCCCATTTAGAATTAGACACAGTAGATTTTTTTGGTTGATCTACACCACACGTGAGGCGTTTAGTCTCACGAACAAAAGGAAATATTCGCCATCTCGCAAATGAATCAGGTGTGTCGTAATTTTAAAAATGCAGATTTTTTGTTTTAAAGTCTAGTTATTATGTATAACACGTTCATACCTATGCGGAGAAATATGAATATGTATTATTTATGCATAAGTTCAGAAGTAGATTTTTATCGTCCATTTTGTATTTAAATAAGCTCATTCCGCGATAATATTATGATAGCAACTACATTTAAAAAACGTTTTTTTTATTACTTAGCAATCCTGAATAATTGAAATAAAATTCTTATTGTATTTGTAAATTTTCACTATAGGGAAAGGATAAGTTCATTCTTTATGAATCATGGCAACAATATCAAATGGAAACTCCATTTTCTTAATTTTTTTACATTAAAATATAATTATTACTTGTATTTATTTGTAAGGTTTTGTTTTGGGTTTTATAGCAAAGTATCAATTAATAATGTTACTAATGTATTACGAATTCATGATCTTTTATTTTAATGTGTTACCATTATCTAGTTTTTTTTTTTTTACTGAATTCAATATATATTCAAGAGATATTTTTCACGTAATTCATTGAATATTAATTGTTAGATATTGCACTTATCAATTGGTCATTTAGTATATTTACTACAGAATCGCTTTTTTTTATTCAATGTGTGTATAATTATTATATAATATGCCAATTTATTTTCTAATCTCAATTTTTGAATCTCATGCACAAGTTAGTTAATTAGTAGTTAAGTCTAGTGTAATTTTAAGTCTAATATATATATATATATATATATATATATATATATATATATATATATATATATATATATATATATATATATATATATATCTATATATACTTTTTTAATATGTGTTACCACTTTCCATGTTAAAACACGTTTAATAAAATTTGACTGTTTACGTAAATTTGTGTATTAAGTATAGATATTAAACACAGGTGAAATTTTACAATACTTAACAATTTTTTTTTATTTTGCTTATAACTTTCGTCTTTATTATAAAACTCAAATGTCAATAAGATTTGATAAAGAATATTAGCGTTTAACGATCTACAGCGTCCATACAGAGCTCTCCCGTCGGGTTTTTTTGTTGACCGCCCGGTGAAGTCGCCATATGCCGCAGTACTAAATGACATTTGTACATGCTCAATTAAAACCGTCAAAGACATGTTAAACACTATTGCAAAAAATATACGATTTAATTTTATATGTTGTAAAATGTATTATTATTTTCTTTAATCAAATATGAAATAACACGATATAAAAAAGTCCTCATATTTCGCAAATATTTAGTTGAACAATGTTTTATTTTTTTTAAATACCCAATCGGTTAAATGTATAATTTTTGTTGTACTTTTTGCTGTGTATATTCTCTTACTCTCCGGGTCAATGCAAGTAAGTATATTCCCCACGGTACCTCTGTGAATAGTCTTCTTCGTTTTTTATTTGCAATGATTGGCATTATTATAGTGGTATGATAGCTGTGACATTGAATCCTTTATTGGGAGAATCACTATGTAAAATACGTTGTTGTCCATTAAATGCAATAAGCTACAGCATACAAAAAGTACGAATGCCTACTTAGTCACCGGTAATATATCTATTGACGCGCGTCATAACATGATAAACGATTTTTTTGCCCATAGATTTGTATAATGGTTTTGGTGTATTTTTATTAAGTCAATTATGAGACATAAAAGTTAACAAAGCATATTTTTTTAACGACACTTTAGTGTGAATGTTTTTTTTTTTTTGGCGACCACACCGCCGACGTGGACTTCATCGTTTAACATAAAAATGTCAATTTCAGATATGGTTTTATGATTCGTCGAGTGGTCGTGAAAAGTCAAGTCATATCTCCCCAGAATGTCAGTGACACTTGAAAATATTTTAAAGTTTACGGACTTGTAAATAGAATGACGTCACCGAGTAGCTGGAGTGTACTATGTTCTGATAAATCAACTACTTATATATCGCGTGCTTCAACCGCACATTTAAGATTTGAACTTTTAAATTTTCTTTTTATAAGGAAACACCTTTTTCAAAAGGCGTTTTGTTATATATTCATTATCATCATAAATTAGATTCTAGAACACGTAATTTTCATTTGAACCCAACTGTTGAAGTTTACTACTGAATGCTTTATAATTAGAAATTTTATTATAAATATGTCACAAACTTCAAAAAACCTTTAAAATTATAAAAAAATATATATTTAGTATTTATTTCCGCTTTTAAATTATTACTTTATTTATTTAAAAGGTATGTAAAAAGTTTAGCTTTTTTTAACGAAAGTATTTTTACTTGGTCAAACTCGCATAGGTGTTAGGTCATCCTCGTCTTAAGTTGCATAGTATTCTAAAAACGTATTATTGCATTCACTCGCTTGTCCAGCCGCCAAGCCTCGTGGCAGTCCTTTCAAGAGCTTTAGTGATAGACAACACAAGCGATGGCCATAACTCGAGATGTCGTCTCCGTCGTCTAGTCAGGTGCAAAATAGCACGCAATTGTTTTTTTGCATGTATGCTATGTATATTCAAAGTCCAAAACCTTCAGTAAACTCTAATTTTTAAACCAGAACAAAACTGATAACCTTACTAAACAAAATAATTAAGTTATAATGTTGGTATGTGAGTTTTATATTATAAGAATAAATTTTCACATTCGTTGTATAAACATAACATTTACATAATATGAATTGTAATACTACAGAAAAGTAAACCAGACGTCTGTTCGTTGACCTTAATTCACTATTCCTGAACGAATCATATGTCTGTAATATGTTATTATATCATAATGTTTAGATGGTTTTATCTTCAAAAAAAATATAAATCTGTCAAAGGATTCACAGAGGTTATAATATTTAGATGATTTTACATTTAAAAATTGACCAAATCCTTTTGGTCAATTTTACAATCCTTGAATGAACTCATTAAAATTTAATAAAAATTAACGCGTTAAACATTTCTTTTTAATTATAAAAATTTAAACCCCGCAACATATTTCTGTATTTTTTTGCGTAGAGCGATAAACACGGCTTTGTTAATTTTTTTGTAATTAAACTCAATAATAAATAAAAGATAGTGTGCACTTCTTAGAACCTGCAAGCTGTTCGTTAGCACTTAGTTGTCTAGGAGGATCTACTGTAAGATTGACACCACATTCATAGTTTTAAAAATCTAGTTTAAAATATTAAATCTTTAAATTTAGAAAAAAAATTGACAAAATATGAATATTTTCAACGTAGTCTTTAAACAATGCGAAGTTAAATTGCTCTGCGCAAAAATAGTATTTTTTAGCAGGAGTGTATATTTATTTTAAAAATAAATTATGTTTTCTGGTTGAATAAATTTGAAATTAACATAAATAAGAACACGGTTTTTTTTAAATTAATATATTTTTTTAATTGTATATATTATATTTAAATATAGTGTTATACCGTATTAATTAATAAGCATATCGTTTATTACCATGAGAAGCCATGTCAAGAATATAAAACTATTATTAATGTACCCAAATGTCACTTACGTGTGGGATGGCAATTCATGTATATTTTTTAAACATACTAAACAAAGAAAACTTATTTGCTTGGGCAGCTGACCGTGAATCACCCTGTATACGGTATGTAACTTTTATAATTCTGTAATACAACAATTTTATGTTTTTTGTGCTATTTTGTTATAGCTATTATAAAATATAAATTTAACACTACTTGATGTCGGTCGTTAAATGTTCAATACATTATCTATAAACATAAGTCACATATGACTTCTTTGTAGTATATTCTACAGAGTCATTTTCTTTAAACTTTCAAACTTCCGTATTTTCACATACATATAATAATGAATAGTAACATCAAATCATTGCTGCGATTTTATTGAATAAATTTATCGATTTTTTAAACCTAATGGAACCAGTGTTAAATAATAAATAAATATTACATTTAAATAAATATAGCTATGGCTATTTTATTTATAATGTTTATTGGTGTATTATCGTCAATTATGAGTATGTTATTTACATATGATGGTCCTTGTTAACGTATTAAAATTATAATAAAATCACATTATTAGATTAGTCACTTCCGTTAGTACTTCTAATTAACATAATTTATATTTATTTTTGGTCAAACAGCGTATCTAAATCAATCAAATAACATATCTCCCTAAACAACGTTACACGAGGACTTCGTTTATTTATGACTTGTGCCTGCTTCCACCAAAATAATTTTATATATAATAGATTGCATGTATAATTTAAACACCGTATTTAGTATCACGTTACTGCCTAACGACGATGGTGTAGTTACTTAAATTGAAAGTAGGAAGAAATATTTAAAATAATTCAGTTCAAGTACATACTTCCAATTATGCCCCAAAGTGCGCTACATTCCTAACATTTCTAAATAAGTAGACCGCCGAATATTGATCGGGTGAACCGTATCTCGCGGAAGTTCATTCAGCCCGGGTCGCCGGGGAGGAAGGCTCCTTGGCCGTGCAGCCCTATCCCCGCATTGTTGTGGTGCCTCAGGTATGGCAGCCCCGGCCACGGAATAATCCGAGCCCATTTATTTTTTGTATCCCCGTGCAGCCACCGCGTTTCAATGCGCCGACCTTGGGTCCCTGCTCTGTTTCAGGCCCAGGTACCGAAGCCGCTCGCTCGGCTCGATGAATGTCAAAAGCCCTATTGAGAAATATTCCGTAATCAAATTTCTATACAGGAAGTCAGAAGGGGTAAGAATGTGAACAATACTCAATGACTCCAATAATGCGTATTTTTAAATATCACGCCGTTCGCGCTTAACTGATGATTTCGTCAAAATCGGAAATATTTAAGTATCTTCTTTAAAATCTTGATACATTTATTATTTACTCAACCTTTAAATATGTTATAAATACATATCAAGTATATCAGTTTTAGATTACACGGTGTTTACTTTTCACGTCCCAAACAATATATTAGGTCTTTCTTCAAGTTTATCAAAATAGCATGTATACTGCACGTATTAAATGTCTGTAAACAGAATAGATTCTCCCCGTACGCGTAATCTATACTTGTTTAATATGAGTTACACAGTATGAGCTGTGTTCGAGCTACTCCCACTTCGCTCTATCGACTGAACGAGTCCAGTACTTTACATTAAACCACTTTATCAAAATTCTTCAGTTATCGTATAGACTATTATACTTGTGAAGTCTCTAAATCTTATTGTTTTGAACACCACTACAAGAGTTTTTCGTATAAACAATATTCACACAATGTATTATTTTCATGTCTTGATAATTGGTTCACAAATAAAACAATAATTTTATTTATAAAAATACTAGCAATAAATTATCTTTATTATTTCTGTTGCAGCTTGCAAACTCTCGCAGTTTGTTTATTTTTTAGATTAACTCTTGTTACAGTCCATGAAAAAAAATTCCATGATGACATTTGCAAACAACACATTAGCACAGATATCTCGGGAACAGCTTGAGCGTAGATTTAACTTATTTATAGAATTAATTGTGTATTTTACCACGTGTTTTTTGTTTTGATTTATTATTGGATTATAGGTACTGTACACAACTATGTAAGATATTTTATATAAATGCCATTTATAGATTTGTATGATCGACTTGAAAAATCAATAAGTATATAATATGTGCGACAGGAATATGGTATGCAAATAACGGACTTTTTAGGGTTTTCTGATTGTTTAAAAATGTTGAGTTAAGTTTTGCTCTCTTAAGTCAAATAATAATTGCAGAATGAAAAAAACACTGCACTTTTCATAAAACATGTAATTATTTCTAATTGTTTAGTCAAAATTACAAATTAGCACTGTAGCATCCTCCACATTTACCAATTATAACTAACGCGAATGCTTTCATACGTATGCAAATATAAAAAGTGCTCATTGAAATATAGTTTGCATAAAATAAAGACGGATCTCACTGAAGAAACATTCTAGGAATTACCAAAAACTAGATATTTTCTTTATGTCTGTAAGGTTTGAAGTGACAAGCTGCAGAGATCTCAATCCTTGTTTAATGCAAGGAATGTTGTATATGAACTTATCGAAATAAATTACATTAAATTTTTTTATAATAAAGGACACTGTATAATATCAATTTGTCTATAATTATTTATTTGGAATAATCGTTTTTACCTAATGAAATTTATGCACTTGATTATTCCGACACTTACAATAAATATCAAAAAAAACAGTACCCAGGTTTTGTATCAAAGTTCTCAAAAATGAATACTTTTAAATATTGTGAAATTCAGATATTATCTAGTTTTTTGTTCAAATTACAATAAACTTAAATGTCAAATAAAATGGATTTTCAGTATAACCTTTACAGAAAATGGAACCAGGACAACCGAATTACTCATCGATTCATCAGTTTTCATGACACCAATCTCAAACTAGTTCACTTATCGGGGCGTCGTTTTCAATATTTGCCTGAGTTAGTCTTTTTAGTAGTATTAGAGGTATTTTAGCTCGGTGTGTCGTTCTTATAATACTGGATTGAATTTCAAGCAGCAGTGACATTGCGGTTTCTTTCCAAATATTAAGATTCAGCTACTAACAAACGGCGGTTCGCATGTAATGTTATGCCATAAAACACGTTAGCGAAAAGTCTTAAATTCCACCTAATTATAAATACAATGATACAATGCTACTATTATAAAATTATAATCACAAATTTTAAAAAATACGTATCTTAATGAAAGATCGTTTACTACTAAGTTTTAAAATATTCTAAAACATCGGGATACTTATATACAGGACGTTTTAAATTTATGAAATTATTTATACATACTTATTGGTAAATAAAGTCATCTACATTTCGTTTAAGGGATAGAGGCTTACTGAAGTGTTTTAATATTTGCATAAAATATCATACATCCTGAAGATAGACTATTTTATTTTATGTCAGATTTATTCGAGAAATGCAAGTTGTTACGCCCTAAGTTGTTGCCCCGAACAAATAAAAAGACCGGTGTTAGAGCAATGACACTACGATATATGTCTCTCGGTGATTCGGCCGCTTGTAGTACATGCACGAGAACTGCTTGACACGATTGCGTCTACACCTAACGCATAAGGGTAAAACGAGAATTTTTTTAACATTTGCTGAAAATATCTTAGTATATTTCTGGTGAAAAAATGTGATTGTATACTGAACGAAGGAATCGAATGGTCTGTGTTTTGGTGCTGTGATACGTTAGGCCTCTTATCGCACATTCGATGGTTTTTGTCGCATCTCGTGCAGTTCAGGTTGTGTCATTTCCTTGTTAACGGGAACCATCGAATGCATCGGGCGCGCGCCCCGGCAGCGAGCGCGGGCCGGGCTTCCTGGCCGCGACAATGGGGGAACCTTGGGCCGATTGTTTCCGACAAACTTCTCATTTTTTACGCTCGGTTTTCGCATATCATCGCCGCTCAAAATGGCGTCAAATATAAATACATTAGCCGAGCCGGCGGGTTCATTGCTATCGCGGGAAACCTTGAGAGCGGCCGGCGGCCATCTTGGTTTTCCGCATGGAGAAAACCGCCTTTGCCAGCTGGCTTCTTTTTTTTAATCCTGATTTAAATGGCTTTAATTTCAATCGTTCAATAAAATTCCTGTCAGTATATTCTGAATAAAGTATCATCATGGTCTATAAAATTATATACATTTTTTGTAAACGTACTTGCTGTAATAAAATTTAAATCATTAGTATTTGAATACGCTAAATCTGAACGGTAAAAAGATGTTGAATATAAAAGTAATTGCTAGTTCGCTTTTATATCTAATTTTAATACGTCAGTATTACCGACCATCAACAACGTGTGGAGGGATAAAAAATACTGTAGATTTATTTTTATATTACCTTAACTTTATTTAAATGCTATCGCCACTACATTGCATAAAGAGTACTTTTATGGTTTATGATTTATTTTTATTTATAAAACACGAACACTACTACCTCTTTTTATTTAAATTAGACTATAAGCCTCACTATCTAAAAAATAGTTATTTGATAATGAACTGTAAAAAATACAAATATTGCACATTTATTTGAAAATCAACTTCATTAACAAAAATAAAAATAATTTCATATCAAAAAATTATAAAATAAATAAGGTTTAGCAAATTGACAGCTAATTCAATATCTCGGGATTCCCTGCGGTTACTTGAATTTTTCACTTTAACATTGTTTAAGGTTAATAAAGATAGGTATTAAAATACCTACGTACAATTTTAAAAAAATCTATCACTCGTCTACGTTTATTCAAATGATAAATATATATTTTTTAAATATTATAATTTGACCGACTATAAACATCAGAACATTGCCTACCACTGTACAGTGATATTCCTAATATTTAATACTTAAATTTGTCAGTAGTTGTAATACTGACCAAATACAAACTTGTACAGACCCACGCCATTTTGGTGTCAAGTGTGCGGCCGGTATATAATAAATGAAAATTTGCACAAAATAACGATCAGGTTTTTTATTGACTTGATTAATGTTGTATTACTCAGCAGATATGTTTGCGGCGGTGCGTACAGAGCGCCGGAGTGAGCGTGTGCCGCCGCGATGCTTAAAATATTCTGACTTTTAATCACACGTAATCGAAAAGACCTGTACCCTGAATAGGTGAGTTGCGATGATCTGTCATTTTCGGAAAACGAAATTATCAAAATGTCACCGCCAAACTGTTAAACAAATTGTAACTACCAGAAAAGCAATGTCTGCTTTGAAAACTTTCATAAACCGGTTACAGAAATAAAGACATTTTACGATTGTGGGTATCCAAAATAGGTACCAAGTTTTAGTTGGTTATTTACGCTTTCAAAAAATATTTATTGGTCTTGGACGTCTATGGACCGGACGCCACTGGTGACCACATACTATGTATTGATCTTTTGCTCATATTTTTTGTACTAGCAACGTTACACTGCTAAAGCTTTAGGTATAAAATGTGTCTTTTCGACGAGAATATAAAGTTACAAAAATTGTATCCATATTTGATGTATTTGTAATCATACATTTATATTAATATTTATTGAACAACATCTTAATGTTGAGAAACGTTGTTCTTTAAGTAAAAACTATTGATAAAAATAAAAAAAATATGTTAACGCTTTTCAATAATTAACCGTTTTTTGAATGTATTGTTTTCCAAGTAATATAAAATATTTGACATATTTTGAATTAAAAACAATTTTCGGCAATACAATAAGAAGAAGAAAACTTATAATCAAATTTTATAGTAAATTTAATACATAGGTATATCAACAATTTTGTGTTTTTTTTTTTTTTTTTCAACATATAACGTTCTCGCCAATGAATGAATCATATTATTTTTCAATATTTCAAATTTAATATTAATATTGTGCAATATTCTTCGTACAAAACTGTTCGAGAAAAGTCTTCGGCGTGCAGCTAGGCCGCGCGACGCCGGCGGCAGGCGAAGTAGTCCTCGGCCGCTGGAAACGAGAACGCTTTTCCACCGCCACTTTTCCTCTCAACCTTCTGAACTTGATCTTGCGCGCGCGGCCAGTGGCGGCGGCGGCGCACGCGCGATGTGTGCCATTGTAATATCGGTCATAGAGCGCGCGATAAGTGAAGTGCGGGACTGCATGCGGGGGGGGCGGGGCGGGGCGGGGCGCGGGGCTGCAGCGCGGGGCGGGGCGTGGCGGGGGGCGCGGGGCGGCCGTGGCAGTGAGGCGGCACTCGACCGCGCTCCGCCGTCCGCGCCGCACCGCGCCTCACGCCGCACGCCGCACCGCTCCGCCCGCCCGACCACTCCGCGCCTCCAGAGCGGCCATCTGACACCTGTCAGTGGTGGCCGACACCGAGTGTCTCCGACTCTGCAGTATTCGCGACCGCGGCTCGCTCTCGAGCTTCGCGCGGCTGAAGTTTTTCGCAAGTTCGACGGGGACGACCTACGTGCGGGCCGAGTGTCGCGGGGACGAGCATGTCTTCTTCCGAATGCGCCGCGTTCAGTGGAGGTTGACTGCGAGGCTTCGTCTTCGGCGGATCCGTTTCGATATGAAACGCTTCAAGGTCGGCTCGAGTCGCGACCGATCGGCGGGCTCGTGAGACGGTCGCCGTCAGTTCCCGCGAATCTGTCGAATATTTCCCCCCAGTGTCTGTGATTGTTCATCTCTTGTACGGTTTCCGTCAGTGCGTCCGCGGCGTGATCGAATTTATTTATGCAGTTTTTCTATCGGAGTCGAAGCGCTCGCGAGCGATCGTCCCTCTCGACGGCGCACGCCGCGGTTCCGAGCGGATTCTCCGTTTTGTCTTGCGAGCGGTGGGTCGCGGCTGCCTGAAAATTTTGTCGCTAGGGAGCGTCGGGTTCCCCGGGGAGGTCCCTCGCGGCCCCGCGATGAAGAGGCGCTGGTCCAACAATGGAGGGTTCCAGACGCTGCGCATGCTGGAAGACAGCTCGGCGGAGGTCACGTCCTCGTCTCCGCTCATCAGCCCCGCGATGGTCATGTCGCCGGAGTCGCTGGGCTCCTCGGAGTACGGCGAACTGGTGGAGCTGTGGGCGTGCGACGAGGGTCTTCCGCTGGGCTACGGCCACGCCGGCACCCTCGCCGCCCTCGGCTGCGCGCCTCCCCCGCCTCTGCCCCTGCCTCCCCTGCCGCCCATGGCGCAGCCCCACGCGCCCAACACTCCCAAGTCCGAGAACGGCTCCGTCTCCTCAGGTATACGTCGATCCTCATTTTTGTCCCTGTCGACGAAAACCCGATCTCGAAATAGTCTCGCGCGTATCCAATACGATCGGTTTGAATATTTGAGCCTCGACGCAACTAATGTATTTTCAATAGGTATTTGAATATGCGTTTACACCGTATTCGTGTGTATCAGATTTATCCTATCGATTGAGTCAATAGAGGTTTATTCAAAAGACATTGACCTGATAGATAAGAGGATAAGTTCGGCGCGCAGATAATGCACTATCGCCCGCCAATACCGCACAAATGCAGCGTTGCATCAGTAGGTGTGCAGATAATCAAAATTGAGTAGAGGTCAAAAAGATAAGCATTTTTTATCATTGCGAGTGTTTACTTTCTTCCCGCCGATTAAAAAAAGTCATCGCAAAAACAGCATAGATTGTTGAGTTTCGGTCGATCCTCGCCGACGAATGCGTGCACCGGGCCGGCGGCCTGCAGCTCGGGGTTCGGGGCTCGGGGATCGCGACTCGCGGCTCGCAGATGTGCTCGGCGGGACTCGCTCCCCTCTCTGCCGGGGGTGCCACTAAAGCGCACAAAAAAGCCTCACATCCTGCGGTATGCGCGCTGACCTTCATCCAGTTTCGAGGGCGCACGTGTTTGGGTAAAAAAATTAGCGACAGTTCAAGGCAAACGGGTTGCCTGGCCCTCGCCCCCGCCCCTGCACCGGACGCACCTGCCGGACCGCTTCCCTCTTGCCCTTGAATTTGGTTAGTGGCTCGTAATTTGTTCCCCGAGCAGGAGGGAGCGCGCTAGACCCTAAGCCGTAGGAACCCGAGAAGTCAGCATTGCGTGTGTGCGTTACATGTCAGAATAAACATCCCAGAAACTGAGATTTTACGTATAATGACTGCACTGTCGAGCGTAGAAACTCTTTTTTTATACTCTCTGTCCCCTTGGGTTCTATGTTTTTTTTATAGGCATCTAAAAAATATGTTTATTTTTTTATTGTAACATCCAAGACAAGAGTTAGGTTTATTCCAAGTATTTCTAAATTATTTTCTTTTCTTGTCACGTTTTATTTTTATATTTTAAAATTTTGAGAACAAATACTTGTTCACGATTTGTGTTTTTTTCTCTACTGGGGATTCAAATGGAGACACAAAACAATTAAATTTTTCACACAGATAAATTTTGTTAATAGTTGATGATCTATTGAATAACAAATAAGAGTAATGAAATCTTGCTGATTTGCTTGCAAACTTGACCTAAACGTTACCTCAACTAAGACTAAGAATACTTAGAAACTTAGAATAAATTATTAACATACAATCTATTCCGTAACGCGTACCGGATGAACGAAACAATAATGCCTTAATAAGCTATAATCATTGTTCGAATATTATATGAATGTATGTTAGTTTATTGCTTAATTGCACATATAACAATGTTCACTTTCAATCAATAAAAAGACTAACATGTAAGTATGTTTTACAAATCCACGATCGCAATTAAAAAAGGGTAACCCTGACTTCCGGGTTCTTCAGTGGAAAATTTAAAGATATGATCTAATCTTTCGCAAAGTAAACGAACTTAATTAATCGAATCCGAATGATTTATCCAAACCTCGCCGATGCTAGAGTGCCCAATCACGCGATTGTTGTCTCCGCCATTTTAGCTGCAGGGTGCAACAATTGTGTCTGACCTTTGGGGATCGCCCGGCCCGTCCGGCGCGCTGGTATTATTGTTTACTCTCAGGTTATGAGCTCACGAGCGTGATTCTATTTCGCCATGTTCTTTATGATTTCTGTGCGGCTCATCGAGAAACTTGTTTCGGTACCTGACGGCCGATTTAGCACCCAAAGAAATGTATGCCACTCCATAAAGGAACTCCATATGTTTCGATTAAAAAAATAATCGATAAGCATTGTGAGATAGTGATTTACACAGCTCGTTAGTTATGTATTGGAAAAAAATCATGTTAGATAGATACGTATGACTTATTAATATTTATTGTATTAAGATAGATGACTACCTACTCGTAATTGTTCAGATAATTCTATACCTATATTTTGTTATCCAAACAATAGTTTTTAATTGCTTTTAAAGATATACTGATGTATATTTTCGCATTGATGTTTTCTGAAATGCTCAATTCAGTTTATATGTACAATGTGTACTTAATTATATTTCACCTATTTAGTAAATATATTGAAAATAATCATTTGTCATCAGTTCCCTCTTTACATGAGTCATATTGAATCCGTTACTGGCAGATCACTGTCGAAGGTCACGCTTTTTTTTGTTGTTGTTATTATCGTTTACATATATTAAAGTCATTGGACGTACAGAAATTCCGCCAAGTCTCAAAATAGATAGGGATACATTAATTATTCTAAACATGTCATATTTTTATCATTAGTCCATTTCACAGCCAGTGTGCAGTGCGGTCGGCTCACAAATCATTTTAAAGGCGACGTAAATATAATAAACTCGGACATAAACGCATACGATTTGGCCAAAAGTCCACAATAATAAGAGTACGCCTCGCGTTCGCCGGCCGGTCGTTGCTGTGCCGCGGGCCAAGGCTGGGAATGTCTGTCAAGGAAAACCTCCTCGGCTGATCCTCGCGCAAGGTCTCTGCGAAGGGCTCCGCGCTAGGACGGGGACGCCGAATGTCAAGCATGACATGTTAATAACACTCACAATATTTGGTATAATAAACATAATTTACTATCGAGACACTTCAATTGAACCTTCAAAATGTATAACTCGAATATCCCGTCTGCTGCTTACTAGAAAGTATTTTTTAATATTCTGTATTATTGCTCTATTCTATGTTCGTACATTATCAATGTACAATTCATATATGTAGAAAATAAAATTTTAAGCAACATTTTTACATTTCATTATATAGCCTGCTCAAATCAAAGTAAAATTTGAAACTTTTTTTATGTGTACATTTATAAGTCAGCAAAATATTTATAATCTAGCAATATACTTATCTTCTCGATATTGCTAAATGTTTTACATGACATTGGCAGGTTAATTACACCTGGGAAGTCGTACTATTTTCGCCGTATTTTTAGAACGCTAAATTTCACAATGTGATAGAGTCGTAGGTGCATCGACATTGCGATATCTTATCAGTGAACGCGCATATTTTCACATTTCACCGAAAAACAACAAATGCACAAAAGAAGTTCTGACGTCACGGCTGATGTTCGTGGCCGATAGCGTGTGCATCCTCTCGCCTACTTTCAATTAAATGCATGAATGAAATATTTTGGAAATATAATGAGCGTGTAGTACAATTTACAATCATGCATATTGATTGCTTATTCAAATAATTATTAACAAATATTTTTTTCTACGTCTTTGGAAGGTAGATTTTTAAACAGTATTATTGAGTTCAAACCCGTTTTTAACTCAGTCGGAAATAAATACGCATCAATAATTTTAAATAAAAATTATTTCAAAAGTTATAAACAACATCAACAACAAAAATTACCATGTTATATATTTTTTCCGGTTCACAATCAAGTTTTGTAATATATATACACTAGTACGAGTACGTTTATACCTGCATAAAAGTCTTGTACGCGAACATGCCGTGACAAATACAAATGTCAGTGTATGAATTATTTATTTAATTTTGTTATATGATAAATGAAGTATATTTAATTAGTTTCACTGTTGCGAAAAACCGGTTAAATGTAAACAAAATCTATACATGCATCATACAATAACGAGTTGAAGAATATACACGTATGAGTAATTGCGAATAAAAACGAATCTTTATTTATGTTGTTCCAGTATATTTTTCTCTTTGAATTGAAAAATATCTAATATGTCTAAAAAAATTAAATTTTTTTATTATGTCAAATTAATACTAGCTCACAAATGCTTCCCTTTATTTCAAATTTTTCTACCAGGTATCTTGATTCTTACTACTGATTCATCAAGCCAGAAATATTTTATCGTTCCAACGTCGTACGTTTTTATAAACACCCTTTACGTTTAAAAAGACCTGTTAACAAAATTATGATTCAAGCACACCTGCTTTTAGTTTTAATTAGGTCTATTCAGGCTATTAAAAACTATTATTAACCTAGCCCTATATTTGTTGCATATAATATCACTATTTGTCAGCAATATCGTTATATCATTTCAGTGTATCTCCCAGAGTCTTAACACGTCAAATATCAGCATACTTTCTTCTCGCAAAATGTTGAAAATATTATTGTCATTATTAGTTTCGAGTGTTCCGCCATCTGAGCGCCGAATCTCCTCGGCCGATAGCCGCGTCTCCGCGTCTCCGCGCATCCTTATCTTGGGTGCGTTTCGCAACATCTAACATAATAAATAACACGAGACTCGCGTTTCGCAAGAGGTCTGTTAAAATTCGATAGGCGCGCGGTCGCTGCCGGCGGCGGGCAACCTCGTGCCATTTCCCGGCCCGAGGACCGCACGCTCCGATAGACAATTCGCGCTCTGCGGTGCCGTACGTGCCCGACTCACTCTCGATACGTCAGCAAGTGGACTTCATTATACCTGCTCACTCATCAATAATTGCCGTCCTCAATTCACTAATTTTACAACAATTATAACTTATATGACGGATGATGTAATGCCTGGTACATTCTCGTTCCACATCAATCGCACGTAAAAAAAAAAAAAAACACTTGACAGCACAGATATATATGCAAATATTAGTGTAAATATGTAATATATGGTTATGTCATGAATTGCAAAAGGAATTTAGTTGAAGTACAGCGTTGTGCAAAAATACTTGGGATCCGTAGTCCGTTACATATTATAAGGGAAGAAAAAAAAATGTGATAGCCGTTAAACTCGTGTCACGTTTAATAAAGGTTAGGGCGACGCTTTTTATAATATATACAATTATATCCTTCATAAATATATTAACAGAGTAATTATGTCAGAAATTTCATAATATTTGACACCCGCTATGAATCTATACGATACTTGATAGTTCAAATATTTTATAGCTTATACGTTACAATGAAACCGTTCTTAAATGCATTTTTACATAAAATTACATTCTTAAGTATTTTCCGTGTATTTAAAATTATGATGAAATAAACCGATGGTGATAACATCTTACTTTTATCGACTTTCAGCTCAAACTTAGAATCTTTATTGATTATTCAAAGAGAAACCGCCGTACCTCAGAAACCTCAAACAGTGATTCATAAGCTGTTGAATACGCACACGGGTAGCATGCAAGACCGTTTTTTTCTGATTACCCAAGTATTTCTTAAATTGTAGCTTTATCACAATTACAGACAACTTATTGATTTCATGTTAATATTGGGTTATTCGATCGATCAGTTGTTCAGAGAGAGTCGAGGTGTGCAGCACGTGGCGCGGGCACTTGACACACATCGCTGGGAGAGCTCGCCGGAGCGGCCACCCCGCGGCGTGGTGCAAGTGAACTTTATCGCGAAAAGTTCACGAGATAGGCCAGCGAGCAGCGGCCGGCGCTCCCGGCTACTTCAGCACGACTCCATTAATTCCATTGTGCATTGCGATTATCTGCACCTAGTTATCTGAGTGGATACTCTACTTTTGCAAAACCAAACCTAAGTTGTTATTAAAAGCTGTGCCAATTCTTAAAGTTATTTTAAATGACCTTACCTAACGATACCTACGTTGATAATTTTATAACAAGCTAAAATATCATTTAAAACTGTCCTGATTCTGCATGTTATTTCAAATGAAAAATGAAAAAAACTATGTAGGTATTTAATCAAAATATTTCCATTAAATAGGTTGGGTCAAATTAATTATTCGATTTAAAGGTCTGTTTTGATATTTTTAGATAACCTTGAAATTGACTTTATAAGTAGGTTACTTACACAACATTTAAAAGGTACAATATTAAGAAATGTATAGTGGGAATTGAGAATCCTCTGATGCGAGTATCTACGGCATTTAGTACAATTTATTGCGTTGTATTTGGATATGTATTTATTTTTTGTTTCGTTTCAATGACTCGTGGCATTTGATTCTGTGGCAGATTCGCCGATAGCGATCGCCGCTCTCGGGTTTCGCTATTTCCATGACCTTTGCGTTGATGGCTCCGCCGCCTCGCACCTGGAGCTAACGGTACCGCAGCCGCGCGCCCGGACACTCATCCACGGAGAATCCTTTAAACTTCGGCAAGTCCGGCCTATTTGTCATCAGCGGTGTCCCGTTACGCGCTATGACTGTCCGAATTCACAGAAAGAACAGTTCCTCGTGTTAAATGTTAATTCTAACAAATTTTCCTAATTACTTATGCAGCATTAAAACGTCCAAATAGAACCACAATATAATTTATTTCTCATTTTAGATTTAAGGCGATTATGTCGATTTTAATACGCAGTCCCGTTCTATCGATTTAAATTATTATCATCATATTATACCTACATTTGCGTATAAGAAAATACAAAAAATCTAGTTTTTTTTTGTTAATTCTAACGCTTGTAAATAACGTTATTTTTTAGTTTCCAGTCGTTTTTTGCCAGCCCGTCTCCAATGTCGCACTCTCGCTTGCGAACTTCAACAAGCGTGTCAATACCTCTCTGAATGTCAAATCGGTAAACTTATGCAAATCTCCTCTTTTTTATTGCAAACACACCGCTGAGCTCACACAATGGTAATACTCAGATTGTAAGTTAAATTATCAAAACAAATACACAGTATATTATAATTGAATTGTTCAATACAAATCTATCCATATGCAAAACGGATATTACAATCATTGCCTTTGGGGACGCTAATCTTTTTTTTTTTACATAGGGTTGTTTTCAGGTAAAATCAACATTCTTTTTGATCTGCGAATTCAGTCGTTACTAGTTAACTTTTCTACAGTCGTCCAATTAGATATATATGCACATTAGTATGCGCAAATTCTTAAACAAATAATTTTTATGTCTATAAAATGTTCTCCTTGTTGATCTTAGGTTTGGCTAGGTTTTTATATTATATGTTATTATAATAGCATACTATTGCAAAAAAATATTGAGATGTAAAAACTGTCGCGCTCTTGACATGCGAGTGTTAATTTAAAAAAAAAAACCAACAACGCCCTTTCAATTTAAATAATCGGTGTACGTATTAGGAGCAAGGCTCGGTGGATCGCCCGTGGCTCTACGCACACTGGCGACGAGGTGACGCACGGTGCGTCCAATTTGCACAACCAAAATTGATCTCCGGTGAATGGACTTGTTTTCACAACAAAAGCTCGTATGACTTTTGATTTTCTACGATTAGCGGCCGCAGAGGCCGCGGACTCCTTAGTATGCCGGTGATGGCGTGGGCCGAGTGACGCACCCGGGCAGGTGTCGAGTGCTTCACGCCGCGGGCCACTGCGCCACCCCACCCCCGCTCGCTAATTCGCTGCCAGACGAATGGACCACAATATAAATGTTACTAATCGTAATTTTCTTATCCTGCATTACCGATATGAAATATTATTTAAAAAACAAGTCTTTAAAAATCTCACTTAACCTGGCGCAGATATGCGAGCTCTATATGCATTATGATACATTCACGAGTGACTTGTTATCCTCCGGCACATAGTATTACATGCATCGTTAGTTTTTTTTTTTTTTTTAGAAATATAAGATATGTCCTTCACGAAATACTTAATTTTGCTTGTCTGGCTTTCAAAAGTACCACAGGCGACATGGCGAATGTGTAAATGTACTTTAATTGGATTAGAGTAATTTTATATCGACAATGAACCACAAATAATCACATAGCAACGATTAAATAACATAAACTGAACTCAATCAGAAATAGATTGGGTTAAAATATCGATTCACCGATGAATATAGGTTCGAGGTAATAACATACACATGTCGGTGTTTGTTTAATAAAACCATTACGAGCAAATTCGATTCCAAATCTAATCAGCGGCAGATCTAGAATAAATAGAGAAGTCGATTTTATTTCAATCAAAGCGAGCTTTTACAGATTCGTCCCAGTGGCGGCGGGACCCGAGCCCCGCGCTCAAGGTCTCGGACTCCACTGCTCCGAGGAGTGTGCGCCGAGCACTGCGTCTTCCTTTGAACACAGTTCGATACGAAACCTGGGCCTCGGACTCTCCGCAAGTCCGCCACAATGTGCTCTAGTTCTTCTTTTTCCGAGCATTACCCTTTTTTATTTTTATTCTGTTTATAATTTTACAAATGCCAAACATGTCTAGAAATAAGCTGCAGAGACTTGGTCCATAATTATGTACATAATATTAATAACAAAAACGTTTTTTTAATTTACTCTACGCTGTATTTTTACTGTCAAATGAAGCGTGATAAAAGTAGGTGTGGTCGATATACGAATAAACTAGCGTCCATATACTCTAATCTACTTTATAACTTATTTTGTACTCGGTAGTAGTTGGGGTAAACAAACTTCTCGAGTAGTATATTTCCTCGGTACATATATTTTCGTACCTCGTCCGGTTGGCGCCACGGGAATGACACGACAATAAAAGAACTCAGCTGAAATCGTTGACAATGTCCGTACCCGAGAGATGTAGTGATACAGCAACACCAGTCACTTCACATGTGACAGCTTTCCTGCAGCCTTGACATCTTATACAGCAGCAGCAGCTTTGCTCTTATATTTTAAATACGTGAGAGTACTATTCTGTGCAGCCTTCATATAGATTTTTCAATGTGTTCGCTACGAAGAATAAGCGTTTATATGTATCAATATATCCAGGCAAGTGCAAATTTATTTCCACCGAACAACTATGCCTTTATTTATTGTAGCTTTTATAAAAAAATGAATGGACTTTCTGCTACATGATTCTGTCGGAAAGACGCTGCATTTTTAGGATTCGAGCGTTGGCGACTCGGTCTTCCCAAAGATTCACATTTAAGGCCCACCAGACATTCACCGTAACATTTGGAAGTGACGACCTATGCATCGGTGCATTAAGCTCCCGGAGTACGGAGGTGTGGCGTTTATTACCCCGCGACTCGGGCGGTTGGCACATCCGATTTAGGCCGATGACTAAAGGTCGCCCGACCTGGTGGCCGGCTGGGCGGCTGCACGGGCGGCTGCACCATGGCGGGTGTTATATTGAGCGGTGACACCTAATCTCGTGTTTGTCGTGCGCTATCGGGCGGCCTCGTGCTGAGATGGACCGCTTATCGCCGTCCTCGCTTTCGTCGCGCCGGCGGCACCGCCAGTGCTTGCTCTCGGCTTGTTTATTTCACAAATGCATCTCGCTCCTATTTTTCTACATCCACCTAAACCTTTAATTGCTCCTATAAAATGCTTCGTTTTACAAATATTTGTTCTTTTTAAATACATATAAGCTCTCAATATACCCTTTGAGTTTGAAGCGATTATACTGCCACATAGCTTAATGCAAAAAAAGGAGATTTTTTGAAATTATTTATCTATTATGAGAACTCGAACCGTAAATATTTCAACCTATTTATGCGTTTATCTTTCTTTCTTTTTTTTTTTTTTTATAAAAATATTCATCCTAATATCTTAATATAATCTCAATAACACGTAATTAACTAATTAGTGAAGTTATCAAAATATGATGATATCAACCAATAAACAATAAATTATATAAAGTCCATAACGTATTATACAGGTCGAAGTAGATATAAAAAAACGTTAAATTAAGCGTTACAAATGTTGCTCAGAATGAATAATGTAATGTTATTCAAATCAAAAAGTTTGTTTACGTTTATGTTACTTCAATGATTTCTTTAAAGCGAATTTGCGCAACAGGTCGGCCTATTCCCGGTAAACAAGTTTAACGCTTACCGAGTGATATATTTCCATAGAAACAATTCTAATGGCCGAGAGTACGTCCGGTGAATCTATCCGCACTTCTTCTACACGCTTTTTATCATCACTCGTAACAAAAACGAACCGATCGTTATCCCGCAAGAGGAGGTACGGGCGTCCGCATTCTGGTGAACAAAATCCGACGCGAGACTGAATGTAAATCTCGCGGCATAGAATTACCTTCCGCGTGCTGGCCGGCGGAATTAACATTGCAAATAATAGTTTCGTAATGTGTTGTGGTCGCGCGGAGGAGCTCCCCTCCCGTACTACGCCGCCCTTGGCCCGAGTGATCGACGGCCGAGCGCCGCTCGCATCGAAAGTGAATACAGATGCAATGGAAACACTACACACCTTTCGATTAAATCATTCTCTCTCAGTCCATTATTCAACCACTATCCTTATGCATATGATAATCCGAATAACCGCAAGGAAGGTTATGGCTATTTTGGGAACCCTGTTGTGATGTAGGCTGATCGTTTTTGACGCGACTCTGTTTAAACATTTGAAACAAGCAACCATTGCAAAATGCATGAATTTGTTTTGATAGCAAAAATGAATCGTTATTTCAATTATTGCGGAGTTAAAATATCTCCTTCACTTATCAGCTCTCGTTATAAATTGTTGCGAAGACTTCAACGTGTAATGGCACAAGAATATATATTAATTTTATTTCATGTTGATTTCACGGCTTTTTGTGTGAACGTCATAATTGGCGGTTTTGCTTGGCTTCTCACGTAAAATTTGGTTGCTATCGTTCGGGTAAATGAAGATGCAAGAGTTCGACGTCCCCCCGGCGGAGGTGCAGTCGTGCATGGCGCGCCTGGCCGGCCACCTGCCCGGCGCATCGCTCGGAGTGCATTTTTCCCCGGGACTTTCTCCGGCCGCTTTCCTCGGCCTCCCGCGCCGCCGAGGGCCGCCGACCACTTTCCCGCCGACCCGCTTCTCTCGGCACCGCCCGCCCCGCCCCGGCTTCGGTTCTCATCGACGGCCGCTTCCGTTCGAATAAACCCGTCTTCCTGTCGTGAACGATGCCGATGCCGCTTTTATCAATCCACGGGGAGGATCCTAATCATATACCGGATTTATGGTGTTACACATCTTTTTTTTTTTTTTTTAATTTAACTTTTATTTAAGTAACAAAGTTTAAGAAATATTGTAGCAATTCTCTTTATTATCTTGCTTTTAACGTTTGTTTTTAATAACTACATAATTGATATCATTCACGACAACATGACTTGTTCTTCTATTTATTTATCAATTATGCTTTTATATAAAAGTAACTTCAGAGTATATTTTGTTCAGTGAATACATTCAATGAATGTTTTAGTTTTTTCATTTATTAATAATAAAACATTGAAAGGCTCATTTTACAAATATCAAACTTACACTATCACAGAATGCATGATAAATATATGTGAATATTTTAAATAGATTACCCATTCTGTAGACTGTAGCTCGCTGGTCGCTAGTCTCTGCGCAATCGGTAACATTGGAATCAACACAATTATGAGAGTGTTGCCGTAGGCTCCGGTCACCCTGGCCTGGTGATACCGGGCCGGGGATAGCGCCGAGCTCGGACTTTCACTGTCTGGGGCACCCTCGCGGGTCGGTCGGCTCGGTCACGCTCCCTACATGGGCCGCCGAGTCCGACCCGCTCCGGCTCGGCCGGGTATGTGGGCCTGAGAAATCGAGAGAAATGCGATACATACGCTACGGGAGATACGATCTCGCCGCGCTTCCATACCGGAATCTACTCTACTCGCTCTATTTGTAGGCCAGAATTCTATAATCGCGTCGCCAATAATATCAGCAATACGTGGTTACAGCAAACAAACAAGACATGATGATGCACTTGCGATGCACAAAAAGCGCTTTTCTTTCAAGGCTTATCCGCCCACCGCTCCACTCGGCTGGATGTACTGCGCGAGGATTATCTGCAGCATCGTAAGCTTTGTGCGGCTCCGCCGGAGATCTCCACTCGTCCTGCGGGCCCACGACACGTCCATAACGGCCCGCCAACATCGTCTGCCTACTGCAGCCGCGAGCGCCGGTCGATCGCCCGTTTTATTATCGCAATATTGAATCCGAACTGACGCCGATGGCTTCGATCGCGACGTTCGAATCACCTCCAATACTCGAATAGGCATTTCACAGGCGATCACGTTCATTAAGCCCGTATTCGAGATTGTATTCGGCGTAATTTACTAGCGATTGATCTGCAAATAGAGTCATTCGGATATCGCAAGATCGCTTCAAACGATCGCGCCGCATTTGCGTGAACGTTAATTGATAGCTTGTAGGTTTTCTGCCCTTGTGTTTATTTGTCGTTGCGTATTTGGTCCGCCAGGACGATTCATAACAGTATATTCAGTTGTTTACACGCGGGCCCCATACAGAGCGCGTATCTCGGATCTGCCGGGCGCGGGCGCGTGCTCGCCGCCTGCCGAATGTTGGCGGCCATTGTTTCGGCGGGATCGTGATTCGATTGCAGATCGCCTCCTTTATCTGATCCATCGACTCGGCCGTGCGAGCGCTTCGTACTCTCTGTACTCACCGCGTCCTCGGGCTAATGAGAGACCCGGCGCGGGGAAAATCTCGCTAGAGAAAATTGCCTTCTGTTTTGAAATCCGGTAACCATCTCACCCTGGCTCATATCCAATAAGTAAGCGAGCTCTATTTTACATTAACATATACTTATTGTAAATGTTTGTGTATATTATATTATACTCGTAAAAATATCTAACCCACTAAAAGTAAAGCACGGTGGTCCAATTATAAAATTGAATACGATTATATCAGAAGTGATGCTTCACAACTAGCCCCGATACTGAAACACTCGATAGCGAAAACGGCAAGTTCTGGTATAATGATTTTATACATCCGCATTATAAAAATAACCTGTCCGATGCTTGATAAACGCGATCGATTCGGTGTCTGAATAGATTGGTGTTTCCTTTATTGTCGGGCTAAGTAACAAGTATCGGAGACCGAAATGCGGGTCACACCGGGGCGTACCTTTGTGTCGAATTTGATCGACGATTTGAATAAAATAGTTCAAAAGAATAATCAAAATCCTAAATTTCGGCCGCCCTAAAATATTCGTGAACTTTGAATAAGGGAAAGTTTATTATTCGATAAAAAATATAATATGCAGAGTGGATGACCTACTGACTGGCGGCCGCGGCGTGGATCTACAAACATATTCCAAAAAGCGTAAGATTTTCTTATTGAATTAGGCAATATTGTTACTATCGTTGGTTATAGGGTATGTGTTATTTACAGACAAATAATTTGCAGTTTCGGGGTTTTTCTCGGGTATTCAATAGCATTGTGCCATTTTTTATTTGATTTTCGCAGTATACATTGCTGCGCTAGGTGCTAATTTCAATTTCGTTCGTGAATCGGGGTCAAAGCGTTTTCGGACGGCGTTACGTGTGGAGTTTGCATTATATATGAACCGTCTCTGACTGTGCCGGTGCTTTCTCCTCTTCACATAACGGATCCTCTCAGTTTCGACAACCAGTAACCGACTCCTCTTGGCCTCCACCCCGCGGCCAGCATTCTATGCGGTGCCGGGCGAACACCACAATGGACGCGGTGTGGCTGCGGGAGTAGCATTGCCAGAATTTACAATATATCGGCAAAGCGATATGATCTCTTATACTCAAACATCAAAATATAAATATACATCTTTCTAATGGCAACATTATCTTTTGCGTTCCGTACTTCGACTCGGCGGTCCTTCGTTCAGTATTTTTTAGTATTTTTTTTGCGTATAAAAGCCATTTTCATAAATGCAAGCCTCGACCAATCTTTACGATTTAATGTATGAGCACGTTCGTATCGCCAACACTTATATATGTATATATATATTTATATGTATGTGTTTATATATGTATATATATATTTATATGTATGTGTTTATATATATATATATATATATATATATATATATATATATATATATATATGTTTATATACATGTTGTAAGCACGTTACGGAGTATAAAATGTAGATATACATTTTTCAGGGCCCATGTTTTGGCAAAGAAATACTCCGACCGAAGCGCCGGCGTACTCTGAGGCGAGAGGCCGGGCTCGCCTGACGCAATGGAGAGCAAAAAATATATCAGAATTACTAGTCTTACTGACGTACATAGGCGGCCTCTATAACCTGAAATGATTATTGATTAATCTCCGCTCGCAGAATGATCGTCGATTCTCGTCCTCGGCGTTTCGCAGCTCGCGCGACTCGGCAGCCGCGCCGGTGCAGGCGGCGGGAGTCCTTGAAGGTTCAGCGGCCGCGGGCAGTTTTTGCTCCGCAGACTCCGGACAGGATCGCTGGAATAATGCATCACTTGCGCGCATGAACATTCTTCAGCCTCCGCTCGCTCAGGTGACCACTGCCGGAGACAGTGGCTCGCGCACGCGGCTCGGCCGGGCGGGATACCCGCCTATTATGAAATACCTTTCTAATAATTACGCAACAATTCAATGCGAACTGACCGCTCGTCACAAGTCTTAAATATTAACCGAGTAGTATGTGAGGTTTCTCAAATATGTTTAGAATACGATATACATTCGGTGTAGGATAGAAGCTATCACTCTGTCTGCACGTAGTCTCCGAGGTTTGTCATTTTAGCGAGTCACCCCTCCCCCGATCTGTTTGTCTGCCGATCGAATTTTTTAATGGACGCATTGTCCGGCCGAGATTCATCGGAATTCTCCGTCCGCTCCGTTCGGCCATTTTGAATTTCTCGAAGGCGCAATTCGAGCAGAATAAAAATGCAGCCTCATGACGCGCCTCCGTCGCGCTGTCGAGAGTACAAAAAGGATTTTTAAATCAGAATCGCCGAGATAATAGGATCTGCGTCGAGTTTCCGCGGAGCTTCGCTGCGTTTCGCCGCGGTCTCGATTCCGAATTGCCGCTATTTAAATTATCACCGGAGTTAATCTCGCGGCGCTACGGTCGCTCGCCGTCGTTATTCTGATTTAATTTAATAAACGATGGAAGTCGTGTGCTTCTCGGCGGCACCGCTCGCTGTTGTGACCCTCAATTTGGAGGAAACCATATTTTATGAGTACCATTATCCGTTTTACCCGAGGCGGCATGGGTTAAAATTTATCTCCAATTGAAATGAGAAAAATCCAAGGCCACCGGGTAGAGCGGAGTCGTTCCCGGCTGCGGCCTGTTGCACCCCCGCGGCTGACCCACTGACACCGCCCAAATGTATTCCCGCGATCGATCAGGCGCTGGAAAGGCAAACTGTGACGCAACACCTCGGCGGTGCGCCTTTTGTCTTTTCCGAATACATCATTTTTCTTTCCTCGTAATCGTCCGGGCGCCGTGGCCTCTTATTGGAATCGATTGTTTTGCTTTTTTGACAAAACCGACCGCGATTCCGCAACAGTGAACGGTTTCAATTATATCTACTCACAAAAAAATTATGTTTTTCTTAGAAAGCCTGCCACATCCTGTTCTGTCCCTCGAGCGGGAGACCCTAAGCCCCTCACCGTTAACCGAGTTCCCCGAAAAGACAGTTCTCGAATGACCAGAATCGATCACCTCGTCTCCAAAAATACAATATCCCTATTCTATTGCGGTCAGGTTTTACGATTCACGGTAGAACTTAATGAGACCTTCACGAGGACGGAAAAAATGACCGAAATCGTGATCATTAATTTTTATTATTTTCGTTAAAGCTTCGTAGAAGAATGCCGCTGCAAATCTACAAAATTAGATAAACCCGCTATTATCGAAAAAAACGGAGACCGAGGATCGCTTCGGCGGGAAGTTTTGTTTTGTACGCAAAATCAACAAATCGCGAACCCACCCGGTGGAGATCGCCGAGAGCACCGGGCGGAATGATTATTTTATTTCAGATTTATTTGCCTGCCGGTTTGATTTGAATTTGGTATGATTTTTCGATTTTGCGAGGGTAGCCGCGGAGTGTTTCAATTAGCGACATCCATTTACGATCTATATGCAAACCCACTCGCGACTCGGCTTAATCGTTCCGCACCAGAGTGCGAGTCGAGCCCCGAGAGGAGCGGCGCCGCGGCTCGGCATTGATATTTCGCGTCTCGCGGCGGGTCTCGGTGGCTCTCGCTGGCTCTCGGTAACTCTCGGTAACTGTTCCACTCGCCGCGACTTTGGCCTCCTTTCGCCGCTCGCCGCTGATTCACGGCTCACTCCACTCTCTACCCGCCTCTCCGTACTCCGACCGTAGCCTTCCCTCCCCTCGCATTTCTTCACTTCGGCTCTGCTCGCGTCACGCGCGATTCAAATGTCCGTACCCATTGACGCTGGGGTTCTCCGAGTGCGTTAATATTGCGCTTCGATGACATTGCTTCAAATGAAAGTAGAATTTAGATTTATTTTAAAACTTTTAAGTTCGATTCACGATAAAAACTATAAACCTGGTATTTTGAACGTACCGAAGTACGTAAAAAGTCTTTCTCTAAAACACTCAATCAATTAACACACATAACCGCCCGTTGTTAAATACTGTTATTGTACAAAAATGCGCCGCCGTCGGTTTGGCGCGAGTTTACCGGGAATTAGCACAATCGCCTAATCTAGCGATCTAGATCGAGTGGAAGTCACCGGAGCCCGCATGGGATTAGAGTTGTCCTGAGGTACTTTCGTGATAGCACAACTAGGCCAGCGATAGGAGAATCCCGCGCGCGGGAAGTACGCGCCCAGAATTTATAATACCTGTTGAATACTAAAACAATACCATCACTTACCGAAACGCTAAATCTATTAATTTTCATTTGCTTCGATAACCTAGTCTTTCGTATCAGTGTCACCTTTCCTCGCGTCTCCATTGACATTATCCTATAAATGGTCATCGTGTCGCAACTTTGCACAATCTGCCTTATGATTTCATTTTCACTACCAAATATAACGAAAAGATTAATCGGTGACTCCTCAGCAGATAATCTTTTTTCGTCGACTTAATGCAATACAAGCTTCTTTGAAAAGAGAGTTCTGGGGTTTTTCCAAAAAGTCATACTCAAGCAATCTCAGATTTTATTTGTATGAATGGCGAGGTACGAAAACATCTATGCAACGTTAATACCTCAGTAATAGCTTATGCTATAGTCAGATTTGTTTTAAGAAATATGTGTTATTTGTCTATTGTGTTTGTTTTGTGGGAATCTTTGCATAATTTGTTTTTCTTTATCCAAGATTCACTTAATCACGTTATAAATTAGCTACTAAAATTCAATATGATTGGCTTTGGATACAAAATTAAATTAGATAATAAAAAAATATATGTTTCGATAAATATGTAACGCGTTATTACCTTGAACGTTTTTAGGTCAAAGGCGTTACCGAGCGCAGTGTTTTCGAAATCGGCTTTCATGTCTTCTTTGAATTTTATACGATATGCGAAAAAATATCCTCGTATCCTGGTAAAAGTAGTTAAACCGCAATCGCTGATAAATACCGAAAAGCACTGTTATCTATAAAAATACTTAAAATGCGATTATTTTAACATTGTGGTTATTTGAAATGGGATCAAATGCGTGTTTTCTAGGTCAGCCGGCGCGGCTCTGATAATCTGAAGTTGGCGTTACACTCGCATCAGGGTTTCCGTGGACTGCTCGGGTGGCTCCCACGTGGCCTTTCAAGGCTTTACCCACGCCCGTGGAGCTTGGAGGAAAACCTCGTCGCCTGTCCTAGCATCCTCTCTAATTGAAAACAACATAACTGTGTTAAACTGACATCTCATAAACATTTTCTCGATACATCTATTTGTTATATAAAATGTAATTCATAAAAATCGTGAGCATAAGTTATTGAGTATATTTGCAACAAAAAATATATATAATGATGGGTTTTTTTTAATTTTGAGGTAAATAATACTGTCTGCAGATGAATTTTTCAATACACAGTAGTTATTTTTTTGTATAATGTTTCTTTGTATCAGTACAACATATGAATAAATTATAAGACTTTTTTCAGAAGTACTCGTAGTAAATATCTCTTTGTTGCATTAGAGATGAAATTCTCATCTGTATTTGGTTGATACTTCATATTTCGATTAATCATTGACGTATGTATTTATACATATTTTGTTCAAACCTTTGGATGTGATTTTAAATTTTTTTAAATGTTGATGATAAACTATTTACATCCTAATGCTTTTCAAATCGCCTTCAAATAAAAATGTTGTGTTGCTAGTTGTAAATACAAACGAACTTGTCTTATCTTCGAAATAACGGCACGACATTACCATAAAATTATATAACCTTTTTGGCTGGCACCAGAAAAATATCCGCCTGCTGCATTTTTTTTTATATCCACAAGATAAACCACTATGCATCTCTCGATGGCGTAACTCTCGTGTGTATTAATTTTCCATAACACGAAGCAAAGTAACCATGACGTTTAACTATCCGGGGCCAACACGAAACTTGATACTTAGGACCTCAGGGATGTATTCCCTTTGCAATCACGAGCCTTAATTAAGCCTACAATGATTTGCTCGCGTGGCCAACTCTTCCTGTAAGCTTGCGGAGCTTCAAACACAGCACAGCTGCCGACCTTACCGGATGTGTACGATTATACATTAGTTCTAATTGTAATTACAAAATATTTTACAGATACCTTCGTATCATCTACGTAGATTAGGTACACATGTCCTCATTAAGTAATTCTAAGTAGTATGATATATTACAGGAAAGGTATCCACTGGGAGTCACACGAGCCATCAATTTGCCAATTTAAATATTTGAAATGATTTTATACATTTAACTAATATTGTATTTTTCTTTGTTTTCAGGTGAGTTTTTAAATTTAAGAAAAGATACGTGTCCAGTATTGTAAGTAACTTTTTAATATCTCAGTTATTATGTTCATTGATTTGGGTAAGATAACTCAATTATAACATCCCTCTAATGTCTTTTTTTCCTACTTCTTGATCGGGAGACATTAAAGCTGTTGGACTTCATTAAAAATATGAATTTTAAATTACCAAAAGCAACAAACAAATATCACGTTATTTATGTTTGTATTGGCAGTATATTAATTTTTATAATTTCATATGACATGCAGTGAATTCTGCATGTTTTTTTCTGCAACACGTTATCATTAATTATTAAAACGCTGTGTTTTATTTTGAAGCCATGTCTCTAAAATAAATTAAATAATTAAAAACCTTCACAAAAATAATTAATCAGATTTTTTAGAGCAAATATCAGTCAGTTCTCACGCTCGCATGTCACTTACTGCGTTCCTTATAAATCAGTATGACACCCAGAAAAATGGTTTCCAGAGATAAGCAACCAGCGCACCGCGGACTCGTATCCCCGGTGGATCTGGTCTCGCCAGGCGCTCGGACGACCCGCGGGCCACGCGACCACGTGTCCGATACGATCGCGTTTTTTTTGTTCCATTCACCTTTCGTTAACGACCTGTTAACACCGGCATTTCGTGGTGCCTTGCCCCGTGTAATTGGGGCTGTGACGTAAGGCGGCGCGCTCCACGGCCCGCGGTTCCGCGCCGCCGCTCCTCAGGGGCCCGGAAGGTCGGCCCGCGTCCGGGGTACGGCCTGCCGAAACAAACGCCAACCTGTTGTTGGAAATATAACGTCATTTAAAGCATCTCTGTCATATCTAATCATCAATCAGTAAAATTAGGTAGCATGTGATGTTTTTTCACCCCTTAGATTTACCAAAATGGCTTTGAGCTATTTTGAAACTTCTATATCTAGTCACAGGTAAACGATAGCTGGTTTTTTGAATATTTAAACATTAAAATATTTAAATAAATTAGCTATGGCGTCATTAACGTTAACTTATATAAGACAATCGGCTATTTCCACACTAATCTTATTCAAAATGGCAGATGTATTTGACTGTATGATCTATCATGTTTCCACTGACAGGTGTATTTGCAGCCTTAGGCCATCCAACACCAAATGAGTTTTGTTCAACTCGAATTTTACAATACTGACATATAATGAAAACAAGGACGTATATTTAACTCTAACGACGTAATCCATTGCTCTGTGACTCCATATATATAATTATCAGCATATTATTCAAAATTCGGCAATTCGATCCCCACATTTTCCAACTTGGATTAAAAAAAGAGCTTGTTCAATAATACACAAACATATTGTTTATAAAAATAATAGCGATCGTCTCTTGCACCTTTCTTAGTGCGCCCCGTGTCTTAGATAATGATACCTTTTAAATTATCTACGCATCTAAGAGCCTTGTAATAATTTGTTCGCAAAACCTTTTTTTATAATAATAATAGCGTTTTAACGGAAATTCAATTTCGATTAAAATTCAAACGGACACGGCTGAACTTTACGCAGCGTATACTTAATAATGCAAATTTCCAATTATGTCCTCGTTAAAAATTACAAATTATCTTTCCGCGTATTGGTGCCCGTCGTGAGTATCAACCCGGCAATCACGGTTCCCCGCCGGAAGAGGCTCTCTTCTTCCCAATTTGCGCCCCCGCCCCCTTCGCACGTATGCGGGGGCGTCCACACCTCCGACCGGCAACTCATAATTTCTCTGAACCGATTCCTCGCATCGCCCCCGAATTCCGAAGCAACAAAGCTCGACGGCGGAGTTCCCGCTCGAGTCTGCATTTTGGGTGTTTCGTGAGTGTCACGCTCGGGGGGAGAATATTCGCGTGTCGGGAATCCACTTAATTTCGGACATTAGCACCTATTGAAATTTGATGTAGTACATTGATTATTTCAACACGTTTAAAGGGGCTCGTCGTATTAGCGTTGTACAAATTGAGGGCTCAATTATAAAGTAATGCGTGTAATTGTGAAGTTTCCGTTTGTACCGCCACGGTGGAGAGCATTAGTTATTTCTGTGGGTTCGTTTATTTCATATAAATGTGATACGTTTGTAACAGTTTCAGTAAATATTTTTTGGGCTGCTAAAAGTAAGATAACTGCATTTTTTAAGATAAAAAAGTTGAGTTCCTCACGCTGTGCGGATTACGTATTTTGGATAGTGTTCTTCGGAAAATACCAATGCGAAGGACACAACGTAATTATTTTGCCGCTTCGGAGTTAATCGCCGAGTATAATCTCGCAAACAATTAAGTAAAAATACACCAGGAAGTTCGTTTTATGCTCTGGTGTGAATAAATGCAAACGCCGTGTGAAAAAATACGCACACACACACGTGCGCACTGAAAAGAACATCCACTCACACCGGCGCACTCGTCTCCTGACAATGGGATCGTTTTAATTTTTAGCGTTTTTTTCCGACGCGGAGGAGAAAGATGGCCGTCGAGATAATTGTTGTGTTTTTACGCCGCGGCTGTTTAAGTCGGCGGTCGGGAGGAAGGGCGATTATCTCCCGAGCTTTAGCATTCCCGCCTTTAATTAGACCGGCCGAGGATTTATGCGCCCGAGTTATTTCACGCTCTGCCCTGGCGGTTGATGCGCCCGCCTCGTTTGTTTGGGAAATTGCGCAATTGTTTATGAATATCGCGGGGCGTCTTCGGGCAACTAACTGAATGAGTCGCTCTGACAATTAGCGCAGATGTCCAGCGCGGCCCGGAGGTTCCCGTCACGTACCCAAATGTCACTCCGATAGTGCAGGCAACCCTGGCGAATCTCATCAGCTACGATCAAAACTTTTACAATTATTGAATAGTTTTTTTTTTTATTTTTTAATACTTTTATCACGATTTATTACAAAAATCACGTTACCGGTGTGAAAAGTTCACAGATATAATGAGCTTGGAGAGAGGCTCTTTGATCGTATCCACTCCACGAACTCGAAAGCTTACCAAATATTTTACAAAGATCCTATGTTTCTCTAAATTGGATTTTTAACTCTCAAACTTGTAAGGTGTTCAACTGAAATTGATCAGATAAATATTATGAGCAGATTTAGTAATTGTAAGCTTTCTCTTTTCATTTTACGACGGTCGATGTTCAACGATTTTCACGATATACAACTGTCATAAATTTTATGAGTTATACACAAAATATCAATTAAAAAAACTTCCACATAAAATTGTTTTTACTTTGTTTATTTTTAATATATTAGCATGCAAAATTATTGCTAATTTTACTGTAGTCTTCAAAATGTAAATAATTTATTATTAGTAAATTTTAAAATTTAGATAACTAATGGAAAACTAATTAATAAAACATAAAATTTTGCTATCATTAAACTTATCACTGTATCTTATTGTAAAATATCGTCGATTTTGTCAATCTAAAATGCGCAATCGTTATAATCAAGAAAAAATAATTAATATAACCCATACAACGTGGAAACTGTCGATGATTTCATGTTTTAACTTGGTAGTATTTAAATTTGATGATGATTGAATTCAAATAGCAATACATTAGCTCGTGTAAGACCTAGCCAAAATTATTTTCACTATGCTTGATGACGATTGCGCGAGATGTGACAAGTGAGCGGTATCGCAATCTTGGTTTAAACATTTTAACAAGTGTAGGTAAAACTTATTCCAAATTTCTCAAAGTTTACGGATATTAAACTTGTTCGATATACCTGTGTCTTGTTCAAGAATATATTTTTTATGTAATGCATAAATATGAAGTACTCAAAAAAGCGTTACGCTCTATTATTAATGCTCTTGAATTGTATGTAATTGTAATAATTTAACAATCAATTACAAATTCCTCGTTACTTGGAAGTAGGTGCGACTGCTCTCGGAAGGTCGCCGCCCCCTCGCCGCCCCCTGCTCGCCCCCTGGTCGCCCCCTGTTCTCCCCCTAGTCTCGACATCCAGCTGGCCCGTTCGCTGGCTCGACACTGAGACTGTTTGCGTGGAATATTACAGAGATTCCGACTCTGCCTTGAGATAAGCCGACAGATCCTCGGCCATCTCCAGTCACTGAATCAAGTTCCCAGCGAATATGAATGCTCATGCCTCAGTAGATCATTATTGTATGGAAATGAGCCCTCGCGGCCTAGGAATGTAGCGAGTCTCCAGCGCACCTAATTATGACTCTTCTTAGTGCTACGTGGTTTTATTTAAACATTTATGCAGATTTGTACTAATCAACCTGTTTATATTTTACTAAGTTTATAAACCTCTATTACTGCCAAACGAACAGAATCTATTCACTTATTTTTTCTGTGAAGACTCCAATAGCATATTTATAAGAGTTATATAATGAAATACAATCAAATTATTTCAGAGAATTCGAACTATTTTTTTAATTTGCGAGTTAGTGTTGTCTCTGAAACTCAAAAAATATTTTTTTTAATGTTTAGTAAAGTTATTAAATATCTGTAGTTGAAAATTTTTTTAATTGATGTAAACTGGATATTTCAGTTATTCGCTTTTTTAAAACACTTTTTTTTCACCAAAATACATAAGTTCAATGTCATTCAGATTTCTTCATAAAGGCAATAAAAACCATTTTTCAATTTCCAATGACATGCTTTTCTGATTCATTATTTTGTTTAATACACTGTATTTTAAAAATATACTATAGTGGGAATTTAACAATATGTTGTTTAGCTAAGTGTAAGTGCTCGTTGGCTTTGAGTACTTGTAGGTTAGAGCGTTTTTTTCCCTTTCCCATTAGTGATCGAATTGCACAACGGTCTTACAAGAGATGCTCTAATGTTCGAAGTTAATTACCGGTGATTTATTGCTTTTCTTTGTAAATAATACTTTTCATAGCTGATTATGATCTCCAGCGGAGAGTTTCCCAACACCAATTCCGAAAATTTCACGAAAAACTAAATATTTAGAGTCACGCTCGTGATTACGCCCCGCCGCATTGTGCTCTTGTCGGCCAATTAGATGGACTACATAAATCCACATCTCCGAGAACCGACCTCTTGAAGCCTGACACGTGTTTTGGTCGCTCCCGCACCTGCTCCACGTGTGGACACGCTACCTTCGAATCGTCGTTCCTTTTTTAGGGGCCCCTCTGCTCGCGGAAGCGATGTATCAAAATTTTAAATTATGTTATCGGACTTGAAGGCGGCGCGCGAGTGCTGTGAGCCTCTGTAGGTGTCCATTATAATTTTTCGCGGTGTGATTGCGATACATGGCAGATAGCTGGATTAGTTGTTATGACTTACGATTGGTACACGATTTATGCAGATTATCACAGGATATTACTCGGAAAGAACTAAGCAATATTAATAAATTTGATAGTATTTTTTAAAATAATTTTTAGGTAATCGATTCCTACACAAAACAACGGCAAACATTCTCAAAATGTTTTTGTCATTTTTTTAATAATCTAAAGTACCACTTAAACCAACCATTATTTTAATTACTTTGATTTTTTTTTATATAATGTTATATATTATGTTTTCTTCCAAAAAAACGTGAATAAGACATCATCCTGACACTTAAATATCACATAAACTATTTAAAAGTATAGGTAGACATGTGCATTGATTTTCAGTTAACCCAGTTTGAATATAATGTTGATTCAATATGCTATGCATTTTGCTAGAGTATATGCGGACATTTTATTTCCCCTCTTTAAGAAATGGTTTTTTTCTAGCTTATTGTGAATGCACTTTTTTACTTTCTAAATTAGATAATATTTCGACACCTTCTACCGTCACTCGTCGACGATAACAAATAAGAAATTCTCGATTGTTATATCGTCCGTTGTTTCTTTCCTCCGACTTACCATATTCCTTTGTTTCCTGCTGCATCACATTTATAACGACAGCGTTTACATGTAGCAACACCAGTATTTTTTTCGGCATACCTTAATGATTCCTGGTAATTTCTAGCTTATCTCACAATATTATCTTTCATACACAATATTTGAATTAAACTTTCAATTTTTATTGTTTTTTATTTATTATCGTTACTTTCGTTATCGTTTATTATACAGAATGATGCATACAAATAAGTTTAACTGTAAATGAAGCTTTTGTATTGGATTTCTTATGATATGTTTATATTAATATATATATTTTTTACTTTTGCTCTTTTTATTGATTTTAGAGTGAGATTTTTTTCGGTTGTTACTAGTGGTAAACAATAAATAGCTTTCACTTGAAAAATAATACACACCAAACATCAAATTTAAGAAGTTTTCATAACCGGTTAGTTAAAGATAGGGAATTTTATTTGTAAGTTAGATTAAGCTCAAGCGAACTCTTCAAAACTTTAATAACATTATTTTTCGTACTCAAAAAATATTTAAATGTTTATCTAATTTTAAATTGGTTTAACAGGGTTTTAATAAAATAAATTTCTGATATTAATCATTATCAGCACACTTGTCGAAAAATAATACAAACAAATGCATAATCAATTGCGGATTTGATTTGAAAATATTTATAACAAGGATTTTGGTTTTATCTATATTTTCATTATATTGTAGATGTAGCCCTATTGTGTTACAAAACCATGCCGTGGCACAAAATACACAAGACCTAAATAATCTAGATCGCTGGGCGTGCCAGATTATGACTGTTCGGGATTTGTGTAATAACTCTGTGTCTACAGTTTTACTGAACCGGAGACTCCACGGATGTATTTGCACGTAATCGAAATCCGCAGAGAAAAAAAAATCAACGACAAAATAAATACCGACGAAAAAAAAAAACTTGAACAACTGATTCCGTTCAATTATAAGTAATGTTTGCTTCTCGCTTTGGCACGGTTCTGGTCTGCAGCTGCAAGCTCATTTATTTGCATTTTTTATATCGCACACGCGGTCATTGTACATAAATATTTGAAAAGTTGGAAACGTTTCAAAAATACTTCTCCGTTGCAATTTTTCCCCGCCGCGAGTTTCGCTCATGACGCGAAAAACAAATAGAAATATAAACATGTAATTTCTGATGAAAAAGCGCTTTTTCTCTCTCGGAGAGAGCGGTCGCTTGTCTGTGAGAATCTATGTTTTTTTATTATTAATAAATGCAGTTGTGTTTTTGTTCGCGAAGAATTTACGCCCCGTGAATAGACAAAAGAAACACAAGCGCACTTTATATTCTGTTTACCTTTTCTAGTCTGGTGAATGTTTGCCGAAGTCTTGCGAAAAACGATAAATACTTATTGAACGCGAACGTATTGATAACGTGACTGCATCAGAACACGGCTTTTATTTATATGCTGTGCTAATATTTTATTTTTAAAAAATACAAAGAATTAGTTGAAAAATATTTGAAATCTATTTTTTTTTATTTTGTTTTATTTTACAAAATTAAAAAAAAAAAATAGTTATTACTTTCATGCTTTCGGATTTTCAACAACAATTTTTCAAAATAATTATTTCAAGCACTTCACAAGTGGGTAGAAAATAGGGAGATGAAATGTTCGAAAGCAACACGATGGCGTGACGCTCAGCGAATTGCAGTAGCGTGACAGTTTTGTATTAGAGTGTACTTTATTATTTTGGCAACAAAATTATCGTGAATTATTTAAAAAATAAATAAAAAAGCGAATTTTGTTTTAAACAATGAAGATATGATTTAAGAGAATCGCTGCTTACTAATTCTTATTTTTAATTATAGATATTTTTCTTTCCAACAGAACGGACTTCGTAAATTCAAAAATATATTATATTATTAAATCCTCATTAAAATCATACCAATAGAAAAAAAATACTTCTGGATTTTTTTTAAAATATTGATGCATTTCTTGGATTCATTGTCAACTTCAATACGCGACAACTAGGTAATAAAATTAAAGAAAATATTAGCACCAGCACAATACAGGAAGCGACCGTCTGAATCGTGGTAATAAAAATATTTTATTTCATATTGTCTGCGTCTCTTTCTCATAACTAGATTTATACCCGATAAAAAAAAACAAATAAAAACATCAACTAGTCATAATTTATTTCGTGACCGAATTCGTTTTATGTGCTGATTTACTTTTATAATTAAAAAGAATGACTCTCTGAAAGTGATGCCTCGGAGTTAGATCTGCCAGATCTGCACCGGCGGACTGCACCGATGTGTCTGCGCGGGCGGCGGGCGTCTCATTAGCGACCCACCTGCCCGGAGACAGGTGCTCCATTATCTATCGCTCCTAAAGGTCAGATCGTACGTACATAGCGAAACGCTAACGAATCAATTATGTATTGAAATACACCTGAAAAATCTATTGTCATTCAACGGGTATCCGTTGTATGATGTCGGATTATATATTCCTACTTGAAGTATATGTTTTTCGAACGTCATATTTTTTTGCATACTGCATGCATGTAGTTTTTTTTAAAATATTTTATTATGTAAATACCGGATGATAATCAATTCTGTACCAAGATACTACTTCTTCCTTGTCAAGTTTATTTACCAACGAAATTCAAAACTCCCAATTTTCAACAACAATATATAACTTTCAATCTACGCACGATCAGTTATTTTATTTATGAATGTAAAGAATTTGTATGGTTTTTTTATGACGTCTAAGCTTTTATTAAACTATACAAATAAATTTTATTTCATATGCGTTTCCTTAGATTCTTTAATTAATCTGTGTGTAATTTTTTAATATTGATAAATACATTTGCATATTTCGCACGCATTTGATTGGTAGTTCGCACACTGTAGGTACAAGTGCAGAATGTCTAGTGATTGTAATGTAAAGTTTATTGAACATTTTTTTTATTCAAATTGCTGCGCACAAACATCACTCTCATTAATCTTTCTTTGGCGATTAGTTGACGTTATTTACATATTGATATGCCATTTGTGTAATTTTCCAGGCATTTATTATTGTAAAAGTGTCACTGTGTAAATAATTGATTGTTAATAGTTGTTACATTGCAACTGTAATGCTAAATAAAAGTTTATTCAACTATTTAACTAGATAATAAACGGCATACAAACTATAATAACGTTTTGTTTGACAGTTTTAATTAGCTTTTAAGATAATTAGTAAAAACTATAATGTCATCTGGTTCACAACCGATTGGAAAAAATTAGATGTATACTTATTTTTTGCCTTGAATAAAAACTATATTCTAATTATACTGCATAAATACAAATAAAATAATGAATTAATATGGACAGCCACAAATTGTGGTCAGTTTCTTTTCATTTTTAATTACACACATTTCATGACTTAGGATAAATTTCTTATATTGAAATAACGCGTTTTAATCAATCTGCACAGAATGCCATAAAAAAACCATATATATACACATTAATATCGTCTCGTCAGAGTGTGTAAATTATTTACTTCACAATAAGCGGGTATGTTGATTTGACAAGGATCAGTAAATACAATTTATGCAAACTATTTAATTTCGAGTGTGCCAGGCTGAGGTCGCATTAGTTACGAAATCTGACATTGTCAATCAACCGCACGATGCGGGCAGAAACCCCGCGCCCCGCCCGGATCCGGATGCGTGACGGTCGGGTCGAGGACGAGGATGTTGCTCAGACGGAAAAACCTCCCCGGGCGGAGGCTGAGGGAGGAAGACCTCGTGTGTTCTTTCGCCCCGCCAGACAGCCTGTTCACTGCGTCGCGAGATTCGCGTGTTACTCTTCGTTGAACTCTATCTCGAGTTTAACAAGGATTTTCATTAGTGTGACCCAAAAAGCGTCAGATAAAAATGTTACATCAGTTTTACATCTTTTTATTACGTATAAACACTTGAGGTATTCTAATATCTCGTGATCTGAATCAATTAATATTTTAGTGTATACAATAATTTTTTGTTAATATATCAAAACTGAGGTGTATATTTTGTTTCGTCGAGTCAATTATTACATATATGAATGTGTTATTTTTCCAAGGCCAATCGAGCTGTGGGTCTATTTGAAGGAAAATGTTATTTCGTGGTCGACTCGTTTTGCTCGCGAGAGGCTGCCGGCTGGGTAAGGCACGAAGCCGAGCCGGTTCGGCGGCGAACGTGTAATTAGGGCTCGCCGCCGTGCCCGGAGTATATCCGATCTAGTTTGAGGCACCGAATTTAAATTAGAAATCGAGATTGTTAAAAAATATCCGTATCGTTAACATTACAAATGTAAGAATCGTACATTGAATTCTCACAGTCGTGTGTATTTTTTGCTCCGTTACAAGAATAGATTCAGAGCGTTTATAGTAAATGAAATAAAGCGTTCACCTCGAGACGTTCCAAGGCTAAGGTGTCATTGAATGTTCTGCTTACAGTATCTCCCAGCGAACTCTGGGTTTATTTATATTTTCTTTAATAAAAATTAATAAGTAGCGAATAATATTAATATAGTATTTCTACGTCTCATTAACTTCCGCAAACGTATTATTGTGCTTTTTAGATTCTTTCAGAAGCGTGATATGTATGAATAGCATTTTAATTTTAAGCTATTTATATTTTACGTTCTAAGACGAAGGAGAAAACTTTGAAGCATATAAAATTATGAAGGTGGTATGTTTAATGGTGAACTAAATAATGAATCATGTTTACGCACGATGCGAGATAAGCTCAACACATGACACGGAATACTCACAAATAAGCTCGGCACCTGAAACGGATCGACGAAGTCTCATTAATGCACCTGATCAACTTGTCACGTGGCAGACCCATATAAAGTCCCGATGCGAAATTACCAAAAAAAAAACTAAAACTATCATGGTAACGTAAGGTCCGAAAATTAAGTAAAGTGTTGTCTCAAATAAATGAATATAACTTTTCACACTTTGAAGTTCAATTATTTGGCCATACTGCATCCGTCTCGTGTGCATATTTTTTTGCTATTATCGACTTTGATCGCTTGAACGGTTGTTTCGCGTTGAACTAATATTTGCATAAAGAATTGAGCACGAATCTTCGCGCAGCAGACCCGCCGCATTCTTTAATTAGTAATTGCTGCGATCAACGCTCTAGCGTAGTCTTACCTTGAGTGACCTTCCTCAAGCAGCTGGCGTGTTGCCCTCGGTGGGTGTGTGCACTCCACACTCCGCACTCCGAACTCGGCACTCCGCACTCCGCACTCCGCACTCCTGGCGTCTGTCCCGGCCGAGTGACCGCGGCTCGCGAGTCGATGAACTTATTCGTCGGGTCGAATGCGCGGCCCTGAGCCGTGCATCCAGCGTCATAACTGGAGTGAATTGCGAGCGAGTTCATCGAATCCAGATTACAAGTTCATCGAAATTATTTGCTTCTTTTAATAATTTTATAACGCTGGAGTTTATAGACTTTTCGTACGATTACGATAATCGTTAAATAAAATTTATTACCGAGATATAATTATCAGCGTTAGACATGTTTTATTGTTTACAGTAAAAATAATGATTACATATATAAATTCTTTGACGACAGCAGTTTCGATAGGTCATGTTTAAGTTTTGTAAATAAAGCAAAATTAATAAATTCGTGTCAATATTTTTGTAGGTAAGCTATCATTCTATACCCTTGGTCCACAATAATGGAATTGTAAACAAATCTATCAACACATTATCATTATTCATGTACATACAAGTACTCGCTGTTTGCTCGGGCGCGTTTAATACGCGTATTTTAAATTTAATTAAAAATTATTAGAATATTTGATCGGCGTTCCCGTAAATATTTACTTCAAGAAAAACAAACTCATCATTAACAGATCGCGGTGCAGCAGCTGATGCGTGAAATGCATTTCTTGGGCGAGTTTGCCGATAAAAGTCACGATCGAATATAACTTCGTCTTCAATTCCGCACCGGTACTCAGACGTCGGCGTCAACCTGGCGAGAGCCGCGAAGTATTGAATTCTATCTTTAACAATTCTAAATAAATCTGAGATCACGCTGCTGTCTGACATTATTTATCCAAAGCAGCTTTTCCTGTTTGAATTCTCGCCTGCTGTGATTTTGTTGAAAAAATAAATACAACAATTTATTTAATTAATTTATATTGATATTTGTACCTAGATTGTTTCATTTGCTACTTCCCTTGGTATTTTTTCCCTCACGCTTGTAATTGAAAGCGAGCTTTTGCGATATTTGGAAAGCTCACTTGTCACGAGATCAGCTCGCGGGCTTCGGCTTGTTCTCGATTCAGTTTCGTGACGTCATCGCGGCCATCATCCCGGCTCGCCATTTCACCGCGGAATAAATCGAAACTCGATTTTGTTATCTGCCGAGGAATGCTGTTCGTCCCTCTTCCACCCCCGCCGACACTCCGTCTCCGTCCCACTCTGGCGGGGGCATCTTTTCTTTCGTTTTATTTATATCCCGTGAAATGCACCGGCCGACTCGCGACGAGGCCCGTCGCGTGTCTGACGCCAAGTCGGTAGACTTGGATTCAATTATCGTGATGACTGTGTAATAAACGTTTACAGATATTAAACTTATTGCGAAATAAAAAATAATTAATACACAATACTACAATAATACCATAATACGATTGTAATTATTCATCTTATTGTTTTATTTTTATAGCCAGATATGGAAAATATCAGCACTTCCTAAATTAACTTTGTATCGATAAAATATTTGAAAAACAATAAATATAAACGATTAAGGATGAACCCTTAAATAAAGAGGTATAACTTACTATTGCTGTTTATTATTATGCATGTTTTTTAACAGACAGCATTTATGGTATATTTTGAAACGTACGGAAATGCAATTATTTGACTACATTTGAGTTCCTTAGTACTATTAAACTTGTAATTTATACAAATTATCAGATAATACAAATAAAATTTTCTCATATAGGTGTAGATTATTTGTATTAACTACAATTAACTACTCTAAAAAAGTATTAACTTGTAAGTGTTTTGCGTTTGTTTCGGCACACTTTGTCATATGACTCGCCTACGTACATACACGCACAAGAAACGAGTTGGTTGATTCACACTCTACTAGACGTGTTTACTCCGAGAAAAAAGAGAATCAATAAATATAACGTACGATATATTTATTTTTCGCCGACTAAAAATGGATACAACTATCTTTAGGTTGCCAAGTTCACTTGTAAGGTCAATAGGTCACGACAAATTTATATAAAAACGTAGGCGGGTACATTGTTTCGCACTGTCCTTGGCAGGGAGAACAACGTTGCTGGGTTTGCGATAGCGCCTCGTAAAGTTGATAATAGCTTTATTGAAAAGTGCAATGTTAAAATAATAAAAACAAAAGAAAACAATAACAACTCTTACGAGTAAAAGTTGCCTTAAAAATACTGCGTATTTTTTTTTGCCGTTTCTACTATTGGTCATCAAATGCATTTAAAACTTCTAATAGAACGAAAAGGCATTTATATTCAAGCAAAGCTGAATTTAAAGACTGTTTTAAATAAATGCGAAATCACAATTGAAATAAAATATTAACCTTTAAAAGTCTATTATCTTATAGTTCCACTGTTTAATTGATCTAATGGAGTTTAATTTGTTTCCTCTTTTTTTTTTTTTGTAACTGAAATCTTTCCTTTTCAAAGCACAAGGTTGATAAAATTTAATTTTAAAAAAGCGTAAACTTGTATAAACGATTTACTAAATAAAAAAATAAAAGTTTTTTTTACCTCAAAAGAGAAGTCGGACGACCCGAGAGATGATGCTCGGTGATATAATGGGTATCGAAAGACCGCGAGTAAGCGTGTCGCTCGAGTTGCGCGAGCTCGGCGGTCAACGGACCGCTGGGTCCGTTGACCGGCTCTGATGCTGCGGAGGCGCCTGCAGCCTGCAGCCTGCAGCCTGGGCATCTCTGTGACCCGAAATAGCCGGCGGCCTTGGCGCGGCGGGGCGGGGTGGGCGGCCTGGTGGCCTGGTGGCCCGGCACTGTGTCACGGGGGCGCGGGCCTGCGCTCTAGCTAAACTCCGCCGAATTACACAAACAAATATTGCGCATCTCGCGAGACCTCCCTTCCGCGGTGCATCATCTGATTTCACAATTCACAAATCATGTGCGATTATTTGCTAACGTTTTGTATCTGTATATTATTATTGAACGATTTTTTTTTACCGGTTTCTCTGCGGGTGCCTCTTTCAATTATTTTGAATGCTCTCGATGCAAACGTTGCATAAATTTAGCATGCCTGATGGCGATGGTACAACTGTATAATTTCTGCGCAAGTGACTTGCTTCATGCCACAATTATGTGCAATATTAAATGTTTTTATTTTATCAAATATAAAATAACTGTAATACTTTATTTATATAACTTTATAACACTCATTATAATAATTCGTTGTATCTTGTATTATAAACTAGTATTGGAGAGTGATATATTCGGCGTATATATAAACGAGTAAATTTGCAAATCTTTGAAATTTATCGTTTCTTCAGGTTTATCAGATTGAATAAAAATAGTTAAATGGATGCTTTTAGCTACACTATTTACGTTTACCATTACGCAAATCAATTGAATTCTAATGCAAGGTTTTTTTATTACTTGGTTTTTTAGTAACAACTAAAAACATTGGTTAAATTTTTTTATATTGTATAAGCAGGTTGTTGCAGTAAATGCTAACTTTTCTCCAATGAATCGCGATAGCATATGTGAACTTGCGCTTACTTATTTTTTATTCCTTTGGAATTTTAAGGTTTATATTTATTTCACGTAAAGCCAGGAACAATGAGTCGATAAGTTGTAAATCAGCAAGGAATTTCTACTGGCGTTATTGACATGCACGGCTCCTCGCCGGCCCCTTTCTCCCCGTACGCCGATCGCGTTATTACAGTAACGAATTCCACTCGACTTCAGTCAATTACTTTCTTTTTCTCTGCGTACTCTCTCCTCGACACTCGGCTATCTGCTCGTTAAAAACTACAATGCCGCGGCGCCGGCGGGGAAATCTGAAATCGCCGATAGAGAAATTAACACCACGATTGGTTGTTTGATTATACAGCATACCCCATTATGGTAATATTTCTATGAAAGCAAACATATGTAACGCTCCAAATATCAAACGCCATTATCTTCAACAAAGAATAAACTCAGCTTGGCTGCTGCTTCAGTGCTTAGTACCGTGGAATTTTGATTGAAAGTTCGGTAAGCAAGAAGTATCTATTATATTATTATACTAAAATTTAAACACTTGATTCTTAAAAATTTCAATGAACATATTCTAACGTTACGCGTTGCTTTTTTAAAATAATTACTTTTGTTTATCTTTCAAGCTGCGGTCTGTCAAGCTTATCATTATTATTTTTTTAAATAATGTAAATTATTTGAGCTTAGCCCCAACAAATAAAAATATAAATCAAACGATAGACTTGGCCTGCTTACTCTTCGATGCATATTATTGATTGCCGAAAGTGCGATCTATGCAATTGGAACTGAATTTCTCAATTTATCATATAAAACCATAAATGTACTGTCATATACAATATATATATTGTTATTCTGACGATGGAAAGCAGCATTACATGCAAATTAATAATACGAGCATGTTGTCTTATAACAACGTTAATTGAATTTAATTCAGTAATTACACCCTGGCATTTGCATGATACATCGTATGCGACTTAAAATCTACTTTATCTATCTTACTTAAGCTTCCTCCTAAACCTTCTATTATATTTTAATTACTTTTTTATTTCGCTTCTGTTTTATTCTTGTTTACATGTCAATAGTAAATATAATTAACATAGCAGCCGTAACCTCAAAAAATAAAACCGCGTCTGAGCTAACTGACGTGTAATAATATGCAAATTGGTACAGTATTGCTATTACATAATAATAAAAGAGTAATAACCTTGAATTCGGGTTTTAATTTATTTTTTACACAGCAGACCTCGTGTGTAGGATTTTTTTACGGACTTGAGAGATTGAACGAGATACCACCACATCATAGAATACGCACCTCCAAAGCACCGCGCCGCGATACAGCGGGCCTCACTGAAGCCACTCTTATTTTTAAAATGCTAATAATTTGTATTGAAACATGCAATATCAGATAAATAATACCATCTCATGATTCACCTGACTTTGGAAACTTCATTTCTATTAAACCGATGGGTCAACTAGTCTAACCTTTAAATTCTACTAATATTCGCATAGCATATGGTAATAATTTAAATTTAAAAAAATATAATACCGTTTGCTCTTGTATATAAACAATAAAAACTTTTTACGGATGGTTTAGGTTAGGTTAAACTAGTGCTTTTCTTAGCGAGAGCTTGTCTGTATATTTTAATAGTGTTCTGCAAACGTACGTAGATTATATAAAGTACTCGGTTATTATCTGGTATATATTTTTATTTATACAAATAAGCATTTGTAAGTAAATATGAAACGGCTTGTATAGACGGTGTCGGCCCTTCGGGTAATTGGCGTCGGTTAGGCGCCCAAGGCCAACCGCGCCGGGTACAGGTGGGTGATGGATTATCTTATCGCGCGCCGTACAGAAACCCGGAGCGAGTCTCTGACCGACAAGTCTGCTCTGCGGACAATGCCATCGCTCGATAGCATCATCGCGAAAACTGCCAAATTATCAGACATGCTTTCAAAACACACGCGGATAAATTTAGATTGGAATTACATCACCTACCGTGTTTATTATTCGCCGTATGACCGTGACCGCTCTCGGCGAATCTCGCGGCCGCGATCCCGCTGGCGCCGCGAGAAGCTGTCGGCCTGCATGGCGTGCTCGCGCAGGGAAACTCGGTACACCACTACGCTGCCACGGTCCATCTGACCGCAAGCCTCACTCGACTGCATGACTATTGACCGGGCACTACTGAGATTGTAGCAATGCCACAAATGACCGCGGAAGTCACCGGGCTTAATTTCGTATCGCAGGTGTAGCACCTCAACCTTGACATTCGACTCATTCTCGGGAGGGCTTTCGAACTGCCCAGCACCGAACTCTCAGTGTCTGCGCTGCTTTAAAAATGCCCACGGAAAGATATTATTTTTTTTATTCAAGCCGATTACTTACTTGATTCTACTTTAGTAATTTATCACTAGTTTTTACCAGATCGGCGCATCCCGCGGAAATAACTCCCCTCCCTTCTTCCCCGGCGGTTGCAGGACAGTGGTGCAGTCAAGGTCGCGCACCCGTCGGACCAGTGCCCGCCATTCGCGCCCCCGCCCCTCGCGGCCCCGCCCCCGCCCCCGCGCCCCGCCCCGCCCCTGCCCCCGCCCCGCGCCCCCCGCCCCCCGCCCCCCGCCACGCTCCTGCCGCGCTGCGGCTCTATCTCGGGCTCGGAGTATAAACAAAGGCGAGGCCTGCATTCTAGGGTTATTGTTGAACTTTATCGCCTCGACCCTTCCCGCGCGATTTCATAAATCAAACCATTTCAATACGGCGCGATGGACTAAGTTCACGCGAGTCGAAGCCCTATCGTTCATTTTTTTTTCCGCCCGCCTCTACATTCCGAGTAAGATTTTGCACCGTGAAAAAAGTTGGCTCTCGTAACAAAGCTTTCGCAATTAAAAATATACCGCAATGCATTATGCTAAAAGTGGTGGTATTTTCTGTAGCCAAATCTACGCAATTTGTACTGTCGGGCGCATAGAGATGTTCACCCGATTTGGCAACTCAAAAACAACGTCCAATTAAAATGTAGAGATTCACACGAGCGTCCCGCCCGCGGAGGGAGATGCACTCCGCAATGAGAACGATGGATAAATGGCATAACTTCAACACCCGGTAGTTATTATTGTGTTTGGCCAGATGTAAAAAAATAATTTGGCAAACAATCGTTTGTTTTTTTCTGCTTTTTATCTAAATTTTTAATTGCATGCTTATTCCAAATATTGCTGATCATTTAAAAAAATACTTCAAACGCAAATCACCGTAGCTCCCACGCCATTTTCTCATAAAGACGTAGCTTGTGTCCGTCGGGCGTAAGTAAAACGCCAAGATCTTTTTGTCAACAAAACTTTTGAAAATAAATATTAATACTAAGCTTAACATAATTTTACAATTGAAAAAATACACCCAATAGGCTTAATTTTACCCAGTTTGTTACTCTTATAAATACGTTTTGAAATAGTCACGCATTTTGAATATTCATATTTCTGTGTGGAGTGATATAATTATTGTTATAATTTCAAAATTTCATGTTTTATTAATATTTTTTCAATGGAAAATCTCCACGGGTGTCAATATTAAAACGCAATCAAATGGAGGTAAAACATATAACTTTTTTAACAAATTAAATGATTTGATTTCTTACAAATTTGTAAAAATTGAAGCGTGTACAATTGTAGTATTTTTTATTAAAAAAATATTATATTGAGTTCATAAGTGGAAGATGAGTAATATTTAAGAATGGCTAGCTCTCGTGTACGCGGTGCGTTATCAGATTTCATTTCAATCATTAGGGTACACCAGCTGTGGCCAACAAGTCGATTGAACAACAATCTTCGGTCGATCGCGGCTACTCGTATCCGTATGATTGTCTGGCTTGTGAGCGTATCGTGCGTTTTAAAAATTTAATAGACCTAGGTCAATAGAAGCCGACCCCTCAATAATGTTTATCGAAAGAAACTAAGAATCTGCCTATCAAATTGATTTGTAGAACGCGACAATTTTTCGTGAAAAAATTAAGCCCAACGACAAAAGGTTGGGCACCCCTGAGGTACGCGAGTAATAAATGGAGATATAATTTATTGTTGTTGTTTTTTCGGGTGTTTGAATGAGTGCTCTGATTTCCCTTGAACTTCGCGAGTTGTACAACCGGCCTGGCCGCGGAGCGTGACGTTCACAGGCCGGGGACTCGCCGGCTTCGGCGCGCGCCTCTGCCTCCTCCTCCTCTTCCTCCTCCTCCTCCTCCTCCTCTGCCGCTCGTAGTAAACAACTACATACGTTCGGAACTAGTGATGGCCCCGATCGATTGATTTTTAATCGATTAAATTCAAGTAAGTCATGAAAACAATCGGCAAACAGTCAAGACCCGGACGCGACCTGTAACCCAAAAAAGTGTTCAATAAAGTAATAATCGATGTATCGTACAATTCATAACTCTATATTCATACTTTAAAAAAAATTATCCTATGAGTTATTCTAAAATATTTGTCATACCAATAATGGATTATATAGACGAGCAACAATTTATATCTCCTGACTACTAAATGATTTTTTTTTATTAGGATGAGCAATGTGACAAAAGTTCTGAGGCATATTAAGAAGCCTGTATAATTAAAACTGACTGACTATTCGATTAGTGAACATCTGATGTACAATAAAATGGTAGATCAGTCAGCGTAAGTTTTGCGCTTGATAGTGCAGTCCGGCTGAAATGGCAACAAGTGTGTGTGAACAATCAGAGACGAAAATGATTTGCAGTTGAATTTAAAGTTGATTGCTTTGTTAGTTACCATTGGCGTCGGCGCTCATTGACACGCTGCTTTAATGAATCGACTTAATTTGTCAATGTCTTCATGCAATACATCTACCCAAATGACATCGTTCTCTTATTTTATTTTTTTGTAATATCACACTGTATGTATGTGCATATTGTATGCAATTGTACGTTACGCTTAGTGGTGTGTGCTCGTATCAAGGCATGCAAATTAGGCACATGAATAAGTTTACGTACGAGTATGTACTGACTACCTCACCTAATCTAACTGTAACGTAACAAACACTACGATAGCTATAAGAATTTATCTCTTATGTAACTTTTAAGCTATGTGGATTATAATATAGTTATTTTATGTATATATATATATTCAAAATTAAAGTTATTTTTTAAACTTTAATAGAGGCTAGAGCGACCCACGGCGCTTTAGTATTTCTTCCTTCAAATGCATACAGTTTTTGACAACTGATGAAACATAATAACAACATTTCACTTCTATTTTTAATCATACTTTAACCGAATGCGGCAACGTCCGACGGTGTCTCATATTTCCATTACTATAACCTAGAATAAGCAATTTGCACACGTGGACTGCTTCGTACTAGTTCATTTTAATCATACGTTAAAAGTCTGTGGAGTTAGTAACTTCAAGATTTGGCAAATCATAATATAATGATAGGGACACCTTATATTTAAAAGGACGACGTTTCTTAAGCCATTGTGGTTCGCTCTTAAGCAAACCACAATCCAGTCTGCTTATTTATAGCTAGCGCGTGCCCCAGTCGGTCCGAGCGGCCGGAGGGGCCTGCACCTACCGCGGCGCGGGCCCGGCGCCCCCGCGAGGGCTGAACTCCTCCGCCCTACACACACTGCAAGGGAGTCGACCAGATCGTCTGCCGCTCCGAGTCGCGATCCTTCTCAATAAAGCGTCGATAAAAAAAGACCTCGAAGGAAACTCATAAAGAGCTCTCTAGCCAGATATCGCTTTATTTTTGACATTTCAAATGCGCTCCAGTTAAATTAATGAAACCGGGTCAGAGTGAGTTATCAACGCCAAGGTAAACGCGTCCACAACAAACTGTAGCCGTAAAAACGATAAAGAATATTCCTCGTGGAGTTTGTTCTCCTCGCGCACCGAAGACCACCTTATCTCTGTTTAAAGTTCTTCCCGAGATGCGCGCCCCGAGCCGCTCGACTGGTCTCTGATATGTTATCTCGATCGGACGCCGCGCTGGAACAGAATTCCTCTCGTCCCGAGGTTCATACTTCATCGCCACGCGAGACACTTCCGAGGCACTCTCATAAAAAAGAACTACCCTCTGGACGATGCTACTTTTCCATCTTCCGAGTCCACCGGTCGAATGCGGCCTGCGGTGTAGTGGGTTCAGAGACCGCCCGGTGCCAGTATCCGGTGGGAAGCGAAAGGCTATTCGGGTTGCGCCCATCTCCCCGCGACTATCGCCACTCCGCCTGCTCATCCGGCGACACGCTTCGATTCACGCGGAGAGTGCGCAGACCGATCGCGCTGTTTAAACAGTCGACTTATAAATAATGAATAGCGTCAATAGTGACCGCGGTTCGAATCCCTTCTCGGCGCTTCCCCGCCTTCCCCGCCCGCAGGCCGCCCTGACCGCTCGTGAGTAAACTTTACGCGGTCTCACTTTTGTAAATGCACTATATCGCATTCTTCAGCGGCGAAGATAAACCAGTTTATATTCTTCACGGACGCAGCGCAACAAAAACACTCATTTCCAAAACAAAACAAAGCGCGTCTCGGCGGAGCGGTAGCCGCTCGAATTAAATTAGGTTCTCCGTGAATCGCGACATGTAAAAAAACCCCAATAAATCTGTCATTATTTTTCTGTAAGCGTCGTTCAAAAAATAGTAAGACCGCTTCTAGATCGCTCGAGTAATGTTGTGAAGAATTTATCCTTTTAAATTGTGGGACGCTGGCCTGTCGCGACGCGGACTATAAATCTTCTCCGGCAAAAAGGAGTTCTAACGGCTCTCGACAAATTTGTCTATTGATTCAGTATCGCCGTGGCGAGGAAACGGAGCGGCCACTCCCGCGCGCACACGAGCCGGCTCCAGCGGCCGGGAGGACCGGTATGCCCTTCGTCTTTTTGCCCAGGATGCCCCCCCCCTCTCCCTCCCCCTCCCTGCTGACAATCTGCACTCGTCGATCGCCGAAGGTTGCAAACGCGAGACGACACTTGCAGTTCGAGTATTGTTGTGCGCTTAAAAATGAATCCGATCTTTCCGCGTCAATCTGAGGAATTTAAAAAAATATTGATCATTATTTGTGTTCACCTGTTTGTACTTGAGCTATTTAACTGCTCACAATAGTTTTCCTTGGTGGTTTCTTTTTGTCAAGTTGTTGCGATCGCTGCAATAAAGAGAGAATGAGAGTACACTGAATTCTTCGCTCGCGTCAATGCCGTCTTCTCTTTGTTTTGCTACCCTTTTCGCGCACAACAAAAAGCTGTCTCGAGGCCTGCGCGGCGAGGGCGGGAGGGCGGCGGCGGCCCAGTGCCCGGCGCAGTGCCGGCGAGTTAAATATAACTCCTCACCGGAGATAGGAACTGGTTTGCTGCATTAATTCCCCGTATCGTCTCATGATCGAATATAATTGGGTTTGCGTACCGACTGATAAATAACGCGCCGCAAAAACTGCGCGCCGAGAGCCGCCCGGCCGACGGACGCGCCTCTGGAAGTATCGCCTATCGATCATCGCCTCGATCTTGGCATATTTAATTCGCCGTAAATAAATGCTAATAGCCGATCCGGTTCGGGTTTCGGAAGATTTACAGTTTTCGTTCGAGTCTATCGCCAGAATCTCCTCGTCGGTTTTGTTCCGCTCAATTTCCAATTCCGATTCGGCCGAAGCTCTCCTGCAGTACGGAACGACGAAAATGTTGCAATATCTCTTCCGCGCGCTTCGCTCACCGTGAAATCCGAGTATAGATCCTGCATTGGAACTGTCTCCCGATTAATACGCATCGTCCGTCCCGACGCGTGGCGGGTGCTGGTCGCGGGTGCTGGTCGCGGGCCCGAGGAGTCGCGCGCCCGGAGCCGCGCATGACTCGCCGAGTTTCATTTCGCTGTCGATTTTCGGCGGCGGAAGTTTGGCTTCCTATATTGTCTCCAGGTAATTCGCCTAGAATTTAAATGAGCTCGCCGACCGTCCGGGCATGATGCGAATGCAGAAACGTACGAACTTTACAAAGTTTACTCGACCGAGTTGCACGATTGGATTTACTTGTTTTGTTTTTTTTTTATTTTTTATAATTTATAATTTATATCGCTACCGAACTGCGCAATTACTGAAAACGTTCTCCAATGCTCGCATTCAGTTTCCCCAGGTACTTCAGCTTGCAATCGAATTATAGATAATGTAATGCTTTCTGCTCGATAATAGAATATATTTGCATTGTTTTAACCGTGAAATATTATAATGAAAACTTCTCCGAATTATTATTATGTTGAATTAGTTGAACTGTGATCCGCTCGCGATACTTTTTTAGTCGCAGTCATTTTTTTGCTAATACAAACCGGTCACATCTCAGTTTGGTGTATTCTCGCACTTCTCTCTCCTGTGAGACTCGGTCCGTCACCTTCATTTTTTGTTATGTCCATTAGTTAGAGTGATCCACTTACCGTCGGGATTGCTCTCCGCGTTCGATAAAGTCTACTGTTGCGTTTGTCGTCTGTCTCGTCGGAGTCTAATCTTGATGTGTCTCTTTCCTTGTAGGTCGCGAGGACCTGTCTCCCCCCAGCAGCCTGAACGGCTACAGCGCGGACAGCTGCGAGGCGGGCAAGAGGGCCAAGAAGGGCCCCGCGCCTCGGCAGCAGGAGGAGCTGTGCCTCGTGTGCGGGGACCGAGCCTCGGGCTACCACTACAATGCCCTCACCTGCGAGGGATGCAAAGGTTAGTAAATACCTTTTACCCTTTTTGGTCATGCTAAAAAATAACATTTCTTTGCTATTCCGGTAGTAGCTTATGTTATTGTCTGATATTTAATATATCGAGTCACGCAGGCCTACCGTGGCAACATTACTAAACCGCCGGTTACAATTATTGTAACGACGCAACTTATATTATCGACATCGGTGGACTGGGCGCTTATTAAATTCGATATCATAGTAATGTCTGAAAAAAATTCTCAAATGTAAAAAATTGCAAGTTCATTATTTCAGAACAAAAGTTTACAACCAAACAACTGAGACATGGCGTTCATGGCGGGACGATACGAGTATTTACGATGTAAACAGTCTGACCGCAGATCCTATGAGATATAATACTCGTTTCGGCCGTAAATTTAACCTTTACGCCAGGATTGAAGTCAATATGGCATTAAATCCATTTTATAGGATAAGTATCCGGGGCGATAAAATTAAATCCGCACCTTGATTGAAAAACGTAAATAAAGTGGCCCGGTGGAACCGCAAAGGTCACTGCGGGGCTTATCGCGCTCGAGATAATTCAGGTAGCAAATTGGAAACCGCAAGTCGTCCTACCTTGTCTGAAGTCAAAAAACTAATGCAACTTGTGGTGGATTGCACTGAATTTCGATTTTATATCGATTGGGATGCATCTACCTTTCCATATAGTACCTATTTTAAAGGTACCTATTTTTGAGACAAAAAATAATGTGGAATTACTAAAAAAAAAATAAATTATTCATTAATTTTAAAAAAATACTGAAATAAGACGCCCATTTTATGAAACAGACTGGTTGGATAGAATGGCCAACGGGTGATAATGATTTGTATGCACTGTAAATGGATAGGTAAAACTATGAAAAAACTGTCAATAACAGAGGTGATAGTCAGCGAGAGACTTCAGAATAAAAAAAATTGCACTAATTATTTTCTAAATTAAGCATTTTTACAACTTTTATAACAATTACAGTCAATTTTAAAAATAGGTATTCTCGTATTCTGTGAAACGGTTTTGTTGAATTACTTATATACCGACATTATTTAACCTAGTGAGAACTACTGAACGCTCTGGCAACACTGGCACTGATTACCCTATTGTATGGTTGCAGGGTTTTTCAGGCGGAGCGTCACCAAAAATGCGGTGTACATCTGCAAGTTCGGCCACGAGTGCGAGATGGACATGTACATGCGACGCAAGTGCCAGGAGTGCCGGCTCAAGAAGTGCCTGGCGGTGGGCATGCGACCGGAGTGCGTGGTGCCTGAGAACCAGTGCGCCATGAAGCGCAAGGAGAAGAAGGCCCAGAAGGAGAAGGACAAGCCGCCTGTCTCCACCACCTCCCCTGCCAAGCCAGACATCCTGCCCGCCATCATGAAGTGCGATCCTCTACCCCCCGAGGCCACCAAAGTCGTGAGTTTCTTCATTAAATGTTAACACCGAGCAGTCAGTCTCCAACAAACTGTTGCAGAGAAGATGCTATTGCCAAATTAGACTATTATATTCGGCTAGTATTGGGCCAGTTGGACCGGTCTTAGCAATTAGTTAACTTCCAATAAATATTTAAAACGTTGCAAATATTGTAACAAACTTCTTGTTTCTGATTTTTCCCACAAACGATTTGACCAATAAGATTTAGGCAAATCAACACTTTCTCTTCGATGACTTAGCGTCGTTTTAACGTTTGTATTCATTTGTAAAATTGTATTTTTAGCTTTATTGAAATATTTTAAAATTTACAATATATTACAAGCATTTAAATTTATGCTACCCTTTAAGCCATAAACTTAAGATTTATCTTTTTTCATAGAATATATTTTTGTAATTTTCAGAAATTCCTGTCTGACAAACTATTATCAGAAAACAGACTCCGGAATGTACCTCCCCTCACCCCTAACCAGGAGTACGTCATTGCACGACTCGTCTGGTACCAGGATGGCTATGAGCAGCCCTCCGAAGAGGACTTGAAAAGAATTATGATTGTACGTAATTAATAATTGTACATATTTAATCAAGGTATATGCTAAGTATTTCAAGTAATAAATATAATTTTTTTAGAATAATGGTCAGGAGGAAGAAGACGCACATGACGCTCCATTCAGACACATCACAGAAATCACGATTCTCACAGTCCAACTTATTGTAGAATTTGCGAAAGGACTCCCCGCCTTTACCAAAATATCACAAGGGGACCAGATAACACTCCTTAAGGTTAGTATACTTTGAGTTTACAAATAACCTGACTACGACAGTGAAATACATATTTTGATTTGGCCATCGCATCGTATCCATTCTTAAAGTAAATTGTTTTGTTACAGGCATGCTCGAGTGAAGTTATGATGTTGAGAATGGCGAGGAGATATGATTCAGTATCAGACTCCATTCTTTTTGCCAACAATCAGTCTTATACTCGAGACAGCTACAAAATGGCAGGCATGGCTGAGATTATTGAAGATCTTCTCCACTTCTGTCGTCAAATGTATACAATGAACGTTGACAACGTAGAATACTCCCTGCTGACGGCTATTGTTATATTTTCAGGTGAGAAGTTACTTTACATTGTAGATTTGTGAATAAGTTTGATTTGATATTTTAAACACTATTGAATATTTTAATAATATCAATTGAATTTCAGATCGGCCGGGTCTAGATGAAGGAGAGCTGGTGGAGCAGATCCAGGGTTATTACATCCAGACGTTGCGCAGTTATATCACGAACAGATACGGCGGTGACGCCAAGTGTAGTGTTCTGTTTGCCAAACTACTGTCCATCCTCACGGAGCTACGGACACTCGGCAACCAGAACTCCAACATGTGCATCTCCCTCAAGCTCAAGAACCGCAAACTGCCTCGCTTCCTGGAGGAAATCTGGGACGTCACAGAGGTGGGGGCTCCAGCGCACCCGCCAGCGGAGCTGCCGCTCTAACGCGCACCCCTGCAAGCATTTAGCCCGAGTGACGATGGGACTGTTAGTGAAGAGAACGACAGAGCGAAGAGAGTCGGCGGCTGCGATGTTCAAGCCGCCACGGCTGTGAAAATTTTAATAATTTTACTTTTATATGTAAACATTAAATTAAGTAAGTGATGTGCGGATAAAACTGAAACGGGAGTGTCATACGCCTACATAGACATTGTAAGTGTTAAAACTTAGAGAAATATATCGATTGGATTATGTTAATATAATGTACTGTAAACGTAAAACATTCATATTGTATGTCTGTCAACTGTACTCATAAGTCTAGTGTAATATTTACCTAATCTATTTAGGCAAAGGAATCTTTTGTATGATAGCGTGTTCCATTATGATAGTAGGCGGACTGCGATTCTTTTATTTATATTTCGAACTGGAGCTAAGGAAAGAGGACGCCGGTAGTTAGGGTAGATAGAAATATTGTAAAAAGTGTCTTCGTTTCCTGTGCTATGTGTGATATTTCTGTTTTTCTCGGTTACCGAATGACTTGACTCTACAGCTCTCACGAGGACGTTGTGCATAGCACGGGAAATCAAGTTTACTGTCTGGATCGATTTTGAAAGTCAGAGGAAACCGTTCCGAGAGCCGGGGGAGACGCGCGAGTCCCGGTGAGAATATTTCAAAACAGAGGTGCCTTTTTAAGACTGGGGGCTGGTGCAAACAATCTCACAAGTCTGATTTAAAAATATTATGCAAGCGCTCGCCCTTGGCGAATAGTCCGTAGAGAATCTGAGACAGCCTCCTTTCAGCGGGTCCCGGAAAGGTTTAACAATCTGCAAGGAATCTTACGAAAACGGCGAGAGTGAACCCCAGTAGGGCATCCGTACCGGACTGATCTGCGTTCGTTAGCCAGTTGACTTTTTCAAGTGGTCAGATAGAAATTCGAACAAAAATTGTATGAAATTAAGATGTAACCGTCCTTATTAGGTTTTGGAATATTGTATGGACCGATGGGAGTAGCTCGTGAAGCGAGTGACATAATGAAGTACTGAACACACCGGCTTGCACCTATTTGCAAATTGACTTGAATTTCAGAGAGCTTAGCATTGGAGACTTGTATTTATTGTAAATTGTAAGTGGAACATAAATTGGATTTTTTACGTTTTATCAGGTACCAGTAATTAGTACACTGTACAATAGCTCTGGATAGTGTTGCAAACGACTAAACTTAAGGACCTAATTATAGTGTTTATAATCGATAAGTACATACATTACATACGTACATCTACTTTTACATTTATCGTTAAGTATTAATTTGAAAATGCATAACATGTAAATAATACATACCTACATATTATATGAGTTTTACGTTTGAAACTTTTTAATCTGATTATAGCCTTTTCAATGTTGAATGTGACTTATGTTAATACACAAAAACACAAACTACCTATTCTATGTGAATGTTAACGCTGTAGGTTTATAAACATTTATATAAATTATATTATATACGTGTTCTAATATTCATAGGGAATGTCACCCACTCATTGCATCCATCGTGAACAAATCTGAACAGACTCTCCAATCTGAATATTTTGTATGTAAATTATTAAACCTCTAAATCTATCTCAATCAAATAAATCAGGCTAGGAGGGGAACTGTTCACTTCTGACAATATTTGCTGGATTCCTAATATATTTTACATGTTGTGGTCAATCATTGCATGCTTGTACAAATAATCATTCAGTTTAGTTTGGATATCTATGAGATATCCATTTTGTTGAAAAGTAAATATTAAAAATAAGAAATTATATAAAATTTATCCAAACTCGAAACATGAAAATAATATTGACTATTTATTTTCCTTCTATATTTTTACAAAGTTCGATGAGATATGAATGTAGTTGAATATATTGTACATTTGAATATTTTCCTTTAATTCGCTTTATATTATTTATTAAGGATATGAAGATGATTAGGAATCCAGCCTCAAATTCTGTTTGAAATTATAATAAGATGATATGATGTAGAAAATATCAAAAATATTTTGACCATTCACAAAACTAGAGTGCAAGATAAGCTAAGTCTGTTTTTTTCACACAGAAATACATATTTTAACATTATTTTTATTTAAACTACATACTTACAAAAGAAAAATCTATAACACAAAATAGAAAACTGTTTTCAAGATGAAAGTTTAGTATCAACTCCTCAAAGTGATAAATATAATTCAATATACTATGTCAGTTACTATTATATAAAATTCTATCTTTTGACAACTATCTAAATGAAAATATTTTTTTAGAATAACAAATACAAAGATTTTTTTAGTTTTAAATTGGAGGTTGATAACGAGCTTTCTCTGAAAACAGTGCAAAATATATTACTATGCATTGCAACTGATGTGTCTGAGATTTCAGTAATGATCTTAAATTATATGTATATAAATGTTAAAGATATGAACAATATAGATTCAAAAAAAAGTTCTTGCCTATGTTGTTTTTGAAGATTCATCAGTTGGAAGACATAAAGATATTTTAGCGCCATAAATATGCCTTACATTGGGGTACCTGCATCGTGTACCTTCATATATAGAAAAAAGATAATCACAATTTTATTTTCACAAAAAAAAAGTACAGTGTTGTAGTTTTATCATTTGTAATGTAATATATTACCTCTGCACTCACACAAATAATACCAATCTGATTCCCTGTTATTTTGTATTAACATTTATTTTACATTCAAGTATAATAATATATATTTATTTGAATTGATGAAACACTTGGGGCTTTAAATATTCTTATAGTTTTACAAATAAGGGAGACTTAATCGGTGAGCTTCGCTAATTCAATTTTCTAAATAATATGTTTGATCGGTGAAAATGATAATTATCGTATTTCTCATTTTAAAAATTAATTTAATTTAATCATATCATAAATATTGATGAGAATCTCGCGCGTGATTACCGTGCATTTCGAAAAATCGTTTTGGTTTATTATACTTTTGTAGAATGATACCTCTCAGAAAGGAGTAAGATACATTTAAAGAGAAATATGGCAAAACATAAACCAGTTGTTAATGGCTCAATCGAAATGGAGAGATAAAATATAAAAGACTTGTATATAAGAGTAATGTTTACCATGTAGGTCAATTAGAATTTAAAGCCTACAAGTGTCGGTATTTTCTCAACCAATCGTTCATCGGATAATAGGAATTCATCATCGTACATCGCATGTCATCTCAGTTTCAATTACTACTACCTAAGAATGCTTCATGTGTTCATTATCTCTTTTATAATATCCTAATATGTAACTATTCTGTGAATCGTTCATCACAGTCATTTTTTATTGGCTTTTAAAAGGTGGTTTTAAGGCAATGATACAACATATTCACTTGCTTACTTGACCGTATTCAATATGAAAAAAATCTTATTTTTTAAATAAAAAGACAAATTACTAATAACATTTATTTTTAAATATTTCTCTTTACTCTACAGTTTCAGATGCATAGCGGTCATAGAATAAACCAAAATATCACATGGGTGAAGTCGGCACTGACTGTGTTGTGTCATTGCATTTATTATTTAACATGAAGTACTTACATAAACAGCCATGTAAGATATGGTCTCTTGTCTGCATATGATCTGTGAATACTCAACGTACTCCGGTAGGCACCCTGCATGGCACAATGTGCGTCAAGTATTGTTTCCTCACGTGCATTTGCATTCAGTAGAATAAAACTAATGGATTCATTGCTTCATAAGAGTTAATCTAGTTAACTGCACAAACATTGGTTACAAATAACGTCTACATGTCACTGCCAAAATCTTTTCATAAGCTTGTTACATTTGTTGTGTTGATATACTTTACATGAAGGTATATTTTTGCCTATCACTTTAGCCTATAGACTAGGATAAACAATTAAGAATACCTCCATTCATAAGTGAAGTACTCTAAAATACTATAGCGTTCATTTTTTACATCTCTTTTTATCTTGTTTGACTTTTAATGTTAACAAACTAACACATTTTGGCAATTGGTATCGGTTTTGAACTGTGATTTACATTTTAATAAAATTATGATGGAAATATTTTAGCATAAAAATATTTTTAAGAATAAGGCAAGGTACTTCATTTGTGAATGTGAGATCTAGAAATTAAAAGAAACAAAGTTACTGCCAAATATAATTGTTATCCATTTCTATAACCAATCACTTTGTGCCGGAACAGTTGTCTATTTTCTAATTTGGCTATCTCCACATGCAAAATTTTACAGCTTTGGTTTGAAATAACATATTCAGAATGAAATATTTTTTATCATTCGGCTTTTATCGATTTGATTACAATAAAACGATAAAATTAAATATGTTTAAAAAATGTGCACATTCGCCAAAAATGAATAAGCCAAAAATTGGAAATGGACAACTCAGTTAACTCGCGCTAGTGTCGCCTGACCATGTGTGTGTCATGCAGATATAAATTTAAATCAAACAAATAATAATTGTTAAGATGAACACCTTTCCAATATTATGTGTTCTCGTATTAAATTTAAACTAGAACTTCAAAATATTAAGTACTAAATGTATAACGTACATATAACAACTATTTAAATTATAAGAGAGGATACCATTTTTAGATCGTTGATTTAGAATGTTTCTGGGACTTAAGATACTCAAAGGGATGTTATAAAATTGCATATCTAGTGAAGTTGTGATGCGAGATCTCAGCGTGGAATGTTATTTCAGTTGTCCTCAATCCGATTCCTCCTTTGACATGATGGATAGAAAGTAACCTTAATTACCATATAAGTCCTTGCTAAATGCAGCTTTATATGTATGTATATAATATTTGTATAACGAGATCACATGCGTGTGAGTCCAGGCATTATGAAGTTGAGCGTTGTCGATGATTCTCCGACTCACCACTCTGTTTGCGATGAGTAATCCATTTGTGTATTTTATTTAAATAAATTATTATCGCCTAGGTGCCCATTATATGTAAAAACTGTGTTAAATGATGTATTTAAAGTTTCTCCCGTTTAAGGTTTATTGAAAAATGTGAATTTCTTTTCTCCACTGTCCACATATGGCAATATTTAGACATTGTGCATAATTCCTTTGAGTAAAGATGAAATGGTGGCGCGATGGTGTCTTCTACTTAGCTTTTGTTTTCACTTAATTAAAGCTTTATGAACATCTGCCGAGGCTGTAGAGACGAGGTGTCAGTGACTTGTGACATTTTTTTGAATGTTTAATTTCATGTCTGTGTATTTTTGTCGGTTTTTTATTTATTATATATTTTTTACATACTAAAAATATATACTTTGATATTGTTTATATTTAATTTTTTTCTATTAAGACTTCAGTATTTCATAGTTTTCTTGACCGTTTTTCATTTGAAAAGTTATGTAGTAAAAATAATATAAATGTAAATATTTTGTGTCGTATTCTTGTGTTTCACGAGGATTGAGAGAAAAAGATTTTGTCCACGGAAAGGTGCCAGTCGAAGGGAGATTAACCGTTGACCGTTACGTAGTACGTTACGTATTAGCGGTAATGACCGACACTCTTGTGGACTTGCATGTTGCTGACACCTGACGCTTGATATTCAGTTATAGTTTCACACTTTATTTGTGCTGAACATCTTATAATTGAGTGATGTATTGTTACAATTATTTCCAATAAACCTTTACATGCATAGACATTTTAATATTTGGAGAGTGCAATATGTACAAATTTTACTAATTTACATTTTTTTTTATATATATATTTATATATATAAATATGATTGTATATGAAAAGCATATTACTACTATACTACTGAACGATTTCTGTAGAAATTCTCATAATTTTTTTATACATAAAACATAATATGAAACAAACAAAATTTGTTTTATTTTTTTAAAAGTGTACTTTGGATATCCTCAAAAAACTTTACCATTTCCCCAACTGCTGGTTCTATTGCCCACCGGATCAAGTGTCCTATTGACATAGCTATCGAGTTTAGGGATCAAATACTCTTAGTCTACACACTGATCAGTCACATCTAAATAAATTTATGGTTTTATTAAGCTAAAAATTATAAATGCCGACTTATTTCGAGAATGACCTATTTGATGTAATGAAATTATTATACATTATTCATTTGATAATGATAGTTTTTCAATCTGTAAAGTTTTTTATTTACTTTCAATATTACTGTATGTTATATTTTAAAGAATAAAAATATAAGATGCTCATTATATTGAATATTGTATTTATTATATTACATGTACATTATCAACATTTACTACACTTGTTAAGGAAAATATTTTTTGTCAAAACAGTTTACTTAGTAAAGGCATTACATACTTACAGTGGTGACTAAAAAATACACAAAAGTTAGCCAATAAATAATATATCATAATTATGTTTATCTTTTGTTAACATAATCCATTTTAAAGATAAACTGAACATTGGTTATCTACAACATGAATGGACCTTATTATCTTATAAATAAGTTAATATAAAAGTTTTCTGAAGACCTAAGATAGTAATAATTTTTAATTCTGATAAATACAATCCAAACAAATAACTATTAAAATTAGATATTAAGCTAGTATTTATTTTCTATAAATATATGATAAAACACGAAGATGATTTAAAACAGTAATAGAATCGTAAGTGTATCTACTTCTAGAGCTCTTACATTCATAATCTATGAAATTTCTTATAATATTAATATTGTAAAAATGTGCCCTGCAACTTAATTAAACTTGCCTGTATTTCTTTTCACTTTGATTAGTAGAAATGATTTGTTTTGTTTACTTATAAATCAAACTATGGTTAAAAAATATGAAATAATTAAAACATAAGAAAGTAATTAACTTGTGAAGTATTTTGGTTTGTCATTCAAAGGCACAATTATTGATGCCGATCTCATAACACAAATTCACAAAATATATTTTTTTCATAAAATTTTTTGCAACAATAATCTTAGAAGGGAATTAAATTGTGTATATTATTCAAACAATTAACAACCACCAATCAATGAGTTACCGCCACTGTACTCTCTTCGATAATATATAATGATTTGAGTATGTTTTAGGAGTATGGTGCACCCAAGAAACAATGTGTAAAATACTCCAAAATAATTACCGCACATATATTTGATTTGAAGCTTGCTAACTTTTGTGAGGCATTATTTACTGATATTTACATATGTGAAAGCAATATGGCTTGGCAAATTTTACAGGTATATTTCTCATTGTTTCAGGTGTGTAACATGGTGCCTAAAATATAGCACTGAATAAGTTAGTCTATCACGAATCTATTAATTATTTAATATTTGCCAGTTACACTAATATAATCAGCCAGAAAATTGATTGCATTGTATAAATCAGTTGATGGTTTTTAATAATTTGTACTGATAATGATAATGTTAGTGCAGGTCCACCGAGAAAGGCTGTGCTCGTTTTATCAGTTTAGGATTAATTTATCTAAACATTTAATTCTAAGCATCGACAGCCTATACGGCTGAGCTGTAAATTGTCGACGCTTGTTGATCTTATTAGCGACAGTTTCACTAATAGGTGTATTTTTTGATCAAATGCAAATAATAATAATAATAAGATTATTTAATTCTAACAGATATAGAAATTATTACAAAATGTACTATTTTATTATAAGTACACTGACTTGAATGAATTTAATTTGGTTAGGAATGATTTATGTATGTTACAAGATACAACATTGTTTTAAATTACTATATTCAATAAGTTAAAGTATAACATCAAAAGCAATTTTCTTTCACTCTTACAAGATACTGTACACTAACAATGGTTACATTTTTTTAATGAAATAATGTATTATTACTAAAATATATATTTTTATAAATAGTAACTAATCGAGTAGTTTATCTACACCATACAAATTTGCGTAATGAAACTGCAATCATTATGCTATCAGTAATCACATATAGCAGTCGGAAGCACAAGTTGTAAAAAGATTCATGAAATACTGCTGAAAAGTGCATTACTCACACACGATATTCTTTTATATTTTACATAAAATTCACCTCAAAAACTTATTATAATTATATATCAGATACTTCTCACTGTTAAAATTGTATGGATCATTGAGGTAACATTATCATTTTCACAGACAGGCAAAGATCTGCCTCCATTACCAAACATTGCACTTGTTTACAGGGTTCATGGGAGTTCCAAGAGAACAGTTGTAAGCTTCTGCAAAGTCCCAAGAGTTGGACAGCGGCCCCAAAACTCTTATAGGTCCTAAAATATTAATCACAATAATAAGACAAGTTGAATTAATTAGTAACTCAAAAAATCCACCAACAGTCAATTTTGTTTTCATGATGTCTGAATTGTAGATTATTAGTTGATAATTATCGCCTCGGATTTCAGCAGTAAAACAACTTTTATTTATATGTACCTGGAGCGTGAACAGAAGATCTAACTTTGTTTAGTGCATCCTCAGGCCTCATGGATCCACACCATATCTGAGCATAATTCAAAAAGAAAAGTTGATCATGCGTCAAATTTAATCCTGGTAAACTTGGTTCAGGTCCGTGTTGAGACACCCATTTGCGATATGCCTAAAATAATAAATTATTTCTTTGTAAATATTTCCTAATTTTTTATGTTTATATGCCGGAAAAGTTGTATATTTACCCTGAATGATTGCTTGAGTCCTCCATTATCAGCAATATTTTCTCCTTGAGTCATTCTGCCGTTGATTGTCATGTTGATTTCATCAATCTTATACTTGGAGTACTGATCTATTATGCATTGGGCACGCTCTCTGAATGCTTTGACAGTAGCATTATTCCACCATTGCATCATATTTCCATCCTTATCAAATTGTCGACCTACAATAGCAAGAGTTAAGCCAGTAAAGATACTATGCATAATAGCTATATTCTTATACCTTAACATACAGTATTATAATTGTTATTATTATAATATATATTATAATTGTTTTTCTTAATTTAAAAAAAAATTAATATCTATATTTGATGTACATCTTAGCTGATTACGGAAAGTACTTTCCAGTACATAAGTGTTATAAAAAATATTTTTGAAGTCACTCGAAATATATGGTACAATTTATTGTTGGAATTCCATTTTAAGTATACCACACATTTATGTCAAAAGGTAAAAAATACATTTAAAATATTTTGTTGAACCTGAGAAAGCAGCTTTTTTTTTTAATTAAATTTTTTTTGGCTTATGGTTGAATAATAAGAGATTTTAAACATTATGTCCTCAAATTGAATTGATCATAAAACTGCAATCAATTCTACATGCTGTTAAATTTAACTTTCCAGGCTGCTTATGACATTGGTTGGCGAGACATGTCTTAAAGCAAATATTAAAAATATAGTGGATATATTTATATTATTTGATTAAAATCTAATTTAATACCTTTATCATCAAACCCATGGGTTATTTCATGTCCTATCACTACTCCTATTCCACCATAGTTCAGTGATTTCGGAAAATGTTGACTGTAGAATAAGGGTTGCAATATTCCTGCAGGAATCACTGAAAAAATGTGTCATGAAAAAATAATGCTATGCACTAATAACATTATATTTTTATATTTTATCTAATCCTAAATTATAGTATCCAAACCTATATCATTCCTATTGGGATTGTAAAAGGCATTGACAATAGCAGGTTCTGTTGTCCATTTATCTTTATTCACAGGCTGTCTTAAAAGCTGCAAATTACGATCAGCCTCGTGCTTCAAGACTCGCAGAACGTTTGTTATGAAGTCATTTTCTGTGATGTTTAACTAAATGGACATAAAAAACAAATAGAATGAATATTTTAATATATATATATGTATGTATATATATATTTATTTTATTTTTTAGAAATTTCAAAGAATTATGACCACTCCACAAAATAAAAATGAAAGGATGCGATAATTTCACTATGAACCTTTGAAATATGAAATGTTCGTTCATACCATGAGATATTCTTTGCTAAGTTCTATTGGTTGCTTAACAAGCTCGGGATATCCGATTCTTTCATTCATTGCATTTGCTTTTTCCTTTGCCACAGCTCGAGTTTCATCGTCCATCCAATGATTATGTGCCAACAATTCATTGAAAGCTTCTCTTATAGTGTGAATCATTTGCTGTGCCACTTCCTGTATAATCAAATAACTATAATAGTAGGAACTTTAAAAATCAGTTGCAAAATTCATAAATGAGATTTATCAGACGTACTTTGCTCTCGTGATTAAAGTTATCCCGTATGAATAGGGCAGAGACAGCCATACCAAACTTCTTGTTGGTCCACTCCACACACATGGACCAGCGGTGACGCTCGCTGATAATGCCCTGTAGAATTCTCCGGAAGTCAACACTTGCTCTATTATATTCATCAATCATATGTGGAATTATTGCATACACCAAACGCCACATTACATAATTGTTCACTGTCCTATAAGTATTAAAATATAAACAATATGATAACAACACATTTTTGTATCTCATAAAAATATTGTATTCTTTGGTGCTGTATATCTAACCTGGCATCTGTCTCATTTAATATAGTCCCCATTCCCTTGAGATATGACATAGCATAAATAACCACAGGCTCTTCACTTGTTATAGGAACCTCGAGAATGGATTGTAGGTAGCGCTCCCAATCAAGTTGAGGAATGGTCTGCTGTAACTCTTTGAGTGTCATTTGCCGGTAAATTGAACTTGTGTCATGGCGATCTGCTTCGGATAGCGAAACCTTTAAAAAAACGAATTTCAACGAGGCTTATGTGACTATTGCTCATAACTAAGTATGGAATTATATAAATAACAATGTACACATACATAAGCAAGCTTTTTTTCAAACTCAACAACTTTCTCTAGTTCATCTGATGCTGTCGTTGCGTTGGCTCCCAACAGCAAAGCGATACGTGTCATCAGTCGATGATATGCTTCCATGTCTCCTTGAGAGTTGGCCTTTAAGTAGTAATCTCTCGAAGGAAGAGTGAGTGCCATTTGATCAATCTGAAAATTACACCAATTTTTATGAACATAAGCATATGCATTTTAATAAATATCTGAATAGTCATAAAACAAATAATATACACTTTTTAGTTAAATAGAGCCAGTAAAATTGAAAAGTCCTCATTATATGTAAAATATTGCAGTTAATATGCTCAAAAATTATAAAAATGCTTGGATTTTCATATAACATATAAAAATTACTATAAGATTTCTTGAAAGTAGAAAAACTATTATTATCAACAATATTTTCTTGAGAAAAAAGGAAAAGAAGAGAAGATAGTATGTATTGCCATCATGTTTTAGATGCACATATGATTTTACTCATCGTCTGTGCTCTCATATTGAAGATGACCACCCTTGCACCTCTCCCATGGAGGTTGCGGCGTGCAGGGAGTGACTACTTCTTACTTTGTCCGCACCTGGATGATGTTCACGGAGGAGTTCTTGTCGTCAGGACCCACCCACATCTCCACGAGCACACCCTCGTTGTACTGGCGTCGTGCTCGGCCTAAAAGTTCCTCCACAGGAGTGGGTGGTGCCACCCACCCCGCAGTGGCCACAGGCCAGCCACCCAGCCCGCTCAGCACCTCACGCAGGCGCCGGTCTCCCAGTTTGCCTATTTGGTCTGAAATTTATGAAAAACCATTTTTATTTAAATATCTGAAAATCAATTGTGTTAATAAGAAATCCTTGACAATTCGAAGTGATGCAAAATTATACTGGCATCAAAAATAATTTTGAAACTTTGTGTTTCACTGAATTTAAGGCTACAACACTAAAGTTATTCCAGTTAAATATCAGCTTTGTAAGTTTAATAAAAGTCCTCTGCAATTGCAAATGTTTTTGATCCAAGGCATCCATCGCAAAGACACAGAGAATAATAGGAGTATTCGTGTAGGTATTTCATGAATATACGAGGGCTGCTATTTATATATCCGGAATATAATAAAATAACTATCATTGACTATTAAATATGGTTTTATTGCTTTTCAAAATATTCGCCGTGATGATCGATTCACTTTTGCATTCGTTGAAACCAGTTTTCATGGCACTTTTTCCAATCGGAAGGCGGTATCTTCAAAACATGATTTTTGAATGCCTCAACGGCTTCTTCTCGGGTTGTAAATCGTTGACCACGTAATTTATTCTTCACGGTTGGAAATAAAAAGAAGTCGTTGGGTGCCAAATCAGGGCTATATGGCGGATGACCCGTTAATTTCACCGTTTCACCCTCCAAATAACGGGTCGTTTCACCTGAAGTGTGACAGCTTGCATTGTCGTGATGGAGAATGATTCTGCGTTGTGGATTGTTCTTCCTAATTTCTGCAAACTTCTGGCAAACAAATGGTCGTGTACCACGTCGAATTAACAGATTTACGATTTTCTAGTGGTACAGTAGCCACGTGTCCATCTATACCAAAAAAACAGGCGACCATTTGCTTCAAGTGCTTTTCGTACGAGCAACTTTTGTTATGTTCGGCTCATGTTGGAACACCCATACTGTTGATTGTTGCTTAGTTTCGGGGTCATACTAAACCAGTGATACACAGTGGTCTTCGATGGTGCTTGATCGATGCACTGCTGTTGAGTTAGACCACGTCGAAAATCATAATAAATCATCGCACGAAAATTTTCTCGAGTTAAATGCATTGTGATAATGACACGCAATTTTTAAAATCGCGCCACACAATGAAAACAATTTATTGACTCATTGAAATAAACTCATTCTACAGCCAAAGAGTCCCATTTTCAAATGTAATAATTACTTTTTAAATATTATTTATGTAGTGGCCAGTTCCGGATTCTTAAATAGCAGCCTAAGTATACATTTGCTGATGCTCATGACATATCCAGCCATAGTTTATATTTCCAAAAATTACTATAAATCATAAGGTCTAATCTTCAACACAACTATGATGGTTTACAAGCAGTTAATGTCTAGAGTTTATTGCCTGTAATTATACCAATAACTAAATTTCATAACTTTGAATGGCATTGAAAATGAGAAAGCATGGATATCTCTGTGGAAAAATGATTAATTAATTAATTAATTGAAAAAATATATATATACTTACGCAGATCCATACAGGACTTATAGAAAATTTTAGCTTTGGTTGTAGCTTCGCTGTCATTTGCATCAACAGGCTCCTCCAAAACTTCTTTCAGAATGACCTGCAACTGGTCAGCTAAAACCTCAAAGGTACTGATTGAAGCTTTATCTTCAGGGATCACGTGCTTCTTGTTCCACGCACCGCATGCGAACTGAAAGAAGTCACTGCACGGATCTGCTGTGTGGTCCATGGCTGCCATAAGCGAAGCGGCTGGAAAAATTGAGAAATATGGGTTACTGTCCGAGTACTATTTAGAAACAGATATATAAATTAGAGTGAGGTAAAATAGATAATTGTTATACACAATTGTTGTACACTCTAACGAAAAAATATTAATAATAATGTTGATTTGAAATATATTCATTTCACTAAACAGTTATAAAGATTTACCGCTAGATGGCATTATGCATTTATAAATATTCATTCATGAAATGTTGGTTTGAACCTTTGCTAGCCCAGACGGAAAACTGATCTTAGTGTTGTATATATTATTATTATGTAAAATAATAGTAGTTGCCACGATATTTTCTAGTTACCAGTTGAGTTGGTGGGAGTGAAGGTTGGTAAAGGTGTATCTGTACTCGGTGCTAGGTGGTAACCGAATTACCATTCACGGGAGAGAAGAATAATCGAGTTTGCGGATCCGAGAGTGACGACCCGAGTTCATGAATAAATGTAAAGGCTTTCCTCGGTTTTCAGCGCATCGAGAAACGATAACTCCAGAACATGACCGGCCGGTCTCTCCACACCACACACAGGAGTATTTGTAACGTTTTGAATATAAATTTACTACAGAGAAGCTATGAATAATATCCCTTTTTTGAACTTACAAAAAATTTAACATCTGATAATATTCAAGTTAGATTATTAATATTCTCGGCAACAGTTGGATGGGTACGTATATTCTACAAAAAAAACCTTTTTGGCATGTTAATATAATCAGCCGCTTCGTTACCAAAATTTGAGATCTAAATATGACGCACGTTTATAAAGAATCTGAACCAGATTTGATATAAAATTGTTTTATAAATTACGCAAAATACAACCTTAAAACTAGACGTGATACTCAAAATGTAATCATAAATATCATGATGACAGGTTAGTAGACAATTTACAGTAATTCCCATGTCGTTTTTTTTTCAAATAAAAGTAGCCTACCTTAGCGTTTTCAAAGTCGATTGTTCACCCTAAAACGGTCAGGTTTATATTGCGATTCGAAGCAGAAGCTCTCGGATGACTCCCAGAAGGCCTGCGAGGGGAAGCGCGGCCCGTAATGGCTATTCTTCGGGAGAAATAAATCCACGGAGTCGAAGCGAGGCGCGGCCATTACTGCAGCGGATATTAGCACCGACCAGAGCACTGTACCTGCGACTCCAGGAAATCACCCGGAGAAATAACCTAGCCAGATATGGCTCCAGTTTAAGCGATACTCGAAGGCGTTATAAAAAAAAATATTTAAAAATATATATAGCATCCACGATAGTGAAATTTTTGTGTTGACAGTATTTTTTTACACTTTTGCAACGTTAATTTAAAAATAATACAAGTGGAAATATAACAAGGAACATAGTTTTGTTAGTATTGATAAAATATTTATTCATAAGTTTATCGTGTGTCTTGAAATACTTGTTGAATCGTTATGCGAAAACGGCCTCTCAATTCACTGTTTTATTTAGTTTCATTCGTACCGCGGATAAGACGATAATGATAACCTATAATTATTTGATACATATCAAAGTTGTAATCAAGATTGATTACAGAGAATTTCTAAAATGGAAATACTTCAGAACAATTTTGATGAAATTTCATGCATTATTTAATACCCGTATTTCGATCCACTTAAAATTCGGAACAACTTTATTTATTTTAATATTTCAGGCGGTAGAACTTCGACATGTTTATTTACGAATATTCAGTAATATTGGCTAGAATTTGTTTTAAAATTATTGAAGACGGAATAAATTCACCGAAGTTTAAAAATTAAAGTTTATACCTGTTTCGAGGAGCGTAACTAGGCATTCTGCGCTCGAGGCGTGACCTGGGGGGCTTTTTACTATCACACGAGATGTTCAGAATGTTATCAAAATCATTAGAGATACATAAAAATTTTGCAAGAACACTTGTTAAATTGGAAATAACTAGTGTCGCCCAGCGAAGTATTGTGGAATTTTTTTTTTGTTATTAACGCTTTTTGTAATTTGAAAACTAAAAAATAATATAGGTAAACACTAAGCAGATAAATCGTGAACAGTAAAATAGACTTTAAAAAAAATAATTGATTCAAAATTTAAATTATTTTAATGCTATATATAAATATCTGTATCAGTGTTTTATTTTATAATTTTAAATTAATCATTTATAACCTTCAGTTGTAATGTTAAAAATAAAAATATTACTACATCAATACGCTTTTTTAAATTCCCAAGTTGTTGGCCAACCAGTAGTAAACGAGGTTACTGCGTGTAACGAAGAATAAAAAAGCCGAGTCCAGAGGCCTCGTAAGAAATCCAATAGCATTCAATGAAAAGAACAAAAGTTGCGGTATGACAATATTTGATGGAAAAAAACTCAAACATTCAAGTCGTGCCCCCCCGGCTTGGCTTCGGCCGCGTCGTTTGCAAATTTGATTCCCGAGCAGGGGGCAGTCTGCGGACTCGTAAATTCCAAGGCCGGCGCGGGGCGCGGATCAAACGGTAACAAGAGTGACCGGCGGAATGCAAAGCTCCGAGAAGCTTTGCCCATAAATTCCGGACATTCTGGGCGGGGGCCCCGAGGAGGCGCGGAGCTTTCCTCGGCCGACTCCCGCGGGACCCGTGATTTCCCAGGGGGAGGGCGGGCGAACCGCCATTTGCGAGCAGACCTCCCCGGGCCTCACCCTCCCCGGTCGCCCCCGAGACGCGGCCCTGTGAAAATTTTATGACCCGCTTTTCCGCGGCTTGCGTCCCTAATCTGAGAAATAATTACTTTCAGCGTCCGGCCTTCGACTAGAAGGGCCCGCGGAGACGCCCGCCCGCGACACCGCACCCCGGAAATCTGACCACGTAAACCATAGCCTGTTGACATGCACAATTTTTTGTGACTCTAGCTTTGGTTTATGGTTGTACACAACCACAAGATAAAAAGTAAACCACGACGTCACTAAACCATGCTTTTGTAGTGTAATTTAACAAATAGCTCTGCGGTTATTTATCAATTGCACGTGAGCATCGGACAAATAATGACAATAACTATGTTATTCGATCGATCTGTATTATTGGGTTCAGCGTTGGTTTTGAAAAGGTGGTAATATAAAGCGGTGGTATGAAATGGATTTTATGAACCAAATAAAAATATATATATATATAACGTAGTGTACTTTTGATTTCAGTAAATTTGTTAATATGATAAAGGCAAGTGGATGTCGCAGTACCGGTTGAATAAAATCTATTTAAGCTTTAATATCGCTGAAAATCGTTTTACTGCTTGTACGAAGTGCTTGACGTTAAAATATATACAATACATACAGTATTTTCATATAATTTTTGGGCGCACCATTGGGTGTATTAGTCTATTTATTCGAATCAACTGATTCTGCAAATAGCACCCGTTCAATCGATAAGCCCCATCGGTTATTATTAATACTAGGACACACAATGATGTGCTGCTTGTATGAACTGCATGACGTTAAAGTATAAACGGTGTCTAAACTTACTCCGATCAGGTGAATCTGCGAATAGCGCCTGTAAAAATAGCACCCGTTCAATCAATAAACCACTCGGTTATTATTAATGCGGGTTACTAATCATCTGTCAAACGTAGCGGATACAAAATCAAAACTGTGAAACTTCACATCTACTGTTGATCTGTTTAAAGTTAATTTTATGGAATCATCATGTTCTTAAAATCGTGCTTGTTCGTAGTTGACGATTTATGATTTAAAAGTTAAAAAAATACATACAACTACCAATATTAGTTTTCAACGTGCTAATGAATGGTTTTACTGTAAATAGATAAACTACAATAAAAACTTTTATTTAAGGAGGCATATGAAATGCTATAATACATAAATAGCTATATTACTATACATAAAACCAAAACTTAAAAATAATATATTTGAAGCGATAAAGTTCATATTGTATAATCACAGATATAATTATTGTTCGTAGATTCAATATTAATAGTTTAGTCATAATTTACAGCCGTAGTCTTAGTTATCGTTAGTGAAATTATAGTTTAGTTTTGGTCGTAATTACAGTTCATATCATATCTCAATTAACAGTCATGGTCATGTTTATAATTTATAATAGTCCGGATATTTCTTAGAAGGCTTAACACGGTTTCCCTAGATGACGCCAGTGACTTAGTTAAATGGCGGATCGCCCCCGGCGCCAGAGTAAGCTCGAGCTAATCAAGGATTAATGAGGAAGCGCGCCCGCAGCCCCCCTTGCCCCCCCCCTTGCCCCCCCAGCCCCCTTGCCCACCCCCTGCCGCCCCCCGTCCCCGAGCGGACTCTCGATATTTATGTTTTTAAATTGATAAGAAATCGCCTGGAAAATTGACCTAGTTTGTCAGAAGTTACGAAGGAATTACGGGAGTTTGACAACTATTTTAGAAGCCTTTTATAGGCTTTTACGGGAAAAGCTGTTAATCGCTTTACGATTACGGACTATCCGTGATTATCTAAAGACTTCACGGTGTGAAATTTATAATTCATGCTTGCCAATTTCCCTTCCTTCATAAAATAAATAAATAAATGTTGTTACAAGATTGTTAATGAAAATTCAAACCATCATATTCGATAAAAATATGATATGTATTTATGTCAAAGCAAAATATATATTTTTTTTTTTTAAATTAATATTTGAAATAAACATTTGGTTTTTTTTGGTTTGTTTTGGTTTTAGCTGTTTTAAAAATAATATTATGAATGAAATCGGAGATGTAGCTTTTATAGAATTGTTCTAGAAAAACATTTATTTTTATAAAGTTTTGATTTGAATGATCTCAATATAAGTTACACTTCTAATACGTAACCTTTTTTTAAAATGAATCTAAAAGCATGCATATTTAATATTTTCAAACGAGTTAATTGTGCAAATTGTTTCTGTTGGAGTTAATGTAGTTATAAAATAAATTAATAGCGATTTAAGTCGATTTTATTGTGACATAGATAACTAAAACGGCTTGTGAATAAATATTTGCACACTTATATTTAAATATAAAATAAGAATAAAACAACGTATTGAAATAATCAAAATATTAATAAAACATATTGCTTATAGTTTAATTTTATTGTATATTCATACATAACAAATTACCATTATTATGGATAGATATAAAACAAGTTACAAATGTTAAAATTCCTAAACGAATAAACACACTTTTAATCAAAAGGTTATTTAAATTGAAAGTGAATTTGATTAGTAATATTTTTTAAAATTAATATGCATTTTCCTAAGCATTAATTGATGAAGGCGAATATTTAAATGAATCACTTATCAAACTCTCTAATAATTGAACGAATAATAATCGCAATGAATCTTGGGATATAAATGTGTTTGAATAAAACATTCCGATAATTCATTCATTTATGAAAGCAATCAATTATTAATACGGCAAGTCATTCTAGGAATAAGAAAACAGGCCGAATGGGAATATTTAGACAAGGACTTTAAAGACATTTTATTGGGATACCGGATTTATATATTCTGTTGAAAGAAATGTTCTTAAAATAATAAACAAGACACCGGCCTATTTACAGGAGAGTCAATATCAAATTATTAACAAGAACTCACAATCACGCCGGGAAATCGGATACGATGAATCAATACTGACGATAAATTTTACGTTTAACAAGAATTCTTAGATAAAATTATTGAATCTAATCCTTTTTTCAATAAAAATAATACCGATTAGAGATTCGGAAAATGATAAAATCAATCGATATTTAGGTACAAGCAAAATCAATTATATTACAAAAAAGCAGCTGGGAAAGCCTATTCCAGGTTTCAGAAGCGATATTCTAAAATGTGTCAACCCTTTATAAGATTGAGGGAGGTTAATGCGCTAATTATACTTTCGTTATCCGCAAGCGGGGTAGAGGCATTGAATTTACCGCATTGTTATAAGTTTTGCCAATAATAAAATTCGTGAAATTTTTTCGTTCATAAAATAATAAAAAAATAAGATCTTATTTGCTATTTTTCATTTATATTCAGAGCCATACAATTTTTTTTGGAATAAACGATAGTTTCTAAAATGATTGTGCAATGCCAAAATAATTTTTACTAGTAAACAATTTTAATATTCGATAATAATTTATTCCACGTAAAAGTGGGTAGTTGTTTTAAAAAAAAAAAGTATTATAATCTCAAATCTGTAGATATTTCCATGCGTTATATCCAGTTATTTTATTTTGAAATAGAATTCTGAAGTTCGAGATTTTCCGTTAAGTTCAGAATTATATTCCCCACAAAGTTCGTGCAGCAGGTACTGCAATCTTCTGCCTGCGAGCACGGAGCTGCGCCTCCTGGCATCGCCAAGGCGGCACCAGTTGAGTGCTGCCGGGGGCGGGGGCGGGGGCGGGGGCGGGGGTGGGGGCGAGATCAGGCCAGGGGTGCATTCATGCAATGCTCGCAATATGCAAATAATAACACAATCTCCGGCGGTGGCAGTCACGCCACCTTGTCGGACCCGCCCGGGCCAACGCGCCGGAGACGCGAAATGCCAACAATGCAACCGCCAGCACACGTCATCTATTATTGGTCACATCCAATTTCACGGATATTATGTACAACAAAATCAAATCTTCAAGTTTACATGGAATAAAAAATTTCACATTGTAATTAAATGTGAAATAATAGTGCGATTCCTACACTCAATGTGTAAATTGAGATCGCATGTGATGGCGTGTTTGACAATACATATATCAACAGAACTTCAGGGCCTGTTATTATGATTGACTACATCACAAGTCTTGGAAAGTTGGTGCTACAAAAATACATGAGATACCTTTTTGATTATAATAGTATATGTCGTGCGCTTTGTTTTTGGTACAGTATTTTTTTTAATTGTGCCCACTACACATCTGATGTTAATTTGATTGCTCACATAAAATGCGACTGAATAGACGAGTACATGGAATTTTTTTTTAAAAACTGAGATAATTCATCGATTGAATTACACTATATATATTTTTTTAGTCACGTTTTTTGTGTTACTTTTAAGTATCCAAATAGTACTTTGACGTCGGCGCCAGATCGCAATCGTTCCAAGTTGCCTTAATTTCCCATCAATAATATTAACATAATATTACGCGGTCTATCTCTCGGGTATAACCCATTGTCGATTAGTGCTATTAACTCAATTATTTTCATTATGTCAACAATCAACTGTCCAATCACATCGCCTAAATTGTCGAATATTAATTCGAGTAATACATTTGCATACCTGTATAAATACGAGCAATCCGCGAGCAAATATAGTGAATACACGAACTACGGTATACAAACATAGGATATTACAATGAATTTGTTAGCTTGTGAATAGATTTAACGATTTTATTATTTATATAAATCTCTAATAAATATGAATATGACTGTTGGGTTGTATTATTTTAAAGTAAATTGACAATGGTTTGATGAGCCTTAGAAAGGAAAATAAGACACTTCGTTATTCGAGGAATTCTTTGTTTGCGTTACTCAACTGCTACAAATCTCCTCCTCGTTAGACACTTTTAAGATGATTACGGGTATGGAGTTTTAAAAATACAAACATAGAGCCGTTGAATTTACAAAATGAGCAGCAATTTTATTTTTATGGTATTCTTTATCTGATAAAAATACGACTTCTCTAGTCAATTCTCGCACAGCTGATCGGCTTTGCCAAATTCAATTTAATATCGATGATAAAAGTCTGGAGATGTCAACACAATTTACTACTAGATATTTGTTAAAAAATAATACATTTAATCGAAAAAATATCAAAATTGAATAAGCTTTATAAATATTTCACAATTTAGTGGCCAGCCATTCGGAGTGTTTCTTTATATCATTTTCTGAAATATCACAGCGTGATCAAAAGATAAACAACACGATGAGCACTGAGCTCCCCATTGTGCTGGAGATATCCACAGACTTACGCACCTTGTGTATATCTGGAAAGTAATATTAGCAGAAATACCAATTATAATTAGCCTTTGTGCTTGAAATCGAATTACTAAATACTTGATACCACGGCCGGATATTAATTTGAGGTATCAAGCGTGAAAATTGTGGACTAGGAATATACCTGCCACCTTAGCATATAATGTAGGTACATAACCCAGCAGGTATATTTGACTAGATGAAATTTAATATCGATCTACTGAATCTACATACTGAAATTAAACATCAAATTGACAATTTTACTTTTTATTATTATATTAATAATTTTACATTTAATTTTTTTTAACTCAGAATCAGAACTTTTGGTTTCTCGATTAAAAGTTAATATTAGTGTGGTAATTCCTGTGGGCATTTTTTAATTCATAAAAGTCATGGGTGCTATGCCGTGTTCATAGTTTTCAGTGCTTTGGTTTGAAGAAAAAAATCATTAAAACATCCAATAATCTTAGATAAATAAAATTTGATTTAATATTCTGATAATTCTAAATTATCCCTGCACATGTCGTATTATTTTAGGTGTATATATATCCAAGGCTATTTCCGAAGGGTGCGACATATTAAATTCAGTAAGCGCGATGGCAACAGGTTGAATGTGGCGAAATATTTCTACGAATTTCCGTCATATTTTCCGAGTATGTTCAGTAGAAATCTAATATACTTACGAGATAAACTATTTCTATTAACAACTTTACTTACTACTTAATAGTTTTTAGTTTATACTTTAATAAGTTACGAAATATATTCTGAAGAAAATTACTTAAGTACGTTATCTCTCTTAATTTAATTTGAAATTAATCGTTGATAAAAGTTAGATATATTCATAATCATATTTTAATATATATGTTTAGTCGTTGGTCTAAAAATTATTATTGTGGTAAGGAGGCTAAGGACCAAGCGTACGAGATGATTTAGTGGTGTCCCAGAATGTCAAGCGACTGAGTGAATACTCGTAGATCGTTAGGGGTACAATGTCACGTCGAGTGGTAGAGGGTTGTGATTAATGGAAACATCTCGAAGAAGCTTTCATCCTGCAATAAATCAAATAAATGAATAATATCTAGAGATATATAATTTAGGATGTGATGCTGTGCATATTGTTTACATTTTTTTTTTTTTAAGTTTTGACTGCACTTGCGTTATATTTGATGACGAATATTATAGATACAATTTTTTAAATTAATTTTCACAGTTCCTAAATATTAAATTACGAAAACTAAAACAACCACAGTTGGAAGTGGAAGCAAATCTGAATAAAAGCTGTAGAAATTTTACAATGTAGTAGAGGTAGTAAAATAATCAAAAGTATGTCTACAGACGTATTTAATATCAAGTTGCAAGAAAAATCTATCGCAAATACAATAAAACGATAGGATCAGAAGCGAGCGACTAGCAATATTTGTTTATCCCAGACACACAAATAAACACTGGGAAAATTAATACAGACACAAATTGTCACTATATTTATTTGAGCGCCAAACAATATTATCATATTTTAACAACCTAGTTAACCAAATAGTAAATTATTATGATTGAAATTTATATTAACTATAATCATTAAAACAAAGTTATTATCCACGTAACTACGCTCCTAAGGAAAATTAATACTGAAACTTTTTATTAATTTATTATCACACCCGTAAGTTTGCGGATTACGGGAGTGTCGGGGGATGACTACTTCAAGATTCAGCAACATCTGCCAAATCCACGCAAACCGCCCTAGTTTTCCACGCGAAACAAAATTACCCAAATACTCGGCAAAATTATATCGCAAACAGATTTTTAATAATAACACCAGATGTTTACCGAAACTCCAGACACGGCCCTGAAGTATTTTTGGTAATAATAAATGAACGAATTAAATGTTGAATGAATTAATCCAATTAGGCCCTGCGTAATTGTCCTTTGATACGCTCACTTTTGTTTACTACCAAGTAATCGTAGATTTTCGTGAGGAGCGCCCCAGTAAGAGCTGCAAAATTAGAAATATTATTTAGGCAAATATCATGAGACAGATATTTAGTTAATATATATATACTAGGTGCGCAACTAAGTTTTTATGTTTCACACATAGATGGCGCTAACACATGCAAGTGACTAAACTTGTGTTTTTTTTTTTATATATAGCATAGCTAACAGTAAGCAGTCATAATACCAACACATATCACAACGCAAGATGTCGAGTATTGTGCCGAAAAACAACATTTGCGCTAAGCTTTGGTTTCCTGCTTTATTTTGAAAAAAATGCAGCTGAAGCACGTCGTTTGCTTGAGGAGGCCCACGGCGAACATACACCATCGAAAGCTACGTGTGAAAATTGGTTTAACCGCTTCAGAAAATCCAATAAATTTGTAATGAACATGCCACGTGTGCTTCGAGCTGTCATTTAACACCATATCACGATCCCGTAGGTGCTTGTTGAAAACATACGGAATATTTTTGATAGTAAATAAAAAAAATCAGTCCAGTAATACAATGCCGGGTCAAAAGGTAATTTGTAATCGACCTGTGCATATGTAGTAGTTTTATGTAGCGATGGTGACACTGGACAACGCAATAGTTGCCTATCGCTAAAACGAATATAATTCAAAGCGGCAATTTAATTTTCCGCCGTAATGCAGCGAGTATGAGTTTCTGGGCACTCTATATATAGTACAGGGCAGTGGGCAGCGGGCAGCAGGCAGCAGGCAGCAGGCCGGGCGACTCCTGCCGATGCGATTATCCGGTCGGACGCGCCAAGACGGGCGCGGCCCAGCGGCGCGGAAGCGGCGCATCAAAGGGAACAAAGAGCCCCGCGCGGGCTGACCTCTCCGCGGGGCTGACCTCCCCGCCGGGCGTCTTCCCGCACCCCCGACGGCGAATGTAGCGTGAACTTCGTCACCCAGAAACGTACTCTATTTCGGGATGCGTAATGCGAATTGCGGTCGTGGAAATACATGCTCAGATGGTTCCGAAACGATGCTGTACCTACGTATACGGTGCGCTCTATATTTTTCAATAGAAAAATGACAATGAAGCGTTCCTTTAGAAAGCGTACACGCGTTAGCACAGTAAAAAGAAGTGATTTTTTTTACACCACTTTACACCTGATTTACCGTGATTACGCTTTTACCTCATACAGATGTGAGTATGTGATAGTAACCCACGTTATTTATTTAGCATATTTAACATTTATCCCGTGGTCAGTGTAGTAAAATTTGACTTAATGATGAGTTTTTTTAGGTCAGAAATTAAATATATTTCGTTATCAATGTAAATTTGTAATAATTAACAAAAACTTATTTTTAGTGTGTTTATTATCATCTCTGTGAATTCTTCTTCATCAAGGTGCCTCTCCTCAAAGGAGGTTGGCGACAATTTCACTGAGCATATACTCATGCTGAGCCAGTGTCCCCGGGCCCTTGTACACCTCAGTTTTTATATTGGAAGAAAAAGTCAGCGTATTGCTGCTGCCCAATAGCATTACAGTACAATAAAACTGGAATCACTATAATATATTTTTACTTTAAAAGTTATAATTTGAATTTGTCAAACCGTTAATTATTGATGTTGTTATATATTTATCGTTTTTCTAAAAAAAATATTAATCTTTCGATGGCATAAAATAACGTATAAAATGATAACGGTCTGGATTTGAAGACGTACACCTTTTTAATCTAAAAAATACTATTAGGCTGTATTAATGGCAGTTTTAAGACACGTATTTTCCGGGCGTCAAACGAGTTGTTTTTATAGGAAGGTTTTCCGCGAATAGCACTCCACTAGTAATAAAAATAGTCCTTACACATCCTTCATTCGGACTTTATTGGCACTTAAATCACATCACCCTGAACATTACCTTTAAGGATTTTTAGAGATGTTTTAATATTTCTTAACATGTAAGAAAAGCTTTTATGGTATTAATAAATAAAAAAACTAACACGTGATTAAGGTTATCTTTAATATCAATAAAAAGATGTAATAAATCTGCTCTAAATTTTTTTTTTAAACATAGCCTTAAATATATATAAACAAATTTTTTATTATTAAACATCCTATTTATTTAAATTATTGTGTTCCTTGTCCTAAAACGACTTTATATTAAGTAATTAAATGGTATTCTTACAAAAATATTGGTAAAAAACAGATAAAAAAGATATAAGGTGTCGTAAGTCTTATTATATAAGGTGAGTGTCAAAAATAATGCAAATAGATATCTGTAATTATTTTTACGTTCCCATCTTCGACGATATTTTTCTAAAATGATATTTATATATAAAAATTTTATAAATGTCTACGAAAAAACTTTTCATTTTTTTCTTGAAAATATATCTTATAAAGTAAACAAACATTTTTCAAATTAAATATATGCACAAATATAATATCACACTAACTGTTGTTCTTGAAATCTTCTTTGTGAATATTAAAACGGACTAGATAAGCTCAGTTACTCATCAACATTTCTAATAACAATAATGCTTTTAACCCATAACTTTTAATATCCTCGGATACTATAATGGATTTATTAAACCCCGGCTTAAGGGACATCCCGTGTATAATATTCATAAAGTGCGGATACCTCGTGCCCACAATACGACGATTCGTTTGATGTTACTTTTACCTTCCCTGTCCCTTAGCGATATCTATTTTTAATATATATATTATAATTTAGTAGAGTGTGTCCATTTCTTACGCCTGGTCGCGTAGCGCATATCTATCATGCCCAGCATTCTTACACTATTTATTTTTCTACCCAGGAGGTAAAAAAAGTTCCACCTAAATATATTACGCTTCTCAAAATACCTGTTACAAACGTTAAAAACTCCTGGTGATAATTTATCAAAAAAAATTATTGAAACTGTATATTTTTGTTAAGTCGTCCAAGCTTTACAGCAGGGAATTTTGCAAATAATGATAGGTCGATACATGAGGGTGCAGCAATACTGAGATTTTGTTATACGGGGTTAATTTGTACCTTATATAATAAATATATTATAAAAAAATAGTAGCTTCAATTTACACGGCGTAGGTATTGGATTAAGTGGAGATATTATATTTTTAATTGAGTATAAAAGCTACTGTAGTGGTAAAATATAATAATAATATTTTTAGTTAAAGCTAGTCTGATAAATATTTTTTTTATTGATTTAAGATTCACAGACAGTTCACATTAAAGAATTTGCATATAACATATTTTTTTGGTAATTTTGAATTATTTTTAGGTAATTTCTAACACTACCTCAATAGTAAATCCAGCGTTGCCTGACCCCATTATATGTGATCAACAACTCCCAGTCCCTATTAATGTAACATTAGTTTAATTTAAACTGCCTTTGATAGGAAAAGTCAGCAAACTGTTTTAAACCCCAGCTTTAGGCACACTCATGAATAAATCCACCGTATTTCAGTACAAAAAAAATCACATAGCATTTCATTAATTATTTTATACATTCAACGAATACTAATTTAATCAATCCGAGAGACTTAATAAAAATGAAAATTCATTGAATAATTCCATGTAGATACTTTATTTTCAATATGGTGTTCATATCAAAGCCGCATCTGTTATAGCATAAAATAAATGGTCCATTTGACATGATTTATTGTTCAGTCGTTTTGCTTTAATACGATCAAATTTAATTGATTTGAAAAACAATGCTGCTCGATAAAGGTTTTGATAAATGAGCAATTCAGTCACAATCTACAGATATAAAATTGTAATAACATAGTAATTACTTTAAAAATCAATTAATAAAAAAATGTGATTCTAAAAATATAAAAAATAATTTAGTTTATTGAGAATATTTTTATAGATTTTTGTATGAGCTCCAGTTTGTCGATTTAATTTAAATAAAAATATATCGCATTTCCTGTAATGTAACATTATTATATGCATTACTTGGAATGTAAACATTGTGGATGATAAGTTGTTGGAATAATCAGTTGCCTGATTGGGATATGCACAATTATTTTAAATAATTAAGTTTTAACACAAACAGAGGCTTGACATAAATGTATAAGGATTGAAATAATACATTTCTTCATTATTAATTTTGCTATGATTACTTGTAATAAAAAAATGAAAATACTTACCAGTTCTGACGCATTCTTCTGATAAACATATATTTTTTCTCCTTCCTGAAACAAAAAAAAGTAATGAATTTCAATAAGTAAAGATTTAAATAACACAAATTACAAAAATAGTGTGATGTATTAAAATACAAAATATTCCTTACAACGACCTACAAGACCCCTGTATAAATCGATCGCTCTAATCCAGGGTTCCCTCGACTACAGGATAAGGGAAGATTAAAGTAGGAGGCCTTTATTCAACAAAGAGTAAAGAAAAGCTAATGGCAACGTTAAAAGAACATATGTTAAGTCCATAAATTTGCCTACATGAAAATAATTTATCTTGATATCGAAATAACGTAGATTTTCTTAATAATAAAAAATGCAATAACGTGCGTAAATATAACCCGCAGATAAAATTTTACTTTTAATCGCCTCCTGGTTTATTGTATTACAAGCGTTTCTTCTCCTTTATTATTTATATGAGCCTTCTAAAATATCGTAAAACCCTTGTATATTACGGAATAAAACATGGCCACATAGTTCAATTACGATTCCCTTTTACGACGGTTTATTATTAGCCCAGCGAGCGCCGCGGCGGCCGCTAAATGATATTTTGTCAGAAATTATTATGGCCGTAATATATCCCCGCGATATTATCTCGTCGCGTAAAAAACGCATAATCATTCACTTCCCAACAAACAGGATTACGTCGGCCGTAAAGGCGTGAGGGTATAAAGGAAGCGGCTCAGGCACAGCTGGCCGGGGCCGACGCGGCCACTCGAGTCTCCGGCCTGTTGTGCGGCGGTGCTCCCCCTGTTCCTTAAATACATGAAAAATAAAATTTAGCATGTGTATTTGAGCTTTAAAATTAAATTAAAAAAACACATGATTTTAAATGTTACAAGTGGTCTTCGGATCTTATTCTATTTCATGTGTTTCAGTAGTGCGTCCCCTGGTCCACCTACACCGCAGTTTTATAATTTGAAGGAAAAATCTGCGTATCGCTGCTGCCCTGTAGTATTATGCAATGTAATCCTTTTCTATCAAAGCTCTGGCATTTAGGTCTACTATTCGTTTTGCAGCAAGCTGCAGAAACAATAGCAGGAGCCCCCTCCCTTCTACATGGTATTTCCAGAACACATTTTTCCACGATCATTCCACTTCTCCATTAGCGATTCTTTGCATACGATTCGAGCACAGAATGGGGAAGCTGGTTAGGTAAGGTCTTCGGAATTTTTTTTAAAAATATATTTCTAAAAATAAAAATCAGTGTCTATGTTCAGCTTTCAATAAAAATAATTATTAACGCATAACTAAAATACAGTTTTATATATCAAAACATAATTAAGATGTTCTCTGGGGGAAAATGAAGAAGGAGGTCACGAGCTAAACGGTTCCATTAAAATATCAATCTCGGCACTAACACTATTTTCTCGGTGGGTTAGAGCAAGTTAGTCTAATTTACAGCGATTTTAATGTAATACTTCCACCGAACAGGCTTCTAAGGCTTAACTTACTGGAATTTCATTATACAGAGGCAGCTAGCTTAAACGCTGGAGCGTGACGTGAAATTAGCGCGTGCATTCAAAATAATTTACCTGTAAGAGCCGAAAAGTGCTCCTTACAATAAAATATGAATATATTATATAAAACATTAAAATAAGTGTGGATCTACTGTGTTATGTTTTTCAACCTTATGAGTCTTCTGAATATATGTATAATAAGTGGCTTGTTCTATTCCTGAAGAAGAAGCCGCACATAAAAGAGTGCATGAAGTAAAGGGAGTACAAGTGGCACCCTGTGTGGAGTTCATTGAGATCCACCACACTTGTGTGCATTCCTATCTGGATCTTTTCAATGATAAACTGAGCGAGTTTTGCGAATTCATAAGAAACACTAAATTGTGCCTAAATAGGACTTGAAGAAGTACAGCGACCTTACTCTGCAGCTGACGTGAGTGAGTGTACATAATAATTGTCCCAAAAACTCTAACAATAGGTTACTTGAACGTAAAGTTCGTTGCCAGGCAGCGCGGCTGGTGGCGGACAGCTCCATTGACCCAATAAAATACATATAATCTAATAAATTACATATATCGTTCAAAAAGTATGAAGAACTTTATGAAAGTATGATGAACTTTATCACAATAAAACACGTATATGATTTTCTGCAGACGAAATAAAAAAAATAGTACAAATATATTAATATATATATATATATATATATATATATATATACTTATAAGTGTCAAAGCCATTTTTATTGTAGTGCGAAATACAATGTTTTATTATAATTTCACTTCTTCGTGGTGTATACTTTTCAAGCTATGTATTTTTCCAACCCCCACAAATCTAAACGAAAATAAACTTTATTTTATAAAATAATCCTAATTTTTCGTAATCCGTCACGTAGCATCATTTTGTTTTCTATCCATGAGTATAAAAGGCTGAAACCCCTCGGTTAATAAAAATAAAGTAGCAAAAGCACAGTTATTGTCTATATGTACTTTATATACTATTTGAGAAGACCATACATTTTGAGAAACAACGAGAATAAAGACCTTATTTTCTACTGAATCTTTTATATAATAAAAATTAAGTGAAAATTCTTCATTAGTATTTATAAAAATACGTCATTAATCTGAAAAAAATCCATGGTTTTCAGCAGATATGAAAGGTGCAAGAATACAGTCAAGGTAGCTGGACGGCTTTTATGCTGTAGTGATCTATTTTTCGTGAATATAACAGGAATTCTAAACAGAAAAAGGTATTATGTTCGGAATTTTACCTGAATATTGAATACCGGGATCAGTTTATATAGACTGAAAGATTTACGTCAAGTACGAGTTGGTAGTGATCTTGACGAATGTATGAAGATTTGGTCAAACATCGAGCAATATACAACACATTGTAACATCTTAAAACATATTATAATATCACATAATTTATTTTAAGTCTAAAAAGAAAAGCGGCTTTAAAAATCCAAAGTTTTTGTGGTAGTGAAAATTTGGCTGTTGGCATGAACTTGGAATGCAACAACTTCTTAGTGCAGAATCTGTTACTCTATAGAAGGGGTCCCCAACCTTTTTGCATCTAAGAGCACATTCTAGAATGCCGGTCGGGCGGCGGGGACCATTTATTTTTTCATGGTATATTTATAGTTGGACATATACATATAATGCACAAAAAAATATTTAATTCCAAAAATATAATTATAAAATATAAAAATTACTATTAATTTTTATGTAAAATAAATAATTAGTAAAAAATAGCATAAACATTTTTGTAATTGGGTCGAATTGGGATAAATACGCAACGAATAATTATTTTTAATAGCAACTTTAAAATGTACATATAGATGGCATGTTGCAATTTTTAGCTATAGAGCTAAAAATTGCAAACAGGTTAGAATACGAAAAATATCAGTTAGGGTTCGGACTAAGTTTATTAAGATTTTAATGCACCAACAATATTTAATTTAAATTTAAATGTTTTTATTAAAAAGAATTGCCCAAATTCGACCCCATTAACAAAATTCATTATAAAAAATAGATATATCAAAGTCAATGTGATTGTTGGCATTGCATTTCATTGGCCATTGCTTCTTAATTAGGAAAGTCTGATGAAGATCTGTAAGTCGAGATCTGTACTTTGATTTTATGATATTCATTGTTGAAAACAACGGTTCTCACAAGTATGTTAAACTGTTAAGCGATTTAATTTTGTATGCTTCTCTTTTCAAGAATGGAAATTTATTTATTTCATTCCAGAAGTCCTCATTTGATACATTGGATTTAAGAATTATTATTTTGAAAATAATAACGATTTAATTATTTTCGCTTATATTTGGCTATTTAATTGTCGTCCTATCGCCAAAACATCAGGTTGACTTTCACATAGTTTTCACCTCACCAGTCCTACCGCAAAAAATATCAAATAGACTTTCACAGAGCTTTCACCTTACTTTTACTACTGCAAAAATATCAGAAACACTTTCACATAGCTTTCACCTTACTTTTACTACCGCAAAAATATTAGATAGACTTTCACATAGCTTACACCTCACTTTTACTGCCGTAAAAATATCAGAGACACTTTCACATAGCTTTCACCTTACTTTTACTACCGCAAAAATATCAGAGATACTTTCACATAGCTTTCACCTCACTTGTACTACCGCAAAAATATCAGATTTGTATTTATTCACCAACTTTTCTATCAAGTATCTATTTCAAGAGGCTTGTATATAATTTTCTGGAAATAATTATTATTTTGAAAATTATAACGATATAATTATTTTCGCTTATATTTCTCTGTTTAATTATTAAAAAAGAAAAATTCATAACATTTTATTGTAAACATAAATATTTTTTTATCGTGGTCGCACAGCGGGGGGCACACGTAAAACGGTCGGAGGGCACCATGGTGCCCGCGGGCATAGGATTGGGGACCACTTCTTTATAGTCTTGCATGTGATTGAAAACATTTACAATAAGATAAATGATTACACATGAACAAAACTATACTTATATTCGTTCAGTTGTACGGAGAGCAATACATACTTGAACGGGTGTATTGTAATAGTGCATTAATTCATATCACACCAGTGAATATAAAAACTAAAAATGCATTAAACCAAATCATACAGTTAACTTTAAAAGAGTGCATATTTCTTAAATAGGACACATCGCGTGGGCCGAGCCGCCTCCACTCGGCCCGGATTAAGACGCCGTTGAAAGGAATGATATGCCTTTCTTCAGCGCCTGTAGAGAAGCGGGAAGTCCATTCAACTCCGACTCCTCGTCTCTCGGTACGACAGCACTCGACGGAGCCACAACGGCCGGCGGACAAGTCGCGGCACTCCAGGCGGGGCTCCGCGTCGGGCCTGATTAGTGGGCCGATGCCCCCCGCCTGCACCGGGCCCCGGACGCCTCTGAAGCGCAGCTCGCCACCAAGGAGAGCTCATTGAAATCAACACACAAGAAAAACCCAGTGTCTCAGTGGCTCATTTAAACTAACAATATCATTGCCTCAACAATCATATTATTTTAACATTTAAATAATTATTTTAAGAAATCAATATTATTGACAGAAAGTACTTGGTGGAATTCCATTTTATTTAAAATGTTATGCAATAAGCAATACCTTTAATTAAAATATTAGCCCCTTAAAAACATTGTTTTTTTTTTTTTCAGATTGACAAGAATGAATAATGATTTTTTGGGTACTTTGACAATAAGACGCTTTTTCAAACACATGAAAATATCAATGTCACATCAACATAAAATAAAATATCTAAAAGAAATTTTAAAGTAGAACTAGAAAAAGTATACGTATTTGCACTGTCATATATCTGCAAACAATAATTAAGTTTTTTTCAATAAATACGTTTTCATATATCAGTATATATAAAATCACAAATGACATACCAGAAAAAGAATAATAGGTGAATGAAAATTTAAAAAGCTTTGTTTTTGTGCTGAAAAAAATATTTAAGAAGAAAGTAACTCGGATTGAAGCTTAGTTTATAAAACTAAACCTAGTTTTTTTTCACAACTTTAAATCACTGAAAATCTCTTTCAAAGAAGATTTTTTCTCATAAGGTTTTCCGTTACTTTTAACTTGTATGCAGTTTATAATTTTTCAAGCGTTAATTAACTTAAATTGCTTCACCTGGAGTAAAGACTAAAAATTGCCGATAACTTGATTACTTAGCATAAAATTAAAAAAAAAAAAACATACAAATGAAAAGTTTTATTTGAAGATAAAAAAAATAAAAAGAAATTAAGGCATAAGCCATACCAGTCACATTATTCGTAATTTACGTGCTTGAGAATTTTTGTCAGGTGCATCGGGTATATACCCTGTGCAATGTTCGCGGGTAATTAAACTCCACCGTTTCTGCAGGGCATATAATAAAATCTACGTTAATATTTCCACTGCACTTTAGCGCACGAGTTTTAACATAGTTTCTAGCCGTATAAATTTTCCTTGTGGATTTCCTTTTAGCTGAGTTTCGCGCGAGTCTCGTGGTAGTGGCTGAATTAACCCGCTGCTGAAAAACGAGAGCCCAGCGTCTCCGCTCGCATGTTGATATTTTAATTTGGCGTACAAAAGATTTTTATCAAAAGGCCTTTTCTTGCTTTATAGTAAGGCTTTCGCCGAGCGGGGGGCGCGGTGACATTAACATTTTCTTTCACCAGGGTGGGCAGATAATATTTTAATATTCCCTGTGTATTAACGAAAAAAATATCAAGGAAATTGAGATTAATATTCATTGTGCTACTTTCCATTTAAATTTAATTTCCATAATGTGCGCTCAAGGAGACTGTCAAAAACACGCCGTGCTATTTTCTTTTTTGTTATTTCTTGTCTATAAAAAATTTACACGAAACAAACGATATTTGGTTTTTTTTAAACTCGCTCCAAGTGAATTCTTACTTGATATGGAGACTTGCTTTCAGAGGTGATTAGTATTGACACAATTTTGTTGTAAAACATCATGATTGAATAATAAATAAATACAATGTGGGTAGTAAAAGTTTGATCCAAAAATATAATATCGAGAAACTACAGATTTACTCCGCAATGGCAGAGCTAAAATTAAAAATATGGTCCGGCCTTGATTTTCTCGTTCCGCGCCATATCCACCGGATATTGTTCGCCACCGCTAGTTATTGGTTTCTTTATTTCCTCCGGGAAACAAACAACGGGGTGCAAGCTTTTTACAGCGTTTAATATCCTGATAAACACGACTGGTGTGCGCTTCTGGCGGCATTACAGCCCGTCCTCCTCACCTCGGTAGCCCGGAATTAATGCTGCGTAGCTAAGGATACGCGGAAACTGAAAATTGCCAGCATTAAGTTGGCGGTAATCTCTCGCGATAACAAAATGAAAGCATACCAGGATGTCTGAGTTCGGCTGTGTGTATAATAAGCTGGGAACGTAGGGCAAGCCCGGCACTTAAAACCTCACAGGCTGCGATACGTATCCAATTACACCGTGCTGCTCGAGATAGCTTTCTATATTTCTCAAGTAAATAATACTGTTCGCTGGCAGGCTCGATGTAAGGCTTTTCTATATTTCAGTTCGAGTTTGCTTAACGGACTCCGAGGCGGCAGTTCAAGGCCGGGAAAAATCCTATTTCGTAATTCAGTAATTCAGGAGAATATTTCATTGTACCGAAACGTAGCAAAGATTACGTGTAAACATATTGTGTTAAATAAATACATGAACATTCCATTATTTTATTTACGTATTCAATATTTTTTGTAGCAAATATTTGCTCCCAATATTAAATGTTATTGCAAATATATACTCTCTATTTATAATGGGGATTGGTGAGAATACTTTCAAGAAAATGAAATTGGATAATGAAGAAAGACGTTACACAATACACTGTTTGGCTGCTTCATGTAAATTCGCAGATTTCCCTTATTTGATTTAGAGTGCGGCAAGTATCATTTTACTTGTTGCCAGCCATGAGGGTACTCGGGAGGGGCGCGCCTACCCGCCCCTAATCACATCTGGCACAGTTTGAATCGGATTGTCTCCGCGGGATGGAAATTATTTTGTTCCCGCTATTCCAATTTTATTTTCTCTGGCAAATCAGAAACGAGAGCGCACCCAGACGGCTAAGTGACTCGTAGAGACAGCGCCATCGTGCTGTCACCATTCTGATATTATCCGGAGGCAACAGGTAGCAGGTAGGCACTGCGCCTGCCTCGCAAACCCATAATACAAATTGTAGACATATATAAACTAATTTCTTACATTCTATATGTAAGCACTCTTTACAATATACAGTGTATTTTTACTTACATATAACAAATCAAGCATAAAGGCAACCCAATAAAATAAATATACAAATTTAATATTATGAAGCTATAACCATTAATTGAGAATTATATTTTACAAATAAATAATTGATTAATTAATTAAAGTTAACTTCGTAAGTAAAAGTAAGTAGTAAGTACGTAAGTAAAAGAAAAAAAATATCTCTTCTTGAGTTTTTATTGGAATGAAGATGTTTTAGTCTATTATTTGAATAGTTATGATCAGTATTGAGATGTGAGCAGCAATTTAATTTTGCAGGAAATTATCTGATAATTAGAATTAATTAAATGAAGAGGAAACGCTAAAAAAATTACTGCGAAAAACAAACATCATTTGATTTTATAGAATAAATTATACAGCATAACAAAAACTATATAATAAATACAAAATTAAACATGGATCAGGTGAACTAGAAATGAAAACATTTTTATCGTGTTTCTGCGTTAAAATATAATTACAATTAGCAAAATCTTTATATAATAGTCAAAATTGATAAAAAGTAGACGCTCAAAAACGTGACATTTGTTTAGTTATTTCAAGAGGTTGATATAAGAGTTAAAATTTGTATGAAAACCACAATAAAAAAAGTCTTTATATAAAATAATATTGTATGTATTAAAAGCGTGAACGTTTCATGGATACATCATCTCGCTTAAATAAACATTTTGATGATGAAATTGCTGAGCGTTCATGGTTTGTGAAGTAAAATGTTAATGCAATTCAAGGAATTTAAATTAAAAAATAATACAAGTAAACCATTTAGCGAGATGCGGTCATCTCGGGGGCTCGGACGTAGACTCGACGCGGTTTATGAAGCATCAACGCCATTATAAAGGACTCGGGTCGCACGCACGTCCAAGGGTTAGTATTTTAATTACTTTTTAGACGTTGCTTTCAATGCGCTTCCGTTTAATTAAAAACAAATTTAATAAAGACTTCATTATTTTGCTTTTAAAACAAGAGCACGAAATGCAGGCTGCTTAAAGTCGGGTTTTCAATTGAAAGACGAATTTAAGCATGGAGATCTTAGGATTTTTTTGTTTTGCATTTAAACTGAATTTGTAGTGTAATAATCTAAAATTTTCGTCTCAAAATATATATAGACTTTGGAGTGAAACACTTAAAAGGAATATAATAAATGTAAAACAATTCCAACATCTAAATAATTAATTTAAAAAAATTGAAAAAATATATATATATATAATATAAAAGCTTATGGACTCAGTTCTAAGCTAAGATGGTGGACATAATAGAATTTATGAAGAAGGCAAGTGGAGATGGGCGGCCACATCACTCAATTTTCAGATGATCGATAGGCTTAAAGTGTCCTAAATTGCTGCTCTCAAACTATAAGAAGAACCGGAAGATGCCCAATAGAAGATTGATTGATAAGATCCGTAGTATCAATGGGTCAACGTTGCAGAGGCTCCCTGAATAAAGACTACATGGAGTAGAACCCTTCATTACACAGTGTATCGACAGTAAGTGATAGGTACATTGTAGAATTAAACAAAAATTATAAATATAACAAAATATATTACGTAATAAGAATTTTATTACTTTTTAAAAAATATATTTTAAAATTTATTTATTGTTTGTGTAGGCCAGGTGAGACTTTCGGTTCAACTATAACAGTTTTTCAAAGTTGGTAAGCGATTTTTCATAACCCGATTGCGCATAAAAAGTTTTTCTATCCTCGCATATTGCATAAACCAAACGAGCGAAACTGATGAGCCATGTGCTTGCGAAATAAACATTAACCCTGATCTCAAATTACTTTTTTACAATCTGTTTCCTGCAACTCTTTTTGAGGAAGCGCCAGAGGAAGATGTTATTACATTCCCGTGAGTATAACTCAAACAACTTAGCCTCACCCCCGTCATCCGGAATCGCAATAAGCAAAAGCACATTACACAGAAGCAAGGAAGAAGCTAATGCTCGATTCAAAGCAGCATTTCAAAAGGATAAACGTATACAAGCTTAGATTTTTGCACGATGCAAATAACTCGCTGCGAGATTTTCAGGAGCACCTTACTACAAACGAACTACGGAGAACATAACAAAAATTAAAAAAAGTGTCCGAAATGTTTCTGATTCATGGTACCATCTAAAAAACTGCATATAAAAAAATATTGTTAGGTATAAACATTTTTTTTAAAGTTATTTTTCAAACCAAAAAGCATCTTTTATATTATGAAACAGATAATGTAACAAATTATTTCTGAATGAATAAAATGAAAAAAAAACAATTCAACTATAAATGAAATAAGATAAAATATCACTGTTTTTTGTCGTTACTTTTTGAGTAACAAATTGTTAACACAATAATCTTGTATTATAACCATATATGTGAATCTTTTCAATTGAATCATTGGATATTGAAATTGAAATCGTATATTGAAATAAGAAATACTTCTGGAAGGATTGATATTGAGATTGGATCATTGGATCACAATAATCACAGAATTATTGAATCCGCTCATAACCTAGCATATACGGTTGTGCTTTTTGCTGTCGGTTCTGTACAAAAACACAAAACAAGGAAGTACAAGTAAGACGTAAAGCGAGCAGTAGAAATATTATTTACATTTCCTTGCCGCTAGTGCGCGCCGAAGAAAAAGTGTTTTCTATTTCATACCTAATAGAATTTAAATTGGTATTTTTTTCAAGAAAACTCGCTCATCTCCTTGTTTACCGGCAGCGAAAAATAAAAGAGTAGGCGCGTAGTCAAGCTTCACTTCTTGATTTCTTTTATCTGTGTTGTTGTGTATTTTTTATTCTTTTTGTTTGTTATCTCGTTCTCTTGAAAACTCCGATTCCTGTCGCAAATATGCACATGCTGAATCACGCATTTATAAATCATGGATTAGTCTGTTTGCGTGCTTTACATTCGGGAAAACCGGCTTGAATACACAACAAGTGCAAAAAAGGAAAAACGAGGACAATAAGCAAGATCAACCTAGTAAAGAATTTAAGTTTTTGAAGTAAGAGTATGTCTTTGTACGTGAAATATATAAATATAATAAATGACTCAATAAAACTTTTTCAATATTACTACTTTTGTATTTCAATGATAGATTTTAAGTTTCTCTGTGTGTATGTGTTTAAATAATGTGCTTTATGCTGTATAAGTCAGTTCTCATCATTAAAAATAAATATCAACGTACATGAGAGTCTATATATTGAAAATTTAGGTTATCGACAGAAAAGAGCTACGCACAGCATAATGAAATAACCTTTTTCATTTTATGTTTTGTATATTAGTATCTGAAACTATTAAGAACTAAAAATATTCACTTACAAATATTATAATAACATGTAACCGAATCTGGTTATAATTAAGTACCTTACATACTTCTGTCAAAATATAAATCAATAATTTAAGTAAAACAATCCACTCGATAGGAGGACACTCATACGCATTAAATCGTGCTTTCATATTTACTGAACCTGGATTGGCAAACGCATCGATTATCGTAAGATGGAGGCAAAAATTCCTCACCACACTAGACATAGAGCAAGGTGCTTTTTGGCATCATACATCACATTATATTTTTAAATAGTATATTTAATGTATTAAACCTCGATGACAGTGCGCTCAAACAAGCCCTTGTAAAAGCTGCCGCCCGCCACTCTCGCCACTCACAAAGCGCAGCCCCACTTTTCTGGCGAGACTTTTCGGCGAAAACTAAAGTGGTGTGTCGACGGTTTTTGGTTGCAGCCACCCCTGACCTGCCGCACCGCTAATCAGATTCCACCCCCGCCCCTTCCGTGTCCTGCTTCCCCGCCCCGCCCCGTCGCCTCCGCCCTCCGATAAATTCAATTTTAAATCCCCCCGAGCGAGCAGCGCTCCGGTGGTTTTGTTGTGATTTTTTTTGTGTTAAGATAAGGCGACTAATTTGCGAGATGCTTAACGGCTTAATCAAACAACTTGTAAAGGCGAGAACGCTCTTTCCAATTAAATTTTCAATCGGCATCAGCTGAGCGTTAAAGCATCCCACTTACTATGATGATTATTTGCGTATATCTTGTCTAACTCTTCCACACGTTTGTACAAGGTTTTGGTATATTTCTACTATAAAACAAAAATTATTATTATTAGTATTATATATGATGATTCTCATAAATCACTGTTAATAAATAAAATATAACAGCCAAAATATGTAAAAACTATAAGAAGAATTAAGTTAGAATTATTTTCATTGCTTATTATACATAATTATTTTTTTAAATAAAGCGTATGAATTTTAAACACAAAAACTATAATCCTTTTATCAATATAAACTACAGTAATATTATAGTCAAACAGCAGAGAGTATAATCTTTTTATTCATATCTTTTGAAAATATTTATCTAAATACGCATTTTATAATATAAATTACAAAAAATCGTTGGTTTATTTAATCAAGTTAACGCAGAGTAAATAAAAATCTTTCAGAGTAAATATATTAAAAATATGGTATGTAATATTAGCGTAGTTTATTCAGACGACGATGTTGAATTATAATTTACATATATTCTCTTTACTTCTCAATAATACTTGAACTCTCTTTGATACATTTAATTCGTGGATTTTAATGAATCTCTCTAGTCTCCGTATTTTATCACATATAACTAATTTGAACTTATCAATATTCACAAAATAAATTATACGCCTCCACTGGTATCTTCAGTGTTGAATTATTATACAAAACAGTGTAGTAACTATGACTAGCGACACGTGAGAGGGGAATTTAATATAAGCAAGTCCACTACTATTAATTGTTTTGCATGTTAATTCCGCTAAGCTCCCCTGAGTACGTTCAGTGCCCGGAATTCGTCCATCACGAGGACGGGTCCTGCAAGGCGGCCGCTTGATTACAAGCTCTCAGGAGCGGGGCCGGCCATTAACCAGGGGATGCCCCGGAACATGCTGTCGGGAAATAAACCCTACACAACGCTTCCGACAGCGGACGACACCCTTTAATCATATTAATAACTAAAATAATACAACTTTCCTTAGAACAATATTCTTGAGCGCAAACCTTGCGGTAGCATATTGAGAACTAAAATAAGAAAACTTTGTTCTTGAAGTAATATTTAAAGGCGTGAATCAACTTTTCAGAACATTATTTTATTGGTGTTACAAATAAATTATTGTTTGAAATAAAAACTAATGGGTGCAATCACAATATATTTTTCATTGTTATTTCATGAATTTCTTCATATTATACCAAAAATAAACTAAACAAATACGCAACATTATCAAAAGTCCGGGTTGAATAATTAATAGGCGACACTAAAAATCATAACCAGCAACGCCCATGTATATATTTGTTTATGATAAAATTTGTTGTAAATAATGTATTGGAATACACTGTCATGCGATGAAATAAACTTTTCTCAATAAATAAAAGAAATTATTAATAAGACCAACTTTCTAGAATTTCAACGTTAAATCCCATTGTATCGCCATACCGAGAGAAGCCCTCGGTGAGTGCGACCCCTGCAAAATTAAAAGTTTCGTATGCCCGGCAGTACAACTGTTACAGTTGTTTTAAGAAAATTCCCCGTAAAGTCAAGAAACGCTCTGGCAACTTTTAGCCCTGTAGATAAAAGATAAACTTTATATTTTCTGTATATTTTTGCGCAAAGTTTTCTCTCCCCGGATATTGGACTTAAAGTTAGTAACGACTCGACCACCGCTGATTAACACCGGCGAAGACTTTTGGCGCCTCTCCAGACTGAATCAGTTTCTATAACCCACAATCGTCTGCTTTACTTTTATACTCACATTCTTGCTTACACCTTGAATAAATATATTTTTATTTTATTTAAAACTGAATTGTTTTATGTAAAATGTGTTTTCGATTGTTATCAGCGTCAACACGACTCTTAGCAAAGTCATATAAGTAATTTGATTTGATTCAATTTTCTACAAATTAAAGCTCCGCTAGCTATTTTGCTTTGCGAAATGTTTCGCATTGTTATTCTTGTTACATAATATCTTCATTACAGTTTACACTTTCACTGCTCAGTCTCTATTTTCAGTTTATCTACTTGGGTTTATTTGATTTTATCACAGAATTTATATTCTCAACTTTTCTAGGTTTCTTTGCATATCAATGATTTGCAATCCGTGCAATAATATAAAAAAAACCGCATACTCTTCAAATTACTTAAAATACTGATTATAGTCAATATGAAATTTTCGCATCGATTTTTGGCCATACATATATATAATGTTGTATTTTGTGCGTTATTTTAATGTATATTATTTTATAAAATTAACTATCTTTGGTTCACAGCAAAAAAAACGTAGTTTTAAAATTTTGCGGGCAGGTTATAATATTAAATTTAATTTGGGACGATTTCACTTCGATCTCTCGGGCCCTGCGGTGAAGTCGGCGTTGCCGAAACCCGATTGGCCCGGCGGAAGTTGCGCAAATAAAGTTAATATACAATGGCCCAGGTAATGACGAACAATGAAGCGACTCTTTTGTGGAGTGACACTTAATTGGGAGGCTCGAGTGTTATCGGCAGTTTCGTCCGAATCGAACGACTCCGACCATTCAGCGGGCGGCGGAGACCCATTCTCTGCGAGAATTGATTCCGGCGGTCGGTAGTAATTGCCAGAATGTATTCACACAACCCGTGAATGAAGATGAAACGGGGGGAGGCTCTCTGATGAAAAACACGCAACCGATGATTAAAACGAAACACCGCGGCGTGAAAATAAAGATTTTAATTAAAAACCATGCAAATCACTTCGGCGCTGACATCTTTTTGAATAAAACCAAAAAAAACAAACTTCTGAAATCACTCGCTGAGGAATGGTATATGTAGAATATATAAACAAGTTGAGAAGAAAATTATAAATTGTATATATTATTGTTTTAGAAAAACGTTAATTTATTCGTAATATGAAGTAATGTCTTGAAAAAACCAACAGATTGTAGACAGTGCCTACACATATATGTACTATTAATTAAAATATAAGTAATATTTAAAAGTATATGTTTTTCGTGTAACCAAACAAAAAAATAATTATTGTTTGATATATACAGACTTTACAGAATATTTCATTAATTATAATAAGTTATAAAAGTATAAATATGTTCTACAAAAAAGTTGTCACGAAACAGTCAATTTAATATTTTTTTGCTATAAATTATTCAAAAGTCTTATGTAAAATATTTTAAAATTACCAAATAAAAAGATGACTTTATAGATTTTATTTTAATATTTTACGAAACTTTTGTTGTTTTTCTAAATTTGCGTTCTAAAAAAAAAGGTTTCGAAAAAATCTCAAATATACTAAATAAGAAAGAAATAACTTAGGTTGGGCAACCTCAAATCTCAGCTGGCGAAAGAAAGAAACGATTTTTCCAAAAGCACAGTTCAACCGTTCCGCAGCTCCCAATAAAGGTAAACTGTATATAAAGGCATAAAGCGCCGTGCTTCGGCCAGAATAGTTGAATCGAGCTTTCACTAAAAGGGAAAAAGTATCTATGCTGACAAAGCAGAAAATAACAGCTTCGCCAATAGAAGTAAATAGTTCACCTGTTTTAATCCACTGCCATTCAAACAAAACCAATCGTTCATTTAAAATAAAATAAAACTACAGAAAATAGCAACATATCTGACCCTGTCTAGTTAGACGCCGTGTGGTAAATGTTTTATACAGACTATATTTCTAAACTGCCAGCAATGAAAAACAAAAATTGGTAAGACCGTTTTACTTGCGATTTTCATACGTGGTCTGAAATTCATCAAAAATTAAAAACACTGCTAATATTTGATCGCATGCCAAAAAATATATTTGTGATCCACGCATAATTAATAAAATACCCAATACTTAATTAAGGGTGAGGCGAGCTCGGGAAAGCTCTCGGAGCATAATCCTAGAATATTCATCTGCGACCTTAGATCTCGGCAGCTCAGGGGGTGAATGCAAATGTTTTCTTTCCCCGAGACGTCATTCGCACAGACAATGGCGGCCGCGGCCCATTGTTGGCCGGACAAAAAGTTCCGAGCAGAACAACGAACTATTTGTTGCGCTCGGCGAGCTGGCCGGCCCTGCCGCTGACGGGAACTTTCCGACGTCACTTGTCCCGCGGCTCACTCGGAGCACCATGCTGCACAATCCAGCGCAGTTACGTGGAAAATGAACATCTTTTGTGAGAAGATATACAGCAAGGTTGATTTGGAAATATAACACAAAAAAAAAACAACTCAAACCGTTGATTGCACGCCCAGCCATGTTGTTTGTTTTGTTTCGAGTTTTTGATTATCATTTAAGATTTCATTTTTTGCAGTTGAATAAAATTAACAAACAACATTAATATTATGCAGAAATTTGAATCTGCATGTCTGTAATATAATGTATGTAATCATTTTTTCTATCACATTGTTGAAATAAGAAGTTCGGGTGTAAAATAAAAATACCTTGAGTCAGAGACTGAGAGTCTACGAGACATTCAATTGAAACTAAAGCAAGTTTGATCGAATATTTGTTAAAAACCGAGGCCGTCGTGCTTTAATCAACTCAAGTTTCCTTATTTCTCAATAAGCGTTAAATGAATCAAGTATTTCTTCATAACCTACAGATTTTGATAACCGAATAGATATGTATTCGAGAAAATGGTCACCAACCTCATATGAGGAGAGGCACTAAAAGAAGGAGTACTTCACCACAAATATTATTTTCTATTGGTCTACGGTAGCATTCGATAGTAACTTTTGCATATTTATTAATATGAGAACAAAAAATATTGATGTGGTTGCATATGATCACGATGTGCCTGAAAAAGGAGCTCCTATGATTATGAATACTGAACTTCTAAAAGAAGGCTACAATATTTTTTAGATGCTCATTTGGACCGAAGACATGTATGTTTTGAACATCGGATGACGGGAAAGATGAAAGACTATCGCAACAAACATACGACTGGATTTTTTTTTAATTGAATAAAAACTACCGTGGACTATTATTAATATTAATGTTTACTGAATTCACGTAAGATTTATTCATGTTAATCTACTACGCACTATGTATTTAATTTATAAGTTTCTGCCATAAGAGCCTTAATTACAAATAAATCCATAATAATGAGAATTTTCGTTTAAGATTCTCCAGCAGACTCGAACCCGGATGTCTAGCATCATTATTAATACTGAATCAATCCAAACTTTATCTATTACAATAAATAAACCACGCAGTATAAATACGTTGATGGTGGTATAAATTTAAATAGGAATGTTGAAAATATAAAAAATCACCATATTTTTAAAACATGGCTTCACTTTCAGTCTTACTATAATGAGCGGACATGTTCGGATTTTTTTGGAAAATCGCAAAGTAAAAACATTTTCATATTGTGATACGCACTTCTTATTTGTACCCTCCGATGTCCGAGATTCAAGCTATTAAAAAATTTAAACCGAATACATAAAAAATATTATCCTATAGATTATAACTATATTTTTAAGTATTTATGATGAAAATTTAATTTAAATATCTACTTGAGAAAATATAAAATGTAAGGTATTTTGGTGGTACCACTTGATTATTAAAAATATTTTTATTATACATTAAACATTTAATTTTCCATGTTTGCCTAAAATATTATTACAATATTATTATATCCATACGAGGGACCCTATACATAATTTATAACTTTCTTTTCTAAGAAGCTGCATTATACATACTTAACGTGTTTCGTAAAAAAATCACATTTGCGTGAGAGACGCGGTTTGAATTACGCAAATTTACAGGCTCGAGCTAGCTGCTGTAGAATAAAATAACATAAAATATAATAAGTACCGAAGTCTAATACAAAATAAGCAAATAAAAATGTTGCTCATAAAAGTCAACACCATTTTCATTACTTGTAAAATATATTATTAGTACATCACAAAGACAAAGTAATGTTACGACGCGCGATCTTTTACTTTACTTTATTAAATAATGAGATTCCTAATAAGACAGAAGTTTTATCTCTCTGTAAAAAGCAACGTCTTTTGGGTAGTGTTATGCGCAAGAATAATGTTATTATTTTATTATCATAGATATATATCATATCCCATCCATAATACAGTTATTATGTTAACCACCCTGCAGATCCATCAACCCTTAATGTCATAGCCACATAAACAGTTCACAAGAAAATAATGCTTGGAAATACCCAGAGCGACTGCGGTGTATTTCTACACAAGGGAAATATACAAATTCTAAGGAGAAATAAAACAATATAGATATTATATATTCTAGAAGCGTTAAAATGTAAAGTTTACTATTTCCAGTGTTTCTTTAATTTTATAAACCATTGGTGAACATATTTACTATTTATTAATAATCATTTTTAAATCTCTACCAGATTTTTCGCCAGCATATATATAATCATCGTTAGTGTGGGAAACACCTCAGCTCTTGAGATAGCAAATGCAAAAGCAAATGAATCCGAAACGTTGCCATTGAAAACAACATGAAAATGAAATAAAGGCAGACACCATACAGATGGTCATAATAACCTTCACAAATCTGACAGATTCTCGTGGATTTTTGTATCGATCTGAGTGACTATCTTATATCTAGAGTATCAAACAATACCTTTATATTGTTGTACTCTATGACAATCTGTTGTTAATTTTATAAAATCTTTATTTATATGAATAAAAACCAGAGGTGTAAGGGACTACGTATTTTTTCACTATGATAGTGAGAGATCATTCATATAATTTAACATATTCGCTATCATGTTGTATTTTTTTCATCGCTTATAAATGAAAAAAAATAAATCCATAAATAAATATAGTTTTTGCCAAGGTCTCAAAGTAAATGTAAGATTTTGATTCAACAAATTCAACAAAGTGAAATTTAATAAAATAATCATTTTATTATTATTTATAAGTGTCAATTTGAATGATAAGTGGGTACGTTTCCATTAAATTTGTAAGAGAAAATGCTAAAAGTAAATAAGTCAGTGTGAGACCTCGCCCGGCGGACGTGCAGGGCGGAGGCTCGGGGGCGGAGGCACGAGGGCGGAGGCGGGAGGCATGCTAATGATGTCGGCGCAGCAGCTCCAGCATCCTATTTACCAAGTAGTTATTTATACAAAACTCTCAAACAAATACTCAAAACGTTCCGGCCGAGGTTTGCCACCACTTCACCTCCCTTCCGAGCTCCCTGCACATTCGTTCCCAGCCGTGATCTTTTCATATCTCCTCACTCGTATGCACAAATTGAATTCCTGCAACTACCATTCCTCAACTACTGTTTTCCCGTTTCCAGAAAGACTTCGCTTATTACAAAGCAACAACAAGGTAAACTGTGCTACCTACGAAACCTTAGCGTTATTATTCAAGCTTTTGTGCCTGGAGCACTTCATCTGTTGCTGTTTAATGCCTTGAAAATTAATACCTCGTTTAATATACAGAGCTTGAATTGGGAGAATTCTGATTTTCAATAGCTACTTATTCAATTTGTATTGTTTACTGTAATATTAACATTTTCTCCGAAGCATCAACATAATTTGATACTTAACGTCGACGCGGCAGAGATGTATTTGGGAAAAATCGAATCGCTCGGGGAGGCGCTACGGTAGGGAAATTAAAATCTCCGACCACTTTGGCTCTGCCGCCAGCCCTCCCTGGTCCCTTTGTAATCAATCATCCGATGGCGGCTTTCAATCGACAAGTAAGTGGTATTGATATTCAATTGCCTATAAAATGATTGATGCTGGGACTACTGTACAACACTTAGAGAAAATTGATATGTTCCGTTAAAAAAAATTAAGCAATCAGTGGTTGTGATTTAACTGAATCGTCATCACTGTCATTGATAACTTTACTTTCCATTGATAACTTTTCGAGTTATCTACACTAATTGTATAAAAAAATAAAAGTTTTTGTTTTTGTAGTTAATTAAGTATGGATGTTGATATTATGGCGAGAATTACATTTTCAGGTAAATAATGACTAACAAAATTTGAAATAGTTTTATAAATAAAATAATTTGATTTAAACCTTCGGTTATCAAAATCTGTAGGTTAAGAAAAAACACTTAATTATTTCAAAGCTTAGCATGAATTTAAGAAAATTGAGTCGGATAAAGCGCGACGGTCTCGATTTTTAACAACTTTTCGTTCAAAGCTTGCTTTAGTTTCACTGTATCACGCCCGTCTCGCAGATTCTCAGTCACTGACTCGAAATATTTTTATTTTACCCCCAATATCCTTTTTTCAACAATATAAATTTCAAAGTGATAGTGAAATTGATTATATACATCATATTATGCATATGCAAATATCTGCATAATAATTTGAGTGAATGCATTTTATTTGCATGTCAAGTAAACTTGTGCTGTTTGCCAGATCTAAAGAATACATTTCTAGGCTAATAAAATCTGCTCTTAAATCTATGAGTGAGAAATAATTGAAGCTACCCGGCTTTACAGCTGTACCTCAAGGAGCACGCAGCGAGGAGGCTTGAATAGAAATATCATATAATGATTTACGGCTAACCTATTCACGGTGGTATAATAAGCCAAAGAGGATAATGTTCTCTGTATACAATCAACCAGTTTTCACAAAACATACCAATTTACAATAATTTTCAAAGCACGCGTCCTCAATACGACACGAGTATCTCCGACAGCGAGGTGAATACATAAAAAAGGACTATTAACATTTGACCTCGTTTAATAAATATACAAACTTTGGTCTTTATTCATCCAATGCACGACGAAGGACTTCCTCAATCTACAAAATTGACAATACTTTGGAAATGTATGCCATATTATTACACTCCTTACTTAAATTACCCCACGAGGAGAGATTACTTAAATAACGTTTTAATACGATTAATATAAAGTCCTAAAAATTATTATCTATATTAAAAGATAATGTGTATTAATAATAAGTAATGAGCACCTTATTTTTTTTCATATATATATATATATATATATTGGCTCAATGTTTATTTTATTTAAATTATCACATAAAAATTATGTTATAGAAAAATGTACGAATGTATACTAATGCACTAATTAGCATTTATATTTGAAGTTCTTTAGCAAGACTAATTGTGTGCATTTTATATCTTTTAGGATGTGACAATTTTATTACAAAAACACATTCGTTCATCAAAAAATATATATAAGTTTTCCGGGTTATTGCTTTTAAAACTCAGTTGAATCAATCTCTTCAGAGTTTCTTCTCGGTTGTTTGACACTTCCCATATCTCACAGGTGCCCATTTCTTCGCGTATGTGACTTGCCCATGGTTTCCTAACTTGATTTTACTTTCTGATTGATATCGGTCAGACCCACCTGAGAATAAACTCACAAGCTTTGACTTTTTCACACAACTAGTTCAATCACACATTACATTTCAAGTTATAAATTATAAAATCAAATAATTATATTTGTATTGGATTTAAGAGTTCATCTGTATTTTTTTTTACTTGAGTGCAATAAATATGTAATTTTTTCAAGTGTGAAAGTTTCGATCAACAACAAAAAATAACAACTAGTGGTATAATTACTGTTGTGATTAATATAATAAAAAAATTACGTAACGTTTTCAGGTTTATAATTTGTTTTTTTTTTCATCATACATTAATTCAGAAACTAATTGAACACTGTGTTAAGTACAGTGTTTGCGCATGCTGTTGATATAAGAGTAATGGCGCTATTAGGGGAGGGGGTGTCTCACTCACTTATTCAGGGGGTGGCGAAAGGAAACTTTGAAATATTTATTCAAATTGGAGACTGACGGAGGTGGCCGTAATAAGCCACGATCGGGCCGACCCGCGCAGACCTCTTCTAATGAACCCGCGCGACCCACCCTCGCAAGACCACGCCGTGCACACTATGGACATTATTTAATCAATCTAATGGACTACGTAGGACCCTGTATTAATATATTAATAATCTAAGGTGTTATGTCCTTTGTAAATACAACTTCAATAATCGGGTTTGTAATACTTGGTTAAACTACCACGCAACAGCTTATTCAGTTAATTCTTGTCTTACCCAACTCTAACCTAACCCAAAGAGGTTAATGGATAAAAATTACCCGCATTAATCAAATATTAGTTTTAAAAATACAATGATTATGACTAAGTATTAAATAATCTATTGTTTATTGGCTATAAAAGTTTAATATATGTAAAATGTGCTTTAGGAAAACGAAACATTGAGAAAAATCTTCTTAAAAGTTTTTTTAGACACATTCGGCGATCGAGCTCACATCTTTTTGCTATTGCAGTCTCAATAATTGTATATATATAGATATAGGCATAAATAAATAGGCATGTATCGCTTAAAAGTTAAGCCTAGTTGCAAAGCCGTGGTGGTGCCATTGCAAAGAATGAGCTCGAATCCCACCTACCCATTTCTCGTCGTATCGTGTGTGAATCGATAACCTAAAAACATTATAAATAATGTCTCTCAACTTTTATCAATATTTAAATCACCTTTGATTTTTCTAGTATTTCCAACTTTTTTTTATTCCATAAAAATTTGAATCACCTAAAGAAAATTAATATACGATTTTTGGCGTGAAACTCAACATTGTTTGATCACACTGGCATTTTAATAAATCTGAACGGCAGTTATTATTTTTTATATTTTCATTAATTTAAAACAAAAATCTCTTCTCGAGATAAAAGTCGAGAAGCACATTGTTTTCAAAAATAGTATTCAAATTTTATTCCCTCAGCATCGCAAAATATGCAGATTTCCCGTCCGCACTCCCCGCCGAGTGGCGATATTCTTTTCCAATGGCGCGGCGCGGCGAGCTCACTTCTTCGCGTCTGAAATGTTTACTGTTATATTATTTATGAGCCCTTGTCAAAATACGCACAAAATACTGATCAATTTTTGTCAACATTCATTAATGGGCGATTGATATCTCCGCTCTGCAGAAGTAGATCAGGGCTACACCCAAAATCGCTCACATATCACCGCAGGTCCTGTCGAAATATCCACCACTTCTCACCAGTGGCGGGCACTGCGGGCGCGCTTTCACGTCGAAGCGTGCTTAAAATATTGGAGAAAACAAAACCCGTTTGCAAAAAATCACTATACATTTTTTTTTTCAATTTAAGGCTCTATTGTCTGAAGGTGTGTATACTTAGTTATCCAATCCGATTTCTAGTTTATTAGCATTTGTAGACACAAGTATGCGTATATATACAAATTTTTAAAACCTAGTACGTCACATGAACATAAAGATAATCTATTCTAATACTTATTTCAGTACATATGTCGATTTTTTTATTAAACGTCAATCAGATGCGTATTTATTACCCATTACTGGTTTATTATATTATTACTAATATGATTAGGCACATTAGTTCATACATAGAAGATGATTTCAAAGAAACTCTCAGAAAAATATCATCGTGATTGGTGTGGGATCACGATGATATTTTTCTGAGAGTTTCTTTGAAATCATCTTCTATATATGAACTAATGTGCCTAATCATATTAGTAATACTTATTTCAGTATAAAAAGTATGAGATATATATATATATACAGAAAATATTTTTAATTTTTGAAATAATTTATTGTGTGTGTGCGTAAATTAGAGCTTGCAGACAGAGGCACAGAACCATTTTTTTTTCCAAACTAGTTTCAACCACAAAACATCACCTACCTAATGGACGAGAAAAACATATATTTTAACGCCAAACACACGAGCGCGGGTGCACAGTAAACACAAAACAATGCATCCACGGTTCGCCCGTAAAACCTGCAACGGGGAAACAAATCATATTTCAGGCAGGCTTTATTGCGGGGCCGCCGCTGCGGGGCCGCGAGGCTGCCGGGCGGGGGTAATTGATCACCGCTCTCGATACCACCGCAGATTCATTTGCATTATCACATCGAATGCCATTTGCCTCGTGTAAGGTCGAATGGACTTGTTTAAAAATGATTTAAATGCGACCGCGCACAGTACAAGTTCACGCGAGCTACGTGTGCCATATTGTATGCGAGTCTCAAGTCTATTATGTCTTGTGAGACGCAATAGCGTGAAATAAAAAAAATACGTCTTGTATTGCATACTTTTCTGCTTACGTTTCATTATGGCACAACAATAATAGAAAGTATACAAATTTTAGCTTTCAGCGTAATACGAAATTAGACATTCAAGTTATTCGGTGTATTTTAAAACGATATTTTTTACTTACTCTAATAAATACGGTTTCTTATTACAGCTGTCAAAATCATTTCATAAGATAAACGAATATTTATAAAATGATTCAATGATTATTTATACCATACTCAGTCTTGCAATAATAATTATTATTCACAAGGATATGTTAATATGAACTAAATCGTACAAATTATAATTTTTCGTAATAACTTATTTGAAAATCACTAAACTTAAGAGGGCAACACGGGTAGCTTATATGTTAACTTATTAAATAAGCTCAAAATGTTTATTTTTGTGAAAAATGTTAAAAGGCGACTTCAGAAACTGTTATTATTACTTTTCTATATAGAATACTGCATTTCTAATTTTTTTGCAAAAGATCGCTCAGCAAGCGTCGCGAGCCTTTGCGGGTCCTCCGTATTGGAAAACCTTCCGGACGAAAAATCGGATTTTCCGAATTAATAGATGTCCACCCGATCGAGCGCTCGTAGCTATTGTGTCGATTTATTCAAGTGAATGCATAATCGTTTATTATGAAACTTTTGTCATTCAAATTTTGTGTTGGGAATAAATTCCACAGATTCGTTTGTTTCTTCTTTACGGGGAGGACGGGGGGAGGGACTTCCGCAAGAGCTGCCCGCTAATCCGTTTAATTTGATAAAGCGCCCGAGCCGGGTTTTTCCGCTTCTGGCGGAGTGTGTTGTGAATAACGAACGCTCTTTCGGGTCCTTGGGAGGTGACGTTTGAAAGGCTGGCAGCTCCGGCTCGAGGAGGTCCGCCGCCTGAATGGATGCTGCGGAAAGTGGGTCAGCTCGCCGCGGCGGAGGACTGTCGCCGTTAATTGCCTCGCGTGTAACTCGCGACCGACTCCGCCTCGGCCCTCGGGGGTCCCGGACTATTTCTTTTTCGAAAATAAACAATAAAAAAATAAATAAAGAATAGAATAAATCGTAAAACAGAATTTCAATGTATAATTAAACCCATTAGCATTGATACGTGTTCAAAAAAATATCACAACGAAAAAAAATTCATGAAAGTATTTTTGTGTCAATTTCTTAACAATTAAATAAACACTTGGTAAAAAATATTTTTTCTGGGCTTTATATGCTATTATATATATGACAAAACCAGATATGTTAAGATCGATTTAGTGTTATTTCTAGCTATCGGTAGCTCATTCCCAAGTCGTTTTTAATTTTCCCATTACGGAAAATAACCTCAGCGTTGAGAAGCCTCATGCGTAATGACTTCTATAAAAGAATCATTACATTAATTCACGGCCGCAAACTCTTGATAAAAAGGTTAATAATAAACAAAGACGGCAGACATGGCTGAGCATATACGCTGCGAGATACGAGCGAGAATCCAACCAGTTGTATAATATATTTGTATAGCGGAGTGTCTATTTTCTTTTTTACTCCCCTACCTGGAGAGCCGTAAATTTCCATACAAAACACGCCCCTACTTCATATTTTAAGTGGGTACCTTAAGATGTACACATTGAGCGATACCCAAGTATGCGCGTTCAGATTTTTATTTTAATAAATGAAATTAATATTTTGACATAATATATACATATTAAAATTGTAACGCAATACTTAAATATATATTTAAATGTGGCAAGTAACTACCGATATAACGATATAGCTGCACAATGCTAAAAATAAAAATGTATGCTAGAATGGTTGAAGAGATATCTCAGATGGAGCCAACTTAAGCAATTTTTAATTTTTTGTTGTTTTGAACGGCAAATAATGTCAAATGCTCTATATTTTATAATATATGTTGAGACACAGCATACAGGATCATTCAGCATTGCTTAAATTCATTGCACACCACTGACAATACTACATTATTATAAATAACTTCCAAGTACATTAATTATCTTAACTAAAAGGATAATATTCTAGTAAATCAATCAAACGTGTCAAGGTTAGAAATTTAGATTAGAAATTCAAATAAAAAATACTTCAAGGATTGTTGAAAAAATCTTCAGATAACTATGCTAATTTGGCTTCAGAATATAAATTTTATATACGAGCTCATTATCTTGCATAAAGAGATATGTAATGTAAATCATACTAAAAACGAACCTAACTAACGTTTTGGACATGGGAATTTGATCTTTGTGAATTCAATTATAGGTCCGTGATGTTAGTAACACGTTTATTTGAAAAAAAAATATTTCAACCTGACTCTTAATGCACGTTATAAGCGTACATTTTTTTCCTTGTTTCAGAAAAAGATAACATCCAATTTCAGATAATCTGAAAATGATGAAACTATCATTGTTATATTAAGACCGCAAAGGAAAGAAGCAGTTAGGTAAGCATAGTAAATATGCAGTTGGGGCCGTGTCTGCCTTGATATGTTTCTGGCATTTTCTGTGTACGCATGAAAAGTAAAGAGAACATGCATCAGAAAATATTTTTTTAGTTTTTTACTCTGCCTAGATTCGATTGCTGAGAAAACGCCAGTTACGCCCCAGAAGCCCACGGACACGAGAAGAGACGAACGGCGCTGAAGAGCGCGACACGACACCATTTTCATGTTTTTCATCCCAACACAGATAGAAGGGAAGGGAAGCAGACTGGGGAGCAACGAAATAATGAATGGATCGTTTGTGTATGTGTCCATAAAACATACATTTATACAATTAAAGACCAGGAAGAAGTAGGCCGAGAGTAAAAAAAAAAAATTCGATCCAGAGTCTACGTTGGTCTCGAGATCACCACATATTGGACAGATTTCCGTCACGTATTTTTGAATAAATAAATACAGCGGATGAGCATGCATGCTCAGCGCTCCAGTTCCCAGAGCACAGTTTCGGATTTGGCTGCATGGACGAGCAGCGGGGCGTCCACTCATGCGAGCTTCGTGAGGGGACGGCTGCATCGAGACCATGACCAGCTTGCCGTGCGCTTGGCAGTGAAACCGCAAGGTGCTCCGCGTGCAAGGAAACGCCCAGCCTGATTCACCGATCAACTCGGGGTCAACCGATCAACCGAAACCAAACATTATAATCCACTTGTCAATATTAAATATTCTATGCAATTTATTGTAATGCAAGCAAAGAACAAACGGATTTCACCGATTTTCTACTGCTTCACTCCGCGGACAACTTAGCAAAAAATACTTTAAAATATATATTTTTTTAAATCAACAAAAGATGACACCTTAGATCCTTCCAAGAAATTATTAATTACATTCATTTTAAAAGAGTACGCAATTAATATTCAATAATATATCCGACCACTTTATAGTGTTTTTTAGACTTTCTACTTTCACGTGTTTCCGTGCAAAATATTTTCATTTTATTTGATTTTTATATTTGTCTCATAATTTGAGTTTCTACGGTTACTATTAATAATAAAAAAAACTTATGTTACCGGACTGTGCACACTTATATATTATTTATCACAATAAGTCAATTGAAAGATGAATATCAATACTTCGTATTGTGATAGTATTTTATATTCGTCGTTACAAAATAGCCCGTTTAAATGAATTATTTTGCAAACCAAATCGTTAAAATGCAAGCTTATAATTTTAAACTAGCATATGATATATACTTGGAAAAATATTAAAACAAATTATCTTTCATAGTAAACATCTTTACATTAATCCGTTACAGTACTACTAATTTTCTCGAATACGAATACCACGGCACGGAAATGTCCAAACTTCAAGTAACATGGCGATGCACGGAAAAATGCAACATAAAACATTGAGAAGGAATAAGAAGATTCAACATAAAACATTTAAGAAAAAGAAGGGTTCATGTTCAAACATCAATTGTTTAGTAATCAATAGATTATTTTTCTAAACTTTTTCATATCATTTAATCGTAAATCACATTGTTGAGATTTTTGCTGAAACAGTCTTCCAAATAGTTAATATACGCCATCAGCAGTATTTTATTTTTTGACAATCAAATTGCACATAAGTACATGCATTTTAGTATAATAATATTACCATATTCATAATACTTAATATCACTTTATATAATTAAAATCTACAGTGGCTTTTAAAATCATATCGTATGAAAAAATCATATGTATCGATATAAAAAAATAAAACTAATTTTAAATGTAGGTTTTATATGATTACTATACGATAGCATTTTTTTTATTAATTCTTCTATTAATCCTCAATGACAACTTAAAGTATTTATATTCGAATTTAAAGTAGGTGCTTATGTTTATTTATGTTCAAATAACCGGTCGCTATTTTACGAATTTCACATAAAAATAATGTCTTTGTAATTTGAAGATAAAAGCAGTGAGAGCGCACGAATTAATGGCATCCAATTAATGAAAATTAATGTATACTTGCCGTATTCAATTCCCTTCGAAAGTTAAAGGCTGAATTCTAATATTGTCTACGATTCCTAATTAATTAAATTTTAAAACAATTAAAATCAGGTAGAGTTATTGTGTATCAATTAGGATGGAGGTACAGCTTAATGAGAATATTGTATCGAAATTATTTTGAAATGCAAATCTAATACTAAGCAAACAGGTGGATTACAGTTCGTTAAGAACGATTCGAAGACTATCCAATGTTAAAATACAATCAACAAAATTGTAAGAGTACTTCGTTGGTAGAATGTTAATAATTTAATAGATACCCAGCTTTATTTTATGGAAACATTGATTATTTGAGCAAATATCTAAACAGTGTACATTTAAAGTTTAAACTCAATTATGTTTTTGTACGACTGAATATTTAAGTTTAATTATAGTTGATAAACTTTCATGAAAGCAATACTTTTCTGATGTTGATTCTACTGGAGTCCATTATAGAGTTCAGATTGACTGCAATGACTGGATTAATTTACTTTTAATTTATTCACATTCATATATCGTTTTATTTATGTACAAGAAGGCTTGCGTCTAAGATGCAAATCTTTCATATCTTAATCATTTTGAATTAGAAATGAAGAAAAGTTTATTGACTACATTGAGAAACATACCGGTTTAACCATTATTTCAAATTACTAAATGTCAAAAAGTTTACTTAAATTCATAAATAAACAAATCCACGCAAATGTTCAGTCAATTAAGTCATTCAGAAATATAAATCTCCCTCGGTACCCAATATATGTGTATCCAAATTGCAAAATACTAAATTCGTAATAAATCAATTATTTTTTTTACAATTGAATGCATTCCCCAACACTTTCAAAATTACCAACGAAAAATAGATATATATATTTATAACAATTTTTTTAGAATGTCGGATCGTAGAGTAAAAATATTTTCAACCACGCTGATATTCGCATTATATTTTTCTGTAATTTAGTTTGGATAAACGATATTAATTCTCCAGCATTTGATTAGTAGTAAATGCATAAAATCCGTTGATTTTCCATTAGAGCGTGAAAAAAATTACTGGATTGCATTCTGCAAAATCCAGAAACAGCAGTTTATCTCGGAGCTGGTGAGCGGCTAGTTTCCGGAACACAAACAGCGGCGGCTTCTGTGGAGAAGCGAATCTCAGTACTCGTGGGAACTTTAGCTGCGGATAGCTAATCAAGAACACACTCGAGTATGAAGTACGTGGCTTATCTCCAGCGCCCCGGAGCTCTGAGCGCCTCCCCCTGGCCGGTCGCGGGGGACTAATTCAGATATTTTTACAATTCATATAACCAATAGTGCCGCAAACAAAAGGTTTTCCGGGGAGCTTATTGATTGCGGACAAATTATTGTTATCCCAATATTTATCCATTCAGAATTCCCGAGAGCTTCTAATGTGATTAAGAAGTTACCGCGCTCTTACTTTTCTCCCTCGTCAAATCTAAGCGACTCGTTTAAATATTGACATTTTCAATTTCCGCCGTAAAATGGTTATATTCATGTAATCAAGAGATCAAAATAAAAACGGATTATCCGCTGAATTCTTAATTTTAGCTTTCCCCCGAAAAACGAAATCACATTTCAAAACAAGCGCGACTGATAAAAAATTAAGCACGGTGATCTCGTTGCTCTTTTTGGCTCAGTCGCCGGAAGATCCGATCCGGTGGGCCTCAGGACGTCGGCCATCGGCTGTCGGGCGTTATTGTCATTCGATCTCGCCATCAATCCGCGCCCTGGACCCGGGGATGGCTCAGCTCGTCCACCGTCGACGACCTCGCGCATCCGCAGCGATCGCATTATGCAATCACGGAAACACCCCGCGATGCCATTACCGCCGCGCAGCCGAGACGCCCGAGCCGCTGTCAATCAAACGGCTCCCCGAAAATCGATAGCGCAACTACACGCAATTAGCGTATGACTCCGAGCGGACACATATTTTACGATTGCGAAAAAAGACACCCGAGAGGAGTGGCGAGGGCCATCCAATTTCGGAGGTCCGTCTGTGGCCGAGTCCCCGGACACCTCACTCGTTTCATTTCACTTCGCAAATTGGCAATTACAGAGATTGGTTTTGCACCGCGGCGAGTCGGCCGGACTACCTGCCGGGCGTTCAGGGCTCAGGGGGCGCAGGGCGGCGTCCAGGGCGCGGGGGGCGCAGGGGGCGCAGGGGGCGCGGGGGGTCCAGGGGGCACAGGGGGTGCAGGGGGCACAGGGGGGCGCAGGGCGAGCGACGCCGCGGACTCGGCCCACCCGACAACCCCCAAACAAAAACAACAGAAAGAAACGTCCGCGAAGTTTTCCAATTTCCACGCGCCCCTATATTTCTACTGAATAATTAATATTTTAGTTTCAACCCAAATTACACCCGTGGATCCACTGTACTTCAATTTGCCAAGTTTGCGTATTTTGCTTTGTATACTAATTTTAACGAAAACCAGAAGTAAGATTAGCAGTTAAGCATTACGGTTTAATTTTAGATATATAATATATTAAACGAGATGATAATTTAGTCGTGTTGTGTGTACCCGGCCCGTTTTAATTAATTCTTAAAATATGCAAATACAATCTCCGTATGTAAAACATTCAAACAAACTTAATTGATTCGGAGATCTATCGCGTATTTACCTTGGCCAAATATTCACCTACTAATCTGTTTGCTTTGCGTTCGTTCCATTATGGGTGCTGCCGAGTACTCCGCGTTCCTTTCATCATCTCCGCTAAAGTCTGTGATAAGATTCCAACAATTCGTTTGCGACGTGCCGGCGTCTGGCCCGCGGGGATTAGGTTCTTTGGAAACAGCCAAACTTTAATTTGGAGAAACGTTCTGACAATGGAGGTTTTTTAACATCAAATATATGTACGTTATTTTTTTTAATTTTATATAATTTTTACTTTTTTCTAAAAATAAATTTACTAATAAGAAAAATACATGCAAAGTAGAGTTGGAATAGAAAAATAGCTGGGATCAAAGTGACACGTCATAATCTATAATACCTCTTCCAAGCTATGTGGACAGCAATTTTCACTGGAAATTGTCTAAGACATCGATTAAGATGTCAATTTATTTTTTGTCAATGTTGAACTATTCATACATAATATTATATATTACGTACAGCTTTGGCAAAGATAGAGCAGACCGGCTTTGGAGTAGATGCTGCACGTGACGTGCGCGCTGACCGTTATGGTCCCTTTTCTCTTAGTATGTTCTTTTATCTCTTAGACTCCCCGAGGGCTTTCGAGGTTACGAAAACAGACATATTCAAGAAAGAATATTGTATTGAGTACATTTAATGGTACAAAATACTTCTTAAGATATACCAAATGTACACACAATACACTAAGCATTAATAAAAACTAAATGTAGCATAAACACCAAAAATAATAATGAATTACGAAAGTGAATAGATACAGTGCTAACAAATTCAGATTAACAAAGCAGTAATTATTATATATATTCAATTTCTACTTACAATACTATCTGTGCAGAAACGCAGAAGTAAAATTATAAAATGATTACAATCTTTGTATCTTTACTGAGTACATTCACATTTAAGGAGTTTCCATGCAAAAATAAAAATAACCGTTGAAGAAACACTACTTTTACTGAGATGCGAAACAATTTTCTTAAAATACTTGCTTTTATTTCTTTTTGTTTTTTGTAAATATTTAAAGATAATCCTGGGAAGGAATGTTTGCTGAAACATTATTTGTATTTTTCTTTTTAACAAAAGTTAATTCTTCGTTAATTAGTGTGTACATGAAATGTTCACATTTAATGAAGTCTTTGACAAAATCGACAATTAGCGAGTAAACAGAGTAATACAAAAACAGAATAAGTTGGAACTTTGCAACAAAACTAATCGTAAAGACTTCTCAACATGTCTACTCGCTTAACAATGCAATTTTATTTTTTTACAATATTGAGTTAAAAAATGATTGATGAAATGGTGACTTAAATTAAATTTAGAGTTTTATAAAATATATTTTTTTTTTCATTCCATTTTCTTCTAATCTCATCCGAGTGTTTCGCGTGTTTGCGTTAGCACGGGATGAATCGCAGGGACGTATTGCGGTGAGCCGGGGAAGTTTCCATACAACTAACCCGGGAAGGGAGGGGAGCTGCACCCGCATCGGGAGACACGCAGCCGTTATCCCTTTTAAAGAACTGGATTACTACAAACTCGAGCACACGGGGGAGGAGCGGGGAGGGGCAGGAAGGGGCAGAAACGGGCAGAAAGGGGCAGGAAGGGGAAGGAAGGGGCAGGGAGGAGGCAGCGTCGCAGGAGAGGGACTCGCCGGCCGAGTCGCTCGGAACAGTCATCAGCGCGGAATCCGTTACATTTGGAGCGAATATATTTTTAATTGTCTGCGCGTCGGGGTGATATTTCGCCAATAAAAGTGAGAGAGCGACTCGCGCTCCTCGAGGGACGCTTCGACAACGGTGAGAGGTGAAAGGGGAAGACACCAAACGGTTTACAAAATGAGTCGGTAACGAGACAGACCAGTTTATTGACAATCGTGGAGGCAAATATGCTACAATAAATAATAAATAAATATATTACAATAAATTAGTAAACGACGGTTCTAGGCGGTCGTGCAAAAAAGGTGGGCGCAGTGGCCGAAGCCCTTACCCTCGCGATCGCCAGCGGGAGCGGGGGCGGGGGCGGGCGCGGGGCAGTGGCGGGCCAGCAGCTGCAGGGCGGCCGCGGCCAGCAGCGCGGCCAGCAGCAGCAGCGCCAGGCCTGCAGCCGCCCCGAGACGCGCTCGACGCCCGCAGCCGCCCCGCCGCGGCGCCTCGGCGGCCGTCAGCCCCGCCAGCCCCGCCAGCCCCGTCTGCGTCCGCCCTCCCGCCACGAACTGCACCACCGTGCCGCGCGCCGCGGGGGCCCCCGGCGTCCCCGGCGCCACCTCCTCCAGCAGCACGCCCGCGCTGTCGTCGTCCTGAGGAGAGCGCAGGTAGCCGTTGTTCCCGCCGGAGTTTTTCCACTGTCGCTCCGTCTTGCCGGCCGGGCGTCCCGGCGCGGCTTCCGCCCCGGACGAGGGCATCTCCGGCCCGCTAGCGGCGGCTCCCGGAGAGCATCGCTCCCGAGACTCGGCGATCTCCCGAGGTCGGCCTAGCCGCGATTCGGAGGCGCCTCCGGATCCGGCATGGCTGACGAGCGACGACCGCGCGACCGGCGCGGCGGGAAGCGGACCGACCCTCGAAAACTTTCGCCCGGGAAGTCTCCCCGGACCGGCGCGGGTCCGGTCGCCGTGGGACTTCGGGCGAGCCGCGCGGCGGGCGGAAGGCCGGAGGACGGACGGGTCGACGCGAACGCGACGGACGAACTTTTCTCTCCCGAGCTGAGCGATCTCCTCGGCGGACGGGAAGGTTCTGCCGCGGCGGCTCTCGGTCCGGACGTCGACGGCGGAGTGAGTTCGCCGAGGCGGTGCGCCGTATATATTTCGAAGTGGCGAGGTTCGGACCGGCGGGGTGCCGGGGGCGGGGAGCGGGGGCGGGGAGCGGGGGCGGGCGGGGCGCGGCCGCCCTCCCCTCCCCGCCCCGCGGAGTGCAGAAGCTCGCGAGCGCGCACTCGGGACGGTCGCCGGCCCGCTCCTCCGCTCCTTCGCTCGCCCTTCCTCGTGAATATGTAACTCTTTGGCCGCAGGGCGTCGGGTTTCACGTTGTCGAGTGAAAAACGGACGTTATACTCGTTCGCTTTCCGCATGTTTGAGAGAATACTTGCGGATTATTAATTCACGCGCTTTGCGTGGAAAAATTTCCTCTGAAAAATTAAAAAGGTTTTTTTTTTATTTTTGTTTGAAACAAAAAAAAACGCCGCGACTGGACCGAGTGTCGAGGCTATCGCGAGATCAGCGCCGTCCCGCAGACGAGGGCAAACCGGTCGTCGCGGGCAGGCGAGCCCCCGGAGGAGCTTCTCGGCCGGCAGGGCCCCCTCGCCGGGCAGCCCTCGCCCCGGCGGGCCCCCTCCCCTCCCCCTCGCCGGGCAGCCCTCGCCCCGGCGAGCCCCCTCTCCTCCCCCCCCCCCTCGGAGGACTCCCTCCCCCTCCCCGCGCTGCTCGGCCCGTTATTGCACTCGAAAGCGAGCTATCCAGAACGCCGAGACGAAAACCGGCCGCCCGGGCGACAATAATCTTCGATCACTCGCACTTGTCCTTCGTACGCGTTTGTTATTCACCTGAAGTAAAATTTAAATTTAAATTTACCGGAGTAAAAACCCCATAAATATATTCTGTTTTATTTTCGGTAACATCCATTTCGAGATTTATTTTTTCCTTGAAATACTTTACTTATATGTGTTTCGGAAATTCCTTAAAACTGTCCTAACTAAATACTCTAAAAAAGTACGAAAATTTATCCCAAAAAGCTAATGAAATCTTAGATACAATCGAGCGTATATTGTTTGAGATTTTTTTAATTTCAATCAAATTTAACTCACAAATTTGGGTGCCTCCATTTAGAGGTCACTGCCAACTTCTTCTTTGTTTTTGTATGGTGTTTTTTATCCGTAGAAAATTTCTATTCAGTGGTTTATTTTGGTGATTTATCTTTGCGTATTGCATGCCCGCCCGCGGAGTTCCAGAACTTTCCTCGACGGTTGAAATCGGGAAGGTGAGAAACGGACGCTATTTATTCCGTTTTAAGCATCGAGAAAAAACTCCCCTATTCCGTGATCGAGTATGTATTTATGAAACAGATATCAAATTTGTTGACAAATTGTAAAATTTGTAATTAAATATCAAACATTACATACCCTTGCACCATTCTCTAGTAGCCGCGTCTTCGACGGGCCAGATATAAAATCAGTTCACTAGAAACGAAAGTTATATATGCACTATCAATTTTTCCCGTCGATACACACGATATGTTATTAGTCTATAAATGATTGCTGGCTTTCACTTGTAATATATAAACACTACATTCAATGAATAACTTTATTTATTATTTGGCGCTCGGTTAACCTCGTTACTGAAATGTCACTGACAAAAAGAAAAGTCACATGACTAATTATGGTGTTCAAATAAGAAACTCAACAAAATTATTTTTATCGAAGTATTTAATTATTGGGGCTTATTTTTAACATTGTTTTTTTTTCGCCGTTAATCAATATAAATAATTGAAAAAAATCAATGCTCAATAAGGACATGGTTTCGGTATAGAAATTTGTCAGATTTTTATTTTGCGTATACAACCATTTTAAAAATTAACCGCTTGTATAGTTCCCATAATTGTAATCTCATCGTTTGTAATATTTAATATTTTAATATATAACATACAGGAGACTTAAATAATATTGCAGAATTGACTTATTTAAAAAATTATCATTATAAATGTATTAAGTTTTTTTCAACAACAAAAAAAGTAACTAATTTGTATGATTTCGTTCAATATATCTACAGAGTACTATTTTAACGATGCGCATTTATTAAGTGAGACCATCAGTCAACAACGGCAGAAATGTGGAAAAAACCGCTTTATACAGAAAAGGCAGAAAAGCCATAATTTTGGGATGATGATAACCTTATTAGCAACTGAGTCTCATAAATCGAATTGGTATGATGAGTTTATAAATCCGCATTTGATTAAATAAATGTGTTAGAGATATTAATTTAAAAATATATGAGAGCCATCTATTGTTGAATAGCAAAATCTTGTACTTATATTATAATGCTGGGAATAAAATTAATTTACACTCTGTTTTGTTTTGTTATATCTCTTAAATATTTATCCTTGCTATTTAGTCCCTATTTATTTATTTAACTTATTCTTCAACTGATGCAAAAAGGGTTGATTACACATATTTTTTCTTACACGAAAATAGAAAAATCCATGTATGCTAACCTGCGCCAGGATAAAGGGACAGCCACAAGCCGTATTGTATGCTTAGCCCAAACAACTATTGTAAATTCACAAAAAAGAAATAAACAATATTAGATTTTTTTTAAATTATTTTTGTTACATTTTTTTTCAATTTTCGTTACTATTAGTTTTCAACATTCATTGTACGTAAGATTCTGAAAGTCAAATACTAATGATTATTATTGAAGGTATTGTTGAAGGTCTTTTTGAAGAAAACTATCTTCTGTTAAAACTATTGTGTTAAACAAAATTAAAAAGCACTACTATATAGTATAATTTAACATTTTACCACAGTAATTTTTTTTATATGATCAATAAACTATCTAACAAATTTTAAGGAAATTGTAGTAATAAAATTTGTATTCCTGTTCAATAATGATTACATCTATATGCAATATTTGCAAATTTTATTTAATAAATTATCAATTAATTTATTTTATTAAATAATTGGTTTTTATAAATTTACTTTTCCGAGTTTGTATCAATGCTTGAGTAATATAAACCAGTATTGGCTCAAAGGGATTGAGGCTGGTGGGTAGATCATATTTATTTAGTGTGGGCGGAATTCACATTTATCATTGCAAAGGTCCCCAAAGACCATATAATAAGCATACTGAATGCAAAAATCGTTCATATTAAAAATATATATTTATCTCTAGAGTTACTGCTCTTCATACCAATAAATATATTTATATTAGTAATGAAGTAATGCAATTTTCGTTTGACACTAATTCATAAGGTACCGCATTTTTATAAACCATGAAAAATTTTTGCATTTAAATAGCACACAAATCAAAGATAAATGAGCTTTCTAACAAGGCGTCATTAAATATATTTATTACCTCACTTCATTATATTTCAAAACACCATATAGGATAAAAAAAAAAAATTGTTATAAAAATAGTAACAGCAATCATCTTTTACCACTTTACCACCAAAGAATTTGTTTTTATTTTGATTTCTTTTATCTGCTTTTTTTTAATGTGAAATCTTATGATTTATGATTTCTTTTATAAATATTTTGTGAATTTATTACTGTAAAATAACCTATTTTCTATTACAAACTTTAGACTACAAGTACTTCAGTATAATACACTTTTCATATTCCTTTTATTGTTTACTTATAATCATTTACAATGTCTGTATGAATTATATAGTGCCACTTTGTATTAAAATAAAAGATTGCAAGAAATTTTAAATATATTTATATATTAATATTTATTATTTTATAAAAACCTTCTCTTTGCAACTTTTAATATTATTGCTTTCTAGCTGTATTTTTGTTGAAGTACCTAATCGGGAGATAAAACTCTGTTGAGTGAATCAGGCAGGTTGATTTCTCAATTAAAAATATAGTTTTTAGTCACAAATGAGCTGGTAACCAATTATCTCAAAAACATAATAAGACTCATGAATGTTCAACAAGAATGCAGAGTGTATGTGCAAATACACAATGAACAAGTTTTACTTTGTGAACCATTACTTACTTACCGTTACTTTTCTATAACCAAAAGTCTACCCACCTGTTATGATGGCAATTAATTAAAGATAAACATATGTAAACCATCTTATTAATATTACTGCAGTAAACTTTAGCTAGAACCTGAAGTAATAAAATAAACTAAGTATTATAAAAAAACTTTAATCATATAAAGGTACAATAATTTTTAACTGTTAATATTTTCGTTTATCATCCCGAGCGTCTCGAGATCTTGATCTATCGGAGTGATGATGTTTTTGGCCACGAGGTCGGGGTCGACGTGGCGATACAGGAGAGCGCTGCTTCTTATGGCTTCTATCTTTCCTATCATACGGAGATCTGGATCTTCTGGACTCATGTTTGTATTTCCTACTATGATGTTTCAAGGGTGGTGTTGTTGATTTGGATGATGATGAATTTTTATCTCTTTTTTCTTCTTTACTGGAAGAGTTGGCTGGAGCAGGAGGAGATGGATTTCCAGACTTTTCTTTAGCATCCGTGTTCTTAGCAGACATACTTGCTGCCGCACTAGGTCCGAGCACCCCCAAGCTGATAAGTTTGTTGGCCTGATAGATACGTTTACACACTTCTACTTTCCGCTCCACTTCTTCTGCATTTACTTTGGGTCTCTTATACAATCGCAATATTCTAAGACACACATCTTGTATATCTTCTTCTTTTACAGAGAAAAGAGAGAACCAATGAGGATTATTCGGAAGCGGCAGTGATATGCTGCGCGCTGTGAGGTATATGCAAGCACACGCTATTGTTTCCGGGTGAAACCTCATAAACACATCTGTTCGTAGAGCGTCATTCATATAATTCCAAGAGAGTTGCATCAATTTCTTATTTTTTTCATATGTTAAAAGCTGGAGATAAACTACAATTAATTTATGAGGGTGCTTTACATGTACACAAAAGCCCAACTCTTTTAAAATGCGCCTCTCGGCTTTAATCACTTGATTCTTCAGCTCTATGTAGTTATTATCTAACAACAAAGGTGAAATAGTTTTTTGACCCCGGACTTGTTTTATGTGGTGAAATACATTAATAACATCCCGTATTCTGCAAGGCTTTTCTTCGATTTTGGACGCAAGATATATACTTCCCATTGCCATTATTTCCATTGGATACCGAACAAACGACTTGGAGTAATAAAATCTTTGAAGGTATACTTGACCTGTTGCCATTGCTACTTGAGGCATCTTTAGCAGTATACCCGCCGTTTGAATTAATTCACATCCGAGGATACGAAGGTCTGTTTCAGTTTCGGTATCTAGTCCGTCCGCCTGCGATGGAGTCTGGACGAATGCTTCATCAGGAAGCAGACAATTTTGAAGTGTTAATACAATTTTTCCGTATGTTTTTGGTGCAGGTTTACTCTGTGGCGGGGTTTTACTTTGCTGTGAAGCCGTCATTTTTAGATAACTACACTTGCATATAAATATCAACTATTCAAAATATTGTAACGAGCAAGATTGTTTGGATAGGTTAGATTTAATACTTGGCTATGTCAAACGAAACAATTCGACCAGACACGCCTGATGTTGCCATCTCAAACTATTTGGAAATACGAAATAAATGCTGCAAGAGTGATAAATTTTTATTTTAACCTGAATTATTATTAAGGTACTCGCACACTTTATCCTTATCCTTTATCCTTTAAAACTAATACTCGGTGTCTAAAAATTTTCAATGGTCTTTGTTTTTTAGTTATTATTTAACCATTTTTTTCAAATCAAACCAGTACAAAATAATTAAAATAGTGTAATCACTAAATCACTGTAGTAATTTTAAAATACTGTTTTATCGTAAGTCATAAATTATCACGAGTAAAAATCTTACCTATCAGATAAGATATTTGAGATTCTATCTTCATTAAACTAATGATTTAATTTTTAGTTGCGATCCAATTTCTTTAAATAAAAGATTGCTTTCCTCATTTTTTCTTTCATTATATGTTCATATCATTTAAATTTTCATTTATGAATGGTTAAAGTCAGTAAATCTTTTATCAGTAATTTATTTTACACTAATAAATATAAAACATCAATAATTATGTTTCTTTCGTCTCGGATTTTCTTTTTAAATTATTGAAATTTCATCACTTTCCCATATGATTGTTTAGTATTATGCTTTGTTTTATATAGCGTAACTAAAATACTGGGTGTAATATATCTGTATTCTAACTTATTTATGTCTGTCCCAGCAGACATTTTTTTTTGTAATCCTTCAATAGGGGTTCTTGCATAACAGAAGGGGGTACTTGTCTTTTATCCGACCACCAAAAAACATTGTCCTATTGTTTTGCTTTTTTTTATTGGCAACAGTGTCTATTTTTTGCTTCTTTTGTTGGCAACAGCGAGTCTCGTCATAGAAATGAAAGTTTTTTTTCAATTTTGTATCATATATTTTACAAACAATGAAAAAACGGTTATCTTTGACGGTTAGGTTAGGTTAGGTTTGGTTAATACTTTAAATTAAATAAATAAACAATACGTGTTTTCTCGCCAATAGACACTGTTGCCAACAAAAGAAGCAAAAAATAGACACTGTTGCCAACAAAAAAAGCAAAACAATAGGACAATGTTTTTTGGTGGTCGGATAAAAGACAAGTACCCAGAAGGGTGCCAGGTGAGATTAAGCAAAATTAAAATAAATATTGTTGTGATTATTTATTATTCTTCAACAGGCGAATAGCATTTTCAGTGAACATAAAAGCAGTGTCAATAATACTTTTGCATTACATAATAAGATTTGAGCATCCCAACAGTTTAATTTTAAATATTTTACCATGTTTAGCTAAAAGACCAACCCCACAATAAAAAGTTATACATATTGGAAGGATGTATACAAATCAAATGTCTTTTAAAATCAAAAGTTTTTTATTAGAGTATACTTTACTTTATGAGGGTTTTATGTCTTGTTGCTATAGCACGGCCAATGTAATGGGCAAAGTGTTAATACATTTTAAAGATATTATATTTTAACTGGAACGTTTTGACTACTTATAAAATTATCATTATTGCTTCAGCTGATTATTTTCTAAATTATCTATACCTTTAAATAAACCAATAATTGAATGAATTCAGCACTAATTATAAACAAATAATTAAATTAACACGGAATTCATTCTGAAGTTTCCCATCAAAATTTAATAAACCAATAAACCAAGATAAAATGAGCAAACATTGATAAAATCATAAAACATTAACATATTTAACACAAGAAACATACAAGTAATTTTTTTGGTTTTAAATTTCTACAAATATAAATATTTTGTATTTATAACCATTAAAATAAATTTACTGCATCTTCCATAAATTCTAAAAGGAAGGAGTTTTTAGTTGGACAATTAGAACCTACTTCACTCATTGTTCACGTAAGTATACTAAAAACAAAGTAAATAAATTAATGTAAATTATAACACAAGAAACTTTGTATTCGATTCATTCTTATTAATAATTTTATATTAGAACAATTATGTCATTTGACTTTATATATCTATGTCAGAATATTTTTTATTATGTATAATATACAGGTAAATACATACACAAAGACATAACTCGTTACACAGGACAATTGTAATATCAGCACATATAAATATCAATTTAGAAACATGAGACTTTTTAACAAGATATACCTTGTACCTACATAAATATTAGTTCTGAAAGATAATAACATTTTTTTTCATTAAGTATCATTTAATTTTATGATTAAATACAATGTTGAACTTGTGAACATAAAAATATCTTACAGACTAGAGTAACAGCATAAATTTTTACTATTATTCAGTTTTTCGTTACATAGGTATGTAATCTTGGAAGCTACAGCTATACAACTTTAAACAATTGACTGTGTGTAAATTAGTAGCATTTATTAAAGTTTTAAGGAATTATTTAATGCGATTATTGATATACCAATAACTTTCCATCAAATAAGTCCATGTGACTAATTATTTAACATGCCATATATATATATATAGTATATATTTCAAAAATTTCAGAATAAAGAATTAATCAAAATAAATTATATTTTTGTCATTTATTTATATATAAGTCCAATATATTATAATAAAATATGAATAGACATTATTGGTGACAATACTATTTCATTGTAAGATTTTAAATACTAATTAGTGTTATGTGCAATAATTTGGGTTCTAATCACGACTACAATGTTCAAAATTATTATAAATAAGTAAATAAAAATCCCTACTTTGCCTTAAATACAGAGACACCAATTTGATTACAAAATTCATCAAAGATTTTTGACTACTGTTACGTTATTTGTAACTCATTTTTATTTAAATAAAAAATTATTTAATATTAAATTCATAACAAATAATAGATTTTAACCCATGAGTACACAAGTATGTAGTACTAATCCATTTATTAAATATGTTACTAATATAATTAAGGAATGATCAATAAATGAATAATTTGGTTTAAATATAAAGAGTGCACATTCTTTATAATATATTACAAGATAAACATGAGCAATGTTATTTTTAAAATTCATGGAAAAGACACTTAAATGTCATATATTGATAACAAAATGATTTTAAACAGATTTATTGTCATCATTTATAATAATACGTATTCAATTAAAACTGAAGAGGAAATACCAATTTAATACAGAAACATTTCGGGGAAATACTTTTCGTAGGCTGGCACATTTTGCTGATGGCCGCGAAAGTTCTTGTGATAACTGCCGGCTCGTACCAAAGGGGACGTCTGTCCGCTGCTCGAGGCCGCATTATCATGTACTGGAACCGGAGGCTCCCAATCAAGAGAGTTGAAGATCTCATTGAGTTTATTTTGAAGATCATGCTATAAATATAATCAAATCGTTATGTACCATCAACAATAATTAGCTAGGTGAGGTATGATATTATAAATACAGATTTAATATACCGGCGGTACAAAATATACAGTTCATTATTTTTTAGTTATATAAGTAAACGATCAAGATAATTAAATTTAATATGAATAAATAAGTGGGCAATGAACCTTAGGCTGCGTGATGTCTTGCAGTTCACTGAAGGGGGCGGTGCGGAAGGTTTGTGCCAACTTCCGGGCATGCTCCTCCTGCTCCTTACCTCGAGCATCCCCACTGTCTGCCAGCACTCGGCGCATGCACTCGAAGGTTAATTCAGATGGCGGGGGCTTCTAAATAAATAAAATAATTCATTACAAATCAAATACCTTGACACAAAATAAAAAATATATACATCAATGAAAGTGATTTATTAAGGGAAAATATTATATGTTAAGAATTCTGACCAAGTTATTTAAGTTAGGAGGGTTGGGAAAGGAATAAGGGTGGGTTATGGAGAGTGTTCTTGGCGGAGTCCAAGAGTCCCAGTTATTTAGACTACCATGTTCCCAATAGAAAGACTCAGTTTCCTGTTACAGAAAAATATTTTTAAAAAATAATAATAAAACCAGAAGAGAGACAAACATTTAAATGAAAAAAAAAACAATATTTTATAGATACTCACTCTTTGTACTCCTGGAGAGCTGGAAACACTATCAACATCTGTGTTTTGATTTGTAGACAAATCTGTTATACTATCACGTCCATGGGAGCCTATAAAAAAAAACTTAAGGCTTTAAAATTTTCAATCACTAACGTATTTAATGTAAACACTTTTATGGCAGGTGCTAAATCTTACCAGCGTCCACCCAGCTATGCCTGTGATGGTTGAGGTGGTGCATACCGGCCCCTCCAGTGTAAGGACTAGCAGCCTGAAGTCGTGATGCATCTATTCCACTTGCTTTTAGGCATTCACAGAGGGCCATCTTAAATATAACAGTGTTCACATTAACTAGTTCAACTTATGTCTACTACAAACAAAAAGCATTTTAAGATTAAAATTTACAATACCTGATCAATCATAAGATATGGCATCTTTGTAGGTGATTGACAATCTTCGTATTCATCAGATAAAGATGGAAGAAGGTGAGAAGCATCATTTATTCTGGCTTCTATGATCTGTACAAAAGCATGACATAAGACAAGATAAAAACAACAGAATCTATACAACTTATAATATGAATAGAGGTAATACCTTTTTAGCATATTCATTCAGGGCAGGCAATGCTACAGTATGTGGCACAAGGGCCAATAGCGAGGCGGCCAATGCATGCAATTGGTAACGACGAGTACGAGACAATGCTGGGTTTGTTAAAGCCAAGTGTTGCACACTGAAATTAAATATTAACGCTCAATATAAGAATCTCTCTTAAAATTTGTAACTTTAGTATTAAAACACATATAACACACATTACTTTTTAACTATACCTACCCTAAAACAAACTGCAACATATCGCAAACTGTCTCTTCAGAAGCCAACTCCACACAAAGAAGAGCTAAGGTGGTGTAAATAGCTTCTATATTTTCAGCTGTATTATTTTCTATCTGCAAACCTACAAATATTTTTGCATTTTTAGTTAATTCAATTAACAAACGAAATCTTCATTTAAAATAGATCTTTAATTTACAAATATTTTCAAAATCGAACATGCTTACCATCATATAAGGAAGAATATATTGCAGGACCATGCTTGTTTATGAAAATCAAATCAGGTCTGGAAGATTTTTCAAGATTTAACTCCAAATCGGCTACTTGCACACTAAAAAAAAAAAATACTTAATTAAAAATACACAATTAAATTAAAATTATCAATAACAGGAATACAACATTATTCATTTATTGTCAAGTAAGACAGCACTTAATTACTTTTGGCTGTAACTGAATATGAAAAAAATAATACCTATTCATATTACAACAATAAATGTACTAAAACTTATAAGTTCATCCTAATCATAGATTATATTTTTTGAGTTTAAAAATTAAGAACTCACCTCATAATGGTGAGCCTGTCAAGGTTAGATCGGCGATCAATAAGTTGGTGAAGAATTCTCTGTACAAGAATTCGGGTTTCTGGACCAGGAGCGGCAGCCATTCGTAGCAGGGGCTCCAGGAACGAAACTGGGAATGCTTTACTCAACTGTGTTGTCTTATACTTGCTACCAACCTAAAAACACAATTTTTAATATTCATAAACAAAAGCAAGAGATATCTCATTATGACAAGAAATACAGCAGCCATTTTAAAATTTAATAAAAAAAACAATGAATGTACTATGTAACCCTGTGAATCTTCATTAGGGTCTGTACCAAAACATATGGAATGGATATCTAATAAAATATACATACCTTCAATAAACTCTTCAGAAGAATACTTTGAAGCATGATATCTCCCTTCTTGGATTTTTGCTGCTTTGAAGGACCGCCCGGTTGGAATGGAACTTTAGACATAATAAACATCATTATGTCGATCTTCTGATAATCAGGAAGATGGTTAGCAAACTCGCCGAGGCCATTGATGAGAGCCTCCTGGTACTGTTTTTCATCAGTTTCATTCTATAAGAAACATAATATTACATTCAGTAGCTACCGCTTCAAGTATTATAAATAAAACTCATTACAAAAACATTATATTTACTTCTGAATCGCGAGTAACTGAAGCCCTCAAATGTGTCAAAAGACAATTGATGATTTCCAATACTGAAGGACCTGCATTAATTAAAATATTTTTTTATAATATTTTCCAAATATAAAGAAGAGTGATTATTATTAGATATTTAACAAATTTCTTCTATCACCAATACAGCTCTATTGTGTACATATTAATAATAACTTTTTAAATAACTGATTCACACCTGAAATGATAAGAAAAATCCTCATTTGTTTTAAATTTAGGGACTTGTCTCATTGTTTCAAGAGTGAATTGATTAACTAAAAACATACTGAACAAAGAAACTTTTTTATTGAAAATATATTGCAATTAAACTCACCAACACTTTCCCCAGCTGCAATGGCGATGATCTTTGCAAGCACTTCAGCGACCGCAGTGCGTACCTTTGTGCTTTCCTTCCCACCTGCCCCAGGCCTGTTGGTGACATTAAGCGTGGACACGGCTTGATCTGCAGGCTTCTGATCATCGTCCAAATGAATCATCAAAGTTTCCACCACAGTGTATGAATACTGAGCCTGTGGACAAGTATTATTAAGATATATGAAAGTGAAATACTATTAAAAATATTGCATGTAAAATCACACATGATTAACTTTTACCTGAATGGAAAACATGATGATTCGGAAGGTATGGATAGCAAAATCATTTGGCACCCATAGCTTATGAAGATCAAAATGTCTGTTGACAAAAAAAATTAATATTGTTGATATTATTTAGAATGCTTTATTTTCAAATGACTTGTATGAATTATTTAGATATGTAGAAGATTCCAAGGAATTGTTCTCTCACCTCAGTACAGGCCTTAAAACACTCTTGATGTGACCGAAACTAGCTCGACCCACCAACTCTCTCAAGCATGCCTCAGCCAGCGCAGGCGGACCTCCCTGCGTCCCCTCTACTCCCTCTCCCACACTAGTGGACTCTACGGGCTTGTCATACTGGCAATTCTGCACAATAAGATTAATCATGTGACACCAACAGTGATATTAAAATTGTATAATTCAACATGACAGAAAACTAACCTGCATATTATACAACAATGATGGAACAATCTTGTCCATATGCTGTGCCTCCCATATGTTTTCAACCAAATCATCTGAAACGGTTTTCCTAACGACTCCCTGAAAACACAAGGTAAAAAAAATAATATTTAGGTATGATGATCTCACTTTCTTGTTTTGAGTACATACAAATAATCTACAGACTTAAATAGTTCCATTAATCAATGACAAACAAATAATTAAATTCATAAAAATTATCATAAACATGTTCCGAAAAAATAGCAATGAAACTCACCTGAAGACCTTTGATACCTGCGAGTCTAATGCTGTCACGAGTGATTTTGTCTCCGTGGTTGCTGTGGCACATTGCCGAAAACTTCGATACAAAGAAGTCATATCTGCGATGATACGACGGCGTGTCTTCCTCAATGTTGGCAAATCTCACAAACTACAATAAATAATTATAAAATTACATTGTCAATGAAAATTATCAGGGTTTTATTACTTAATATTCCAAAAGGAAGTCCACAATCCCACAAACTCTGAATCCAGACATCATATATTCTCAAGTTATTAAAGCATAAATTCTAAAAAATATTGATAACAGACTTCTTTCATATTTTTTTATAGTAGCCATTACCTAAACGACAATTTGATTTGATGATTTGAGATGATCTTAGTTTGTATTTTGCTTTAAAATAAATAATTGATAGTTGATAGTTTACTTACACTTTGTGTTGCGAGAATTTGCAATTGAGGGTCGGTAGATTCAAGAAGTTTCTGCACCATTTTGAGAAAACTTTCAACAAATAAGTTGAGGGTCTGGGCGTGGCATGCAACTAAAAGCTGATCCATGGCCTCCATGGCAATAATAACCAATCTAAAAATAAACCGTTTTAAATACTTAACAAATCATCAGATTTTACCTGATAAAAATATTAAATTATAATTTTATGTGCATACCCATTTCTTTTGCGGTAAATATCTCGACTAGCTTTTTGGAAAAGATACTCTCCAATTCTATCAAGTTTCTCAGGGCTTGACAGGGAATAGAACGTAAGTTTTTCCATATTGGATTTGACGAGGCCATCGTGAGGATTGACGGGGAAAATGTTGTCCACCAGCCGCTTGTAGCGTGGCCGGAGGGCAGAACAGCATCCACAGCAACCTGAAACAATGTTGATGTGTTTTAATAACATTATTAAAAAACATTTCAAACATTAAATGCTAATTTAATGTTAGCTGTATCTTACATTTTTTGAAAAGTATAACTATGTAATGCCTAGAGATCAAAGTCCTATGAATAATTAGTTGCATTTAGCAATTAAAAAAAATAGTTTTAAAAAACATTTAATATCCTACTCTGTGTTTAATACTGGAGAATTCCAAAAATAAAAAAAACACAATTGGAAAGTATTACTATGACACTTACATGTTAAATATACAACTCTAGCAGAATAATTACACGCACGATTTAACATTTTGATATATTTTCATAGTCATTCACTCACACCCATTTCAGCAAATGAAAATATAATTTTTGTATTGTTATAAACACATACACAACATTTTTGTTTTTCTATTTATTTAATGAAAATCTTATTACTTGACACTAAGCCAAGTATCAATGACAATAAGTTAATTTAATATCAACATCAAATAGTTTTATTGTAATCTGTTTATGCAGTTAAAATTAATGTTCTGTTCCAATGTAATGCTACTACAATCACTTCCAAAACAACACTAAACACACTATTTATAAAACTAATATCAGCAAGCATAAGTACCTTAAATCACAAAGTTTTTATGAATAAGTCTTATGAAATATTTATGTAAGAAACATATCAAGACACAGATACCCAATATTTTTTTAAGATGTAAAAAATGTATGTTATAGCAATACACAAATATAGGTGTATTGTTTGCACAAACACAAAAATTTATTACACTTGCTTATCAAAAAAAAAATTATCTGAAAATATACAAAGATAAACAATGGAATCCAAGATATTCATTCAGTTAGGTTTAGTTTTACCGCAAATATCTTGAGAATAACAATTGCATAAATTTTAAGATACCAAGTCTAACAGTCAACTTTAATGCAATCTTTATTATTTTAATTGATCTGCTATAATTATAAGTACTTAATAACAGTTAATCACTTCAAGGATGACTGCATATTGAATACTACTATTGAAGTCTCCACATAGAAACAAGTACAACATAAACTATGAACATGATAAGGTGAAGATTTTGTATTCGTTATCTGGAAAAAAATCATTAGTCTCAGTGATCATAATCTTTTCATGCGAGTGCAAAAAATATTAAGTAATGGATTACTGACATTGAAATATAGTGGTTTACATGTAAGTATAAAGTATGAGTATTTTCTCCTCTAAATATTACAGATAAGATAAATGCAATTTAAAATTTATATTGGTGTTAAAAAAAAGATTGGATAATTTTTAACTGATATCATTGTGGTATGAAGTACAATGATAAAATCTAAATTTATCTTTATCAGTGTATATAACTTACATTTATTTATAATGCTAGACATCTTTTTTGATTTTAAATTTATTTTTGCCATTATTTCTGAATACTATACTGCCAGTTTTACTCAATACTGATTTAATTTGTTTCTTAAAAATCAAAATCTAACTAACATCTAATTAACAACAATTCAATGCTAATGTTTTACAATCGAATTTATGTATTTCAGAGATATATGACAGCCAAGTACTTTATCACTACCAGCAAAAATCAGCATGAACATTTTCAAAAGACACTGAATAAATTTATTAATTCAGAAATGACTATTGATAATTAATACATGCACAATTCTGTACTACAGGGACAGAGGATTTGGTAAATAAACAAATATTTTTTACAAATTTAATTAACAAAAACAACACAAACTTTATTAATTTAGAAAAATGAATATAAATTTCTATTTTATGAATAATGTTCTTAACCCACTTGGACATTGACCAAACAAATTTTTAAGTGTTCTTTTAAACTCATTGTATTTAAACCCTAATTCAAATTAACTTTCTAATGTAGCTTTTCTTTGAGTGTACGCATGTCCAAAGGATTCAATGGTTGACACAATTCTTAGGTGTTAAGCTGTGCCCTTACTTTTTTTTACTTCCAATGTTTCGACTTCGATACTGGGAACATCTTCAGGTAATGAAGATATGCATCATTCCTTAATGTAGATATCTGTACCACTATCTAAATATAAGGAGGTAACAAGGACCTGGCCTCTTTTTATCCACCGGAGCTGGGAAACCGGCAGGTAATCTTCCAACTCCAGACCTGGCCTTACACCTAAGAATCTCACCAGAACATGAAAATACGTGTCTATTTAGTTGAGATACATTGAGCTTCTTATGGAATACTTTCTGCATAATTTTGAAAATTTTATACGCATTAAGTACAATAATTTTATATTTATAGTATTCTCTATACCTTCAACCCGAATCCATTTGTGAAAGTGAAAGACTTAAGAAGGCTTGCAGTAAAAAAAATAAGACAATTCCAAGTAGACATTTTAAAAAATATTTGGCCATTATCTCAATGTGTTAAAAATCTTATGCCCATAAATAGCACATTTATTGAGTATTAAATTGACTTAAATATATATTGTTTTTATTATATGTGTAAAACGAAATTTGTCTTTATTTTTTTACTGTCGGCCCCGGGGCCAGCGCTGTGGTACTACTTCCGGGTGCCGACAGCTGGTCTTTTTAAATATGTAAAACAAAATTTGTCTACTCATGCTATATATACTTATCTATCAATAATTTCTAAAATTACAAATTATTTTAAAATGTTCTCTACAATCCATCCTACGGGAGTTCACGTTACATAATTTATGTGGACAAATTATCCCAAGGATCACATTAATACATTTAATTTCCTTTCACAGTACTTAGTATATTTTAAGTTCATTTAAGATGGATGCTGCCATAAAATCTTTAATAAACTAACTTACTTGTTTTAAGAAATTATAATAAATTATGTATGAAAATTAAGTATCATAAAAACTTGAGCGACAAATAATATGTATACACCTGCAAATAATACAGAACATTTTCACTGTATTTTCCTATCAATTTTACTTTTTAATATCTACAAAAATTATCAGATCCGTGTATTTAAAATACAAAGTTTAATATAAATAAACATATTATGTAGAAGACCTTGTGTACCTGCCTATGGGTTTTATTTATAAATTGTACTCAGTAATGTTAAATTTAGGGTCATGGCTGACAAATTGAAGCTGACAAATCATGAAGTTGATGCTTGGATTTTAAGGTTTATCAAAATTTCTGAAATGGGATCAGATTTATTGGAAAATCCACCAAGAGGTGAGTACCTACCCATAGGTTTTGCTAATAAATTGTATTTGGTAGTGAAATATTTCAGGGTCATGGCTGACAAATTCGTGCAGTTGATGCCTGAGCTGTAAGGTTTATCTAGATATGTGGTATATGATAAAGTCCATCATGAAGATAATGAAAAGCACTATGATATACTCAATATTAAAAATCTAAGGGCATACATCTACACAAACTCGTTATTTAAACATCAAAAATATATCATTTTAAGTATGTGTACAATAATTGAGTGAATTTTCAAAAGTGTATTATATTTTATTATTTATAGTTATTTTATTAAATAAATTCCAACTCACCCCAAGACATTTTTTTATGTTAAAAGTCAAAAAAATATTTTTGAGGGATCCGGCGTCAAGCGCCCTTAATTTCGCTTTTTATGCATGAAGGTTCAGATATTAGAAACGCCGTAGGTAATGATATGACAAAACACTTTAAAATTATTGATATTGAAATGACCGTACACAAGATGACAGATCGAAGAACAAGCAAGAAATTTATTTATTGAAGAGCCACCATGAAAATGGTGCTGATGAAGTAATAAACAAATATCAATAATTATTTTATTGAAGAATAATAAGTGTCTTATCTTAGATAAGAAATATTAAAATATATTTTCTTGAAAACGAAAGGCGGTGCAGATATTTTCTTGATTCGCAGAGTTCACCACAAACGTCAATAGCGCTGGGGTTACCAGAATTAAAAATAAAGTACTATTAAGAACAAATATATTAAAATAGAAAATAATTCACTATTTCATGGATTGAATTTTAAAATAAAAATTTGGTTGTTATTTAGTAGTTTTTTTACAAGAAAATATATTCAAAGTCATTATAAAGGTCTGAAATAGATTATATTGTGTATTTTGTTAATTTTTAATAGAGCAACATTGTATTTTCGCGGCAACACAGCACAGCACAGATATTAAACCACGAAAATCAATAATGCAGAAAATCAAGAAACAAGAAAACAATTTTTACTTTTATACTATGCTTTCTATTTCTAAAGTAATCATTTATAAAGGCTAAAATACTTACATCCAGGATCGGTACACTTCTGGACTATCGCTTCCACTATATCGTGTGTTTCATTAGAATCAAAACAACACTTGACGAAAGACATTTTGATGTAAATTTTATTTTTTAAATATTATATTTAACCCAATGAAAACATTAATTGTACACGCACACAATATTTGTGATGTTGTTTTACAATAAACAAGTAATTGTAAACGCTTTAGTTGTTTAAAGTTTAAATATATATTCTTTTTTGACTGAACAATTTTTCTCGAAACTAGATAATATTAATATTTTACGATTGTTTATATTATACTACTTTCAACAGTATAATAATTAAAATTGTTATAATATCACAGAAAATCACATCATATACCTACATATATTTTTTTAGATATGATTTTTATTTTTATATCTATTATTTCGTATATTTATTTGTAATTGATAAAATTGAATTAATGTTTAAAAATTTTGATATAAATGTGGGTATAATAATTTAATTAGGTTTTATTTCTATAAGTTCGTTTTAATTTATTGGATTAATTAAAATAGAGCATTGATTTAGTAACACTTAGAAACGACTTTAAAATATTAATTCATAAGGATTAACAACTGTATATTATTTCACAAAGGATTAAAACTGTAGAATGTCAAATTAAATTATAATTAATGTGTATCATAACACGACTAGCAAGTAGTCCACCTCTTTAATTCTTATTATTTCACACAACTCGTTAGTTTATTTTTGATTTATTTTTATGATCACAGATGGCTTCAAAATATACAGTGTGTGTCGATAATGCAGACACCTTTTATTTCTCTCGAGTCAACAATGTTGCAATGTTTTGTTTATGAATTTTCCTATTATATAATCTAAGACATAAAATATTTCTATATATATATTACACGAAACAGTGTTTTATTGGTATTTTACCAACCATTTTATTTATTTAGTCAGATTATTTTATAATCTCAGAATAATTTTAAAAATCTACTTGCATATTACATAAATGTATTTGGCCAAGAATATGATGGTACTACACCATTTAAGGAAAATTTTAAATTATTATACACTTAAACAGATAGAAACGCACATAATAATGTTTTGATAACATTGATGCTGATCAATAAAACGGGGAAAAAATGAACGACAGTAAAATTTTGCAATAGAATAAGAAATAGCAAACTTTCTGCGTATAGCAATACTTGAGTTGGCTACTTCTGACGTTTTGTTGGTGTATTTTTGCATTTTGTTTATTATAGAATTATCATTTCATTTTTTAGTTCTAAAAAAAATATTTTTAGATATTTCATTGATTAATCTAACAATATGTGAGTTTTTAAATTTTGTTTCGTATTGTTATCATAGAAAATATGACAGCACGTGAACGTGAAAGTTACCTTGATGATTTATTTGCAGTTTACATTAAGCGTTCTATTAATGTGAAATACAATCGGGCATACATTCAAAATCTTCGTGCATTTGATTTTTAGTCCACCGTGTCAAGTACAATTGATGTTGCATTACTAATTATTCAAGATGACTTGATTAACATGAATGATAATGAGCTGTATTTTCCTGCCATAATTTGCATTTTTGCACATTTACAATAGTTTTTTTTTTTTTAATTTTCTGTAACGTTTTGCGAGATTTGTCATTTTTTTATTAATTCGTAAATGTTTAAAAACGTTTTTATTATATTTCAATGTTTTCTTTATTGTTTTTTTTATTACAGATAATACAACATATCACAAATTTAGAAAGTGACTAAAATGCGTTGTTAAGAAAAAAGATTTCTTTATCATATGTGCAGAAAAGGAAAAGTTGTATTTTCTAAGCATGGCATATTTCTTCTGAGTTGAATTACACATATCAGAATGGCTGAAGACTATGCTGATACAGAGTGGTTAGCTGAACTCCTTCAGGATGTTCAGCTAGAACAGTTCTACACGAGAATTCGGGATGAATTACTGGTAAGAAATTTTTAGTTATATTTAAACAATACCATATTAAAAATTAGTCTTAATAAAGGTAATGCTCTTTTTTTCTTTAAGGTAACAAGACTGGCTCATTTTGATTATGTACATCCTGACGATTTAGTAAAGGTCGGTTTGAGCAAACCAGGGGTGCGAAGATTAATGGACACTGTTAAGAAAAGAAAAATGAGTCAATGGAAAAAAAATATTCTTAGTAAATTAATAGGGGGAGGCAAACAAAGTTCTAGTAATTCTCAGAGTACAACTATTAAACCAGCTCCGAGTTCAACAAGAGTTAGTTTGACATGCCTCATAATGGAGAAAGACATAGTGTAAGACCTTCACTTTTACTGTTATCCAGCTGTTGAAGAGTAACTTACTTAAGTTACGGTCCAATAAAAAATCTATCAAATTTATTCTTTATATTCATTTCATTACTTTGACAATTTACATAAGATTTTACAGAAAAAAATTTGTTCAGGTGTTTCTTTAAGTAAACAATTACTTCACCCATATTTATGAAAAAAATATTATTATGTTTATTGCAAATACCTCACTAAATGTTTATTTTTAAATGTTAATATAGATTGTCGGACAAACTCGGCGATGGATCTTTTGGGGTAGTACGTCGAGGTGAATGGAAAAGAAATGGAGAAAATCAAACAACCCCAGTAGCTGTCAAAGTCCTAAAGGCTGATGCGCTCACACAACAAGGAGTGTATGATGACTTCGTACGTGAAGTAGAGGCAATGCATTGCTTGGACCATCCACATCTTATTCGGTTACATGGAGTGGTATTCCAGCCCCTCATGATGGTGTGTGAACTCGCTCCCAAGGGTGCTCTCATAGACTGGCTGCGAGCCCAATGTGGCCATGTTTCATTACACCTTATAGGAAGATGGGCCATTCAGGTAGCTCAGGGAATGGCTTATCTTGAACAAAAAAGATTTTTGCATCGAGATCTGGCCTGTAGGAACATTCTACTCTCGACTATTGATATGGTATGTTAATATTTTATAATATATATCAACTACTCCCAGGCAAAAGTGTTGTAAATTACGTCTACTTATTTTGAGTACTATACTATATTGATACTATAAAAATATTTGTTGAATAAATTGAGTGTAATTCTGTTGGCTTTGTACATTGGCATATAGAAAAGACGGTGATGACACTGCTTTTGACGTTAACACCAGAGTTAATTAATATTGTTTTTATGAAGTACAGTGCTTCGCTTGGATATTATCATCTATTCACTATCTTTGAAAAAAGATCCTTATATAGAATTAACCTTTCTCTGGGAATCAAATATCCCAATTGACCTCTAGATAATATTTAATAAATTAGTAATTATTTTGAAAGTCCTCATGAAGAATGGCTTCATGATCTATTGTTAAAGTGAACCATGGACTCTCATGAAGTGTTATTTTAAGGACTTGTGTTTTTCTAGGAAGCTAGTGGCTTGTTTCCTTCGGAGAATATCAAAAGCCATACTTGTGTCTTTCCATCAGATCTAGCTGTATAGAACAGACTAGTGAAAATAGTTTTAGCATTACAATTGTGTAGAAGGATGAAGGTTGCAAGCTTATGGACTTCACTCTTCTCAAGGCACTGATCCTGAATCTCTCTATGGGCTTGACTCCGATCAATTTACCAACTAAGATCTTGATCTTTTTTCCAATCATATCAAAACTAGACTAACCATTGTAATGAATTTCTCTTATATTGTTATAACTGTAACAATATTCTTGCTGCAAGCAATTAAAATAGATAGGTAATTTATTTTCAGGTTAAAATTGGAGACTTTGGTTTGATGAGGGTTTTACCAGACACTGATGACTGTTATGTGATGACTGAACATAAGAAAGTTCCATTCCCTTGGTGTGCTCCTGAGTCTCTACGGTCTAGACAATTCTCTCATGCCTCTGATGTTTGGATGTATGCTGTTACTTTGTGGGAAATGCTTACTTTTGGAGAAGATCCTTGGATGGGTATGCTACATCTTTGCATGTATAAAGAGCAGTATTTGTTCATTAATTTCATATTAATTGATTATATCTTTCAGGTTTGAATGGTTCGGCAATTTTACGATTAATACTTCGTGAAGGTCAACGTCTAGCTATTCCAGATGCTTGCCCTCCTGATTTATATTTGCTGATGATGCAGTGTTGGGAAATAACTCCTAAGGAGAGGCCTTCTTTTGCTGCAATACAACAATATCTTACTACAAATAAATTTGTATCTATTTCTGTAAACCAAAGGTATGCGTAGTTCTATTTAGAATAATTATTGATTTATTGCTTTTCAAATAATTATACTATTCATTTATATTATAGTTTTAACGAAGAAGGCAAGCTCTCTGTACAAGCAGGAGATTCCATTACAATAATTGATGGTCGGTCTGAACTATACTGGTGGAAAGGTCAAAATCATCGAACATTTGATATTGGGTTATTTCCAAAGTAAGTTGATAATATTTAGTATATATTTTTTAATCAAATATCAATATCTCATACTATGTTTTCATTTTTTTTTTGTCGTTTTTCATTAACTTTCAGTCTCCTTGAAAATTGATTGTGTTTTATACCTGTTCACTCATACTGTATTACTGATATCAAACTTAATAGATAATAAATAATATTTTCTTGCAGAGGAATTGTTGATATAGGGAAAGGAAAGCATAGTGATATTAGCAGGCCCATGAAAAACTCGCTGGTGCACACAGGACATGGCTCTGCATTTGGAAAAACCTGGGGTAATCCTGGATATTTAGAAGAAACATACTTGAAAGATCCCTCTCTAGTTCCCAAAAATGATGGTATGTTGTGTAGACATTTCAAAAGAGTACTTGAGTATTGTTGCAATATGAGTTATCGAAAACCAATTTCTCAAATGTTATTTTATAATACTATCAATTAGATTAAAATATAAAAAGATTACAGCATCATCGTTTAATAGAACAAAAGGCTTCCAGTAAATTGTTATACTGGAAATCAAACATGAAATATACCATCAGATTGGGTACTTATTTTCATTCTGATTTATTTATTTTTCTAACATCATCATCATGACCATCTGGCACTTGTATTTTAATCTGCATCTGTTATGTTGTCTGCCTAACATTTAATTTTGTTTCAACTGCTTATGTTTGTTATTCTAACATAATAATCAAAAATATGCATACATGATACTGTTTGATATGAAATCGTTCATTATTATTTTTCTTCTAAAACAATAACTTTATATTTAACTAAAATCATTGTAAAATGAAATGGAAACATTGGTGCTTAATTGTATTACGTTTTAAAAATTTGAATATTCGTTTGTTTAGGATCGTGTCCCTCCAGTCCAGCTAGGAACCTGAGAGTGACTAGTGGCACTGTAAAAAAGAAATCTCCAGAAACATTACAGCCGCAATCTCTGAGGCGAGGCAACTCAGGAAGCAAGCAATTTAACTATAATAAGTTGACAAATGACGGTATGGGGACACCGACACACGGGGCTCTAGCAAGGCAACAATCCAAACAAAGTTCCAAAAGGAACAAACCGGACCGGCCGCCACAACCTAAAATATCTCATAATGGTTTGTAAAATAAAAAAATCATTGAAATAGTAATATTTTAAGAATCAATAAAAATATTATTCTGTTAAAAAATATCACAATTGCTACATTAAGTAAGAATGGATCTTCTTACATAAGGGTTATATGGGTCAGTGATGCTTAACCATCATATAAAATGGAAAATTAAAACGGGGCATTCGCTAATCTTTTAATGATTTCGCACGAACACCTCTAGTAAACTAAATAAAAAAAATAATTAAAACATTCTGTATTTTGTTTAATTAGTTATGAGCTGTGTATTCATTTCAAAGCTGTTAATAAACCAAATCACATAAATTCAAAAAATCATTAGAATATTTGTAACATAATAATTAGAATAGAATTATATACATACCAAAGAGGGTTTAGAAATACGCAAAATGAAACCACTTTTGACTTAATACTTTATTATTTTATATATATTATATCTTACGCTTTATATAAATAGTATATATCTGATTATTACTATTTTCAGCAAGTGAAGGTGTGCTTATAGATTTTTCTGCTGATGATAGTGGGTCTATGAGCAACTCCCAAACACAGCTTCGAAATCGGCAATCAGGTGCTGTTCAGATGTTTGATTCACTTCTTGATCAACCTATAGATGTTCCACAGGACGGTTTGTTACTCTTATAGTTTGTTTTTTATTATTGAAATTCTAAATATTATTCTATAATATTGATTTTTGTTGTAGATTTTGAACAACAGCACTCAAGCTGGGATGAACATCAAGAGTCTCATGATGCAGTGATGAGAACAGAACCTCCCCCTTATCAACAACCACCGAGTTATGCAAACACTTCATACTACCACAGTAATGACTCAAACAATCTGATGGACCACACCTCACCTGTGCACAATCCATCTGAAGCTAACATCTATTTACAGCATGAAACTGCAATCTCTTCTGAACCTAAATACAGTTTCAGTGAATTGAAAAACAATGATTCAAAAATCTACAGCAATCGACCATCTGCTATAAACCATATCAAAGAAACTGATCCGTTTGATACTTCTCATATTTCAGCGACTGAATTATCTGAACAGGAATGTCGAATGGACAATGTCAATGAAGCTTTCAACTCTCTCAATGTCAAAGTGTATGATAGTAATCATTATAACTATGCATCAACATCACAAGCCAATACCGGCCGGCAGAGTGATCAAGCGTTTGAAAACGACTTCTTGCCTAGCACTAGCGCTGTTGCTCTTTCTCCGAGACAGATTGGTGATGGTGATGCTGATAGAGAGTCTAACCTAGTCAGTAATTTAACAGTTACTCAATCTCCTGTGAAAATTGATAAGAAATTTATCCAGGAGTTGGAAAAAAGTTTAGGGAAAAAGGAAGCTTCTGCAAATAGCAACGTTAATGATTCATCAAGTTACTATGAAGCTGGGAAACAATCTTCCTCTAACAATGGGAGCATTCCGATGCTACGTCCTCCGCCGCAATCTAGTAAACTTTCTAATAAATATGCTGCATTGGAATCATTACGAGAAACATCAATATTACGAAGATCCAGTCAAAGCAATTCAAATTGTTCACCATCACTGAATAATGAATCTCAGCCGATTTACAATTCAGCTCATAGATATAGTACAAATACTCTGCCGTCCAATTTGATGACTTCTAGTTGTAATAACCTAACGCACGAGGTATCAAATAAAATGGTCAATTCTGCTCCTAATGGAGACGTATGGAAAGAACAATATAAGTTTAATAGTAATGCCCAGCCTGGCACAAGCCAAATCTTGAATGTGAACCGGCCCAACTACTCTCGAACTGGGGAATATCAAGATCTGGCATCCGGCAGTGCAATTGATGCAAATAATGTAAGGATCACTCCGAACCAAACTTTTACAGTTTCATCCAACAGACCTGCGTCTATGATTCAAAATAAAACCTTTGGTGAATTTAAGTCTAACAGAAATCACACACTTCCAAGACAAACCACAGAATCACAATATTATGATTTATCATATAATAGTCCCCAGCATGATATTATTGCCGACCACTATTCGACAAACCAACCTGTTTACAATGAAATCAACGATCACTATAGCATATATGGTGGTACGAGTAAACAAACTTCAGTTTCCAATGCTTACCACTTGTACAGTAATGACACACCCGGCCTTGTCAATGTTGCACCAACTCCACGCCAATATGATGAAGTTTGTGAAGGAATGTATGGATCTACACTAAACACCGGAGCACTTCTTAAACCGCATAGACCTGCTCCTCCGTCTCCTTTGGAATTGATGAAAATTAATATGACTAACCAAGCAATATATCACGAAATACCTGATCTGTAAGTAGAACTAATACTTACATATTTGATTTTAATACTAATAGGAAAAAAAATTATGTTATAAATAAATTTGTTATATTTTTATTTATTCTGTTTGCTTTAGTGGGCCGCAATCGAGCCAACAACTTGAAAGAAAATTAGGAATGACTGGTATGACTGGTGTGTTGCCTATTACTGAGGAAACTATTAGGCGCTTGCAAATCCATTTGAGCAGTGGAGGAGGCCAAGGTGGAGAAGTCTCCGGAAGAGCTGAATGTCTCGCCGCTCTGCAGGCCTCAGGGGGCAATTTTCAGCAGGCCGAAAAACAGCTAAAGTTAGACCGACTCTTCAGGTAGATAATGTAACTCATAATTGATGCACCCTTTATACTTTTAATTTTTATCCTAACTCTATTGTGACTGTTTTTAGGTTAGGAGTTGCAAGTAAAGAGCAATGTGAAACTGCACTACTAGCATCAAATTGGAATGTGGAAGTTGCGGCTTCTTCTCTCTTAGATGGACGATAACTACTGTGATTGATTACATAAAATAAAATTACTTACAATTTTGAAAACTTGTTAAAAAAAACTCTGAGTATGACGATATTAGTATTTAAACTAGTTTTCCCTCGTCAATTTGTTGAGTAAAAATTATTGAGTAACATTAGCAATCATAACATCTGATGAATGCGACATCACATTGTTCCTAAAACATACTTCATATTATTAAACACCAACCATAGAAATTTAGGAACATTAGTTTTTGGATAAATACTAATTGTGAGTATAATAATTTATGTCAATACTTTCTGGTCTAAATTCAATGACAAACTTTAGAAACAATGCTGTGGCATTCTATTATATAATATATATTTAGTGTTAATTTTGTATTAGCCTTATGGTATTTGAAGTGTTGTCTCTCTGAATATGTTTTCAATCGAGATTAGGCAGAATATCCATGACAAAAGCAATATTTCTTCCTTGTGCTTTATATTATAGGTAAATTTTTATTTTTGAAAATTGAATATGAGCTGGAAATAGATGATAAATTTTCCATGCGCATACATTATATTGTTTGAGGTAGATTCTTCTAACCTCTTATTTGTTCAATTTTATTAAGTTTCAATCTTTGTTGTTTTTTGTTCTTGCCTAAAATATGTGTTGTGCTTGCTTTTTTCATATGCATATTTTAAAACGAATTTTGTAAAACATTTAGTATTATTTTAAAAAAATCTTGTGTATAGGCTCTTCTCATCTATAGTTTAAAAAAAACTTAATTTATACTTTTATATAACTTTAATATAAAAACTACTATTACTACTCAAGTAAAACTGTGCATCCTAAAGTTTTGATTGACTACTTGATATTACTAAGATATAGTGATCAGAAAAACACGAGAAAAATAATGTTACTTTCTAGTTTATATTACAAATTAATACAACATTTTGTTACTTAAGATCTGTTAGTCAATTATTTATTGCATGTATAAAGTGATCTGTTTTCTAAGCAATATTACATACACTTAGATATAATTAATTATCTGTACTAATAATTCTTATTTACAAAGGAACATTCAGAGCTGGATTAGGAATTTTTAAATGGAGAGTGTCAAAGAAAAATAAGTTGTTTTTCACAATTTTTACCATAGTTTAACTTCAAAAACTTGCTTTACATATTTTCTTCAGAACAAAAGTTCTTCAAACCTCAAGAAACGTGTAAATTAGCTCCCAATTCTCAAGAGAGCAGTATTTTTTTAGTTGTCCTTGTGCCATTTTCGATATTTGTATATTGTGGTAAATGCATATAATTTACTACAATTATGAAAAATTTATAATTTTTTTTTAAATAGGCAATAAGAAAACTTATATTCAGTATTCACAGATTTAGTAATTTATATTTTATCGCTGTAGTATGTGTCTTAATTTCAGCTCTGAAATTATCCTTTGTAGCATGATACAATAAATAGGACTAAGGTTTATTTTACATGATTATTTATTGATTCATTAAAAATTGTACCTAATAAACTGTACTCATTACTGTCTAAATTTTGAGATATACTAAATTAAAAAAATACATTTTCTTCATAAACATAAGCATTAAAATTAAAACATTAAAATTGAAATATTTCAATGACTCAAATGCCTATCATTGGAGAAAATTCATTGATAATTTCGCCTTTCTTGCTTAATAATATAGAATTCATAAATACTCACAAAAAGTATTATTATAGTATGTAGATACCTTTTCATTGTACATACATCATATAAGTAATCACCAAGTTTCCTTAGTGTAGCTCTGACTCTAAAGTAGTTATAAAAATTATATTTTTTTAAATATGAACCACAGTACCTAAAAGATTTGAACATATTTTTGTTTATATTGATGGCAATAATTAGGAATCAAGTTGATTGCAGCAATTATATCAAAACAAATAACTACATATTACTATATTACACTCAATTTATATATTAAACGTCACAGTCTGCTTGTATGACCTGTCATTTTTATTGTTACATTGTGTATGTATATAATCAAAAGTCAATGTGTAGCAGCCTTATTTACATTTATTACAATATTGCTTTACATGTGTCTAATTTTACAAAAGTAAGCACACAGTACCTACTTATTATTCAATCAGTATCGTTTGTAGTGCCTAAATATTTGCCACTTTCATAAACACTTTGCTTTACGTACACAGAACTGATGGATGAATACTTTACGAAAGATGGTATTTTTGTATTCAATACTGAACGGAATGCACATGTGGAAGATTGTTGATAGACAGGCTAACTTTTTAAAAATAATTGCAATAAATAAAATTTAAGATCCCTTTCAATAGGGCTAAAAGTCAAGTTATTCTACCTGACAGGTAAATCCAGTTTTCATTGAAGATGATTTGAGTTGTCATGATTGAATACAATTTAAAGAAACGCAGGCAGTTTTCAAATAACATTAAATTTAAATAAGCAAATAGTTGTATCGGTCTGTTTGCGTAATTGAAAAACCATACCATTATTTTTTATTCGGCAATCTTCAACATGTGATTCATTAGGAATAAAACGGTTGTATTTTTTTATGTATGAAACCAAAACAATATTTTAGTTTTTCTTCGCACATTTGTATAATTTGAATTGTGATAGTTAATTTCTTGTAAATATTAATTATTGTTAAATAATAGATCTGATTTGTCAAAATCTCAACAGATAGAATAAGTACACTACTTAGTTAAAAAAAAATTTTTTGCAATCTCCAGTGTTATTCTTCTACTTCATACTCGGAAAAATCATATCTTCCAAAAATTTAATAAAATTTGCTCTAGATCTTCCATTTGTAACAGATGATTAGACTTCTGCATAACTTGGTATATTGACTTGTTAAGGAACGAACTGGATATTTCCATTCAATTGTGTACCTGTTAATACCTGAATTTCAATTAGTAGGCTTGTAAAAAAATGTTATTATGTAAAAGCTAGTATTGTTTACACAGTGAAATTGCGTAATTTACTACTTTTGTAACGAATAGTAATAGAGATTATTCTCTTTAATTTTTTTATGTTGTATTTAAATTTTCTTCAATATTATACAATGATACTTTTATTTTTCTAAACCTCTGTTTTATTTTTTTTAATATTCAACATGTATGTATTCTAATTTATCCGCATTATAGATCATAGTAATTAACTCTGGGTGTAATAATGATTACTTTATTTCATTATTCATTTTTGTCACAATAACTTTTTATCACTTTTGAGGTACTCGTAAATCTTGAATTTCAAATGTGGATAATTTTATCAGACAAGCATTATGATACACATTGATCAATTCCCAAGACTAACAACAATAACAATAAAGTATCATAAAAAGATAAAAAAACTCTAATATAAGCCCTAATAAATATTATTACTTTATAAAAAATATATATATTAGCTCAAGCATAATCTATATATTTTATTTTTGGAAGCTCCTAAATAGTAAGTCTGAAAGAAGCGTAATTAAACAAAATTAAGATGTTTTGGGTATTTGCAGAGATTTTACTAAGATTTTTGTTTTTCTCTAAACCTAAAGACAATATATATATTTTGAAAATTTAAATAAACTTAAATTTCTATACCCAACATCAAAATCTGGTCCTTTGCAAGGTAAGGGATTGATAAAAACAATTAAAAAATCTATTTTTCTCATGATGCGGAAGATCATGAAAAGGATTGTATTATTATTATTTATTTATTTGACCCTGAAATACACTCATATAATAGCATGTAAACATATAGTACAAGGCGACACTCTACGTGACCACATATATTGAATGTGAGATCATTACATTGTTTACTAACTTCAATTATATCATTGCATGATCATATCAGGATGAATCCAACACGTGACAACTGGTCTAGGCGATGACTCAAATTAAAATATACCAGACGACACCAGTCAATATTTATAAAATTACTTTTTTTATCAAATGTATCGATTACCATAAATGTTATACATGATTTTGAATCATCCTCGATCTTGAGAATCTTGGTTTGATACTTTCGTGCAGTTTTAGCGATCAGCTCCTTGGAGCCAAGCCATGAGCTTCTTTCTGAATATAAGGAATAATATTTTTTTTATTTATTCCACACAGTGCTGTGCTCTGCCAGACTATAAAAGTGTTCAGTGCAAATAAGAAATAATGACTCATTCTGCTTTTATAGAGCTGGTATCTCACTGCCTTTTATGGGAAAGGAAGTAGGTCCCTCCACCTACATTATTATCACATCATCACACTGCAGTTTCGTGTTACTTTAAACATTCTGATTCATACTAAAAGTAATCAAATTTATCTGTAAATGATTTTTTATTTAATGCATAGCATCGATCTCACAGAGTTTAACAAATGGGAAGGAGATATTAAAACTCGAGCGAAAGACGATCAAGTATGCATTCTTCTTGGGGATATACAAATCAAGTATCCTCGTAGTGTATTATTTCAGTAAATTACACTACAATTCGTCGTTTCTATTTGTTTATAATGGAAAATAAAAGTTATTCCATACTGAAAGCGACATTCCTCGGATTCGATTATAAATGGGAATTAACTTAAAGATAATTTTAAATAAGACTTGTGTTGGAGTCCAAAATAACCTTTGCTCAATAAATACTATATATTACTGAAAAAGAGTAAAACTCATAAAATGATATAAAACTTTAAAATGGTTTCTTATCATTTTAATTTTATTAAAAATATCATACCTACTTATTGTCTCAATTTTTTTATCTAAATTTTGCTAAATTTGCCATATTATCCATTATTAAAAATTATATTTTTAATATTTTAATTTGTATGTCCAAGGATCATTTTCGTTGAGTCCAAATTCACGGTGGCAGCTTATTCGAATCTAATAATATTTGGATCTGTGATACATTTTTAATTATGATTTAGTTTATTTAAAATAAGGACAAAATTTATGGTTTTAAACGAGTAAACGTTTTACAACTACAGTTTTGAGGACATTTTGGAAGATGAATTCTGATTGAAAAGTTTCAGCCGCAATTTATTACAAAACGATGACATCGTTTGTCAGCGGCCCCGAGTACCTCCCTAATTTATTCTAGAGAAAGTCTATAAATAGAATATTGCGGTGCCTCGAACTCTAGATAAAGAAAGAGGCACGTTCATTTTCTTACAAAAATAGAGAAAGAAGACTCGTATACTGAGAACTCTAGCGAACAAACAAACTTCAGCCGGCAAGTCTTGTAATGAACCTAATTCGTATTTACTGACGGGGTGTGCTAAGCTGCAAATGTCACGCTCGGGTATCGCCGCCGCTCCGGTGACGTCCTCGCCCCCGCGTCCCGGGACGACCATCTGAAACTCCTCCGATCGTCCGCCATGATGAATATTGAGTGACAAGAAGCATCCCGCGAGATACTCGGCCATCGCCTTCTGCCGGCGAGCCGCCCGCGCGTCTCCGAAGGGCCGAGCGCGGAAAATCGATGGGCGAGAAGTGCGCAGGCCCCGAGCCCGCTTCAGTCAGTCGAGCCGCGAACAGCTGGAGAAGGAACGGTCGGGAGAGCTCCACTCCGCTTTTCCCGATTTCCCCCATTCCTTCGTTTTGCCGGTCCGTTCGGCTGAGTGAAAAACGTCCGAGGCGGGATATGCAGTGAGAAGACATATGGTGTACCCGTGAAAGGTAATCGCTTTCTCGATATTTTGACGCGCCGCCCGCCGACCCTTTCGTGTTTTCAAACGACACGGTACCTGTTACGCAAAAGGTCACTCGGATGGGGCCTCGTGCCATATGTTGGCCGAAGTATTGCATGTCCATCTCGTCTCTTATCGGCTCTCCGCATTATCGACGCTACAACTGTTACCCTTTTGTATGATAGGTAGAACGGCCGTCATGACTGAAATGTTTTTTCTGCGGGTCTCGATTCATCAAAATGGGTAACAATATTACCGATTGCAAACTCAAATTAAAAATAACTGTGCCGTTTGCTTGTATTTTATGCAAATGTCGACATAATTCATGGGGCCTAGGGTTTGACAACAAGCGATTGAAAACAGTAGTTAAAGGCAGTGCGTGTCTACGGGCAAGGTCGTCTACAGGTTGTTTTTTTTTTTGCATTCTCTTAATATTTTTAGTAATCAACGTTGCACGTTTTGTATTCAGTTAACTTTACAAAAAAACACTTTTGGAAATTTCAATATTTCCCCATCCTTATGTTTGGCATATAAACCATCCAAATAAGTACACGATAGAAAATACCTGTATTTGAGTATGCAGTGGAAAATAGTAATCTATTAAATATATTATTATGTATTTAGTACGCACTGTATAAAACTAGTCCATATTTGACAGCCATTTTTGCTGCAACATACACTAATTTTAATTTTCATAACAATAATATAATTTTTAAAATAACTCTTTTAAAAAATGATTAAACTAAATCATTATCACAACATTACGATATCGTTTCGATGTTCTGACATTATTTTTACTATTAATTTAATGGCACTACATCCGATTAATATTATGTACACTCTACTTACTCTAATTAACGTCTAATAATATACTTGAATAATTTTACTCGCTTCACATCCATAACACTTTGCTTCGATTAACACCTTAACTCAAAAGCTCGCACATAACTTTTGTGCAATATTTTTCTGCCAATTATTTTTTAATTTACTCCGTGAAGATTGTTGGAAAACCGTTAAGCTTGATGTTATCGCGAACAATAGTATTAAACTACTTTCTAATATATTATGATTAAATTAGTATAGTAAAAAAAATCTAATACTGTTTTAATGGGTACTGCAAACTCCCAGAGCGGTTTATAAATTTTGATTGAGCAAGATTGACTAATTGGTTGAAATCTCAAGTAAAGTAATCAATACCTGCTGGGTTGTACTGCAAGTGACCACCTGTCTGGGTGCAAGTATACTGTTGGTTCCCATTGTCCCTTTTGAATTAGCAATTGCGCAGTTGATGTCAAATCTGATAGGGGCCTGTCCTCATCACACTTCCTATATTTGCTGGCTTGCCGGCCTACCGACGAGTACTGATTTAAAACAAACTGCACCTCACTAATTCATTGGAAAAAAAAATTATTCCAATAAAAAAATCATTTTCTGTTTCTAAAATATTCACATTTTATTGTGACAAGTAAATAATTCCATCGTTAGTATTTTTATATTAATAAAAGCCGAGCTCGACAAATATTATTTGCCATATACTTTTTTTAATACTGGCCATGATTGTGAGCGTATATCATTTGAAATTATCCTTTTATTGCTAGAAATGACATCACCACTGGAGTACTTTTTTTACTCATGATTGAAAAATATTTAATAATCCTGCAGGTTTGACAAATTTTTTTTTAGATTTAGATATTCCGTTTTATTGGTTCAGCTGCTATAGTTACCTATATAAACAATTCGTATTACATTCAGTACACTGAAATTGGCAGTGCTGACGTCACCGCTTGTCTAGAGCATCATTTTGCTGTCATTGACAGAATATATTAATCGTATTTCGTGTCCGTACTCCCCACCATAAACTTATGAATGAGCAATTAAAAGGAAATATCTGCATAAATAACTAAAACCTTGTTCAATTTTACCATGGTTTTCCAACCATAGTAAAATTGAACATACACCACATAAAAAAGCTGCCATTACGGTTTATGTAAATTTTATTTTCGAATTTATACTCCAGTTTAAGCCCCGTTGAAAATACACAATAAAACCGTGAAAGTATCGCAATAAATAAACCAGTTAATGTGTTATACATTTTTTAATCAAATCATTGTTTCTAATATTCTGTTTTTTCAGTTTGCTTACTTGCATATTCAACTTAAATCAAAATATTTTTTACAGTATTTAATCAACAATAGCTCTGATGGCTGCTGAAATAAATGACTTTTCAGTAAGCGATAACATCGGGAGGCGATTCATTCACAGTGGCGTAAGTTTGTTATCTAAACAGAACGTCTTTCACCCCCCGGTTTACTGTTTTAATACTTATGAAAACCTCAAACTCACATAATGGATCGAACGTACTCCGTTTTTAGAAAATCATTAATCAACGAGCGGAGAAAAAACGCGGGGGCGCTCAGAACCCGCCCGCCAGGGCGTGAGTTCCCACCCTTAGGTTTTTTTTTGTTATAATCTTTTAAAAAATTTAAGACATTTTCAAATCAGCTTAATTAAGCAAGTCTAATGACAAAAAATAACGTGATCTATACTTGTTTGTTTTTGATTCAATATTTTTTGCAAAAATACTGTGAAGGGTCTGATGGTATAAAAAAATATATAAATCCATGCCGTCTTTGGTGCTTAAAATAAAAATCGTTTTAATATCATTTTAATTACAGTGTATTATTATTATTATTGAATTTAAGTAAGTAACGTATTTTTGCCCAAAAAATATAATGTTAAGTTTCAAAAGTAAAATTTCTGCTATATTTTTTTGTTTGAATTCACAAAGGGCTTGGACATCAAAAGATACTATAATAATTTGTCAGTTTTTTATAGTTAACAAATTCTTTAATAATAAAAAATTCAAACCGTAAAAATATGAAAATATTGTTGAACAGCTTTATTTTTAAATCACACTCAAAAAATACAAAAACAAAAAAATGCATCAACAATCAAAACCAATGACTATCGTGATCTTGCAGACGTATGAAACAAAACTGGAAGATAAAATTATAGACGAACATATTAATAAAATATAAAAAATACTGAATACATTTTTTCAGTAAAACTAGATCTTTATTTTATTGCTGAACAAATATGTTATCTGTCTCGAGCCATTTTGTGCGGAAATGTAACAAAACAAATAGATTCAATTACATTAGGGATTATGCGAAATTCCATTTATATTGAAGACTTGGGATATCAAGTATGCAAGCCTCGGGGGATTTTGTTAGCAGATCAAAGTGACTATGTTAGTCCTTTTGCTTCATTGATTATAGGAATTAATTCTATTTAAAGTCTCCAGGTAGCCGGTGTAATCTAATTTCGGACTTTCAAAACTTGGAAATGAATTTATCAAATGTCAATTGATATAGTCAAGTCGTGACTTGGTAATTAAAAACCAAGTTAATTACAAGATAAACTTGATTCCTCGGAAAAGGCTAAATCTTAAAATAGCAGGCGTTCACTTTGAGACTTCAAAAGTGTTTTTTCTTTATCTGTACCAAGCATATGCTGTAGTCAATTTTTACGTATGATTACATATATAATAAAAAATATTATTTATAGCGATGTGCTTATTAAAAAATAAAATTAATTTGTTTGAAAGCTATGTTAATCTTCTATTTTTTTTTCTCTTTAGTCTAGTGTATGTGTGAGCTTTTGGCTTCCATTGGCAGCCTTTGCGTCTCTCTCGTAGTTGCTTCTCGGTTATTTATATAGAATTTTGAATTAAATTACTTAAAGTAAAAAAGAAATTCAATATTTTTGACAGAGAGTACTTGGTGGAATTCCATTTTAATATTTTTTAGTAAAATACTTGAGTGATTTTCCAGAGTCAGAGTCAAACAGAGGCAATATCACTGTTTGATAATGCCAACGTGAAAGGTTGGCGAAACCGTCACAAATAAAAACGAACATATGGAAAATCACTCAAGTATTTTACTCAAAAATATTGAAGTAAATAACACAGATTTATTCGTATATACATACAATGGAATATTCTATTCCGGTAGAAAACGTAATTTTGACATTTTTTAAAAAAAAATAGATATGGCATCCGGAATTGGAAAAATCGAAGGAAAAAGGGGCATCATCCCCGCTCTCCCCATTATGATGCTTGAGCATGGCTGCCATTCTGTACTCTGAGCGTGGGTAAAGGATCGGTAATTGAGTATTGGACTTGGAATTGCTATTGTTTCTGCAGCCTGCTGCAGATGGAGTATCAGATCCAAACACCAGAGCTTCGTAAGGAAAGGATTACATAGGTGTCGCAGAAAACGCAGTTTTTAGTCTTTTGATTGTTATTTTTTAAATGAATCACAAAGTCAATACAATAAGATAACCCGAAATTGTCAGCTGTCAAATTGTTTTTTTTAAGTGTACTGCAAAAATGGCGACAAATTCAAATCTTGCGTTAATTTTGGGACACCTATATAATAATGCTATTGGGCAGCAGCAATACGCAGACTTTTCCTTTCTAATATAAAACTGCGGTGTAGAAGGACTCGGGGGCCCACTACACTATTTTCCCCATAGAAAATCATGAACACTGTTTTGGGACACCCTATATAATAATGCTATTGGGCAGCAGCAATACGCAAACTTTTCCTTCCTAATATAAAACTGCGGTGTAGAAGGACTCGGGGACCCACTACACTATTTTCCAGTATGAGTATGCTCAGTGAAATGATCTTTGAGGAGAGGCACCTGACGAAGAAGAAGGAGGAAAATTACGCGGGTGTGGGATTTATTCCAGCGGTGTGCAGCCAAATCAGTAAGACCAAGCTCTTCTGAGGAGGTTGGGGAGCATTTCTGAGTTGCAGTGGCAGGGGTGGCAGGGGTGGCAGGGGTGGCATGTGTGTACTGACTCGGCGTGTTTGTTCCAGGTGGCATGCGGCGCCGCGCCGCGCTGTTCCCGCGGGCGCTTCTCCTGCTCCTGGTCGCCGGCGCCGGGTGCGGCGGGGGCTCGCTGCTCGCCCATGCCGACGGCAACGTCGGTGAGTGTCCACCCATATCCACCTCCCAACTTCTCCACGGCTCCGCTCATTGTTCGTGAAATTTTAAGGAGAAGCAAACTCGCAAGAAAACTCATATATTTTGCATTTCGACGGGAAACTAACATCTCGCTTGTTACACGGGAGAATATTAATTATTTAATCAATCTTCAAATTATTCCCGGCAAGAGTTTTGTGTTTGTAAGAAAATGTTTTTAGACGTGTACGGTAAAAACAACTCGATTTTAAAAAAAATAATACTCCACCTTGGTATCTTTAAATATTTTAATAAAGTTCTTCACAATAGCACGTACAAGGAATTAATATAGAGGCTTCATATAAATGCTTAAATAGAACTGCGAGACGTTAATAAAGGTAGACAAACCACTTTAGTAAATTCCTCTCCCGCTTTCGGCATAGCTCTTTTATTATGAATTACGAAGCTTAAATTTACTTTTATAATAGTAAGTTCATGATTGTCAATACAAACAAGTATATGCGAAGTATCAAATTTCGGATACTGAAAAAATAATTGCGTAGTTTTCGCAATTGAAAATATTATGTTACAATGCCAAATGAAATTTTTATCCAAAGAGCTTAATTACTAGAAATAATCACTACTATTATTATTGATTTATTACTAGTATCCGGGTACCAACAAATTTTGTAGGTCTAATTTTCCAGTTTTAATTTTCGAAAGACGTAAGGAAAAATTACTGATTTTAAAATGTTTATTAAAAAATATTTTATTTGAAAATTTAAAATCAAACCATATGCTATGTGTGTAAAGTATAATTAGATTTCAAGTATGAAAATTGGCTATACCAAATGTTAAAAGCATACCCAAACCATTTCCTTTATTATACTCTGATTTAAAACTGTAGTGATTTATCTTATAAAGCATTTTGAAGCATCAGTACCAAAGATATTTACTTTCAAGTTTCAAATCAGGTCTCATATTAAGCAATAAATTTTTAGAATGTTAAAAGTCTCTTGATTACCAAAAACTTGCTTTCTATACCACAATTACAAAAAATTATAATTTTAAGCGGCCAATGTTGTTTACCGTATTATAGATGACTTTAAAAACCATTAATAATATCATGTGACAACATAGACAGAAAACAGCAGGAGGTGACAACCCCATACTTGAGGAAGGGTTAATCTATAATAAATTACCATAGCGTATGAAAGGAATTCAAGGCAACTACGTTTTTAGATTACAACACGAAGACGCGTCTATTATAATAAATATATGGGTTCATCTAATATCAAGGTTTTGTCAAATTTTAAAATAAATATATATAAGCATAGTTTTTTTTTATAACTGAGAATACAATTTAACGGAAATACACCTTTATAAATAAGTGTGAATGCGTATTGAAAGACGTTATGTATAGTTCTTTACCTGGTCGTTGATAAAACTACATAGATTTATATTAAACCAAGTTGAAAAGCACTGTACCGTGATTTTTCTTATCGGTGCTTTCCGCGAAGTTGACACAATTACCGACGTCGACTACGTTTAATCATCCAGTGAACATCTTCAACAGGCTGGCGATTACTTCACAACAATGGTGTTGAACATGAAGACATATTAATTGATAAATAACAATATTTATTATGTGAACCAGCTATTGAAACTCGTGGTACTGATTTTAATAACCTCTTTTTATGTTTTTATTGATAATGGCTATCGTGATAACACTAGAAAAAAAGCGTTTTTGTGCTTTGGCTATTCACAAGTATTAATCGTTGTCAAGTTGAAACATAAATTGATAAGAAACTTTTAAAAGTAAACATGTAAGCTACAAATAAACAATTTAAAATATCTGATGAGAGTTAAAAGGTCAAATATAACATCAACAAAAAAGGTTTAAATTTGCAGTTATTGTAAATCGGAACAAAATAAATTTAATCACAATTGTTTTAAAAGTTTTCGAATGGATTTATCAAATAGCAATTGATTATTCCAGAATAAACCCACTTTTCAGCTTGCGAAAGCTCTTACAGCGCGATTTTGAAACAGACTTGGTCTCGTTTTGATTCTCAAAACAAGTAAAACTTAATTAAAAAGCTCAAACAATAAGGGAGGTAGACATTAACAAAAGACCCGTGAAATTCGGCCATTATTTTTTATCTGATAAGACTTTTTTTAAGTTTATATCTAAAAATGACGCCTGGCAGCCGCGCACGAAGGATATTTTTCATGAAAATATTTTGGAAAGCGTATTTAATAAAATACGAACTCCGCAGTATTGCGAGCTAACAAATAAAAACGATCCTTCATTTTAAACTTACCTCTAAATGAATTTAACCTTTATGTGTGTCTCTTTATAAAATTATATTTTTATACATAATCGAATGATTTGTATTGAATTAATATTGTGAATAAATATTTATACCATTTGATATCTAATTATATACTCGTATGATGGTTGTATGAAACGTCGGTAAAGCGTTTTTGACGCTGGCCTCACGACGGTGGAGAACTGCCTTTTTTATGTTCCCACCGGCACGTTGGCAGCATTGTGGCTAACTTCATGAACCATATTGTTACTATCTTCATGTGCAATAAATGACAGTTGAGATACGAACACAAAACGATGGCGGTTTAAATTAACCTCTCCCTTCCCGGCATACATCCAAATCCCCCTCAATTACAGTCTTTGTGCCAGAAAAGTCTGGTACAATTGGTCCTTCGAGCCGGATTAGAGTCAGTGTTTGATTTGGATGTGGAAGGTGAAGTTCAGCGTTCTACAAGTGGTAGAACAACCGAACGTGTGCCGTGCTAAAGCCCTGCAAACCGCGGAAATTACGGCCTTACAACCCGTAAAGATTTGCAACGACTTGTAAAGATGCCTTCCACCCGATCTGGTGCGAATGCCGCCGCAAAAGGCAGAGCTGGGTCCGATTCGGGAAGCGAATCGTCCCGAAACTCTGATCGGATAACGACAGAGAATGCGATCACGCAGATGCGCCGCGAGTTAGAGGAAGCACAGCGTGTAGCGCGTGAGATGGAGGCCCGGTATAATGCTCTGGAGGCCGCGAACGCTGTACAGACAGCCGCCCGAGGAAGTGCCGCCGCCGGGCCGAGCGCCGGTCCCGCTACCGTGATCGCCGCTGCCGCCCCGGTCACGCCGGCGCCATATACCTCTCCGGACGCTTGGCACATGGAGAGAAATCAATCAAACGACCCGCATCGTCAAACCGCGGCATGGGTTTCCCAGCAAGACAACCCTCTTGCTCGGATGATGTCCGCCGTCACCGACGCAATGCGGCAGTTTTCTGACTCCCAAAATCCGAGACAGGATACAACGCTACTGCACCGCACAGCAGAGGAACCAACGATCGAGTTCCCTGTGTCATCGCTACTGCACCGAACGGCAGACGAGCCGGCGATGACATATGTCCGACCGGACTCGGCGGCGAAAGTGTCGCCGCCGCCCCAGGACATCCCTGCTCACCCCGACTCAAGGGGGGTGGGGCAGATAGAGGCATTCATCGCAAGGCAGTCCAGCATCAAGGACTTGCCCCCCTTCAACGGAGACCCGATGGAGTGGCCCACCTTTATCGCCCAATGGGAGGAGTCGACAAAAGCGTGTGCGTTCACCGACGCCGAAAATCTGGTTAGGTTACGGCAGGCGCTGAAAGGCCAGGCGCGACTCAAGGTCGCAGGTATGCTGAACGAACCCAACCGAGTTCGCGATATCATCAACTCACTGCGCGTGAGTTTTGGCGATCACGATACGATCGTCAACCGGATGATGGAGGACGTGCAGCGAATGCCGAGCCTCAATGATAACAGTGGGATCGACAAAGTGATCGACATAGCAGTCGCGATAACAAATCTCGTCGCTGTCATCGGAGATGCCGGAATGCAATATTTGGCCCTCCCAAGACTGCTCACCTCTATCGTCGAGAAATTGCCTTTCTGCGTCCAGTTCTTATGGTTGCACGACACCGCCCAGAAGCAGCTCGATGGAAAAAAGCCGACGCTTGCTGATTTTGGAGTGTGGCTGATGTCGTGCTGCGAATGCGTAGCCGTTGCGGGACTCGAGCGGAAGCACAACTCAGGGAGAGGGCGGCGGGAAGCGCATGTCCTGGCCACAAGCGGCCGGCGCGACCCGGGAGACGACGATCACGACGATCGCTGTGATAACCGCCGTGAGGATCGCCACGGGGATCGTCCCGAGGATCACCCCAAGGACCGCCGCCAGGACCGCCGCCAGGATGGCCGCCAGGATGGCCGCCAGGATGGCCGCCAGGATGGCCGCCAGGATGGCCGCCAGGATGGCCGCCAGGATGGCCGCCAGGATGGCCGCCAGGATGGCCGCCAGGATGGCCGCCAGGATGGCCGCCAGGATGGCCGCCAGGATGGCCGCCAGGATGGCCGCCAGGATGGCCGCCAGGATGGCCGCCAGGATGGCCGCCAGGATGGCCGCCAGGATGGCCGCCAGGATGGCCGCCAGGATGGCCGCCAGGATGGCCGCCAGGATGGCCGCCAGGATGGCCGCCAAGATGGCCGCCAAGATGGCCGCAAGTATGGCCGCCAAAATGGCCGCCAGGATGGCCGCCAAAATGGCCGCCAAGATGGCCGCCAAGATGGCCGCAAGTATGGCCGCAAGGATCGCCGCCAGGATGGCCGCCAAAATGGCCGCCAAGATGGCCTCCAAAATGGCCGCCAAGGAAAGCGCTATGGAACATTGCTCACCTGCCTTACAACCAGGGCAGTGCGTCTAGAGAGTGCCGGAGGCCGCTCAGGCGCGGCGGCGGAGCCACGGCCGCGGTCGCCCTCCGCGCCGGCAGCCCGCGATGCCCCGGGGCCGCTTGAACGTGCGGGCCGGGACTCGCCCTACATCGGGGGCATGCGGACCAGAGAGCCGCCGATTGCACTGGCGGACGGGGATCGCCGCCAGGATGGCCGCAAGGATCGCCCCCAGGATGGCCGCAAGGATCGCCGCCAGGATGGCCGCAAGGATCGCCGCCAGCATGGCCGCAAGGATCGCCGGGACGCGCCTCACACCGGGAGGCCGCCGCGTGCGTCCCCCCCAGCTGCGATGGCAGCGAGCAGCGTCCCTTCGCTTGAACTTGCGAGTCGGGATGCGCTGCACACCGGGGAGCCACCGCCTGCGCCACTCTCGGCTGCGTTGGCAACCAGCGACGAAGATGGCTGGACGAGTGACCCCGCGGAATTAGCACCCGCACCACTGTGTGCTACACAGCCGATAACCTGCGTACCGACGCTGCCTGAGACAGCGCGACGTGCGAAGGTTATGAAGATAAACCACCACCCTCAAATGGGGGGAGCTAGTAGACTTATGCTTGCGCTTGGCCTGTTATGTATAAGCAGCGCAAGATACCTAGAGCTGCACCGAAGTGATTGTGCAATCAAAATGCACATTTCACCGAGAATCCGGTGCCCTGTTGAAGGCTTACTATCGCCTAAATGGGATTTGTTGAAATCAGAGCGTACGGACAAACGCTTTGCTTCAACGCTGGCCTAACTGCTGCGCCGGCTACCCGCCGCCGCGGCCGCCTCGCCGTCGCCGCCACCCCGGCCGCGCCGATGCCTTCGCCGCCGCCCCGGTCGCCCCGACGCCCTCGCCGCCGCCGCTGGCCGCCCCGACGCCCTCGCCGCCGCCCCGGCCGCCCCGACGCCCTCGCCGCCGCCCCGGTCGCCCCGACGCCCTCGCCGCCGCCGCTGGCCGCCCCGACGCCCTCGCCGCCGCCCCGGCCGCCCCGACGCCCTCGCCGCCGCCCCGGCCGCCCCGACGCCCTCGCCGCCGCCCCGGTCGCCCCGACGCCCTCGCCGCCGCCGCTGACCGCCCCGACGCCCTCGCCGCCGCCCCGGTCGCCCCGACGCCCTCGCCGCCGCCGCTGGCCGCCCCGATGCCTTCGCCGCCGCCCCGGTCGCCCCGACGCCCTCGCCGCCGCCCCGGTCGCCCCGACGCCCTCGCCGCCGCCCCGGTCGCCCCGACGCCCTCGCCGCCGCCGCTGGCCGCCCCGACGCCCTCGCCGCCGCCCCGGCCGCCCCGACGCCCTCGCCGCCGCCCCGGCCGCCCCGACGCCCTCGCCGCCGCCCCGGTCGCCCCGACGCCCTCGCCGCCGCCGCTGACCGCCCCGACGCCCTCGCCGCCGCCCCGGTCGCCCCGACGCCCTCGCCGCCGCCGCTGGCCGCCCCGATGCCTTCGCCGCCGCCCCGGTCGCCCCGACGCCCTCGCCGCCGCCCCGGTCGCCCCGACGCCCTCGCCGCCGCCGCTGGCCGCCCCGACGCCCTCGCCGCCGCCCCGGCCGCCCCGACGCCCTCGCCGCCGCCCCGGCCGCCCCGACGCCCTCGCCGCCGCCCCGGTCGCCCCGACGCCCTCGCCGCCGCCCCGGCCGCCCCGACGCCCTCGCCGCCGCCCCGGTCGCCCCGACGCCCTCGCCGCCGCCCCGGTCGCCCCGACGCCCTCGCCGCCGCCGCTGACCGCCCCGACGCCCTCGCCGCCGCCCCGGTCGCCCCGACGCCCTCGCCGCCGCCCAGGCCGCCCCGACGCCCTCGCCGCCGCCCCGGTCGCCCCGACGCCCTCGCCGCCGCCCAGGCCGCCCAGGCCGCCCAGGCCACCCGACGCCATCGCCGCTCCACCGCCGTCTTCGTCGCCTCCGTCTACGCCAAGCCCGACGCTCGCCCGCACATCCGCCGACGCCGGAAAAACGGACAGCCGACGTGGATCAGGAGTATGGCAGAGCCTTACTGGGGGAGTGTATGAAACGTCGGTAAAGCGTTTTTGACGCTGGCCTCACGACGGTGGAGAACTGCCTTTTTTATGTTCCCACCGGCACGTTGGCAGCATTGTGGCTAACTTCATGAACCATATTGTTACTATCTTCATGTGCAATAAATGACAGTTGAGATACGAACACAAAACGATGGCGGTTTAAATTAACCTCTCCCTTCCCGGCATACATCCAAATCCCCCTCAATTACAGTCTTTGTGCCAGAAAAGTCTGGTACAATGGTGATTCAACATCTCGCAACCTACGAAGCAGGGTTGCTATAGTTACGTTGTAATATGGACTCGCCCACATAACGTATCTACACTGTTAGCCAGGCAAATGCTGTTTTGATCGATGTTTTCTATATTAACTGGCCGTTTGATTTTTTTTTCCTTGGTTTTATCGTCTCTTGAAGTCATAAATTTCTCAGCGATATAACGGACACCTATGTGACGCGAAAATTCTCATGTTTCCCATGAATTCTCATTTCAGTCCTTGCAGCGAAGTTCCTATCATGCCGTGCGCCTCGCCACGAAGTTATACATATATAAGTAAAATACCGTTGAGGACCGTATTCAGATTTGCATAAATTATAATATATGCACGTAAAAACCTTTTCCCTTCATTCTTTATAAAAATTTTAAAAACGAAAATCAAGATATGCTGGCATAAAAACGTCCGATGAACATTTCTTGTCACTTCGATCCAAAGTAGCATTATAACCATATTTAAGTCATTATCTACAAAAGGTGTTAAAACAACTTTGACGGATAAAGTTTGACGTTGAATTATTTACTTATCACGAGGGGCGGGGTTTGGTTTCGGTGGTTGAAGTTGCTCGACTGAAACTTATCTAAAATGTTTCTGAAAGTGTAAACCATTTTCGATTGGATGAAAATGTTATCATAAATTTTTTCGCAAACTGTGCTCTTCTATACTACCCGCTGTCTGGTCAGAGCGCAGTCATAAATTCCGTGACGTAAACCACTACAGCACTCACTGTGCTATCAAACAGATCGATATTCTTACATTACGCACCCATTTATCCATACACTACGATTCACGTAAGGTCACATTATTCTCAAATGCATGTAAGCTTAGTATATACAGATGTAACCGAGTTTCATTGCATGTCTTTATAATAAATTTAGTTTTGCCGTAGATGAGAGCTTTTTCTAAATTTTATGATTTTAAGCTCAAAGCAACCCCGATAGCAATATTCTGGCATTTTTTAAATTTAATTTATCCAGTACAAGAGAATATATCGAAAAAAATACCATTAGTATTTTATCAATAACGTAATCTTGTGGAGTACTTAATATATATTTTAGTTTTTTGACAGAAAAAATTCTTGAAATATACAAACGATATTGTATGAATAAATAATAATAATATTATTAAAATATGCGCAATGGGTAGCAATAGTCAGTTTCTAGTAATTATTAAAATTTGAAAAGTTTTGATGTTATTTTATGATTGTTACAAATTAAGGTCTTTAAATAATATAGGATTACATGAAACACTTTGTTTATTAAGAAAACTCAGAAATAATATTATTTCATTTCCGACTAATGGAGCGCTTTATTTTATTTTGTAGAAACATTAACTTTACTAGAATTACGGATACTTCTATCTAAAAACGACACGGGAAGTAAATTTCAGCAATTATACTCTCGAGTCGCAGACAGCTTCTACAGATAAGCAACAAAAATAAACACAAACTTTAATAAAGACCTCAAATGTTTCATTTTCATTTTATGTTTCAATTACAGGTTTTCATTTTCAACAACGTGCTTTTTGTTTGGCATATTCATTCAAACATGAAATTGAATAAAAAAAAAATTAGATACTTGCAAACTGGACAAAGAAATTATCAGTCTTTGGATAGGTTGCTTTTTCGATTCTCTAGTTATTGTAATAACTTACATTCAAAAGGGAAACCTTGAGAATATTTATATGAAATAACATTTGATTTTTTTTCATCTATTTGATTTTTTGTTTGATTCAAATTTATCTACATATTTTCTTTTTATTTCTATTGTTCGCTTTTATTCACCAAATGTCACACGAAATAAAGCTATAAACTGAGGGTTTTCGGTCAAGTTTTCGTTTATTTAAACTAGATACTGTGAAAAATAGGCTATTGAGGCGTAGACGTCCAGACGTTTCCAGACATTTCCATTGGTTTCCAGACGACCTTCGGCGTAGCTAGAAATATTCATCATAAAAGTTACACCGGTGTTTGGGGTGTTACATCGCTTGAACCATTGGGAACTGAAAATGACCCGGCATACCGAAAACCATCATTACCCCAGATAACCATGAAAACCTACGCAAAAAATCCCAATTAAATAAATAAATGAATATAACGTTTATCATAGAAACACGTGTAAATTAACTTTTTATTGTGAAATGAAAATCACCAATGTTTGCTCTTGGGGTTTCAATAATGTATTATTTTAAAATATTAGGATTCTGATGATTGCGAATCTCTTTTAAATTCTGATTCTCAATAAAAATTGTTTATATACGTTTAATTTTTTTACATTTGCACTGTTAGTATGTATTTAATATTTGGAATTGTACTTAATTTCCATAAGACGTTGATGTATTAAAAGAGCTTATTAATATGCGTTAATGGTTTAGGTGATACAAAGGCTTGTTTCTTTAGGAGTTGTTTTTAACTAGTCGACTAAGTCGAAAATACTTTTTTTGATTGTATAATAAATTAGTTTTATAACTATGCAAATTATATAAAGTTTTTTCACCAACGAATTAAGTGTAATATTCAGAAACATTCAAAGTAGTTAATTTCAGTAATAATAGATAGAGTTCTTCAGCATGTTCGTTCGCTCACTCCTCCCCCTTATCATTTCAGATTACAGTAATTACGTGCCACAATCGTGATAGTGTTGCTATTATACATGAGAATCCTAAGGAAAAAACGATCTATGTCCGTTTATCAATCAGCTGTATTTTATATTAAAAAAATAATCAATAGATAAAATCAGAAGTAATAAAATCAATAATACCGAAAAGGATTATAATTTGGACAATGCATACTTAAAATGCACTGTGATCGATATTAGAAACAAAAATTACATTTTAAATACTTTCAATGAATATTGAAAGTACATTTTTTTACATAGTCTAGTAATAAAAACTATACATATTAATTCATAAAATAATTGCTTAAATTATATAATAAAACTTTTGAAGTCATATAAAATGATTATAAATGGAAAAAATATAAATGGTTATATATAATTTAATATTTTGTGACTTTTATTGTTATTCCCCATCACTCTATACATGTATAGCTGATTACGCCTGAGGCCCACGAATTTGAGCTTCGAAAACTACATGATATAACTATTAATAAAACTCATCCATTCGGGTCTAATTTTATTAGAAGAGTAATTTTCTTTTGAGTCAGATTAGTTCATTGACCTGTGAAAGAATTTAAGTACAAAATAAAAATACAACACTAAACCTTCACGCTGCTCAACTAAAGCATGTTTGGGCAAATACGCATAATAATCGTGAAATTGATGAGCTTCTATTTAATATTTCTTAGGTATTAAGGCAATAATATACTGCTACATATAAATTGTGGTATATAATCTAATATAATAATGGCTATAATAATCTTATCCTATATGGCTAGTTTATAATATTTAAATCAGTATTGTTATGGATCCATTACAACAGCAAAATAATGCTATTTAACATTTTGTGTAATTTGTATTGGTAATTTACTAGTCTACAATTCAGTCTCAATTATGTTATTGCTTTTTTGCATTTAGCTTTATTTGAGGAAAATTAGATGAGTCGTGTTTTCTTCGATTCAATTTAGGCCAGTGAGAAAGCAACGAAATGAATCACATTTTTAGAGGTTTTAAATGTTTAGGTTTACTGTTTATTGCTTTGTGTCAGTTTGTATTTATTTGTGCTTGTGAGAAAATAATACGAGCGCATACAAGTTGAGTACCTAAGGGGTATAATCCGTTTACCTCGAGTTTTCTATCATAAACCGATAGACTCGCCTAAGGCGTATTACGATTACATACGAGCTTAAACGATATATAAAGTATAGGTTTCTTTTTGTCAGCTTTATCTAATATTCACATTTAAAAAAATAATTCGTAAATTCATTATTTAGCGTTGGCAGTAACTTCTGTCTTCCAACAGTGTCAAATATAAAATATATGTAACATGCAATATGTCTGAGTTTTCGTCGCAATAGCAATAGTAAGCACCGATATGCTGCCACTGATATTGATCGTTAGTTCGTGCGATACTGAAGATGTAGGCGGACTTAAAACATATGTACGGATGACTGACATCACTCCACGATTTCCACTGACACAAGGAGCTTTAATGTATCTATTTTGGAGTATTTTCAAATACCAAAAATAACCTAAGATAAAATATTTATATTCTGTTAAATTTCCAATTTCGCATTACAGAATGAATAAACTTGTTAAATTTAATACGTACAGTATCTTGTGATAAACGGGTAAGAAAAGATTAATTTACTGCTTGCTGCAAGATCACTAAAGATTCTTGGGTCAGCGGGTAAGTTACTGAGGGTTAGCCTTACCCTATCTCAGCTTAAAGTTTAATATGCTGGTTAAATATCGCACTGCTTATACATTAGTTTATAACTAACCTCATCTACGTTTTAAACGCTTAATATTCATTATTGTAAGGCTATATTTACTCACAGCTTTTGCTGTCGGAGAAAAAGCAAACTTGTATAAAATTTAACAGCATTTAATATTCTTTGGTTAATTTTATGTGTATATGACCTTCGCGCTAATGCTGAATAAATCCGCTAAATTGAATTAAAATATAGCTGTGAAATCCAGATATCGTCAACCATGAGTTAAGTCACTACCCTCAGACTAAACAACACTGAATCAATAGCTTATCGTTATGACAAAGTGATTTTTTTTTAAATACTTAGTGATACGAGTGGTACTTCTAGATACTTTAAACAAAATCTTCAACATTTATAAACATATCGATATCAAATTATTGATGAACACGTAAAACAACAATTTAGCTTAGCTGTAGCGAGAGTCAGCAATCAATAAAGTTTGGGCTTCGAAAACAATGCGATATGAAAAACACTAGAGACAGTCAACCTCAACACAATAATACAATTGAAATAACACATCTTTTAAACGGGAAGTGGTTAAAGTATATGTAAGACAATCACAAATACCTTGCGTTACTAAGAACTACTATTTCTCTAGTACAAAATAAATAAAAAAAATCGTCGCAAAATCTTTAATCAACACTGTAAGGGCAAAGTCACTAATCACTATCAATATAACTATCTAAATAGAAGATTTAATATAAGATAAGATGCTTATGTGAATAAAATATCTGCTTTAGATTATAAAACCCACTTAAATATTTAATTTAGAGAAAATTTAAGTAGTGCACTACCGTTTGAGTACGCACTTAAATAGAAAACCTTTAAAATATATCTCTATTTTTAATATTATATTTAAATGTTAAGTATAATATTTTAGAATTACACCCCACGTTATAGCTTAGGTACACGACTAGGGTCGCCCTCTTAAATTATAGCGCAAAGGGTTGGTATTTCACAGCACAATATAATTCGTTTTTCTCGGAAGAGACGAGGAAAACATAAATGAGAATTATCGTTAAAATTCGCTTATTTTCTTTTAAATTCGTAGCTACTGCGGGAAAAAATAAAAGTTAGCTTTGAGAGTCGTCTTTCTAATAACGTCGTATTCGCATTTAAACTTTCCATTTCAATGGAAATTATTATATTTATATACACTGGCTAAGAATAATAAATACTGACATCATTCCCAAATACCAGGAGATATATTTAGTTATATATCAGCAATAACATAAATATTGGGGTCGTTATCAGAAATGAGTGATACTATTTAATCAAATAGAATGACGGTTAGAATGTCTACTTAACAACCAGATGCTACACATGATAGCATAAAAAATATTTTATAAAACTAAAATGACCCAGCAATATATTTTAATATTTAGAGTTTATTTTTAAAAATAATTCTATGAGATAGTATGGTTTGTGATAACCCAATTAAGCCATGACTTGATCAACCCAATCTGCATGTATGATTGATTTGATATTATCTTCAGACGTGTAGATATGTTGATAATTGATAAAAGTATGGTTTGCACTTTCATAGAGTAAAATAACAAGAACGATTTATCAAATGTTAAAAGTGTATAAATTACTCCAGAAGAAATGGTTCTGTCATACAAAACGTATTATGTGCATTACTCTGAACTCCTACAGAATTTAAAGTAACTTCTGAAATAAAATAACAGTCAAGACTATGGATAAATAGTACACAATTTATTCAGAACAAAGTGCTTTATTTATGTTGTCTCCGTAAATTTTTTTTCTTATTAGGTTTTGGCAAAAGAAGTTATACACAACACATGTTAATTACTTAAATTAAAATCAGGTTACTTTTCTTTTTTTTCAATATTTATTGACAAATTTCTCACATGTGATCATTTATGAAATATAAGTCACAAGCAGTTCATAAAATAACCCAAGGATTATATTTTATAGCCTGCCAGGCCCAGTTCTTCTTTTATACAGTAATCTTTAGAAATAAACTGAATGCACACCCACGCTGGCACACTTATATAAATCGTAACACACCGGAACGACTTATTCAGATAACTTCGATTGAAATGGATTAGATCATAGAAACGGCCAAAAAAAATTTCTCGTAAAAGTATCAAATTCTCTTAATTATTGTTACGTGTATTTTGTGTACATCTAATACAAATTGAATGAGGTTGTGTTTTTGAACATGTTTCCGCATCGAAATTTCAGTTCACGACTATATTTTGCGGTAACCGTAATCTTTGATGATGTGTGTCATTTTCTAAAATTATTTAAAAAAACTGTCATCAGGTTTATCGTGCCAAAATTTACAGGTATTTGCCTTTCGATTGGTGAAAAGGCAACCACACTTTGCGATGTGAAACTTTGTTCTAATATTTAACAATAAACTCGGTAGTCCTTTGAGAAATCACAGTCTTAAATTAGTACCATTCTTTAAAGTTAAACGTCGTAAAAACTTAAGATTTCTGAAAAATGGGTGTGTCCAATATATTTTTTTTACTGTGCACCTATTTTTGCCTTATTATAACCGCAACGTTGCTAAGGAAATTTTCCTCGTTAAATTATTGTCTTATCATGGAAAATGAATTATCACGAAAATTAAAATCTTCAAAACTGGATGTCGTCAAGCTGAAATTTGTACCAACAATTTTTTTTTTTTTTGCATCTGTGTAAAGAATTGAGTATTTACTGGATATAATTTTACCTTAGTGCGGCCGAAATTTCAATAAAAATAATTATCTGCAAAAAAGCATCCAGAATATAATAGCCGATAGAATCATATTCGCATTGATCCGTACGATTTATAGGTCGTCACGTTTTTTATTGTTTCGCGTGGATCGCCAAGCGTGGGTAGAATTTTCCAATATCGGAAGTATATTGAAAAGTACAAGAGAGGGCAGCGAGCGTAAATATTTGAAATTTCATCCAATACCAGACCGAGGGACGGAAGGCTGTACTCTGAGCAATATGGCCGCTGCACGGGCGGATACAAGGGAGTGTGTACAATAAGGTGGTTGAAATCATAATTAAATATTTTTCTTTACCAAGTGCCTCTCCTCAGAGGAGGTTGGTGATCATTTCACTGAGCATATATTCATTCATTTCACTGAGCCAATGTTCATGGTTTTTTAAGGGGAAAATAGTGTACTAGGTCCCAGGGTCTTTCTACACCGCAGTTTTATATGAGGAAAGATATTGTTCAAATAGCTTTATTATATAATTATTTCCTTACAAAGCTCTGGCGTTTAGATCTGATGTTCCTTCTGCAACAGGATGCAGAAATAATACCAGATGCCCCCCCCCCCCCTCGACAAGGTACTTCCAGAACACATCCCTCCACAATCAATCCAAGTCCACTACTCCATTACCGATCCTTTACACATTCTCAGGATACAAAATGGCAGTCATGCACAAGCAACATAATGGGGAGAGCGTAGAGCTTAAGTAGTTTTCATAATTTTACCACGCGACCCGTTTTTTAGGCTAATAAAGCTTATTATGTCCACTTGAGCAATTACAAAGTTTTTAGTATTTTAAGTAGAGAGTCAAATAAAACCAATAGGTATATTTAAATTCAAATTTATAGTATTGCAAAAAATAAGTGCTAAATAGTTATGTCTTTTCACTTTTTTAAAAATATATAATATTAAGTTATAATTCTTACTCAATTTCATTTGGAGTATTTAAAAAAACTATTTATTTGTTATCATTTATTTTTTATTAATTATTATGAAACCATTTTTTTTGTTCTTAATAATATGAATTGATGATTTTTTAACAGATCTTCTGTTTATTTGTTTTTAAATATTAAATTCAATTACAAAACCAAGATATAATATAAAGTATATTAGAAAAAAAACTTTAAGTATTGAGTATCATGTAAGTAACACCATTTTTTAATATTTGACAAGAAATATAAAATATTTTAAATAAAATACTTTTTGTGATATTTCTATACCAGTGACCGGTTTCGCTAACCTTTCACATCGGCAAAAACCAGTCACAAATAAAACAAAACACTGGGAGTATCACAAAAATATTTTAATTAAAATATTAAATTGTCAAAAATAATTAAAACAAATAATATTGAACTAACTCGCACGGAAATTTATGTTGGTCTATTATCACAATTGTTTTACCAATCTTCGGTTCAATCAATGAAGATTACGCTATTGAAAATAATCTTGGTTTTTCTCGATTCTGAACAGAAAATTCCTCTTTCAGACAAGCTGATTTTGTTTTCATGTATAAACCAAGGCATGCATGTTTACTTCAAAGATAAATTATAATAATAATAAAAAAATTACAAGACTTAGAGAGTATTTTTTTTATGCTGATGAAAGCCTAAAAAGTAGTCAGCTTTAATGCCTCCTTAATTTAAATAAGCCGAGGGCTATGACGAGCGTCTTATGGCTTGGAATAATTACGTCTGGAATCGTTTGAAATCAGGTTTACTCTGTCGTAGCCGCTGCACTCGAGTAAAGAAAATATAACAGGCGCTCTCGTAGGAGGCAAATTACACCGTTCCTACCATTTTTTATTCTTACAAATCCAGAGCTATCTTTATGTGGCAATCGTACCGTGAATCTTTTATCTTTACCACTGGAAATACTACATTTTATTACTATCTACCCACTTCGTAACGCAATTTCAACAGTAAAGCAAGTTTATTTGCAGCCAATTTTTTTTATGATAACGAATATGAATGAAACGATTTCATGATATATTTACTTCTTTTGTCATCAGCAATTGAAATTCTATGAAGGTTTGAGCTTAAAATTAAAGTCAAAGCATGTTATTAAGCTGGTAGATATGTTTTTAATGTGTTGATTTCGCACGGACGCAGGACGACACGTGCTTTTTTACACGAATAATCCACCCTACGGCCTCAAAATAAATTTAATTGGAATTGCCGCAGTTCACAAAAAGGTATATCTTTAGTTATTTTTTTTTTAGTTAATTATCACTTCTAAAAAGGCTTTTATACGCTATTTTACCTATCAATATAATTTATATCGACGTGTATTAATGTGAAGAGGAAGCTTAGAAACCGAAATTATATATGAGCTTTAAATAAAATATATTTGATATACACGATGACCTTTTGACCTTCTAGCCTTCTGTAAAGTTGGCCTTAATGTAATAAGCTTGCAAAAGTTAAGTCCCTGCGTAAACATCTCATCTTTCAGCTGTAGCTTGACTTCCTATCCAAATCGTGAAATACACAATGTAAGCGCTACTGCCTAGCAGGAGCGGTCGCATCAAATCGCGCCGGATCTGACGATCCTCGACAAGGGGGTGGGATTCTTCTCTGGCACACAAATCACTCGTGCGAAGTAGTTCGTATCCACGGCCCATCAATAAGTGAGCCCCGCCCGGGGGTGCGCCCACGCAGCCCCCTCGGGCGGGGCTCGGGGCACCCCCGCAAATGTCAGGGGCCACCCCCGCTGCACTATCTACCAGCGACGCGCACAATCCACTGTGCATGAGCTAATTATCGATTCAATACATCGACGGAATGAATTAATAATTCACCTGTGTTCAATCGACATATCGTACTTATAAAACTGTCGATGTAATTTTATACTTTTTTAATTAAAACGTGGATATCGTTAAACAATTTTGATGCTTTTGATCTGTCAAAACAACACTTGGTGAAATTCCATTTTTATTCCTCTCCTTTCATGTTGGCGTTATCAAACGAATTTGATAACGCCGAAGCGAAAGGTTGGCGAAACCGGTCACCAATAAAATTAGAACGTGTGAAAAAATCACCAAATTATTTTATTTAAATGCGTTACTAAACGTGTAATTATGTAATATAAGTTGACGACGCTAACGATTTTAATATTTCAAATGAACTCACACGAGAATCAGTATTTCATATTGAAGTAAAGAAACATTGAGGTTGTTTGGTTATTTATAGTTACAAATAAAGTACTTAATTATACTGTATTTTATTATTTATTTAAAGATTCAAATTATGTCGATTAAGCCCATCACTCGTCGCTCGTCCACCGCTCTCATTGTGGCCTCGTCTATGCTGTCTGTGTGCATGTAATATTATCTTATCTTCGCTTAGGCTTAGTTTCGATTTGAAAATTATTTATAGTTGCTAGGCGTTGTTCTAGATAAAAAAAATCTATGATTTCGTGTTATTTGATATTTCATTAATTAGCGTTGATAAAACAACAAATAAATTTATAATTGGTAATTTAGATATTTTACAAAAGAAATGCCTAACACTCGCAATTCTATCTATCCAAAGATTCTTTGGATTTATTTTGGATTTATAAATTGACAACGCTAACGATTTTAATATTTCAAATAAACTCACAAGATAATCAGTTTTTCATAATTTAGTATTGAAACATTAAGGTAATTTAGTTATTTGTATTTTATTTATAAAAACATTTTAAACCCTAAATAAAGGACTTAAATGTACTGTATTGTATTATTTTTTTAAAAATTCAAACTTTCATATCACATGCTGAAAAGAGATTTATGTGGGAAGTTAACAACAATAGTAAACTATGTTGCTTAAAAATTCTACAGCAAAATCCATTTTTTTGTCATCATTCTCAATATTCAATGCCTTGATTTAGTACCAAAAATATTTTTTTATTGAAATATTATGCGTTGATATTTCTTGGTATAAGAAATAAAGTGTTAAAACTTATTTCAAATTTAGTATGAAAGTATGTAGAATCGTCGTAAAATATTTTCATAAATATCCCGTGGCTTAATATCGAGATTCATTCAGTATCGATGTATTCAAATATATAGTAGACATTATTTCTACAGTAAAAATGTAAATTTAAAACTCGGATAATCATTTGAAAGTCATCAGACTTCTTTCAAAGGTTGAGGTTTATAATTTGAATTTGCTAAAAGCTGTAACGATCGCATATAAAGGCACTAAATAACCTCAATAAGCTCCTTTTATCTTTAGTAATTTTCATATCTTGATTCACATAACAGGCTAAAATTAATATCAGTATTAATGGATAAATAATACCACACTACCCCTTGGCGCAATAAAACACCCCTTCGTGCAGTATTGGGTCAAAATGACCCGTTGACGAAATCAAAGTTATGTAGCTGATTTTAATGGGCTACGTTCACCTAGAGATGACCTGGGTGACATTAGGTTCTATTTAAGCTACAATATTAATAAAATAAAAGTTATAACACCCATTATGAACGCAGCCAAGTATATTCATATTTTAACAAATTATGTAACTAACATTAAAATAACAGAACCTGGAATATTCTTTGGCGGTTAGCAGTGTAACTGCTTAGACATCAAGAAAGTTCTAGATAACTGTGTAAATATTGAATAAATCAATAAATTTAGTCTAAACCTGTTCATTAATATAGTTAATAAAATATCCGCAAACCGACAGTTAAGAGATCTCATTGTCAACAAGGCGCAGTTAAAAAATAAACTCTGAAAATAAATTTAAAAATACACTGATAACTAAGTGCGAGTAAATTAATGAAACATGTTTAAATAAAGTCATCTTTGTGTGCTCCCTAAACCTTTACACCACAAAATGCAGACATTATCACGTCAGTATAAAATTATTACATTATTAAAAGCTTATCCCTTCAACAACGGGCTTAAAGAGGATGAATTAAAAACGGATTCATACTTCGTGATTTACCATTACGGTGAAAATCTGTCGGCTTAACGTAAAACCGTTTTAATTGAAGACCTCCGGATTAATCAATTCATGGCTGGACTCGAGAGAGAATTTTCATTTGGAAAATGTAACAACTTTACTATCGCAAAAAAATGTGATTTTGATCAAAACCATTTAAAAAGTAAAAGTTCGTTTTGATAATAATATATTTGACTCCTATTCAGGATAGAAAAGTTGAGGAAAACTTGAAAATATTTTCTGAATATGGTCATTTGACAGAGGCTACTAATGAAAACGTATTTACGCCTAAACCACTTTTACAATTTTAGTTATAGTTACAGTTAGATAACGAGATCGTAGAATTTGTGTCCACGGAGTACTTAAAAGATCATTCAGTAACTTATGATGATGAGTGGTATTATTTCATTATTCTATGTATGTTTTTAATATCACCCTAAGTACCGAAAAACAAATAAAAAAACATACGTTACAAGTAATACTTATTATTAAAATTTCTTTAATTACTAAACATGTTTAGCAATATATAAATTAAAAGATAAGAAAAATGCCATTGCATTTGATATGTAACAATTATAAAGAATTCATTCTGTAGTTTTATATTAATAAAAAGCTTTTACGAAGTTTATAATGAACTTTGCAATTTCTCCATGCGGTGCACTTGAGAACTTTATCGTACGCCTTAGCTTTCTGGCTTCCATAAATGAAAGAACTTTGCTTTGTGTACCGGAGAAATTCAATAGAAAGCTTAAAACGTAGTAAACTTCAATTCATTTAATATTTAGTTTCTAAAAAAGTAATACCATGATCCCACAAATATGTTTAACGAATGGATTGTTAGGGTAGCGGTGAGACTAATGGATTTATATTGGGGGTTGCAGTAGGTCATGACATACGTTACATTAATATGTTTTTGCTATCATTATTTACTTTTAATATTATCTTGTTTTAAAGTAAATACTTAAACTTAGCACGCCTATAAAATATCAAACAATGACAATTATAATCTAACATCGTGGCGTGATGAAATTGACTCTATACTCCTTGATAAATAGAATTTACAAATATAATAATACGATAAATGGGATTTTTATAAGACGGTGTGCTGCCGCAACACTAAAATAACACAAATCCGTGTAATTTAATTTAGAATCGATCAAAAAACAGAGCACGAAAACAAAGCATGTACGACCCATTATTTCAGGCAAACTTCTAAAGATCATATCAGGGACCGAATCGAAGTATGAAACTATGTGTGTAATTTATCGCAAGTCACATTCGGTCCCGAAATAGGCTATTTAAGAGTACGGTGGAGCTCGAGCCCCGCCGCCCCGCCGCCCCGCAGCCCCGCCGCCCCGCAGCCCCGCAGCCCCGCCGCCCCGCCCCGGCGTGACGCAGGCGGCGTGGGCGGCAGCGGGCGTGGGCGGCCCGGGGCGCAGGGTGGCCGCCCGAACCCCCGTGTTATTGCGCCGCGGAATGGCAAAATCGTTAATGCCACGTATTGTTGTTGTGATGTGGTTCAGCCCACGGCGTGTCGGGTACTCCGTCTTTTTGTCAAGACCTGGCGTCCCCCGCTGATAGCGGACGACTCTCTCGCCTGGCTAGGACACCCGCTGGTCTAAAACAAACTCGCACTAAATTCACATTGACATTCGCTAAATGAAACATCTCCCCGTATCCTGCGCTTCTGGGCCCGAGGTGTCCTTACCACCTGGAAATAGAATCGCATTAAATATACACGTTTCTATTGTAATATTTTCTCAAGAAAAACACGCTTCTTGTCTCTCGGGCTTCTTTGTTAGGTTATTGTATTTTGTATTCTCACCTCGAATTCAAGTTAGTACTATTTTTTCGAACCTTAAATAAATAATAAGCACTGCGGATATATCTTATTAATAAGAGATTAAAATTTCCAGCTCTTTATGATATACAGTTAAAAAGTAATAAAAATCACAATTTTAATCATTATTACTTAAATTTATCAATATTTAAATTGAATATTTTTATTATTTTTATTTTTATATAATATTTACCAAACCCAAGACAAAAGTCACTAATGATAACTAGAGTGGTATTTCTATTTGAAGTCCACCAATAAAAAGAAAATGTCGTCGTAATTGAAGTCAATATTTGTTATTCATCCATAATTACAATCAAATACCATAATCATACATTCAATTAAGTCCGTGTGGTGTATTTTACACTCACACGAAGAAATAAATATCCTTTGACTTGAAACCATCTCTTCGAAAATAGGCACTTGAATCGGAATTATTCAATAATATATACTCAATTTTGACTTTGAATGGACAAGAAAAATTTTATTTTTCATATCATTCGTTTACGTATGTACATTTAGAGTATGTGTTAATAGTGGCATTTTATTTGTATAAGTAATCCTTTAAACATATGAAAGGCTTCGGAGTCTCGCCATGACATGCTACCCACGCAGTTTTCTAGAAAGGTACCATTCTAAAAAAGGTATATAAAAGAAGGTGAAAGTTCTAACTGAGAATACCTAACCAACGACTCACACCTGCGTTTTAACACAATAATCCAACCGAAGCAATCCTTTTTAATAATTCACAACCCACCAAAATAGACAACACTCCATAGTTTACGATCTACGTAATAAAGCACTTTATCGCTTTTATCATCCATTTAATAACGGCTTATTACCCTCAAATTATTTATAGACCCTCCGGTATGGTTGATTGTTTTCTTGAATTAATAATCGCCTGGAAACCGTAAGATTTCATTCAAGGGAGGCCTCATTCATTTCGGCAGCTCAAAACTCACCCCTGCTCCAAGTACTCCACTTCCCACATAGACGTCACGACCGACGAAGGGGACACACGACTATAAACTTCTTAACTTTATACGTACCCGAATGAAATTTCAGGCCAATTTAACTGAATGAGTTCATAGAACCTTACGTGGAATAAAAAAATTACGAAAGTGGAATTTAGGTTAAACCCAATACTTGACATAATAATGACAGATTTGTAACAATAGTAATAACAAAAAACGTCATCATCATTTGTATCGTCCGTTCAAAAATATAGGTCAAGTGCTTTAAATAATTTTTATTAAAAAAAATTATATGAAATGTTACAAATAAGACTGGTGTTTGTTTCCCGAACGCATATGAATTGCGTTTTAAAAGTTTATTTTACAGAATGTTAGAGTATAGGATACCCGCCCGCACAATGTAAAGAAACGGAATAAAACCTTCGCAGGTATCCCACCCATACCTTCTATGCCTAAAATAAAATTTAGTAAACAAGAGAGGCTGAAATTCTGAAGGATAAAAAAATTCTTGAATAAAACATACTGTTTTCGATTTCATAATTTTTAATAAATCTTTTCCTTTAATCCATTTTAAATGGATTATTTAAATACACTATCTTGAGTGAGTATGTAACCTCCCGCTATCGATTAATGTTCGTGCCCGTGATAACTCACTCACTTATAATATTAGTTGGTATTAACTAATTTTAATAATTAAAAATCTACACATGTTCGTGCACTATCTTTTAGTTATTCTGTACAATTTTGAGTTGATGGCTTACTAATTGGCTGTAGAGCTAGATTTGTTTATAAGAGAGACAACCCTAACAAAGATTTACTTTCATAGGAATAACAACTTTCATGTCAGTGAAAAGAATCTAGAAATAGATTGCAAAGGCTCCCGTTAGGTTGATACGCATAACATAGTTGTAAACTCATTTACCAGCTCAAAATACCAGCTCTTAAGCTGGTATTTTTAGATTTTTCATTATATTATATTACAAAGAAAGTAAGTCCTTGTAAATAACTCTCCAGTATTTTTTTTCAACCAAACATTATTTATCTGACAGCGCTCTATAACGCTGAAATGTGAAGGAACCTATAAAAAGATCGTCACTATTATTTTCTAACAAATGTGTCAATGTCCAATAAAAGTAACCGTTCCGAATATAGCTCCATTTATTTTTGATATATAGACTGTCTTGGACGTAAAATGCCGCCTTGGTGCTTGAATGTTCTTATACAGGTCCAATTTATGATTGTCAAGCTTATTTTCAATTTTTTTACTTTTAGTGACCTGTACACAACATATATTATCTCTTCGTATCGACTACCAATATTTCTGCCTTCTTCGTTTTATTAAATAATGTACACTTGAAAGAACATTAAAAAAAAACAATTTGTAATATATCTCACTTTAACATTCGCAAAAATATCATGGCAAGAATCATTTGTTTGTAACGGGAACACACTTTTTATGCTAAATTTCACTAAAAGGCCATTATGATATAAAATATTTTCTAAAAAATACAGCAAATGTGGCAGCAACATTTATTTCCTTCATTTTACAACCCTCAGTCAATCAAGATTTACTTTACAAATATTAAGCATACGCCTACCTTCTACCATCTTCACAAACTGTGAAGATGCTTCACATCGTTAGATTTATCGAATCATCTTTTTACGTGTCCTTTAGGGATTTCGGGGATCAACTGAAATCTTATATTAAATATATTCTATCATAATATTTTTTTTTTTTGCATACAAAAATGTTAAATGTAGATGCTTAGATCGTTTTTTCTATGAATTTCGTATTTGCAGACTAAAAATACTCGTGGTATCTCACAGGTGATCCTTGTGCTCTTATGTTTTGTATGGTGTGCGATATTTCTATTGCAAATACATAGCAATAAAGTTCATCGTAATAAATAAAAAAATGTAGTCTGTCTTTTAATATTTTTTATAAAATAATAAAAATCTAAAAATAGCGGCGAAAGATAAAATGAGCTTTTGCCTCTATTGAAAGATTCTTATAACGATATACTTCAAAAGAAAAATCGAGTGTGCTCCAAGAATAGCAGCGATCTTTAGAGCATTGTGCTCCGGGAAAAGAACCAAGAACAAATAAAATACCTATCAGTGGAGATTTGCATTCAAAAAACTACTTGCTTTTGAATTTCTCAGAATATTGAGTGGATATTTTTAGAAATTAGTATGTAAATTTTAACGATCTGATTTTTTATCTTCAGTCTTTTTTTATAAAGAGATTCTTAAAATAATAAATAAGTTAACATCCATAAGTACACGTCTGTATGTATGAGAAACTTATTAAAATTAAGTCTTCACTGTCCGAAAAAATTCAGTCTTTGATTTATTGATAGGCATTTTATTCAGAGTATGAAAACATAATATGTCAAACATAATACAGATATTCGTTATGCCTGAATGCCGTTGTCTGAAATTGATATTATTATCTTAAAATCATAATAATGACAAACATTCTTTTATTCTTTTCAGGTTGCTTATTCAGTGAATCCCTTTGCACCGAAAATGTAGAGTGGTGCTACGACGGTGAGTACATATTTACAATATAAAATAAGCGACACAATAGAGAGGCAAAAACATTTTCTATTCACTAAAATGAAATTGAATAATTCAAAAATTCAATACGACTCTTCAGTTGCCGTCGTGTATTGTTGCCACAAAGTTTAAGCTCACAAAACTCATTATTCCATCAATAAGCCACAAGCTTTAGAGATTTCTGCTCTGTCTGCGAATCTCTACAAACACTCGAAAGTGATTGCTTTCAACTGAAGTAGAAACGATAGTGATCTCATCATATCAATATTCAACGTTTATTATCTTGCTTTTAGACTACGCTTTCGGAAAATGCCTGCAGACATATGGGAGCGTTGAAGAAGAAGACCTCGCAAGGTACGCTAAAAATATTTAAGAAATAGATATAAAATAAATTTCGAAGTGATTTCTGAAGTTGTATTTTTCATTCCACTAAAGTACAGTCACAAATCTTAAATCTTTCTGAGCAGTTATAATTAGAATTGCAAAGAACTTTTTGCCTCTGGATTATTCTTAGATGTCTGATAAAGGGGATGAAAATTACTTTCCTTTGGTGTTGTAGTATTAGAAGATCTAAAAAGTAATTTAAAAAAACCGCATCAACTTTCTTCTTTTAAAATAGATTATTGTTGTATTCAAGTTATTCATTATTCATTCATATTATTATAATAGTAAATAGATTTATAGAAACCAAAACTTATTCACAATTATTCACGTACAAGATAGATAATATTAAAAAATTTCATGGGTTTTTTTTTCAACTTTTAGTTTATTGTACATCTTAAAATTATATGTATTGCTCGGATATCTCGTTTATTCTTGATTTAATATAAAAAGTGGATATTGCTAATGTCTTGCTGCGTCGCTAAAGTAAAGCAACTCTATTCTTTAGGTCTGCCTATACGACCTCACATTGATCTTTAGAATTACTAGAGAAGAACCAATGTAAGGGAACGTTACGTAGGGTAGTTACTGAAAGAAAACAGGTTTATTACTTCAATGATTCTCGACCTATAAATTTCTCCTTACTCTCGTAATAACCGTATGAAACGCTTGTTGAATATTGAGTTCTTCAGGACTAGAGACATCGTGACATCGAGAGAAAAGATCCGACATTTTCAAATATTACAACTATATAGTGAAAATATAGATGGAATTCGTTTCATAAACTGGTATTTTTTATGTGTTTTTTTTCCTCAGGCATGAACTAACTATAGAAGAGCTTCGTGCCTTTGAGCACGAACTGCAACGACTTCTTCAGTTGGGGTATAGATGGAGTCATGCATACACGCAATGCATACTCCAAGCCATGCTGTATGCAACCAAGAACAGGCAAGAAGAATAATTTTATCTATAATAATTGTTTGTTCTCTCTGTATCACTTTCTTAGAGAGAAAGCCTATCTCATGTAAAGAGATCGATACTAACGCACTAGAGCGCTACATATCAAATTACGTATGATGAAAAAAGTTGGAACCTGCAAAAAAACTCCGTCAACAAACGACTTCCGGTGTCTTTACATATATACACTATAAGTGTAGTATATTTATATACACAGCAAACATGAGTGACTTGCTATGAGCAACAAACTACGAAAAATATATATTAAATGCATAGAATATAAATCATAGGCACGTAGTTTATATCACACAAACATAACAGTAACATTAATTTTGACATATTTTTTTCTAAATTTAATGCAACTTCTTATATTGTTGAAAAATTTTGGTACATTTTCTTTTTTAATTTAATTTTCTAATTAAAGCTTTGTTTTAGTGCTTTAATGCAAAAATGTTTGTCTCAAGTGAAGTTCGAGCCCATGCGCGTCTCTCACCCTAATACCCTATTATTGCATGCTTCAAAATATCGTGCCGTGTGATTAAAATCTTATTAAAACCAATTCCTCAAGGCTTAAAAAAGATTGTGTCGAGAGACTGAAAGATTGAAAGATGTACATGAAATAAAACAATACACAATCAGAGTCAACAATCAAACAATGTGTATAATTTATAAGCTATTTCATTTGCTTACTAAAATATTTACTCAGCATTAAAATATACATTTTTTTAATATTCATGTATTTTGTTACTAGGTTGCACTATGAACAAACAGTATGCGATCATTTGGCGGATCAAGATCTTACAGCCGCCCTAGGTGCATTCGAAGGGGAAGAAACGGTAATATTATATTTTATATTACCGAAAATACCATTTATAAATACACTTTACTCGAGCATTTCAATTTAACTTTTGACAGGTTGACCCGCAGACGGTAGCTTTTGTCAGATACACTCCCAACTCCAACATTGAAGCCTCAGACTTTGCAGATGAAGTATACTACCCCCCGAACGCAGAGGATCCGCTGGAGATCAGGCCATCCATCCAGGATCCGGAAAGTAAGATTGCGATTTTACCACAGCACAGCAGCATGTAGCTTTTTATTTTTAAATTTTACTCTCATAATGCAGGACTATAAAAATTTAGTCATGGCATATCCTTTCACAATATCAAATAAAAGCTAAGAAAATACCACTAAACTTTCTGGTCTCTGCAAAAAATATTTGGGAATATCGCTGTTATTTTGTTATAATTCATATACACTTATACTTAGATATAAATTAGGGGGCAATGATACGGTATACTTGGAATCGACCGGATGTGTGCGTATTACATAATTCTGTTGTATTATGAATGTATAATACCCATAAATCAATCAATCCAATCAATTAAATTGGAAGCGTTCAATGCTCTATAATTGAGCAAGAATATTAATATTCTCAAGAAATTAAGCAATAATCAAGGCGTGCTGGAAGTAATTCCATTAATTGGTAAAATAACACGATCATACACTCAACCTTTTGATCAGACACTGCCTGAGATATTCAATGGCTTTAGAATCTTAGCTATAATTTTATAACTTTAATAATTAATAATTTACAATATAATAATTCATGTAAGAGATAAGATAAATATTTTTTTACAATAAAAACATATTTATTTTGTGGAGTACAGTATTTTAAATGACAGGCCGTTAAAAAGTAACAGGTGCAACATTTTCTATAAAATTTATACATACGCTTGAACGGCATAATTAAAAAAATATATATATTACAGTGACAATTGATAATGAAGATGATTTGGACCTGGACCCCTGGCATCAAGAAGTAAAAAGGGCCTACATTAGAAAAAGTAGACAAAATCCACTTCAAAGCCAGACACCCCAGCGAAGGAACCGAAACGTTTTTCCCAGAAACTATAACATCTCGGAATATTTTAGGGAAGATCCTAAAAACCCTGAACTTATCTTAGAAAATTTGGGACAATTATTTGAAAACAACGAAGAGTCAGCATATTATGGACCGCTACAGGACAATAAAAAGATTGAAAGATACCAACCTTCGATACAATTAACCTCTGAGGAAATATTATACTTACTACAACCGGAGAACGAAGAGGAGCTTGCAGCTTTGCTGCCTCAATACGAAGAAGAAAACGACGGCTACGAAACAACCGATGAGAGGTCAATAGAGAAAGATCGTATTAACGCATGGCTTGAGAACCAGGATCTAGATCAGCTTCGAGCTGCTTTAGCGGAGCTGAAAGAACCCTATAGACAGAATGTAGACCCTTACTACGCCACGAGCGATTTCCTAACAAAGAACCGCCTAAAGCCGGATAAGTTCAATCAGCACTACAACACGCCTGACAGGTTCCGCCAAGGCTACGAGAGCAGGGATGGCGTGGTCGACATGAATGAGGAGGAAGGTGAGATGCCGGAGCCCAGGATTTATATCGACGAAGATGAACAAGACCACTACAGGGAGGAGAGCGGCAGCGGAGAGCACGATGGCAGGGATGAAACCTTAAAGGAATTGGAATATATGGCAACCAATGAGGCCGAGCGAAATAGTGAGTATTTAAAAAAAAATAATGATTACATAATTTTAAAATCATTTCACTCTACACCGCCGCAAAATTATTTTAAAACGTATTTTCCCCTTAAAGACCAGGTTTAATTCAATTTTAAATTGCTCGATGATATCATCTCATAAAAATTAAATACGGTTTAGTTCGCAAGCAATTACTGAATTTAAAAATAATTATAAACCTCATCTAAATAAATAAAGACATCAGTACATCAAACTTATAAATTAATTTACGCGAAAAATTCAAAATATTAATATAATTTTTATAACATCTTTTTTAATTAAAACCTACCAATTTATCGTATAACTCATTTTCTCCGAGGAAACGCTTGATTCTCAGTTAGTCTGAAAATATCACGAGGAAGCGCTCAGTCTAAATAATGTAAGGAATTAAGTTTATGAATATATATATGGTATAAAGTCAAAGTTGAGTTTGTTTGAAAATAAAAATGAAAGCTACAAAAATCTGAGCTCCAAAACTGTTTGAGCAATCACGTTTTTCTTTGTACTCGCCCGCTAAGGGAGGGACGAAGCGCACGTTATTTTCGGATCGCAATTTTCAACCCAAGCATTCATGTATAAATTTTTACCGTAGAACGGTCTCGAACGGCTTGATATTATATCTTATTCAGTGTGAAATGCTCGGTTTTAACAACGGCTCCATTTAGTTTTTTTTCTTTTAAATAGAAACTCAAACGGAATAATCGCAGCTGGTTTTTTGTTTGGTATTCGTGGAAAGCTGATAATTCGTTAGCCGCCCACGCTCTCCATCCCGCCCACTCTCAGCCGCCTACGCTTGTCCCAGTTATATAACTGCTATATCTGATGTGAAATATCACCTCAATTGAATATACGTCAAGTGCTAAATAAAAAAATATTTTATCCTCACAGTCTTCAGTCTTCATTGATCGTTTCTAGAAAATCGATTATGTTTTAAAATAAATTACAGCATCCACATTTTATTTTACAAAGTTTAATGCACACTCCCACAAATTGACTTGTTTCCTAAATCTAATTTCACAGATATAATATAAATCTTACCACAATATTTCGAGTCAATACGTATTAACTTAATTGATAATATCAAGTATCTGATTTGTATTATATCTGATACAAAATAATTTGTTTAACGCATATATCGGAAAACCGAATAGCTTTAATTTGTATTTTGCGTTTACAACGAGACATCAATCAATTCATAACAAGTAAATATGAAATATTTAAAAATAAAAATAAAAACTATTGAAGTTACTTTGTGCGGCTGATAAGGCAGTTTTCATCCTTCTACTTAGACTACCGACCCTACGAGTCTCTGGCGCGCAACCCTTCCAGCAGCGAGGAGGAGACCGCCATTTTGTCTCGGATGCTCAACACCTGGAAGGTCGCCCACTCGCAGCAGCCTCGCCAGCCGCAGAAGGACGGCGCGGGGGTGTTCACCGAGGGTGGAGTCGTCTTCGTAGCAAATACCGCTCCAACCAGTAAGTCGATCTAACTCTCGCATTTCAAAAAAGGTTCATTCGCTGAAAACAACCCTACGCCTTGAATTCTAAAACAAACCCAAAACCTCTACGAAGCTTCGCAGAATCGTAGCACCACAGATCGTAAGACTCATTTTTTTTAAACACATATTACATATTTTTTTAAAGCAGTCAAAAACTATCAAAGTTTTCAAAAACTTTTCAAATTGTTAAAAAAACATTTTATCTACAGACAAAATATATAAATTTTGTTCTGTGCAGCAAAATGCGATGATATACAAATTTACATAGTACACCAATCAACCAACCAATAATTTTATAACATAAATCAATATTCATAAGGTATTTTTTTAGAATAAAAAAAAATTGAAGTATTATTGAATATAATTAACATAATCTTAGGGGAAGTACTAATGTCGTCACGTCTGTACAGTCACAGAGAGTTCCTACTTCAACAAAAGATAAAAGCCTTTGTAGCTAAAGAGAGTATATTATAAAGGTCACATCCTTTACCCGCTCTACGCAAGCAAACATGCAAAATCCTTAGCATATAGAGATTGTTGCTTTTTGTTAAATTTCCATATCTGTCATCATAAACAAGTGAGTAGTATATCATCAACTTTATTACTCTCATGGAAACATTTTCATTTTCAGTATACACATATATTCGTGATTTAACCTCAATCAATTCAGACCCTCACAATCCATTAAATAGCTTTTGAATAAGCGTGAATTAAATCCTCCACGAGCTTCCGTGCGAATGAACAAAATAAAAAAGATAATAATATGCTAACAAGCTAGGGACTGGCATTTATAATAGGCCAGTGAAGCTTTGAAATCAGTTTATTATTTAATATACGAATCATCGCACATAATTAATGATTTATACATTTAAAATTATTTGATTAATATTTTAAGTATACGCAGCCTGCCAAGCAAAAAACTCTCAATTTGTTGTTTTACGTTTTGGGTAACTGTAAAAAAAATATAAAGCAAACGTACAAAATTTCCTCGATTTCAATAATTAAAAAAACCGATCTAATTATATCACTTCAAAGTGTGAGTAGCGAGCTGCTTGTGCGTCACCCTACATCCCTTAAAAATAACGTGAAATTTCCCTGTTACCCTGTTATCTCTGAAATATCAAAAGCAGATATTGATCTGCTCTTTCTATTTATAAACACAAATAAAAGGAATACTGTAAATGCTATAAATTATATATTAAAACGCCTCGTTTTTGTTCCTCGTTTATGCGCTGTACGTGTTTATGTTTTTACTCTGATAGATTTACGTTTTCCACGTATTCAATCCAGGTAGAAGGTACAAGCATTACTTGGAGAATAGAATTAAGTCCTTTTTTTGAGTGAGACTTTCAAGAAGCAACTGAGGGCCGGTCACTTTTACGACGCAGGTGCTCTTCAGAAGGCTACCGGCGTGTCGAGAAACTTTAGTGTTTCCAATTTCCCCAATTACAAAAATGTGTAGCGAGCAAGTAAACGTTAAAGCTACTCATGAAAAAGATCATTAAGCAAAAAATTCAGGTGAGTTTTATTTTTGTGGAACTAGACACACTAGAAAATTAAGAAGCCTTATAAATTAACCATTCAATTATATGTATCATTTTAATTCTTCTTTTGGTGCCTCTCCTCATAGGAGGTTGGTAACCATTTCATCGAATATATTTCTATCCTAACCCAGTCTTACTAATTCGGCAGAAGTCCTGACTTTCAGCCACTGGCGTAAATTCCCCATCCACGTAAACTTTCTCCATCCGATGCTATATTTGCTTTGATAAATGTGGCCAAAATAGGAGACCTTACGCTTTTTTTATCGTCGAAGAGGAGTTCTCTTTAATAAATATTTTTTTATCTAATACAGTTAATGTTATTGATGCTCTTGTATATTTTGAAGCGAAAATCTTTTATTTATCAAAACTTGTTGTACGAGTAACTTTTTTTGAAAACATTTTTTTTTCGGGCAGCAAAAGCTATCTCTACCATCGTTAATCGTCATTTCTGTGAACTCATTGTCTATTCAAATTGTAAAATTATTCAAGACCGTTGGAATTGGAATCTATCGTCCCCAGCGGACGTAATCCTTTCGTTCATACAGGATTTGTGAGCGAGAATTTGAATCGTTATATGCATGTTTGTAACACACTTATGCAAGTATGCAAGACTTTCCGATAACGTTCTCTTGAATACATTTTATTTGATTGATCTCAATACTAATATTAATTTTAAAAAATTACTCTACATGTAAACAGACAGAACAGAAAAAAAATTATTCTTTCTGTCCTAAATAGTCAGAAACATAAATAATTCCTCGTGATAACTGATTTAAAATTAATTTTAATTTAAGCACTAAGTAAGATAATCCTGGTGACGTGCTGGTGCGATTACACTTGAGAAATTTTCCTTATTATTTAGTGAATAATGTCTATGTAATACACCATCCCCTAGTTTACTTAATTATTTTAAGGATATCACAAACTCCAAGTGAGAAAACTATAACTGAAACTAAATCAGGATTCTCTGATTTCACGTAAGATTAATGTTCAAGCCAAGCAAGTCGACTCCATACAATGACACGTTTTCGTGAAAATATTCATATCGTATTTTTTAATAAAAATCAAACAAATATATTTTTGGTGAGATCACCGTTTACAACAAACACTAAAATTTATTTGAAGTATTTTTATTTGATCACGTCATAAAAAAAGGCCAAATACATTACGTGACTACTTCTTAAAACTGATTACTAAGCATGAATGTATGCTTTGTAATATTTTTTATAAGGTGAAATAAAAAAAACTGAATACATTTGCATCGTTAATTTGATTTTCAGATAAATATCAAATATACTTGTGATATATAAATTTAAAAGCAGTAAACATATAGAAATATATTTATATATATATAAGTTATAAGTCAAATTTTATAAGAGGGCGTTGGCTGGAAACTACAATTTATACTGGGAATACAGCGAAAAACGTAAGACTCAAACCGATTTGGATAGCACTTTTTTTTGTCGTCAAAATTTCAACTGATCACAGAAGTATTTAAAAAAATTAAATTTTATAATTTTTTTATTTTTTTTTTAGTAAATTTACAGTAGTTCTTAGGGCTATGTGACTTTCCCCTGATCATGTGCGCAGGCTGTCGGGCTAACAAGGTGTGGCGCATTATTAATTCTTGACTCGTGTATAAATGGGGGTTGCGTTCCAGGCCACCCCGGCCAGAGCGCCCCGCAGCTGATGAGCCCCGAGCTGGGGGCTCTCCTGGCGGACTACGAGTGGGGCTTCCGGCGCCGGGAGCGCCTGGACGTCAAGAAACCCGGCCCGCCTTTCGACGTCAACAACCGCCACTTCAGGACCGATGGCGATGAGAATCAAACCAAGGGTCAGGAATCTTTTACAACTCGATTGTGAAAACAATTGTAATGCTAAACCGTTATTTTTTTAATAATTTAATAACGGTCGATATGCTTAAATGCTTCAAAAATTATTTCTAAGTGGAGATTAACTTTGCATGCCAGAATGACTATGCCGTGTCCATAGTTTTGTTTTATTTTAATGTTTACTGCTTGCTTCGTATGGTTACCATACACACGGTTACTTCACCTTTAAAGGTTAATTACAAAAAATGATGACAAAAATTCCAATATGTACATACTTTTTTTACTTAATGAGACATTTTTTTATGTACGAGTGAGTATAGCTTCATTGAAAATACTTTTAAATATCAATTTAATAAATTGATTTGATTTTTAATATTAATTTTACCATGTGGATAAATGTTTAAACTTTTACTTTTTACCTTCTTACTATCCTTCTTTAAACTTTTTGTATTCATCACATTTTACAACAATGAGAAATTTACGGCAGATATCTCGAAATATTTATTTTGTATTATGTTTATTTATTTGGTTTCTGCATCCTAGAAAGACGCAGATAATTCATAATTGATTATTAAACACTAGCATTTTTAGCAACTTGTACTAACTTCACCTGGTGCTTTCTCTTTGGATTGCAGCCGAAGAGCAGCCAGCCGTTGCGGTTGCCCCAGCGATGGTGAAGAAAGAGCTGCACGAGTCGGATGAACCGGAACCACCGCCTCCAGCCGACCACAGCCACGATAACTATGACGTGGACAGCTCCTACGCTTACGTCGGCCTCAAGGACAGGTACAGATCCAAGCAAAGCACTAATTCCACACATTCCACACACATATATCACTGTTATATACGTTGACATGAACGTCGCAGAATCTTAGTCGTGTTCCACGGAACTCCACCACATGTGGACGACATCTATATCTATAATCTCAAATTGAACTTTTAGTTCTCATTTAGTAAAAAATGCATGTTGAATTTTAAATGGATGTAATGTAATCTGTGTAATGATTTTAATAATTACAAATTTGATTGTTTGATTTATGAAAGCTCGCGCCAACTGATATTCCTGAATGTGTATGCTCTACAGCTATCACGACGAGAATAAGATTAAAGCACTACCACGAACACATATCTAGAGTTATTATTAAACTTGTAAACCCAGCCCTGATTTGGTAATATAAATAAAGCTTTATCAACCCTGAAATTTAGTCTAGGCGAGTGTAATGACACTACGAAAGTATTTTACAATAATTGTATAAGGTGATTATCCAAGTGCACACAGGGGCTTGAAGCGAGTACTCTTTGCTTATTAATTCAAGTATTGTGGAATAGGCTTTTATATTGCAAAAACATTGTCTTTAATAGTATTGGGAAAGTCAATTTTTCTTAAGACATTGTGTTTGTTGAAAATATTTATGATTGACTGGACGAACATTCCAATACACAATAATATTTGTCACACAGGCTACAGTCGCTAGTATACTCTTAACACTCGTGAAATCTTCAAAATAATATTAACAAATCTAAATTTTACAAAGCATGGTTCTTACATTTAAATTGCATGTTTTTTCGTTACAAAATCTCTCTCTTTTTTATATTTAATTGACTCGTGAGATAACCTTGAAGTTTTTCTAACAGATAATTTTTTGCGTCCTGTTTGAATTTGGGTTAGCTGTATCACTCCCGCGAGGTCTACCTTGTTACCATTTAAAAAATATATATTTCTCTTCACCATACTTCCAATTGTTAAAAACAAAAAAATAGATACCTTTTTTTGCTTAAGGCAGCAGATTTTTACCTTCTATAAATGCTAAAACTCCGGTTCGAACCCAATACTCTCAGGTTTTACAATACCCAAGCAGTATATTCAACTTATCGAAGCACCTCCTCTTTAACTGGTATATTCTTATATTAAATAGATGGCCTACCGACATTAATAGTTCGCTATTTTCGAAATGTAATTATACAGATTTATATAGCTTCATTGTTTTTACTGCTTTAAATATACAGTCTTACTAATATTTATTTTTCCTCAAAGTAAACTCAAATTTGCATATGCCGTATTTCACTTATCTTATACTTTTTACCTACCACAACAAATAACGCAAGAACAAAAAAAACCATATGTGCATATCCAAGAAATGACATGCCACTATAGAATAACCCACAGTTAATAGTACAAACCACGCCGGAAGCGGTGTGTATTGGCTCCGATAAGTAAAGTGGGTATACACAGGTAATCGTAAACATTGTAAAAAGAAGACAAGCTATTTTAATTTACGAGGAAAGTTTTTTTTTATTTTACGAGAAAGACTGCGACAGCAGTAGTGCGCTCGAGCGTCAGGCGAGGCAGCTAAAAATCACTCTAGGACTAATGCTTAACACTATATAACTATTAAGTGCCGAAAAATATTTACAAAATAGCACCATAAATTTTTTTTTATTTAAACTTGTTATGGGGAAGAGTATTTGTGATTTTAATTTTTTTTTTCGACATAAGAAAAGAGTCCTTAACGTGTTGTATGGTCAGCGATCTCGTTATGTGTTCTCTGCGATGAGAGAGGGAATGGAATCAGAAACTTTGATTCACCTTTCTAATTCACAAATAATAGCGTGCGTTCTTGTACCCTATTCAGTATTTCTATTTACAGCTTTATTATAATCTTTTTTTAAATTCATTTCAATTGTGTGCCTTAAACAAATTGATAGCTGTTTTAATGTCATAATGGTCATTTGACCTTGGGGCGTCTCTTGGTAAAATTGAACTCTGCGAGGCTCTGGTAATGTATTATAATGAACCGTTTTTTCTGCTAGTATACGAACTTGGAAGGAAGGTGCACGCATTGTTCGTACAATTAGCGAACTCTTGCACCTGGAACCGTCGGCCTTTAGCTACCCAAGGTAGGCTGGGACATGTACTCTCGCCCGTCACCTCTAACCGTCTCACTGTGCACTTTACCATTATGCTATCGTTTTGAGTTCCTTTCCGTCACGTATGTAGGTTACTTCAGTTATTCCTTTGTTGTTGTTATTGTCGGCACGGTATGTTGATTAAATTAAGCCATGCACTTTTGCAGATTTGAGTATTTACAGTTTCACATGTGTTTTAAAAATATTTTGCTGATTGTTTTTAAAAACCTAGTGGAAATCCGTAGAACTGTCTGTACTTGGATGAAATGAACTGAAAAATATAGTTCCTAAGAAGTCTGGTTACTCTCGTGGTAATGTATCGACCGAGAAAAAAATAGCCTGTCATTCATTGAATTGGTTCAGCTCATTTGCATGTACAGACAGTTTTTAACATAATTGGATATTGTTACCAAGCAAAAAATATTCGTTCATCTTTTTACATTAAAAAGCGGTAAGTATTGTGCCCATTATTTAAATAAATTGTCTTATGGTTTATTTCCACACTTCTTTGGTTGTTGTAAATTAAATATTTTGAATGCTCTACTTTTATTTTTATATGTACGGTTGCTTGCGGTTTTTAGGTTACGCAATATTTTGAAGGTAATTGTGATACTTTCAAGTCAATCGACTGTAATGTAGTCTTTTAATGATACTGACCATTCAGATTGAGTTCTGATTTGAAAATTTGGAATAGACTTTCAATAATGTATAAAAAATTAAATTAAAAAAATATGTCTGGTGACAGAATATTTATATAATATTTATATATACATAAAAACTACGTAAATTCAAGAAGAAACTTTTGGATTTCTCAGAAATTATAAATTATATTGCATAGTATATAACGTATTTATGAAAAAACATCATATACACAAATCTACTCTGTCTCGGTAAAGAATATAACAAGAGTATCTGCGTTGCATCTCTGCACTCAAGCTATTAAATGTGACCACGAATTTAAATCACTCATATTCACAGCTGAACGTAAATAAACCACTGATATAAAATTACTGCTGCTTGCACAAAAATTAACGTTTCAGTCACAACATTTGTAAGACAGACACCCAACTTAACCAGTTGCAAAAAGATTTAACAGCAGTTCTGTAATGTTTGTACTGGATTTTTTAGTAAGAAATTGATCAAGTTTTACTAGTTAAAAAGAGGCATATAGTAATAAACATAAACAAGTGATTGTTAAATTTAAAAAATAACTGATATCTGCAAAAACGTAAAAATGATCGTGAATCTTTTCGTTGCTCCGAGTAAAGTAAAAAACTAAGTATATCTTTAGTACTGCATAGCACTAGAGTCGATTAATTGACTAATGGACCTTTAAATGTAGTCAGCCTTTTGCAAATTTTCTATCTGCTTTATATTTTGGCACAGAAACAAATCAATGCATTGAAAAAAATTACTACAAATTAAATCATAAACAGGTTAAATCTAGACGTAAACAAGCCACCTTTTTATATTTTTTTAACTACAGAAAGCCTTAGCGGAGCTGATCATAATATTTCCTATCTACAGGATGACTACAGATAAATCAAAATTTCACAAATTTTCCACAGGTAAAACCCCGCCTACAGGATTACCCGCAATCTAGTCATTCGTAAAATCGCTATTTATAGAGTAGAATGTAAACCAACTAAACCGCTGACTTTAATTCCCATCTACAGAGTGGACCGTAACGAAGTGACTTTCCGCGTCGGAGACAACAGCAAGGCGCTCAACGCTTCAGAGGTGGCCAATCGCATCGGTGAGACTTATTTCAACACAATAATGAAATAAAAACCATATCTGTTTGAAATATAAGTCGTTTGAGTACTTTCCAAAGCCAACCATAAAACTCGATTTTATCTCCAGATGGTATTAAGGACAAGCTGAAAGATGAACTCGGGGTTGATGTGACTTCTGCCGGAGTGGGAGACAAGGTATTAAATTATTTTAAATATGAGTATTAAAAAAAGAAAACAGTTGTAGTTTAATCAATGAGATGAAAATTTTCAAAAAGCGACAATATTTTTTTTATTTCCTGACGCGACTAACTTGACCTACTGAAACTAGTATTCGCGTCAGCAAATTTAAAATAGAGAATTACAAAAAAGAATATTTTTTTATGAATAAAACATTATAATGGAATTCCACATAGTATTATTTGTCAAAAATATTGAATCTCACTTCGCGGGCAGTTCGTGGATTGAGCCAGCTTCCGTTTCGATTCCAGGCCAAGTATCCTGCGGTACTGAAACTGAAGGCTGGCGAGCCCGGCTGGAGCCTGGAGCTGCCGCCCTGGACGCCGTGGCGCGGCGCGGTGGTCCTGACGGTGTCGGCGCTCTCGGCTTCCGTCCTCATCGGCCTCGTCAGCTACCTGCTGCGCCTCCGCTCCCGGCGTCGCCTCTCCGCCAAGCTGGGCGGCTGCCCCGCGCGCGACGCCGAGGCCAGCCAGGACTACCAGGTCCGAGAGACTTTACTCATTTTCATTTTCAATCAAGTAACTTCTCTTCTCTATTACCGGGAGACCTTACTGCAATAAACCGATTGAGTTCAATAGTTTATAAACTTATCAAATATATGAACAAGGTTTGAATTCTCATGATACTCAGATCCCTTCGTTTTCAAAACAAATTCCATTTTTTTGTTACAAAATATTACAATACTTCAAAGAATCACCTTTAACAAAATAACAGAGTTTCTTTCTATTTTTACTGTTAAAATTTAATGTATTTTTGAATCACAGGACCTCTGCCGTGCCCGCATGTCTGGGAAATGGCAGACCCAAGTCCCCGAGAAAGGAGGCGACAGCAAGCCAGAAACAGCCGGCCAGCGCATCACATCCCTGTCGCGCGAATCTGATGGCAACTCTCCCTCCACTCGCTCTAGCACATCCTCCTGGTAAATAAATATATATTCATCTCGGTTGCCCGTTGATAATCGATGGCGCACTACTTATTTCCTAAATGTTTTGTTTTCTAGGAGCGAAGAACCTGCGCTAACGAACATGGACATTTCTACTGGACATATGGTTTTGGTAAGCTTAAGCGATCAGTAGATAGTCTTCGACTAATGCGAATAGAATAAATAAGGAAAACGTGTCGAGCGTACGCATAAAACTGAATCTCTCTGCAGACATACATGGAAGACCACCTGAAGAACAAGGACCGCCTGGAGCAGGAGTGGCGCGCTCTGTGCGCCTACGAGGCCGAGCCGTGCGTGACCAACGCCGCCGAGCGAGAGGAGAACGCGCTCAAGAACCGCGCGCCCGGCGTGCTGCCCTACGACCACGCGCGCCTCGTGCTCAATGACGTCACCAACATCACCGCTTCCGACTACATCAACGCCTCTACCATCGTAAGCATACCGCATACTCCGGTCTGCTCCTGGTCTCTGGCACTGAGCCCCTTCACTCACCGTCTGAATTGCAGACGGACCACGACCCGCGCAACCCGGCATACATCGCGGCGCAGGGCCCCCTGCCGCACACGGCCGCCGACTTCTGGCAGCTGGTGTGGGAGCAGGGCTCGGTGGTCATGGTCATGCTCACTCGCCTCACCGAGAACGGCGTCGGAATGTGCCACCGCTACTGGCCCGAGGAAGGATCTGAGCTCTACCATATCTACGAGGTAACGAGAGTGAGAGAAAGAGAAAATTATCGAGTATCTTATACGTGGATGCGTCTTTCGATTGCAAACTTTATTCGGCTTGACGGCTTCGAGCACATCAGATGCCTCAGTATACTCTAAATTGCAGGTGCACTTGGTCAGCGAGCACATCTGGTGTGACGACTACCTGGTTAGGAGCTTCTACCTAAAGAACTTGAAGACGGGCGAGACGCGCACAGTGACGCAGTTCCACTTCCTGTCGTGGCCGGACCGCGGTGTGCCCGCTTCCACCAAGGCACTGCTAGAGTTCCGACGGTAATAGAAAATTAATTTTTATTTCAATAAAATATACCTTCTTCGTTGCCGGTCGCCGTGCTACACAATAACTTATGTATGACGTCACATCACTTCGTGTAAATCTCCCGATCTTCGGTGGCCTCCAAGAAATATAGCTGACGCAGCCTTCTTCCGATTCCTCTGACCGTAGCATTATTTGACTACTTTGTCGAACATCTCTATGCTTATAATATATTGGCAACAGGAATGACGTATTATCTTGAAGAATTACTTTTATTTTTATAGTAAATTTTAACTATATTTATTTTAATGTTCACAATTCGTCACTGCTCCAATTAATATCACTATCACACTTCATGAAAATATTTACTGAAATTACCTCTTTCAACATCCCACAGTTAATTATCGAATTTCAGCAGAATGGAGCTTGTTATCGCAACGATATTAGTTACTGCAGGCAATGGGCTTTTGTCGATTTAAACTCATCAAACATTCTGAATGTTTTATTTTCTTTTGATTTCTATACGAAAGGTATGGAAATGTCATAACTAATTTTAATTACTGCACTTGCGATAAAAAAAATACGGTAGATTAATTTATATATTGAATAAAAAATAATATTATATCAATTTGACTGAGGTAGTTACTTGCCTAGATACTAAATAAGATGAATCATTTACCAATTCTCATTACTATAATCATTAGTGATGGAGACAATCGATTGTATTTTAATAATCGACTCCATATTATAAATAACCTCATAAAACTAATCACTCAAATAATCGATTCGTAGATAACACCTTTCTTTGCTTTCAAGGACTTGGTTGTACTATTTATTCTTAATCATTCGTTTCAATATTCGATTGAAACGATTAATACAAGTAATCGATTATCCGATCCCATCTCTAGTAAATGATAAAATATATCTTATAGATAATAAATAATACAAGCGTTTCAAGTTCATATACCCCAAATTAGCTTTATATGTAGATAACGCACATACATATTAACGTAGTCAGGGCCAAACTAGCTACCAAACCACATGAAAATCCCTTTAAAGATTTTTTTGTTGTATATTATAAGTGTTATTTTTAGATGTATTTTATTTCCTGTGTTTGTTGTTTATTTTTACAGAAAAGTTAACAAGTCTTACCGCGGTCGCTCGTGCCCGATTGTCGTCCACTGCAGGTGAGAGCCAAATGCGCAAATCATGAAAAAATATATACCAATATTTTCTATCATCTATTTCAATAATAAATAAAAAATCATAAGAGCAAACATTTATGAAATGAAATAAAAATATAAATAATGAATAAAACGAATATCAAATTCGCGTTTATTTAGTGCATTTGACTAAAGAAAAGCATATTGTTTGTACCATGCAAATGTCCGCTTACCAATCGAGCGATGTGTTGGGCTGTGCAGTGATGGAGCGGGCCGCACGGGGACGTACTGCTTGATCGACATGGTGCTGAACCGCATGGCGAAGGGAGCCAAGGAGATTGACATCGCCGCCACCCTGGAGCACATCCGCGACCAGCGTCCCCACATGGTCACCACCAAGCAGCAGTTTGAGTTTGTACTCATGGCCGTCGCCGAAGAGGTGACTGCTCTCACAAACCTAATGACCCAAAGAAACCTAAAAAACCAAACAACTATTTGCTGTGATGTGTACCCTCAGAGTCCTTGTGACTATCCTTGCGTCATCTTAGACCAGTGTTTTTCAACCTTTTTAAGTTAAAAAATTCTGGCGACCCCCTAAGCCTAAAGCCTTTTATCCTCGACTACTTGGGTAACACTGTCTTAGACCATCGGCCAAAGATCACATTTGAATTTTTCTTCTGTTTACATGTCGCAGTCGTATTGTTACATTCCTTTCAATTTATGTGATGTTTGATTTCAGGTTCACGCAATTCTCAAGGCCCTTCCTGCTCAGCTCCAGCAGCAGCACGAGAAGAAAGAAAAGGAACTCGCCGCCGAGAAGGAGAAGCAGGATAAACAGGAAAAGGAAAAATAAGCTCTCACGATTACCCTGACAGAAAACTGGAACATAGAATCTTTACATTTTAACAATATTGCGTACTTTAAAATAAATACATACATAATGTCTAATTTTACTGGTCTGTGACTCTAGGTGAAGCTCTTTTTTCTTTACGAGATTCGACATTTTGACCTGATTAGAGTTATCTTCTAGGTAATAAATAGTCACTGAAATGGTTGACAACAGTATAATATAAAGCTATACTCACTTAATGTCAACTCGATGTAATACGCCTAATATGTTTAATCATTATAATTAATTATGTGTAATTATGTTCGGTATCAGTAAAACTAGGTGCAATTTACTTTTATTTGCATGTGGCATTAAACCATCTTTTCGTTTCGTATTATAGTCAAATACTATTTATGCTTCACATAGTTGACCGGTTATATGTAAATAACAAATAATTTGCTAAAATAAAATGCAAATGATCTCCAATTTCAAATATTGAAATAAACTTACACATATATTGTGGCAGCTATTGAATATTATGTAACTTAAAACTATACCAATGTTTACTCGTATATCTACCTGCATAAATAAATAATTACATTAATGTCGCATGCAGTATTTTTATAGCTGAATACGAAACTTATATATTTTCCCCGTCATTATATGTTGGAGCTAAAATTATAAGAGGATTGATTGTCTTTGAATTTAAAATATTTTTTCTCGGGTGTATTATTATTGTTACCTTTAAATAATAATCTTGAGTACAATTTGAAACTTATCCCTGTTGCCAATATGAATCGACGAGAAGAAAGCAGTAATTGAATAAATACGTCAGATCTATCAAACATAATCATATAGCATACCTAATGGTTTTATCTTTATTTCAAAGAGACAGGTCAATTCAGTTGGTGGCTAAAGTTAAATGATTTATCGTAATATTAAGCATAAAATTATAATCAATATATTTACAAGATGATATATGCATGAAAATATTTATACCTGATATGAGATAAAATATTATAAAGTATATATTTTTAACGTATTTTTGGCGAAAGCGACTATTGCTGCTTCCAGCCTCGCAGCAATGCTCATTTCCGCACAACTTCTTCAAAATATATTTTTATTGGTACGTTATTACAATATTGTTACATTTTATTTAAATATATATATATATATATAAATATATATACATTCCTATAATTTTTTTACATCAAAAGATAAGCCGTTTTTGATTTACTTTTATTGCAAATTTACATTCCTAGATCGCATAATGTCATTCTAATCTAAAAGATTGCACTATATTTTACGATAAACATACCCGACCGACAACATGTCCTATATCAGACGTAAGTCTATAAACTCTCTTTGCAAGGTACACCTTTTCTAAAGACTTATCAGAAAATATGTATATCAAAAATATTTCCCCTATTTTATGTGTAAATGTCTATTTAATGATAGAACTACGTGTCCGATCTACAAAAATACTTATTAAATGTATTATGATTGTATTTGGAGTCTATCAATAGACAGTCGGACATGACTATTTATGTATAATTATTGTAACATTAGATTATAGTTAACTGTCAAAATTTATGTTGTATGAAGTAATTTATCTGAATAAATTAATAGATGAATTCTAAGAAATAAATATATGATTGTTCATTGCATAAATAAATTTTGCCTTTCCCAGCATTTTCAGTTTTTTTTATTTAAGAAACATCACTCCTAAAAATGTTTAATTTTAAGGTATTTAAAAACTATTTTACCCATAGGGTAAACAAATAAATTAGAATTACGATGCGGTAATGTTTGAGATGAACATCAATTGAAGCGAAATGTTGCCACATGTAGTTAATTTTTTTTTTAAAATGCAGATATAAAATAAATATATATAATATATTATTCAACAAAAAAAAACATATACATATATGTTTGCTGGCACATACGTACTGCTTTGATATTTTTCGTTACAGCACAATTTCCCTCTTCAAGGCGCGGGTGGTCCTGATTTTGCTGGCATAAACTTTAGACTTAAAAAAGCCCCAAAGAAAAAGTCAAAAGGCGTTAAATCGCTTGATCTGAGCTGCCATATATATAAATATATAAATATATATAAATATATAAATATATATATATATATATATATATATATATATATATATATATATATATATATATAAATATAAATATGAATATATATAAATTATATATATATATATAAATTATAATTTCCTAGTTCGACCCCGTTTTCTTGTCTATGATACTCTGCACATGCGATTGAGTCAGACCTACTGTGCGTCGGATCGGATCGGATCAATCAGTCGGTTCTGTGCTCTGTCAGTTGTTACTTCGTTTGTCAAAAGTCGAACCGGTGACGTATCGTTTGTCATTCGTTTTATTTTATTTTCATTCAAAAATTATTGTGGTGTTTGTTTACCAGCTATTTTTTATCTCATAAATTATCGTATTATCTCAGCTATCTTTATTGAATTTAATATACCGGTATATAAATAAATAACACGATTCCCATTAGAAAGGCTCATTTCTCAATATTCCACCATGATCAGCGGCCGTGCTCTGCATTTCGTTTTTAAAGTCGCCGATCGTGGTCTTACTGCAAAATTTTACAAAGATGTCCTAGGAATGAAGGTACATTTATTTTCAATATCCTCCTATTATTGTCATTTTATGGGAAAATTAGCATGTTATTTTATTTTGGGAAAATTCTTTACGCTTTTAAAATTAAATAATTTACTGTTGTACTAGAAATGATTATTACATTTTTTATTATTTTTTTTAGGTTTTACGCCATGAGGAATTCTCTGAAGGATGTGAGGCAGCATGCAATGGGTACCTTACTTTGGCTCTGAGACTAGCATTATTTATATTTAATGAGTCAAGAAATTATTACATAATAACTATATATGATGCAATTGTTAATTATAGACAATAGGTGCTCTATCATGTTCCTGTAGTGGCTGTATAATAATTTATTTTAGAGTATTACATTTATTTCAGAAAATATGATAACCGGTGGAGCAAAACCATGGTGGCCTATGGACCTGAAGATACTCACTTCACAATTGAACTGACTTACAATTATGGAATCAATGACTACGAAAAAGGAAATGATTTCGTGGGAATTACAATAAAATCACGAGAAACCATTCAGAGAGCCAATTCAGTAGGCTGGCCCGTGTCTGTTGTGGACGGGAAAAAAATGCTCCAAGCTCCCGGTGGTTACAAGTTCTTTATACTTGACGAACCCCAGCCTATGGATAAAGGTATAAAAACTCTCTTTCTTCATTGGTTCCTCAAAACATGAAATTATATTACTGTACTAATATAATAAATGATGCCTAAATTATTTAATCATAATTACAGATCCGATCTGCAAGGTCACTCTGGCAAGCTCAAATCTTCAGCAATCAATGGCTTATTGGAATGGACTCCTCGGATTGCAAGTATATGAAAAAAAACCTTCATCTGCTGTATTTGGATTTGGAAATGATCAAGCCAAAGTAGAGTTTATTGACATCGGTATTCTTTTTTCTATTAATTTTGAGCTTTTCTTTACTACTATTATTTAAAGTATTGAATATCATTGATATTTAGCAATTATATATCCCCGTATGAGATAATTCAAATGTTTTTACATAATCAATGTTAATTTGCAGGAAGCACAGTTGATCACGCTAAAGCTTATGGAAGAATTGCATTCTCCTGTCCTTATGATCAACAACCTGAAATCGATAGGAAGATACAGGAAGCAAAACAACCCATCCTGACACCACTTATTTCCTTAGACACGCCGGGTAAAGCCACTGTAAGAGTCATAATCCTTGCTGACCCTGATGGTCATGAGATCTGCTTTGTTGATGATGAAGGTTTCCGGCAACTTTCGCAATTTGACCCCAAAGGGGATGAACTGCTTACTCGTTACATCAAGCTAGATAAATCTAAAGAACAAGAATCTCATTAACTATTTTCTCACAAGAATCTTAAATATGATATTGAATCTGTTAATAATATTATATTTTATATGTTTATATACTACCAGATGATTATTCAAGCAACACATTATAGTTGCATATAAATTTTAATACAAAATACTTCTAATATACAGAGTGTTACATTTATTAATATAAAATATTCTAAAACTAAAAAATCCTTATTTTCTTTAATGCTCCGAGAACACACTAGTGGTATAAAATAACTTCTAAACAAGGCATATCATTTGTCTTCTAAGTATCACACATAATTTGTAAATTTTGCCATATCCATTAGTACCTTTGATAATCAGTCGATGTCCCCAGCCACTGAACCAAAATACCAACCAGCGACGAAATATTATATTATATATAATACACTGTTAGTATCATATGAATAAGAGTTCATGAGATACATACATTTCAAGCTTCTAGTATCATCTTTGGTAAAGATAGATATATTGCTAGCACAATAACAAACAAGAAATCTACATTGTCAAGATACAATTAATTCACAAAAAAAGTTTTACCTGATTATTTGTAAGACTTTTTGTACTGAACAGTAATTATGAAAAAATGCTATTTTCAGACAAATGGTCTGCAATTCTAATAACATTTTAAAATGGAAAATTAATAAGAATTGGTATTAATCAATCAAATAACACATCATCAATTAACAAAATGATGTTTATGCAATGTGACAATGTGCTTTTAATCGCTTTCTTTTTGTGTTAAAAGTTTGAAAGTACTGTCAATCTGACATTTGTAACATAAAAACCCATTTATAAGACACAAAAAAAAAAAACTTAAGGTCTGAAAAATAATAATATTTTTTCTTTCACTGCATAATTATGGATTTACCTAATTTAATTAATTTTGGTGTAATAGAAAACTAAACACACTTAAAAGTATAAATGTAGATCTTGATTAATGAAGTATAAATTGATTGATTGATAAAGTATAAATGTAGATCTAGACTTGTCAAATATTTTTACAATAAAATTGGCAAATAGGTTTTAAATTTAATTATAGTTAAATGTTTCATCTAAAAATGATTTGATATTCAATTGTATTAAACACAAATATTGTGTAAACAATATAATGTGTTATTTTTAACATAACAGTGAAATATCACAGGAAGATAATAATTATAGATATTGGGTATGAAAAATCAATAATAGACATGCAAATTTTGATAGTTCACAATTTATTCAACTTACACATATTATTTAATCTAAATTGTATGATTTTGCACCCTGAAAACTAGAGTAACAATTCAAAATGTCCATATATACCCTAACTGTAAAATTACAGGAAAAATATTATAATATTCATTTAATTAATTACTAATAATAATTTTTAATCTTGAATGTTTCCAAATGTTAGGTTGGAGAACAGTAAGCGTGCCAAAGCACCCACTTATTGCATTATTTTGATGTTACTACTAGTATCAGGGAGCAACATATCTTCTTTGCTAATATCCATCTCTCAGTTAGAGTAATAATAGCACTTAGGTTGTTTGTACATAATTCGTTTATTACTCATTGTCAGATTTTATACAGAAGTCGTTATCAACTTCAATTCGAAGGGGACTTCTTTGATGCTCACTTTTTTTCCCTAAACGAGATCGGAGATCACTTTTTTGGAAACCTGGTCGGTCAGATTGGAGGGTTTTTGGACTAGTTTTGGGAATTGTATATCTCAAATCAGTCACATTATCGCTCTCAGAATCAGTGTCTGAACAAGAATTATGATGAGGTTTGTTTCGAGAGACATCCAATCTAGACCATATAGTAGAAGCAACAGTCGGTTTATGTCTAGGTATTTGTACTTTATTGATCACACTTACTCTTCCTCTCACCTTATCAGAAGAGGAATCATTATCACTGTCACTCTCATAAGAGTTTTTTCTCATCCCTAATCTTGATCTTAAATCTCCCCTTGCATCTCGTGTCGTTTTCATCTGTTGTTTGGGAGGAAAACTTTTATTTATACGACTCCTTTCATAAACTTCCTCTAACTCTTTTGTATTCTCATTGTTAACCTCAACGGTAATATTATTTATTTCTTCATCCCACTGGAGTGCTGTTAATTTGGTTTTGTTATTTTTGACTTTTTCTTGTTCATCATCAGCATGCATTCTCATACGCGGTACTTTACTCTTAGAAGTCCAATCTTCATCACTACTTAGAACTTCTTCACTCTCTGAATCCAGTACCACTTCAAAATTTTTAAGAACAGGGCGTTTTCCTAGTCTAAGGTTTATATCACTTCTGCCTCTCTCTCTGATCTCTCTAGTAGTAATTCCTTCGTTAATTGTAAATCGAGGATCAATAGGCAAACCTATTCTTTCTCTTATACTTCTTTTTTTAGGCACTATAGGAGGTAACCGATCTGTAGTAATTAGCTTTGTATCGACTCCGAATACTTCTTGAGAGTCATTAATTCCCCATGTTTCGCAAAGTTCACCCCAAGGATTTTTATACTTTTCATCCTCTAGTTCAGGGATACTTCTTTCTACTGCCTTTATTTTAGATTTCATGGATTCTGATATGATTCCCGTAAATACTTTATCATGTTCTTGGGCATCATTGTACTTCTTCGAATACACTTTCAATTTCTCAGTGCCACTAGCCTTTTTATCACTTTTATTAGCAAATCTCATAAAAATAAAGTCAGCTTTGGGATGAGGCACTCCACCTCGCCATTTACCAGGAGGAATGGACACAGAAATATTACTTTCTAAAATTACATCATCTGCTACTTCTTCCATTACTATATCGTTATTTAAATCAGATGCATCATTTTTTAATTTTATAACTTTTGAATAGAACACCATAGCTCTCGCCGCAGATATATCATCATTCCAAACAACATTACCTATAATATACAATAAAATATTAATAATTAAACTGAAAATTAAATAAATATACACACTTCAACAGAGCTTATACTTACATGAATTGTCATTAATCCATTCTAAAAATGTTGGTTTATGTGAAAAAAAGTATTCAAATATGTCATTAGTGTTCATTTTGTCAGTTCCACGAATATGAAGGGTGTCAAATCTTGTATGCCGAATGTCTTCATCTGATATAACACCCAAGCTACTGTGGAGCTCTTTCATTTCCCTCTCTAGTGTCACTTCATCGCTGGCTTTATCCAATCCAAATCTACGTGCCCTGTCTTCCATCTTAGCTAAATCATCAATATCAAATATTGAATATTTGCTAGTATCTTTTCCATTTGAACCAAAGGCCTAAATAAAGAAATTATTAATTGAAAATAGCCAAATGGTAATGAAGTTAAATTGATGATGATATTTATTTTATCCTCGAAGTCATATTTTACAAAAACATAGAAATATTTCCATGGTATATTTTTTAAGTATGTGCATAAAAATTGAAGACTACAAATTCGACACATTTGGGATTGAAAATTTTCAGATTTATTTTTAACCACATTTTTATAATATTTTGAAGAATAATCAATGAAACTTTTAATAATTTATTAAAATATACATTGTATATAAAATAAAAAATACCAAATATTCCGACCTTGTTTCCTTCGGCGGTATGCCTTGTGAGTTGAGCATCATCCGTATCAGAATCAGTCAGTTCGCCATCTTCCGAGCCTTCCAATACATTTTTTGGCTCTGGTAAGACAAAGTCCTCCTCAACATTCGTCTGCATCATTTCAACATCCGACATTTTTCAAAATAATATCAAATCGTTTAAAACAAAAAACCAAAATATTAAACAATCAACGCTCAAACGCCATATTGAACTGTCAAAAAGGACCTTATCACAGACAAGGCACAAGACATTTTAAATCTATATATATCAATATATGTATATAGTGTGTAATCAATATTATTAACAAGAATTTCATATGAGCGGAGACAATAAAAAAGGATCAATGTTATTTTTGAAATACAGGATATTATTTAGTAATTTCTAATAATTGATTTGATTCATAAATTAGACACTGAAAATATCTGACTTGTTCTCGTTCTCAAGCATTCTCGCAAATTTTCTTCGTTCAATGCCATTTTCCATTTTCGTTCAATAATTAGCTGCAATAGGTTATGTTTATTGTTTCGAAAAATATGGACAAAATAGGAGACCTTACGCTTTTTTACCACCGTCAGAAGATTTATTTTTCAAGACTCATTTATGGCGCGGTCAACCCATGTTGTTTAAGGGTTCTTTTATAAAGCCACGTGTCAACGGCCTTTACTTTTCGCATTGTAGCTGTCTTAAGTGTCTAAGCCGTGATTCCACGAAGAAGGACTGAAGAAACATAACATTTAGTAAGTCTCTGTCACAATACTTTTCTCGTGCTGTCTACATATAAGGCACCCATAGACAATAAATATAATTCAATAGCTAATTGTCTATGAAAGAAAAAATATTTTTTTTGTTGTGACAGTACCACTGCCTACCAATGGTTTTGAAAACTTAGCCGGGTCTTGTGTCAAAAGCAGCCAAAATGACGGGCATGGGAGACATATCGGTAAATATACTTTTATTTCGATTCACTTCATATGTCGACAGTTTAATGAGTTATCGGCAAAGATTATCTTCATACGATATGTGTTGTTTGCACTTTCAGACTCGAATACATTCTATATTGAGAGCACCTCTCGGAATTAGAGTAACTGAAATAAGCTTACTTGTTGAGCAAATACCTTTTAAGGATTTACAAACTATTTATCCTATAATAGTAGGAAGTGTATTTGGAAATGCAGGCGCATCAGAAGATTGGGGTCTCAGAACTATTACACCCCAAAATAATCCGAGCAGTTTTGAGTACTTGTACAACTTTTTAATGCCTACTGGTCCTATATTCAAAATCTGTTACAAATTAATAAGTGATCCACAACTGAAATATGTATTTCCCAGTCGTCTCTTACCGGTAAGTTTACGCGTTAGGTAAATAATGTGTGGTATTATATTACAAATTGTATACAGTATTATCTATGACTTTCTTATTTAATAATGAATTTATATTATTATTTTTATTGCAGCTTGATGTTTTTAAAATATTGGAAAGCGGAAGAATACCACAATTTTATTTGGATCTTCTAAATGTGGATCTCCACACCAGACAAATTATGTCTTTAAATCTCAGTATCCTTTTTTGACTTATTCTATTAGTTATTGAAAGCACAATGTTATTGAATAAACAAAATGTATTTTGCTATTACAGAATATGTATATCACCTGTCTCAACACAGAAAATATATGACTATTTGTCTGCTTTAACTTTTTTTGCAAAGTCCATTTTTTTGTTTAGATACTATTTGGTGTTTAGAAACAAAACTAATCTATTTTTTTGTTGCAAATAAATATTTTCTCTTAATAACTTTTTTGTTCAGATCCTTTTGATTATTATATATTTCATTTTGCTGCACATCTGTACAGTACTTCATACAGTAGAGGTACTTGGGACAGTTGGAATACTGTCTACTACACATTGGCATGTGATTATTTGCTGCACTTCTTACCGAGCGATGTCAACAAACCTGTTCTTCCATACATTGCTTACTTCACTGGCAAAACGCCTGCAGTTTCTCCAATCCAAACAGCTAACAGGTCATACCTCAACAATTAAATAAATTCAATAACTTAATATTATGTATACATTGCTTCTAATGTTTAAACAGGTGTAAAAATAATGTTTCCTAATATTACAGACACACACAGTTCCCATCCTTGCTCATTTGTCAAGAATTAGTAGGTAATACAGGAGTAACAACTTGTCCCAGCACTCAGCTTCACCCGAGAGGAGAAGTTTGGCGTTCTGAAACTGTTTTGCAGGTCTTCATTGATATCTGGCTGAGCACATCAACACAAACAGAATCTCAACAATCACCAACTTCACAATTAAATTCATCCAGAGTAGGTGTAACCAGAAATTTTATTTGTGCCATCTTAATTTATATATATATAAATGTTTAACTATTATATTTTTACAGAGTACCTTTCCTGCAAGTGAGCATGTTCGTATTGCACGATCCTTAATTAAGCAATGCCATGGCTTTGCTTTGGGGGGAGTGGCCGATCCGACTAGCCTCGGAGAGCTGCGCCGCGCTACTGCCACAGTCCTCGCTCCTCATGCACATGCTCACATCCGACACCTCATGCACACTTGGCCACTAGACTCCTCCTTTCGACTTGTTCTGGAACTTTGGTTTAGCTACATCCAGCCTTGGAGATATGCCAATATGAAGGCTGAAAAGTTCAGGTGATCTTTTGTAAAGTGATTTTATACATTATTTGAAACATTACTACAGTTTATTAATTTGTATTTTCCGTTATTTTAATCAAAAATACATATCTGTAACTCTTTTCTTTTCAGTCCACCAAGACGATATGAAGGTCCAACTGAAGAAACTAATAGGGTAGCTATTATAGATGCTTCATTTCATTCTTTTATTTCTGAAAATTTGTTGGCATATACAGAAATTTTTCAACTTGTCATACCAAGATTTTTGCGCCTCGATTTAACTGCTCCAAAAAATGCTATCATGCTGTTTCGACTGACAAAGGTATAATATATTAATTATATTGATAAAAATAAAATAGTATGTTTAGGTCATATTTAATTTGAAAAAATATTTATTAATTTTAGGTATTCTCGCAACCAAATCTTGTACGATTATTAACAGAAGTAGAAAATTCGGTGTCTTATGATGCAGAGATCTTATCGTTACCAGTTGTACTCCCATCATATCCATCTCAGATTTTATCCGTTTGTTCACCCCAAGCATATTTAAATGCTTCAGGAAATCTGGAAAGAGCTGATATGAACTTTGATAATAGGTAAATTAGTGTATCAATATGTAGGCAATATATGTTATCTTTAATTATGAAATAATTTATTATTATTGAATAATTGTAGCTTTAATGCTAGTCATCAAATAGCCCATCTTCAAACATCCTTTTCTCAATCTGTTGGATGGAACAGGGGCGATCCAGAAGGAGACGTTGCCTCCCAATATCGCCCCTTACTACTCGGAGGAGGAAGACCAATTGCTAAACACTTACTTTCCCATGTCCAACAAGCCTTTACACAAGCCAATGAAATTGTTAAATTACGTGAGCAGCAGGAAAGAATCCAAAAAAGCGGTAAGAACCTCATTAAATATTACTATTATAATTACCATTATATTTAATAGTCATATTTTTTTTCTGAAAGGTAAGTATTATACATACTTTTAATTTTTAAATGACTGGCAGTTTGATAAAACTCACCAAACATAAACATAGTTTACTGAGGAAATCTCTTTCATCAAAATAATTTAGTATAGAAATATCATTATAAATCTTCTATTATTTTAAATAATACAGATATTAGAAATACACTTCATACTTTTTGTCAAAAATATTTTGTGTACTGTTTTGTTTTTTTAAGGATTTTTCGGCATGATGTCTTACTGGCTGTTCGGTGACAGCAATTCGAATGATGAAGTATCAGTAGAAGAAATGAAAAAAGTTCCTATTTACTTAAACTCTGCTATTCAACAGCTAGGCGAAATATTTTCAGTTAGTACCATTCATTTCTCTTACTTTTTATATTGTATCTAGATAACAATAAACATCATACTTTTTTACAGCTTGATGTATCTTCTCAAAATAATCAGCTCTTCAGGGAGAATCTATCTACTCAAAACTCATCAAATGACTCTAATTTGTCATTGCGTAATGTTTCAAGATTCAATGTTGTTATGTCTCCAAAACAGGTACATATATCTTAAGAATATTAATTTACTATGTATAGTTAATTTAAAAAACCAGTAATGTGTGAATTGAACAATTTTTACATAGGCTAAAGAACGAGTCAGTAAAATTAAATATATGGGAGATCCTGATAGTCAACCTATTAAGTCTTATGAAAACGGATTCTTGGTTCGTGTACTTCAACAAATATCATCCAAAATTAATGAAATGGTAATTGTTTTATTACATTTTTAAACTTCAAGTGAAACAATTGAACAATTGTATTCTGATTTCTTTATTTTTTAATTTTTCCAGTATTCTGAAGAAATGAAAAATCTCTGGAATAGAAATGATTTTGTTGGTGTTTTGAGTCGAGAAGTGTTGACATCTCCATGTGTAGTCCACAAATTTTCTAAAGGTGGATGTTATGATGGAGCTTTAAGAAGAAACACTCTTCCTCCACGAATTACACTCCGCGCGTTTGCTTCACATGCATCAATATTTTGGTTTATTATTTGTTGCTTGATATCCCACGTCTTGGGGTATGGAGTATCTGCTTTTGTGTTGTTTATTGTAACTGTATGGGTCTTCTTACTTTTTTTTAAAGGTCTTTTAAAATGGCTAACTGGAACTGGAAACCCTCTTGATAGAAGAGATACTGTACCTCCAGTAAATATCTTTGAAAATATTGATGATAGTGCACATTTTGCCAATTAATCAGTGTTTTCAGCAAATTTTCTATTATATTTTTAATTTTCATAGTTTCATATCCAGTTTAATGAATAAATATTTTTAATACAATACAATCTTTGTTTATATTTTGGCATTAAGCTATCTAACATATTTCCTTAAATATTTTATTTATTACTGTAGCAGCTAATTTAATTGAAAGCTTTACAATGGTGTGAAACTTTCATAATTTTCCATATAAGTGATTTGTTTTGTTATCGATTGAAAATAATTTAACTGACTGATATTATTCTATAAGTATTGAAATTGAACCAATAACAACCATGTACCAGTGAATATCGCCGAAAATCTCACAAACTACAGGTTATGGCTACACCATTGTTAAATTTGTTGAATGAGAGGGCAATTTGTTGCTACGTGTGTGGAAACAAAAATACCAAACATTTCTTTTGAATTTTATCCTTGAGTTCGGGAAATTCCCCTAAGTACATACTTGAGGAGTACATAGGAGTAAGACGTCATTATACACAATACGGAGTTTTTTGAAATTCGAGTTATAGAGTATAAATATGTACTATCAACACCTCGTAGAGAAATAACATTTTGTTTGAGCTATAAAGTCTAAATAATTCGAGATACCGCGTATTTAAGGGTTCAGCGGAAAGGGGTTGCAATTATTTTCGTTTTACTGAGGATAACCACTTAACGAGGTTCGAGTTATCGAGATTCTACTATAGTAAACAATTTAAGATATATACTAGATAAATTTTACTGTAACATAAAAGATATTTCTCTTTTATTTTTTTTTGTTTTGTTATCTATAGAAAATAATTTAAATGATCGATATTTTTAAATAAATATCGATATGAATATGTATATTCTATTATGGCAACATTTTTTGGAGTGTCATTTTTCACTTCACCTACGCCGTGTTTTCAACCAAAATTGTATTCACGTTACCGGCATTTCTTATATATTTTTTTATAATTAGCATCAAATACTTTTATAATATACATGTAAACTTATAATGGCCTATAAATTATGCCTATGAAGCTTTCATACGTGATTTCAACTGTTTTGATGAACTTATAAAGTAAGGTTAAATTTACGAAATGGGTGAATTAAAAAATAACAACGACGAGGACTGGCGTTCTGATCCAAAATTGTTACGACAGCCAGTAAAAGTGCTCGAAGTAAGTTTGTTTGTTTTAAGTTTATGTTTTGAATTTCTTTAATTTTTACTTAGTACTAAAAAACTAAATAATTTCTAGGAGAAGTTTAAGTTAGTCCCAGCATTTCTTCAAGTAAAAGGATTAGTAAAGCAGCATATCGATTCTTTTAATTATTTCATTAATGTTGAAATAAAAAAAATCGTCCAAGCAAATGAAAAAGTTCTAAGTGATGCCGATCCATTATTTTATGTAAAATATTTAAATGCTTATGTTGGGACCCCAGACGTTGAAGAAGGCTTTAATATAACAAAATCAACAACACCTCATGAGTGTAGGTTGAGAGATATGACTTACTCAGCGCCAATAACTGTTGACATAGAATACACTCGCGGAAATCAGAGGGTTATCAGGAATAATCTTATGATTGGAAGGTATGAGTTTTTTCAGTTTTGATCATCACATTTTATTATTCCTGTAAAAAGTTTTTCTTATTTCTTACTTTGTATTTACAGAATGCCTCTCATGCTCCGGTCTTCTAACTGTGTTTTAACTAATAAATCTCATTTTGAATTATCTAAGTTAAATGAATGTCCTCATGATCCTGGAGGTTACTTTATTGTCAGAGGTAAGACTAAAATCATACTTATTTTAACTAATGTTTAATTTAGTGTAACCTGTTAATAAATTAATTATTTTAGGCCAAGAAAAAGTTATTCTAATTCAAGAACAATTATCAAGAAACAGAATGATAGTTGATGAATTTAAAGGCGCAATTCAATGTCAAGTGACTAGTTCCACTCATGAGAAAAAATCCAGAACCAATGTTATTGTAAAAAATGGAAAATATGTTCTTAGACACAACGCTTTAGCAGATGTGAGATATATAACTCATACAATACTATAATATCAATGATTTCATGTTACTGATAAGTTTTGTATAATTTTTATACAAAACATCAATGCATTTAATTTACAGTGTATATTATTTTGAATACATACTCAATAAATAATTAATTCATATTGTTATTTTTGTGTTGTCTAGGACATACCAATTGCAATCATATTTAAAGCAATGGGAATCTGCAGTGACCAAGAAATAATGCAACTTGTTGGCACTGATAATAATTCTCTAAAGAAAATGGCACCTAGTCTCATGGAATGTCATAACCTTAAAATCTTTACTCAGCAAAAAGCTTTAGAATATATGGGATCTAAACTCAAAGTCAAAAGGTTTGTGTACACTTATGAAATAATATATTTTCATATTATTTTATTTTAACACTTTATATTTTCAAAGGTACGTTTATCATTAATATACTTTTTACTGTTATTAGATTTATAACTGCTGCGAGTAAAACGAGAACTCCTGCTGATGAAGCTCGCGACTTACTGGCTACGACAATTCTTGCCCATGTTCCTGTCGAGAATTTTAATTTCTATGTCAAAGCGATTTATACGTCATTGATGGTGAGAAGGATCATAGAGGCTGAAACAAATAAAAAGGCCCTGGATGACCCCGATTATTACGGTAACAAGAGATTGGAATTGGCTGGTTCAATGCTCTCATTTATGTTTGAGGACTTATTCAAAAGATTTAATTGGGAGCTCAAAATGATTGCAGACAAGATTATTCCTAAAATTAAAGCCGCTCAATTCGATATTGTCAAGCACATGAGGCCAGATTTGATAGCCAATGGTCTTTTCACTGCAATATCGAGTGTAAGTATTACTTTCTAGTTGTATGAATTTCTTGATCACTTTTTAACTGTATCTATTTAGAAGTGTACTTGACTTTAATTCGTTATTATCGATTGAAAACAATTTAACTGGCTGATATTTTTATCACAGGGAAACTGGACAATCAAAAGATTTAAAATGGAAAGACACGGAGTTACACAAGTCTTGAGTCGATTAAGTTATATTTCAGCATTAGGAATGATGACCAGAGTGAATTCTCAGTTTGAAAAAACTCGGAAAGTATCTGGACCGAGATCTCTTCAGCCCTCTCAGTGGGGCATGCTGTGTCCTTCAGACACTCCTGAAGGAGAAGCCTGCGGGCTAGTGAAAAACCTCGCTCTGATGACTCATATCACCACAGAATGTAATGAGCTGCCTATTGCTCGGTTAGCTTGTAATGCGGGGGTTGAAGATATTCGCTTATTAGGAGGAGAAGAGATTAATCATCCTGAAGTTTACATGATTTTTCTCAATGGTATAAATATGTGTTTATTCATCATCAAACTAAATACCAGTTGTACTATTACAATAAATTAAATTACTCTAGGTACTATTGATATTGTTATTTTGTTTTTTTTTTATGTTCAAGGTAATATATTTGGAGTTATCCGAAATTACAATAGACTTATTACAGTCTTTCGAATGTTTCGTCGCAGAGGTCTAGTCTCTGCATTTGTTTCAATATATCCTAATCACAATCAGCGTACTGTCTACATCTGCAGCGATGGTGGACGCCTATGTCGACCCTACATCATAGTTAAGAATGGAATACCTCTTGTGAAACAAGTACATATTACTGAACTGGACAGAGGTATAAGGAAATTTCAAGATTTTCTTAATGATGGTCTTGTCGAATATCTCGATGTTAATGAAGAAAATGACAGCTACATAGCTTGTAGAGAATATGAGATTGATCCTGAAGTGACTACACACTTAGAAATTGAGCCATTCACTATTCTGGGAGTATGTGCTGGTCTCGTTCCTTATCCACATAACAACCAGAGCCCACGAAATACTTACCAATGTGCTATGGGGAAACAAGCAATGGGTAGATACACATATATATATATATATATATATATTTTATTTAATCATATCAATCCTAGAAAGAAAAAAAGACCACCTTATATTTGCAACAGAGCACTAAAATGTTGAGAAAAAAATCTAACTTTAAAAGTGCTCTATGAATTTTCTTAAACCCATTATACCAGAGGAGGTCAATTTTCAATTTCTTTTTAAATTATTTAATATCCTTAAATGTACTGTTATGTCAAACTGGTAAATTATCAGGTGGTTATCAATTTCTCTCTCTAGCTGAAATACACTGAAAATGTATTAATTGAATTTTAGAATATTAATAAAATATTTTTTTTAGGAACAATTGGCTACAATCAACGGAATCGTATTGATACTTTGATGTACAATCTTGTTTACCCTCAGTGCCCAATGGTCAAGACTAAAACAATAGAATTAACAAATTTTGATAAACTCCCGGCTGGGCAGAATGCAACTGTAGCCGTCATGAGCTACAGCGGGTATGACATAGAAGATGCCCTTATTTTAAATAAAGCATCCATAGATAGAGGCTATGGGCGCTGCTTAGTATACAAAAGTACCAAAACAACAATGAAGCGCTATGCAAATCAAACGTCAGATCGTATCCTCGGACCATCTAGAGACGCTACAACAAATAAGGTGATAAAATCGCATGATGTATTAGATGCTGATGGTATTGCAGCTCCCGGAGAATTAGTTGAAAATCGCCAGGTTCTTATAAACAAACAGATGCCTTCTGTTACCCTCAACCCCGTAGTTGCTGGCCAGCCACAGCAAGTAGATTACAAAGATGTTCCAGTCTGCTACAAGTGCCCTGTCCCTGCATACATTGAGAAAGTAATGGTATCCTCTAATGCTGAGGAAGCTTTTCTAATTAAAGTTTTGATGCGGCAAACGCGAAGACCAGAAATTGGTGATAAATTCAGTTCCAGACACGGGCAGAAAGGTGTAACAGGACTGATTGTTGATCAGGAAGATATGCCATTTAATGATTTTGGTATTTGTCCTGATATGATTATGAACCCTCACGGGTTCCCGTCTCGTATGACTGTAGGAAAAACAATTGAACTGATCGGGGGGAAAGCTGGGCTATTGGAAGGAAAATTCCATTATGGTAATCAATTATAACTATACACAAATACTCGGATAATAAATTTATAGTGAACTTATGATAATATATTTATTTATTTATTTTTATTTATAGGTACAGCATTTGGTGGTTCAAAAGTATCAGATATTTGTGAAGAACTAGCAAAACATGGCTTTAATTATCATGGAAAAGATATCTTTTATTCTGGTATAACTGGAGAGCCATTAGAAGCCTACATTTATTCAGGACCAGTACGCCTATTATTTAATACTATAATAAGATACCATTCATCATTTGATCATATATGAAAATTATATGGTAAATAACATTTTAATGACATTACAGGTGTACTATCAAAAATTAAAGCACATGGTTCAAGACAAAATGCATGCACGAGCTAGAGGTCCGCGTGCAGTGTTAACCAGACAACCCACTGAGGGTCGCTCCAGAGAAGGGGGCCTTCGACTCGGAGAGATGGAACGTGATTGTCTCATAGGCTATGGAGCGAGGTAAATTAAATCTTCCATTGTACTCAAATCATATACAGTAATACCCCGCTTTACGCGACCCCGTTATGCGCGGTTTCACTATAACGTGAATTTCAAATTTCGCGGTAAAATGCCTCGCATTACACGAATTTATTATTTGAGAATGTGTATGAACATAATGCAGTCATTGACTTCTCTTAACAATTAAAAACAGCGTTGGGTGTTATGAACGTATTTTACAAGAAAGTAAAAGAAACGCTACCCAAGAGACAATTAGATGTACAAATAAGTTTTCAAGGATTTTTTTTTTCAAGTTTGACGATTTATTGTGAAAAAATTGTTACAAGTTCATTTTTCAAAGTATTGTCCATCGCTTGCTACTACTTTTCCCCATCTTTCTGGCACTTTTCGGATACCATCTCGAAAAAACGATGTGTCTTTTAATGCAATCCATGAATCGATCCAATTTTGAACTTCTTCAAAAGAACGGAAGTACTGACCCTTAAGAGCCTGCGCCATCGACGAAAACAAATAGTAGTCGTAAGGAGCAATATCTGGGCTATATGGTGGGTGGGGTAGGACTTCCCATTTCAGCGTTTCAAGGTATGTTTTGACTGGCTGCGCAACATGTGGCCGAGCGTTGTCACGTTGCAAAATTACCTTGTCGTACCTCTCCTCGTATTGTGGCTATTTTTTCCGCAGTGCTCGGCTCAAATGCATCAATTGAGTTTGATAAAGTTACCCTGTGATGGTTTCACTTGGTGGTAGCAGGTCATAGTACACCACGCCCAATTGGTCCCACCAAATACAGAGCATGACTTTGCCACTGTGAACATTCAGCTTTGGCACCGATTTTGGCGTATGGCCAGGCAGTCTCCATGATTTTTTGCACTTGGGGTTATCGTAATGAACCCATTTTTCGTCACCAGTCACAATACGATGCAAAAAACCCTTTCTTTTTTGCCATTGGAGCAGCTGTTCACAAATAAAAAAACGGTGTTCGACGTCTCTCGTCTTCAATTCATACGCCACCCAATATCCTACCTTTTGGACCATTCCGATGGATTTTAAGCAAACGGATATGGTTTATTAAGTCACTCCCAATGTTTTTGCGAGTTCTTCTTGCGTTTGGCATGAGTCTTCATCCAATATAACCTCCAATTCGACATCCTGAAACTTTTCTGGCCGCCCTTCGCGCTCTTTGTCATTGGTATTAAAATCACCACTTCTAAAATGTTTATACCAAAATTTACACATGAAAATCAATGAAGCATGTTCCCCGTAAGCTTCTTGCAGCATTCGATGGCCTTCAGCTGCACTTTTCTTCAAATGGAAGCAGAAAAGTAAGCTTTCCCGCAAATTGTATTTTGTTGGCACAAAAGTTGACATATTCGGAGCACACAAAATCTAAGTTGTTTCCACTTCAGCAAAATGACACATAATGAAAAAGAAAGCCTAATGATGGGGTTATAAAATGAAGTAAGTTGCAACAATGTCCGTTTCGATTTAATACTAGTAACGTCATCTCTTGAAAATCCTTGAAAACTTATTTGTACAGCTAATATTTTTCAGTAAAAATAACATGTAATACTGCATAAAGTGTTCTTAGAATTTAAGTGTTTGATTCAAATGATTCATACTTTTTTTTTATTAAGTTTTGACTATGTATGTATGTTTAATCGTAAACCCCGATATAAGTGAATTTCACTTAACGCAATTTTTTCCGGAACGTATCCCTCGCATAAAGCAGGGTATTACTGTAGTTCGTATTTTTCATGTAAATAATGAAAAATCTTTTAAATTTTAGTATGTTGCTGATTGAGCGGTTGATGATTGCATCAGATGCATTCAGCACAGATATTTGCAACGCTTGTGGGCGACTAGCCTATGATGGATGGTGTCATGCCTGCAGCAGTTCAGCATCTGTCAGTACCATAGAAATACCCTACGCCTGCAAATTACTCTTCCAAGAACTTACAGCCATGAATATTGTGCCTAGACTTACTCTAAAGAAGTATTGTGAGTAAAGTTTTTATAATAAATGTAATTTTGTTACCACTGAATGTTTTTTCATGCTTATTCATTCACCTACCCTTTATATTTTCTGTAAAAAACAATTATAATGGGAATTGGCAAGTCATATTATAAATAAAGTAATTGATTATATAAATGGCGAGTTGAGAACATATATGTGGAAGCATGATCTATCACTGGCAGGTCATATCTTCAATTGCAAATTTAGGCACCGGCGAGACAGTGGATGCTCAAATTTTTCTCATTTATAAATTTTGTTTATTCTAAAAAGTAATTTTCACATGAGGTTTAATTATTTCTAATGGTGTGATAAAAAAGAAAAACTAATAGGATATTTGATACATTTTTGTTCTTTATTAAATGCAAGAAAAAATAAAATTCCAGTACATAAATGAATTCATAACCTGTCTTCGAGTTTTTAAAAATACATTCAAAAAGCCTAATTTCATTGTACGTACAAGCGAATATACACCCATCACTCAACAGCTTACACAAAAATAAATAGCTACATTTCAAGTTACTCACTTTGATAAAAAATTATTTGTTTGTACTAATAATCTCTACATCACAAATTAAATGCCTCAAGATATTAAAATACACATTTAATACTTTGAAACTCTATAATCTTACAGCTCTACGAGTAATTCTTATGTGATTTAACTGACTGATTCTATCTTTAAAAATATAATGTATAATTTAAATAATAAAACTATAAAAAAATAACAATATATTTCAGACACAAACAAAGATTACACTATTATAATATTATGAAGGCATGATCAATGGTGTAAGTAATGTTTATTTGGTATAATGAATTGTATGTTATCGACTATGACTATCGATCGGAAGTATTTAAAACTCTGACAACAAAGAAACCGACAACTGTCGCAGCAGCCAGGCCCAGCCCCGCCTTCCACCAAGTAGCATTCTCCCCGGGTATCAACCCAAACTGCTTCAAATGCCTGCAACCAAATATAACATCTAATTTTATTTACTTTATTCAAGATACTTCACTAATCATACAATTAAAATCAATTAGACATTAGTTATGTAAGTGTATATTTAAAAAATTAGATTTCACTAAACAAATATTTTTTTCATAGTATTTTATGGAAGTGTTGCATTTGTTACTGAAGTTTTTAAAGTGGGAATTATATAATGCAGACCAATTATTTTTTAGGTGGAAGTGTGTGTACCTATTAAGTCAAATTTATTATTCAAGTTAATCAACAATTAGATTTTACATAAATCTAACGCTATAAATTTAATACTATTTTTTTCAAATTTATAAAAATATTTTTGTTTTTACCTGTCTAAGGTTTTGTTCATTTAAGCACAAATAATTCCACTGAGAACTAGTAAAAAAAATTGTATTTTCCGAATTTCAACAGCAAACATGACAAAAATATCAAAATTGACACTGCAAGTTGGCCAACAATATGAATGCTAGTTACATTTTTGTTTCAATCATGAAATTTCTCAAAAGGAACAGATCTTTATAAAATTAATGATCCATGCAATTATAGTTTTTATATTTTAATTCAATTTCATTAAATATATTTTACGTCATACAAGAACAGGCATAGCCATAATTTTTACTGGTCACCAATTATTTTTTTTATGCTGAAAATTTTCCACATATCGTGCAGGCGGTTATATTATCAAGTTAACCTTTACAAAGAATATAATTTATCAATATACAAGGGGCTCAAAATTCGGACTTTTAATAGGTAAATTTAGATGTTTTATTAAATTGCCACAAAATATATAATAAAATCAAAGGGAGTGTGGGGGTTATCTTTTCAAAAAAAAATTGATGTTGGAGGGTAATTTTATTATGTACTAATTATTTTGTTATTCAAAACAATCAGTTTCTAATTGTAAAAAAACCTCTCATCGTGCAATGCTTCAGACCTCGAGTGTGCAGGTAGTTGCAGGGTATTTATTTTTTAGTTGATGTCTACTTAAGGTAATAAAATAATGATTTTTCATGCAAACACACAATTCACAAAAGAAAACTAAACTGTGCAAAAATATCAGAAAATCATGCATGTTAAAAAAAAAAAAACATGCATGTAAAAAAATAGAAATCAATGGAATGAAAAATTTGAGATGTTTTATGCGACATGAAATAATTTTAATTTTCATATTAAAATGATCAGTGTAAATGAAGTATTCTAATTATAATTAAATAAGCTGAAATATATAATGATGGTATGACCTTGTATATGAACTTAACCACTCAGTAGAAATCGGTTTGAGGTACAACATGTGTATCAAACGTCGGAGAGGACTGCAAAATAAACACCACTAGTGATAGTTAAATCAATAAATATTTTATATGCGTTTTCCATGGTACAGTTTCCATCGCTATCCTATACTTCTTTATAAAAGAATTCTATTATCCATAGCCTACCATAAAACCAAATTTTATACATAAATTAGTTTGAGTCTAAAAAATGATTTTGGATGAGAACTATATATTTTCTTTGCCCAAAAAAAACTAAATTATTAAGACGTATCAATGAAATTATAAATTTTAACAGCCCGCTATAAAAATAATAACATGCAAATTTTGGAGATGTTTATTTTGAAGAATAAGATAATTTTGAATTTTATGGAAATACTCTAACAGCATCTAACGGAGTGCCAAAAGCAAAACAGTATAGTGTAGGACTCATTTTAAATGCCGAATACTATGTGCACATTTAGAAAAAACTAATAGGTTACATTCATAACTTACATTGTCCGACGACAAATTTCTACGAACCTGTGCTTGTAAAACAATATCCAGGCAGCTTGGAAACGACTGATAAAACATTTTTTATGAGAATACGGATGTACGTTTCGTTAAATTTTTAATTAAAGTTCATGTTTTTACTGACACAAAATTATATAGCAATACAATTAGAACCTACAAATATTTGTGACTGATAAAAACATCAAGTCTAAAATAATAAAAGTAAATATTCACCCTGTGTTTTTATTGCCCTTCATTGGTAAAAATCATGGTAGAATTTGGTTTAACTATACGATCATTTATCAAACGTCAATCATATTCATTAAATTATTTTAAATAAAATGCTTTTGTGATTTATCCACATGTTTTATTTTATATGTGACCGGTTTTACCAACCTGTTACATTGGCATTATTCACTTCATTTGATAATGCCAACATAACAGGTTGGCGAAACTGGACACCAATAAAATAAAGCATGTGGAAAAATCACAAAAGTATTATATTTAAAATATTAAAATGGAATTCTACCAAGTACTTTTAGTCAAAAATATTGAATATATTCATAATAATGTGTGTTTGATTTACTTACGGAAATGCTGCCATAGTTGCCAGTTTTATAAAAATGTCTTTCTTTTTATCTTTCATGGTATAGAATTGTGGTGGAAGTATTTTATACTTGGAGCAAAAATCAACAGGCTGTAGTAAGTATTCCTGTCTAACCGGATCCAAGTCTGATTTAGTTCCAACTACTAGCACAGGAATTTTACTTTCAGCAAAATATTTCTAAAAAAACATTTTAAATACATCATTTCGCAAAGCCCAATAATAATTTTTATTGATTTAGTAATGAAATAAAACGTACAATAAATATCCTAGCAATGTACTCAAATGACTTTGCTTGCGTTGTATCGTACACGAGACATGCTACATCGCAGTTGACTTCAGATGGCTGCAAAGGGTCTGTGACACGGTTGACTTCTATATCTTTGAGAACCAAATACTTTTCCTGTGCGTAAACTTGTACTGTATTAATGCAAGCATGTACAGAGTCACTATCGTGATCGCCAGCTGGACTCTTGGATTTCTGGTAATCACAAAATTCATTATAATTTTAGAAAATCTATTTTTAAAGAACTTGCAGATATTTTCAAAATAACAAGTGATAATTCAGCTATCAAAGATTAATTAACATCGGGTACAATTAATTACCTTAGTGCTAGCTCCGATTAGATTTCTACATAAAGTAGTCTTTCCAGAGTTGCGAGGACCAATTACATGGCATTGGTAAACATTTCGACTTGACTGCTTTTTAGCTAAATCTAATCTCTTTTCACGAGTTACTGTAAAGATGATGCAATAATAATGTAATTAAAAGAAACTCCACTATATTTCACAGCCAATTTCAAACCCTGCTTTTGATACCTTGAATAGCTGCAGCCTGAGATTCATTTTCGTGAATGTTAAACCCTAAGTAGGCCAAATACTCCAGTGTTCGAGGCAACTCTGTTAGTGTCATTAGCGCCCATCTACATAACCAACCTTGCACAGTAAGGTGACCCTAAAATAAAAAATATCCTAATTTATTTTATGATTTAACATTACTCAACCAATTTCGGGAAAATAAAATTTATAATTTATAAATACCTTATCATTGGTAGGAACTGTTTGTCGCAGATGATGCCAAGGGACTTGTGGACAACATGAAAAGACATTTCGCAACTCAGCTGTGTTGAGAGCTCCATCCTTATCTTTATCGTATCTCTCAAACAGCTGGGTCAAGAACTGTTGACCACGGTGGGATAATTCTGTTGAGCAACCTGAAGGTATTTTTATTCTGAAAAATAAAAATATTTTTAATGAAAACTAGAAATTAACGAATAGTTAACTAGAGTTTTTACAAATATTGATAAAAATAGGAGTCATTTTAAAATGGTGTCATGCTTACACTGGATATAAATAATCAGTTGACATTTGGAGATTTTCATTATATCCAAATTTTCTCAACACTGTCCATGTTGTCTCATTGCGACCGCGTTGAATAAAGAGACAATGTAAAAAAAGAAAGCCCTTGAGAGTCACAGAGTCCTTCTCTATTCCATCCGGAACATTCTTTGCCAATACTGTTTTGACTTCATCCAACACCTTCAAATTTAAAATTTTAATTTCATTATTAACGTAAAATACCTACATATAAGATGTTACAAACTATTCACATCATAAGTTAAATAACCTGGGACTGTAACGGAGCATCAAAACACCTCCTTTGAAAGTGATTCAGTTCATAATCATTGAGAAGACCATCTCCATCAATATCGCACACTTTGAAAATCCTCATTAATGCTCGCTTACAATTTTCTGTCAGCTACAAAAATAAAAAACATTTTCTAAAATAATGAAATAACGAAATGATTTTTTAATACTTAATATTATTTGAAGGGCTATTTGTAGCAATAAAACAATAATGGGTATGAAAAATCTTACCTCTTGCTGATCCAGGTGATAAAGTGGATATGTAGGATGCAATACTGCTTTTTGAGCATAGTAAAACATTTCCGATATGTTAGCTAATGTTTTGGCAGAAGTCAATATACAACTGTCAACTTCTGGAAATTCTTCAGCAAGATCCAAAAGTGTCTGAAAAGAGAATACATATTAAAATGCACTATTTGCTTCAATTCATACTAAATATTGAAATTAAGATTATTAGATAAGTCTTATTTTTTGGATTGGACGTCAATCAGATGCGTATTTATTACCCATTACGGGTTTATTATATTATATACACAAATCACGATGATATTTTTCTGAGAGTTTCTTTAAATCATCTTCTATGTATGAACTAATGTGCCTAATCATATTAGTAATTAATAGATAACTCACATCCATATGGTGGTAATCTCCTAGATCAGATTTGTTTCCGACTACTACAACAGGTTTTCTCTGCTCTTCAGAACAAGCATCCCTGAGAAGTGGGAGCCAGTGGGTACTGACATTGTTTAAAGATTCATCATCATCCACAGCATAAATAACACAGATAACATGGGCCTTCTGGATTTCTTCATTTAGTAATTCAGAAGATTGATCAAGGGCTAAAATAGCATTATATATTTGAATAAAAAATCAATAATAATATAGTAGTTATTGTTCACGATCCAGCAGACGACTCATTATTAAAATAACCAGTTCTTGTATGTAAAATGACACTACTTTTCAAATAAAATTAAAAGTAAACATCTTTTCAGTTTATATTTATTTATATTATTATACATATACATATATACATATATATATATATATATATATATATATATATATATATATATATATATATATATATATATATATATATATATATACAATAAATTATAACATATGTATTCTTTAAAATACTGCAAAAATAAATACAATATTTTATGTTGTTTTGGAACAGCCACAAAATTATTTTAAGTGAAAATCGCAACCTTGTATTGAGGTCGTTATCAAGTCATTTTAAGACAGTCTAACAATGAGATCATTGTCAAGTAAATATTGTTTAAAATATTATTACTCCATGAACTCAATTTATCTTCAAAATGCTTACTATCAACCTTCTAAAATAGATAGTGCTATTTTTTCAATTAAAATGTAATTTGGCGACCCTTATAGTTACATCAGTAATAATATATTTACCAGTGGGATTTCATCAGCACGGAGACTCTAGAAGGTATTCGAAAATTCAAGACATATTCAATTGAAAACCATTAGAAAGCAACTGAACTGATTTTATTTTCCCACGCAATAACCCAGATAATGAGTATAATGGATAAGGTATTACTTAGTAAACTGTAATAAATACCTGAGTAGTCAACTATGTTAGTCGGTACTTGTTCCGGAGTGACATCAGCAGGAATAGTTATCTCTTCAGCTTTTGGAGGGACATCTTCTGCAAATTCTTCACTCACCAATGAAAGAATTAATGAAGTTTTGCCAACTCCTGGATCACCAAGTAGCAAAATGCGTACTACCTGGCGACGTATTGACGGTCCAGTCACCATTTTCTATTTAGAATTAACACACTGATTAATTTATTGTACATTAAAATATAATATTTGTAAATTTCGGTAATACCCAGGTATTTTTACGAACTGTCACTCTTCGTGGACACTAATCAGTAAATAAATTAGAACATAAAACAATTAATGAATTGTTATTACATTAAGAAGAGATTAATAAAAAGTTTCAACTATAATAGAATCATCACAAACAAGAAAGAAAATTGAAAAAAAAATAATCCTGAAATCTGGTTTCTATTTTTACTGACATGATATATTACTTAACTGCAATAACTAAAATATCGGTTTAAAATCATTAAACAAGTTACTTCACATAACACTCACCGTATTTTTATACTTTTTTTGATAAATAATGTTAACTCAAATCATCTCTAAAACAACACCAACTTGCGGCCTTGACAAAAAAATTTGTACCATATCTTAACGCCGACTGCGCTGCAGTTCTTTAGTGTTGCAATAATAATGGATAAAATGCAGTAAATTGTTATAATGTAACAAACGAAAATGATGCTTTAAACACCCAACGCCTTAGCGAAAAAAAAATTAATAACATAATAATTCAATAGATAATAATACGCTATTATTATTAGCATCCTGAAGAATTTTAACCGCAACGTATATAAAATCATTACACATGGACTCGATCCCAAAACCAATGCTACATATTTATTGACGTTTGTGTAGAGCAAATGAAATAATGTGTCAATTAATATCAATGATATTTTTATGTATAAATAAATTTTATTATAAATAATGAAAGTAAAATTTAAAAAAAAATATGGCTGAATATCTCCATCAGAAATCTTTAATAAATATTCTGCTGTTAATAAATGTAACTAGTGGTTTTGTTATTATCAATTTCCATTAACTAATTAGTCAGATTTGTACACACATATTTCTTACCTATCAAGCATTGCTTAAATAAATATTATTTTACAACAAATAACTACATTCAAAATGTGGAAAAAATATATTTTTCTTCGGCAGTGAATAAAAAATGTGAGACAGCTTCGATTTAACATTGGAATAGGAGTGAAGTGTTTTTTTTTTTACAAATAATGAAACAAAAACTTTCAGTTTAAATAAATTGAATTATTTTATTTACGATAATTGTATACAACTTATATTACTTATGTGGTAAATTTGCTCAATGAATTTTACCAGGAATTAAAATCATTGAATGAATATGTTGAATTTTTCTTCTTTTTTATTGCAGGCTCATTGTTTGATTTTTCTCCTGGTTCAACCTTTGATTTATCTCCTAGATTTAAATATTTTCCGACTCCTTCACGGACAGCCTTTAGTTTACCTCTTGGTGTGACACCGCTGCTCTTGGTTTCAACTTCTTGTAATGTTTTTTTTAAATCGTCAGACCTTTCTTTAATGAGCTGCAAATTTACAACAAAAAAACATAAGAACTGGAAATTTCTATCCATCAATGCAATAATGTTATATCCTTTTGCCACCTATTTCAACGTATTATATAGTGATATAGACGCAATTAAATTTTCATGATATCCTGCAGAAATATCCAAAGAATAAAATTTTCAGTAATATTTTTTAATAAATTAACAAAAATACTATATTTAATTGATAAATCTGTTTATTTAAAGTATCCTTAGAATAAATAATATATTATTATCATGCAAGCTCATTCTTAATTTTTTTATATTTCTCATTCTACTTTTTGGGAATTTATTTTATATTATTATTGTTATTACATATGATGAAAATATGAATATGATATCCTAAGTTTTGCTTCATTAAGTGAAACATTTTTAAGAAATTCAATATTTTTGACAGAGAGTACTTGGTGGATTTCCATTTTAATATTTTTGAATAAAATACTTGAGTGATTTTCCACATTTTTTTTTTTTTTTAAAATGTGGAAAATCACTCAAGTATTTTATTCAAAAATATTGAAACATTTTTAACATATATTTGTTTCAAACCTACAAGTGTATAGTATAAAAATTAAAAAAGTGTAACAATAAAATAAAACATATACCCATTTTGAGAAAAATCTCTAGTTCTGAAAAATCTATGTATAATATGTAAATCAGGAAAATATAATCGATAACATACCAGTTCATCCGCTTCTTGGAAAGGATCTACAAACACCTGAGCAGCTTCAATGACAATGTCCTCGATAGGGCAATCTCTGTTATCAACCTCTATGCGCTCAATAGCAGTCAGCGTTTCCAGTCCACCTACCAATCTACCAAATATTGTGTGCTTCCCATCCAGATGTTTACAGGAGCGATATGTGATAAAACTAAAATTAAAAAATATATAAAACAGATATTTATAATCGAAGATTGTTTATTATTGTTTGTTATTCATTATATATTACTATTATATTTTTCTATAAAGGCCTTTTCATTATTTTCTTTTTAAATTTATTTGTATTGATATATAGAGCATTTGTAACCTTATATAGAGCTAATATATGAAAATTTTGTTTGAAAAATTACTCAGTTTAAGTGCTATTTTTTTTTGTACATGATGTAATTTGAAATTAATGAACCTTACAGTACATTAGTATCTCCAAAATGCTAGGTCATAGGTTCCCAAACTTTTATTGACCACCGCCCACTTGACAAGAAAAAAAAATTCCAATGCCCCCTTTGACATAACAGCTATAATTATACCAATTTTATTTCTGTATATTATTTATTAACAATCACAAATTAAAAATAAGTTCTCTCTCTTTTTTTTATAAACAAATGTTTTTATTTGTTTTTCTTTATTATTGTTTACTGAGAGCATTATATCATGTTATTTTATTTTATTTTTTATTGTTATTTTTCAATGCTTGTTGATTAAATGCTTTATTAACACACTTTAGGCGGATAACCAAATTGACTAAACTGATGTGCGTAGCGGGCAAAATTCGCGTAAAATTTCGCGTGCGAAATCTAGTCTATACATTAACCCTTTGCAATCTTTGATTTTTTTTTCCGTTTAGCAACTCCGAGTTAATCAGTCTATCAATAATTTATTATGCATACAATTTCAATTGTCAGCGAAGCGGGTACTAGTATCCGCCCCGCCTTTAGTGTGTTAATACAAATGTTATAATATTGAAAATCATTCTAGATTCCTATGTTGTTAATTATAAAACTAGCTTGAGATTTTAACAGTTGAAATTTAGGCCATAATAATAAGATAAACACATTTTTGACCGCTAGATAAAATATTTTTTTATAAAAATACCATAGAGGTATTTCATAATGGCCCCCATTTTCCCTTGGACCCGCCACCGCCCCCTTGGAAAGCTCCAGCGCCCACTAGGGGGCGGTACCGCCCACGTTGGGAACCTATGTGCTAGGTTGACATCTTCAAGCAGAGTATGACTTTATAATCTTAAAATAACATCACATACACATAATTTATGAAATTTAGTATCAATAAGGATGAAAAAGTCAGCTCAATAAATAATACTGGACTTTTATTGTTATTTTAAATAGTATAAACAGTTATATTAAAAATGATTAGTTTATCAATAATAAATTAATAACTTACAATTGTGAGCCATTTGAATTAGGTCCTGAATTCGCCATGGATAATATACCTCTACCTGAATGATGCAAATTTGGTTTAATATCATCTTCAAATTTTTTCTTCCAGATAGATTCTCCTCCTAGACCTGTCCCGGTAGGATCTCCACCTTGCACCTTGAATAGTTTAAGTTAACCAATTGAAACTATTTGTCATAAATGCAATGCACGGAATAAAAAAACAAAATTATAAATTAATTTTTACCATAAAATTTCTAATGGAACGATGGAATTTTACACCATTGTAATAACCATTCAAGCAATGTTTAATAAAATTTTCTGCTGTTTTTGGTACCATATCACAATGTACTTCAAAGTTAAGAGGGCCGAAGTTTGTCAACATTCGAACATATCCTAAAACAACCCAAAAGCAACGAAATTTATTAAATTATAAAATCAAATAATAGTATAATATGAAAACTCAATCATGATATTTATCTATTCTTGAGACACAAGGGACTTCATGACTTTTAAGGGTCAATTTTAATTATTATATAAACCTTTTTTCTTCACTCTTTCATATCTCACATCATCCTCATGAATAATTGCAGCTTCGTGGACAGTTTCTGGGACCATAGCTGTGGATGTAAAGCTTGCAGCCACTGCTCCAGTTGAATAATGTGCCGCATTAAACTTATCTGCTGCAGCTTTACTGGTATTACTTTTAGTTTCAGGTGCTTTGTATTCTCTATCTAATTCACTGAGAATTTCTTTTGTTTCCATTGATATAGTTTTGAGACGCGCATGTGGGTCTGTCCTCAGTGCTATTTCCTCTGCAAGATGTAATTATTTTAATATCAAAAAGTAGCTTGATTACTTGAAAAATAACTAATATAAAAGTATAATAATTGACAATCTAATATAAAAATACAACTATATACCTTCTGTTTCCACTTTTAACTTGTTCTTTACATGATGAAAAGTTGATATATTGAATTTATCTAAATTGTTAGGTTCTTGAATTGTTATAATGTCACTACGATCAAACATCGTATCTGTTATGAGATCTTTCCAATTCTTAGTTTTAATATTTAATTGGTCAATTGCTTCATACGAAAACACATTCCCGGTTTTACTAATAGCCACAATATGTGAGTTTTTAGTGAACTGCTTAAAAAGTACTGGGCAGTGATATTCTCCATTTGAATTTTTGTGAAATGTCATCTTTATTAAGGACTTAGCTTCTAGTTTCTAAAATAATAAAAATCAATTAATTTTTTTTCAATATTAGTAATTTAGGTCAGAAAATTTGTATAAAGAGTGTTATCATCATCAGCAATAAAAATACATAGCTACTGGCTTTGTCCAACAGTGCTTCAATGGCTAAAATTAAATGTATAAATATAAAGAGAACAAATTTATATGCTGCTTATAACATTTACCTGGCCTGTAATAGGATTGATTTTAAACTTTTTAATAAAATCAATGATGGCTTGTAATTCAAAAATGTTTCCCTTGTCATCGCAGTAGGGATTTTCAAATGGTTGTAAACTAAGGGAACAGTGATCATACGGTAGTCGACGAAATGTTATATCTTCACCAGTAGGAAGGCCTGACCTCTTGCCTCCATAAAGAGTTGACCACTCCGTGCATGTGAGATACCTGTTTTAAATTAAGCACATAATGTTAGATTAATAATTTACCATGAAAAATGGATTGAATTTAGTATGTATAATTTAAATATATAGATAAAATTAGTGTACATTTTATCTTTCTGATGCTGTTTCTTCCCCATTTTGTTGTTCTGATTAACAACACCTGACACAAAATAAGTTTGTTTGAAATATAAAAATAATAGCAAAACGGAAAGTTATCAAAAACTTCTTTCAAACAATGTATTAATAGTAAAAGAAATACCATTAACACAATACATATGATTTATTTTAATCAAATAAGATTAACTATAGTAAAAGAATAATACAGCAGTTGACAGACGAATATCTCAATATTAAAATTGTCTATGACATGTATTATCCAGAGACAATAATCGTATTTTCTTGCGCAGAATGCAGCTTGCATATATTCTGCGTGGAACGGAGTTAAATATATTCTGCCCACTTGCTATCTAGTCTGCACTTATTTATTCAAACTTATTTCTCAACTCATGCAATAAAGTGTTTTTTTTACACATATTTTCCCTACCCAAATTCCACAACGAAAATAAAAAAATCCACAACCTGCGCGCAGTATCTGGGGATATCCAAATCCGTATTATAACCATAGCCTTAAAAGCAATCGTAAATTTAATATATGAATATAAAAAAATCTTGTTATTTTATTTCTTTTAACGTAAAGTAATTCAGATGGAGTAGTGTAGATAAATATTTTTAGATTCTGGAGCAAATCTTCAACTGTCCATAAAAACTGACACACCGAATTCAAATAAATTTATGATTTCAAAATAAGTAGCCTGTAGCTTATGAAATAAACAACAAACCTCTAAAATAGTCGTATACATAAACGCAAATATGAGACTCGATTTTTTAAAGACAATATTTTTAGTAGTTGCAATATTAACGACTGCGACCACGGAGCGGTCTTTTTGAGAAGCCGTGACGGCAGAACTACAGTTCAATGCGGGTTTTTTGAATTGTATTTCATTATACATTATTGTAAATTTCCTTAATCAATTGTCGCTGTAAAGTGTTTTAGATATATTCTCTTTTAAAAAACAAACATACTTATTTACTTTAAGTATTATTTAAATAAATTTGTCATTTTATCATCATATTCTCCTTTATTTATTTTGTGTTTATTCGCACACGTTCACAGCAGCAAGGGGTCGCTGTTTTGCTTGGTGTGGGTGCTGTTTAGATCTTGGAATAAATACCACATCTTGAAAGTGAGTACGTTATTTTTCTCAAAATATGAATTATTTTGGACTTCGTGTTTTTAGCAATGTATTTATTTCATTAAAACCTAAATAGTTTTAGACGATAACATAGTATTTGTCGTTAGAGGATATCAGGTTATCCGACTGTCAGTCCGACGCATTCTGTATTTTAGTCATTCAAAACACAAAGGATTTCAACGCATTACTGGTTCATTGCTAAAAAAACATTAATCGAAGCCAAATTGTCATGCCTAGTTATTTGTGTGTTTCTAATAAATAAATAACATACATACGACATTCGTTACAAGATGGCCGACGCTAATACATTTTAGTTATTTATTCTTAAAAACTCTGGCAGTTTTGAACCGTAATTACCAGCACGCAAACAATAAGTAAATTTAATATTTTTAGAAGTATTTTTCCGTATCATTATTATTCTATATATTTCACTCGTTTACAGCTAATCTCAGAACAATGGGATCGGTGAAGAATATGTTTGAGTATTTTGTTGACGCTTAGTTAGATGTGTGTGTTTGTCGTTTGAAGATATTGTGGTTGTCACAGGTGCCTGAGTGATGTCAGGCGCTTCGGGGTCATCAGGCAGCGGCACCGGTCGTGGCCGGGGCGGCGCCGGGGGGTCCGGCGGGGCTGCTATGGCCGACAACAAGCCCGACACAAAGGAACCCAAACCTAACCCCAAAATGTCTAAGGCGCTCGGGACATCAGCGAAGCGAATTCAGAAGGAATTAGCGGAGATTACCCTCGATCCTCCGCCAAACTGCAGTGCAGGGCCGAAAGGAGATAATCTATATGAATGGGTCTCGACTATTTTGGGTCCCCCTGGTTCTGTTTATGAAGGAGGTGTTTTCTTCTTGGATATTCATTTCTCCCCAGAATATCCATTTAAGCCCCCTAAGGTATGTTAGAACCAATGTTTTCACTATGAATTCTTATGTTCAAGATCATGTTATTATTATGAGGTGCAAGACCGGTGACAGGGTAGAGAGCCATCAGTTTATGTTCTTATATAACTGTTACATTGTGTTTGTATTACAATAAATTTGTTGGTACTTTATAATAAATACTTGGTTTACTGATCAAACTTTGTATTAAATTTCAGGTCACATTTCGAACGCGTATCTACCATTGCAATATTAATAGTCAAGGAGTTATCTGTTTGGATATACTTAAAGATAATTGGTCTCCTGCTCTCACCATATCTAAAGTTCTTCTTTCTATCTGTTCCTTGCTAACAGATTGTAATCCAGGTAATCATATTTTCTTAGTTAATTAATCTAACTTACTATTATTCAGAACATAACTCAATTGAAACTTAAATCTTGTAAAGGTATTATCATTGAATATGCTGATCGATAATACTTAATGTTAAAGTGTTCATTGAAAGTGGAAGTCTCATTATTGTCATAACCAATGGGCTACATAGATAACATGTTTAAAATTTTCTCATTACAGCCGATCCATTAGTTGGAAGCATTGCAACACAATATCTTCAGAATAGAGAAGAACATGATCGCATTGCACGTTTGTGGACAAAGCGGTATGCGACATGATCATTGAAACATGATCTGTTAAATCGTACCGCTCCCAGTGCCGGCCCCTGGTGGTTTATGTTTCCCATTTTAATTACTTGCGCGCAGTAACTTCATTTTCTCGGTGTAGAATGCTGATCTAAGGGCCTACTAGTAGGAGCATTATTTTTACTCTGCAGCCTTTCTGAAGCTTAATCCTTGAAATGTAATATTTACAGTATGTTGTTTTTTTATTCTTATTATTTCTTATTATTATTTCTATTTAATTAAAAAGGCTGTTGGAGCTAATTTTGTAAAGATTAAACCATCTGCTTATCTGATTAAGCATAGTGCAAGTGGGGAATAACATTAGGGGGTAACATTGACTGATGTTTTTATCTGTGCTTTTTGATGGCTGCCACCATCTATTTAAATCATATCTTCCCATTTTTTTTTCTAGTAAAGATAATATTTTGATTTAGTCTTGATATTTCTAAACCAATGTAAATTAAATTTTTATATAGTTTCATGGTGATAAAATATTGTAGTTTAATTATTAAGAAGTGTATTTTAATTAAATTTATTATTTTACTGTATGAATGTTTTGGTTGGCTATGATCTCTAGACTTCCCTCAAATCAAGTACCAATATTTAATTTGACAAGTGTTTGTGCCAAAACCTCCAAGAATAGATGCTACCCATGCATTATATTTCATTACTTCTGTATTTGGTGTTAACTTGTCTGAAGTGATGTCAATCCTCTATAGGAAGTGAGATTTTTATACTCTGTTATACATATTTTGTTGTATTAATCGCTGAATTCATCCTTAGTAGACATATTTTTTTTAGTATTGATAAAAATAACAACTAGTATATATATATTATTTAGAATAGGACTTGTATGTTAAAGCTACAGTAAAACTCATGATATGCGGACATTCATCATTATTTACTGTCTTAACAGATGTATTGATTGAAGCTAAATAATATTGTGACTGATGTTCCTCTTATTTCTTCGTGATTAAATCAAACTTGACGTAAAATATCTGAGTTTAATTTTTTAATATCTCACTGTTTCTTATGATTAATTTATTTGTAATATAATTTTTATGAATTATAGTGACCCAGAAAAAAGAAAATTAAGTAACAGTGCATTATCAATCTCATTGAATACAATATATATTCTATGAAATGATGCATCAGCATCTGATACAAATACCAATATCAAAATTTGTAAATCTTAATGAAGCAAACTTATTCATATATACTGCTGACTAGGTGAGACTACCTTAATGAAGGTATTTTACCACTTGCTGGCTTAAGTACTACCTTCAATAATTATTTATATACAAGTTTCTTGGTAGAATTTCATATCAGAACAAACTTGTGTGTACCTACTCACATGACTGGATCCCAGCAACCTGGTTCACAGGAATATATCTCAAGATACCATATATTCTTCACGGTTACAATACACGTACCGTATAAAACAACTATGAGGTTAAGGACATCTAAGTAAATCAATACCGCTTCCCTGAAGTCTCATAGTAATGTTTCTTCTGGATCTTGATGTCCATTCAATATCTTTAAAAGATTCTCATTGCAGAATTAACTGTCCTCTAACTTGAATCAGTCAGAAACTCCCATGGCAGCTGAGCTCTTTAATCTCTACACTTAAACGTGTATATAAATAAATATACATATAAATGCATAGGAAAATATTATAATGATAAAAGTAACTTTGTATTTTGTCTTCACATTGAGTTTATTTAAATTATTTGCATTACTAGTTTCGACCCGATACACTGGGTCATCATCAGATGCTTAACTAAACAGTTTTGCAAATTAGTAAAGCAAATCATTTAAATAAACTCAATGTGAAGACAAAATACAAAGTTACTTTTATCATTACAATAATGGATCTTCACGAATCAAATGCCTTGTCCCTCAACAAGATTATAGGAAAATATTTAAAATAAAAGTCTATTGATCTCAATGAAAAAAAAAGTACTATTCAAAGGAATGCAGTTACAACACATTGGAACTATTTTTTTTAACTGTATATTCTAAGAGTTAGTAATATTCCAAAGGTACCAAAATAAAAATACATAATCACACTATAAATATCTTTATTAGGTTATAAAATACACTTTCATAAAGGTGAATGCAAACCCAATATTATACAAATAAACTTTAATAAAAATTCAACTTCTTCAAATAATACCAGTCAGAAAGCAGTCTCATCGTTTCTTTTATTTTAATGTAACAGTAAAAATAATTGAGATCTGATATCTAAATTTAAAAAAAATAAGCACATTTTGGAATAAATCACATTTTCTCAGTAAAGGTTGCAGCGGATCAAAATCTATTTGTATATTAAACAGTTTTGAAATGCATTCATAAATGACTGATACAATACAAAATATACTACATACCACAAATATATCCTAAATATTCCACTTTTTGAAGATGTTAAAATTCTCTTGATTGATTATAATAATGTATACTGTGATTTGACAACTAGAGGTGCTACGCTTTCTTAATTATTAATGCTGATCAACAACTACCATTAGAATTAAGTGCAAGCTAGAATCTAGGCAAAACTTATCAACACATTAATATAATTCTAAAATAATATATGAGAAATGAAATACGGACTTATTAAAATTTTATCTTTGTAAGTAATGTAGTAGATAAATATGAAAACTAGGATTTATAGATTCCTAGCTCGTTATTTTGGTATACATTTTAGTTTTGTTGTACAAAATTTGGCTGCAAAAAACTGTTTTCAGTGATGCTGAGAATCTATCAATAAATTTTATAATGAAAATCTACACGAAATGGGGTAATAATATGACAGACTATTTTTTAACAATAATAGCGTAAAAAAGTTTTTTATAGGATAAAATCTTAATTGGAAGACACCTACAAGACATTACATATAATTAAGTCTGAAATAACAGCCTGAATTCAAAATTGTACTGATTTTATGATAAGAAATACAAAAAAGGCTACAAACTCTACAAAATATATTTATGTAACACCCTCAATCTTTGAAATAGACATGATTTATACATGCCCAAAAATGTTTGACAATATTTTCACTTTTATGGGTGTCCTGGAATAGAGCTTTAATTTACAGTTGAAGATAACAAGTATCAGTAAAAATATAAAATTTTCAATCGAAAAACTTAGGATGAAATACACAAAACAATGTTTTCACGTAAGATATTAAAAAGTTCAAAAAGCAACTTGATATTTTTATATTCATCATTATGCGTTATTTTCAATATTTTGTTTTTCCATATTTCACTCCTCATATTTTTCGGCCATATACATAAATAATATCTACTCTATGATATTGAAAAACATGTGTGATAAAAAAACTGAATAATACACAATCTTTATTTTGTTCTGGTTAAAAATACATCATGATGAAAACATGAGTTCATTTAGACAGTTTGGTAATCCTTCCTCATTGCTCGGGCCAAGGTGCAAGCAAAACCGACAACGATGATCTGAAAATTTGTGAAACACGTTATATATCATAAAAATTTATACAATTATTATTAGATATCCACTACAATCAAAGTAAAACAATAAGAATTGATTTTGCTTAAGTTCTTTTTATGTTGGATCAAAACTATAATCCATAAAAACAGATACAATTAATTTTAACTTAAATAAATAATACACAATACAAAACAATTAATATATAAATGTTAACAGAAAAATTTGTGAAAACTTGTAAATTGATAATCGTCAATGATTCTTAGTGGTATAAGTGAAAGTTTAAACATTTTATTATTATTAAACATATATTATACCTGTACAAATGCTATGCCAATAGCCATAACTCCCAATATTAAAGATTTTTGCTTCAGCAAGCCAAGTAGGATCGGCATGCACCCTTCATTAAAAGCTATCTCTTTCTTGCATTCGAGAACACTGTTATATTGGTCAAAGGGTAGCTCACCACAGCATGAAGTTGGAATAGTTTCATTACCAATATTATTCCAATCGTCAGGACCCTCGATACCACAGCATTTCAGCTGGAAATAAAAATCCACACATGTGAATACTTACTAAGTGTAATATTTATAAAATTCTTTAAAATAAAAAAAACTTATTGAGGAATAAATAAAAAATTACAATGCACAAATTGAAACTAAAACAGATTAGATACCTCATGTTGCAAGATATTCCATGACTTCTGAATTTCTATATTAGTGGGATACTGCTGAAGTGTATAATTAAATCTGTCATTCAGGACTACTTCTAATTCTGCACGCTTCATATAGCAAGCGATTCCTGCAGCCAGCTCTAACACAAATAATAGAAGTAGTAGTCCAGAAAACTAAAAAATCAACCAAGATTTATGATTTACATATAATACAGTTTTACATCAATAATTGAGATGAAATTGTTAGACTTATTACCGTCATAATCATGCAATGGTTTTCTTTCATAGCACCACAACATCCTAAAAATGCTACAATAAAGATGATGGCTCCGATCATCATCAGCAGCGATGGTGCTGATAAAATATTAGTTTCAATGAAACCTTCGCCATTGTTGAAGACAGCCTGTATTACTGCACCAACAGCTAATATTGCTATACCAAAAACCTGTAATATTAAAAAATATTGACTTACTTACACAAGGTTTAAAATGGCAATGTAATGAATTCCTTTTATTGTAATAATTTTATCACAAAGGGATGTTTTCAAAACAAAAGATTATGGCATAAATATCAATCAATATGTTTTATATATTAGTTACAAATATATAATATTATGACAAGGTGCATAAGACTTTATATCAGTCATGTCAAAGATACTGCCCGCGATCGCAATGTGTCACAGAAAGAAGAATCATGTTTTTTAGAGCTTTTAGACTTATTTTATTTGAATCTGGCCCACCTACACATACTAAATTTAATATATGGCCCTCTGCAAAATTGAGTTTGACACCTCTGCTTTATATGTAGAATTTTACACAATTGGGATTAACTTTGTAGAGCTCTCATAAATATGTCCACCATAAGGAAATATCATAGAATATTTAATATACTCCAAGTAATATTTTATCTGAAGTCCATGGCAGACCGATGCGTTTACAACCTGCCTTGAACTAGGCCTCTACAAGTAACTTTCTTTTCAACATTATTAAAAATCTTCTAGCACCTGCAGATGGTATTAAGTCAATCAACCAAACGGCGACACCGCAACACGATTTTACGAATTTTTTGTGCCTGATTGGGCAGAGATATTCCATTACATTTTATATCATTGAAATTCCTTGAATGAAACAAACTTCAAAAAAAAAAAAAAATAGATACAACCATAATTGTATCTAACATCTCTAATCACCTCAACAAAATAGATTCCCTGTATCCATGTAAAGCATAGATCTAAATTAAAAATTTAGCATTACCAACATTGTTATTCTTGCAGATAACTCTGCAGATAACAAATTCAATGCTATTATAATGACATTTCTTGGGCCTACTTCGAAACATTTCCATAGAAGCTATGTTCTTAATCTCTCTCTTTTAAAAAAAGTTGCTATTACTATTATAATGACGTTTAAATAATTTGTTGCATGAATAAAATTAATTTGGCTTTAACTGTGAATTTTATATAACTAAAATAACAATTTCTCTGCTTGTTTATAACTTTGATATGCAACAATTTGACAAATACTTAATTGTTACATCACTTTTATATTACAATGTCTAACAAAAAATAATAGCAAGAGTTCCAACAAGATATTATTGTATATTATCAACATACATGATTAGTCAAGATTATCAATCAATTGCACATCCCATTGAAGAAAAAAACTTTGTGGTTTTAAACAGGAAGCCCGACGCAATCAGAATGATTCATATACGGAGGTGACAAAATGGTAATAATAATTATAACTATCAGCTGATACGTAAAATAGCAATATGTTACGACTCCAAAAAATTATAAAAATATAAATTATTTCAAGACTGCACGTATTAATTAAATTGAAATATAATATGAAGTAGGTAAACACGCCTACAACGAATAAATTATACTGTACCATTATGCACAAAAGATTTACCTACCTATCAACTACTGATACTTTTACAAGGCAAAAAATATTTTTCAGAGAATAAATCCGCAATTCCTTATTGCTTTACAGTCACATATAAAGGCATAAAATATGATCAAAAAATAGTTATTTTCTCCATGTAAATAAATAACAATAAACAACTCTTACCGAGAAAAGGATGCTAAACCAAAATAGCAATCCAAATCGGACGCACCCATTGGTATCCATTTTATAAGTTTAAAAAGAAATTACTTCGCAAATCCAGAAAACGTTGAGGTTTGACTCGGAAATTATGTTATATCTTAATAACTCATACAGTGAACCCCGAACTGCGCAATCAACAATGAAAATGTCAAGTGTACTGAGATGACATCAAAACTGGTAGCCATTGGCATTAATTGACCGTCGGTGCTGCCAGCTCTAAATATGTTTGATATCGAAAGTACTAGAAAAACTTCGGTGATAAATTTTTTTTTTCTGAAAATAACGTCAAAATATATTAAAATAAAATATTTTAATTTTTGTTTAATCTGAAAATTTATTCTGAAGTACTCGAAAAACAATATTAAATTATTTATATATTATAATAATATAATATATTGTTTATGGTTAATGCATGTATCGGACATGTATTGTGGGAATTTTGATTGACACAATAAAGACATTTATACATAAATTTAAAAATCAATTAAAAGTCAATTTAAAATAGTTTTTTTTTTTTTAATGATCTTTATTTTATATTATTGTTCTGTATGCTATTTTTAATTTACCACCACTGCTGCTACTGATAAATTTACTACCACTTATCAATAAGATACAGGCAACTCAATTTGTCCAATAAAATATAAATTCACCAACAGTGTCTTACATTTGTTAGTCGTTTGCTTGAGACAGCTTGAGCTGGTAGTTAAGATTAAAGTTCCCAGTGAAATTAATCAGGTAACCTTACCCAAATTAGAATTAGAGTGTGATTAATTATTAAAAGAAGATATATTATTAATTTATAAATTATGTTATTTGCTTTTATTATTTATTTATTATTTTATTTTTATTATTATTTTTATCATTGCCTTTCAAGTCTTCCAAATATTTTATATTTTTCGTAATCAGTATTTATTTGAAAATAAGTTTTTTAAATTGATAGTCAGTTTTTTAATCATTCTTAGATACACTAATACAATTATCAAAATATTTACTTTTGAAGTTTATACATATACATGTTTTTAATTTGTGAACAAATAAACTTTTGCTTAAAATTTTTTCAAATATAAAGTGTATGTATATAAACATAGATACATCAACTGTATTACTGTACCATATAAAAAATATTATTTTCAATTACTTACTCCAGACATAAAGCAAATGTATGATATAATTTCTAATCATGTAAATTAAGATCAAAGGTCTTGTCAATAATAAACACCTACTTTGTTCAGTAATGGAAGAATTGTAAGCGTATTTAATAGCTGTTTTTTTAAGTTCTGAAAACTTAAGTATATTTTTAGGTAAAATATTGTGTCAAAAGCAATAATATGAAATACATAGGCATATGTATTTTTGTGATCTTATCATGGGTTGGCTCATTAACAAGTTTGCCTGAACAAGTATTTGATTCTGAACCACCACAACCACCCTATGAAGCAACATGGAAGAGTTTAGATTCCCGGCCACTTCCTCAGTGGTATGATGATGTAAAGTTTGGAATTTTTCTGCACTGGGGGTTATATTCTGTTCCTTCATACAGCAGTGAATGGTTCTGGGCAAACTGGAATGGTATGTATTATAAATTAAATTATCATGAATTAAACGATTGTGACTGTTTCAAGGCATTAATTATTCTCATTAAAAAAGCAAATAAGAGTAAACAAATATTGTGTTAGTATTAAATAATTTTTCCTTTACAAATATTTCTCATAAAAATACTGCATTTTTTAAAATAATATCCAAAGAAGTCTAGTTTTTATGAGTGGTCTGCATGATTTATTTCTATCATGTATTTTATTTACCAAACAATAACTGGGAATTTCAAATTGGTGAAATTTTCATTTTTTAAACAAGATTATTTGCAAACATATATTTTTTATACTTCTTAACTTGCCTGTTTAGAGAAGTAGTGATAATCTTCCAAGGCTACAACAAAAAAACCACCATAGCTAAATAAATTTCTATAATTTTCTTTTTTGTCAATTATCTCAAAAATCGCGAAATCCCAAAATAGAAAATTAGTATTTTTTTATATAATGTCATTGTAGGAAAATATATTTATAAAATATAAAACAATTTGTACAACAGCAAAAAATACTGTTAAAATAAGGCAAAAAGTGCAAATAATTAATGTAGCTATTTTTGTTTTTACTAATTTATTGTATTCAAGTCTGTTTGATGATGATTTTTACTACTATATACAAAATGTACTGAAATAACTGATGTATCTAAATAGCCTGCCTTTTTAAATAAATTACAGGTAAAGATAAAAACATAGAAAAATTTATGAAAGATAACTATCCACCCGGATTCACATATCAAAGCTTTGCACCAGAATTTAAAGCAGAATTTTTTAATGCCACACAATGGGCCAATATACTTGAAAACTCCGGAGCCAAGTAAGTGTTAATAAATAAAGACAAGATAAAGATCTTAATTGTCATGTGTATCATCTTTATTGTTTAAATCCATTTTAAGATAGGATCATAAAATAGTTGATAATTAAAAATATTGATTAAATGTATTTTGGAACTTGCCAACCCAATTGACGATTGTTCAAGATAATTAAATAAGATTTATATCTTCTTTAAACTTTTTTTATTCTTTACATTTAAACAATGTAAAACCAATGATTAGATAATAATAAGGTTATAAAGGTTGATCAAATGATAAGATATTAATAATTGATACAGTTTTTAGATAAAAGCTATTGATTTATAAGATAACTAAAATTGATCAATAATATGATAATGATAATTAGATTTATAAGATGATTAATAAGATATAAATTAATTTAATATCTTTTCAGATATAAATTAATTTGATATCTTTTCAGATAATAAATTAATTTAATATCTTTTCAGATATAAATTAATTTGATATCTTTTCAGATAATAAATTAATTTAATATCTTTTCAGATATAAATTTATTTGATATCTTTTCAGATAATAAATTAATTTAATATCTTTTCAGATATGTTGTGCTGACAAGTAAACATCATGAGGGGTTCACTTTGTGGCCTTCATCTAAAAGCTTCAGTTGGAACTCTGTGGATGTTGGACCTCGCAGGGATATAGTAGGGGAACTTTCCAAGGCCATAAAAGATAAAAATGGCATGCACTTTGGAGTTTATTATTCGCTGTATGAGTGGTTTAATCCAATCTATTTGCAAGATAAAGCTCAACTATTTTTAAAACAGGAGTATGTAGATCAAAAAATGCTTCCTGATCTTCATGAGCTAGTAAACAACTATAAACCGGATATTATATGGACAGACGGTGATTGGGAGGCGCCTGATAAGTATTTCAGGTCTGAAGAGTTCTTGTCTTGGCTATTTAATGAAAGTCCTGTTAAAGATTCAGTCGTCGTTAATGATAGATGGGGTATGGACATTCCATGCCACCATGGTGGTGTATACACATGTACAGACAGATTTAACCCGCGTAAGTAATTACAATTCAAATTTTATTAAATAAAATACAGAATCACATGTGTGCGTAATACAACTCAATGTTTTAATTTTTTCAATAGATGTTTTGCAGAAACATAAATGGGAAAATTGCATGACGGTTGATAAACATTCCTGGGGATACAGAAGGAATGCAGAAATTTCAGACTTTCTAACTGTTGAGAATCTTATTAGTGAATTAGTGACCACTGTCAGTTGTGGAGGTAAAATACATATACATTCACTACTTTTGTAATTGTAACCTTATTATTTTGATTGAACATGTTGATTATGTTTTAATTTTGTTGACTCTTAATATCTTCTATAGGTAATTTACTTATGAATGTTGGACCCACAAAAGAAGGAACCATTGCTCCCATTTTCCAAGACCGTCTTGACGGTATAGGCAAATGGTTAAAGGTGAATGGTGAAGCCATTTATAAAACAGCTCCGTGGATTCATCAAAATGACACTATAAACGGAAACGTTTGGTACACATCAACAAAGGAACCCACCGGCTATATTGAATACTTTAGGCTGAGGATTGATAATGTTTATGCAATCATGCTAGAATGGCCTGAAGATAATATTTTGAAACTCGGGGGGTTGGTGGGAAAAATTGAAGACAGGTCTAAAGTGACAATGCTAGGGTATAATGGAGATTTAAAGGTATGTCATTTATAAAACTATCATCTCAAACGATCAGTTAGTTGTTATCTTAATCTGAGATTTTCTTAACAAAATATATTTTTTCAAGTATCTTCAACACTATTATTTGTTCTTTTGAACTTGAATTGTTTTAATTATATTTTCAGTGGACAAAAAACAAGGAGGCATTTACTCTGCAACTCCCTAATATGGCAGATATTAACACCACAGGGGCATGGTGTCTGAAAATTACCTACGTTCTTTCAGATATGTCACAACATTAAACTATTTTTATTTTATTACCCTTTTTTAATCAATCCTTTGTTCCAATTCAGTTTACCTATTTTTATATACATGTAATTTAAATTTATAGGTTAGTTATTAAGCATAACAGGATTTATTCAAAGGCAATTAATTATAATTGACATTATAAAAATTGTGAAAACTATATTAACTAATAAATAATTATTTCAAGCATTTTGAAAATGTGTATTTTATTTTAAAAGGGATAAGGCGTAACCGTCGCAATCAAAAGAAATGCCAAGCAGCTTAGTTAAGGATACTTAGTTGATAAAATATCTTATAAAGCACTGCCTTCTTGTATTGACCGCACCCCACTATTATCGATTATATTTGTTAATGATTCTGATCAGTCAATTTAATATGGTTGTGTACTTCATCTCACTTATCAACAGACACTTCTCAAATTAAATTAGAATTTATTATTAAACACTATAATAATACAATGCATAAATAAAACAAAGTACTGACGAGATGAGTTGTTTATTTTATCATTTCGCACATTTTGTCGTTAATATTAAATGCTTAAAAGAAGAATCCTAGAATCTTTCCTCCAAGATGTTTCCTTCTTGCCTCTTCGTGATCCATTATTCCACCACTGGTTGTGAGAACAATGTATCTGAAACAAACATTAAATGCTAAATGTCACAGAGGCACTAGAAAAAAGCATTTTTTAAAATTTCATCACTACTTTTTATTTCTTGTATATACCATGTTTCAAAAGTAGATTGTAAAATTAAAGTCTAAGCACTAATGTTTATTACTTGTATAAAGCTTTCAATTACATTAAAATAAATAATAAAGTATACATTTAATGTAAACATAGTCCATTTACTACAGAAATATTAACTACTAATTCATAAATTAATACTAAGAAATAAAAAAAATTAACTATAATAATTATCACATGTAAATAATGGGTGCATATAAACAATCATCTTTATAAATTGTTATTGGAATTTATAGCTATGGATAAACAATAGATGTGCACCTAATATAAGCCAAGCATCAAGGCACCCCACATTAAGATAATATAAACATCACTAGTAATACAGCATTCATTTTAGTATGTCAACATCACTTTGAAAGAACATAGCATCCTTGGTGACACTTACGAATGTTTACAGCTGTATTTATTTGATCATTATTCAAAAGTATTTCATACTGTCGTAACATAAATGATATATGTTAATGAAAATAATCAAAGACTTTCCATAACTCATTAAAATATCTAGCTTAGAAACATGGTTTACACGATTATAAGCAATTATAAAATTATTAAAAATAAAAATATATTGTATAAATACATACCCGAACTGACGAGATGGTAAGAGGTTATTGGTCCATCTCTCAATGTCTGTTATGGCGACATCAAACCTCGGAGATATGACGCCACATTTATTTAATCGCCCAGTCAAGTTGACTACGATTTTACCAGCTCTGTGGTCATCCACAATCTCAAATTCTCCGATGTATCCGTGCTTCATCATCACAGTGAGAAATCTCACAATAACTTTGGAGCAAGGTCTGAGGAGCACCTGCCTCTTGCCTCGTTTCTCAGCATTGTTGATGGATTTTAGAGCATCACTCAATACGTTCATACGCACCATGGCTAAAACATAAGACATAACCTAGTTACTTAAAAACATAAACATTTTAACCAATCACTCAATTTAATTTAATGCAGAAATTTTAGGTGATAAACAAATTTAAAGCTATTTAGTAATTGTAAGCACTGAATTACTTTCAAAACAACAATTTAAACTAAAATGACATGTCAAACACCTATTTTGTGCACATTGAGACAGCTCACTTCGGTATCACAATTATATGGAGATTGGGACAAGAACCCGAAAACTAACTGGTGAAATAAGTTCTAAATATTTGTCTTAAACGTTAAATAATCTTTCATGATATATAATGTAAAATATCACACTCGATTACCTGAGATTTAAAGTCTGTTTATCGGCGCTACATACAGCCCGAAGTTACGGACGAAAAAGGAAGTCGGCGCGGTAAAGTTGGTACAACAGCGGAAATAGAAATTTTGACGTTTGATTTTTTTTTAATGGCAATATTGTTTTATTTCTGGGTACTGCCACATCGTGGTGAAAACTGTTGAAAATTTAATGAAACATCGTCCGAATTGTTCTTGTCAAAAAAAATATGATAGCGATATACATTCCTAATAAATCATTTTTAGTATGTGGTTGATAAAACCATATGAATATATAGTTAAGCTAAATCCAATCATAACGATACAAATATTTTTCTAACCTACCAAACAACAGCGTTAATAACTTTTTTTTATAAAGCATTATTAAAAATTTTCTTTCGTTTTAACGTTTTAGTTTTAATAAATTAAAAAAAATATTGTTTTCAAATTTAATTAAACTGATATTTTGTAAAATTCCTTTTGTAAAATATTTTCAAGTTCTAGTTATTAGTTTATCAGTGGTAAATATTTAAAACTTCCAATGCAGTGACAATTATGAAATAATTCCGTATAAAAAATTATATAGTATATTTTTAAAAATATATTTCATGTGACAATTTATTAATTTACACCATTGCTGATTACATTTGGCAGTTATTATATTTAGGTTATATTTTTTCGTCAAAGTAGTCCATGTAATAAAAATTGTTTATTTTAATTCTATCAATTTTAAACTAAAATTTATACAAAATATGTGGAAAATGTTTTTTGGTTTTATAATTATTTGTCAACCATATTCACAAATTAAAAATAAAACAAACTAATGCGCGATGATAAAACAGACATCTTATTTGCCACAAGTACTCCCTACAGATGGCATTAGCAGAGACTTGCAGTGGTTCGCCCCGTCAGTTGGTAGTAGTGGGCATGCGTGAGGCGAGCCAACCAGCAACCAGTTACGATTTAGCATTCTTTCGTAATACTTGTAAAGTACTTCTGACAGTAGTTTGGCGTCAAACTGAAAAGTGTCCGTGTTGTGCTCTTATCGATATCAGTTTTAATATAGAAAATATACTATATAAAAACTTAATGAGATAAAATAATGAAATCTAACTGTGTTTTATAATTTGCAGTTATTCAGCGTTATAAAATTGTTTAAATTGAAAGTTAATCAAACTTATGAGTGAGGTGTCCACAGGTGTGTTGTGGCGGTTACGATGCCTAGCAACCGACCGTTGGTGGACGTCATCTGTGTAAAATGAAGTGTCGCTTAAAGAATATGAAGTCAACAAAACAATTCAAATGTTGTTTCGATAACCACTAGAAATAAAGGTTTTGTTAAACCTCGAATAAAGTGTGCAAGTTCATAGTCTGACCGTTGTTTACCTGCAATGTTTAATTGCTGTAAATTACTGACATTTGAGTTAATGGGTATCTTGATATCTCCGGTAATGGAGGAATCAGAGAGACTTTTGAAAGCACTTGTGCGAACGAATAAAACTAGCTTTTATTCTATGTTTCTTGGAGTTTTGATAGCAGTCGCTGTTCTCACCGAACCGTGCTTATCCAATCCAGGTAAGAAATATTGTTTGTAGAAAGTAATATCTACCTAGTAATACACATATCTGCCACCCTCTTCATGTATCTGAAAAGTTCTGTTATTTTTTTTAATGTAAGTAAATAATATAAATATTTCATAATCATTTACCGAGAGTATTTAATTCTGTACACTATACGAGCAACAATAAACTTTTTGAAAAGCATGAGCTTTAATATTATAATTATAAAAAAGCTTTAACAGCTATTTATTGTTATAGTGTAGTGTTTGCATAAAACAATTTTCCTATTTATTTTGTTATCGAATTTATCGAAATATTTTTTTAATGCAGTATTATAATGAATAATGTGTTTCCTATGCACTTGCTTGAAAAGAGTTAGCACTGGTAGGCTAGCTGTAGAGATTGATTTGCATAAATAATTGTTATTGTTAAACATGTTTGCGTAAATAATAATTGCATTAATTATTATTTATTTATAGTCGGTAATTGAACTAAAAAATGTAGTCCTATCCTAAACATGTTCCTGAATCGATCCAGCTTCATTATACGATCTGCATTAAACAACTAGGTTCCTTACCGATTATAAAGGAGATTGTGTTAAAAAATATTTATGATTATTTTATGTTTTAAATGGGTTTGTCTCAAATTATAAAATCAAAGGGGGTGATTTTAAACCACGCTTTAAATCATCAATTTATTAATAAGACCTACACGCCTACGTATCAGGTTAGGTTACAGGCGACGATATGCATATGATTACACTTAAAACTCGTTTAAGTTATTTACTACAGGAAATATGAAATCGGTACAGTTATATTTACTTGTCCTTTTTTAGCTTAAAAAAATATGAAAAGTATTGCCAATCCGTTATGCGAATCCTTTGTCCGACGGTGAGGCACGAAGCATTGAAGCGGTTACCAGCACACGGCCGCTGGTCCTCCACCAGAGTGACAGAGAGGGCAGAAAGGTCGTCCCTTACGGGATCGTTGACTCCGCCCGCAGGTAGGGCTGTCCTCCACACGGTTTCTAGTTATTCAATTGAGTTTACATGGATTGCACGAAAAATCATAAAACACAGAGAAGCGACAAGTATAACTCGTTTTGGCATCTAACGCTTGGCCCAAAGGCGGCTTGCTTCTGTTATCACGAGGAATGGTCTTAAGTCGTCGACGTCAGCTGACTGCTCGTGACCATATTCATAACCACCCTTTGCATGCATCAACCGCATATTCGACGCTACGAGCTTATCAGGTGAGGATATCGTTCGGAGAATGCTTTCCAACAGGACCGCGAGCAGCTGGATATTTATTATAAGACTACAAGTATATTTTAGTGGTAATCGTTGGTATTGGTGGCGTGCAGTTTATTTGAGTACAAAATTTAGGGCATTGCATGCACTAAATTGTATTTTTATGAACCGGTTATTACAGCTACGTTTACACCTAAAAGCTACTTAATCTCCGAAAAATAGTAAAATACATGCTAGAATTAAAAGTTCACGACACGCTATTCGAAAGTAGGCATGTTGCGACTCTGTTGCGATGAAGATAACCCGAGAATCTTTTTAAAGTGTTAAATTAATTGGATTACTGAATAAAATATATTAAATGGATATATACGTTACAGGTATATTTACTGTGAATATATATTTATGAAGTCTCTTTCTCAGAAGATACATCTACCTGCTTATTAGCTACCTTTGCGCACCCACCGCTGCGATGTAGTAATGTGTAAAAATATACATTTTTGTGTGATGTCATGCGAACGGTATTCATTCATGAAATATTCAATTGACACTCGCAAACTAAAAAAAAATAGCCTCGTTGACTTTCAATCAGTACCTTCACAAAGAGTTCACGTGCAGTTAATTCGTTAAAAAGAAGAGCTGCTTACAAAAGCCACGAAGCCTGTTGCGCAAACGGCATCTGTGACTTATGACTGCATCGCTTACTTGGATAATCGAGATGTTTCATCTAATGTACACTGGTTGACTATTCACGCTAAAACGTAAAAAAATATATAAGATTCGTTATTTTTATTTTAGTAAATTTACAATAGTTCCTAGGGCTATGGTTATATTAAGGTACGTAGCTATCCCCTGATCCTGTGCGCAGGTTGTGGGGCTTACAAGGTGTCGCTTAGGTGGTAGCGTTACTGAGTTTATGTATGGAAAAATACGTGTAAAAAAATATTTTTTTTGCATGAGTTGATAAATAAGGCCTCTACACACGTAGCAACAAATCCCAACAAGTTGGCGCGATTTATTGCTGCGTGTATAGAAGGCTTTTTTATGAAACGCACTTTTAATGCATATGATAGTATCGTCAAATCATGACACCTGACTGTGCAGTCTTGAAGAGAAAATGCTTAAAGGGTATCGTACAAAATCACGGGTTGCATAGTATGAAGCAGCTGGGGCGCAGAATCAGAGCCAGGTATGGCTAAACCCGGTGCCCGCCAGGTGAGGCTGGCCGCCGGTGTGGCGGACAAAGGCAGGAAATGGCCGCGGCAAGGAATGCGGCGACCTTCGACTGCGGCGCATCGTCACTCCCAGCGCGCTCTCCTGCTCGTCTCCCCGCCTGCCGTGCCACATTGCATTTTTCTGCGTATAGGACTTTCGTGTGAGTTTTTTGTGCGCCATGGGTTGAATGCGCCTCTGCCGTGGTTAATAAAATCCGCGTCTCTCGCTATAAAGCCCCCTACACGAGACGCGACACAACTTGCGACCGATTTGCTAACAGCCAGTCGTGTCCACTTTTGCGTTGTATATTTAAGCCGTTAGCTTGTTATTATAATAAATTCTCACTCTGTTTGATAATGCCAATGTGAAAGGTTGGCGAAACCGGTCGCCAATTAAAAAATAACACGTTGAAAAATCACTCACGTATTTTATTTAAAGTATTAAAATGGAATTCCACCAAGAACTCTCTGTCAAAAATATTGAATACTTAGTGAAACGGCTGATGCTGTGTTCATGATGACCGCCAAATATTCATTTCAAAAGTATTGGGAGTGAACAAAAAAAAAACCCACAACCTTATAAATTGCAGCATGCCAAATTTACCGGTATTTATTTATTACGCGTAAATATTTGTAATTATTTTTTAATTTACGCGATACGCGACCGATTTGCAATTAACTTTGTTTACTTAGGTAAAACTATAAAATCAACGGACGCTATTGGCTAATTGCAAATCGGTCGCATGTCGTGTCGCGACGTGTGCAGGGGGCTTTTATGAAGACGCGTGTTCGTCGCTTACTATTCATTCGATGAATAGTTTTTACTATTAAAATGTGCAAAACGTCTAACTTTTTTGCAGTGACCTTATTAAATGCTGTATTATTTGACAACTCCTACTGTATTGCCAATTCAAATATGAATAAATGTACTAGGTACTTATTATGTGTAGAAAGTTTAAACCCAGTCGCTTTTAGAATTTCTTGATGAAAATATAATACGGTACGAGTATATTCGGTATGTTTTGTTATTCGTCCATGTTGCGGAGAGTTTTGCAAATCTTTTTTAAAACCATTCACAAATTGCCACCAAAGAATAAACATATTTCGAGGAGTTTCCTTTTATTGTGCTTTTGTTCCCTCGGTAAGTTTTTTTCTTTGAAACTTCAAGTGGGTAGTTAGTACAATGAGAACCACGCAAAAAATACTACACAAGCTCGATTTCTCATTCTCTCCTCCCAGCGCACCGCAGCACCTACCGGGATTATTACCAGCCATATTACTATTCTATATTATAGTATTGGTTGTATTTCGCACAAAATAAATAACTTTTATACTATTAATGGTTTAATTAAACCTATCAATTGATCCGATATTAGCTACTTAATAAATAAATTTATATGAATAAAAAAGAGTTATAATAAATACCCTATCATATTACAAATCAATTATTACGTAATGCGTAATGTTTTCTGGTAAAACACAAGGGTGCTTAAACCTTCACTTAATGGTTTTATGATTATTTTAACATATCGCTTTTATTTATTTTAAAAAGTCCAATTCGGTCAAAATGCTATTGACAATAAACGGTCTTGCACGCGAAACATTCATTTAGAATATTTATTTCGCGTTAAAATTTTTGTGACAATACTTCACACGCTTTCTTTAAAAATTGTCGTCAAATCGCGATTTTTCCTTTTTAAATTTGTGTATTGTTAAATAATTGCATATCAATTGATTGTTGGGTTCTCAAAATCTCATGTATAGTTATCTGGATTTTAAATTAAGTAATTTATCAATACTTACACGATAGCCATAAATTTGAATATCATTTAAAGGCATATAAAACATAGATACATTTATTTTACAATCGCAACTAAAAGTATCGAACCATAACATTCGTTTGTAGTTACATACATACTTACAAAGCGTGTCTTGTTGTGTACAGCAGTGTTTTTCAATCTGTGGGTCGCGGGTAAAAGAAAAATACAATTATTTGTCTTTAGTCTTTAAAATTACTAACATAGTTATTATGGCCTAGCCTAGGGGGTCGCCAGAATTTTTTGACCCACAAAGGGGTCGCTTATTCAAAAATGTTGAAAAACACTGGTGTAAAGAATAAAAACACGAAATGATCTCGGCTTATCAGGTGCGTTAGTGGCAGCGCATCTCGTAAGTTGGTTGATAAATGATTATATTCCACCAGGTGCCACCTGACAGCTCTAGCCGCGGCCGTCGGCAGTAGTTCCCTGCCGTGGATATTTACCTGCTTGTCCCCTCAGTGGGTTTCTTCCTGACGCCATCTTAGCCAGGTATCGACAACCCGAAATTAGTCACAAGCCTTGAATAATACCAAAGATACCGTCTTACCGTTTCTAACAAAAAAATAACAAAAAAGTTAATAAGTTAATATTTTCTTTGAATAGGGATATACTCATATAAATTTCTGATAAAAATTTTAACACGTATAAAATATTGAATCCGCTTTAATTCTTTTAATTTGGCTCTGGTTCACTTTTTTTCCCCTTAAATTTTCAACACATTCACGGGCTATCTCATTGAAATACGTTTCCTACGTAAGTATCTCAAGGCGATTTCTATGCATACTGATTACAGCAGTTTTTTTTTTTGTTATTGATCATGTAGGTATTTCAATAGGAAATGTAATTTTAAAATATCATTAAACATTTCTTTTCAAATTACCTAGCTGAGCAAGTAATGCCGCGCTCGTCAGACATTATTTATATGTTCGATAAACTAAAACCCGTTTCCAGTTTCCACCAAGCTATTTACTAATCACAATTGAGGTTGGTAACAACTGCATTCAGTACTTAGTCGCTATTCAGCTACCTTTTTTTAGAAAAGGTTTCTGAGCGATGTTCTCAGACAGCGACTCATACAAATTGATATTTTTCGTAAAAATATTTCAAGACGATGTGTCCGGCATGATTTAATACCCATTAATTATTTTTATTTTACTGTGCGTTCGCGTTTATAAAAAAAATAACAAAAAGCTCGCGTACCTACTAAAATGTTAAACGGAATATTCTTACAAATCCATTTGTATAGGGATGTACTACATATGTAGGTATACTTGTTTCTTACTTTTTTATAACTATGAGTTGATTTTATCGTTTAAATTTTTTTTCAAATATATTTAATTTTACATTTATATAACTCTTGTCAACATACTTCAAAAATTTAAAAATACGAGATGTAAAAAAAACCACGAAAATGTTATAAGGGTTCCACATTTTTTTCTAAGAAACGAAATGAAAGTGATATATTATAATTTCATATTTTTGCATTAATATATTGTCTCGCTTTTAAATTTCGTGCCTTTTAATTTCATTGTGACCCAAAAAAAATACTACATCTTCTTCAGCAGTGCGAAGTAAATTATCTTATTAAGTGGGTATGTGAAAACAAATCGGGCTTTGAGATTTGATATTTAAAAAAATATGTATCACAAAATGTGATAATCCGGAATTTGCCTTTGAAATCGTATCCAGAGCGAAACCTAGTAATTTGCATTATGGTAATGAAACGCTTTGTATTTTTTTTTTTAAATATTCAGGCTGATGCTGTGTACAAGATGACGGCCAAATATTTAATTCAAAAGTATTGCCAGTGAACAAAAAAATACCCACGAGCTTATAAATTTCAGCATATCAAATTTACCGGTATTTATTTATTACGCGTAAATATTTGTAATTATTTTTTAAGACGGCTACACACGCAGCGACACAAACTGCGACCGATTTGCAATCAGCCAATAGCTCAGTGTTTTTTACGGCTTTGTCTAATAACTTAAAAACGGACGCTATTGACTATATTAACCATTATATTTATTCATCTTATATTTATATTTATTTACCTTGGATCTTAGTGTACGTATATAACAACGTCAAATGAATTTTCACTCGTCATTCTCCTTGGAATTTGGATATTCTTCGTAACGGTTTCGTCGGATGAATCATGTTATACAGGTATTCAGCCGTACTTTAGAGATGTATGTAGCACTGAAGGTTCATTTGTTGTATTATTTAAATAAAAAGTACTAAAAATAATACAATGCATGTCTAGTTGATTTGATTCGACGTAGGTAATATTTATTTAATCATTGCGTGATTGGATCAAATTTGTATTAATATTTCAAGAACCTTTATGGATTGAATATTTTATCGCAACTACGTAACCGAGTGATATTTTGAATATGGGACACTTCTTAAGCCGGTTACACACGTAGCGATACAACTTGCGACCGATTTGCAACCAGCCAGTAGCGTCCCTAAGTCACACACGTCATGACACAATTTGCAATTAGCGTCCTATTTTGTGTTGTTTATTTAGACAAAATCATAAAAAATACCGAAAATAAAGAGACGCTATTGGCTGATTGCAAGTCGGTCGTATGTAGTGTCGCTGCGTGTGTAGAGGGCTTTATTATGTACACGTGAGTAATTCCCACGAGGAAGCTAAAGTTGTTCGTATTATTACATTATGGTAATAGTTCATCATCGAACAGTTACTTACGGATGTATTTGATCGATCAAACACTAATTGTGGGTTTATGTTCAGTGGTGAACTATTGATACAATAATTGACAATAGAAAACACACCATTTCACAGAATAGAGAAAGTAAAACTTATGCTCTATCTATCAACCCATATAAACAGTTGTAGAAAAAAAATATATATGTTTGGAAAAATAATAAACAATAAATAGTAATAATGTTGAGTGTATCAAATATTTAATTTAGTAGATAGACAGTGCAGTGTCAGTGTGACTCACAAAATATGTTTTTGTTTGAGGATATTACTGCTATTTTGTATTTATTTTAATTATAACTGGAACAGGAGTATTAAATTTTAACTGTTCAACTGGACCCATTTTTATAATAATTTTATGCGTCATTACGTACATTTATTCACACTTTAAAAGTACGCTAACGCCTATGTTTCTTATTATTATTTTTATCGTAGCGCATATCGCAGACATATTTTATGTATTCGTATATTTTTTATCAAGTTTAAAATTATGGTTAAATAATATGAAATAATTATATTATTTCTATATTTGCAACGAGGTCAATGGAATTGCAACAAAATCGGCGCTCAGCATCGAACACATATAATATTAGCTAAGGTTACTTATATTCTTTTAGCACCGATTGATTTCAAGTAAGTACACTGAAAGGATATATATATATATATATATATATACCCTCATCATCTTTTAACAATTCTTAATTTTATACATTTCTAAGGAACAAACTCTATCCCTCTTTAATATGTAGTATTTATAACATGAATTTAATATATGCACGCTTGTATCCTTGGCCAATTCCGGTAAGCTGCTTGTTAATGTATTTTCTCCGGAAATTTGTTAAAATATATTTAGTGTACCATTGTTGTGGTACATATCCGAGATGAGAGAGTAGCGCACGCCATGAACCGTTACCACTCCGGCGTGCTCTATTCTGCTGTAAATGGCAAGGCGATGAGTTCTTCTATACACTCTACCTGCTTTGAGAACTCAGTAAGAAGTTCCTATAAACGTTCTATTCCTGTTGTAAAACTGGAAATATGACGTAGAACTAATGTAATGAAAAATAAACAAAAAAGGCACATTCTTTACTCATTGTATTCAGAATAAAATTAATTTTACTGATAGATTTTATACGATTCAAACAATTTTAAAACCAAAATTAACTGTCTGAAGCAGGGCTGTCTCACTATGGCCCGCGGGCTACAGTATGACCCACGAACCTTGTTAATTCGGCTCACTGGCCTATAAAAATCCTTTGTGAAACATTAAATAAGATGTTTGCTAAACAATGTTTAAGTAAATGAAGATGATTGTACAATCCATATTTTCAAATTACAAACAAAAAGTTAAATTGTAAGGAGATAATAATTAACGGAATCTGGATGGGTGTAATTAAATCCGGACTAATTACCTAAATTATATTAATTTTCTGAGTCTTAATAATCGCTGGTTACGTTGTTTTATTTTTATTTATAATAAATCAAACCGTATTTAGCAAATCCCAATTGTTATTATTTTTTTAAATTATATAAAAAAACTATTTTCATACGCGAATTCACGTTAGAAAATATGGTTATTTTTTTTATCAATCTTTAAATTATTTACATTTTATCGGTCTTGGTGCGTCTTGTTGGATATTCCTGCTTTATTTTTTTTGTAAATGTTAAACGATGCGTAACTTTTAAAGCGTTGTACGCTTCTACTCTTCAGTTGAGACTGCATTCCACTCGACGTATCCGCGTATGCAATCGTATGAAGTAAAGTACTTGTCGCGTGCCGCGGAGGTTAGATTAGTTTGCATACAGCGCGATATGAACTCATCGGCATCACTTATTAACAGGAATTCTTCATTTCGAGCTGAATGGCCTTTCTGCAGAGTTTCATGTCCTCAGAGGGAGCAGGGCTGGTTTAACGCACTCGTGGGGAATGGCTGCTCCATCATGCATGGAGCAGCCCGAACTTCGAGGGCCGGAGTGTGTCAGGGACGAAAAGATGGAACTTTGTTCGCCATTGCGACGCGGAACCTTATATATCGCTCGATATAATTGAACACCCCTTCTCGCTTCCCAACGGGTTCGTACCGGTTCGGACGAACCTGTTCATAAAATAATTGAACACGCCACGTTAATTTGAGCATAATTTCATATATAAGACATACTTTCTTTTCAAAAGTCCTATTAAAATTATACGTCCTTACAACCTTACACGATTTCACTACAAAATTCTGGTGTTATATGTAGTCATTTTTTTTATTTATGAACGGTTCAGTGCATTTACTGTGCATATATAATAAACTAAATAAATATACTATTGAAGAAAACTGTTGTATAAATGAATTTTTGTGAATTTTTAATTAACAATTTAACAATACTGTAAGTATGTGTGTAAAAAAGGTTCTGATTAATTTATTTGAATATAAAATCTTTCATCTCGCAGGTTCACCAGTGAAATATAATACGTTAATGTCTTGTATATTTTTTGACGTTTATTTATTTGTCTGCCTGCATTTTACGACTGTTATTTATCTGAAATGTTTATATATGTTGTCCGGATAGAAATTGAAAGAACTTCTTCACACGTGCTATCACACCGAGATCGCCTCCAGCTCTTGGCGATTCCAAAACTTCGGGAGTCGTCAATCCTAGGAAGTAATATTTATGGCCGCTCCCATCCTACTGATTTATGATTTACTAATTTATTGTCTTGAAAACTCATTTTACTTTTAAGCTAATGTCAAAACGCCCAGCGAACGGCCTGCTAATAGAAAAAGGTTTTGTAATATATGTGAAAAGCTATACTCACGGTTTAATATAATGGAATAAAAAAGGTATTTCAACGTAAGTTTAAATAGTATGTCAATAGTATTGGCTATGTTTTCGTGTAAAATAGAGAAATAAGATATCTATCTACACTCTCAAAATATTCCCTTGGTGAAACTTTCCATTGTGGTACTAGGGTACTCTGGGGTATGGCCGCGGCTACATATAAAAACTCAAATCTGCTTTTGTCATAGAAATAAAAAAAATCTTATCTATGTAACACGTAACAAAACGCCCATGCAAATGAAAGTGATTTATATAATTTATTTAAAAGTTTATGTTATTTATTTATTATGCAGCAATATTTTTAAAACAGAACAATGAGAATTGCGGTGTATCAACCAACGATTATATTTGGTCTAAAAAAATATCCCTGTAGTTTTCATTTTCATTATTTTTAATGTAAAAAAATAAGTTTAATAGTAAGAGACTTTTGAAGATAAACATCATTAATTTCCTCCATGAAATGGAATGAATAGTATTCAACATTATAATTTTATGCGTTACTAAGTAGTCGTTATTTTATAAAATTTTCTTTACTCAACAAATCTCATTTTAAATACGACGCCTTCATTTGAGGTTTACCGACTGAGTATAATCTGAATTTTTCAGGGTTGTTTTACATATTTCACCGTAAGATTTAATAACAGCCTTTTATACTTCTCTTTTGATCTCTTTTAAGAACGACGTACTCGTCTTTTGCATTACACAGAACAAATGCTTATTTCGATTCAAAGTTGTATTTATAAAATTCTCACATCTTCAGTGGGTTTTTGCTAACTTTGGCACACATATAACTATACTGCTGATGCTTAATTTTTTAGAGCTTAAAAACATGTCGAGCGTCACTTCCGGGCTGAGGATTAGCCGTCGAGATTTTATTTATAAATCCGGCAAAACGTTTCTGCGAGGCTTGTTTGTCCGCAGTCAGCGGTCACTCGGCCGGCGAGTCACCGGCAACACCTGGTCGCTAAGCCGCCTCTGATATTGCTGCTCCATTCGACTCTGAATTATTCGCCATATACATATTAAAACTTTTAAATGGATTATTTAAAGTTATGGATACAAAACGAAATAGCCGCTTTTTTATTATGTACTTATTGGTACGTATAAGTGTGCATCCATTTGTTTTCGTGTTGCTTCCTTTGCGTTCTTCGCTACGCGATTGCAAAAAACGGATGATTGTTAGAAATTAACAAATTCGGCTTCGTTTTCCCAACGTATAACAGTAGACTCGACCTATCCCACAGTCTCCACGATTGAATTGCTAATTGATGGTTAATTCGGATGTTGCTACAGCGATTTCGTGATTATGTTATCAACGGTGTAGTTTTTCTTCACAGTAAGTTTTCGGAGGATTACATATGAATTCACGCATTATGTAGTAGATTGTCTTGATCCGTCGTGATGGTTGGTTCTGGACTAATTTGTTGAGTTTGAGGGGTTTTCCTTTTTGGAAGGATGTGCTTTACCGCGAAAGCGGAGATGGAGGACCGAGCTCGCCATTTCACTACCGAGGCCGTTCATCTTCATGCATAGTGAAGGAGAAGAGTTCAAAATAAACGAGCTTCACTGCGATTCGGTACAAATCCACTGCATGAAGCGATCGGAGCCGTCAAATATAAAATGATTTCGGATCGTCTCTCAGCGGTACCGCCTGTCCCGCCGGCGCATTTAACATTTTATAAGGGAAAATTTACGTATTCTGGTTGTGCAGGAAGGCTCCGTAAAAATAAACGTTCGACCACGACGGGCTATTGAATATTTGATGGTAATGTAAATGGGTCAGTCCACGGCCGGAGACAGAGACCAGCTGCGGGGGACTCGCGTACCGCTCGCAGGCTTCTCCGATGCTGCATCGATCTTTTGTTTATCTTTATAATCACATCGCATACCTGTGGAAGGCCTTCGAGGAAGGAGCTTCGTTGATTAACCGCCGCGTTGATCGGTCTATAAAATTTCCGCTGCTGAATTATCTACTCGAATGATGTTCCGAAATTTGGAACCCTTCTCGACTGCGGGCGCTCTGAATACTTGAGATAAAAGTTTCATTATGTACAGTATGTTTTTATTAATACTTTATTAAGAAAACAGTTTTTCTTGGCCTTTGGGCCCAAGTGCATTCAAAATACCGTACAAAAGTCGTTCATTTTGAAGAACAAGTTTTCCGCAGTCGCAACTCTCGGACACCCTGCAGTGGTGATTTTATTCATCTCGTCTTCGACATGTCTAAAACTAAATTTCTCGAGTGCCATTCAGCCGAGCACTCAAAATTTACGGCCTGTAAATTTTCTATCACAATTAGTTATACTGTCGTGTGTAAAACTGGCCAGATATTTCATAAACGTTTATGGGTTATAAATCTTTTAAATCTCATACGAGTCGCTTCGACTATTTATGCAACCACTACTGGAGGTAAGAAAACTTCTTGCATAATATATTGGAAAATGAACGATGTACAAGTGGCGTGCAACGCCCGACAGATCCCACCAAAAATAAAACCATAACAAAGAAGAACAGTTATATACATAATGTATACTTCATTTTGATGACTTGAATATCACTAAATTTGATATTAAACGTTTTGTTCAATTCTTGGTCTGTTGAACTTGTGTCACAAATTTGAAAATTATATTTTAATAAAGTTGAGTCCAAAAACTCGAATACCACACCGATCAGTTTCAACAAGTAAATTTAAGCGGAACTCATCGTGTCCATTTCATGACCTGATCAAATTAATTGGCTGTATCAAAATTTGTCTCGTTGTTTAGTGTAATAAACAAAACTATATATAATTTATTCTCATTTACTACTTGTCAAATTATCCAGTAATCTTAGATTTAACCTAAAATAAAGAAGCTTTGTATGTTATGTAAATTATTTAAAATTTTAAATTATTATCTGTTAGGATTGTTTGCACACAATGTAAAGTATAGTGATTTTCTTATTCTCGTTAGGGTTTTTTTTTTATAAAGGTTTGGTACCTTGCTTGTTATGTACAAGGTTTGTCATCACAATTTGGGAAAATTTTCCAAACTAGTCGATCGAAATTGTGCTATATATGGGAGTGACTGAAGCTACACCCCTGGTTTATCTTCTTTGTGGTTCCGATGACACGATTCTAGTTAGGGTATTTTGAACCCACATTGAATTGGAATAAACCAAAAGTATTGCACAGCTTATTTTGCGTTACACGTAAGTTCAAATATATAATACTATCGCAAATGTCTAATGTGGGTCTAGATTAAATGCCGCTAGTTTATTAGCATCCTTGTTAGTATCAAAATCAATTGGTTTCGTAGCCTGTGGCGGGGCGCCGGGTTGGCCCCTCTGCGGTATCGGCAGGCGGCGGCAGGCTATCAAGGAGCTGCCACTGCGTTGTGTTTAATTACCTTCCAGGTGCTTGTTGGCTGGCGTGACGATAAGCAGTGTGCTATGGGAATCTCGACCTTCCCACCACTTCATTACGGCCGTAGATTCATTAAAAAAAAAAAACATGGATCAGCTCTTCTTATTGCAATGCATATTATACAATAAAAAAATTAAGATACTGAATAAATCTCTTATGTGATTTTCTCATTGTTCTTTTCGGGTTTACAACAAACGCGGTCAATGCGTGACGAGAGACATGTCGCCGTTTTAAAATTAAATTATTGCAAGTTTGAAATCAATTTTTCATTACTATCTCAAAAGACATTGTAAAATTATTCATATTGACTAAAATAATATATTACACCTTGGTTTCTCAAAAGTATCTGAACTTAATACACAAACACCCGTGCTATTATTTAGAACCGAAATATAAACTAGTCGCGGTACAATTGTATAACCTCAAAAGCTCGGTTTGCTTTGTACGGGTATATAATATAGGTACAATAGTAAGTATCCGCTAAATGGTATGATTTAAACTTAAACTCTCTTAAAAGTCTTAATTGTATTTTACGTCTGTATTTTTAACTTGCTCTACACCAGACGGACTTGTCTTTCCACTGAAGAAACGGCACGCTACTGATTAAAAATACTATGACTTTATTCATACCTCATTCTAAACTGGGCGTATCTACTGCATACTAAATAATGTAAGGTTCTTGTTCCCCGCTGAGGGAGGTTGTCAACGCCTACTCTTTCACTTTTAATAATAAAATATAACGAGTCTTCGTGGACTGGCGATTAGCAAGGGTGGTACCTGGCGATGACGTGCGGCGGTACTCCTCACAATTAACCCGACTTCTCGATGCCCATACGCTGCTACGTCTGATGATTGATGACGATGAAAAAATTGACTAAACACCATCAGCCATCGCCTCTGACTGACGCAACGGCGTTTAAAACTGGCTGCAGACTTATTTTCGTTTAATCACTCATTAGATAAACATTAGACCTCCCATGGCTGATAGGCTCGTTTATTTAAAAATAAATCATCTCGTATAAATATTTTAGTACGTAATATCGTTACTCAGTAAACTATCGTACAATTCGTCTACGCGCTATTGAGGAAACATGACATTTCGTTTTCTTCCAATAATTCCAAATTATCGTTTTGCACAAAGCAACGCCACCCCCTCCCCCCGAATCGCGGATATATAAAAGTTCGCGCCCATCACGGGGCGGTTGTTCATTCTTCTAGCGTGAATTTCGCACTTCATCACATCGATAAATCTGGCGGCGCGTTAATAAAACACCCACCTAATATTTATTGTAGAGATTTCGCGTTGTGATGGAGTCCGCGCGTGTGGTGTCGGGCTGGTCGCGGGGCGCACGGGGGCGCGGGGGGCGGCGCCGGAAGTCGCCCCGCGCTCCTTTTTCAATTTTCTCTTTAACTTAAATCTCCTTTTCGACGTTCATTTGTGTTAATTTTCTCCTTCTTTCGGGTTGGCAAGCACGCACTCAATTTTTGGATTCTTTGTTGATCGGAATGAGGCGAGAGGCTCGGGACGAACGTGAATAACTGTACACTGTGCAATTTACAGTCATTTACTTACCTGCTTCTATTGGGCTTCCGAGACTTTTTTTTAGTATTAAGTTTTCGGTTATAACTATTTATATTAAATTAAATATACAATAAACGGTGTATCGTCAAAATAATCTAATTGTGTTGTAAAATTGTGATTTTTAATATATGATTAATTTACTAAATGATCTCTCCGATGCAACTCTTAAACTTTTAATATATATATATATATATATATATATATATATATATATATATATATATATATATATATATATATATATATATATATATATATATATATAGAGTTTTGGATAAAAAATATTAGTGTTTGTAATCAGACTAAGCAGTATACGCTATGCTATAGAAAAATCCAGTTGGTTCTCAAATGTTTACCGCACGCTTGTGCTTTCGTTAGTTGGCGCATGCTTTTATACACTGCATTCCGGTTAAGTAACCGCGGGGCTTTTGTAGGCGATTATTTGTATCCATAAACTACACTGTATATTTTTGTTTTTGCATCTGCTCAAGTTTGAACGGTTGATCAGCTTCCGTGCACGAGTGGGCTTGAATTTTTTATTCAGGACTTGCATCAAATTGTTTATCCTGACTCTTCTGCTTCTTGTCGATTATTTATTTACGTTTGTAAGCCTTTCGAGCTAACGACGTAAAAAGTTTTATAGGCCGCGTGCTCAAGTCTGCTTCGGATCACGTCTGGTAGAATTTCCATGTTTTTATCTTATTTATAATATAACATACTTACATCACGAATATCAGATCGATAGGTTACCGTAATGCGATTACGAGGCCTGGTATTTCATACTAACTGCGTTACAATTACTCACAGTCGCAAATAATTCAACGGAATGGTCAATAAATTAATTTTAATTTTATTAACGTCGTCGTTATTTAGATGCGTAATCAGGCTTACATTGGATTCAACACGGCAATTTACACTGCCCAGAAATGTTATTTATTTTTTTATTTTATTGCTGCCTTACTTCTTAACCTGTGACCGAAGGTTTCGTATTGTACTATATAGTATATATATTTATATACGGAAAATAATGGAGCTATCGCTGGTAATACATTTGTCTGCAAATTTTGATTTCTGTACCACTCCTTTCAATGCAACTATTTATTATAAGGGCCAGGAGACAATCGGATTTGACCTAACATTTTTCAACGCGTTTGCAACTCAACGTAGCTTGCAAATATAAAGTCTACTTGATAAGGTGGAAGATACCTGTGCTTGTAATTAATGCGTTCATGTAGTGAAATTATGACTTATAATTTATTTGATAGAGTTACAGCACGTGGTGTTTTAAAATGCACGAATTCAAGCGAGGAAATGAGATATGTCGGTTATATAAACATTGACAAACTGAAAGGCAGTTAAAAGATATCAGTAAGTTGACGAAGAGTCATAATAGTATCTGGCATTAAAATACACTATATATTTTACTGCAACTATTCAATTTTTTCGTATTACACCATTAAAAGAAAAATTATAACGTTAGAATATTAATTATTTTGCTAAAATACAAAAATTTCATGTTTTGGCAAGGCACAAGAAAAGTGATTCGTAAAATAAATTGTTTAAAATAACTTTAATTTAAGGGGTTGCTTTTTACAAAAAAACTATTTGCTAATGATGGTTTTGAACGCATACTTTTTCAAGTAATTTATTTTTTCTTTTAATAAAATATTTTTTGTTAGCTTAGTTTTTTCAGTACATATTTATTTTGAATTAATTTAAAAAAAATCACTATCGATACATTAATTTTTTTTTGTTAAAAGCGTTTGCTTGAATATCCGTGAAAAATCAATAAATTGAAACAAAAATGTTTTTTTAGTAATTTTTGTAAATTTATGCATAACGGTGGAGCGAATCCGGAATTGATCGAATGCATATTGCACGGATTGTTTAGTCTTCCGCATGCTTCGCGGAGCGTCATTCCATAGTGTCCTTGGACGGTGCAGTTGGCTAAATATAATTTTCAGATGAATGTAGCAAATGAAACCACACAGCGTGAAATATATCTTAATAAATACTCTCGGTTTACACTGCGGATTCATTGGCATTTTATGTTATATATCGTTTATTTGGCGGGAATCGTGGATCTTACTTGCAGTAAGGCAGGTCGGATTTTGGGACTTTCAGGACAGTGCGGCTGATGAAAGTCGGCGCAGTCCTCAGGCGGGGCCCCGGCTTCCCCCGCGGCGTGGCTCGGCTGATTTATGAACTCGAGTATTACCGCCAAAAGGTTTCCATCCAAAAAACTTTTCTGACTTTCCATGAATAAATTGGCCGCGTAAGGTTTCCGCGGTATTAAAATATCACACGAGCACGTGAGCCGCAACGCTCCGTCGCCGCTCGTGTGTGATTTCCTTTTGTTCGTTCTCGTCGAGTATGTCCGATGGAAATTGCTCACGGCTCTAATCACCCGTGCGAGCTGAAAAATTGATTCGGAAGGACGTCACTTTCGGCTGAAAAACGAAAAGCGTCAAATTTTCATTCGACGCGAGCGGGGGATATCGACGGAGATCTCGCGAGAACGCGCGTATGTTGATATTTTTTGGCCGTAAAATATTTACCGTTTGTGAGGTTTTGGTTATTCTCCATAATCGTTTGCTCGTAAACCGATTCATCTAGACCGGTAGCGTTTAAGATGAGTGAAGTACTATCTCATAAAACCGGTTTACCTTTTCACATCAAATCGTATAAAATTTTATATCCACTAGCGCAACCCGGCCGATTAATACCGCCTTCCGATGAATCTTTTTTACGATTTTATAATAACGTTGCGTTTCCCTGTTTCTGTTTACCGGGAAACTAAAAAAACTAAGATGAGGCTATTTCGATAAAAAAATATTAAAAACGTCTTACTCTCGAGGAGCTCGCTCCTAGACTTCGTTTCAATCTATTATTTGAATCTTACGTTTTTCAACACCCGAGACGCGCTGCGCACCTTCTTTTATTTCAATCAATTATTCTCAGCTTTGTGTACGGAGTGTCGAGCGCGGTTACGCACGGAGTCCCGGCGCGGCCCTTCCCGCCGTACTTCTGGGCCCTTTTCATTTTTTAATAGGTAAGACATCTCAAGTGTGGCAATCAAGTGAAGACTTTTGTCCTGCGGAGCCCGTAAAATGAGCCCTCGCCCCCGCCGGGAAGGCCTAATCTCGAAAAGGTCCGCCTCTTGCGGCAGTGCAGCGCCAAGGGTTATCCTTATTTATAGGCACCGCTTTTAAATATTCACAATTAAGGGTTGAAAGATTTGTTACAGCCCACACGCATGCTGACACTTGAATTATTTTGCCGAGTAAGCGGCGAGGGTTTCCTTGTTTACTTGTTCTTAAAATACCTCGGGCTGCGTCCTCAGGCTAATGGCGATTCTATCGATCAAGACATGAGATTAAGTTTTCGTGTGTTCGGGTGTCGCGCAATCCGCCTCGGTTCGGCTGAACTGGAGTCCCTCTCGAGACGCCCCTTTTGCGCCGAATGATGAAATGTTTATTAAAATATAATAAACTAGCTGACTGCTCTTTTCGTTTACATTTAAATTTGATTATATTTTGAATCGATTTAACGACCGGGACTATTTAGGCCGGGCCTCCGCGATGATTTTCTTAAAAGCTGTTATTTCTTTCGTTATTTATGTGTCGCTTAAAATATTTATATTTTATACGAAGTAATGTTCCTCGCGGGAGTAATCGTCGGATTACACATTTATATTTTGCGCAAAATATATAGCGACGACATCGGTTTCACTTTCAACTTTTGACCGTATATTTTGTGCTTTAGCACTAGCGTATTCATAATTAAATTAACTTTTTTATATATATTTATATATGGAAAGCTTATTTACAGAACGGTCGTGTTGTTATACTAGAACATTACGAGCACGGAATGAAAATCTTCAAATAAACACGAATTTGAAGTGGAAAAATATAAAGTATTTTTTCTTATCCGTACATAAACGGTTTTATTAAAACTTTTCAAATTAAGATGTCTCCTTAATGTATCTTTTTTTCGGAACATTCAAAGTTACCTAGACGGTGTCATTTATGTTAAATGAGTGTTTGTAATTTTACCCTAATTGTATTTGAACATTCCCTAACGGCAATTAACATAAATAATGAAAGTATAAACGTAAATTGTATGTTTTATTAAAAATGACTATATATCATACAAAACTCTTTTAATTATTTCTTGCCTAAAATCTATGTACATTTTTTTTTACACAGGAAAAAGATTAGTGTGTCTTTTTAATTTACTAACTGAAAAACATCGGGTCCAAGAGGCGTAAAATTTCTTACAAATTCATTACACGTTTATGGGATTATAAAAGCATGTATTAAAAAAAAAAATTTCTCAATGTTTACTCAATGAACATAACCGGTTCCCTATATCCGAGTTATCTTGAGTATCTACTCTACTAATTAATTCATCGGTCCATCGGCTCATACGAGTCAACAGTCGAAATAAATACTTTTCCGTACATCGCCCACTAATTACCCACGAATATTAATTTCACCGTGCACGTGAACACGATCCAAACCTGTAGCGAAACGAATTAAATTAAACATCGACGTAAATTGGATAAGAAAAACTTATTCGATCATAATCAAAACTGCGGCTGATTGCGTATAATTTAGACATATGAACGTAAAAACGCGATTTCGCGGAGGCCAGTGAGCCGCGCGTACCGCGGTGATTCGATTTAATTAGAAGGTTTAGATAAGTCTAGAACCCCCGCGTTTCGGCAGGTGAGGGCGGTTCCTTTGTCGAGTACGCGGAAACAATGCATCCAGTACTCTCGTCTCCGCGGGTCGTGTTAATACCTGTAAATTTATAGGCTCTCAGAATGGAATTGATTTATTCAGTTAACTCTGTACTAATTATTATAATGCTCGCACCGTACGCCACGCGTGAGGTGTGCGAAGTGAAGACCCGCCGAGCCTAGCGCCCGGCGGAGGCAGAAGGGTCTGACGGGTAACAAAACAATATTAGGTCAGAAGCCTGCAACTTCATTATCAACTACAACTTGCCACTTTATAATTACACTTTTACTACTGAAGTTAAAATTGTCGCCTCGGCATGATGGGTTTCCATAATAATTAATTATTTCGTTTCCTTCGGTTGACAATTTCGTCTCGGGAATAACGGTTTAAGTTTATTTACAAGCCGAGCGTTATTTTTAATCACGACAGAGTAAACGGTACGGTTTATCGTGTCTAAAAAATCATTCGGGATTAATTCCCTACTTACTTTGTATTTTATTAAATTTTCAGTGTGGGATTGAGTCGTAAAATTTAATAAGCACACTTCTTATTATTTATGATAATCATTTAGCGCTTCCGATTTCAACACGGTCGGAAGTCACGAATACTGAGGGAATTCAATTGAATAACTCACCTACGAGGTCTTGCTCACTTTTACTTGTTTGACAATAAAACGTGCTAGGAAAGAGGAAATCGATATCGGCTAATGCAATTTAAATAAGCCGCTGTTTGACACACTGACTTGAGCTGCACTGAAAAAATATTTAAAAAATAAAAAGTACCGAAAATTGAAAAACGGAAACCTTCATAATATCGCAGTAATGTTTTCAGCGCGTTTCAATATTACAACGTCTGTCTTTGAAAGCGATTAAGAAAATCGATAACACCGAGGAAACTTATTGATGTGCCATTTCCCTAATAGAAAACGGAGCACTGCGGGTAAACGGCACCGCCTCACATGCACGGCGTATAACGTGCTCCCTCACCAAATCATGCGCGGGGGAGGTGATATTTTTAAATTTATTATTCAGCATGTTATTCAATACTCGGATTATATCAGATCGGAGGAAACGACGCCATCGTAAATGGTCATTTCCTGCAGTGCACCAGCGCTGGGGGCCGGTGCGTGCACTTACTCCAATTACTGGCTGCAGTCGCTTTATTTGGGGCTCCCGATCAATGAGCCGGCCCGAGAGCTGAAGAAACAATAGCCGCCAGCTCCGCGGGGCTGCGGCCGAGGTGGGCTCATTTACGCATGCGACCTGACTTTGTGGCTGAACGCTTTGTTCAGTTGAACCGCCGCTTTGGAGTAACTTATTGTTTAGCGTGCACGAACTTGGTTTTATCGAGATTTTCGCGTACTCTAAGCTTTACACAACGGAGGATCTAGTTCATAGGCTCCCAACCTTTTATTGACCACCGCTCCCTTGACAAGGAAAAAAACTGCCAACGCCCCCCTTGACAAGAAAAAAAATTCCAACGCCCCCCCTTCTTTGACATAACAGTTATAATTATACCAATTTTATTTCTGTATATTATTAATGCTGCCCGGGTAAAAAAAAGGTATGTTTCTAGGTGCGCTACTAAGTTTTTGGCTTTTACACATAGATGGCGCTAACGACATATTTAGTCGAAAAACAAGTCTAAACTTGTGTTGTTTTATAACTGTCATCAATAAGTTGTCATAATACCAACGCATTTCGCAACGAAATAATTTTTTTTTGTAACAACGAAAATGTCGAGTTTTGTGCCAAAAAATCAGCATTGTTAGCATGTTCGAGTATTTTTTTTTATTATTTTCTCATTTTTTTTCCGAAAAATCTACTGCACAAATCAAAAAAATTTTGAATGCAAAAAGTTCATTCATTTTCCCTTGGACCCGCCACCGCCCCCTTGAAAAGCTCCAGCGCCCACTGGGGGGCGGTACCGCCCCCGTTGGGAACCTATGATCTAGTTGCTTCGTGCTCATTACTTGGATATTATTCAATAAAAAATTAAAAAATCTCATGATGTATTCGAATTAACATTTTTTTTTTCTGTTTGCAGGTATGTGGACCAGTTTCTTGGAACGGAGTTCGGGCGATTCAGATCTAACGTTAAGTATCCTTTGCAAACATTAGCTTTAATTATGTGGACCTTGAGCGAGGAGGTGTAGTCGCTCCGGTGTAATCTTTAACACGCATTTCGAATCTCAAACACCATCGAGCCGAAAAATTATATGCAAAATGAGGAGCACTCGCGAATCCTCTTTATGTTAAACTAATTATAAATTTAACGCCGCGGTTTAATAATAGATTTTCAGCGAGGTGAGTGCCGTGTAAATAATTAACGTTCTATCCATGGAAATTCTACTGCAATGAAAGTGCCTATTTTCAATTATATAGATTATACTATCAGTTAATGGAGGAGGTGATTAGTTTTGTTTGAAATGGGTTTGTATAGTATCTGAAAATTATTTTAAGTGATACATTCTATGAACTAGTTCACAGGCTACCCCCCGTTCCAATCCCCCCCCTCCCGTCATTCTTAGGGTACGAAATCAATTATTATCTGTAATCAATTCGACTTTTAATCTAGCTTTGTGTGTCGGGCCTTAAATGTACCAAAAAAATATAACTAATCACTTATATTCCGCAAAAACTGCCCTCCAATTTGTGAGAGGCTTTGGGAGGAAAATTAAAAAACTTTACTTATGTTCTTACAAGACCTTTTTAGAAGACCCAGTAAATCATTTTCATTTTAATTTAAACCAACTTACAGGTTTTACACAGTACTTTTATCCTAATAGCTAATACGTTCAAATACATTTTTTGTTAAAGGAAATATACTATTGATTGAAATAATTTTTATGTTTTGGTTAGATTATTATCGCTTAGCATGTCTTCTGATAATAAAAGCGCACTCTATTTTATATATTTTTTATTAAAAGGTAAAGTTTATCGCTCTTACACTTCGATTTTAAGCACAATGAAGCTATTTCCATAATATATTACGAGTATTGCGTAGTTTTAAGAGGCTGCTCGGTAAAGTTAAACCTAGTTAGTTCATATTAGTTGAGCAAACTGGGATTCGGTTACTCGTTATTAAGAAGTAATTTGCATATTCAGATGGATTTTCTGCGATTGAACTGTTCGTGTGTCTCGGGGGAGTCCACGAGCTCAGGTACGGCGGTCATCGCTAAGGGCCACGGGCCGGCCGTGTTTACGTTTCCGTACAATAATGCAAATTCGATTCTTATCTGGTGAACCACGCAACAATAGCCGACTATTATTGCAATATTACGGCTGCAGATCCGGTTTCAGTTGTAGCTCCAATGGATTGGCTATTCGCCGTAATTGCTGTAGAAGAACGCCCGGTGGACTGCGCCCCGCGCAGAGCCAATATAGTTATTCTAGCCGTACATTCCTGGAATAAATGCTTGTGGAATTATTTGATGAACGTAATTAGGTTCTGGAATAGGTATTTCATTTGCACGGCTTAAATATCAGCAAAATGCCACACGTGTGCGTACGTGTGTGATCGATCCATTACTGTCAGCTATACAATACAGAAATAAGTTATTACTAATAAATTACTTCTAATTTATAGTAACGATTTAACATTATTGTTGTAATCAAAATACTAAAATTTATATGTTAAAGATTTATAAATGAAAATGGATCAAAATTATACAGATTGTAAATCCGCATCATGTTATTTTTGAGTTTTACGATTTATGTAGCCGAAGTGTGGTTCATTATTAATTAGATTCGCATGTGATAATAATGGCAAGTATCGTATGTATGTTTGTAAGCGTTACAAAAACATATTTTTACACTATTTAAGCAAGGTTAGATGTATATCTTGTAAAGATTACTTTAATTCCCAAAATGATAAGGAAAAGGATAGTATAGCGTAAAAGATTTTCAACAAAAAGTAATGGCTTTATTTTCAGCTGCAAAGCACAGGATGCAAGTAACGATAAACTCCTTTTTACGTCTGCATGTACTCGCAGCGGATGCTTGTAGCAATTTTCTCATCGAGTGAAGAAAGGCCCGTCTCTACGACTTGGTTGTACTAATGTAACGAGAGTATTTCATTATCCACAGTCATTGAATGTCGTCATCAATGCATACACAATAGGCAGACAAGAGTCCCATGACTTGTACCAATCGCGACTGCCATCGAAATTTGCACGTCTAAATATCAGCTGGAACACTGCGATCTGTAGAAAGTGATTCTTTCATTGTAAACATACAATGTTATCCAATGGGAGATCGTTTAACTGTAGGTCTTAATTGTAGAGGGTATCTTCTTTATACTGTGTTGTCACCTTTGCCTTTTGCGTGTTAGACATCTGAGAAACCTCAGTTGTGCAACTGCTTAGATTGAAAATGAATACGAAGCCAATAAAATAATTCAATTCCGATGGAATCTTCCAAGATATCTCGCAAGAATGCAGGAATCTAATTATCGGAAATCCTTTTTCCACGGATTGAAGTGCTAAGATCGACAGAGAGCTATCGTTTGGGCCATTTCTTTAAAATTATACACTCCCTGCTTTATTGTTTGAAGGCATAATTCTGTGAATACATATCCTGGTTAGGGTTTCCGGCTCAACCACTACTTATTGTTATTCTGGTGTTTCTTCTCGATCGCTTTGTTTTCTTGCGGTCAGTCGCGCTCCGCCTGAAGTTATTAGGTATTTGATATAATCTTAACTGCCACGCTCCACGAATCGCCTAGACAGGTATCTTGAGCGTTAAACATTTTGCATTTTAAAACTACAAAGCCTCAGAGGTATGACGCAACGTTACATAGTTTGGCGCTTGAGTCTTGGTCGTAAATTCGTTGCTCATTTTATTGATGGGGTTTCGAGGGGTACACGGCTCGGTGTGGATGGCCCTACCGCGAGTTTCTATATCACCGCTGTTCCTCCGTGGCGTGTGGCATGGTGCGGTGCCCCATGCAGGCATTCGGCTTACGTATTCATGTCCACTTATTTCACGAGAATTACATCCATTGCACGCGAGTAAAATAATTATTCAGGCCGAGCCCGGCGGAGGAGTACACCGAGCGGGGAACGTCACAAAGTACGGTCGGTCGGGATGCAGGTGACGCTGGCTTCGTATTATTTTAAACTCTTAAAAGCTTTGAAACTGCTTTCTTATCAAGCAGCCCCTTTTTACCCCTTTAGCGTCTTTAAGTGCCCGCCGTGCAGCGCACCCCGCGCGGCTCCAGTTTCACGGAGTATCACTCGAGCTGCGGGGCCATCAGTATTCTCCCGTGTACTTTTACGTGCGATATTTTTATTTATGATTCTTGTTCCGCGTCGTATATTGGACGCTCTGGTATAATTGATGCCTGCGAGATTGCTAAATTTTGTACGCTATTACGTGATAATGAAAAAGCGTCCGTTTGATGCGGTATTGATGGAAAGCCTACAACATGCGCACAATTTAAAGATAATTTTATCATATTGAAATATGCTTTGCGTGCTTATTAAATTTAGTTATTTTATGAACGAAAAAAATATCCTTAGTATCTTTTTAATGATGTATTTACTATTTTCCTATTGAATGTTTTAAACTATATATATGATATGTCTATGCTTTTAAATTTAAAAACAAGAGAGCAATCTGTATTATGCCTTTAATCAATGTTATATTTTAAAATAGAAGTGTTTTTTTCAGCTCAAGATATGATCATCTATGAATGTGTATCTAGCTGTTGCCTAAGTGTATGTTAAATATATGTTGAATATAATACTTAAATAGGATCAAATTATTAGTAATATGTGAATGTTAAAACACGAAGTTTATTTCTTAATCCTATTTTCACAACTTCCGCGGAATGCTAGGGTTTCTGGTAAACCCGCTTTATTTGTTGATAATATTTAAACTAAAATCGATACAGATATCTATTATAGTTCATTGCAATCTCATCGAATTACTTAGGCGTGACATTCACAGACAGAGCTGCTTAAATCTCTCAATTAATCGCTTGTAGCTCGGACCCGTAACATAACTCACGTGGGGTAAGATTGACCCCCGGGCCGTAACCGGAGCCGCGCTGCCGACTTCCGGCGAGGCTGAAGCCCCACAGACCCCAGCCCCCCTCGCCGCGCCCCCCGAGGCCCGGCGGATGCCTCGCCGACCGCCCGCGTGTGGTGGACGGTATCGCTTTCTTGGATATCATATACGAACTATTATTAAACGCAATGCGACAAGCAAAACCATATCCGTGTAATGTCATTTATAAGTACAGTTAGACTGATGAATTACATGTTGATGTTCCTTGTGTATCTTATTGCACTATAAGAGCTATGGATGTATCATAAAACTGCAGTGGATACAGCAACGCGCTAATGAACGGTAATTGACATTACAGTTTATAAAATTCAATATTTTTGACAGAGAGTACTTGGTGGAATTCCATTTTAATATTTTTGAATAAAATACTTGAGTGATTTTCCACATTTTTATTTTTATTAGTGACCGGTTTCGCCAACCTTTCACGTTGGCATTATCAAACAGCTCTGTTTGATAATGCCAACGTGAAAGGTTGGCGAAACCGGTCACTAATAAAAATGAAAATCTGGAAAATCACTCAAGTGTTTTATTCAAAAATATTACAGTTTATATCATATAACAATGCTTACATTGAACACTGTACATGAAAAATACACTGTGGTTTTGTGATACGTGCAATCCTAGATCTTCTTGCGTATATTTGGATGCTTACATGTCAATTCAAGCATGGATTCATCTTATTCAAATAACCTCTGTGGCTGGAAAAAATGTCTAAATATATAAATTCAATATTCAAGTTCAGACAAAGCGGAATGCAGTGGAGTTTTGTTGTGAAATGTAAAAAAGACATCAGTATAATTAAATAATTTTAGTCCCACTTAAAAGCGTTGGACATGATAATATTTATGAAAAGGTACAGTTGGAGGCGGGCTGAGCACACGCTGGGGTGAAGGACTATTGTTGGACTCACAACGTGCTACACAAATCCCAACATCTCATAAATTAGATGGATCTGTGTAATCCACAGGGCTTCCTCGTCGCTGCATTAATGCCAGTAATGAGGAAGAGTAAAGATAGTAAGGGGAAGCCTACCTTTTTTTGTTTTTTTATATTTTGAGACTAGGCAAGCCTGTTTGCATTTATGATTTATTTTGAAATATGACATAAATGTAGCATTATATAATTGTTTTAGGTATTTTAAATAAAGATATTTTAAATATTGTTTGGTTGATATTAAGCTAGCTGGTGGATAATAAATTGTTCCTTTAGGGTGTAAATTCTAATAAAACAAGTCGTTTCAGCTTGAACGGTAATACCGCCACAGCTTCACAAGCAGCAATAAATCGAGAGTAGATAATAAACAATGTAGGTAATAATATGTGAGTAAATAAAAATGAAAATGCGGTTTTTTTATTTTGTTTTTGTAACACTGTGACCGATGGTGTGACTTATATTTCAAGCAGATTTAACTGATGTATGCGGGTTTGATTGACCCTTTGTTTAATGGTTATGCCGTCCAATTCCAAAAGTTTAATAGGAACTATTGTTGTCAGAATGATAAACTTTCACCACGAAGAACGGGTTTGCTGCTGCATCAGACCATTATAACTGACGACAAAGGCAATATGTTATCCCTTATACAACAGGTTTTAAGATAATCGATTTACACATGAAACGACGTAGATATTCCCCAATTTCTTTTCACGGCACTAATTGGAATTAAACCTACACCTTTACGGATATAGCGGCTCGGTGTTCTTGCCAATTGAACTACAGCACCCCAGTGACAAAGATAATTTTAATCGTTATATGTAGGCGAGAAACCGATGAATTTGTATTTTGTAATTTTAAAACATATAATTGTTTAATATTGTGGTTAGGTGTGTAACTATGTAAATTTCTTGTGTATTTTATCTCCTCGTTATCGTCATCGGAAAAACTTTTTTGAGTCGTACATTTGTATTTTACTCTGGTAGTAAATAAAGTATAAATTCAGAGGCGCTAATTTATTAGACGAGATATATTTTTCGCTATCTCCAGTGCCCCAGGACCGGCAAATTCACATTTTTTAGTTGTTTTGATTTTCCACAACAAAGCATAATAGAAGCCTACATTTATAGTAGTCGCAATTAGCAGAAATAAATATTTATTTTGCATTCGAATCTGCTCATTCAGTTTCAGAAAATACACAAAAATCCGACAAAAAACTGTAAAACAACCATTGCATTTTAAAAGGTATTGGAATATTTATTTTGGGCACTGTTATTAATCGTGAATAAAATCGAGAACTTCCTCTGTTAGTAGCAGATTTATTTTAAGATACATTATTGCTGATGCTCATTAACTCTACGGGTCTTTTAATTATTATTTTTTCCCTGTGAACCTGCATATTTTATCATATATGATTACCTCGGCGTTATCAAAGTGATTCCTAGCATTTCGAAAGAAGTTAACGTAATTGTTTAATTAAAGTTTATTTAATTTCTCAGAATTAAGTATATTCCGAGCCATTGTTTGAAAATATTTTTTAATGTTGCGAAATGCGTCTGCTACATTTAAATTCTTGCATTTATGTTTATAAATTTGCCTTTAATAACGTTTTTAATATAAAGAGACATTGTTTTTTTTTTATCGTTTTTGCAATCGTTAGTGCAGGGATTCTTTTATTAGTATTTTCCCGTATAGTAGTTCACACCAGGGATGCCCAACTGTTAAAATATTTATACAGGTACGTGGACACCTAAAGGTAATCTATTATATAATATTTTTTATTCTGTGCACACTGTAATATTCAATTTCGCTTCGTTATGAATTTCAATTCTGAATGTAAATAAACGTTTATGGTAATGTATTTATTTTTATTGTCGTTGAATCCCAGGCGTTTGAATACATTTGAAAAAATAACATTTGTACTGTTTTCATTGCTGATGGTCGTTACCTCCGGTGGTCGGTGTGCCAGCTGGTTGGTTGCACTGTCGGGGCTTTCTTCCTTTCACACAGGCGGAACTTGCCTGAGTTCCAAGCGACCTCACATTCTTCACGAATTCCTCGTTCCACCGAGAATTTCCATTTTGATCAGTCACCTCGGGTAGGTCGCTATATTCTGAGTCATATTTGTGGTAATTATGGTTAATCGAGTGGTGAACAATGCTTAAAAAAATAATTGTTGTTTTTTTAATATTTTCGGCGTCGACGCGGAAGAAAATATTAAGTATACATTTACGTTACATAATAAATTAAGGAGCGGAAATTTAGGCAATTGTGTTTTCTTCAAATTAATTTCTCCCAACTTTGTATAAATTTTTAGGCAAAGCAATTATTATATTTCAATTCAAAAGTTTCCAAGCTTTTATTCATCACCGAAGTCACAGCTTAAAATGTAAATACCCTCCATTTATAAATTTTATTAGTCTTCCTATTGAACTTTTACCATTCACGACTATCTTAAACGCAAAGTTTAACGCCGGAGCACTTATTTGAATTTAAAACTTAGTGCCTCCTATCCTAAATGAATAATAATGTGACTCTGGGAGTATTTTCATCGTTTCTGCACGTTAAGCGTTCTTTATTCCAGTTTATGAAATTTGATAAGCATGATAATGCAGTTTTGCGCAAAGCCATCTGCAGCAGATACGCTGGAAGCAATTTGTGCTCGAGCCTGCGACTTGCGGGCGCTCCTCTGCGCAGTGCCGTGCAGAGGGGCCTCACTCGTGATTACGGCTATCCTATTTAAAGAGATCCGACCTGCTTTGCGGACCATTCTAGAATAAAGCGGAGGAGGCGCCGTGCGAGTGTTTCTCCCGTGTTGCACAATTGACAGCCTTCGATCTGGAGTTTTCGAAACTCGACCGCTGTTTATTTGCGTTGACAGTCGGTTGTTCTTTCATCTGGTAGTCTGCGGTGTTTGTCTTGTCTGACTGAATGACTGACGGACGGGATTTTCTCATTCTTGGAAACAGACAATGGGGCACAGAGCTGACTTTTGTGAGCCATTACGCACCGTTGATGTTCGAGTTCACCGCCCGGATCCGACTTCTCCGCACGAGCAAGAGTCAACGATTAACTACGTATCTGTTAGTTTTTGTAAAGATTAAAAATCGATTAAAGATTTTTCAATGGCATATTCGTAAATAGTTTCACTTACTGGCAGCTATTTTTTTATTCGTAATATCGTTTAATTAATATCATTTCAGTTGGAAGGTACGTCACACCTGAATTTATTTTTCCTGGTTTTTTTGCTATAAATTGTACTATTTTTTGTACGTTCGTTTATTAGCGTAATTGTCTTGAAAATTGACTTCAGCGATGGTAAAAGCTACAATTTGTGAACACAGATTAATTCAATTTCCTGTCTATTGTTTTCATTTGCAAGTAACGCGATTAATTCGTTTCGTGTTATCTTGTTTGCATTCGCCCACAATCCGGCAGGTTAAGTTATCATTGTTTGTTCTATAAAAGTGACATTCAGAGAAGGGTTTGTTTGCTCGACTGCGATTAGGGCGGTGAATAATTTATTCTTCAAACAAGACGCTGAAGTAACAACAGAAAAATACCTCTTACGTGATTAAATTTGACTGCCTTATCCTGGAGTATATTTAACAGCCGGAATATTTTTTTAAATTGCTCAAAGCGTATATCGAAAATATTTATAATTAATTGTAGAGCAACCGTATTATTGCACTAATATTGCTTATTCAGAGGGGAGGATGTATAAAAAAAAACAAAGCTGTCGAATGTGTGAAAAGGCGATGATAGACAAAAGCAGCTCCAACTTGTTTTAACTTTTGTTTTGGTTTAGAGATTTCACAGTACGCGGGGTGCGAGAATCGGTATTTCCGTATGCCCTGTAAATTATTTGCGTGTTGCATGTTTGTTTAATGGCGTTCGACTTATCGCTCCCTTGATGCATTTACGAACACTGGTTTATTTTTGTTTCGACATTCTTTCTCTGGATTTTTTTTATGGTGTAAAGAAATATTAACTCCCAAATCACTTTATTTGTACAACCGCTCTTTGATGTCTGATTGTTTAATTTTCAGTAAACACCCACAATGTTCCTGAAGATATTTATGCAAAGTTCCCGGTCATAATTTATAAAAGAGTTTTAATATAACACTTTTCATAAAACATGTGCAGGAACGTTTGCTTACATTTGCGTTTTAATAAATAAAACGAACAAGCGTAAAAGTTGGTTCTATTTTGACATTGTATGATTTTCCATTTAAATCTGTATGAATATGTAAAAATAAAAATAACTCTTCATTGCGACAGAGCTCGATTTAATTCTAGAAATAATGTTTTTTAAAAACGCCGAGAAAACAACTGTAACACAATATCACAGAGCTCTCATTTAAACTTTATGGTGCCATGTCGCCCCTAAGTAACTTGTGTTTTTATGTTAGTTTAATTACAACACATCAGGTGCCATATTATACTACAAACCTGCTCCTAAAAACTAGTTTGTTGCCAAAAACTATGTAAATATATATATACATTTTATATGTATATAAATCTGTAATTTAGTAATTAAGTTATGTGAATTGAATTTCTGAGAGTAAAATTCAATGTATCCTCTAAAAAGCTTTTATCTGCACGGGGCTTTTAGTGAAACCTTAGTTTTGAAAATACTGCATATTTTAACACGTCTGGTAGTTTTAGCCGTTTGTTTCTGGGAAGATGCCGTAGAAATTCTTATGCAACCCCCCATTTTTTAAACTTAATTATTCAGTCGGTATAAGTTTCGTTTTGTAACCCGACTTATTTTTTTAGGATAAGCCTTACGGCGGGGATCAACGGCATATTATAAAAAAACCTAGATAAAAAGGTTTAGCTTCGTCTGTGAGCTATGAATTCAATGTAGATCGAACAAAATTAACAATGCACGAGTAATACACTATGAAATGATCGAGTATGGTATATTTACTTGTGATTCCTCATTTTTTACACTCTTAGTTCTTTTGAATTAATAATATATCTGACTTAAAGGTTTATTTTTGTAATAGTTTGATTTATAGAAAATTGTGTTATGGCTTGTTTTTCTCTTTACTTAATATTTTTCGATGTTTCATTAAGTGTTCTGTCTTGTTTTTTTTATTTTAATAGTATTATTTAGCACTGTGTTTTGTTTTTATTTTGGTTTTGGCTTTTTTGTATTAAAATACTACACTTTATTTATAGACGTTAGAGTGCATATTCGATCCAAGTATTGCCGGTAATGGCCGCTTCTGGAAATCCAAATAAAGGGCATTTTAGGATTTCGATCAGGAAAAAAGAAAAAAAAGAGGAAGGATCTGCATTCAGCGGGCTTCTTTTTTTAGTCCTGGTTCATCCTCGGAAATCCGCGTCGCTGCCTACAAATCGGAGTGACGAAGTGTGAGCCCTTTTGGGCCACCGCTCCCCAAGGGGCCCATGAGCCCCATTATCGTCGGGCGCTTCGCTGTACCAAACTTATCTAGGGCCTTATTTCTGAGTGAGCTATATTATTTGACCCAGATATTACATGGTGTCGTGAAAAGTGCATTTTATTACTTCTGATCTTAAGGAAATATTTTTTATGCGAATTAAAACTAATGCAAACAACATTTTTTCTTAAATATTTTAGTTCAAAATTACGAGTATCGGTTGAACTACTCGTATTTTTTTATACGGTTCTTGAATCTATTTATTCATTTTGTTATTTGATACGAGCCTAAAAATTATAAGTTGTGATGGCAAACCACAATTTCACTTTATTATTTTGTTTTAAATACGCGGAATAAATTTTAAATGGCTCTTTGCAACTTACCCCTGTTGTAACTAGCCTCGGCATCCCATAAAACTTGCAGAGACATTATAGCTAAACTACCTTTTCAACGCCTAAATAGCTTTTGATGATTATTAACACGAAAGAGCGCCGAAGTGCCGACGTGCTTCTTACGGCACACATTTTGTTTAATCGGTGGGACAATGCACCATTCAACTTCAGCGATGGCAGTTATATCAAATATTTCTCTAGGTTTTTTTTTTTTTTACCGAAACAGTCGAAATCGCCCGGCCCACGAGAAAATTGTGGGAACTGTGACAAGTTAAAATTAAAAAACTTTTGAAACGAGAATAAAATTTCAGATTTTACAAGCACCTAGACGTTGTTCTTGCTAGAAAATTGTTTCCAGAAACAAGAAACGACCTTTTTTGAATAAATATTTATTTATAACAAAGTTATTTATATTAATAAAATCATTATTGAATTTTGCTATTTTTATAATCATTATAATAATTTTAAACGGGGAGGATGGTTATTTTTGTTCAGTTCCGTAGATAAATAAGGCCTGTGTTCCAGCTAACTCTGAATAATTAACAAAAATAAACTACTCTCTCTCTCTCTCTCTCTCAGCTACCCTTATAATCGAATACATTAATAATTTTCAGATTGACGAAATATTTCTTAAAATTGCCCTCAACTTAGAAAGTTCCGCACGCTTATTCAAATTCTGTTCAAATTGTGCCTTTCGGTTTATGTAGCTTTATTTTAAATATATTTTGTGCACTAACAAAGAATAATTATCTTTCCAAATTGCAAAATTTCAACAAAGTTCTTATTAATACTAATACGGTACTGTAACTTCTAGAAACTGAGGCAAAAAAAGAATTTATTACTATTGTATTTGATGTCGGTTACCTTGTTTGGATAATACTCGACTCAGGGTCTGTCCACCGTAGTAAAAACAATAGAATTTCGCGCCAGTAGTTACCTACCATTTTCAGCGTTGTTTGTTTTGAAATATTTTTTTCCATCAGAAGTAGATTTAATTAAGCATAATAAGACAATTCAAGGTAGGTATTTATATAATTGTTTATAAATAAATCTAATGAACTTGCTCCAAAAAAGACACATTAACTTATCAGAATTCGTTATGCCGGCGCCAGTGGGCACAAATGTATATTTAGCATTTTACCTTTGAATTTACTTTTAACGCTTTTGCTATTTATACTAAATCGTACAGAGAGTGTTCTTTGAACCTTTACAGCATTTGATGTAAAGTTACATGATATATCCTACAAAGCCGATACAACTTTTGACAATGACCATAAAAAACTAAATTATGAAGATATTAAAGCAGCGTAAAATGCTACCAATACTCGTTTACACAGTAGCAGACGAAGAATCTCAAGTCAAAGCTATGCGGTGTCAAGGCGCTCAAAGCTTTACCGAGACCAGAGAACATTAAACGTCTCGCGCCCAAAGCTCTCGCCTGTGCGATGCGCGAGTATAAATCATCTCCGCTCCGGCTTCTGACTTCTGAAGTTCATATTTTTGTATTTCGCCCATACGGGCGTCCATATATTTACGTATGCGGGATGTGTTACTGCGTTACTTTATTTTAACGCATTCACAAAGTTTACCCGCAGAGCCGCGCCTAGTGCCGAGGGCTGCAACTTTTCTTTTAAGTACAGGATCGGTGGATTTGATATACAAACACACAATCTGTTGCAGTAAACAAGTTGTTTACGCACAGGGCCATGGTCGATTACCGAGCGAAAGCTTCTCAGCAAAAGCTGCTATAATGATAGTAGCGTCTTTCCGCACGACAAAACAAGAATATGTTTTATAGACCCAAATATATCCAAAAATATATGTATGTTTTTAAGATCCAGAGTATTTTCACTGCGGCAGTTAAATTGATTGTTTATCATAACATAAAGGTCGGCTTCTTAACAAAGAAATGATCGTTTTAAAGTAATGAAGAAGAGTAAGAGATGATCGACTCGCTGAGCCATTTGAATATTGAGAACGTCGGGCGGATGTCCTGTAACAGTTTTCCGCATACACTTTTGAAGGCGTGAGAAATTCAAGAATTAATAAAAATTATTTAGTAGCTGTATTAACCATACATGGGTCCTAATAAACCTATGAAATAATTTTTTTGGTTTCTTAGTAAGCTATTTTGTTGTATGCATGGATTATCTACGAAATATAGGTACTTTTCAACACAATGTTTCAGCTTCGTTGCATGCGTGTTTCGTTCATATTACGCACGTGTGTTTGACGCTTCGTTACTACAGACTCATACACGTAACACTCGGTTATTGCATGTCGCGATTCATCAGTATAAATTACTTAAGACTCCCGTACAGTAGGAGCTGTGCTTCCACAGCGTAAACTCTAAAAAAAAAAAACTAACTGTAAATGCGTCCTCTCCGGTCCGCTTACTGCGAGTAAAATCTGGTATCTTTATAATTAGCTTAAAGAACTATTATTGTGATCAAATCACGTGGTGCGTTGCAGACCACTGCGCTGTGTCATTTTGCGTAACTTTATGCTGGAAGCCGGATGTCTCCTGGCACGCTGAACAATACCTTACTGTTAGCCAGTCCCCTCGCATTGACGATTCGCCCCAAACACTTGGGCGTTCTTTATGTGGGGTACTGCGGTACAAATGACTGTGAATGAATTTAATATAGCGCCCAGGTAACAATTTATTCTGTTCGAATGCAAGCGTGGCAAATACATGGCATATTTAAAGCAGCAATGTTTCTCAAAGCAACCCGGTGATTCGGTAACATATTTGTTTTTTTTTTGTTTTCATCGCAAAGTACTTTAAAAATATATTATTGTAACATGTTTCTTTCATGTTTTATAATACGCCTTGAATGTTTCAATTTTTTACAAGATTGTGTTTGCCGGCTATGAGAGTGAAGTGTCAAGTACAAAAACTAAAATAATATCTCTCCGCACATTCCGTTGTTGGAGTTTAGCCGCGAGTCAAGGGTTAAATAATTTGTACCATTTTATTGTAATTACTTTGTATTTTGTTTTACTGTTTTTTTGCGTCAACTTAATATAAAATAGGCACACTATAACGTGATATTAAAATAAATACCTGTTTAAAAAATGCTTTACGTCAATACCGTTTTCTGCATTTTTTAAACATCACATCAAAAAATATTTGTCCAATTTAATACGGTTACAAGCGATTTATTTACAGGGTGATAATTGTAAAAGTGCCGCATTATCATGCAGATAAATAATTACAATACATATTCAGTATTTATTCACGTACGACTTTTATAAACTCATAGCTAATTCGCTGTATTGTTAATAAATGTATAATATATAATGCCAAAACGCATATTATTGTTCTGATATTAGTTGCAATTGTTTAAATTTAACTAGCAATAATAATCAGTGCACTTGGAGCTCAAGATATTTTAATATGAAAGTTGCGGCAAAAGTTTTCAAGTTTTGCCGTAAATAGATTATATTTATTACCCGGTTTCTCGGGGGTTGAACAAGACTAAGACTTGCGCCAAAATTGAGTTTAATATTCCATTCTTGCGTAATGTAGGAACGAGTACATTATACATGCGTATCTTGGGTCTTCTTAGAAGTTAAAAACATTCCTTTGCCTGTTTTATCATCTATTATACAAACACGCTGTCAAATTGACGTTATAATATAATAAATGTTACGAATCACTTGTAGTGATTGGTTGAAGTGAGCAGTACATGTATACTTTGAGGCTGATTTTCGTAATGATCATTTTGAAATTAAATTTGATGATTTATATCTGTTGAAGTATTAACTTTGATGCGATAACTGCTGACTCTCAGAGTGCTCTGTGCATTATTGCAAACAGTTGGAAATTTTATAAAGAATTACAGGCTAACGCTCAACTTGCTGCTCTCGCTCAAAAATGTGGTCATCTTGTGGTTAAAATCAATAAATAAGTTTTGCAAATCTCTTTTTTATTATTAGTAACTTATTGGAAACCCAAAGGATGTGGGCTCAGAGATTTTGAATATTATTATACATCAATGTGTATGAACGTGAAGAAATATATAAAAGTAGGATATATATTTTTCTTTATTTTTCTTAATATTCCTTTTCACTTTTAGCGGCGTCTGAGTAGTGTCACCGTGCACAGATATTGTGTATGAAAGGGAGGATGAGGGCAATTAGAGTTTTTGTTCTTCGTGGGTACATTTTATTTTAATCACGTTAATAAATCGTGAGCTTTCTGACAGGATCCATTAACTCTCTGTGACTTAGTTAAGGAAAAATGACATGTTTTAATTATTTACACGACAGGACGACAAAAAAGTTTTTTTTTGAGATATAAATTATTTTACATAAATATTTTACATTGATATATATTTATATATGCTCTGCTTAGTGCATTTATAATGCTAAATATTTTAAAGACTTTCGTTATTTAGTACGTTCATGTAATATTTAGTTAGCATTTACTATCCATTTTGATAGAAACGTTGTATACAAATAATACAATGTTGTATGCATGCCGCCAGTTTGAAGCTAAGTGAAAGGATTTTAATATTTTAAAATTGTATAAAATCTCTTGTAAATAATTTATGGTTATTATTTCGAAAACGAACACAGTTACTAATCTAATAGCAGCAATATAATCCGATACAGCTAATTAATTATGTTTTTTTAAATTTATACCGCTATCGATTGATTGGGAATTTCTAGAGTCATTATAATATGTGCAAGCGAGACAAGAGAGTAAGAGACTTCCTATGTCGATACCAGTATTTTATGTATATGTGCGCCAACATAATGCTATTGTACAAACACTTTGGCCATGTAATGCTGGTGCAGCATTATTTCACAAGCATAGTATATATTTGTGTGGTTGTTTGTGTTATAACTATTATAAATTATTACTAATTCATAACGTTCCTGTACAATAAAAAGCTCATCTGCGTCCAGCGTAAGTACGGGTGTTAAGTATTATTTGTTTAAATTACTAAAACTAAAGGTGTAAGACTAATATGTGGGCGTTGCATTGAATAACAATAAGTGGACCGAATGCACTAGCCTGAGATCGAAACGTGAAATCTGTATACACATCACTCCAGGCGGGGAAAGGAACTGCATCTCGCGCGGCCTTGTGACCGGCGACTCCACCTCCGCCGCGTTAGAAATTATGATTGATCGCAGTTTGTAACTTTTAACTTTAAAACTAGTTTAATATAATATCGATATGTTTGAATTGATCTACTTGACTCCTTTGTTTCAATGAACATTTTCTCTTGAGTGATTTCATTTTCATAATGTTCAAAACTTACTATCAGCATGCAGTTTTAAATGTATTGAATTCGATTGGCAGTATGCTTCGTCATGATATATGCTTTATTCCCTTTATATATATATTCTTAGAATATACTATTATTTAAAAATTTAAATTGAAAACGATTTTTAATGGGTATTCAATATTAATGTATTCATAGATTTGAATATTTATTTGATTTTAATTCTGAAATCTGTCATAGCAATTTGTAGGATGTTTAAATGCGGGCGCGGTATCCCAGTTTGCACCTGTCGAGCTCGAGCCGGCCGTATGCCAGTGCGGAGTCCCGGCCAGGTGCGGCCGCACAGGGTTTCCGCTCCGACGAGACGCTCCCCAAAGCCCTCTATACACGTTGCGACACAACTTGCGACCGACTTGCAATTAACCAATTGCGTCCTCGTTTGCGTTGTTTACTCATGCAAAACCATAGTAAAAACACCCCAACCCAAACAAAGGGGTGTATACCCCAATAGGCCGATTGTAAATCGGTCGCGAGTCGTGTCGCTGCGTGTGTAGCCGGCTTTAACAAGTGTTCGTCGCCGATACTCTCGGTGTGCGCCGCACTCAGCGAGCAAACTTCACCCGATCTTTCTTTACCCTCCCAGTGTACGCTGCACATGTTTAACATGGCAAAGTTGCGCTGTTTGTTGTCGCTTGTTTGACTGGCGATGTTTGGATTTTATCGAGATTTACTGTTGTATCTTTGAAGACGGATCACTAGAACGCGTTCGGTGTTAACAACGGGAACTCTATAGAAATTTAACCGAGCATTTTTTTTGGCTAATGTAATTACTATACTTGGCAATCTCTATGATTGTGATTACGTATGTTTTATCGTCAATAGTCGCTATTATTGTCGGGTTAATCCTGTGGTACACATTTTTTATATTAACGGTTTTAATATTTGTATTAGACTTGTTTCTTATTGAAATCACGTCATTAAATAATTATATTGACTGTTTAATATGACGTACAACTTTAAGCGAATCACGATTCGCAGGTTTTTTTTTGTGTGGCTATGATAATTCATCGTCCATCTAACCGTTGGTACTTCCGTTCACATCATTTTTTAAACACTAGTTAATGTGGCTATTTTGTAATCGTATTCAAACATCTTAGCGTTTTTAATACCTAGGTAACCTGCCAGGTACAATATTAATAATTGATGATACGTGCCGATCATCCGGTGCGTCCTGTAAAAGAAAGATACGTGAATGTAAATTTAATCAATTTCATTATAATATTACATTTGTATGTACGACGTAACTTTATTGAATTCTTCGACAAAGTGAGTTCGGTTCTAAAGAACTTTGATGTTTTGTTAGTGGTCTAGGTAAACATGGAAGAGTCAACAGGTAGATGTATCTCCGAATAGAACGTTTAAAACTGAAGCGGTTTGGTTTAGTAGAAGAATTATTCAGGTCATCCAAGATAATATAAAATGTTAGATAAAACATGGGTAAAAACCTTTAGTATTTAAATTATGCCCTACACCTTAATAATAGTGTGTCGCGTAACGAGGGCCGCCCCGTCTCGGGAGAAGCGTCATTTTAGATCAAACAAGTGAAAGGATCAACACGGCAGGTCGCACAGTGCCGAGAAGCCTGTTTTAGGATGATATGGCGTCCGTAAGAACCTGTCCCGTCCGCGGTTACTGTATCCAGCCCGGCCGCGCCGGTTCCGCTCCGCTCGGCGCTCGGCGCTCGCTGCTCGCCACTCGCGTCGCCTACGCGGCCGCCATCGCTCTCGCGGACTGTTGACTCACTCTTGTTCTCGTTTGTCCCCCTCTCTCCCCTACCTGCCTGCCAGTGTTAAGTCATCTCTCGAGCTGCATTTTATAACCGTGATTCACCTTGATTTTCATGGAAGGTGTCTTTGTCGTTACGGACAACCTTTTCCGAAAGTTTGACCTCCTTAATCTTTAGATATCTCTTTGTGAGATTGAAATATTTTATCTACGATTGGAACATAACTGAGAATTGAGCAACAGTTAGGGTACTCACCACCGGCGTTGTAAAAGATTTTTTTTTAAATAAATAAAATAATAATCCTTACAGACGTCCTAACACAACTGCCAACGTACCGACGTATCGTATTATTTTGTCAAATTTTGTTAAATTAAAATTTGTCGGTCAGTTGCTTTGGAATATCTGTAGGGACCTCATTACTCGACAACGCATCAAGTAATATTTTCAAATATAAAAAAACCCTTAATTATTTCTTTGATACTGTGATCATTGAATGTTATTCGTCAGATTCTCCAATTGTGTAATAATAAACTTTTTTTAAACTCATTTAGGTATTTCACGGTCTAGTTGTTCATATATATCCTCACCGACCATACTTTAAAATCACTAAAAGATACGTTCAAAGGAAAAGGTGAAAAACTATCCAGCTAAAAAATTATTGATGCGAGATAATTGTCTGTTTATTTAAATAATAATTCAATAATAATCCTCATCAGCCGCAACCGTTTTCAATCGGATCAGATGACACCCATTTGTAGAGTTTACGTAAAAAAATATTTCAGAATTCCTATCTAACTGGTAGTTTTGTATTATTAAATTGATGTAATTTTTAAGTATTCTGCTAAAGTACGTTGAGAGTGTCAGGTCTTGGGACACCTCAGCCCACAGAAGAATGCATCACGCGGTCGTTAATATTTCACCCACTTGGAATTGAAAATGAATGTAATAAATTACACTGTCCCCGCCACGCTCTTTGTTTTTATTCGACAGACATTACGCATACGTTAGTCGGTTAGTCTAACGAATCCTTGACTTGAACATGGCAAGGAGGATTCAGCGACCTTTGGTGTTATGGGAGAGTGCACATGGCAAGAAATTGGATAAATTACTCAAAACAATGTGTACTGTTGTGAGAACCTTTTTACTATCTTACATTTATGAATATGACTGTCTCGCTGAAGGTGTATTATAAAATATGAGAAAACATAAAAAAGTTTACTTCTAAAACGCTGCGCTGACTTATAAAACCAGCAATGAGAAAAAACATAATCTGGTATAAATATTATTTATTCTAATAGAAGTTGAAGATTTAATTCATCCAACGTTCTAAGTTTAGTCAACACTTTAATATGTGCCATAATAGCACAGACAGTATTTGTACACTATTGTAATTCAGTAGTTAGTATTTATTCCTTTAAGAAATTTTTCTGATGTGTAGACTCGCACGAGTACACCAAATTAAGGAGTTGAGCTGTCTCTGACAACATGTTGAACTTACGTAAGTATAATGCTGAGCTTTTTTCATATTTGATTGATCGTCTTCCTATTCGTGAATTATTTTCGCAGCAGCTGAATGTGCCAAATTTTCGTTGCCTTAGTGAGCATGTGTATAGTGCAGACCTTTATTAGACTGGAAATAATTATTTTTAGTAATTTTTGAAGAAAAGCTTTTACTGAACTGAACTCTGCTTCGTGGACGAAAATGGCCTTATATGCACTTAGAGTCTAATGTACCTATTAAGCTCTATAAGCTGTCTGGGTATACCGGCCGCCTGCATTTTACCTAAGGCTAGGTTTATTTCTGTATTTCTAAAACGGACACTATTTATTTATTTATTTTTTCCCCCTTATACCAAAAACAATATACTATATATTTGTGGCAATATGATTTGTTACAAAGCATGGGTGAGGTAGATATCAAATCAGATATTAAATTTAGCTTATTTTCAGGCGGGATATCCCTCTGGGAATATTTTCCATTACTTTACATCCGCGCATGGAAGTTTCGCTTAGAATTTGTTTTATAAAGTTCATAGCGTGCGCGAGAGTGTAATCCTTCCATTTTTTGCTACTCGTTCTATTCTCCTGGTGTGTTCTTTTTCTTATGTCCCTCCGCACTCCCGACCGGTCAGTCGAGTTTATGAAGCTCGCTGGCTGCTATGTGGAATCATTACGTCTGCCGGGTGCCAAAGGAAGCGCACCGGCACCGGCGCTGGCTCGTCCTCCTTAATCGTTTTATATTCCTCAGAACGCTGAGGTATTTCATGCCAGCGACCGACATGCAGGCGTATAATGTTTTATTGCATGAAATCACTTGAATTTTATAAATAAATAGAATTCTACTTAGAAAACGAGCGAAATTCAGGCATACCTAATATTTAAACTCTGTGTTGTAAAATATCTGCGAAGCCTGATTTCACGTATTCCCAGGCAGCAGTAAAAATGCCATTGAGAACGATTTAACGATCTATTCGTTGAGATCTATCTTCCGTATGCAATTTTATTTAAATCAGTTCTAGACAAATACCTTGTCTCGTTAAACAATGCCGCGTTTCTCGCCAGGCAGCCGCCGCAACTGTACAGTGCACGTTGTGTGCGCTCGAATTGCATACACTCGCGGTAGTTCACACTAGCACCGGTGATAATTATCGCAATGTGCTTAAACGGTTCTTTTGGTCTTAAGGACCGACTGCGACGTGTTATTTTAAACCTGTAAACAATACGCTAATTGGAAGTTAGCACGGTTTCCTCTGCAATATCTGTGTGTTAAATAACCTTTCCGTGACGTTATGGTTTTCATTAACACATCTAAACGTACCCGTGCTATAAATATTGAAAGTTCATTGCCATCGCTGGGTACATGCGTCCCCGTTACCCGACGACTTGTATACGAGACTGATTTATTGAGTACGAAATAGCTGACGATCGTATGGCCGATCCCGATAGAACAGGATTATCGGAGAGATCTATCTTCTATTGTAATTGTACGATGCGAAGAATCGATCGGTCAGAACTAATCGATAAATCGATATGCAAATGCCTGGGGCAAAAATTATGATGTATCTTCAGTTTTTGTGAAACTTATTACATTACTTACCGAACTTTTGAGGCTTCCATCCGAGTATGTTCGGCGTTACGAAATTCGTTCAATTTGGCGGTGGCCACGTCCAATCGAGGTAATGAGGCAAGTGTCGTGTCTTCGTCCGCTCTGCAGTGCAGCGCACGCTACACGTGGCCTTTGGCCGGCAATTAATTCGTCCAGAGAATGTTCCGAGAATAGTTTGTTCTCATTTTATTGTCCGGCATGGCCGACCGGGCTACCTTATCTCGTTAAGCCTGATCCAATTTATATCTCCGGCCTTCCTATCGAATCTCATACAATCATGTAATTGGATGTGACAAGTGTATGAAAGAGTTTATTGTGAGAGGAGATTTATTTTTTACCGACCACCGGTTCGTCTTCGATCGCTTGAGGTACGCGTATATCGAATTGAAAGCAAAATAGGTCAATATTTACCAATACGTCCTCAGAGATTGATATTCCTTTTTGTGCCATTATTATTATCGAGAATAACCAATGCCGGTTTGAATACTTACTGAGAAATTTATAGAGAAAATGAAACTTTAATCTGTCTGAAGAAAAGAATTTCACGCACCGCGTGATGCGTGCGATACTATTTACTACGCCGAGCCGTAAAAAAATAATTTATCAACACCTTTTCTAAAGCGTTCATCAAATTAAGTGAAAATTTAAGTTAAACCACCTAGTCTAATTGGAGTAAAACTGGGGGACTCGCAGCGATTACGTCGTGTTGCTCGATAAGTCCAGAATCTGTGCTATTTACAGGGGGGCGGCACAAGAGTACAAAGAAATTGAAGCGTGTTTTTTGTGGTCGGTAGATGGTTTGTGGATAATTTCGTCTAGGCCTAATTCGGCTGAGGCTGACTGCTGGCCGGAGTGGGCGGGCCTCGCGTCTAGGGGAGCTGGGCGGGCGCAGAAGGACGGAGTTCTAATTTGAATAAAGTGATTATATTCTCTTGGAGCTTCCAAAAGAGTGTTTTATTTTTCTCATTCTTCATCGGCAGAGCCAAGACTGGTAGCAATAACCGTCCGTGTTATTAATGAACTAGTTTGTAAATACAGCTGTTTGGATTGTATTTTAGTTGGATATCTTGATTCTAGTTATTAATTTACGACCAAGGGCTATGACGAAGAATGGTCGTATAATTTATCAAAACATAAATGTTAAATAATGCATTATATATAATATTAATGGGCATATTTTCACAGAGAGCAAAAAATATAATTCAATTAGCACTTTTCTTACATTATTGCATCAAAATTTTTGTTTTCTACTGTACTCCATTGGCTTTCTCTAGGAAGCGTTACTCTATGCCTTTGAGAATTGTCGAACATTTTATTGACTGTTTCTTTTTGTAAATTAAATCGCTTATGTTGCACACAAGACACAGCCGTCACGGTCTATTTATTTTAATTTATTCAACCATGCCATTATCCTTATAAGAAGTATCGAAAGTCTCAAAATGTCTCTGCTTTTCTTCTCTACATTCATGCATATTTATATCAGAGTAATGATCTGATTTTTCTTCAGATTTTTCTCCCTGATAAAAATAATAGGTCCTTCATGAGCTACAGTGCTCTTCGGTCGGTTGGTTGACATGTTCTAGACATTAATTTTCTTTATGCAGACGTTTATCTATGATCTCAGTTAACGCTACATAAACAGTAATGTGTTAAAAGCAAATTTGGTTTCGAGTAGAAATTTTTGATATTTGCGTTTATGATTTTAGGCCAGTGGGGTGAGAGTTTTTTTTATATTGTAAATCGCAATTAGCCTTGTTTAATAATTCGGTACCACGAATAGCATTAACATTGTTTACAAAATTTATGCATACTTAATGAAAACGAAAATCTAAATGCAGTTAGAGATTTATTAGTTCTAGGTAAATCGATCGGTCATGATCTTTACAAATTGTCGAAATATTCAACAGGAAACGCAACTCTTTCACCCGCAGTGTTTGTTGTTGCGGCCTGCTACTGCTGAGATAATTGTTTCGTCAGCCTTTTGTCTGCCCCACTGGTCTTCCAGAGGTTTGAAATTCTCCCCTCAATTTAACAATTCCGAAATGTAATATTCCTCTTTCATATTATTTCTCTAAATATCTCATTCATATTTATTGTTCTAAGGTTCTTATGTATTCTACCTACACGGGATAATTTATTCATTGTGTGTTAGAGAGATAATAATAAATATTTATATTTTGTATATATATTCTGATTTAGCTCAGTATATAGCGTACATTGTATAAATTATTCATTATTAATATGGCTTTGAACCAATTTCGCATGCAGTTGAAATATTATAAATATAATAAAAAAGTTTAAAGAAATATCTTTGAATTGTTAGTGTTTTCCATTAAACTTTTACTCCATAATTCATAAAACGTATATAATTTATGATGCGACTATTTTTTTGTAGAATTTCTTCCCGGCCGGATCCGGAGAAAGTTGCCAAGAAACATTGATTTCAGAGAAGGCATGGCAAGAATATCTACTTTGACACAAATTAAAAAATCAATTTTACGATGAGGAGCCGCGACCAAACGGCGACGGAATTGAAGATATCTGCATCACTCTATGCAGTCTCCTAAATGATGATTGATGGCGTTGGCCGGTTTTCGCGTCGTTACGTAAAATGTATTAATCTAATTTGTTTTGATTAATTACGGCGATCTGCCACGGAGCTAATTATGGGGCGCTAACTCGGGTCGACTGAGTGCGCTGGCCGGGCATGGGCGGATTCCGTCCATGTCGCCTTTGATTCACTCGTTTTTAATTGGCGATGTTAAACGGCCGCCCTCTGCCCCCTGACACGCTGCGTGCACGCAATCGTCTGGCTGATATTCAGGACAAACTTGACTCTGATTTAGTCTATAAAATTAGGACCGATTAGTTTAGTGATAATTAAAGGAGGTCTTATTCAAATGGGGGCTAATAACACGTCTTGAGCTCGCTTGTTTTAATGAGTGACCGGTTTCTTAGACGCATTTAAATAATACATTTTCATAATAAGGACATTAGCAATCGTACGTAGAACTAAAATAAAAACAAAGATGATATCTTTCAAAAAATTTTAACTCAGTGTAAAGTTTTGTATTGTGGTGTTTTTTTTGTCTACATTTTCCCCCTTGATGTGTATATCATACTTGTTTACCTGTTGTTTTGTCATATACTCAATCTGGGTTTTTCTATGGCTTTATTTTTCTATACCAGGAATATATTTTTCACCCTGCACGAAATATTTTACTCGTCGTTGAGAAAACTTGATATATTTTTACAAGCTATTTTTTGTCAAGGAAATTTCAACATAACCAATAAAATTATTGTTTTGAAGTTTTAACAAATATATTTTTAAAACCCCAAATTCATGACTTGATGATAGTTGTTAGGTTTTATCAACAAAGGTCAACTAAATTTATGACTCCGTACATGATCTGTGTTGAATATTGTTTTGTATGTTTTCTTATTTAATCATATTATATTTTGATTTATTGATCGTAAATAAGTGTAATATCAAATGTCTAGACATTTGACTGTCGCTACAATCAAATCTTTTAGATTGTTTTCGTATCATTTAATGTTACCGGGTTCAATCACTTGTTTCTCTTCAATTCATTAAATGATTTATTTGCACCACATAACGAAAGTGAAAAGACGCATCTCTTATTAAATTAAATCGATAAATTGTGCTATTCGGTGCTCCCCTATGTTGTTTATATTGTCATATTTCCTCGAAGCGATCATCGGATTAATATTAACTTTTTGAATAACGACTATTGCAAACAAGACGGACGCTTTGTGTTATTTATAGAGCGCATTCATCATTTGCGATCCCAATTTAGTTTTTTTACTACCCCGCAGTATAAGGCGCTTAAAAATAGCCAGATGCATTTTAGGATTAAAAGCATTCGAAGCGGTGCGCATGATTGGGCAATGGGGGTGACCCGGAAGGCCCTCCGTGGGGAGGGTGGTTGATTGGAGGGGGTTGACTTATACACCCGTGTGGTTTTCACTAACAGAAAAAACTTTTTAAAACTCAACCGATTAGCGCAAACACGAACAATGTGAATTTTCAGTAATTTATTTTTTTATAATTACCCTTTTGAGTGGTTTATTTTCTTCACCGGTTGGTGCGTGAATGGTCGGTTTCGCTGAAGAAAAATATTTTATAAAAAATTTGTTTGGTGCTTTAAATTTGTAATAATAAAAATTTATTCAATAACAGTTACATAAATGTTGAATTTTGATTGGAGTAATTACTTTTATGGGCAACAATTTTTTTAATATCGTTCAAATTTAGTAGAATAACTTTTCTTCATTAAAATATTACGAATATATCCATCTATATAATAGCCGCTATTTAAACTAGCGATTCAATTATGGGTATACAATACTGATTGAGCTTTATTCTCCTATCTGCTTAAACTAATTCCGTGTAATATTGATTAAATAATCTTTTCAGTTATATTATGGTAAATGCTCGAAATTATAGATTTTCAACTGAGCATGAATATACTGATAAAATTGTATATATTATTTCCTAATTCGACCCTTCGCAAACGTACCCCGTACGGAAAGGGCACGTTCGTCCCCAGCCCCCTGTTATAATAATAAGCTTCATTTTTTGGGGGAGAATCCGGTTGTTATTTATTTGGTTTGATTTATAATCTGTAAGTGGTACCTACCGCATTTTTATAATTTTGATTGTTATCTTCTGATGGCATTGCATCTTCCTTACTTCTTTTATTTCAATGAAAATAAAGTTACAATGTGATTAAAAATATATAATATGTCTCAGAAAGACTGCTCTAACAAAAATAGTAATATTAAATTTAATGACAGCATATTGTATTTAAATTAATGTTTTGCAAAAATAAATTCCTTATTAGGTTCGGTTAAATCGTTTGTAAATCTGTATTCGTAATAAATTTGTATTCATCAATAATTGTAAGAATTATGCATCATGTTCTATGATGTCATAATTTTTATCCAAACTAATTCAACTTGTGCTGAATGCTCATTTTCTCGTTGTGGCTTACGCTATAATCGTCGAGGCCATTGTGGCTCGATTCTCATGGGTTGTTGGCGTGAAATTTTTTAAGCAAGCTAAGATGAAATCGTTTGATATGATATATTTGGATTATATTTTTTTAAATTTATTTTAAATCCATCTTAATGTTCCTGTTTCTTTCTACAAGTGAAAATGAAAGTTATATATAATCTGTGAATTTGACTTTGAGTACCTAACTTAATTAAGTTGATAACTATTTATTTTTGTCCCATTCTCCATTACATTAGTCCATGACTTGATAATATACTCTGCAGTAGGACTTTCAACAAGAAGCCGGGAGCTGGCAGTGAAGTGTGGAAGCAGTTGGAATTGAATATTCAGGTGAAATTCGACTGCTGACACTTGGAACCATCTGGGCTTGTGACTGGCTTATGGGCCTATTTTTAGATTCAGGGGTAATTTACACGAGTTATAATAAGTAACTATTACTATAACATACTACTTTCATGCAAATTACTGTAGCAAATTCAAGGGGAACGAGATCGAATGTTAACAAGAAAATTTCGTTGAAAGTGCCAACAGTTGTATTTGGATGTATGTGACTTCAGCGCTTAAAAGCTTGTTTAATTTTCAGATGAAAAATGAAAAATTACATAATAGTAGGAATAGGAAGATAAAGGAACAATTTACATAAAAAACAAGGTTCGCGCTTATATGACTATACTGCTACAAATAATCGGAAATTGCTTAGGGCTGTATGTTTACAGCTAATGTGTTGAGATAAGAAATGTATTGATTCTAATGTTACTTTGACCGTAATGTATAATACCATTAAGTTTTGTATTTATTGAGGTTTAAGGTATTTATTTTGACAGCAATAGTCCAAACAGTCGGTGTCAAAACTCACATTGCCTGTACGTGCTGTATAACCAAATCTAAAGCGTTATGTGCCAGCTAGAACCTTCAGGTCTGACAGACTGACAACGTGACATCATCATAATGATTAATAAAGTTTTGGAATTTTAGAAATAAATACCCCCAACAGTTTATGTATGAATCCTCATGTGAAATAAATGAAAGCTTTCAAAACTTTGATTGTACGACAGATGTCACAAAATCAAGCTGGCAATTGTTAAACCCTTTTTGATCATGTGTACATCATGCAAATAGCTACAGATGTTTGAACACTTTACAATATATTTCTAAACAACTATTTGTCTATGATCCAACTATCGGATGGAGTACGTTGGAAGTGGGTGACATCTGATACGAATATACTTTCCTCTCGTTCATATTACACGGTGATATGATTCGATCGCTGCGGTTTGCAGCGGGACTTGTCGACATATGGCGCTCAGGCCTGTCGCCTGTCACCGCCGCCACCCTTCAGCAGTGGCACGGCCCTCCTCCCCGCCCGTCGTATAACCGCCGGGGGATGCACGAACGGAAATAGACACTTTTTGTATGAATAGCTTTTTAAAATGGAGCGCACCACTTTTTCACCTCAATTTGTCAATGTATCCGGCTTGTTTTTTTTTCTACAGACCCAATAAGCAACAAACATTCTGTACCACAAATAGTTCGACCGACGTATACAGCTCCGAGCTTAAGTGAACATAAACCCCACTGGTGTGATATTTTTTTGTTAAAATGTAAGTAAGAGTGCGAAAAGGTAGTAATGACTTCCCAAAAAAAAAAAACAACAAAAAACACAACTTTTTGTAAAAAACATGGCAAAAAATTAAGAATGGTTACTTTAAATTGCATTAAAAAACAGAAAAATGATAAGCTTTCTATTTTGTAGTGTAGTAATGGAAAACACGGAAGTTTTTCAATGGGAGTACATAACAGCAAGGTGTTCTTAAATATTATAAGTTTGTTTGGTATTTACGAAGTGTTTTTGTGATAAGTTTACTTTTTTGTGAAGTTTAGTTTAAAAGAACTGGTTGTGCAGTGCATATACTCCCGTGCATAATTTAAATACAAATACATTCAAGTGTTTTTCTGTTGGATCGATTTGCCGCTGTTGTATGCCGTTATAAACCGTTGCATAATATTGTGTGGTTTTTAATAATGCACTACGTCATTTTTTCACAATTGCATGCTCGCGGGAATGACCGGTCGCATGCTCGCCTTCCCTATTGAAAATCAACATCAACACTGCTGCCACGGCGGCTTACCGAGCACGTAAAATCCGAAGGAAAATAATTGCGAGAATGCACGCCTTTTTCGCATTCGCCGCTAAGTTGCGGATACTCAGAAAATATTTTCTCATGTAAAATTCATAGAAAGTCGCTCGACCCGCGAAATGGGCGTCGATACGTCCGTCCTCGAAAATGGTTTTAAGTTTTCAAGAAAGCGCCTTGTAAATTACTCTCGGAAATGCCGCTGAAGTGTTTTTCTCAATTCAAAACTTTCAGAGTTCAATAATTTAAACCTAGCTCTACATATATTATAGATCTGGGTCAAATCTGAACATTAAACTGTTTCTAAATATATGTTATAGGCTGGACAATGTTTAGATAATGTTGTACGAAGGGTTGACCTTAAACCCTGAAGGATAATGACTAGGAATTGAGGAGGAAACTTAAGCTGTCATGGAAGATTTAAGGCACAGTATTCAGATGGCGTATATGACCAGTGAAGTTTGCGGTCACGAAGTTTCAAGACACGTTTGATACTAGAAAATATTTCCAAGAGATTTTATATATTTTTTTATTCAATTAGCTTAATTGCAATGGTATTGTTTATGTTCAGCATTGTTGTAAGATGCACGATGCAATCAGACGATGCGTTTTTTGTAGAGATAAATCAATAACCCTCACGCCTCGTGCTCTATAATTTGAGTGCATCATTACCGCTGTTCGTATTCAATTTCAATTTGCCGGTCCCTCGGCCCACCGCTGTATGAAGACGAATCACCTCCATGGACGACCGGCGCGGCTGTCCACCTGGGAAGGTGCCTCTCCATATCTGGACGGCGGCGAACACGGCAAGCCTTCGCTCATTATTATCTTACAATAGGCACATGGAGTACTTCATTAAAACTTGATGGGATATGCACGGTACATTTCCTAATTAAAATATTCTCAAATGAGAAATGTAAAAAGTATTTTTGATTTTTATAATTTTATTTTATATTATATAAAATAGTTATTTTTGAAATCCTAAATGATTTATTGTTACTTAACTTTTAATCAAAACACCACTAGTTTCAAGTCTAGACGGTAGAAAATTTAAAATATAATTATTAAAATATTTTAGTTTTGGTGTTATTTTTAAATTTTTTTCAAACATTCATTTTATGTTTGTAATCGTAATTTTCTATTTCAATCAACATTTAGAACAAAAAAAAAAACACATTCCTTAAACTATATTCTAAGGAGTATTCATTGTGTAATTTTAAATATGGTTTTAAAAAATATTGTTAAATAAAATATGTAGCAACTATTTTATCAAATTATTTAAATTCTATACATTTATTTTACGTATGTTATTTTTAAATAGCTATAAACTTTTAATCTTACCTCTCGGTTTTCCCGGTTATTGACGCTTATTCAGAGTTGACGGCTTTAATAGAGATATATACTGACGTTTGATTTTTAGCGTAACATATTTTATAGGTTATAAACGTTAGAATATTTTATTTCTGTCAACGTTTAGTTCAAAACTCATAAAACTGCAGCTAGGTGCGCTTGTATAAAATACGCAGATGAAGCTTAGTTAAGCAGGTTACCTTTGACATCACTGTCTTAAATACTATATAAGCAATAGATTTTGTCGCTCCTGCGAATATCTATATGCATATAGAGAACTGAACACAACTTAAGACTCAGCCTCGTGTCCCGTAAATTATAAACGCAAAGATAAGTGCGACATGATGATGTGGGTATTACGAAATACAGGACGGCAATATTCGCATGATATAGCATTTCCTGTAGAAAATTGAAATATTTACTGGGCACTTAGAGGGAGATATATTTAAGTTTGACCAAATCAAATATTCTATAAAATATTTAACTAGATTGAAACTAACTTTGATCGCTATCTAAGCTCTAATATTTATATTGCATTCAATTTTCAATATTAAAATTGTACTTCAAAAATAGATATTTAAAACAAATATATATTTATTTTTTACTTCCTTATATATTTACCTTTCTTTTTCAAACAACAAAACCAAGCGGTCGAGCTACAGTGGGAGTTATCCATATTTTAGAGTGTCGTTTAAATATTACATGACTGGTTATACCTATCACAAAAAGACAAACTTTTTACTGTCAATGTATTATTTAAATACAATGTGTAGCATCATTCGGCAACTTTTATTGACCTGTTATAAAACTTTTTTTTGTTTTAGTTGAGGTGTGGGCTGTATTATCGACATACGAATATAAATGTATGATACTGTTCCCACCATATGTAGATAATAGAACTCCCAAGAAATAAACCTGCTTATCTATCGCTTGCGATTGCTCTGATTCATAGTGCAGAATGGCTAACAAACAACTAATTGAAATTCAATTCAATCGTTTTTATTTTTTGTATTTATACGTAGGCGCAGAATTCAAAGCTGCCACTTACGGGTATTATGTAAAATTGTGAATAATTCTTTTAGATTTATAGGTAAAGCTACGGCGTTAGCAATGCCATTTGCCCTGGGGAGTATCAGTAGTGCTGCACTCGATCCCCGGGGCAGGTTTGGGCAGGGCCGGCTCGAGTGACGGAGTGCACACATCGCCTCGCCAGGCAGAGTGCAGTTTTTGTTGCTCCTGGTCGAGAGCCGCACAATACGCCTCGATGATTGTGGATTGTACGTCGTTTGTGCGCCTGATGGCGTTATTACGGCGCTACTGTGCCACTTATGGAATCAGTTCTTGATGAATATGACGTCCGTAAAAACAATATTGTTCGTTTTATTATATTTATCGTGATTATAGATAGTATTATCGGTTTAAATTTTATGTCGAATGATAGCAAAGTGTGCTATTAAACATCAATGATTGAGATGTGTTGTGGCGTATGTGATTTGTAATATTTTTCACTTACGCCTCCGTACTTGAACCAGTTTGCAAATAAAGTATGTTTTAAATCACTTTTGACACAATACCTCACAGTAACAAATATTTATAACCATGTGCGTAATAAATCTTAGGCCTTGAAAACAAAACCTCCATGTAAAAATATACCCCACCAATAAAATATCAAAAAAATATTTTTAAACGTATTTGAAATTTACAACTTTCTTGATCAAATTTAATTAACAGATTAATAAAAACAATAGTATAATTTATTGGAGGAACGGAGGAAACATTACCGGTAGAGTAAATTTTGAAATTCAGCTGCAATATAAACACCGGAGTATTCCTTTACGGAAATTCAATATTGCCGGTAAGTTGAGCTCGGAAACCATGGGCGAACATCTTGAATGGAAGCTGTTGATTTCATCTCTGACCGTCGCTTATCTTGCAGATGCTAAGTATTGTGCCGTTGTCTGATGATGCTCCAGTTTGAATATTCGCAAAAGATTCAAAAATATTCATAGCATACTATCTTTATAATTAACGGACTAACAATCAAAATCTACACAATCATTCGTGATTGTTAATTTAAAAAATATATAAAATAATAGATTTGATTAAGCAAACCTTGACTTGACCAAATTTTTATTGATTTTTGCAAACAACGGTATAAGTTGCGGACGTCTATATATTAACAAATGTTTGAATACTGAGCAAGTTAAGTGGTCTCCGGTTTACTTGTAAGCGGAAAAATAATGGCTATTGTTCTGAGCTCCGTCCTTTGTATTAGTTTGGAAATGTATTTTTATTTTAACGCTATGTTTTTTTGTCCACGCTATTTTCAATTCAAGACTTGCTTCATTGATAAGGCTGCAATTATTTCTCCATCAAGAAATTTCCTGATTCGATAGAATAACATACATAGTTTACATTCACCTGTTGGCTCCCAGTGCTCGCCACGAGACCGATCGATCATTTCGTGGAAACCAGAACTTGTAATGAAATATTGATGGTGTCCAGGTATAGAGTATAGAGGATTATCCACCCACTGGCTACTTTCAGTAGACTATCAGAAAATGTGATCAATACGTCTATGACCCCTCAGTACGTGGCCTAATTAATTATTACAACCCTTCATTATCACGTAATCAAGAACAGTTTAGTAAGTATTGTGTAACGTAAAAGTTTACTGACTTTAAACTCCCCTTCAAAAACACAACTAGAAGTTAAATCTCAAGGGCTGCAAAGAAACAGCCCCTTTGTTTATTTATGTGTTACTGCGCTACTAAAAAACTTAATGACTGGATAGAATTAACGAAAATAACCTACCCTATTAAAACCTTAAAAGTTATGTAAATTTAGATTTTTTATTCACCCTTGTAACGCAACCGGATTCTTGGTATAATCGAATTTCCACTAAAAAGGTTAATCACATATAGGTTCACTACCTATCCGCTGCGAATCATTAATTTACAATAACCACATAGTGATTTCTGAAATTAACATATAAACAACGGCAATATAAAAATCTATTAACATTATTGAATTCCCTGTGTTGTTTTGCACTCCGGTGCTTTATTAGGTATCTGAAATTGGCATTATGGTCGCGAAATAAAGTTAAGTTAACAAACCTTTGACGTTCCCCTTAAATTGGCTTTATAGTCAAAGACGTCATTTCGTTTTCAACTCTGGTGGACAGAATGGCCTTTTCTAAAATACAACGCGGATCGATTGGCGCAGTCAGCCTGCAGCTAAGTGCTGCTAAATATAATTCCTTTTCCCGTCCGCTTCTATTATCGTAAAATAAAGGATATTTGCGTAAAGTTGTTTGTTTGCAATATTTCATTCTTCATCTTGGTGTGATGTCTTAAAACAGCATACTCAGTGTGTTGTGAGATTTAACCAAAACACATTATCAAAAATGTTGTTTGTGCATGTGAAAATTCACGTAAGTTTTTCAAATACCATCATGCCGTTTATACAAACTATTTTATTAAGAATAATGTGTATTGGACTTTATCGCATAAATATATATATATATATTGATTTGCTTTGTGTCCTCGATACAATAATTTATGATTGACTACCTATTTCTCTCATTTAGACATCAAGTGACCTGTTTTAGATTGCAGCTATCTTTACTTGTTATATCGAATTAAGTGTGTTAGTACATGAAATTTTTTTGCTTATGAATGTAGTGTTATCATTTATCATGAGTGATGTTTACATTCCTTTTACAAGTGTTTAACTGATTAATAATTTTGATTAAGCGTGATCGCAGAGAACAACATAATTAGAAGTAGTGAGAAGATAATGCTTATACTATATTGAGAAATCTTCAACTTGCTGCCTACGCTCAATCATTGCTTATGCTTGTTTATACCTATAAATAGATACATGAAAGGAAAAAATATGATTGATTTTCTCATATTCAATATCTCAAAGGAAAACAGCGGCATATATTATAATATTACTATTTTTAAATTGTGATTAACTATACTCTGTTTTTAAAACTATCTTTTATTTCTATCATTCACAGTTTTTCCTTTTTGTTACTGACGTAGTAAGATCATATTGTGTAATCAAATCCCACTGCCCAGAACCAATGCGTACACGAAGAATTCCCCATTAATTATTTGTAATTCATCACGAAAGCGGGTCATATAAATCAGACAATCACCGTGGGTTCGAAGTGCAACAATCGAGTTCACGTGCGGTGATATGCGCTAAATGCACCGGCGGGGAGACGTGCTGTCGCTGACCAGAACGTGAGGCCGCATCGAGCCTCTGTTGCATTCCTAACACTGCAACAAGGGAGGTGGTGCCGAACTGAAAGCTTTTACGAATCAGCCGGCCGAAATAGAACGCTGGGAGCTTACTGAGTGCCCGGCGCCTCCCTTCTCTACAAATTCCTGCGATCTCCGCGTTAGTAGATACCGATCGTGGAAAGCATAATTTGCCTGTCAATTAAAGTGGAACGTCAGCGGTGATGCAACGGTAGTACTCATGGGACCTGTGCGCGTCGAGATGCTTATCGGGCATTAGAGATTTTTATTGATGATCACTTAGGTGTATGGTCCGATCGTTAACAAAATGTAATCGAGTTTCTGTTTGGTTTGCGTTGAAATTGCGGCGTGTTGCAACTGACTGACGGTAAATTATCCGTTTAGTTTCTTATTACAGGTATACATATCTTGAAAAACCACCGGATGAAATAATTTATCATCGCGTAAGGTAAAATGTAGATACTTCAGCGGCTAAACAATACTTCGACCGATGCGCACTTGAATAATAATTTATTAGATTAAAATAAATATTAGGATTTGATTTGAAACGCCGTACAAAACATTTGAATTCATCGGTACAGCTAGAATCAAAGATTCGCAAATCTCGGCTAAGTGACTTGATTGATTGGTTTGCCGCGTCGCTGCATTTTGTAGAGATTATGGGAATGTGCAACTGATTTACCCATGCGTTCTTACTTTGCCGCGAGACCCGGAGATACGGGATGGAGTTGAATCTCAAAATACCCATGACACACACATACATACATTATATATATATATATATATATATATATATATATATATATATATATATATATATTTATTTATTTATGGTCGATTAAACAGACGATATTTTACAGGGCTTGCACGCGGTCAATATATTGTACTATTTGATAAAAGCCGCATTCTAAATTTGCTCTTTCTTGGTTATCAGCCAATCTTTGGCATTTCCTTCATAGTTCCTTGATTACTTGAGCCTTTGAACGTTTTTGTGATCTCTTTCTGTCGTAAATTTAGAATTTTTAGTTTTATGCATGGACATCACTTTTTTCAATTACTCTTTAAACTAAATAATTACTATATACATATATGTAAAACTTTCACGTGCCACCAATGTTGATATAAATAATTATAACAATTATGCTTCCTAGTTTACCAAAAATGCGTAATTTCAGCTCGGTTGACAAATGGTGCGCACGTTTAATATGAGAGATACGATGATACCTGCTTTTTAGCATCTCAGAGTCATTTAACCGCGAGCTGTTCGGGTGGTAATTTACAACATTATTCAATCTATCAAAAGCCTACCCGGGGTAGATTTTCATCCCCAGTATCTCGCGATATGATATTTTCTTCGTCTGAAATATTGTGCGGCTATGAACATTGACGGCCGCTGTGAACTCACGGGTGAACTGAAATAATTCGATTTGGCCCGAGACAAAATTTACAAAAAAAAAAACGCCTTATCGATTCCTACGAAGCATAAAGGCTAGATTTTCCTTTATGGTGTGTTTAATATGAAAGAACGCCTTTCGCCCGCGGGCCGGTTTCTGATTTGAAGGTTTTAAAACATTTTTCTTTTGTAGTAAAAATAAACACGAATTAATTTTATGAGTAAGAAATGTTAAAAGAAATTTACATGCGAATTATTATACAAGTATAATTATTCTGACGAGGAATTATGTTAAGCATGTAAGGAAGTATGATACATTATAGAGACATACAGCATTTGTTATTATCTCTTGTTATCTCTTCATGTTATCATACTCGTCATCCATGCGGTCGTTCTTGAAGTTCGTTGATATTGTTTTTTCTGAACATCGTTTATGTCTTATTGCTGAGAATCTTTTGGGAACAAAGCATATATTCAACAACTGCTTCTGGATTACACTGGTGAACAGTAGTCTTGCGTACAAAAAGCCGTTTATGTTCTTAAAGAATTTCCTAATTTATCAAAACATACAAGTAAAAATACGAGAAGATACCAGTGATATCAGTAAACGGATATGTATTTATTTTTCATCGTGTCATAGAAGTTTAATTTTAATTCACTTACATTGTGACGGTTTGGGATTGATTTTTAGTTGCAACACACATTTGATTCAACTTTCATATGCATTAAATTCATTTTCAATCGTTATATCGATGCCCATTTTTTAGTCGTATGCTTATTTTAACTCCATACAACTCAGTGCTCAAATCGAATGCTTCAAGGGGTGTCACTTTATAGGGTTATATTTTATTTTCCAGATATAACTTCTCAATTAATTCAATATTTTTAGGACTGTACATGTGACTGTCTATCGCAAAATAACTCTTGATATTATTTTATTGAAATCACACCTGTGTTTTATATCCACTCCCAGAAATTATGGAAAAGGTTTCTCTAACGTTTTAACTTATAAGTAATCAATATTTAGTCCTTTACCTGAAATAAGATGTAAAATTTAACATGTAGTTAAGTTAAGTGTCCAAAGATCTCAATTTTCTAGCTGCTCACGTAATCGCCGCGCGGTTGCGCTCGCTCACTGCAGCGATGGCGCTCACTGCCAACAAATAAATTTTGTTCGTACAAAGTCCTGCGGTTCTTCCATACAAAATTTGGTTCTTTCGCGACCGGAATAAGTCCATTGAAACAGTGAAAAGTAATCCTTAGCGCTTCCAAACGAGCACTGCAAGAATGGTGATATTTTGTTTCATTTGCTTTTCTTTTATGGCAAGTACGAGTCTTCCGCGAGACGCTCTTTCGTGTGTATTTTTATTTATGCGAGTGCATTCAAATGTAATTATGGCGTAGTAAAAATTAGGTCTATTTTATAAAAAAGTTATTTACAAAAATAACAAGTATTTCTTTAAAAGTGGCTACCTACGCTCGTCGTTAATCTGACGAATATTAATACCGACTTGGGGTATCGATAACAATAAAGTATTCCTAGAAAATTTGTCACATTGTCAGGAAAGGTAATGGATAATTAATCTTATTTATTATTCACATTTCTGTTTAATATAAAATGCCATCCTTTTTTAAAGGATTGCCGCTGTCGTGTATTATTCAATATCAATCTTTGTTCAACGTAAGTTCTCATCGATCCAACAATAACATAAGTGCTTAAATGAACATTAAAAGAAATCACTATTAATAAAAATATGTATTAATGCATATTTTTACTTATGGTTTTGATTTAAAAAACTATGTTGGCACAAAACTTTTGTACAAAGTTTTTTAAAATCCATAACATGTCAAAATAAATTATTTTTTAGGGACATTTATTTTATATTCGCATAAGTTCGCAACGAAGGCGTAAGTTAGTCGAATTTTTTTTTTGGTAAGTGGGTCTGTAATACGATCTATGTGTCGCTTTTTCGGCAATGTTTTTGTTACAAAATTTTTCGCCGGCAGTCGGTAATTTGACCTGTTTAACATGTTGAAATTTTCTTAAAAAATGAAGAAATTAGTGCGTCCCACGTGTAGGCTACCAAAACAAAGTGCTGCAGTGAGACCTCTGCGCCAACAACTTATCTTAATTTGTAAAATAGCAAATAAATATTTAGCACACACTTTTGGAGGATATCTTTTTTTAGTATTGCGATTGAATCCACGCCCCAAAGAAAACTTGCGATTAATTAACTTTGTTAATATATCAAATGCATCTCAGTATATAAAGGCGACTATGTTGTATACCGCTTATGTATAATTTAATATCTTCTTCATCAAGTGCCTCTCTTCAGAAGAGGTTGGCGACCATTTCACTGAGCATATACTCATGCTGAGCCAGTGTGCGTGGTTTTTTAAGGGGAAAATAGTGTAGAGGTTCTACACCGCAGTTTTATATTGGAAGGAAAAGTCTACTGCTGCCCAATAGCATAATGATATAATCCTTTCCTTTCAAAGCTCGGGCGTTTAGATCTGATACACGGTACTTCCAGAGCACATCCCTCCACAATCATTCCAAGTCCACTTCTCACGTTACAGAATGGCAGCCATGCCCGAGCAACAGAATGCGGAGAGCGAGGAGATAATATACATTATAATAATTTAGATTCATCAATGCGACACATCCCCGCGGAAACTTGCGCGCTAAATAACTAACCGAGACTTATGCACTTAGATATTCTAAGCTCCGTGGCTTATTTAAAATGCAGCGCTCTATTTGCATGTCGACGAGATGGCCGGTCGGTTTGGGGTGTGCGACGCCACGACGCGCCCCTAGTTTTCGATTAGTTTATCACCGCCGCACGCGGTGTAATCACCCCATTATTATTTATTCCCGTGGTAGTCTCGGCCCCGACGGCCGCACACAGACTCGTGTCACAGATAAGCGATGCGGCGAAGCGTGATTTTCGATCGTTTGAATTAAATCCTGTTTGAATGATACTAATTTAATTAGGTATATAATACGCCCTAGATTTTAATGAACGCGGTTTAATAGTGCGTAATGAAACGCTTCATACTTTTTGGGCGTTGAAAAATGTTTTGTTTTTGATTTGTATGCGATAAATTGGATCGCTTTCGTGTATAGGGTTAATGAGCAAGTATTGTACTCTCGATTATTAACTGTGATATATATCATGATATAAAGCTTAAAACTTTAAGACGTCATCCATATTATGCCATGTAACCGCCTAAAATAATTTAATATATTTAAGGTTCAGCATAATACTTTTCCTCACAAAAACTGTTCGCTACAACTAGAGGTTGTTTATTATGCAACAAAGTTACCTTTACAACTTTTGACAGTGACTGACACAATGCTAGTTTTTAATTAATTAGGTTCAACTTTGTAATGTCTTCTAAGTTGTTGAATATTTCTGAAAAAAAATATGAAACCTCATTTCTGAATCACTTTTAGTATCAAATTATCTATAAGTATGAGGCGTATCGATAGTTATAATATTCGTAAAGTCTCACGATTTGTTGGACTATGTTTTGAACGTAGTTTAAAATATAATATACTTGGATTTACTATTTATTGAAATAAAATTATTATTGCGTATTGAAAGTTTTACTTGAAAAAATTTTAAATTATCTCATACATTTTATACATACGCAGAAACTATTTTTTTTGTCTTGGTAATATTTATATAAAATATAATTTGATATTGTTAAATTAAGAAAATGCATACGATAATCAACCACTCTGTTTATAATCACAGCGACCCTTATTTGCCTATGAAATGCATTTAATAATTCACACTTTAGATTTTATACTGTGGTAGGCGGTTCAACGTGTATTTTTAGTCCAACCCCTCCCATTAACAAAACCGCCGGTTTGCCGTGTATCTGTCCGAGGGGTGATGCTCTCGCGACACCACCCCTTTCATGCACAACTGATTTGAAATTAACTATTTATAAAGCCCAAACTTAACCACCCTCGTAAGTGGAGCTCATTTTGACGGCCGGGTGGTGGAGAACATCGCATAATAAGCGTCATTGTAAGCAACTCCTATTATGTTAGGAACTTTATTTAGCCTTACCGTGTAAAAGTTAACTACGAACTATCGGGGTAATACATCCTTACTTAGTTTGCTGAATGAATAATGGCGACCGAAGAAAAATACGTTTTTATCAGGTGCAGCTTCACTAACTAGTTGCTAACAATATAATTTATGCAATGCGTCAATTACAACAATTCTTACGTATATTGAATTATATATTATTCTTGACGCATATACTTAACATTTCCTGTACTAAAAATATTTAAAAATTGTGATATACGTATGTATTTTTTATTTAGAACTCTTATCAAAAGAATTTTTAGTTTTATGTGAAAGTAAAAGTAAATGTTAGTACACTCTCATCTGACGAGTTTTATTTTTATTAAAAAAAATATTTTATAGAAATATTGATACTAATTACTCCGCAGATGTATATTTTTCTAACATAAAAAACATGCTATATTTCTAAGCACTTTCGTGTCTAATTTTTAAAAAACAATTAATACAAAACCGTTGTGTTTTACCTTGGACGCCGGTCAATATTCGTTACTACCTTTCAAGTCGAAAGGTTCATTTGTAATGGGACACGGATATGATAGATTACACGGTAAATTGTGTGAAATATTGAAATAAAACAAGATCTGCTTTTAGTTGTTGTTATGTTTTGGTTTTCATTAATATTCAATGGCGCCATTATTCAATACAGATATTTATTTAACTGCCTACTTCCCGGACAATTTATATGAATATTTAATCAAACCCCAGGGCGGGCGCAATCCGGAGCTACGCGACGTACGCCATGATACAGACCGAACGCCTTGTCCAATAACGTTTCACATCTTACGATGATCTTCCCCCCGGGGTTATTACTTATGTGTAGTCTATATTAATTTGCTTTTCTTTCTTCTCGATGTCGTGTCGTTCAGAGCTTATTGTTATCGGTGTGTTATTGAGTGAGTGAAAGCTTTTCTTTGTAAGCGCCGGCAGTGAAATATAAAAAGAGATAAAGGAATTTAATGAAAATTACATCGACGATAAATTCACTGAATTAATGCGGAACAAATCACAATAGGTCGGTTCCTTTTTGTGGTCATTCGTATATTTTAATTCGTACCGACGGTCCCGCTAATATAAAAAGCCTACATGGCAGCGTTGCTACTATTTTTAAATTGGAATATATATATATATACATATCACGTAATTCTCTAGGGATTTTAATTGAAACTATTCGTTTTGTTTTTTTCGTCTTTTGGTTTTGCGCGTTGCGTCAGTGTGTTCATACCTTGATCGTGTCTGGTGCTTTTATAACTGTTAGAATTTTAATTTTGGTTAAAAGGGGTATTAACATTAGATGTTAATGTTTTAAATTATAATTAGCCACAAAAGTTAAAATTTTAGTATATATATAGTTATGTAATGTACGCAGTGTGAAATGGATTAACGTGTTATCTTGAAAAATTTCTAAATAGTAACGCAATGTATTGTTGAAATACTCGTCTACCCAACTTCTTTCTTGTAGCGATGAATACCTGCATAGGAACTTAAGTGTGTACTTAATCTTACGTGTTGGCTCGATTTCATTTTGTATGTAGTTTAAAATCTTGGAATAAAATTACAGATGTACATGAAGTATGAAAACGCCATATTTGGACGACATTTAAACTACGGTATAGTATTGTGACAATAATAGTTACAAGTATATGTGTTTATGAGATTGTTGAGTGTCACTGCATCACCGAGACATTTTTTGATGATTATGATGAACGACTACATTAAGTCCACCGTTATCACATTCATCCACGTAGATTTGGTGTCCTTAAATATAATTCATATTAATAATCATTTACGTGAATTCGTGATGCCACTAACTGGTGCAAGTTGAATGGATGAATAAGTGAGCATATGAACTCCAAATACACTTCTATGATTTACGATCTACAGAAGTCCGACATGTAGGAAGTGTTCAAACCGTCATTCCTCATTTCTGTTTTGAAGTAATAATAAATTGTTTTGATTTATGTATTGTGAATCCTTCTTTTGTCGAGTCGTACCTGGTGTTTAAAAATGCCACTGACTGCTGTCGAAAGCGCTCAATTCCTTGTTTTGTGCTTTTTTACTATTATTTTTAGAACAAAGAGAGACCGAACGGCTGTCAATTCAGCCGTCCCATTTAAATTAGAGTGTATTTAAGCGTTTAATTTTTGAGGGGCAGAGCGGAATCGCGGTGCAAAAGTTCGGGCGGAGAACCTACTGATGTAAGCAATACACGGCTGGGTGACGTTTTAGCCTGACGGTGTCACCGTGGACGGCGGTAATTATAGTATAAGTTCAAGTATATGTTCCTCCGGCAAGCCCGCAGGACTTGGGATCCGCCACTTATTACGATCAGGTCATCCCTAGAGGCTTCGGGCTTTGTTGTAAACTGAAAATAAACACGAGCATACAGGGACTAATGATCTCGCGGCGAAACGTGAGGTATTAGTTGTGCGACTCGCGCGACCTGCGCCAGCCTGAGAAATGATATTTCAGGTCGTTGTTTAGAAATTTAATTATTCGGAAAACGGAGTGATGAAGGTTTGAACTTTTCCTCGCATACGAAGTTACAAGGAAATTATAAAAGTTTGTTATTCACTTATTTTGAATTATCGTTTAACTTGTTTTTTTTTTTCGTGGCGTTTTTTGTCATAGAGTCAGTACTTCGGACCTTTGAAGAGTTTTGAGTTCATTTTAAGTATATTATAAATGAATAAAAAAACTTTCAACTTTTTTTATCTATTAAATATTTGATAAATCCGAATTTAATACTTTGGATTGAGAATATATTTAATGTATACACGATCCGCATATGCAGTGAATAGAAAAATACTCTCACCCCTAGGTATGCGGCTTGGTTAACCTAATAGTTTTCACCGGTATTTTTGTACAATATGACGACAACTTATAACCATAATACCACGCATAAAACTACTTTACCCGTAATTTATAATTTTCGATAACTTGCCAACGTTATTAGAAAAAAATACGCAAAATTATTGAATATGTATTCGATACTACAATATTTTGATTTTGCATATACAAGAGGAAAGTAGTTTCATTCTTACATTTTTTATGTGAACAGTCATTCGATATCAATTTACCGAATTAAGTATGTTTTTTGAAAATACCAAAAAAACTAGAAAACATACATAGCATTAAAAAGTCAGCAGCTCTAGTGGGGAGCCTATAAAATGAATATATTATGGTAAACTTTTTACAGCGTCTTTTCTATTAGATTAGTGGTGAGATGCCAAAACCAGTGACCGTCATGTGAATTTATGTTCCAAACGTATCTAAAATGCCAAAAAAGTTACAAAATATTTCCAAGCTATTGAAAAAAGTGCTTCACGGCACTGGTGTTATAAACTGAATAACTTATGGAAGTTTGTTGCATTCGAGGTATATCGTGGCATGTATTTAGAATAAAAGGGGAAATATTAAAATTTAGAATCTTCGTGATAGAAAACACTTCCATTAAACAAAAACCTTAAAGTAATAATAAAAAATATGCTACGTGGCTGCAATTTGATTTTAGGGGAGCTTTTGAATATCATCTATACGACCACTGCTGGAAGAAGGCTTCTTCGTTCGTCTTTAGTCTATTTTGTGTTGTAATGTGCTGAGAATATTTCTTATTAATTACATCCATTGGTTCCATATTTATTTAACATTAACTGTACATACGACACAAGAGGATACCCAAAGGATCAAGTGCGAATGTTAATAATTAAGTAAAATTAAAATAAATTAATGCAAATTCACGACAAGGTTACTCAGTTACAAGGTTAAGGTGGTTCTAGGTTCCAAGGAGTTCTCAAAACATGGATATAATAAATTTTTAAAATTCCTTTGGATCAACTCAGCGTTTTAGTTGCTAGAAATTTAATCTCAATTTCAATTACTTTAATTGGTCGAGTTGTAAATTCATTTTTATATATGTATTATTTCATATTAAAAATGTCTCGCATCGAATTCACTTTTGTCGCTTGTGTACGTTTAGCGCATGAATCGCAACACGAAACGTGGTTAGAATATACTATATAGTAAAGTGTTTAAATTTAAAACGCTCGTGGCAGAAAACACTTTAAAAACGCAGGCGTTCAACAAGAAGTCAGAAGCGCTATAAAATTAATACATTATGTTAAGTAATGCCGAGTATGGGCTAGGTGTCCGTGTATCTGGAAGACAGATCGCGGGCCGCCGTCCTCTCCGCGCGTCCCCGCCCATCGCCTAATCACGAGCAGCCGCGGCGGTCTCCGGTGCCGCATTTCCATGGCCTGACGCATAATGCTCAATACGGAAACCGTGAGAACACGAGCTTAATGTTCGCTGTATAAACCAGCATAAACCACCCTCTCTGTGGATCATCTTAGATTAACAGCTAAGTGTAGTTTTTGCACTTTTGGTTGTAAAATTTTCATATTCTTGCATGGAAAGCTGTATAGCTTTGCTTATCATTTATATTCAGTTTTCATAACACAAACATTTTTACCGATAGTAAACTCGAATGAATATTATTTCAAGCTAGCAATGCAGTACAAACTTACCCGTTTTAGAGCAGAGTAAAAAAAAAAAGTTTTGGGATTCCATTTGTGTGACCGAAATAAAAGTCGTGAATATGACTACAGACAGCTGTTTTTACAAAAAACAAATAAATTAAATATACTTATTTTTGATATAAAGTATTAAAATTTATTTATGTAGTCTCAAATCCACTACTTTAATAATTATAATGAATTTTAACATTTTTTTTCATATACTAAAAAGCGTACATATCTAGAAAAAGGGTACATGTATAATACATAATTTGGGATTCAAATTTCTCTACTGGACCAAGACCTCCCCTTGTCATTCAATCTCCCCTTTATCGACAGCTCTCTGTCAAACCTTAGATTCTATGTATAAAAAGCTTACATCTTTTATTTGTGCTTTTTCTCGGTTTTTTACATCTCAAGGGTGTACGATTCTTTTAATTTTAATGTTTCTTATGCATTCATTTTCTGAACCGACACCAATCAAAGGCAGCTAGTACTTTATTAAGCTATTTCATAATGTATTCTCTTTCATAACAACATAATTTTATAGCCTTTCTGGAACCTTTAAATTGTATCATTAATTATGTATTGCCAGGTATGGTAAAATTATAACGGCTACGTGTGAGTGCCATGTTTTTTTCAACTTGGTATGAATGCATGACGTAATAAACGCGTGTACTTGTATATTGTGTCATCGTTATCGGTAAGGTAATTACGTACACTATCTGTTTCCGCTTTTCTTTTGAATTCTGTACTATTTACATATTCGAGCGTGCCTGTTTTGAGGTCACATCACTTCAACAGACAGCGAATTTCAACAAAATATACTTGCCGGAGTGGTTGAAAATTATTGTCGATTCTGACAGCATTATTGGGCTAGTGCGTGCGTACCGGGTGTTCGGAGCCAATCTCGCCTCGAAACTTTTTTACATTTTTTTAATATTATAAATTCATGTTAGCAAAGTTCGCGGCGAACATTAAGTTGTAATGGATACATCAAAAGTTGCGAGGTGCGTTCAGTCTTTAGTCGGAACGCAGCCTTAGGAACGAGCGCGCTAATTGTTTGCCGCCGTGCTGCGATCTCGCAGTGCGCCTTGCCTGGAATAACACACGAAACGCGATTTAAGGAGGATACTTTAAAAATAATTTTAATTTTTAGTGGCACTAACAGATTGTTGTTCGTGGAGTGGTGCTATAAATCTCGCTCCTAAAACGCATTATCTCTACTGGTGTCATTGTCGATTTATTTCAGCCTTTACTGATTTAATTTTCTTAACTCGTACGCTAACGCAACGTCGTTTCAGCGGAGTTCTTAATATTTAATAGCATTGTCAGGATGAAAGCTTTTGAAAAAGTAGGGCTTATTTAGGTTTGTCCTTTTTTATAATAAGGACTCGGCGTCAGTACAAACACACCCGCAAACGAATTTATCAAGCTTAATAATTAATTGCCTATGTGAAAAATAATATGAAACATTGTTAGCGTTACGGCAGAGAAGTCTCACGCTTGTCAACCGGATGGGAAAGAGAGTTATTTCTGGGAGATTTAAAGGATTACGCGCGCCGGAATTATTAAAAAATAATAAATTTACTCGCGGATTGAATTTCAAATTAAAATATTTATTTTGCGAATGTGTATTCAAAGTTTTAATCGAATGAAAGCACATCCTTGATGGGAAGCGGTATTTTATGAATGTGACAGTGCTATCGTTTTTGTAATCGACCAGTATCTAAAATGAAAACAATAAAACTGCAAGGCGTGGCTGATGAAACACAATTACTCAGAATCGGTTTTTCTCACGGCTTAACTGAGTAAATAAAATTGTAAATTAGTTACTTGTAATCTATTTTAATCTCCCTCGTAAACTGAAAAGCACTCTCGACACACGTTTGTTTTTCACTCATTTAAAGTTGTTTTAAACTCAACATAATAAAAGCTCCGTTATGTCTCGGAGATAGTTAAACTCGAAGCAGAATGGAGTCACAAAAGCAAACACATTGCATAACTTTGAAGCAATAAATTGCTTTTCATGTAGCGCATTAGGTCCTTATATCACCAGCATTCGATGTGACTGCATTCGAGAGACCGACGGAATCTTCGGTACAAAGCATCATTTAGATTTAGACAAAGAAGTTTTCAAATCGCATCTTTTGAATATTTCCATAGGATCCAGAGTGAAAAAAAAAACCCGATCTATTTTAGTCGCATTCTTGCTATCGACTTGTTTGTTTTGCTGTAATACGTACATTTTAATATTGTCCTGTATTCTTACGTTAATTTCGTAGACCCGTGTGGCTGAGTGCCCCCTTTATAGAGGTTAAATGCTCGCAACACACGCAGAAGTTCAAGCGCGCGGAGGCTATCGTTACGTTACTGAACAACTCTGCTTGCCATCTGACGCCGGCACCGCAGCACACGGCTAACTATGGGAGAGTTTACTGTCGGGTGTTTCGGCTTTTCTCATGGCTTCTTCTCCGGCACACGTATTAAACAAAGAGTCTCGGCGAACTAATAAATACTTTTTTTAATTCAGGCACTCGCCCGTTGAGGCGGTTCTCTGCGCGCTCGGCCGTGTGTGACTGGCGGGACCTGACCGTAATGGGAACTTGCGTTTTCTCCGATAAGTGTGATAGCATTGTTATAAAATTATTGTGTTTATCCCTTTACCTGTAAAATTTAACTATTATCATGTTTGACCGTGCGTATCTCTGCGGCAGGTATTCGGGAGAATGAATTGTTATTACGGCCATGCGCTCGTAATAGATGAGACACTCGATGCTAGAGTGAATCTTTCTTTGTATTTATTACATCATCAATAACAATAAAGACGGGCTATATAAACTTCAAAAGCTTTATAATATCCATTTGTAATTTTTTTAAATATTTATCGAGGAACTGTCTCAATTAGTAATTATATATCTATTTTTTATTTTATCTTTAGTTTATATACTACTAGATAAAAAGTAAAGATATTAATAAAACTTTATAAATGTATATAGGATTCATCAAATTATAATAACTTAAATACTTGAAATAGAATAAAGCGATAGACGCGTGGGTGCGAAGGGAGTATAACGAACGACCACTAAAAAAAAAAAAGACTAACGTTATATTGATTGCCATTTTTGAAACTATGAGCTCAATGTAAATTATTTAAAAGTATTTTTTTAAATTAAAAACTATCTATTGCCTTCGGAATATTGGTTTTTATTATTTATACTAGTTTTAATCCACTCCAGTTCGTGTATCTTGCCCATTGCGTATTGTTTGCCTTTTACTGCAAATTTACTGTTCTTCTTTTCTACGTCCATAATTTAACAGTCCTTTGAGCTTATATGTTTATACTTCGGGTAGTTAACCTGTATTCGGTTTTAAGCGTTACATTATCAAGAAATTCAATTATGTAGTTTAAATTCTATTATATAATTATATGGAAGATGATAGAAGTAGCCGTCTTACACCACACACTTATCTCAACATGTTGTGTTCATAAAAATCAGAAACTCAGATTCGCTCGAGGCGTTTAAGCAGTATCGTTTTCGCATTATTTAGAGAGCTCCCTGAAATCCCGTCTGCCGTCAATCACATTTGAATAAAGTTTCCCCACCGAGTACAAGGCCCAACTTCACAGCCGCATTGTTTCTTGCGGCAGAGCCGATGCACTCGGCGGAGCGGCCGCACCGTCGTACTTAAATATTTTACTTTCGGTGTTTTCCTCGAGCGGGTGAGTTATGGGCGGGCAAATATTGTGTTTGCTTTTCCGGATGCTTTTTGTGCGCCACTTCGTGTTGTCAATGCCAAAAAAGTATCGGTCAACACTGGAATTTTTATTGGATGTATTTTCGTTTCGACGCGGAAAGTTTTTCTTTGTATCGGAGCTTACATGTCATTGAGAGCTTACCCGGCACAAGTTACACTGCCTTTGAGCCGACGGTCACTTTTTTATGAACTTTTTTGCTACTAGAACTAGAGCCGTGTGAACGCAAATAAACTGAGAAAAATAATGCAAAATTACTTGCTACAATACATGAAGCTATTTTTATTTATTAGGCGAGCATTTTTTAATCTTTTTCTCAAATACAAGGCAGAAAAATAACATTTCTGATATTTCCTTGTATTTATTATTCATCGAGACTGTTATTTTCCTTTTCCGAAAGTGCTGTTTCAAAAATTATCAAACTTATTGCTTATTGAATTAAAAGTAACCAGTTTTTTTTTTTAATAACTAACAAAATGCGTTGCAACATAATGTGAAATGAATTAATACGAATTAAGTAATGCTCTATTTACTTGCCACAATAATTTTTGGTTATATTTCATTATCGATCTGCTGCAGGACCAAAAACCATCCTCGGACGTGTCCATCGTCCACGTTTTTTTCGTATGCCACGTCTTGATCATTTCATCAATATGTTATTTTACTCAATATCTGACATAATTACTTGATAGTGGTTCTACCAAAAAATCGAAAAACCTGGATTGCCTTACAGATTACTCTCGTACATTGATTGAATCTTATGAAGAATTTGCGTGTATCTTATTTTAAATCCTGTATTCAACAAAATCAAAACAGATTCTAGCATGCCTTATGTATTTTTATCTTGTTTTTTCTTTGTACTTAATGCTGATGTATACCAGTGGCGTGGGGCCCCTATACGCAGAGAAACAGTAAATACTATGTAAAATTATAAAAATATATATATTGACTAAGCATTTATAAGTTACCAAAATAACTTGATACCTTTTCAATGGAGCTGCTCTTCTTCAAAACTGTTTTTTTGCTCGTATAACCGCACGCTAATTATTTATACGGGCTTGTCCTGCTACTGAAGTCCCAGCGCGCTATAGGCATCGGATATATCTGTATATATTATATGTACATATCAGTGGCGTGCATTTTGAATATGCAATAAAGCGCTAATATATTTTTTCGTTTATCAGTGAAAAAACTCAAATTTTATATCCACTGTACTAATTTAATTTATATAATAATTTTTTTAAATTTTATTTGCAGGACCCCTCCAGCCCCCGAGGTTCAGCATCCAGCCATCGTCGGTCAGCAGTGTGGTGACGGAGCGGCGAACCAAGATCCTGCAGTGCTCGGCCCTGGGTAAGCAGACCGAACTAAATCGATATCTCGAGAATATAGAGTGACAGCAAACAGCCGGCCGATTGATGTGAGCCCCTCCACCGCCGCCCTCACGTCCCGGCATCTTCACTCGCCTGTCGGTGTCTTATCTGAGCATTCAGCGACTGCCGTTCGCTGCTCAGACAAAAGGAAGCCTTGAACGCTGCGTAACGAATCTGTGACATATCTGATCATCGCCTATGGAAGTATTTGGCCCGCTCGCTAATTTACGCTCAGCAGGGCACTCTGTATTTATTGAAGTACGGAGTGAGTTTACACATACGGGGTGATTCAATTCTGCTTTGTAATATTGTAAAAGCTTGTTTCTGTAATTTCTTCGGCACAATTACTGACTGAACGTAGAATTTCGGGGTTGTATCCGATTGGAGTAATTTAAGTTTTAGTTATAAAAAACGTAAAAACCTGCTTAAAGAAAAGTTTTTCGTAATTTTTGTACACGCCAACACAAGTTTCTGATATTTTAAATGTCGAAAATGTGCCTAGGTATTTCCAATAGTTTTTTAGCGACTTATATGCATTCTGTCCACCTACTCAGTACATATTATAGATAAGGTTATATCTGTGGATTCATTTACTATCAATGTACCTCATTAAGTTAAGTGTTATTATAAAAAAAATATTTATTATTTCGCATTTGTACAATTTAAACATATTGTAAAATTATCATGTGAATTTCGGCGAATACTTCTTATAACCGCGAAACCACGTAGAAGCAGAAACAAACGTCCCTGTCAGCCGACTGGCATAAATAAAGGCGTATCTATGCTTTCGACGTGAAGCGAGTTTATTTTTACGAAAAACATTTTGACGTGCGATAAATCTACCTAGACTGCAATCCGCCGGCGCGAGCACGCCATTGAAATTGAGAACAGTCGTGTTTGTGGACCCGACCTGCAGAGCTACAAGGTTATGTACCCGGGCCGAGTTCACTCGCGATGTGTCATCCCCGGGATTAGGCGATCTCGGCGGGGGCCCCGGGCGGGGCGCAGTCACCTGGGACAGCCACAAAAGCTCCGGGCCGCCTCATCAGCCGTGTTTGCTCTCCCCGCCCGCCACTCACCACTCACCACTCACCACTCACCACTCACCACTCCGCCTTCAATGGCCGCGGTCAGGGGGCTGCAAAACGGCAACTTATTCACAACAAGATTCGAGTGAAATATAACATGATATTACAATAAAATAAAACCAAATGGTTTTGGAGACTACGTTAATTTCACTATTAGCGAGAGCTCTTTCGCCGAACACGGCATCTTCAAGACTGAGTCTATACAGTAAAAAGCGAGATTATACATAACAAATTCAACAGAAATTCAAATGAGTCATTACAAATGTATGTGGAAAAATGCTTCTATTGGGTGCTGTGAAACACCATTAAAATGATATTAACAGCAATAATTTTAATACTAAGTACTTAAATAAACTAGTTTGTGACGATTCCTGGCTGTCCTGGCCGCCACCTGAAAGCAATTAGTTTGAATGCAGAATCAAAGTGTATTTTTAAAAATATTAAGAAGGGGAGAATTATGGTTATTCAATTGTTCGTTGATCAGAGGGAATTCTCGTAGTCTCCAAAACCATTCGGTTTTATTTTATTGTAATAAAATGGAGTATTACAAAATAAATACCAGTTCCATTAATTATAACATGATATTACTTATTCAGAATATAGAAAACTACTTTATTGATGTACTATTTTTTTAAATTTTTGTTTTCACGGTTAGTCCGTCAGAATTCTTTGATTATAGTTTCGCGTTTGATAAGCCAAACTTACTTACATCTGGATATATTTGTTATCATTCATCATGCCGTATTTTTTGTATATTATTATATTCAAAGTAAATTTATTAATTACTGTGTGTGCGGCATATGTTAAATTTACCACAATACTCGTGTATTGTGGTGTATTCTTTCTTTCATCGAGGTATGCTATCAATTGTGTCTGCACCTGGCGTTTATTGAGAGTGCTTACTACAACCTGAATATTATATGTACACTTACACTAGTACTCCCATTTTAGTTACAGGCGTATTTTATATATTTATAAAACATTACATAATAGTTTATGGCAAAAGGATATGTGTATATCTTAAGCAGTAGGAAAACGAACATATGCCTTATTTTTCTCCACATTACACCCGTTTTTATTCGATAGTATATTTGATAGTGAGGTTTGATTTTGCTTTGTAGCTTTTGGCAATACAAACGATAATAGGTTTTATCTATCTAGGTTTAAGACTGTATATCGAAACCGTAGTAAGTAAAAGATATGCTTGTTTTTTTTTCTGAAAGAAATAGTATCGTAAGTGATTTTTGACATTTTGCTGACGGAACAATATGTCTAAGCATATGGATTGACCCTTGACGTCCTGACATGTATCTTTCGCTCTCTTTATTGTACCGCAATTTTTCTCGAGCACCGTTTGGTAACTTGTACAGTCGTTCATTCTTCTAATAACCAATGCTTTGTTCACTTTTGGCAAATCGGAGAAGAATTACGCTCAACAGTTTTATTGTTAATTTCAGTGATGATTAATAATAGTTTAAGTAATTTTTCGCATAATTGACTGTTTGTAACCAGCTGTTTTTACAAACTTAAACTTATACTTTTACTTTGAATAAACTTATTTTTAATATAAAAATATTAACTGTAGTTATTATGTTTATAGTACCGCATTAATTCTAAAATCTCGTTTTATTTCGTATTCGTACTTTTGGTTTTATTTAACTGGGAACATTTGTATTTTATCTTTAAATACAAATATATAATAAAAAAAACTTGTTAACGTTAATTAGCCTAGGTAGTAGCGTTAAATGTTAAAGGAAATGAAGGCGTCCATCAATCAGTGCAATATAAAGAGGTGTAATTTATCATTTGCCCCAAAAATAGTTAGAGAGAATTTTATCCGAAAAGTGGATGCTCGAACCTTACTAGCAATGACATTTTTTAAAAATAATTAATCTGTAAGCATCGATACGCAGCATAAAGTTAATTATGTTATATCGGCATCTATATAACGAATAGGCATGTTTAGTTTTAAGCAACTTTTATGAAATACAAAAATTACTTTTACATATATTGTTCGTATATTTATTTATTTAAAATTAAAATAACATCTTTTATTATTTAAAAAATTATGATATTCGCTTATTTGTAATGTTATAATTATAAATAAAGACGTAACCTTTTCGAGTCTCAAATTGTTACTTTTTTAATACTGGTTATAATTAATTTAAAAAAAATCATTAAATAAAATATTTATTTCTATTAAAAGAAAAGTCTACTTTGAGTTACATTGTTGTTCGCCACGCACATCGAACCGTAAATTAACAGTTACCACTTGACTGTTGATATTTAGAATTTGATGATGATGTGGTGTGTATTTATTTCCTAAATGTGTATTTGATTGCGTGTTATGCTTTGGCTTGACTTTACTCCGGACGTCCCTTTCTTGTTTACTCCCGCGCATGCTGCACAGAGCATCTTTTCTTGTTTTTAAGCTGTGTTTACTGTTTACCTGAGTGCGGAGTCTTTTGAAAGAAACCCTGCATTCATCTTGTCGTGTCACGGCGGGCTGTGGAAGCCCGCCGCTTTTTATACTCCATAATAAACTAGATGACTCTGGATTTTACACGGAATAAGAAATATATAGTTACTAATACCTACGGGAAACAACTAGATACAACCCAGTGATACTTTACGATGGATATTACTGCCAGGTAACGCTGATATCGTTTCTTTACCAGCCAAAGATTAAGTGAATCATTTAATAATATCGATTAGACCGGAGTATCGAAAAGCCATAAAGATATCGTATCTGTTAATAATTAAGTTCAAATCACCCAAACCTCTAACACGTATTACCACGTATGTATTTCCTTAATGTGCTGCATCCCTATTTATTACTCGAATAAATAAAACTCATCATCGATCAATAAAAGTAAATTTACAGACAAAGAACTATCTATTAAATTTGAAGAGTAAGTAAAATAACAATTTGATTTATACCCTTGCTCGTTTTTTTTTTTTTACTAATATTTTATGGTGATTATATTTCTTTGTAGTAAATTTGTAATCGTGCTGTGACCATAATTAAAATATCAGAGATGCGTGAAAGGCTTAAAAAGTAGAAAGCTTAATAGTAGCTGACAAGTTAATATCGTCTATGGATTTTCAGAACTTACGCGGCAAAAAGCAGGTCATATCGTTAGAATTACGATTCGTAAAAGTAGCGGTAGTAGAGAAGTCTGCGAGAAATGAAAACTATTGAAAACAATTCACATACTAGTGTGAGTAGCACAGGTGATTAAAAATGGGAGAAAACTGTATCTTGTAGTGAATCAATAATAGCTCAATGCAATGAGGAGTTATGGATGGACCTGTATAGTTAGTGGAATATAAAATCTTCATATATATTGATTGGTATATTTCAAATGGTTTATTTACTTATATTATTGAAACTTATATTTCACTATCTCAAAAACTCGTATTGTAGTTCTAGAAACCATGTCAATAAATTATCATCAATAATCTCTTGTCACGATTGAAAAAAAAAAACGTTTGCAATGTAAATTGTTTTGTAATCGTTGATATTTTGAATGACAGACAACTGTTTGCAATATTCAATTCATATAAATATAATTTTAATACATTTGATATTATCTGCGCTCTTTTATATTTATTGTTTTTTTTCGTGTACTTATAACATTTGAATTTTTTTTGTTGTTATTGTTTTATAATATGTGTAACAATACCTTATAACAAACTTATTTGTTCAATCATGGCTGCAGTATATTGTGTAATTTCGAATCTTGTCCATTGACGCTAGTGGATCCCATGGGTTCAAGATATAATGGTGGTTTTTAACAGACACGTATCGGAATAGTGCTGCGTTATTCCCATGTGCATTGTTTATAAACATATATTATTGTGCAATCGTGATGAGCTTAGCTTCAGTTGACACGTACGCTTTCTAACGGTTATGTAAACTCAAAGCTATTCCACCCCACAGAGTTTGTAAACTTCAAAATAATTTGAATACGTTTCTCAATAGCCATTAGAAATGTCTTATTGCTTTGATATACTCGTATTCGGATTAACGCGTGTCGAGTACAGTGGCGGGCAAAAAGTTAAAAAAACATCCAAGGCTGAATAAACTCCAATAAGGCGCTAAATAAATGATAATACTAACGCTTTTATTGTAATTTAGACTGTTAGTGTATTAATTTACAAAAAACTTGTTATTTGTGCAAATTTTGTAATGACTGAGCTATTTGTTAAATATAATAATGTTTAACGCATATTTGATAGCAGCAATAGCGAAAGTGCGGTTCTAGCAAGACCGTCGATACATTACGGATTATAGATTCACCCGATAATTAATATAAAGTGCTCATTGTTTTGGACACATATTAACAGTATTTCTGGTGGTTAATTTATAATTTGATAATACAACATAAAATTGTGTTTATATGATAGAAAACTACTTAAAATCGTCTCCTGTGCACTTATAAATAATTTTACATTAAAATATGAGGTTGACAATATTATTTTACTTTGAATCCTGTTATGTATTAAATACGCATACTATGTTTTATGTAGTTTTTTCTAGAGGAAATTTGTCTACAAATGCGGTATTTAAAATTGATTGTAAATACTCACGTCATTTTTTAGTAAGAAGGGCACGTTATAACCAAATGCTGACTAACAAATCTGTTGCTTTTTTAAAAACCTAGGAAGAGACAAGTTTTCAGCTTAAAGAAAGGATATAATGCATTCGCGTAGATTTCTACTATCGTTGGTATTCAAGATGATGCTATTTTAATTTTTATATTTCGACTCCGTAATATCGGAATAGAATATCAAGATAAAAATAACGTAACATAACGTCTTGAAAACCAACATGGTCGCTTTTAGGTAAACAGAAAAATGTAAGGAGAAGTGTTGAAACCTCATCTATAATATCCATTCGAAAATGTCATGGCGTTGTTTTTATTGAAGCATTCGGCTTCCTGAATTTTATCTAAATATTATGTATAAATGGGTATTGTCTCTTATATTATACACGCAAAAAGGCTTGTCCCGCCGATGGAGGCACAGAGCTCGTCAATTTTGGTGTTATTGTAAAATACAAAATACCTTAATCATTCATTTTCCTAGGAAACTATTGAGTTTAAAAAAATGATAACGATCAAAAAGCTTAATGATCCATCAAAAATGCATTTGCAATATTTCAAGTCTTCTGAATTGAATTCATGCTCGAGTTTGTAGAATTAATATTATAATAGCGTGTCCCCTAGCTATAAACTCTCTTCGTGTTGATTTCGTTGCTTTTTAAGTAGTCTTATTTCAATAGTGATTCGAATTGTGCACTCGGGTTTCATACAACACAAAGTGAAATTCTCGCTGCGCAAACAATATTCATTTGTAAACTTTGAATCGAAACTAAAGCACACATCTTCGAAGAACGCTTCAAACAGATCCATTATTTAATGGACGTTTCGTTTAGTCGTTCCTCCCCGGCTATTTGTCATCTGCAGAGGTAAACAACGCAGTACCGAACTACCGTCCTTTACTTGCTCTTCGGAAAGAGTTTATTTTTAAATGCAATCTTATAAGTGGCACTATTTTCAGTTGTGTATCCAAAGTAACAATTTGACAAGAGGAAAACTCCGGAATAAAAATAACTTTGTTAAACAAGAAGCGCTTGTAGCTTTTGTGTTTCTACAATTGAATATTACTTTTTCCATTAATAAGTACCACGGAGAGTTACTTAACATCGACAAAAGAAACAAGCCTTTTTTCGCAGAAGGCTTAAGTTTCCACTATCTCCCTGGAGGAAATGAGACGTGTGCGTGTTTGGGAAAAGCTAAAATAACTGCTGGATTACAAAAAAAAAAACGTTGATGATAAATCCTTTTTTGTACCAAGGAACGTCACGATCGCAAGATCCTTTTTGGATTAGTGTCCAGTTGGATCCTAAGATTACATTTGACAGTTGCGTTGTTATACTCGGTCATCGGACATCTATAAACTTAATAATTTAGTTTACGGCTGTAAGACACTCAGGAATATGTCGATACATCAAAACAACTCGATGATATATGGAAATAGAAAAATATATAATGTTTGTGTGTATATCATTGATGTTAGGGTAACTTAATGTACATTTATATACATACACTTAATTATTGGTAAAATATTAAGAACTACCACACATTTTAAATTAAATCTTTCAGTTATTTGATTCGCTTCTATAGCAGTATTAGCATTGACTGCTAATACTGCTATAGAAGCGAAGAGTTTCAATCTCCAATCGTGCCTTCAACGTAGCGGATGTCAATCATATGTCATTTGCATAATAGATATCTTACTTTTCATGTACGCAGTAATAGCGAATTGATTTGATGGAATTAAGACGTGAACAAGATAACTATGTAGTTGTAAATATTTTTTTATGATAAGCTTAATTATAAAAAACTTACTTTATAGATCATAGTAATTGTAGAAAAGTGCAAATAATGATGACCAGCATATATTCCAGTGTTTCCTTTTGAGTTAAAATTCAAACGATAAATTTATATATTACCGATTTTTTTTTAAATCTCTACGTTTACTTTAAGTGATCACGTATAGAAGCTGCTGCATTTTTTATTTTGACAACTATATATTTATTAACATTATTATAATAACTATATATACTTTATAATTTATAAAAATATGTACGATGCTGCAACTGTTTTTTAAAAACATTTAATTTATTTAGATAATTGAAAGTATAGTATTTTTTCAATTTTCAGTAGAAATCAATAATTTTAATTAGAATTTTTTTTCTCCTGTAGTTTGTCATTAATTAAGTTACTGTATTCTAAAGTATTTTCACTTCTGTTGATTCATGTGGCGTTATTTTTTTCTGGAATTCTCGCCGGTATTACAACATTAATAAATAAAATATAATACCACAAAATCAGGAGATAAACGTCAGCTGTTGTATATAGACATAGAGATTCAGGAATATCATCACATAGTTACCTGGGATAGACTAATCTAACCCAGGTAGACAGACCGCCACTATTTTAAATTCCATTAATAAAAAAGAGAAGGGTTGTGGTACAAAAAACACTAGTTTGGTTGCATTTGAGGTTGCTAGTTTGTTTGTTTGTTTGTTTTTTTTTTTTGATTCGAGTATAACTCGTTCATGATAACTATCGTCTAGGTGTGTTATATATGGAGGTAAAAATACATTATCCAACCTTTTCTTGCAAAAAGGTGTTAAGCGTAATTACGGACTAACCATGTGAACCTTACAACCCTTTGTTTGTTTTTTTAACTTTCATAAGAAGGTAATGAATGCTTGGAATTTATTTATATGAAAATGTAATTAAATTTTATAACTTTCTTGTATTTTATATTCAGAGAGTGGCCGTTATCTAGCACTCATGACAGACTAATTAAAAAATCTCGGAATCGTCAATCACATTAGAAAGTTTACGTATATATTTTACTGCCAAATACATAAAAATATTGTGGTCATCTCTTGATGTTTAATGTTTCGGTTTTATGCAGTTGTGATGATATTTGAAGTTTATGCGCCTGATACACATGTATCTATTTTCACAATCTTATCGACATAATGAGGAAGATATTAACAATATATTGCATGTGGAATTTCGTGTTGACTGTTACTTTAATCTTTTTATAGAAAAAAATATATTCGAATTAATTTATGATAAAAAATGTTAGGGATTATAATATAAAAAATAATCAATTAATAATACTTTATTACAAGGTTATCATTGTATCTATTTGCTGGCAACTGTGCACGATTACATCAGTTAACGATTTTAAATTAATATTTAACACCCAACGGCATGTATTTCAATATGTTATTATAAATACCACAGTAAAGTCCCTTCGTTTCATAAATAAAATATGCCGTCAGTACCTAAGATCGGAGTTAATTAAAACATGACATCTTAGCGTATGGAAATCTTACAGAAGTCTGCATTTCCATATCGAGTCGCTAGAAGAAATACCGTATTCAGCTTTTCGCTGCTTCTGTTCAGATCCCGGCGTATCTATTTCTTGTGAAGGAATAAAGCTCCTCTGATCCTTTTCTCCTAGCCTATCGCTCTTGCGCCCGCCTCATACCTGAAGATATATTTTTTAGAAAGATTGAGAATTATTCGATCCCTTTCGTTTTTTCCAAAGATCGGTTTTTTCTTATATTTATAAAATCTCCTGAACATTTACGGAGGTGAAGAGTTTTAAACCTTGCCTAAGTAGCCATTAGTGTGTTTGTGAAAACGTGTAGGAAATATATGAATACATAATTTTATTCCTTGGTCGAATTTGACTTCAGTATATTCACCATTCACCTGCATGTGTTTATTTCAAGAAATTTTTTGAATCACTCGTCCCTTTTACTCTTTCTTAAGATTTTTATGCTTACGCTTTTTATAAAAAAAAACATCCAGGAAAGAAAAATGGTCTCTGAAGCCCGCAATGCCGCACTAAAATATATACAATATATGTATTCAAATATGTTTTACACATAAAAAGCAAATTATCATCTAATGATTTATATATATATATAGTATTTACTTAATAATGAATATGGGAGTATTTATTTAATTCTTCAGCATATTTCAGAATATTGAATAAATATACAAGCTCTTTGACAATATTTACAATCAATTTGTTTATTTTTGACTTGACGCACTCGTGTAATATTACTCACTGAACAGGTCTACATAATCGAAGACTAAACGGGAATAGAAAATATTTTTTTGTAGATCATATTCTGAGGCACCTATTTGTTTGTGTTAAAAGTGGGATTAAAATGCGTTGTTTAAAACAAGGACTTTTTATCATTCACAAATTCAAAACGCATGTAAATCGACGAATGTTTGTGTTTTTTTATTATCGTAAATCTAGGTTTTTGAGTTCTTTGAACATTTATAGGTTATTATTTATATTTTAAGGGAGTACTTGCTAAGGTTTGCTTGTGCATGGCTGCCATTCTGTATCCTGAGCGTGTCTAAAGGATCGGTAATGGAGTAGTGGACTTGGAATTGGGGTGATGTGCTCTGGAAGTACCTTGTTGAGGGGGAGGAATATTTCTATTGGGCAGCAGCAATACGCAGACTTTTTCTTCCAATATAACTGCGGTGTAGAAGGAACCGGGAACCCGCTACACGACTACACTATTTTCCCCTTAGAAAACCATGAAAGTGGCTCACTCGGTATTGATTAAATATAATGTCTTTTATATTATATTTAGTTTCAAAGCTGTTAAATGTAACAGTGTGCTGTTTTGAAAATAATCGGCGAGTCGTTGAGTTGGAATTTGAAATCTCTTTCATAATGAACATGAACGCTGCCAGACTGTTTGGCGGCAACAAAAAGTCGGAAATCAAAAGAGCCCTTTGCACTTGCCTTCCTGTGTTGTGCGATCGGCGTGTGACACGGGAAGCGCCCCGGGCGGGGTCCTCAGCCGCCCCGCATCCTGGCGCTCTCGCCCCAGCCCTCGCCCCCGCCCTCGCACACGTGCTCCGCTTCCCATCGTGCAATCTATACATTTGCAGAAAAAACTTGTATATTTCATGCTGTGGTCGTGATGTAGGCAAATTATTGAACATATAGGCTACATAAAAAATAGCGATAATATAAATAGAATATGGCTTCACTGCATTTATTTGGAAACTACCTGTCGCGACGCAGGTTCAGTAATACTGTGATACCGCATTAGGGTCATACGTTGAACTATAGATAGAGCAAATTATTTTTTGTATTTTCTTCGTAATGCTCCTAATACATAGTACAATATATATATTTATTTAAAAGTGGTACGCAGTCCATACAACCAACGAAGAACTGCATGCCCCAAAACATCTTTAAAAATATAAGTATTATAAGGTTGTTGAGTCAAAACTACGCGGTATGTGTGTTGACAGTTTTAATAGGTTTTTATTTCACCATAAGTACCCAAGGTGATTTATGACGAATATTTCGCATTCAGCGCACAAATGTGCGCGGTCAAATATAAAATCCATTGTACTGCTTGTTAATGTTCCCTTTTATGTTTTCAGTTTAGTTTGGCCTTTATCTAATATAATAATCTCATTTCACTGGTCAATCAAATATATCTTATGCTGTAGGTATTTATCGTGTGTTTTAAGAATACAAAGTGGTGCAGAGCTGGTGTAGTAACGCCGTGGTTGTGTCGATGCATCTGGCAGCGGCTCCCCTCATTTTGCGCGAACCTTGGCGTTCGGTCACCGAACCTCAAACCTACTTTCCAAATGAAGATGCCGTCCGCGCTAATGTTCACTAATGATAATATAACTACGATTTTTCTTTTATTTCTTTCGAATGTGTGTATATATATATCATCTTACGGATCGGATTATGCTCCTCTATAATTTGGTATACGTTTCACAATAAATATTTAATGATTGATAACGGTTTATAAATTGAAAAGATCTTTTTATCAGGGAGTGTGATTAGACTTTTAATTACACTTTGATACGTTTTCGATTCACCTGTACTGTACCTCGGAGAAGAAATATAGCGGTAATTTAATATTCTGTTCAATACCCTTATTGTTTCGGTTTTAAAAACTAGTTTGTGTCCATTAATATGACGATATAATCTTTCTCATTTCCGGTTCTGCATTCACGGAGTATGGTCGCTTCATCTGTAATTTAGTTAGCTTCCCAACCTACTGGGGAGGGATGAAATACTCACTACGAATCAATATGGAAATTTGTTCCAAGTATTTACTCTTTACCGCCAAAACATCGTATGTAATATTTTTATTAAATGTTTTTTTTATTGTAAGAATGAGATCATGTCCTCTGACTGCCAGACGATTGTAACCTCCATGCCATTAAAAACACTTATTGGTATATCAGTTATTTGTTAAGTTATCGATAAAATCATATCTGTTGAATAGATAACGATTTAAGATTTAATTATTTTTATTTTATTTATACTTTCATTGATAACACCGCCTCTTATATGATGTTAACCATTGAAATGGAATTAATGATTTAGATAGTTGATCATTTTACTTATATATACTCGTTGAGTTTTAACTTCATTGTGCTCTATCGGGTTATCATCAGATACTTATAAACTTGGAATCGTTTCAGTAGTAACACGCAATTAGTTATGTATGTTGTTTTTCACAATTGAGGTAAAAAAATACCTGTTTTTCTTTTGTATATTGGTTATCTGTCAAATAAAGTTGTTTTTGGTATCATCCGTCTTCGAGAGCCGATGAGAATTCCACAGGGAAAGCAGCGCACGGAAATGCATTTCCTCGTGTGAAGCGAAGTCAGATATGCCAAAAGCAGACTCGCTTACATATAATACTTGTATGCCGGCAAATAGATGAGCTGTTGACTAAAACTGTGACGCAAGTGGATATTTTTTAGGATCATCCCTTTTTGAAAGTGATCTTGGCATCACAGTGGTGATTATGGCATTTCTCATGGAACTGCATCTCATAATGTTATTATGGAATTTCATTATGAGAGGAGCAGATTTGCACATTTACATCTATTTTCTACATGAATGCCTCTAACTAGGCAAGAGGCAAACTCAAATTACAATGTTAATAACTGAAATCGTACCATTTATAACTTTAATATTTTGAATAATAAGTAAAATACTTGAGTGATTTTTCCACATATAGATTTTTATTGGTGTGTATATTTCAAACTGAGTGCATAACATAAACTTAATGCCAACGTGAAAGGTTGGCGAAACCGGTCACCAATAAAAATCTAAATGTGGAAAAATCACTCAAGTATTTTACTTTTTATTTAAAATATTAAAATAGAATTCCACTAAGTACTCTCTGTCAAAAATATTGAATTTATATTTATTACTTTGTCATAACTAGCTATTTAACCAATAGCTCACTAAATGCTTTCAATAGGCTAATATAGTAACTATACGTGGATATATGAATTTAGTAAAAACTTAAAACATGTCAACGCTGTATATATAATAATAATAATATGTATACTATTTATCTCCACTTCGAAACAAAACTACATGGAAATATTTTTTAGTACACAATCCAAAATGGCTGTTGGTTTAATAATATGTATTACACGAAATCTTTAAGTAAGATTCTCATCTCCCGTGGCACTGTACTTCAAAAGGAGTGCCAGATCCGAATCAGATTATACTGCAGCTATTGCCGGCGGTTCGAAACCTTCCACGACCTTACCTGGGATTTAGATATCTGCTGTACAGGTGTAATATCATACATGCGATGCACACGTCGCTTCGTGATTGAAATATCTAGAAAATTGCTTGGCTTTGGTGACATGGTAGCTTAGTGGAAAAAACGTATATTTATTTACTGATAATAGTGGTATGTGTTGAGTTCAAGTCGCGTTGGTTAATTTTAAGCGTTCCACAAAAATTCATTTTGCTGTAACTTTTCTAATTTTCTTTTGCAATTCCTTAACGCAAACCCAAGCGTCCGCATCGAATGCAAATGTGAATGCTTGCTAGATGCCTGCAAGGTGCTGTAGTATCTAAAAATATACCAAGATAAACAGCCTTATTGTTACGAGATATTAACGTAGTAGTTTCTAAAAATATGATTGACAATTATGGCATTTCTAGAGCATATCCGAACAATATTAGACTACATACAATTTTTACTTGTTTACTGCAGGCTGCAACATCATGGTCTTAAGTATCCACGTAGAGTTAAATTAAATACTATTAAAGCTAGAGATTTTTATGTTAGGTATTGGTTTTTTTTTTTTACTTCTTACTTAATATTGTATTTTGTTTGATTGTCGGATTTAATTTTCTATATTTGTGAATAAGGACTGCAAAACCCTTTTCATCACTTGTAGTAAATGCTCTTATTATTTTGAATATAATAAAACTCATATGAATTATTTATTCTTTTGTATTATAAAGAGCCATTGACCAAGTCAATTGTTTATGAATATCCAAATGTATTTTTCCTGTTATCGCTGTGTATCGCAATGCATGTTGTAATCTTTCTTTAAAAAAGACTTATCTCTGAGATTATAATGATACTCGAGACGTGGAAGAGTTCATGTTTTTTTTTTACGTGCGATGATGTAAAATTACTTTGCTCGAACACAAATCACCTTACTTATGAAATGTATCCGTCGGTTTCTGATTATCCTAAATGTCGCATGTCATTCTGAACCAAAAAAATTGTGATGTAATTCCAGCTTGGAAACTTCTTTTTTTGTCAGACTACTTGGATTTTTTTTGCATATTTACCAAGAAATGGACGGACATATTTGGGATAAAGAACGTCTTAGGATTCATTTGTCATTATAAAGCAATAGTACGGCAAATACTTGTTTGCACCTAAGCGTATGCTTTTGGGTATATAGGGACTCGTTTAATGTGTTTACCGAAAATGTATGTTTCAAACATCTGGGTTTCATAGTAATATCTTTACTCAAAAATGCATCTCCCCCTCACAACGGAAAATGCGAAACATATATTTTATGGTAATTTATTATTGTAATCTTGAGCTCACATGACCAATAATAGCCGCCATAGTGTTATTTAATCTACATAAGCGTAAGTTTTCGGCACTATTGGTCGGGAGGTTACACCTTGTGCGCGTATGCGTTTTTGCTGTTAAATCTGTTTTGAATGACGCGTAAGAAGTTATGATGTTAATTAGTGGTTTATCGCGTGTGTTGGATTCTTATATTCGCTAGGTAAAGTTGTTATGTTGCATGCACGCATAACATTGTATCTAAGGCAACATGCGTAGATACTGGTTGATTGTATGGAGCCACAAAGTAGTATTAATTAATTTTCCATTTTACGCGGATAATATTACTTCTACAATCTTGCATTACCGTCAATCCAATAATCCTCTTATATTTAAAGTCAAAATGAACGGAAATGACTTTCTAGTGTGGAATTTATAAGGGAGTTCGGGCTCTTTTGGTCTCGAACTCACTTCCATTCATATCGGGCAGCTGCTGTTTTGTCGTAAACGTCTTCAGAATTATTTAATAGCAAGATTACGATTCATTAATTAAAACATTAAAGCTTACAAGTGCTAGTACCTACGTATTTTTTCAAGTTAACGATAGTTGCTTATCACTTTGACATCCTTGACGTGTGTTTCTCCATAATCCATATTACGGAGAAATTATCTCCATAGTTAATAAAGTATTTTTCTACTAAGTCTTCCAATTTCATTTTAAATATGAGTTTCGGGCATCTAAAAACTATTTGATTGTTCAAGATCGTGATTTTTTTAATGTTTTCCCAGAGAAGTCGAATGAGTTAGCAGAGCGCGTTGGCCTGTGACGCGCGTTCTGGGTCTATAGATTCGTCACATTTCTATATGGCCTAAAATTTGTTAAACTATAAAGCTAATAATAAAATATTATTGTATAAGTAGTGAATGGATTGTAAGCAAAACTAGTATTTGATGCTCTTTGGTTTTTGTATAATATATCTGTAAATAATGGGTAACATGAAATACCTCCTAAAATTATTGCGATCTTGATGCAGTTTTCTATCATAATAAAAATAGTATATTTAATTATTTGATTACTTCCTTTTAATGTTTATACAAAAATGCTAGAACTTTTTGAAGCAATTCCTAAATTACCCTACAAAATTTATGCAATCACATATTTTTAAACTTTTTTTTTTGAGCATGCATTTAAATAATTTCAAAAAATAATTTAATACACTTTTTGTATGAAATGATATTAAAATTGGTCACGCTCAAGTACCAATACGTAAAATTATTTTTTACTACTCTAATGAATAATTCTGTCTTTTGTTTTAATTGAAATTTCTGAAATATTATTAAGTTTTAGTTTATGCGTTAAAACATCATACAAGGTATAATACTCTATGGGTTTCATCTTTGTGGGATAACAAGTTTTAGTAAACTCATTTAGAAAGAGGTTTGTTCCTCCATTGCATCAAATGCAACCCTTGCTGATCATCGTCAAATAATAATTTGCATGTCTCTAAGTATCACCTATTACAATTCTTTCATTCGATCATAGTGCAAAACTAACTGTAGCGTTTTTTCAGACTTTATTTTATTTTAGAAAAAATACTACCCTATATCTTTTGAAATGAAATATCTAACGCCCTCTGCCTCCTCCCTCTTCTCGTGTCGTTGCCAGTCCTCGGGGGGGGAATTGTGCTTAAGTTGTAACTAGTTTGTATGTAATTCTTCTCCTTTGCTCTCTCGCGTCCCGTTTGGCACTAAAGAAATATGATCTGCCTAAACATGCATATTAACTGTCGGCATGTGCCCTGAATACGTTGGCGACTTCGTTGGAAGAAAATACATTCGTATGAAAACCGTATAGGTGCGAAATATTACAGTGAACGGTACATTTATATTTTCGTTTGTTGCGTGCGGAATGTTTAATTTACGCGTGATATTTGAATGATGTTAAATGTAAAACTCTTTAATTAAATTCTAGCATGACAAACCACACAAACCAGAGCTGTAGGTCTGCATGGTTGTACCGTACCGCCTCTCTGTTAAGTGTGTGGTAGAATTAACAATCTTCGAAAATGGGTTTGAGATTACGATCATTTTTGTTTGTAAGCGCTTTCGCCTTTCAATGGCTTCTTCAGACTCAAAAGACCCTTGAAAAAACGATCGTAATCTTCGTTTAAATATGACGTATTGTAAATTAATCCAGTCCATCGTTATTGTGCGTGGCAACTTAGAGCTGGGTTAGGTTATATTAGTATGATTATAATAAAGATATATAAGTCTTTGTTATAAATTATGCCATCGTAGGAAAGCAGCGCCTGGTGTTTCAGCACGCCATATCTACATCTACCCACAATGGCCGCAGATCATAGGTATTTTTATACATGTTCCCCGTCGGAGCTTTTCCCGCAGTCGGATCTTGTACTATTTTCTTCGCAACAATGCCGTCCCCGGATTGTTCTTTAATTCGAGACGTGTCGACTTCCGCGGTTAATGGACTTTCGCCATTAAGTCACCGAAGTTCTTTATGTTCGCCTTCTGAAGTTGTGCGACGCTCTCGCCGAACTAACTCGCTCTCTCGTCTCCGTAATCAGTGCACTCCCGCAGTTGGCTAATCTGCAGCCAACACGGACAACCTGACTGTTAGGTGGCTTTACGGTTATAGAAGAACTTTCGAGGTGATTATCACTGTTTAATTAAAATAAAACTACCATTTATAACTATAGTTATAAATGCTCTAAGCTATTTACTTTGTATGCTTGACTGTATCGATGAACGAACGCCTGAAAAATTCCAAGGCTAACGTCGTAAAATAATCAGTCGTTTGGGAAAAGGCACGAGTCCAGCTGGTGTCATTTAGAGATATTAACGAAAAACTTTTTAACGTTTAGGTTTTTCTGCAGGATTTGATTAATCCTACTTGTATCGAACTTATCGCACATACAGTCGAAAAATGTTCATTAATACTTCATAAATGATTGAGCAGGTTTATAAATATTGGTGTGTTTTAGAAACTTTTAATTAATTTAAAAAATAAATGTACTCATATTTTAAATGTTAAAATATGTTTTATTTTTTCATACAAACAATACAGGCTAATTTGCTAGACTTTCAAGCTGGAGGAGTTTGAAAATTATCAGCTGGAAGTATATTATGTTTTTGACTTTACTTAAGATGTTATAATTAGGTCAATAATAATTTTTTGGTTGATTTTTCGTTAGTTTTAACGCCATATGATTGATTAAATTAACAAATATAATGTAATTCTACATAAGCAGTGAATTTCATGATACATAAATGGCCTTTAAGCAAGAATAAAATAAATGACCTCTGAAATTTTATTGATAAAAAATATTTCTTTTGTTTGAATAGGTATACCCCAGCCTAAGTATCAATGGTTCAGAGATGGACAACCTCTGGGTGATTTTTCCACGGAGCTGTTTTACAAGATTCTCAACACCCAGCGCTCTGATGCCGGAGCGTACCAGTGCATCGCGAAGAACGAAGTTGGAGCTATCATAAGTGAAAAAAATAATGTAACTGTTGCATGTAAGTACTTGAAGTCATTATTTGTAATATCACACAAATAAATATTATTAAATTTACTCTGTATGCTAATATTCATTGTCATTAGATATGGGTGTTTTCAAAGACGTAAACGAGAAGACTATTCACGTGGAGCCAGGAGATGCTGCCATTTTGGATTTACCGTACATTGAATCTAATCCCCCGCCCTCTGTCACATGGCAAGATGAACAAGGTCAGCTTCAGTACGATCAAAAATATGTGGTTACTAAAAATCACCAGCTCGTTATTTTAGCATGCTCCAGGACAGATAGCAGACCGTATAGGTAAAGATATCTTCTTGAATTTTTAAAAATAATATTGTACATTTGAAATTACTTATTTAGTTACAATTCATGATGAGATTTATATTTTAGAGCTCGTGTATTCAATACTCAAATTGGCAATGAAGAATATAGCTCATATATAAATCTTAAAGTCACTGGAGATATAAATAAAGATATACCACCTGAAATCATTATAAAACCCATAGACACTCAAATCATAAAAGGGAAAGATATAACTAATTTAGAGTGTATAGCGAATGCTCATCCCTTGCATGAACTGGAAACACTCTGGTTTAAGGATGGGATTATAATAGAAACAGCAGGAGTTACATTTAATCTGAACGATCCCTGGAACAGAACATTGAGTTTAACATCAGCGAATCTGACACACAGTGGCCAGTACACTTGTCAAGTACGTCTCAAAACTGGAGGCTATCCGACCGTGACGGCAACGGCTCGTGTTTTTGTTTTAGAAAAACCATACCACAGCTATCTAAAATCTGAAACTTTTGGAGAGTATGGTGCAACTGTAAAGATAGAATGTGATGCTCAAGGTGTTCCATCTCCTGGAATAACATGGTATAAAGATGGGAAGAAGATCGGGACTGCAGGGTTTATTCCCGATGATAATCAAATAGAGGAGATTGTGCACGGAGAAGGAAGGTACTCAGTTGAAGAAGATAAATCTCTCATCGTGAAAGGTCTGCGAACTGAGGACATGGGAATATTTCAGTGTATCGCTGCTAATGATGCTGGAGAATCTTCAGTTTATACATGGCTGAAAGTGAAAAGTAAGCTTATTCGCAATATTTTCATAACATGCATAGTATTAGTTCTTCATCTGACAATAATCCTATATTTCAAATAACAAAATCCATAATCCGTATCCCACTTTGACTAACTTTAAAAATTTTAACTCGTCCAGCACGTAAACGGTTCACAAGAGGGGCCCAGCCGAAAATCATCCGAATGAGATCATCCGACAAACAATATAAGAATTTCCGTTTTGATTCTGGCAGTAAGAAAGACCTCTTTTGATAAAAGACCAAATATTGAATGTTTTCAATGTAGTCTATTTCCTCTACTGGTGCACCTCATCATAGATTGTCACATTTTATTATTTTATCACCAAGTTTTCACATTTTGCTGAGTGCTATTTTGAATAAATTGATTAATGTGTGCGTGTTTTTTTTTATCGTTATGATTTATCTTAATTATTATATTTTACATAACATGTAGGAACATTAAACTGACGTATTTGCAACAATATTATTGATTATTGTTTTGATCACAATTACTCTTCTTCTGTAGAATAACATTTCTATTAGATATCTAGACTATTGTAATATTATTTAATTTCAAATATATTTTTTCAGCTAGTAGTGGAATAACATTTATTATTTCAAACTAATATAATAATTTTTAAATTTAATAGAAAAGTATATTTTCATAAGATAATATTGATTTAATGTGTTTATATATTTTTAGAGTTTATATGATAAATAAATTTTAAACAATATAAAAATTAAATTATAATATTTGATGATATCTCCTTTCAATATGACTTATTTATTATTTCACTATAGTGCATGTTTTCACTACTAATCCCTTATGATTTCTGTGTGGAGTGTTGGTATGTTGTTAATTAACATTGTGTGGCCTGTATCTGTTAGCTTCCGTTCCTGTCATGGAAGTAGCCCCCTCCAACCTCACGGTCCTGGACGGGAAGGATGCCACCATGTCCTGCCGAGCAGCCGGCGCACCCACCCCCAATATTACCTGGTACTTCAATGGTATGTCTATGCTTTATTTTCAAACATCAGCTCATTCACGTGTAAATAATAATCGTACAAAATTTTTACTGCATGCATTTTGTAGCAGTTATAATATGACGGAATGAATTTTAGATACTGTCATTATGACCCCTTCAAAAGAAACCAGCGGAAGAGTTCAAATACTGGAAGAAGGGGATCTTTTGATAGCTGGCACATCTACAGCAGACACAGGGAAGTACAAGTGTATTCGGTCAAATGAAGCAGGCCATGTACAAGGAGAAGGCTATTTAATGGTCATGGGTAAGAGATTTTGACTTATGATTGAAAACAATTTATTTCATGTGACATTATTGCAAGCTACTTTCGTTATATACCGTTTTTAGTTCGGACTCAAATCATCGCTCCGCCCGTGGATATTGGAGTGTTTTTAGGTCAAACAGCTACTCTTCACTGTAAAGTTTCAAGTGACCCTAATGTACCTTACAATATTGATTGGTATCATCACAAGCAGTAAGTATAAAAATACATCAGTGATTCTAATTTTTTGGTGATTTTCTTTTATAATATTGTATTTTTATTTTAAGATAAAATTAGTGATATACCCACTTTTTATTTTTTGATGTGACTGCATTCTAGGTTGGCATCTTTAAGGAGTGTCAAAGATTTATTATTACTTTTCTAGGATAATGGTGCCTGGATCCCGTGTATCAGTGGGGAGCGACGGAAGCCTCGAAGTGCAGACTGTTAGGGCAAGTGATGCCGGTGAATATACTTGCTCAGTGACATCCCCAGGGGGTAACCACACTCGTCATGCTACATTATCAGTTATTGAGCTGCCATTTGCTCCCACTAATATAAGAGCCATCAAAGTGGACTCTACCACCCAGAGAGCTGTAAATGTTTCATGGACTCCTGGATTTGATGGAAATTCTCGAATCAAAAAGTTTATTGTGCAAAAGAGGGAAGTGCCTGAATTAGGTATAATTTTTTTTTATAAATACTATATTATTATTTCACATTTATGAAATATATGTGTATTTTTATATATATATATATATATTTTTTTTTTTTTTTTTTGTTTTGTTTTAGGTCCTATTCCTGATCCACTCCTCAATTGGGTGACAGAGCTGAGCAATGTGTCTGCTTCTCAGCGATGGGTTCTTCTCACTGGACTTAAAGCAGCATCAGCTTATCAATTCAGGGTCTCGGCGATAAATGGTGTTGGTGAAGGGTCACCATCAGAACCAACAGACATTGTGACACTTCCCCAAGAAGGTAATTTACGATAATTGTTGAATTTTTCGATTTTAAAAAATGTGCACAAAATAATAAATAACTAATATAGAAAATCCACATAAAGATAACACGCAATATTTAAATCTTTTATGTCTCTGAAATTTCAAGACACAAGAATTATTCAAATTAAAGCAAGATTAATCAAATTGTTTCTCGATTTTCCAAAAATGATTTGCTTTTTCACACACTTTAATACATATATTTAGCATATTTTTATTACATTTCTGATATCAATGTGATCACTGCATTTCATTCATTCATAAGGCTACCATTTTATGTTGTAACTAAAAAAATGACGGCAATACTCAGTACCAATCACATAAATGGCTCGAGTTGGGAGCTAGCAAAAAGTTTGTAATTAAAAAAAAATATGTTAAATAATTAATTATTAAGGTTTGTGTATGTGAAAAAAAACTGATTACCTACACTCATTTTGTCACTGCTGTTACACAGCCAGCGAAATGATATGCTGCCAAGGTACTCTTATTGTTTGAGACTTCTTCATGTCGTTCACTATCACAATTTCTGCTGTAACACCTTCACACATTCATTTTGTTTATGTTCGTTGTATGTGGTTAAAGCATATCAACCAATATTCATTTCTATTTTGTATTGTAGGTACCAAAATTATTATTTCAAGAAAATGTTATATAATGTAATTTGTGTAATAATAGAACCTTTTTCAGTCATAAGTTGTATTATTTTTTGTTTTGATAATACATCAATTAAATAATAAATTTGAAAAAATATATGCTCTGTTAAAATTAATTGTTTATTTTTATTTTATGCCTGAAAACTAAGTTAGGCCCTTGGTTTTACATTATTCATTTAAGATACCTACAGTAAGATACCCTCTTTCAATGTTGTAAATTACTAGCCTATTTCATTTTTGACTTTTCTTTTCAAAATTTTTTTAAGCATGATTTATGCTTTTGTTTTGTCCTGTTTACTTGTAATTATCATTATTTATGACTTTGATCATAAGCGCATGTGATTAGCAATTAATTTGTTAACCGGAATCAGTACTTGCAGATTCTTTGTGAATGTATGAATACTATGTTATTTTAATTTTAACGCACTGTTGAATTTATTTTGTAGATTTTTGTTATAAAATGTAATAAATTTCTAATATACTTCGTTATTTGATCATTAAGCTCCTTCCGGTCCTCCACTTGGATTTGTGGGGTCAGCGAGATCATCATCAGAAATAATAACACAGTGGCAACCACCCCTAGACGAACACAGAAATGGACACATTCTAGGATATGTAATCAGATACCGTCTCTATGGCTATATTCATAGTCCATGGACACATCAAAATATTACCAATGCTGCCCAGAGAAATTTCCTTATTCAAGATCTAATCACATGGAAAGACTATGTAGTGCAGATAGCTGCTTACAATGATAAAGGAGTTGGTGTGTTTACTGAAGAAGCTAAAATTAAAACCAAGGAAGGAGTTCCTGAAGCGCCTCCTGTAAACATTAAAGCCAAAGCATTAAATTCGACATCGCTCACTGTTGGGTGGACGCCTCCAGATCCTCAGAAAATCAATGGAATAAATCAAGTATGAACAATAATATATTTGACGAGTATACAGATTATTAAAAATAATAAAAAATTACCAACATAAATTTCTTTATAATTTATTTTGGAGAGTATAAAATTATCCACCCCATTTATATGTGTGTGTACATAATTTTTCTTATTTTTAGGGATACAAGCTTCAAGCTTGGCGTTGGGATAATGAAGAAGAAAAAAATATTGAAAAAAGAGTGATCAGTGTTCCACCGAGTTTACTGGATCCTTTAGCTGAGCAAACCGCAGTGATTGATGGTTTAGATAAATTTAGCGATTATAATATTACTGTCGTCTGCTTTACTAACCCAGGAGATGGGGAGCGTAGTGATTTTATTCAAGTTCGCACTAGCCAAGATGGTAATAAATTGTTGTAAATATATGTTACAATACATTGTAATATGACTGATTTATTATTTGGATTTAAAACATATGATGTTATTTTCAGTTCCTGATGAAGTTGCAAACCTTCAGTTTGATGATGTCTCTGATAGAGCTTTGAAAGTTGTTTGGACTCAACCAAAACAAAGTAATGGAATTCTTACAGGATATAGGCTTAAGTATCAAGTCAAAGGCATGCCGAATTCCATCCGAGAAGAAATTTTGCCACCTAATATTACCTCTGTCATGGTTGAAAATCTTGAAGTAAGTGCTCATGTTGACTCTCGTACTCTTGAAAAGTCAAATTTCATTTCAATCCTGATTATTGTGTAAAATAATTATAATTTTTTAGGCTACCACTTTTTATATATTTGAAATAAGCGCACTGACAGAAGTGGGTCTTGGTCCTCCTAAAGAAGCTTCAATACAATCTGGTGTAAAACCAGTTCTTCCTCACGCTCCATTCAATCTTGCTCTATCTAATATAGAGGCGTTTTCCGTTGTTTTACAATTTACACCAGGCTTTGATGGCAATTCATCCATATCAAAATGGACAGTTCAGGTAAAGCATAAATATAATTTTATGTTTAATTTTTCTTTTATTAATTTTATTTGAGTTTTGAAATAGCTACCATATTTTTAATACATATATATTTACAGGCTCAAACTGCAAGAAATACGAGTTGGATGACAATTTATGAAGTATCAGCTCCAGATGCACAGTCTATTATTGTGAAGACACTTATGCCATTTACAACATATCGTCTACGACTGATTGCAAGTAATGTTGTAGGAGCATCCGCGCCAAGTGCTCCCTGTAAAGAATTCCAAACAATACAAGCTCCGCCTACAAATCCACCAAATAATGTGACAGTCCGAGCAGTCAGTGCAAGCGACTTGCGTGTTAGATGGATTGTAAGTCGATTTTTATTCTGTTTTGGACAGTTAAAATGATTTACTGTTAAAATGTGCATTTAATTAACTTTTTAATGTTATTTTTTTGTAGCCCTTACAACAGACGGAATGGTTTGGAAACCCTCGAGGATACAATATTACTTATAAACGTGTCAACTCTGATGTTTTAGAAAATGTTCTTATTGATGACCACACTTCTAATTCACATATTCTTGATGGATTGCAAGCGTGGACTCAGTATGAAATAAGTGTTATGGCATGTAATGAAGTCGGCTCATCAGCAGGTAGTCCGTCTGCTATTGAAAGAACTAGAGAGGCAGGTGGGGAAAAACAAGAAAAATTTACTACTTATTCAAACTTATATTTTTAAGTTTTAAATTGCTTATATATATTTTTTCATTTTAGTGCCTTCTATGGGACCATCAGATGTTACTGCTAATGCAACATCTTCAACAACAATAGTGGTTGTGTGGGGTTCAGTATTGACACAGCATCAGAATGGTATGGTTGAAGGATACAAAGTTTGTTACGCTCCACTATCCTCTCCGTTGCCGCCTGGATCTCTATCAGTCAGAACTTCCCAATCAGAATGCAAGCCTATCCCATCAAATCAAACTCACACCACAACCTTGACAGAATTAAGAAAATATGTAAATTATCAGATTCAAGTCTTAGCTTATACAAGACTGGGAGATGGATCATTAAGTAAACCTCCAATTACTGTACAAACTTTTGAAGATGGTAAGTTTAGTATATTGATTAATGTTAATATTTTAAACATTTTCTTTGTAAAATTACAATAGGATATTGTATTATTGTTATTTGAAACAATGTTATTTAATTTATAGCTCCCGGGGTTCCCTCTAATGTTTCATTCCCAGATGTATCATTTACTACAGCGAGAATTATTTGGGATGTGCCAGAAGATCCAAACGGTGAAATTTTGGCATACAAAGTCACATATCATTTGAACAACACTAATAATCTAAGTTTCTCTCGTGAATTTCTACCATCTGATAGAACATATAGGTAATAAATATACATCAAACTTTTAAGGAGTTTGGCCAAATGTAATCTGTTCGATTAAGTTGAGATAAATGTTTGATTAAAATATTCCAGAGCTACAGGATTAATATCTGAGCGCTATTATCTATTTACTGTGACTGCTGAAACTCGTATTGGATGGGGACAAACTGCGAGAGCTCTCGTACTCACCACCAACAATAGGAGTCCTCCACAGGCTCCTTCACAACCACAAGTCTCTCAAGGACAGCTGCAGCCGCACCACATCACCTTCTCATGGATACCAGGGCGAGATGGATATGCACCTTTAAGGTAAAAAAATATTTAAAAAATTATTTTAATTTTAAACTATAAATTTTATTCAGGTAATTTATATATATTTATAAATCATAAAAATTGTTTAGGTATTACACGGTCCAACTTCGGGAAAATGATGGGACATGGCAAACGATACCTGAACGAGTCGATCCATTTGTTACTTCATACACGGCCAGTGAATTGAAACCTTATACCTCTTACGAATTTAGAATTAGATCTACTAATGACATTGGACCTAGTAAATACAGTAAAGAATCTGCCAAAGTGAGGACACTACCAGCAGGTGAGATATTTATGGATGATTGCGATATAAATATTTTAAAAATTAAGTAGTTTCATCTACTTTATATGAAATCTACATTATGTGTACACCTCATTCAGAATCCATCATTACCAAAAAAATATTTTAATTTTTAGCTCCAAGCCGCAGTGTTCAAGGGCTGAGAGTTGTTCCTATTACTACCAATAGTGTCCAAGTATATTGGCAACCTGTCGAAGAGAAATATTGGAGCGGTGATACAGAAACAGGAGGGTACAAAGTTGCATATCAACCAGTATCCGATTTTCCAACAGTTTTGCAGTCACCTCTGAAGGAAAATGTCATGGGAATAAAGGTGCCTTGTTGTTTTTTATAGATTGATACATCTATATTAATAAATACAAGTGTGATCAGTTTTTAAAGAAACCATTTTATATTTTAGTCGGACAGAATAGTGCTGTCTGATTTGTCAGTGGATACCAACTATGAAGTAGCCGTGTCTGCTGTGAACTCTCAAGGAGATGGTCCCGGTGGACAGGTCGCGGCCGTTTGGGTAGGCGAGGCAGTCCCCACAGCTCCCCCTAGGGATGTGGCGGTTGCCCCCCTTTCCTCCACGGAGGTTGAGCTCACATGGAAACCTCTACTCTTGAGTGCTCAAAATGGAGATTTATTGGGATACAAGGTATGTTAGATGAATTCCTTTTGTTATATAGATATTAACAATTATGAATAATAAAAATTAAATAATTATGTATTGATTTTTAAGGTATTCTACTTGGTAACGGATTCCCCTCAACATCAAATGTCTGATAAAAAACCTGAAGAAGAAATTGAAATTGTTCCTGCAACATCAATTAGTCATAATTTAGTTTTTCTTGACAAGTATACTGAGTATCGTATTCAAATATTGGCATTTAATCCGGCTGGGGATGGTCCACGTTCCCAGCCTATCTCTGTGAGAACTCATCAAGGACTTCCTGGACCACCGGAAGCTCTGAACTTTACCGACATAACCATGACTAGTATGCGAGTAAACTGGAATCCTCCACGTAAAAGGAATGGCTTGATTGTAGGATATATAGTAACATATGAAACGACCCAGCAAAACGAGAGTGAGTTATTTTAGCAAAATTATTTTACTTTAAGCAAACTGCACACTTAAAGTTCCTATTTTTCTATTGATTTTAAATAAATATTTCTATTAATACATACTTATTTTAACTTCACGCCCAGAATCTACTTGGCATGTCTCATGTTGCCCGTGAAAAATATTTTAAACAAATATAAGTTTAAATTTGTGCTAATTTTAATACTGAATTGTTTTAGATGTTAATGTATAATGGTGTAAACTGATATCACACTTGGGTTTTCAGAATTCAGCAAGCAAGTAAAACAAAAGGTGTCAGAAACCAGTCTGGTGGTAGTAGGCTTGGAAGAAGAGGTAGGCTACACATTTAGTGTACGCGCTATGACAGTGGAGCTGGGCCCAGCCGTGTGGGGTAACGTAAGCACAGGCCCCCAGCAGGGGTCCCCTGTAGCACCGCGACAGCTAGCTCTTGCCAGGACACCGGCCGGAGTGGACATGCGCTGGCAGAACTCTCCCAGTGGAAAAGGCCCTCTTCTAGGATATTACATTGAAACTAGGAAAAAAGGTTACTATGATACCCATAACAGCCTCCCACTTTGTAAAATATAATCAATCATATAAAAACAAGAATTGTCAATGAACTTAATATTTCTCTCAATATTTTTTTTTTATAAATAACCAATATATTTTATTAAAATAATTATCATTTAAATTCAAAATGATCATGTTATAATATAAAATATAGAGTTCATTGTTATAAGAATAAAGTCTAAAGAAATATTTTGTCGTGTTTTTTGCTTACGATGACAGCTAAGGAAACGTGGCAGTTTTGTAAGTGATTAATATAATAATAATTAATTATGCACATTTCGACCTAATGTAGTAACTAATAATTTTTAATATTTGATTTACTGTTGATCTATTTACTTCATCATACATCGATAACTCACCACCATCCTTCATAAGTCCCTGCAGATGACTGAATGTAGTTTCTACAATCAGTTGTTTTTTTTTTTCTTCAAAAATATAGTGTTGTGCAACTTTTATTCAAGATTTGATCATATATTAGCAAATACATTTTGTCTGTTATGTAATATATACTCAAATGTAAACTTTGCAGATGACTCGCGGTGGGAAACTGTTACAAGAACGAGTAACGGTCCAATGGAAGACTTCACGATATCTTATCAAACCCTCCTACCATCCACAGCATATTCATTTAGAGTCATATCGTATAACACTTTTGGAATAAGTTATCCAGCTTATACTGAAGATATCATAATGACTCCATCTAAATTGTATTTGGAGTATGGTTATCTCCAGCATCGACCGTTCTATAGACAGACTTGGTTTATGGTCGCTTTGGCTGCTACCTCAATTATAATTATCATTATGGTAATAGCTGTGTTGTGTGTCAAAAGCAAAAGCTACAAATACAAGCGTAAGTCTAAAAATGAATTAGATTTTACATTTTAAATAACACTTGTTTATGAAACACTGTCATGAATAATGTACATACTATTATGATAATTTTTAGAAGAGGCACAGAAGACTTTAGAGGAGTCTATGGCAATGGATGCGGAAGAAAGAGGAGAACTGGCTCTCGATCTGTACAGAGCGAGACACAACGGGACTGTGGGGAGTACGGGGACTTTACGACGAGCACAAGGTAGTATTGGAGGAACTCTGACTGGGGCTCGGGCTAAGGCAGCCCCAGCTCACCCTCCTGCTCTTAGCAAATCACCTCCTCGCCCTTCGCCTGCGTCCGTTGCATATCACAGTGATGAGGAAAGTCTCAAAGACTATGATGAAAATCCTGATGACAGTTCTGTCACTGAAAAACCGTCAGAAATCAGTTCATCTGAATCCCAGGTAACAGATAAAATGCCTTTATTAAAAATAATAATTAAACGATAATTTGCTTTAATCTATAAATTAAATGTATTGTTTGATATATTCATGAAAATATTTATAGGGGTCTGAAAGTGAAAATGAAAGTGTGCGTTCCGATCCTCATTCTTTCGTTAACCACTATGCGAATGTGAATGATTCCCTTCGTCAGTCTTGGAAGAAACAGAAGCCTGTGAGGAACTACTCAAGTTACACAGACTCAGAACCCGAAGGGAGTGCAGTTGTCAGTTTGAATGGAGGGCAAATAATAATGAACAATATGGCAAGATCGCGCGCACCTCTTCCCGGATTCTCTTCATTTGTTTGACAGGACGCCAACGGAAGTGAATTTGTGATAACAGATACAATTCATATATAGAAAATCTAAACATACACTAGTGTGTTAAATTTGTGTGCGAATTGGTCGGGAGTACGCTCCAAAGTCAATTTATTTAATAATGCAAAATGTAGAACATTTGACATTTCCAGAATAGAAAATAGCCAAGCACTTAAAGCTTGTTATTTCGTCACTAAAAATGTTATTGAAAGTATTTATGAGTGAATCTTTGATGCACAAATTATTATGCAATTGCATTGAATTTTGTATTAGTAGATATTAAATATAATATTTCTGTGATTTCATGTGTAATTAATGTACACTTTTATTAAAATAAATATGTATTATGTACTTTGATTGAACTGTAAATAAGTAGAATGCTATATTAGGGAATTATAAAACTAATGAATTTAAAAAAGTGTGATACAGTCTTCCACACTTTTTAATTCTTTTCATATGAAATGAAAAGATTCCTATAATTATTATAATTTTATATTTTTACATTAAGTTTTATCGTCTATCTACAGCCTCAACAATAAATTCTTTTAAATGTTTTATTTCAGAAAATAATATACCTATTTAAAATTAACAATTATCGATGATGAAGATTTGTCAGATGTTTAGTTGACTGATAGGATAATTTTATATGGAATGTATGTGAAAATAAATTTATATTTATGTTAATAGTTGAATAAAAAAAACAACTTACAAGTATATCCATAAGAATTATTGCATGTCACAGTGACTTATTTTTTATTCATGTAATTCTAGCCATACATGCACGCCATGATATTAATAATGATGTGTGTGTATAGCGTATAATTTATATAAGTGACTTATAATGTCAAACCTTTATCAAATGTTTGCCTAGCATGACATACCATTTTATTGATTATTAGCTTATTTATCAAGTTACAGTGTGAATTTAGAAATTCACAGTAGGCGTATGTATATTTTCAACTGCCGAGTTAATATGAAAGGTTTGTTGTATGGTATGGTGGATAAGGTAACACATTTCCTACCGGTCAACTAGTTTTTTTTAACCATAATTTAAAGCAGTAAATAATATTAAATCATACATCTATCTCAATACTTATAATTGTAAAAGCTATCAATGCAACTGTAAAAAAATTATTTTGACAAAAATGTAACTGATTGAGCATACCAATAAAAACATATATGGGACGTGTTAATGCTGGTGTACTATACACATTGCTTAATTTTTTTCTATTAGAACCTTGTATGAATATCGATTTAATGCGTGATAAAATTTTATAATTCTTTAATGAACCAAATGGTATTTCTTATTTTCTTTATTTATAGACTGATTTTGCTTTTATGATAAGTTTTATTCTAATCAAAGCAACATCTAATATTTTTATGATAAAAGTTAACCTTTTTGTTTTTGAAGATATTTTCAAAAATTATGATCATTAAATAAATAATTTCAATTATTTAATGATATACATAATTGTAAGTGATATGGTGTTAAAAAAATTGTTTTAATAACTTTTTTTGCATGTTTCTCATTTAAATTTTAATATATTCACTATATATCCTCACAATTATTATTAAAAAAAAAATTGGAAAAATTCAACTGTATTTTCTAAAATATGCTGTGTATTGAAACAATTTCAGGTAGTGCACCAAATAAATGTTTTTATTGTATTCATATTCAGCATGTATAAGCTTTAGATTGTATTTCGTACTGCATGCAAACCATTCCATCTAAGTTAGTTGTAATGTTACAAAAACGTTATTTGTTGGCTCTCACTACTAATATTCTCATCCAACATTTAATGCAAATTAAGATAATTGTGAAGTTTATAAAAAATATTTATTTAACTTTTGTGATTTCGTATTATGGAACAGACTTTGCATGTTTACTTGTACAATTTGCACACCACATTAATATATTATAAAAAATGGACTATTACATTTTTTAACAAATAAGATTTTTCGGGAAATGGCTACAAGTCTAGAAGCTAGTAATGAATCATTTTTATAATGCGAATATAACCACTGTGAAATGTTTTTTTTGTATTCTTAACATTTATACAATTTTTAACATATTTGTGAGATCAAGAATTAATCTATTTCTTACATAATTTACTCAAGCAATGCAGGTTTTTAGAATGAAACTACCAATAAAAAGATCCATTTCTCCAGTAAACATTTAATTTTACTTTTGAAAACTGCAGAAGGATCATCAGGGTCAGCAAAACTTGGAAGTTGACATCAAGTTTTATGAATAGAATAATTATAGTGAATGAAATAATTTTTCACTTTTGAATGTTAACAATAATCAATTTTGATTAAGAATCTTTGATAGGAGTTTTTTTGATATATCTATTAGAAATAGTGTCAATTAAACTGTTGTAACTACCCTAAGATTTTTTTTAATTACTTAATTTTGTTTTACACTTTAACATAGCTTTGCAGGTTTATATCAAAATCATTATCTCATTATTACAAACATTGAGATCAGTAAACTACCTTAATTATATGGAATTTTTATTTATCTATGCCATATCCAATTGCATTGTATAAACTATCATAAATTTAGTATGTATTATTCAGGTTTACATTGAAATACAAAATTTAGTATGAGGTCGATGGTTGAAAATATTTATAAACAAAAAAATATTCACTTCATTTCTGCTGCCATCTTGTACATAGTTAATAAAAAAAAAACCTACTAGAAATATATATATATTTATGATTGAAATTTTTGCTTTCATCTTTCTGAAATGTATTTTCTTTTTTTTATGAAATGATTTTATGTAAAATTTGTAAATATTCTTAACTTTATATTATGACTGCTTGAGATAGTGTTCATATTTTTTAATGATCTCAAGCTCTATTATAGAGCTATGTAAATAAATTGGCAAAACTGTATTTCATTTTTTATATCAGTAGCGAATAAACGTATGAACTGAGCTATCAGATAATATAAATCAAATATACTGTATTCTAAGCGACATTCTGAAAGTACTGATTAGGTTTAAATTTTCTACTTGAGAATGTTCTCTGCCTCTAAATACTTCACTGAGTAATGTCACACCATGTGAACACTTAGTCTCGTGAAAATTGTTGTATTTTTCATCACAATAAATCAATCTGTGATTTGAATTATGTTTAATTTCTCAAATATATCCCAAATGGTAAGCAAAATAAAACAAATTGGTACATTGAAATAAGAATAATTTTATTTTACTTCACTAAAGAAAGTGGCATCCAGTCATTACACCTTTGGATCCAATTTTTCATGTTAACACTAAGATCATTTTGATATTCACCTTGTGTAATAATACTCCAAGCAGCCAAATCAACAACAGAAATATCATCACTTCCTCCAATCCACTGTTGCTTTCCTAATTTGGTATTCAGTAGTCTGATAAGGCTTTGGCGTTCTTTAGATGTTTTGCTATTTTGCAATCTATGACAAGTGTCGAGAAGTGAATCTGTTTCCCATGCGGATTCAAGATGTTTATATCCTAATTGAGATGGTACAGCGGCCACAATGTAACGCAAAATGTTGACTTCCCCACATATCACAACAGGCATCGTAGAACAAGTTATCAGTTCAGTGTTGATACCGACTGCAAAAAATAACAGTGAAAATATGTTGAGTTTTAGATTAAACGTAATAATATAAACACAAAGGTTTGAAAATCAGATGCCATTTTAAAAGTTCATAAAAAAAGCCTTCATTCACACCCTTTCTTAATTTGTCCAGTTAAATTATTAATACTTTGGTCTAGAATCCATACTAAAAGCTAATCCAATAATAATAGGGGGTGAAACAAAATCAAGTTTTTGAACTTATGTGTAAAAAAAAAGGACAAATATACCTTCTTTCCATATCAATGTTATTGTCATCTCCACAGAGGACGGAATATTGTTGCTGCAAATCTCTTTGGTAAACTCAATTGCAGCTTTCGGTAAATTAAGTACTGTAGAGTGAGTATGACAAGAGACTTTAAGATTTATCAATTTGCAGAGACTCAACAAGGAGTAAGGTGGGTATGACGGGCTTGCTTTGATAACCACATCGCACGGCAAATCAGCCTGAAATAGAAAACAATTTTTTAAATATATAATTGACGCAGGTTGGGAAAATATCTGATTAAATGCACCTGCATAAAATAAAAGATGATTACGTTTGTATTTTTACATGATCTTCATATATTTGATGAAAAATCTCTACTAGAAAGGAGTAAGATTTGACGAAGTAAAAATATAGCTATATTAAAATATTCATAATCACTTACCTTTTTCATAGATTTTTTTGCAGAAGGTGCAGATGTTTTAACAGGCACTGATGATTGTAAGTTTTGTTTCATAGAAAGCATCTGAATACGCAAAAATTCCAATTGTTGGAGTAGCCTTTCTTGCCTGGCTTCTAACATAGCTAGATCCTTATAAGGTTTCTAAAAACATTTAAAAATATTTGTCTACATGAAGATTACTCCAATAATACAATTTACACAGCTATGTTCAATTACATTGAAGACAATATCTAGCAAAAGTTAGAGAATTTTGAGGTTTCCGATTTTTTTTTCGTAGAGAAGAATAGGTTGGATAAGAATTTCGGCAGACATTTTTGAAATATTATTCAGTCATGGAGATACCGCGGACATGCACGCGTGATACGTTTACGAGTTTTATCCATATTATAATGATACAAAAAGTAAGTCATTCTTGTTATATGTTAAAACTGTTCCTCGAAAACTAAGTTAAATATATATGTTTAAAACCTGCAAAATTTTGATAACCTGGTTAGTTATATCTGGGTAATTCGTGTCGGGCGCGTTGGTTGACGAATACACGTTAAAGATCGGGGCTTCGTGGGTCATTTTTAGTCGATACATACATGTCGGTAAAGATATTTGATCACTAGTAGGAACAATCGGATTTAATTTATACATATCTGAAACGTTTGCTTTGACCATTATAAAAGTATTCACAAATTGTTACTCGATTCACTACAAAAGTCCGTCCGAAATAGAAGTAATTAGTTCACCTCTAAAATAAGTTCAATTTTATGAAATGGCAATCAAAAACTCGCTGTCAGGCAGACAGGAAAACGCAACACACTCTGGCGGAATAAAAAAACACTACATAGTTTATGGAAACCGATTTTGGTCAGCCCGCGAGCGTTTTCCGCGCATCTATTATTTTAAGACTAATAACAAAGTTGATATTTTTATATCTTTTCGTATAAACGATAACTCTGTAGAGTGTGAGGACAATCAAGCAATTTTAAATAAATATTTAAAAACTTATAAGTTCCCGGACAAAAAAGTCAAGCGTCACTACATAATTGTGTTCAATTCGAATTACAGAAATGGCATGTGATTGGACGATTGATGTTGTAGCTACATTCCGTCGATTGGGAATTTTGACAATTTTCGCTTTTAAAGCTGCGTGAAATACTGAAAGAGGATCTGTTATGACTTTGTGTAAATATTTGTGGCGTAAAAACAACGAACGCACCAGTGTTTTATTATTTGTGAAGTGAATTTAATTGGGGTTCAACATGGCGGATTTGCCGTCGACCAATGGGAGAGCAGCTTTTATCGTATCCAGGCGATGATACTCACCTTGCAATCGCGTCAGTGAAATATTTTGTGCGTCTTCTTGCCTTGATGAGGGAATTATCAAAAATTGTGTTGGTTTAATCAAAAAAATTAGTGATTTTTAAAATAATATAGTGATTTTGTTGAAAAGGACCTGAAATGTGAAGAATTTTATACGTTTTCACTGCTGGTTTTCAGCCAAGGATGGTGGAAAGCTGCCACTCAAAAAGTCGGTTCACTTAAAATGCAGTTGTGTCATTTTGTATTTGTATACAATTCAGTGTTTTTGCACTCCACGTGCTGAAGAGACGTCTGTAATTGACAGTTATTATCAAAAATGTCGGGGAGGGGGACAAAAAAGCGCGGGAGGCCCCCAAAATCTGGGTCTGTCGAAAAAAATAGGAAATTTCAGTATCACTTGATGAAAAAACCAAAATATCTTTTAAATCAAAATTTAGGTTCCGACTCACAAGCCAGTACTCCCACAGCATCCCGGGCATCGTCGCCCCAAGGAAGCGACATCAGTCGAAGGAGTGGACGGAAACCTAGAGGTGGTAAAGCGTCTCAATCGAAATCAAGTAAGAGGGGTGGTCTCACCGGTTCGTATTCGAGACGCGGCTATAATCCACAGGCAGCTGATATTCACGACTCTGAATATCATTATGGTTCCGATTTTGGAGATGAGTCCAGTGACAACAAATCTGACTTGGAGGAAGATAGGATGAGTGAAACCACTTCGGAAGTAAGTTTAGGGGGAGATGCTGCTGGGACTGACAGTGACTTCTCTCTCAGCAGTTTTAGCACAGCCAGTGGGACTCCCAGAAAACTCCTGGGGCCCGCCCGGCCACCTAGTCCAGAACCTCTGTGGATTCAACAGGAAAAGGAAATCCCTCCTTTAGTCCTTCCGAGTACTTCAGAAGATTTACTCGTCCCCATATCTGTTGTTATGCAAATTACGGGAATATATGAAGTAATAAGACATTTCAGACATCTTGTACGGCTAACACCTTTTCGGATTGAAGACTTATGTGCCGCAGTTGCCTGCGAAGACCAGAGCAACTTGTTAGTTGAAATACACGTTATGCTATTGAAATCACTACTGAGAGAAGAGGATTCCCAACAGACACATTTTGGTCCTTTAGATCACAAGGACAGTGTGAATGTCACTCTGTTTATGTTGGATGCAATGACTTGGCCGGAAGTATTGAGAATATACGTCGAAAGTGATAGATCATTTGATAATAACGTTTTAAAAATCCTTAACAACTGTGAATATCCATTCACTATTGTCGAGGACAGGGTGAAGCTTTTGCAGTTTCTTTGTGATCAGTTCTTGATAACTAATCCTGTCAGAGAAGATTTGCTGAGTGAAGGTATAAAATAGTGGGTTATGAAACTATTCTTAATTTTTTTAAATTTAATATTTCAACTAATTACTAAATAAATTTTAATGCATACTCCTTTTTTCAATAATAAAATAACATTAGAAACTACGGAAAATATGTGAATTTCAAGAAATACATACTTTTCAAAATTAGGAGATCATAAGGGAACTTTATAAAAATAACTAAAGATCTTTGCACATCAACTTGGGATGCACTAGTGATATATTTATATCACCTGTATAATAGTATACAACAGCATGCGGGGTTCAAGCTTTTAGACTAGGGATACAAATGGCTGAGCTAAGCCACTGGCTTATGGCAGGTCACCAAACAGTTTTATTGGTATCTGAACTCTAATTTTTGGGCAATCTATTTTTTTCACCAATGTACACACGGAAGGGGTGAATGCCACCCTGCAGATCCTCACTTTAAATTAATATAGAACTATTTTTATAATATTTTGTAACAATAATATTTGGAATATTTTTATATTTCTTTTTTTATTTAATTAAATGGAATTTTAAGAGTATTTAGATGTTTCAAGAAAATACGGTGGTTTACGAGAAAATAAGAAGTAAGAAAATTGATACAAAGCAATGCATTATTGTACATGATTATTTTTACTATAATGTGTTAGGTACTCCAACTGTACTTCCAAAGTAGCTAGTGTACTCAGATCCTAAAAATGACCAGAAGCAAAAAATTGGAGCATTAAATCATATATAATATCATAAAAGACCATGAAAAATTGAGAGTTTTTAATACTTTTATTTTTTGTAAATAATTAAAATATATGTGTTTGTAGTTGCAATCCACTATGATGACCACTGCAGAATATGTCACCGGTTGGGTGATTTGCTGTGTTGTGAGACATGTCCTGCTGTTTTCCACTTGGAATGTGTGGAGCCACCCCTTGTTGATGTGCCCTCGGAAGATTGGCAATGTGCACTGTGCAAAACTCACCGTTTGCAGGGTGTCACAGACTGCATATCTGATGGTGAGAAGCAAGGCTTGCTATGTCGCCATGAACATCTTGGGTTTGATCGTCACGGTCGCAAGTATTGGTTCATTGGTCGAAGGATTTTCATGTGAGTTATCATTTCTATTGTTAATGTTTTTATTCATTTTATTTATATGTTTAAACATTGTTATTATAATTTTAGTGAAGCGGAAGACGGTACTGTCTGGTACTACTCAACAGTGACACAATTTGAAGAATTATTGAATCTCCTAGATCCTGAAGATATGGAAGCACCTCTGTATCGAGAGCTTTTAGATTTCAAGGATGAGATCACTCGTCAAATGGAATTGACAGAAAAAATAACTAACCAGCTCAAAGGCAACAGAAAGTCATATTTTGAAATTGAAAATGCAGCTATTGCTCGTATGCAAAAATTGAAAGCGGAAAAATTAGCATCAGAAGAAAATTTTAAGATGGACTGTGAAAAAGTTGACGATGATGGTGAATTTGAATGTCCCAATGCTGTAGATTCTGAAGTCACAGTTAGCAGTACAGTGAGTACTACGGTGGAGACATCAGCAGTCACTGTTACTACATCGGAGGTAGAAGTCACCACTCAAACTACCACTACTGTACAGTCCACTACCACTAGGGTATCATCTCTCATGTGTGATGATGAAAAAGAAGACACCGACATTGACATGGATGATCAATTGTTGTCTCCTAGTAAGAAGCAGGGAAAAAATATTCTCACACGTTCTAAAACAGGTTCTCTCACTCCTCGAACATTTAGTATGGAGGACATTAAAAAGAAACTTTCAAAGGATGATGAAGGTATTTTATACAATTATTAGTGATTTTGATATTATGTATTTAAGTGATTATATATTTTTATTATATATATTTGATTTATTTTAGGAATAGAAAGCCAACGACTCACCCGTCTCAAAGTAAACCAAATTTCTTCTGGTACTTTGACTTTCAAGCTCGGTAATGAGAATAGTTTTAGAAATTATGTGAATCAATACACAACAAATAATTTAGCACTGAATAAACCCCAAAGAAATGAAGAACGAGACAAAAAGAGACACCTAGCTCATAAGTTTTCGTTATCCTGTGGGCAGGATTTCAAATGGATAGGACTTTTGAATGGTAAAAAATTATTTTAATAAATACATGAATTGTGGTCATTTTTTTTTGTAACCGATTGATTTAATTATTTTGTACTATAGGCACTCGTCCGCTGCTTGTGAGTACTCTGAAGCAAACACTTCTTCAGCTGGAAAGTAACATCACTTCCTCCTTCATGCATCCAAACTGGCCACTGCTTCGAAAGCCCTGGTTGCAAGCTGTTCAGGCTTGTAATGTTCCCAGAGACTTTGCTCGAGCTATGATTGTTCTTCAGGTATGTAAATGACCCTATAGTAAGTACTTCAATATTGTACATTGAGAAATTATATAATATTTTTGGTTCTGCAGGCTTGCATAAAGAGCGTTGTCTTTGTTCCTGTTTGGCATGAGCAATTAGGTCATGTACGACTTCAACGATTAACTGCCACTGAGAGAGAAGAGCGCAAGAAACTTGACAAAAGAGAAAAAAAAGAGAAGGAGGAAGAAGAAGAGAGAAATAAAGTTTCCTTTTTTGTTAAATATCCTATCCCACTCAAACATCAGGTAAGTTTTACTATGGTTATCAATTCAGCTCTAGAGTGTTTTTTAAGTAAATATAATATTTTTGTTTTGTTTTAGGTATGGAAACAAAAAGGTGAAGAGTATAGAATGCACGGACAGTGGGGTTGGTTGTGGCATTCTGCAACTAGAAAGTTCAGACGGACTCATAATGTCAAACCAGGATTGCTTACTGGTCCTCAGAAGATTATTGTTCAAGTCAAAGATAAAGAAGCTATCAAAGTTCTTACAGTTGAGCCCAAAACTTACCAATTTTTACTAAAACAAAGTACAGAACAGAATTGCGAAGATGATTCAAAGGGTATGATATCTCTATTAGTAATTTATTTATGACAGACTGGTTTAATTTTTAATACTCTATATGAAGAACCAAATGTCTAGGACATTACAGCGCTCACAATTTCTTTTTTCATAACTCATATTTGTTGTTTAATTCAGTTGAAAATAATCTTAATATATTGATATATTTTTTAGTGCCTCTGGAGTTGCAGTCACTGAAAGTAGTCGATTTACCTCAAAGTTTTGAGGTAATTGATATACAAAAAGCATTTACGACATCCCCTCGTGTTTATTATCCAAGAATTGCTAGAAAATCTCGGTTGGATGATCTTCTTAATCGACGTACTAGTCTTAAAGTTATAGAAGAAAGAAAGTTAGAGAAAAATTTACTCTTACCGAAAAAAGAAGAATGTGATGGTAAAATGGATGAAGATCAAAATGTTGATATAGAGAATGATGAAAGTGACACTGAGAATACTGTGCACAATATAACTTCAGATGCCTCGGAGGCTACACCAGCAAGTACTCCCTCTGCTTCAGGGAAAGAGGTATTGGCGAGTGTTGCTAAAGAAATACAAGTTGTCCGTCAACAGTATGCTGATTCTGTTCAACTGGCTAAGGGATACAAATGTTATACCAGCACATGCAATGTCAACAATGCCAACCTGTCTCAAGGAATGACAGTCAATTGCTATTCTCCTCTCTGTGTTCAAAAAGCTAGGTTGCGTAAAGAATTACTTCTTTTATTAAAAAAAGTTCACACATCCACAGCTAATAACAATATCAATAATTTGAGCCTTTCATCTACAAAAGAAGTTCCCAAAACATCTATTCTTGAGCAACACTTAACCTCCAAGTTAGATGTTCATTCCAAAGAAAATTCCTGTGATGGTATCTTTAAAGATTTGATGTCAGCGGTAGCCTGTTGTCAAGAATATGATGAAAAATTGCTTCAAAATATTGTCAAAGTGGATTTAAAAGATGTTTCTTTATTAGATAATTTGAAATTGAAGAGCGAAATGGTTGATATTAAAAAAGAGTTAACCATGTTTGGTGATGCTGTGAAAGAAGAAATAGATGTTATATCTAATGAAGATACACCATCGCATAAATCCGAACCTCCTCTCGAAGAATCTGCTATTCCTGCTGTTGGTAATGAAATGGAACTCGATCAGTCTGTTGCAACAGAAAGTGAAATAGGTCCATTAGAATCTTTGAGTGTTGATTCTCCTGAAAAAACAGGAGAAAACCCCGAGAAACAATCAAAAAGAGACAGAAAATCTAGGTCTGAATCTTCCGCCTTACAGTCAGATGTTGAAAATACAGATGACCGACCTCCTATTCCAAAGTTGAGAATATCCACCAGAGGTCGGCCCACTAGGACACATACCGTTACTACATCTAACACAACAGTCACCACCAACAGTATCACCACACGATCTGCAGACGGAAACTTGGAGAGCGAGGAAGGGGAGGTATGTGTGACTATTAGAAAGTCTATATCACACAATATGGATGGTAGTGATAGCTTACACTGTACTAAGGTCGTTTCCAAAATTTCTCGTTATCACTCTCACCCTAACAGACGTTTTTGTGTTGGGCGAACTATTAAAAGGGAAGAAAAAATCAATGAATCTGAAAAGACTCCTGACGGTACAGTAAAAATATATTCCACTTTATCCTCTGCCGGGAAGGTGTACCTGAAGAAGTTAACCACTTCTTTAATGGAGAAAAAAAAGAAACGAACTCCAGTCAAGTATCCCTTGGGTTCAACTTTTCATACCAAAAGTAAAGCCAAAAGTATTATGGTCCTACCTGCTCATGAACTACGGAAGCTTGCTAGGTTTGCCGGCCGACTCCAAGTCAACGGTTACAATCACAATTCTAAACCTAATACTAGCGTATGGCCTTACCCATGTTCTAGGCCTATATTCAAGACTTGTTGGTTATATCGGACTATAAACCTCAGCTCGCTATCTGCTGTGTCTCTTCAAATAAGAATACTATGGGCTTGTGTTCGCTGGGATGACATGTCCATGAAACCTTCCAACAATGATGGAAAACATCAGATAACGACTGAGACCGAAATAATATCATTGGAAATGCTCAAGCATCGGCATATTGGTCAATTTTTAGATAAAACGCAATATCTTCGGAGGAAAGTTGTCATTCCACTGGAGGTACCTAAAACCATAAGAGAAGTCACTTCCATACGCAGTGGCCTTCGAAAGCGTAAACGAGCCGAATCACCTCAAAGTATGGAGCCTCAAGTCAGCGAGGAATGGGTAGATGAGGACAAGCTGGAGCTGTGGGAAATCAAGCAGTATGGCGAGAGGGTTGAAAGAGTGGAGAGAGCTGTGCCTATCACCCGTACTTCCACTGGGAAGCTTCCTCCTTCTAGAAATGCCATCGATTCCAAAGAGAATTCTATAGTTAACACTAAAGCCTCTGCTCAGGAGATCAAGGAAAAAATGGAGCAACAGTTGCGTATGCAGAGGGTAGCCCATCAACAGAAACGTGCCTTGGAACTCACGCAAGGTACTTATAATCTCGTTCAAAGAATGATAAAATATTTTTCCTGTTCTATCATTTTTTTTAGTCTTTTATAGTTTTTACAAAGCAAACTAGTAAAATCAATGCAAATTTGTCAAATTATTTTTATGATGATATTTATAAATATTTCTATGTTCTTAAGCTAAACAAGTTTCGGAAGATTCTAAAGGTATGTTTGGAAATTTCATATCAATTTTAATGCTAGTGAATTGTGCTTTGCTTTAGTAGTCTCCCTATTAATATAATTAGCATATTTACCTATATTGTAGTTTTTTATATCTGTAAATATTAATTTGTAGTTACTGGGCCAGATGGTACTGTGAAACTAGTCAGCAAAGGAGGAACCCCACTCGGTTCTGGAAAGTCTGCACTCACATCTCTGCTTACATCCAATGCTGGAACTGCTAACACACCCACTGGGAACAAAACTGTAATCGGAACCCGCAGGATTTTTATGACCAAAGGTGTTCCGACAAGGGTGGTCACCCAACCCAATATCATTCAGAAAGGACAGACTGCAAATCAACAGTCAAATGTAACCAATCAATCCCTGATTAAGGGATCTACACCCCAAACACCGAAGGAGGGGCCCCAGAAGGTTCAAATCATCAGAGGACCAGACGGAAAGATCTCCGTTCGTGGACTTGTTGCTGGACAGCAACTTTTGCAAATGCCTGATGGCAAGTTACATGTCATTGTATCTGGTCAACTTGGCGGCACTCCGGCTGGTGGTCAGATCATCGCTACAGGTGGTGCGCCCCCTACTCCTAAGATTGCTGTTACTCCTGCAGTCAAACCACACTCCAGGGCTCATGTAGCTACACCTGCGCCCAAGGTTGCCGATAAGGTTGTTATCCGTCAGCAGACACCCAGACCAATCGCTGACAAGCTTAGCGCTCAGCCTGCGCAAAGAATAGCTGCCCAAGGTGGTCAGCAGATTTTGGTGCAAGGAGGCCAACAGATTCTTGTTCAACCCTCCCGTCAGATAGTAGTGCAAGGTCAGCCTCGCCTTGTACAACCCTCTCACCTTGTGCAGGTGTCACAAGGTGCTGTTCTACAACCAGGAGTCCGACCCCTTCAAACGGTGGTTGTTCAAGCTGGCCAGCAAATCATCCAAGGACACCCCCTGCAGGCTGGCCAGCAACTTGTGCAGAGTCAACCCATCCGGCCTGCCCTCCAGCAGCAGGCTCTTCAACCGCAGCAAGTTCAGGGTCAGGTTCTCAATCGCATCATCAACTCTGGCCACCAGATAGTGGTCAACAATCCTACTCTTGCCCAGCAGTTGGCTGCTGGGAAACTGCAGCTGGCAACTATCAACGGTCAACAGGTTCTCATTCGTCCCACTGGGAATAATCAGGCGCAAATAGTGGCCCACATCACGGCTCAACCTCAGCCCACTGTGCAGGGGCTCAGTCCTCAGGTTGTGCAGGGGACTGGGGTGGGTGCCGGTACAGGGGTGGTATCACCACAGAGTGCGCAAGCAGCAGCTCCAAAGCAAGGCAGCCCTCTGCAGGCCCCACTACCCCCGCCTGCTGCCCAGCCCGCACAGCCTGCTCAGCCTGTCCAGCCCACAGAGGAGCAGCTTATTGAACAGCGACTGTTGGTTGGACAGCCTCCAGGAACGGTTATCAAGACTGTTACAGCTCAGGTATGCTATCAATTATTAATGAAATATTTAAAGTTTTTTTAGTAAATAAATCCATCAAAAAAATTGAATGTCACTGCGTATTTATGTAATTACATAACGAGTTCTTTATAAGATATTTTTCTGCCTCAGGTTGTTCAACTAGATGGTGGACCCAGAATCGTTCTTCAAGGACTGCAAGGAAACTCCCTTACTCAGCAGCAGTTGGCATTAGTACAACATCAAGTAAAGCAGCAACTTTTGAAAGGTATGAAATGCTGAATATTTTAATATAGTGTGAAGCTCAGTATACAGTATATAGGATCAAAACCTTTAATGATTGGGGTAATTATTTACTTTTAGCACAAGAAACTACTGGAAAACAGGGAATGCTGGGGCCCACCAAGCTGTACTTGGCAGTCCAGCCATCCTTGCCAGCTAACACCCCTCCTCTGTCCCAGACTACTCCTCCGCCGCTCGCTCCTACGCGCCCTCCACAGCATAATCAAATATCACAGGTATTGTTCTATTACTGTTGAATTACTAACATGTTCCTTAAACTAACTCTCGTAGGGATTTACTAAGTTTTAAAGCATTATTTTGCTAGTAAAAAAAATCATATATCAGTGGCATGGGGTTACTTACAAGCAAAAAATCTCTAAATATCTTATAAAATTGTTTAAACTTATCTGTCATCTTATAAATTCCTAAAAAAATAGTGGAAGCTTAGTGAATATTCACAATTGCAGAATGTCTTGAATTTGGATGTATACAACAGACTATAAAATTTTAGAGCTTTCATAGAAATTCACTGCTTTTTTGCTAGTATAGTGTATATGCATCTTCATGTGTATATATATATCTATATATAAGTATATATATAAGTATATATATAAGTATATATATGTATATATATAAGTATATATATATGTATATATATAAGTATGTATATATATATATATATATAGTATATACAGTATATACATATATATATATATATATATATTCATGTCATCACATTATGTTGCGTGATTCATGAAAACCTTGCAAACTTTTTTTTTATAATATCAAATACTGAAATGTATGACAGAAAATGTGATATAATTTTAAAACGTAGGTACTATTCAATTTGTTTTGTAGGTAATTTTGTTACAAGTGAGTTTTGAGACATTGAAAGTTTAAACTCTTTCTAATATTTTAAATAATGTTATAGCTTTCTGTTGTGGCAATTTGAGGTGCGCCCTCTAGATTTTACATCTATGACTGTGCCACATTTTGATATTGTATTACTGATGGTTGGTACACTGTGAAATTTATGAACTTAGACTGCAGGAAGCTTGTGATCAGTTTTGTAAATAAACGAAGCAATAATGAATGTCATTCACACGATACACTTGGATAGTTTTTTGTATTGTTAATGTTTTTCCTCTGCGTTTTCTGTGAGCTATGACTTATGAGCAGGAATAAGAATGAAGTCATGTTATCGAAAGGCAAACGTTTTCCGTACGTCCCCAAATATTTTTTTATTCTTATTCCTGCCCCAAAATAAATTGTTTATGAAGTGTATAATGAACTAATCTAGATTATAACTAACCTTGTATAGAATTTATCATAATAAATACATACACCTAAGCGAAATATACCAAATTCATAATTGTATTTATAGGTTTGTAGTTAGGTATCGGATGATAATTTAAATAAGTAGAATGTTAATTAATTTAGGGACCCATGATTAATTTTTTTTATATAATGTCATTGAATTAATCAAAACTATTCGTCACTGAAATTATAAAAGAAATTCCAACACAATATATTATTGGGTAGGGTCAGTTGGATGGTCGCACGACTGATGAGTGGATTGTCTCAGCTAATGCTGTAGAACTGACATGATTGCACTTTAGGATTTGTTTTGGAAATTATACATATTGTAGTTCAGAATGTAAGTGGAAGCACATGATTAGATGTCCAATTTGTTGTATGTTCTCTAAATATGCCATTTATGTATTGTTAAGTGTAAGAAAATTGTTTTATCAGACCGTTGAATGCACTCTATTCAATTATTCTTGTGTTCAACAATATCTAGTCATCTTTATAATTTTTTTGAAAATAAACAATTTTTATTAACAATACATGTATGGCGTTTCATTATATTAAAACCTGCTTTGTTTTAATTCATTATTTTGTTTTTCTATATATTTTCTTATCCATTACACATTTTAAATGTACTTCACTTTATTTTTGTAATTCATTCCTTTTTCTGATTGCATTGTAAACCACTAACATGTTCATTTTTGTTTGTAAAAATTATACACTACAGTTTTTTCCTACTCAATTCTGGACTAATAAAAGCATTAAATCTACTGTCATTAAATGGTAATATTTTTGACATTGATAATACCTGCACAATCAAAAAGCTCCTCCGGTAAGTGAGTCATAAAAAGTTAGAAATAACATGATGAAGCAGTTACTGCAATTCACAGCCCTTAAGTATATTTGGCTGCCTACCTACCCTATCATTTCTTACTTGGATTTTTTTTTTAAGGAAACGAAAACTTCACCCCAAGCGGTCATCAAAATTAAACCGCAACCTCAGCTTCTCCCCATCAACGGCCAGGACCCTCTGGAACCTCCTGCTCACATTATTCATAAGAAGCCCCAGGAGCCCTCCCCTACCCGAGTGCTGCCCAAGAAGAAGGCAGATGAGGAAGCTTTTGAACCCACTGATGGGAAAGTGGTTGTTAATGCGGTGGCTAATAAGTTTGTTATTACTCCAGATTACATTCAGCAGAGTAAGTGTTCATTTGACTATTATTTTATGAATTTGTTGATTTTCATTGGTTTCATTCTCATGAGTGATGTCGAAATTATATTTTAATTTTTAGCTATAAAGAATGCTCTCAAACAAGAGAATCTCAATCCTGAGATAGAGGAGAAACTACTTCAACTGCAGCGGTATCAAGAGAGGCAGATGAAGCCTGATGGTGTTGCCAACGTGAGCGCTCCCCCGCCCCCAGTGCGACCGCCTGCCACTCCACCCCCTGCTCCACCACCACGCCGCCGGCCGCCACCCCCTGCACCTCGCCATGTGGATGATGATGACTGGGCAGAAGTTTCTCCCAAAAAGAGGCAGCGTCCGTCCACTGCTCATCACGACAGGTAATATCAACTGAAAAAAATATATATCAAAATATGTTCAAAACCAGAATCAAATTGTAACACCTTAAATATGTTGTTTTTATTCTAGACATGAAATTGACGAAGAACCACCCAAGCCTACGTTGACCTCGAGTCGATCTCGGTCATCACGAGTAGCCCCACCAGCTCCCCCTGCACGTCCCCCCCTATCTCCTGCTGGCCCTGCTGATGAACGTCGTCGTGCTGCTCACCACTCCAAGCTGCAATTGCTGCTTTTCCGCCACAAAGAAATGCTTAAGAAAGATATTATTAAAAAAAGAGGCCTCCTAGAGAAAGAGCTGGGCATTGAGATACAGGTTCATCCATCTGAATATTTATTGAATTTTGGTTTATAGCATTATTTAAAATGAAAATTTTCCATTATTGATATTTGTCCCATTGCAGAAAGAACTGTCGGCAGAGTTGGCCCTGCGGACTCGTGCAGAGCGCAGCAAGCAGGAAGAGGTTCGTGGAGGTACTGCTGTGGGAGTAGTGGGAGCTCCACGACGCCGCCCTCCTTCTGCTCCCAACCGCCCTGCTCCTCCCACCCCTCTCGCTTCGCGGTCAAACCGCCACCACAGAGCTAAAAAAGAAAAATTGCTCTGTATATGTCAGACTCCTTATGATGATACCAAGTGAGTAATAGCGACTACAAAAGCAACTTGATCAATGGCATAACTTTTTGTATGGTTTGTATCCTTATTTCAATTTTTTTTTTCTTCAGATTTTATGTCGGCTGTGAGCATTGCAGTAATTGGTTCCACGGTGACTGTGTGGGAATCACGGAAGAGATGAGTAAAACAATCAATGAATTTGTATGCAGTGAGTGTAAGCATGCTCGGGACACCCAGGAACTGTATTGTCTTTGCAAGCAACCTTACGATAATTCCCAGTGAGTATTCATCCTTATTGTAGGTGTACGTATTGGAACCTGTTTCCTGATTTAATGTAATTCAACTATTTTTCTCTAGATTTTACATCTGCTGCGACCGGTGTCAAGATTGGTTCCATGGACGCTGCGTGGGTATTCTTCAATCGGAAGCGGATAACATTGACGAGTATGTCTGTCCCAACTGTCAGAAGAATAATTCTGTTAATTTTGCTAATATGAAGGATCTCACACTTAAAGATTTTGAAAATCTTAAAAAGTTGATCAAGCAAATACAAATGCACAAAAATGCATGGCCTTTCATGGAACCTGTTGATCCTAGAGAAGCTCCTACATACTACAAAGTTATCAAGGAACCAATGGGTATGTAACGACCATAATACTAACTTCCAAAGAAAGGCAGTTTATATTTTTCAATAATTCATTATGTCCTTCATTTATCGTAAAATGTATTATTACAGAAATAACATTAGACTGCTTTATTTATACTTTCCAGATCTGCAAACAATTGAGAAAAAAATCAACGAGCAGACCTATAATATGCTGAGTGAAGTCATTGGAGATATGACAAAGATATTTGATAATTGCAGATATTTCAATCCTAAAGATTCACAGTTCTATAGGTGTGCTGAAGGGTTAGAAGCATTTTTTGTACAAAAGATCAAATACTTTCGAGAAAAACTCTTTGAGGCGAATCAATGACCGTGTGTAACTAAAAATGTGTGATTGCATATGATGTCAAGTGATTACTCTATCTGTATTAGAAATAGCATCTAATTTAATGTGTATTATACATAGTTTTTTACCAAACTAAAATATTTGCCATTATAGTTTTATTGTACATATTTACTTTGTCTAATAGAAAGTTAAGTAGGCACATCTAAGATTAAGTGAAATCAAATTCAACATATTTTTATTTTGTACCTAGTTTTTAATCTGATGTGTGAGCTTGGGAAAGATAGTTATATTTTTATTCTGATGTAAGATTTACAGTTTTGATCTGTGCACTTTTACCTTGGCAGACTATCATTTTATAATAGATGATAATTATTTGTCTCCAGCTTAAAGCTAAGCGAACAGAGCATCTATAACAATATTGCTTTTACAGTGAGACCTTGTGCATGAGTTAATCTAGGGACTACTATTCTACTTATCTCGCAGTCTGTACTATTCATTCGCATAATATACAAAAATTAAATTATTATTTTAAAAAACTACTTTACTGACAAGAAAATAGATAATGTGTTCATTTATACCGTATATTTTTATTGTTTATAAATCAAATTTTAACTTGTAACATTGGAAACACTGAAAATGCACCTAACATTTTTCAGACAATATTTAAAGTTGTATAGTATTTATATTTATATGTAATATAATAAGCATTTAAGTTGAAACAAATATAGACTTATTATTAAATAAAGATGTTAAAATTACTATTTTAGGTGCATAGCATACAGGTGTTAATTGCAAGTCTTACTGTTATTATCTAATTTAATAATTGTTATCCTACATTTTGTTATGTATAATATACATGCGTAACCTTTTTGTTTACTATAAAAAACATGTTATATTGAAAATTTAAAAAATGTAATTCCAGGAATGATTGATTGGCAGGGTTTCATTGTAGCATTTGATCAATGTTGTAGATTGACACGTTCATTCAGTTTCACTATTGAATGGTTTAATTCTAGTGAGTTTCTTGTTCAAATCCCAATTCCCCCGGTTCGAGTACAGCGGGACTGATGTAAACTGGCAGCTGATCAGAATTGAAGTGTTTTCAGCCTTAAACTTTTTATGTTGAAAATCTTTTTATCTTTATGTATCAACTCAGTGATTTGTATATACTTTCAATTAAAATATCAAGTATATAATGAATTATTTTTTTTATTATGAATTTCATAGAAATGCGTAATGCGTAATAAAGAGTTTATAGAGAATTATAACTTCCATAGACTTTTTTTTTTCAAATAACCAACACAACAGCGAAAGTCATTATTTATTCCCTCAACATGGGAAACAAATTCCATGCACTCGGGCAATGAATTGCCAATGTATTATTTTAAACTGTTTGATTGCCTGAATTGTTATATTTAACAACTAATTATTGTGATAATGTCATTTACATTACCTAGTATATTGTGACAAAAAATTTGAGTCCGAACCAAGTTTATCATAGGCGTTAATGCTCCATGCTTACTTATCCCGTAGGAAGTAATGCAGTGATTCAAATGGAGGCTTAGAGAAATAAATATATACGATGTGTGGCAGTTTTTTTCAAATCCTCCATAAAATAGATGCATGTGCTTGCTTTTCAATAAAAATTCATAATTTTTGTTTCAATACATCTCATGAAAGGACTAGAATTCATCTCAATCTATGCAGTATTGTGTGAGTTAGTATATATTGACATAATGATAAATTGTTGTCTAATATCAGTTTAGTGCCATCTCTCCCAAGCTATTACTATGCATACACTGTGGATGCCTTAAACTTTACACATAATTATACTGATAGAACAAAGTGCATACTGAGCAGAATCTCCACTGTCAGGTGCAGCTTCGAGTGGCCAGCAGACGGAGCTGTCATCTCGCAGTATTGTATTTATATACTAGATATCTATCTGTAAACAACTAGGTGTAGTTGCGTGCTTGGAGTATTTATTTACTGGTCGAATGCTACCATATCGCACCTAAATTTGATATTGTACAAAAAAATAATTTATTTGAATTACGTTCATTGAGAGTAGAGTTATTTTCAATTGCCAAAATGAAATTGAGGGTGTTATTTATAAATTTAAATATATAAATAAAGCAATGAAATTGAATTATATAGTTTATTTTTTTTAACATTATAAACAATGTTTTAATGTTAACCTAATATCTTATATTTTGTAAGTCTTGCGATAAATGGCTATACCTTCTACTTATTTAAAATTCAATAAATTTTCTTTTTTTGTGAATTTTAATTATCTAAGTCGTAATTATTATGTTTTTGTTTTTAATATTTGCAATGTTTTTTTATGATTGGCTGAGGTTGCACAATACAATTTTAATCTGACGATGATTTCGAAGTTTTACCCAATGTGTGATATGTAATCTCAGTCTTCATATAATGTATATATGCATCATTTTTGCATACAAAACTGGTCGTGCTACCACAATAATGAAATAAAACAACACATAAATAATATAAAAAAATCACTGTTTCATTTAAATTTTAAAAAGATATATTTAATAATGCTGAGGCGCAATACACACAACACTAGAAACAAAAAAACTGCTAAAAATTAATTACACATCCACCACTTTTGAAAATTATTGAAGCTTCATCATTTTTAAAATATTGACATGCTGGATCTGACACGCTTAAAAATAATTATTCATCAAATCTTTGCCCCTATGCGACAAATCAAAGTCAAATTTTTACTTAAACAGCCTCTTGATGGACTGCAGTCTGTGACTGGAAATAAACCCGCAAACTTATATTTTTTAGGTAATATGCTTTGGAAAGTATGTTTTATTTTGTTAAGATGAATATTGAGTATTAATATTTCTTATGTGAATAATTTTATTTGTACAGTTGTACAAAGATCGCAGTTAGTTGGAGGTACTGCGAGCATTATAATTGTATCCAATAATCCTTCAAACACTCCCCGTGGATTGCGAATCTTCGATGCGTTAGTCTCTGAATCTCAAGCTTAGAGATTTCCATAGCAGCACAAATAATATTATGTAATATGAAGTCACTATGGCAACAGAAGTTTGTATGAAAGGATAAAAAAATATTCTACATTCATAGTAGACTTATTTAGGTTTAATGATATATTAAATTGTTAGAAGTAAATATTGAAATTATTTATATACTGCTCAAGAGGTGCTAATGGTAGATTTTCTTGTTATCAAACAACAAACACGAGTTTAGTATTGTGAACAAAGAAATAAATTTTCAGATAAGGCAAGAAATAAAATGGGACAGAGGTGTCCAAAAAAATTCAATAGAAAAGTAACACTAGTAATTAATGATTTTAATGTCGTGCTTTTTAAAGGGTTTTTTCTAATGAAAAAAATATTAAAATCTGTAGAGCGTTGGCGTCGTTCGTAGACAGACTAATAATATATGAGTGGTAAAAATAATTTTGGAGTAACTTGGACGGGCTAAAATTAACCCTTCATTCATTTTTATGTTTACAGTTACAATTGATAATACCGGTTGTGACCTTTGTAAAAGTACATTTTCATCATTGGACGTTTTTATCTTTATTACTGAAATAAGTTTTTCGCACTTGGTTTAAACTTGAAAAGTCCTCGCGGCCATTTATCGTTTCATTTTAAAACGCAAGATTTGCGTTTTATTTTCATCTTGCGTTTTGAAATAAAACTACATACCTACCTTGGATACACGCGGGCACATTTAGGCAATGCAATAAATAAGGAGATAGAAGCGTTGTATTGATGTTGTTAAAGTATAAAGTGCGATGTATTCTTTCAGAAATAGTGGAGTAGTGTACGCATGAGCGAGTCGATCGGCATCTCCCGGCGCGGCGTCCAGACGCTCCCCGAGAGCGCCGCGAGCATGCTCAGTCTGGGATGCTAGGCAAGGTCAATATAATTTAAAACAATTATTGGCTGGCCATCCGCGCCTGTGAAGGTATATCTTCGGATATATTTACGTCACGACTCGATCGTACATATCATTTTTGGTGAGCGTTGAATTTTCACATTGAGTTTTGTCGCTTCAGCGTCTGCTCCGCGGTCGGTCGTTTTCACAAAACCTACAAGAAAAACGTGAACCAAAAATGAGTGTTTTCACCAACAACGTTGTTAATATTCAGAAATGGACAGGTACGTTATTAAATGATGGAATACATTTTGATGAAAATTATATTTTTAATACGGTGTTGTTTTTCTGCAGTAAATTTGATGAGAAGATCGCAGCAAATGCGTTATATATCAGCATCTCAAGCCGAGCCGAATGGTCCGTCTGTAAAAACCTCTATCCCTGGACCAAAATCAAAGAAACTGATGGCCGAATTGAACACATTACAGGTGAATAATTTACAATTATTGATATCACACAGGAATTTAAAATTTAAGTTATGTCATTGAGTATATAAAAATTGATTTAATAAAATGCATACAAGTGTATTTACTTACCTCAATCGTCGGTGATATTTGAGCAGTGCAGCAATTGTTCTACATGAATATGAAAATAATTTCATCACACGCGGAGCCATCGCGAAAAAATATCGCAACAATAAAAACTTGTCAAATGACAAATAACAATTACAAATCGCAATGCACAGTATTTTTGCGTTTCTTAATTTTTTCTGGATTAATTGTAAAGTGTCTCACACCGCCACGCTTACGCAAAAAAACGAAGTTTCGCTTTTCGAGTAAAATATATATATTTTTTTCTTTATATTTGTGTTGAAGTATTTTTTTTCTCAACCAAAAGGATGCGTATCCTCGATACTTCGGTCGGAATACATCGATAGGGAGATGTCTCAAAATTAATAATTAATATTTCTTTCTTGCTACTTTGGTTTTTTTTAATGAAAATAAAATAATCATATAATTAAGGTACCAAGTTATATTTTTACATATACCCATATATTTTTATGTTTCAGCAAGCACAATCAGTACAGCTCTTTGCTGATTATGATCGATCTTATGGAAATTATCTAGTAGACGTTGATGGTAATGTTTTACTGGATGTATACACGCAGATTTCATCTATGCCTTTGGGCTATAATCACCCTGCAATGCTGAAGGTATTTGAGGACCCCCATAAACTGGTAAGATTTAATTTGTACTGATTGCTATGTATTTATTTATTAATATAAAAAATATGGATTTAAGGGAAGTATCCTATACTATTGTTAAAAAAAAAAAATTTGTTCGATAGCGAGCGCTGGTCAATAGACCTGCGCTGGCAGTCTTTCCTGGAGCTGATTGGCCATCTAAGCTAAAAGATGTCTTGCTGAGTGTTGCCCCCAAAGGGTTGACTAATATTACAACAATGATGTGCGGATCCTGCTCTAATGAGAATGCATTTAAAAATATATTCATATGGTACCGCGCAACGCAGAGAGGAGAAAATGTTTCATTTTCTCCTGAGGAAATGGAATCTTGTATGATAAACCAGCAACCAGGCTCACCTGCTCTTTCAATCTTATCTTTCAAGGTATGAAAACAATATATTAAATTCTAGACATTAAATATTGTTTAAGTTGGGAAGAGACAAAAACATATTTAATTGATTTTATTGCAGTATAACTGAAATTTTGTTCTTGTGATTATTGAAGATATAATGCTCAAAAATGTAAAATCTGAAATATTTAACACAAAATATTTAGTTTAGATAAAATAAGGAAAATTTTCCAATCTTAGAATATTGCAATAACTGTTTAAAAAATATAAGTTGCATAGTAAACAAATAAAAACTCTGATAACAAAGATATTAACTTTTTTATTAGGGTGCTTTCCATGGGCGCACATTGGGTGTTTTATCAACAACCCATTCAAAGGCTATTCATAAATTGGACGTTCCCGCTTTTGATTGGCCAATCGCACCGTTCCCACAGTATAAATATCCTTTGGAAGAAAACAAACGGGAAAATGCAGCTGAAGATGCAAGGTATTTATTTACACAATACACAGTAAGACCCATGGGAGATACATTCCAAAAACAGATGAGGAGATGAATTGTAAATAAGAATTAGCATTACAATTGTGTAAAAATACGCTTAGAACATATGTTGACGATTCCAAGTCCTCGGATTTCACGGTCACTGATATTTTCAATAGGTCTGACTTTAATTTGAGATATTCACAGTAGTTGAACTCGTAATCTCCTATTCTCTAATAATAATACACATTTATAAATTGATATCTGTTGTAATTTAAACCTTTTTACTTAGATGCCTAGCTGAAGTTGAGGAGCTTATTCAAGTATATAAAAAGAAGAATATTCCAGTAGCCGGTATCATAGCGGAACCGATTCAAGCTGAAGGAGGGGATAATGAAGCTTCTCCTGAATTCTTTCAACAACTTCAAAAAATTGCTAAGAAGGTAAAGTCTGCCTTCTTGAAACTTTCAATGTACAAATAATTTTTAAAAAATGATTGAAAAATATTAATTTTCATGATGAGATTTTTTTACTTTTGATTCTTCACAGAATGGTGCAGCCTTGCTGTTAGATGAGGTACAAACTGGCGGTGGACCCACAGGAAAAATGTGGTGCCATGAACATTTTGGATTGGAAACTCCTCCCGATATTGTCACGTTTAGCAAGAAAATGCAGCTTGGAGGATACTTCCACACTACAAATATGATGTGAGCTACAAAAAAATCCAATGTAACAAATGGCACTTATGAAAGATGTTTTTTGTATTAAAATTAAAAATATTTATTTTCACAGGCCTAAGCAACCTTACAGAGTATTTAATACGTGGATGGGAGAGCCTGGAAAATTACTTCTCCTGGAACAGATTGTAAATGAAATTAAATCACAAAACCTTTTGAAGCAAGTTCAGGTTTGCGGTGATGTTCTCATGAAGGGTCTCTTGGGACTACAAAATGAATTTCCACACTTGCTGCACTCTACAAGAGGACGGGGCACATTTTTGGCCATTACTTGTTCAAACTCTACACTCAGAGACGATTTAGTAAACAGACTGAAGCAGAAAGGTAGAATAATAATATACAAACAACATAGTTACTTTAGTTGGATGTAAATTACTTACGTGTAATATTTTCAGGATTCCAAACTGGTGGCTGCGGAGAACAATCGATAAGGCTGAGACCGGCCTTGATATTTACTCCGAAGCATGCAGACATTTTCCTTGAAGGGTTCCGCAGCACGCTCAAAGAGACCAAATGAATATTAGTAGAAGAAATATCATGGATTGAGCATTAATAAATAACAATATATTTTGCTAACTAGAAGTTTATCCATTGATTTTGGAAAGTGAAATTCATTCAATCTCCTGGTTGAATATTTTTTGGAGAAAATTTGTTAATGTTAAGCGCATGATTTGAAAGTTTTCAATGCGATAGATTAATAGTAAATTATCATAAATCTTGTCTTCCAGAAATAAATATAAGTGCTCAGATAATAATATATGCCATAAGCAGAATTGTTCTTTTTGAAATTATTCTACATAATTTTAGTGCAGGTAAATGAAATATATAGCAATAGATAAAAAAAATAACTCGCCTCATGAGAACCATTGCCTTTTCTCATCTAATAAACGAGGTGCTATTTTTAGATGAAAATAATCTTGAGAAAGCTTTACTCGTACTTGCTGGAGATAATCCAGGGTAAGCTACCTTAAAATGGCGACACATCATATCTTTCTTAGATACAAGCATCACTGTGATCATTAATGCATCAGAGTACGGCTTTCATTGATTTCCAAATTATCAATGCTGGAAATAATAAATTATGCATACTCCCACCGGATGGAGATTTTGTTTGTCTTTTTAGCAATAAGTTTTCCCGCATACAATGTATAGTAACAGAGCTCAAAGAAGTCTTCCATATATACATACATATTCTGAATTAATTTTAATATGTAATAAAATTTATTATATTTTTGTGTGATGTAACTTTAGATGATGCATGTCATAAAACAATAAATAAAAAATATTTCATAAGTACCTTTTTTTATTGGTGAAAATATATTAATAAATATTCGGTAGTATAATCAAATGCAAAATAGCAGAATTTTTTTATTTAGTAGGTACATAAAAAATAAAATGCACTTGGCTAAGATAAACAAACATCATTATATACTTATAAATAGTATAATTTATCACATATAACAGTGAGGAAAAACTAACTCATAGATGTGATGAACTCCTACTCAATACTACATATTGCTGAAAATTGACCAAAAAATATTTTCCAGTATTTAATTTATTTGAACAATTGTAAACAAAACAGTGTTTGTAGAAAAAAAATAGCTCTTTAAAATTCATATTATAAAATATTTATTAAACAAAAATCAGCTGCTGCTTTTTTCTACAAATAGACACATAAAATGATGTAATTAGAAAATTTCAAAAAGGCGGATAAAAAAACAGTGCAAATTGATTTTGTAAAAAATACTACCTATATATTTTACATATTGAATGAATTCTTTTTTGTTCTTTGGTGAGTAAGAAAACAACAGCTGAGCAGCAAAAAATTGTAATGCTGTTTAATCATACAAAAATGTTAGTTAAAAAGTGCTGAATAAAGGCCTTGTAGTTTGTTTGCAAATATATATATATATATATATATATATATATATATATATATATTTATATATATATTTATATATATATATTTATTTTTACTTATATATAATTAGAGGCGTCTATACAAGCAAAAAAGCAGTGAATGTGTGAGTAAAATAGATAAAAGTAATCAAAATATTTTTTTCTGTTGTCTCCATTTGAAATTTTTAAATTCATTGATAACAATTTTTTTTTAAATATTCACTAAGTTTTAATTTTTCATTAAGTATTTATTGCTTTTCTGTTTGTATGTACGGCATGCAACCGATATACGTGCATTTTATATGTATATAATTTAATCATATATAATTTAATTTGCTAACATACAAAAAAATAATATTGTTCATTACTTTTTGCCTTAAATAGATATAAACTTTCACCAAAAAGCTGATTTCTAATCCTCAAAGTAATAATATAATTTGATTTAGATAGATATTGAGAATTTGATTTAGAGGAATTAGCAAGATTTTTAAATTGAACTAAGAGAAGGCGCTCACCTCATAAAGACTAGTTCCTATTGAGTGAGAAATACATCCTCAGAGACGCTGACTATTGGGGGATAAAGAGTTTGCTAGATGTGTATCCTGATATGGGAGACAAGGGATTCTTTGGAATCAAATAGATCTCCGCACATGTCACAGGGAAATTCAACGCTTTCCATTTCTAGCGAATCTATAGGGGGGAAGGATTCGCTTGAAGAAAAACTACTTGAATAAAAATTGAAATCTGCTGTTTTACTCGTGGTATTTTCAGGGAAAATATCTTTTTTGACAGTGAGTTTGGGGGTAGTAAGCTTCCGTCCTGATTGAACGGCAGGTTCGGCGGCGTTTTGTTTGTCTTGTGCAGCTAGAATGTCACTGTGTTTCACGATGTGCGCACACAGGTCTTCGCGGTCCGCTAGCAGCTGTGGGCACAGTGGACATGCAAAGTGAGGTTCACTGCCTCCCGGCTGTGTGGCGGCGTGCACCCAACGTACATGCTCACGCAGTACTACTTTTTGATTAAAGGCCCTCATGCAGAGGGGACACGCGTGTGGTCTCTCCCCTGTGTGGATGCGCTCATGCTTCCTTAGTGTGCCACCATCACGAAATGCTTTCCAGCAGTATCTACAAATATGTCACAATCCCTTTGTAAAATTCTGCAATGTCCATTTTGATTGATAATGTATCATATAAATTAATTGTTTTACAAAAGTTGATGCTGACCTGCACCCGTATGGTCTTTCTCCCGTGTGAGTTCTGGAATGGATAAGAAAGCCTTGGCGACTGGCAAAGCGTTTAGGACATAGGGGGCAGCGATGCGGTGCAGCTCCCTCCCGATGTGCACGTGCATGCTCCCACAGACCCTGACGCGAGGCAAAGCACTTCCCACATGATGTGCAACCATGGGGGGTGTTGCTGGGATGCATTGCCAGTCTAGAAATAAAAGGCAGTATTAGCAGTCAGAATCAGGTGTAAGAATTATCTACATATCTATCATTCAATATGTACCTGTGTTCATCAAGTTGAGTTTGCAGTGAGAAAGTTTCACTGCAAACTTCACAGCAGAATGTTTTTTTACGATGTATCCACATATGTCTGAACATCTTTTGCTTTGTAGTGAATCTCTTAGAGCACTGCAAGCAGGTATGCTTATTGTTCTGTTTGGTTTTATTTGAATCTACAGAGAGTGCGGTTTCATCAAAATCCTCTGCAGAAATGCATAATTTAAACATAATATTATTAATAATGCAAAGTATCTTTTTCAATTTAAAAATGACAAAGAAAGAAAAACCACACACCTTCTATGATAAAGTCATCAAGATGAAGTTCATTTTCAACAATAGCTGGCTTCACTATAATATTTTTTTCTTTGATATTTACTTTATTGGGGAGTGATAAATTTTGCTAAAAAAATCAAATGGAAACAGTTCATACAATACAAGAAGATATTCAATATTTAAAAATACAATTAAGTCATTGAACACAAACCTTATCTGCCTCTTGGTCATTGGAGACTAATATACTAAAAGTGTGTTTTTTAATAATATGTATATTTACCATTATATCTGCAGATTGATGATTTACAGCATTGCATAAATGATTTTTTAGTGTTCTGTTGTCTGAGAATGTATCTCCACATTTAATACACTCAAAGTTGTCATTCCAATAATCTTCATGTAAGCGTTCATGCGACACAAGAGCCTTAGCTCGTGTAAAGCCTACTCCACAAGACCGGCAGACGTGAGGTTTTTTCTTGTTTATAGAATCAATCTAGAATATAATTGAAAAATCACATCATGCGTGATGAAATGCTTTATATGTATAAATATAAGACATATTTTCTTAAATTACCTTTGATTGATCAGTGTTAACAGCAGATCCTACTGAATTGGCTTCGAGTGAGGCAGGTATTACAGGAAGAATCTCTACTTTGACTGATGCTTTGGCTGATAAAGATAGAGAGTAGTTCTCATTATGTCCTGTAATTTTCTTGTCTGGTATTAATGAATATTCACACTCAGCATTACCAGAAATAGGATCCAATTGTTCAAAATCATCTTGAAATTCTGAGGATTGTGAATCTATTGAGTATGTAGTATTAACTGTTGTTTCTTGAGCTATGTCCATTGACTCGGGTATGTCTTCAGAACTTAAATTATCTGCCATATTCATATTCCAGGTAGACATCTCAGGTTGGTTTACTTCTGTTTGGTTTAAAAATAATGTAGGCTGAATATCTAATTGGGGTAGCATAGGAGGTAGAGTCGAGCATTCTGGCGGTGTCCATTGGTTGGGGTTGGCGGAGGTGACTATGTCAGGATCCCCGCTGGCGATCGCCGCTGCCATTAATGCTCGTCCTGGCACATAAGTATGGACTTTCATGTGATTGGTTAAGCTTGAAGATCGAGTGAATTCCACTCCACAGATATGACAATAATAATTGCGAACAGCTTGAAGACAAGCATGGTCTTGGAAGTCTGCTTTCAGTTTGAATAGAGATCCACAGGACCGGCATGAATATGGTCTTGCTACTTGGTGACAGATCATATGATTATTGAAGTTTAATTTTTTATCAAATGTTTCTGAGCATATTGTACAAGAATATATACTTTTTAAATGTTTCTCTGAAATAAACAACATTGTAATTTATTTAAATGATTTTGGGTTAATTATGATTGAATATATACATACAATATTAATCATAACCAAATATGTTATTAACTAAATGTAAAAAAATTATATGAAAAAGTCAACTCTTCTCACCACATATTCCATTATGTATTTTCAGGTCTTCTAGACTTGTAAAACTTTGCTGACAGCTCTCGCAGGTGTTGACTGAATTATTTGTCCTAGTAACAGGTGAAAGTTCTTCAATTTTATTTGAAGGTTTTTCTACGTCTACCTTTACGGGAGTTCCTACATGTGGTGTTTCATTTTCATTATATCCACCTCCCCCAAGCTGCCAAAGAGCTTCCACAGCCATACTGAAAATAATATAAATAGTTTAAATTAATAAGGCCATGATAAATCATGTTATAAACTAGTTAGTAGTTATAACCTTTAAGTAGTTTAGTAATTAATGGGGAAATTTTACTCTCTTTTATGAACATTAAGATCTTTATACCTTTTAAGTTTTTGATATAATTTTAAGGACTTTTTTGGTGGACTTTTAAGTTATAATGAACTTCAAAATTCTCTCGATGAGTAGTTAACATGTTGCAAACCTTTCATCTTCTGTAGCTTCATTGGTAGATGCTTCTTCCTTGATATTTTGTCGGTTTTTATTATTAGATTGATTCTCATCAGATTCATTGTCACTCTCCTGTTCAGATTTGAATGTGTGCTCCACCTGAAAATAAAATTATCAATTGTGTCATAAATAATTAGCTGCATTTTGAGGAAAATATAATATAAATAAAATTCACAGATTTACGAACGTCTGCTCTTATGTTTGATGAATCTTGATTACTTTCTTGGCTAGAAACTTTTAGGATTTCCGTTTCGTCGACCGACGATGTTTGATCACAAACGTCGTTCACAGCTTCCAAAACCTTTGGAAAGTTTCTATAAGGAATAAAATTAACAGAGCTGTCACCAGAATCACGACAAATGGTTTCTTTGTCAGCGCATACCAAATCGTCGATTTCAAACATCTTTTTGCTTCTTATAGTGCAAACTAATTAATTAAAACAGCTGAGTAGTTTTTTTACAAACATATATTTTTCAACAACACAAATAAATAAATTGAAATTCTGTAATGACAACTCGGCATCTTTTCAGATCTAATGTTAATTATTAAAATTAAATATATAACACGTTTGAACGTAAGAGGTAAAACTAGTAACTCATCTAAAATGAAAATATTAATCCAAAATGTAAAGGTTGTACTGATATACAGATTAGGTTAGTTTAGTTCGACATTTTGTATTATGTTTAATGTTACCACTATTATCATACACAACTTATATTTTTGGAATTAAATTCGCGAAGTATTGCAGAGAACTTTAAAACATAAGTTATTTTTTTTTAAATAATTCATGAATTAATATATTCATTTTAAAATTATGTTTTGAGCATATGGAATAAAGCATACAAAGGATTGTTTATAACTTTAATATGTCGGGCATTACTTTCTAGTAGCAACATTATGATAGACCACAGACAGTTTTTCTGTCACTCGATGGAATCGTTTATCACTGATGTGTAATTATCTTATTTCAACTGATCTTAGCAGAAAAGTATTTTCAAATACTTAAAAGCACTTGTTGGTAAGTTGTATTTTACAATTTAAAAAGATGCAAATATCAGAGACCTTCTCTATAAGAACGTATTTTAAAGTGCCGTCGTATTTAAAAACTCAGAATTTTTGGCGCACTTAAATTTGACCAATCTGTTTGGAGTATAGTAACACTTTGCTAAATTTGCGCTGAAGAAATACTGCAAAGCGAATTACAAATACGACATACGGCTTATTTTATTATAATCAGTTTGATATTTTACGCAAAATGTTGAATTGAAAATAACTATTTTCTAAATACTGTCACGGATGAACGTTATAAATTTATTCTGATGGAATGGTTTTAATGTTTTGAAGCAGTGATTTACTTCAGTAGAAATTATTAAAGTTTACGTTTGATAGGTTTAAAATTTAATCTTAAAAATATCTGATCCAACAGAAAAACATTTAATGTTTTTTGAGCTACAATATTTTATGTTTCATTGATAATTAAAAAAAAGTTCTGACATTATGGTAGGTTTACTTGTCAATTTTTGTTGTAGGTAATTTGTGTTGTATACTCTTTATTTACGGCGGCTGTGTAAAAATGCCCGGAGGATTGCAGCAACCTTATCTGAATGCCGAAGTATATCGGGATTTTCAGACAAGCCAAAAAGTATTCAATAATCGTGAATTTATAAACATCCATAAAGGTATCACACATTTAAATTTAATTACTCTAATTTAAACCAAATTCATTGAGCACATGCTTTTTTTTAGTATTGCTCAAATTAGGCTTGCTTTTTTATTGACGCATTTTTTAAATACCAATACTTTATTTTTAACAAAATACTAGGTAATTAATTTTATTTTTAGTGTATTGATACAGTAAAAAATGTTTATTTCTAGATGGTTCTACTATTGTTGGAGAATCTTCTCTAACAGGACGAATTTGGGATGGTAATGTTCAGTTTGGAGAATCGCCTGGTGATTTTTTGATAAGCAATGAAAAGAAGTCAAGCCTATCAGCAATTCCATTTGCAAATGGAGTGACGGATGGCTTTTTTCTAAAAGATTCATCAAAGGTAAAACAATTAACTTTTTGTTAGCACTATGCCAGATTTAACAGTTAAAATAACATAAAACTTTCTCATTTCTTATGTATTTAAGTTCCTTTGAAAGCACATTCTTTAGAAATACTCACTTAATATAATTCAGATTTTAGTTTCCGGAGATGGAGGGCATATTCATGTCTGTACTCGTGGGGGCACATGGAGCGGTGTAACAGTTCCCGGACAAGACCGAGCTTGGCCAATAGTGTCAGGGGTCTGTGAACATGATGATGCTATCCTTGCAGTTGGTTTATTTCATTCCGGAGATAGTTTTGTTAGTGGTGGGGTTGACAATTGCATTAAGGTGAGGAACTTGCGAGATACTAAATATGTATTTAGATTAACTATAAAAGTACTCATCCCTACTTTTAAAGGTTTCTGTTATCTTATTGTTTGCAATAGGGTAGTTAAGTGTTAAAATAGCACTTATGTGTTTCAATATAAATAAATATACTGCAGAAGTTAACTTAACATTTCTACAGAATAAATTTAGACAAAATAATAGGTTACCCGTTCTTAGTTGTCTAGTTTGTTTTAGTACATTTTTCTGTCATTAAGACCCGTTTTACTTAATATTAGATAGAAAGTGATAATTTTTTTGACATAGTAAGTTATAGTATTTAGTTTATATAATATGCAGTTATTTTAAAAGTTGCAAATGAATTTAAATGATATTTTTTACTAAAATTTCATTGGAAAATTTTAAATATTGTATTTCACTACTTCATAAAACTATATAGTATAAATAAAAATTACAAGTTATTATTTAGGTGTGGGATCTGTTTAGTATGGTGGCTATAGAAACCTATCGTCCTGCTCACACTGATGTGGTTAGCGATGTGGCCTGCAGTCCTACGCAACAGAATGTATTTTTATCGAGTAGTTTGGATGGCTCAGTAGCATTGTGGCATACTACGGACATAGACCAAACAGCGAAAGGTAAGTGGAAATTTATTGAATGGTTGACACACACAACCATTTTTTTTTATTCTGCCATAACACAAGTGAACAATCATATACAATTAAATTTCTTTATATGAACCATAAAAAATGCTTCATTTTATTGACTGAAAAAAATAGTTTTTAGATATTATGTATTATGTAATTTTGGTTTTAGAATTTGGGTCAGTTTCGTGTGCAGCTCGCTGTGTATGCTGGCTAACTGAAGATACATTTGCAGTTGGTTATGAAAACAACTTAATAAAAGTATATAATATAAAACAAACTGAGGAATCCGTATGCTGCATTGATTTTAATTTTCCAGTACATAAAATGGTGTACAACGAGACGTGAGTATTAAAGTTAATCTTTGTTTTCTCTCAAAAACCATGATATATTTCATAAATACCACATTTTCTGATACTTCTCCATTTCCTAGTACTTGTCTTTGAGGTGGTTGCAGGTTCCATGTCCTATTTAGTATGGAACTTGCGGCCGTGTTACTGCAAATACGTCTAGTGTAACTTAATTTGTATAACAATTATTAGTACAACAGTAGAAAGTATATATTTACTTGAACATTTGATTTGATCTTTGAAAATTGGGCCATAACTAAACTCTTAAGTTACCTTTACTGTAATACTACTCGATGGAAGTTTACTGAAACCCACTTGTATGGCTAGTCTCGATAGTATGTTTTGCCAATTGAAGCCTGTGAAAATTTCGGTTTTAAAGATTTGATTTTTAGTAGAGTGAATTCTAAAAACACTTTCATCTTCAATTAAAGTTGGCTAACCATAAAAAAAACCTTTCAGTCTACAGCCATTTGAATTTGACTTTTTATATATAAATAACAAGTGTCTTGTATTTTTAGAAATAAATTATTGGCAGTCTGTGGCGATTCAAACATCTTGAAGGTTTATCAGCTTCATGGCTCCTGTAACCTAAAGTTGGTTTATGAAGACTCCAGACACTCTAAATTTGTCAGAGGTTTATGCTGGGATATCAGTGAACCTAATCGATTATATTCATGCGGATGGGATGGAAATTTCTTCGAACATTTGGACATCAATTATACGCTAACAAGTTTGTAAACTTAGTCTATGAATATTTTTTGTTACTTAAATTTGAATAAATTTTTTAAAATATAACTGGATATTTTAATTTAATATGCTAACAGTTACAGTAATTAAAATCAATAAATACAAACCAAGCAGAAAAAAAAACAGTTGAGTTTAGTTCACACTCGCTCAGTAAGAGCCAAGGTACAAATTATTTAATGTGCTATTTCGTAACGAGTAAAGGTATATCCTTAAGGTGCGAAGCTGTAATAGTTTGATATACTTCTGGTGATACGTCTGTAGCAAATGCAAACTTCCTAGATCGAGGACAAGTGCACTTATCATCACTGTCCTCTTCAATTATTTTTTCTGCTTCTGCTTTGATTAGTTCATAAGCTTCATCTGAAAAAATAATCCTTAGTTTAAACTAGTTATATTTATCTATAATTAGATTTACTTAATACGAGCCTTAATTCACCTATAATGGTATTTGTGATTGATATGTCTTACCTATATCAGATTCTTTTGCATATTCTGAAGTCACGCAAAATCTGAGAACATATTGTCCCTTTATCTCCGCAGGAACCATATGAATTTTTTTTGATTCATTCAGTCTGCTCATAAGAACTTGATTAGATTTATTATTTGAGCTTCTTAGTTGAAAGCATACCAAGCCAAATGATACCGTGTTCATAACTTCAAATAGTTTGTCACCACTAATGAGATCTTCAAAATATTTAGCGAGTTTCATATGGTTTCTTTGATATTCTCTTAATCCTTTCAATCCATATGCTCTTATTGTATACCACAGTTTAAGGGATCGAAATCTGCTACTAAATGATATCCCCCAATTTTTAATATCACGTTCGTTTTGTTTTTTACTAATTTCTAGAAACATTGGATCTACTATAAAACTAGAACAATACTTTTCTCGATTTTTCACCCATAAGCAGGAACAATCCGAGTGAACGAGAAACCAGTTATCTGCATTAGTGTGAAAAGAATCTGCATACTCTAATCCTTTCGCAATTTTTTTTAATTCCGGACATATAAGGCCGAGACCCGCATATGAACCGTCAATATTAAACCAGATATCATTTTTCTTACAAATAGGACCTATTTCATCAAACCGATCAACTGATGTTGAAGAATAGGAGCCCAATGAACAAGTCAAGAATATCGGGGTAAGTCCCTTGCCGATATCCTCTTCAATAGCTTTGGAGACTGTTTCTCCTCTGAGAATACATTTATCATCAGTTTTTAAAATTTTAAAATTCACCAATGCCAATTTTATCGATTTTTCAACTGTACTGTGGGATTCATCTGAGCAGTAAGCTATCAATTTAGGAAGAAATGTACTATCATGCGATTTTGAGTCTCCCCCTCTCACTTTTTTAATTCCGTATGCCCTTGCTGCCAGTATACAATTGAATATACATTCTGTAGCTGACGATTGGATGGTTGCCCCGCCTTGACTTTTACTTAAAAAATGTTTTGGCAAGCTCAAGGCTTTACATAGCCAGTCCAGAACAATGACATCGAGCTCACTGCATACCGGACTCGCAGCCTGTAAATAAGAAACTTTAATTAACTTTGGACAATTCACAATCACAATGCAATTTTGACCATAACTAATTGTGTTGTTAGGTCTAGCAGTTTGGAGTTTGAAAGAAATTACCCAATTGTTTGGCATAATCCCCATAGCATCAGACATCATATCTCCCATTAGGGATGAGAAGGAAGCCCCTTGAGGAAAATAACCAAAGAATTTTGGATGTTGCCATTGTGTTATTCCTTTGATGATGTGTTCGTTTGTATCGGTCATTATAGTTGCCCAGGGCTCTGCTTCTTCAGGTGCTTCATCTGGAATATGTTCTTGCAAATACCCTGGTTTTACATCAGGATAAATATCCTTCTCTGGAAGCTCTTTATAATATTCACAAATACTATCGACCATTTCTTTTCCATGTATTCTAAATTCTTCAATATCCATTTTGATTTTTATTAAAGCAGTTCAAAATAGTAAATTGTTTTGTTTAAAGTATAAATTGACAGCTAAATTTTAGGTTAGTTAAAATATAAAAAAAACAATGATTCTACGATAATTTGTTGAAAATCAATGGGAAATTTACATTAATTAAAAAATGGGGATACACCGATGTATGCATGCATTACGGTTTAATACAGCCAAAATAATAATAATTTGACATAACTCATTAATTTTGATACAATTCGATAATAAATATCTCTGAAACAATTGAACTGCTTTATATCCAATTTTGTCTCTGTTAAAAAATAATTGTTCGAGTAGTAATATGAAAGATATTTTTTTAAATTTAAGAGGTATATAAATTTAAAATTTGGTTTTTTGAGTTAAGATATTAAATATTTTGATTTTAATTTTCTTATAATAAAAAAATACACCTCACTTCACTGTACTTCTCCACATTTAATAAAAACACAATGATTTTTCTTTAAAACATCAAATATATTTCATGTGTTTATTTATACTAATATAGATAACATGCACAATATAATTAAAATAAAGTTAACAAAAGGTTATCAAATAGTACATACGTATATTTTTGTTTCAATATTAATTTGGTTTATTTTAACTTTAAACCTCAACTGTTCCAATTTCAGTGAAAATAAACAATTGCTTAAGGAAAAAAAATTAATAAGATAAAATAGAAAATAATTCTGTTTGTAAGTTTTGGCAGTCATAAATTATAAGATTTTCTTTGTTAAATATCATTAAAATAAGCAAGACAAGAACAAGGTGATCCATTGTACAATTTTGAAATCAGCATATTGCTTATTCGTGAATTTTTCTTTTCAGAATGTTACAGAGATTGTGGCGGTATCTTACAATGTAAGCAAATTTTTTGTTCAAAAGAAATATACATAATATACAAGTTTACTATGAGTCTAATGGCTGCTTTGCTCTGTCAAACAATTTGTGTGAAAAAAATTGTTTTTGAGAGACAACATCGTAAACAGCCAATTAATGTAAATTATGAAAGATCCTCTTATATATTAGAAAAATTTATGTAAAATAAAACTACACGCAGAATGCTGCTTACAACTGTAAAAGTTTTTTTGAAGATCAATTTATGGATATTTTTAATATTACTAAAAAATGTAGGTTTTATATTTAAAAGCATTGATGATGAAGTTAGTATTTATGACTGGAATGTAATGAAGGCGTTTACAGTAGTTTGGCTACAAACTGGCTACTTTGTTTTTTGTACAGTTAACACACCATAAATACATGACATTTTTAAATATGAATTATTAAATTGATACTGCTGTATGTATTTAAACTGAGGTAAGAAATACATTCATTGGTTGGCTAGTCTCACAGAATAATAGCTTGAGTGCTAGGTGATTTTGCAAATAAATTTTCATTTAACGTTATTGAGATTGTTATTGTATTAATTAGTAACATTATTAATTATTCAACATCTAAAAATACATACATAATCAACATATAGAGAGATACGAAATGTGATTTAATTTAAATACCTGCCAATGAAAATGCAGTTCAAAAATAACTAAATTTGTAACTTCAGGTAATTGACATAATCTGTCATATCTTGAGATACAAATAATAATAAATATACTAATAATATAAATACATATTTTCAAGTTTAAGAGCATTATTTGTAACTCAGAAACTGGTAAAACAATATTTATGTTATTGTTAAATGGTTTTGTAAACTTTGAGAAAAAATACACTGAAATGCTATAAATAAATTTTAAATACAATAATTCGCCAGTGGATAAATGGGTTGTCTAAATATTCATGAAAACTTAAATAAAAAATGATTAAATAACTAGGCTATATATATATATATATATATATATATATATATATATATATATATATAGAACAAGTTCTCTTTTATAGTTTCTGTCATTGTGGTGTATCTAGGGGAGGTCTTTAAAATGTTGATCTCGGAAGTGAATTTATGACTTGTTCTTAGTTGGGGAGGAGCTTTGCTTGCGATATGTGGTGGGAGAGAGTCCTCTGGGAGAACGGCTGGAGTCCCTTTCGGGCGATGGTGAACCACTCCCTCGACGGCTCTGTCCGGGATTTTTCAGTCTGACCATTGTATCCAAATGACGGAATCTGTTATCAAAATTATTCTAATTAAAAACTGTTTCAGTAATAACAGTGAGAGAGGAATATATTATAAATTAAGGTGAAATAGTCATCTTGTTACCGTATCGGAAGATGATCACTTTGATTGCCACCGTTTTCATGATCGTTGCTTTGGAAGAAGAATGCCAGAGGCCAGCTTATCCAGGAAGAGTTGTTCCTAAAAAAATATGATGACAAGTCATTTCACAGTTTAAAATAATATAAAAAATTTGGGAAGCTTGGGAAAATTTGAAAATATGTATGAGTATCTATTATTTTTTTTTAGTTAATGTATGTATGTGTAGGTACATTTATTAATAAAAAGCATGCTTGTAAGTCACGAGACTACTTACGGAGCAGGCCCCTGCGAGGGCCGGCGGTCCAGGCTGTGCCGGTCCTCCGGCTCCTCGCGCTCCTCTGCGGCAGGCATGGGCTTGGTGGTCTTGGCGATGGCAGGGTTGTAGATCTTGGGGTCGCTGACCATACGCACGAAGAACGACCGCTTGTAAGCCAAGGTCTCCCGCCGCTTCTTCTCCAGGGCGTCGCTCACGCTCACCAGCTCCTGAGGGCAGAGAGTAACAACATAACAATGAGTCAAACTATGGAAATAATTGCTCTCCATCTCGGTGTCAGCCTTTGTATGGCCCACCGGCGGGAAGATTACGACACATAAGGGATCACAATATTTACCGCATCCTTGTCTTGCACTTCTGCCAGCTCTGTCGCAAATTCGCATATCACATCCCAGGCGTATTCTAAACGTGAGAAATAGTTGATTTTGTAATAAATAAAAATAATCGACAAATCACATTTGTATACTTCGTCCATCGAGCTCGGGACCTACCTATGTCCTGCTCATTAGCATTCTGTGCCGTCACACAAAATCTGATTATGAACTTATCGTGGACGCTCGCCGGAACCATGTGGATCTTTCCCGAAGCATTAATATTAGTTAGCAGCTTCTTGTTGATTTTATTTGTATCTTCGTTGTTCTGACCTTCAGAGCCTTTTAATCTGAAGCAGACCAGGCCCATCTGAAATGCAAAACGCATTGTAAAAAAGGCCCGGAAGGGTAAGTGCATTGCAATAATTGAATAAGTTTTTTTATCACCTTTACATCGTTGCAAATTTCAAACCTGTCGTCCTTGAGAACTAGGCGCTCAAAATATTTCGCCAACCGACAGTGGAGTCTGATGTACTCCTGGAGCCCGGAAATCCCGAAACTTCTCATGACGAACCAGAGCTTGAGAGACCTGAATCTCCTGCTCAGAGGGACGCTCCAGTGGCGGTAGTCGATGCAAGAGCCCTCGTGCTGGTGCTGAAGGTAGAGAGGGTCCACTACGAGCGCCGAAGTGAGAAGCAGCTGATTGCGGACCCACAGGGTAGAGCAGTCGAAGTTCGTAAGGAGCCACTTGTTGGTATTGGTGTTGAAGGAGTCGGCGTACTCGATTCCCGCCAGCAGTGGCTTCAGCTCCGGGCAGATGAAGGAGCTGCCTGCGTAGGCTGCGTCCACGTGCAGCCACACCGCGGGGAAACGGCGGCAAACGCGGCCTATCTCGTCGATAGCGTCAAACGAGCACACGGACGTTGTGCCCAGAGTGGCCGATACGAAGAAAGGAACTCTTCCTGCCTCCTCGTCCTCCTCCATAGCCTAGTGAGTACAAATTCCAGTTAGAGGCGTAGCTGTCCTCTCGGTTTCCGAGCTTTCTTCTAAATAACAATTCGTGCTAAAATGGGCAAAGCTTATAGCCGATAATTCGGGGAGTGCAACTCGTAAGCGAGCGATTCCATTGAGTTAGGTAATTGACATAAAACAGGGAATAATAGAAATATCTTGTATTCAGCGCTTTCCTCGAAAAGTAAGTAATCACATCGCAACCAGAGAAAGTATAGATTTTCTAAAAGTTATCAAGGTAAAAATAATATTTTTTCTCTTATAAAGATGAAGTAAAGACAAGTTTTATTTACAATACAATACTTAAAAATATACATTACTTTCTTGAGTGTATCGCCGCGAAGCCTTGCTTTTTCGTCAGTCTGGAGAATCCTGATTTTTACAAACGCTATCATAGCTCCTTTTTCTACAGAAGAATGAGCTTCTTTGGAGCAATAGGCGATTAGCTTCGACAGCAGAACTCCTTCATCCACATTGGGGTGCTGGAACTTAAGCCTTTTGATTGCATTAGCTCTGGCTGCTAGCATCACCACCAGGATGCACTCGCTGGCCGATCCCTGGAAACAAATCCACGTTGAAAGTATACTCAATGTATAATTGGACTATTTGTTATTCTTTACTCACTTGAATGACACCGCCTCCTTTGCTTCCTTCTTCTAAGGCCAAGAATTCCTTCGGTAAGCCTATCGCTTTTCCTGCAACACGATATCAAATGAAGAAACTTCAAACTTTTCCATAAAAACATTGATGTTTAAAATAAAATATTAATTACCAAACCAATCGAGGACGATGGTTTCAAGCTCCGTACATGCTGGGCTGGCAGCCTAGAAATAGTTGTAAATTACAAATACTTCAGTCGTAGATTGAAACTAGATCTAAAACAAACGGCCGAGTCGTGAATTACCCAAGAGAAGCCAATGCAGCCGAGGCCGTCGGAGAGCATGTCGCCCAGGATGGAGGGATAGGAGTTGCCGGATGGAAAGTAGGCGTGGAAGCGAGGGTGCTGCCAGTGCGTCATGCCGGGCATGATCTTGGAGCTGACGTCGGCCATGATGGCGTCCCAGGGCTCGGGCTGCTGCGGCGCTTGCGAGGGCAGCTCGGCGCGCAGGTAGCCCGGCTCCACGCACGGAGTCACGCGCCGCTCGTGCAGCGTGCTGATGTACTGGCAGATGAAGTCCACCATCTCCTTGCCGCGCACGCGAAACTCTTCTGTGTCCATGGCGGGGTGAAGCAAGAAACCTACGATTGAGTTTGATTAATTATTTTTACAATTGAAGATAAACTGGAAGTCATAGTATCGTTTGCACTCATCTTGATCATGAAAAATATAAATTGTGCGTACTTGGTTTTAAGTGTAAAGGGTTTTTTTCTTTACGTTTATTTTTCCCTACACAAACTCAATAACGAAAATAAAGAAACCCATGTACGATACCACCCAAGCCACACGTTGTAAGCCCCTTAGCCTGCGCGCAGGATCAGGGGACAATGATGGTTGCAGCAACTGTTGCTTGTTTATTGGCAATGAATTTAAGTTCGGATTGAAAATTGCAAACTGTTATTAAGGAAGTTGATATGGTGAATAAGAATTAAATATAATCAATGATATAAATATATTTTTTAATGTTTATCAAAAAGAAGTTGTAGATTGATAATTCCGTAATTGATGAGTCCGGCGCTCTCTTTTTCGATTGAAGCTTGCGAGTAGACACTTATCCGACACCTGAATATGATATTGTGAATCTACCTTGCGCGTCAAGTGAGAGTGAAAAGCCTGTGTACTCGTGGGTTTGACATTTCGATTGATTGTGACAGCACAGTGTCAGATTGGAGGGTCGGGGTAAAACATTTACGAGGGTCCTCCCGCGAGGGCCTCTCGGACAACGGTCAGGAGAGATCCAGTAGAGGGATGCGAAAAATTACTGTTATGGATTTTTTAATGATTAAATTATCGATTGCGATAAAATTTTAATCGCTTGTTTTATTCAGATTGCTACATAATAAAATCAAAGACTGTGTCTAAAATTTTTTGTGTACACCTGAAGATAGCCGAAATGGTTTTGAAATAATTGATAATATATAAGTGTGCTAGTTAGAAGCAGTGATATTCGCAAATTTCTTACGTAAATCTCTCGCGTCATCGAATATCAAAATATATATATTATAACCACTCTACGTATAAAATGTAATAACTACACATAGAAGAGCGAAAAAAGTTTTATTTAATTGATGAGAGAAAAAAGCAACCAATGCCAAAAGGTTTTTATATTTACTTAAGATATGGAAATTTCAAACACGGGGAGAGAAACGGGTGGATCATATGTAATACTGTAACTTTTTTGTGTATTATTTAAAATTGGGTTAATGTGATTTTGCAGCATACCAATGGATTCAATTTTTCACCCACGACCAGCTCCGCTTTGTTCAGCACGCTTCGCGGCTTCTCGACAAACCCAAAACGGATCTGACTATTTAAAAAAAAATCTAGAGACGAGGTTTATACACAGATAGACACAATTTCAACTCACTCATGCACAGTAACTGTTACACCACCCGAGTACACAATATAATGCTAAACAGTTTTAATGCCATCAAATAGATGACGTTAAAATTGAATGATGAAGAATTTGGGGTTGAATTCAATGATACCGGAACTGAAAGTCAAATTAGCCGCAATGATGTCCCGTCGTGATCTTTTCTGTGTCTGAAAACGGGACAGTTTCGATGAAACCGGGACGACGCAACCAGGGTGTGTAACAGGTCTGGACAAGGGTGCAACAAGTCTTTTCAGGATTTTTACACGAAAAATATTCAACCATGTAATATATTGTAAAACTGAAAATGTGTGAATTAAGCCGCAATGAATAAATAAAAGGTTTAAATATTATTTGCGTAATTATACAAATTGAAAAATAAAACGTCAGGTATCATTTTTTCAAAGAAATAAAAATCTATCTTGATGTATCTATACTATAATCAGTAACAACATATACACCATAAAATAATATTTTTTATATAGTTAATAAATTGCATTACGTAAAGATTCTAAACTAATTGATTAGAAGTATTATTTCTGATTGCACAGTAAAAGTTAAACTGTTCCAGCAAATCAACCCCTTTAGTGAAGGTAATTATCCTTATTATTATATATATAGAATCTTGTTAGAGATAGAAGTCCTATTGGTAGCTGTAATGATGAGCAGGGACGATGCATACATCTTTATTCGTCATGTGTTTTTTTTTTTTAAATATTATTAATTATAACAAACAGAAAATAATCAGCTCAGGAAATAACTTTAAAAAAAATTTAGAGTAAAAATAAATGGTAAAATGTAGGCTACATCGTTTATGACGCTTAAGTGGCATTGAATTTTTAAAATATTTATATTGTTCATATAAATGTATGGGTTTTGTTTTCTATACACGATCTTTGATTATTTTAGCGTTTTTATTCGTCATAATAGTTTTTCGTCAATGGCTGATGTACAAATATCTGAATAATCGGCAACAGACCATGTCGAGCAGCCCCGAGTGTGCAAATATCCAATCAAGATCAGCAGAAGATGAAAGGGCGGGCTTAATGGCCGATCCCGTTTTGTTTTAATATTCGAGTAAAACATTTTATGGTCTCAAATAATGGAAGAGTAAGATATAATAAAGCACCCGACTGATCTAATATCTTATTTAAATGCAAATTTAAATGAAAACGAATTACTCGACATTAAATCACATTGTATTGAGTTGAAGGAATTTTAGCACGTCACTAATTTTATACTTAATTGTATATTTAAAAAATAAAGCAACAAACGTAGTCAAATACAATTATTGGAATTAAAATAATCGATGATAGGGTTGAGATATAGCTGTATAGTATTAAAAAGGCGTTGTGCTGGGGAAATAAAACATAGAAGAGATCTTAAATCTTTTTTTGTCATCCGATAAATATTAATTACAGCCGTGCGCATCAAATTTAATAATAAAAAAACAATAATTTGATTCGGGCACTTAGATATTTCAATTTATTTCTATAAAATAAAAAAAATATATATACAATTGGTGCCAGATTTAAAAAACATAAATCTAAATGATTAAATTTAAGATGTTCATTAATTAACGGGAAGAGATTTTGTGATCATCGCCATTTGTTGGAACTATTTTTAATTCAATAATAATCATATATTTAATTTAAAATTTTATGCCGCCGCCAATTTCGATCATCTCCAACTTTCTAAATTTATTATCTAGGTTTTTAAACTTTTTGTCTTTTAGTTATTTAGTGTATTTCATAAATATAAACAGTCGCACTTTTGTTACAACAATAAATAATTTTTAAAAAATTGCCTTCAACAGGCGTCGAGCTATTTTTGTATAGTAGAAGGTAGGCAAGCATTAATTCACGAATGTTTTGTTGTGCGGTTCAGTTATTACACAAAATGAACAACAACAGCAAGATTGAGCGCTGAGAGAAAAAAGTAAAATGCAAGCAGAAAGATGAGATGTCAAGTTTTGTCCCAGTGCGTAATAAATAAATAAAAGTGTCACATGTGCAAAAAAAAAAAAAAAATATTCAAGGGAAGTTTGCATGATAATTAAATATGCAGTTTAGATTTTTCACCATAACAATTGAACTGAGTTAAATTGTCCCGGCGGCGGTTCAGGGGGGGTTGTCACATTTCGGCGGTGCCAGTGTTGAAGATTTTTGTGAAACTGAATGCTTTGGGGCCCACCTGTTGGTTCGGGTGGCTGCTGAGGAGTCGGGCTCCGTCCTGAGCGAGTGGGGCCGCGCGAGTGCGGCAGCGAGCCGCGTGACCCCCGCCCCGGGGCTGCTCCCTCCCACTCTCCCTCCCTCCATCCCTCCCATCCCTCCCATCCCTCCCATCCCTCCCACCCCTGCACGCGTACGGGGTGATTCCGGAAACACAGCGACTACTTCCGGAAACAATTATATCACATTATCCTCTTATCGAAAAATTAAGCAAAAATATTAATAAAGCGATCTTCTAGGAATCATTTGGATGTCTTGATATTTTTATTACACGAAAAGATGTTGAATCAGTAATCTTCTCCGTGTCGGTAAATGTGAGCTTCTTTTGTAGTCATAGCAAGATAATACAAGAGAAACTATCAATATTCTGTAAGTACAAAAGACCGCAAGCGCAAAAATATATTTGCGAGTGTATTTGTGTTGTTACGTCATTACTTATTCCTATTGCACAAACAAAAAAATCACAAAAATATTTTGCTCCCCTTAAATAATTAAGAATTTTTAAAATATAAATGTTTTTCAAGTTAGCACCGATTTATTTTGAAATCGATTGTACTAAATTAAACGTCAATTCATAGTTTAATATTAATTATTCAAATTCCACATGTTAAGTCAAAAATAAATAAACTACACCGTTGTTTTGGTACACCGTGTATTGTATTGAAATTCGTATAATTCATTGAGAATTTTTCAATAAAAAAAATATTTATAAATCTTAGTCAAACTAAAGGTTACAAAAATTTAAAAATACGAAGTTATTATTTATATATTTTTAGAATATTCGGTATTGCTAAATCTGGACGGATTGAAAAATTATCCACAGTAGGATAAATTATATCTCAAATTAAAAGAAAAAAGCGAAAAATCTTCAGTGGATTACCAATTTAAAACACAAGTGGATTAGTTAACTTGAAGTTGATTCCAAGCCGATTTAATTTATTTTCAAGAGAATATAATCTGATATTTTTCACAAGTGTAACTTAACGCATCTATTGTATTTATTATACAACAAAAACTTTTATTGATTTGGTATTCAGAACGCTAATCAAAATTAGCTTTAAAATAACTACTTAACATTTAAAAAAATTAGCATTATAAGCTTAATAATAGTATCTACGGATATTGATTATAATTTTTATTTGTACTTGAAGGATATCTCTTTAACGTAGAAGATAATTAACCCTCTCGAGGGTGTCCTATATGACGGGATCGAGAGATCGTAAATATTCCAAGACTTCAGCTTTGGTATGCGTAGTATTGTCGCACTTTTCAGCTTTTCAGCTTCAACGGAGTAGAAAGATCGAATGCAACAGAGTTATGCAAGCGATGTCGTGAGAATTCTTTTATATTCTTATTTGAAAGAAAATATTTTAACTCACGTACATAAAAAAATATTTTCACTGAATTATCTGTTTTATTTTGATTAACGAGTAAAAAATATTCGCATTGAAATTGGCTGTAATGGAATCGTTTAAATTTTGTCGATATTTTTTTGATTGAATAAATTTATGCCCGGAAGAATAAATATAGGGTATGCTTTTTTCAGGATTGACCCTGTATCCTATAAAGAAAGAAATATATAATAAAAATATTTATTAAAATCTTATTAGATAACCGTGTCATTCTGCAATTAACTAAGAAGTGATCTGTCTGAATGCTTAAAATATTTTAAAAATATATTTTAGGTGATATAGTCACTAATGACTATAGTTTGTCTGAGTTTTGTAAGTATAAATGTAACTAAAACGGGTCGAGTTAATTTTGACGAAAGTTAGGGATGCCGACTAAAATAACTTCAACAGAGAAAGCATGAAGAAATTAGTTAGCATTGGTATTTAATTACATTTTTAAAATTAGTAAATAATTTATTGTGACTCACTACGTAGAAAAATATGCCTTAATCTAGAGTCAATAAAGTCTACTGGTCACCTTTCTAGTAGGTTGGGTCAATGAGGGAAAGGATCTAGAATCCTGAATTCAATCCTGGATGGCGAATGGTGATTTGGCAAATGGTGATCTGGACTGTTTTCATAGATCCCAGAACTTATAGAGGTATAAATTGGCGGCAGCATTTTTAGTTGAGATCAAGGTGTTGCTGAAGATACTAATGGCGAATATTAGTGCAACATCTACGGTACATTTAAATAAGATATCAAAAAGACACATTGTGGTGGAATTGCTGCATGCTTAGATTTAACTTTGATAACTTTGAAGATACAACATTCTTATTTACTTTTTTTGGGTAGGCTCCGCTTTACATAACACTTCCATAGTTATACAAGCTTATTAGAGGTTAAAAATAAAATACGTTATTGAAGAAATAAAAAGGAGAATATTTATTTGTATACTATGATATAAGTTTCAAGAGTTCAGAAGAAGAGCGAGTAGAGAATCTACAAACGTTGAAGTGAGTGTCTTCTAATAAAAAAAATACGAAGAAAGTCGGAGAAGGAATTTTTATTAAAATAATTAAGCCATTGTGATATCTATAAACCTTACAAATAAAATTTCAGTCAAACCCGAAATATTTTTCCGCGCTCAAGGACGATCTTCAGTGAAGGTCGGCCATTATCCTTGCGGTAGATTTGAGAACTGACCCTTTAATGGGCTCCATGCAGATGGAATATTTAGTGCCAGGCTGTGGGGTAGCAGGCTAGGACATAAAATAATGTGGATAACTGACAGCTCGGCTCGCGGGTGTATTGGGCAAGGCCTGGCGCCGGGCGCCGAGACGGCGGCGACTCCCACATGTGGGCTGAGGGGCTGAGGCCCGCACCCCTCAGCCCCTCTACACGCTCCCTTATTGCCGGCGAGGGACGACTAAATATGTATTCTCCATTGCCATGAATCAAACATTATTTCCTTTTTTTATTTCGCTCGCTAGCGACTATGGTTGTCGCTGCAAATGATATGATAATCAGATGTACTTTGGTTGAGCGCATTTATATGGTTAGGTGTCTGAACATATTGATACTCATCAGACGCTATAGAAAATGTTCAAAACAATATTAGTCAAAATAAAAGGACTTTATATTATATTTTATTATTTCGCTCGTTTGCGATTATAGTTGTCGTTGCAAATGATATGATAATCAGATGTACTTTGGTTGAGCGCATTTATATGGTTAGGTGTCTGAACATATTGATACTCAACAGACGCTATAGAAAATGTTCAAAACAATATTATTCAAAATAAAAGGACTTTATTTTATATTTTATTATTTCGCAAGCGACTATGGTTGTCGCTGCAAATGATATGATAATCAGATGTACTTTGGTTGAGCGCATTTATATGGTTAGGTATTGGCTTAATTAAATAGACTTTTCAGATCGGACTTAAATGCTTCGCTCAGTACTTTGGGTTGAAAGTCTAGTATTGCAAGTCACACAATATTTAATTCGCATAATAAGTACGTTGTTTAATTTATTTTAGTTAAAAATTCTTGCTAGGTACCAGTGATTCGTTGGTATAATTGGTAATGCACCGGCCATGTAAGCTTGGGGATGTGGGTTCAAATCCCACACAAATCACGATGATATTTTTCTAAGAGTTTCTTTAATCATTTTTCAATATTTGAAAAAATGTACTTAATTATTATCAATCAATAAAACCAGTACAGGCAAAATCGTACTTCCTGTGAGACGGTCTTCACAAAAATCAATGATGTACTTAATATTATATTTTATTATTTCGCTCGCTTGCGATTATGGATGTCGCTGCAAATCTCTTATGATAATCAGATGTACTTTGGTTGAGCGCATTTATATGGTTAGGTGTCTGAACATATTGATATTCATGAAATCGGTATTTTTGACAGAGAGTACTTGGTGGAATTCCATTTTAATATTTTAAGTAAAATACTTGAGTGATTTTTCCACATGTTAATTTTTATTGGTGACCGGTTTCGAAAGGTTGGCGAAACCGGTCATCAATAAAAATTAACACGTGGAAAAATCACTCGAGTATTTTATTTAAAATATTATTTTGATATTCAAATGTTAAATGTTCAAAACAATATTAGTTAAAATAAAAGTACTTCATTATATCTTTGTTACCTTGTTCTTAGTTATTTATTCAATTTATTCATCAACTCATGCAGAAGAAGGGTTTTTTTCACATATTTTCCCTACATAGCTCAATAACGAAAATAAAGAAATATATCTACGCTACCACCTAAGCCACACCTTGTAAGCCTCACAACCTGCGCGCAGGATCAGGGGTTAGCCACATACCATGTTTTAACCATAGCCATAAGAACTATTGTAAATTTGCAAAATAAAGAAAAAATAATGAATCTTGTAATTTAATTTTTTTTTACTTCATTTTAGCGACGAACGAAATAATGCAACGCCTTCAATTATTTGATATGAAAAAAGTAGTTGCATGGCAAAGGTTAAACAGAAGAAAAATTAAATGAGATTTTACGGCTGCATTGATAATGTAAGAAGGTATTTTTCTGTAAAATTAAATTAGAATTTTTTCGGTTTAATTTATATTCCCGGACTTTTCTCGTTTTTCCAATTAATAAAATAAAAAGATAAAAAGTCCGCTTTCAGCTTATTATTATTTGCCATTTGCTTGATTATTTGTGAACAAATGAAAGGAAAAAGAATTATATAATTTTTATTAATAGCCTACTTAGATGTATATTGACTTAGAGACCTCCAGAGACGTGCACTAAGATAAAATTTAAGTAAACGTTTGATTTATTAACGTTAAAGTCCGCTTTTTATATTGCTATTGTAAATTCCAACCATGAAATAAAAAAAAAACACTTTTAATATAGTGATCAATTATGTCTGTTTTCTTCGGAGTCGTTGTCTTAAGAAAATAAATCATAAATTATGCGACGCCACAGTCGGCTTTAAAATAAGTAATTTTACAGCCTAACTGAAGCACTGCAAAATCATAAAATAACAAGTTTATAATTAAATATTAAAATTTTTTATATGAAAGGTTAACTAAACTAGAAAAAATTCAGAGACAATTGAGTTTAGTACCAAATGTGAGAGCATCATCAAATTAAATAAATATAATGATCGATTTCCATCAAATGCAATCCAACAATTTACGATATGCTTTGACAATAACAATGCTTTTATATTAAAGGGCACTACGCATAATTTAAAATACAAAATAAACATTAGTTGCATGCCTCTAATTACGTTTTAATTAGACTAAATATACGGTTTATATTGAAAAAAACAGATAAACAAGAGTTGATTTTAAAACAGAGCCCTATGAGCTTAAGAAGTTTTGATTAAACTATTATATTACTAATTAACTATTAAGCAATAAAAACTGCATTTATATCATGCTTAATTTACAAGTAAACAAATAGTTGAATAAAATAAAGTTCGACGTACGATTGAGTCCGATGAAAGGTCGGGGGTGGGCGGGTGAGGGTGGCGGTGACGGTGACGGGTGCACGTCACACACGTGCAAGCCGGTGGTGCTGGCGACCCCGTAAGGGTACGTGATCCATTTCCGGTCGTCACCATGAAAATTACCCCCACTCAGGGTAATTCCAATATACGTCTTCAGATGTATACAGCCAGATCCTGTTAGCGGAGGTGACGCGAGGCGCCTTCTGTTGTGATCTGAAAATAAAGATAAAAGATATTGAAGGAATATTTATATATCAATGTTTTTACGTGTCTTATTTGAAAGGCAACATAAAAAATATGCTAATCGTTTCATTAATAATAGTTATGAACCTATTGCTGAAAATTGTTTCCGAAAAAAAAACGGTAATTTTTATTAATGAAAACTTTCTTAAAAAATAGCGTTAAAACAGAGAGGTTTTGTATTTTGACCTATTTTCATCAAAGTACTATCAATTCACTATTAACCCAACATAATTATCTTAATTATGGGGAGTGCTTAATTTTTTACTATCATAATTCGATTGAATATATACGAGTCCGAACTTAATATCAGAGACGTGCGGTGACTTTCAAAACCGAGCATTAATTTTGATTGAATGAAATAAATGTACTCGTATTTAATATACACGACGCAGGGTGCTTAAATATGCGAATAATAACTATTATTTTGTTTAGCATAAAACTTATATTTAAATAACATTTAGAAATAGCAAAAGTTGGCAGTGCTTTGATTTTTGTACGGAAGATGGATATCTTGAAATTCGGGGCAATAATTTGATGGTTATTTTTTTTAATTTAGCTGAATACAAGGGAAAATGGTGTATTTTTCTTACATCATCGATAGCCCGTTTTATTTCGATAGGGAGGTGGGCGAGTCGGGGTGACGGGGTGCGATCGGAATCGCCCCGTGCCGGGTGTGCCGACGCTCTCTCCTTCGCTTCTATTCATCCCTCGTCCCAGGTTGGTGGCTCAGAAGTGGAGAAATATTCAGGCCGGCGTCTGACGGTTCATTCCTAGCATTCTTCGGAGAGGTGCCGCTCCCCCCCGCGCTCCCCCCTGCAGGGCCGCATCGCTGGCGACGCGAAAACTCGAAACCTTCCGCCTTATACTGAAAACCTGAAATACACGCGTCGACTGCCCCCGGCCAGGCAAATTAATCTGATTTAAAAGCTCAAGATTTTGTTGCGTCTCAGAGTGGCAGTGAGTCCTAAATACAACCCCGACTCGCAGTCGTTCGTACTGGTAGTAGAAGATACTTGACACGATAACTGTGGTACAACCGGGCATTGCACGTATTAAACGTAATTTCAAGTTCATTTATAACCACCGTGAAAAATGAGAAGTTACGATATGTCACATCATTTGTGCTTATACATATATTTATATATAAATATATAATTATTAAATGAAATAATTATAAGTACGCGTTGAGAGTCGGTTCTGCCTTGCGCCCCTCCATTCATATTGCCTGCGCTAAACAGGAAACTGCCGAAGTACAGGCGACGTAGGAGGAAATAATGAGTATTCGATTATCTTGTAGGGTGTTTATTAGTTTTTTTTGCCTTTTTATATCGCCGGCAGAAGCTTGATTTCGTTGGAATTTTTTTCCATTTTTTCCGTTTCCTTTTATTCATCATTCAATAATTGAATTTTCCAGATGAAAACTTGGCACCCGCAGGATTCATTAAATAACACACCGCCGTACTCGCAAACGCTAAAATGTGAATTAATTAATTAATAAATGTGCATAAATTGAGTAAGTATTTTTTAATAGTTATTTATAGAGTATGATTGAATATGTGGTTGAGAACTTTACAGTCATTTCGATTAGAGGGTAGGACGTGCTCTAGCAAAGCGTTGGCGGACAAGGGGAGGGGAGGGGAGGGGGCGAGGGGTTGGGGGCGAAAGAATGGCAAACGAAGGCACTGGGAGAGCAGGGGAGGAGGGTGGGGAGGGGAGGGGAGGGGAGGAGGCCGCGGAGCCTCTTCAAATCTAATTTCCCCGATCGGCAGCGCTGCTCTTGGGCGGCTCCTGCAAACGACGTCTGAATGTTTCGTCACCGTTAATTGCTTATGATTTTTATAAGTAATTTCTCGCAAAGCGAGCCGATTCGTAGTGGGTTAACAATTAATTGTTTTGTCTCGAGAGAAGGCATTATTAATATTTACTTGCTTTTCGAGTCGAAGTAAAAATAGATGTGACTGGTTTTTGCTTTGTATTTGCGATAGCGTCGATGAAGTTAAAAAAGAAGATGTGGACGCTGAAAATTAATTTTAAATTAAATTTGGCATTTTATGTAGCCGTTAATTAATTTTTAGAACGATTTCACAAAATTTCACAAACAAATGACATTTTTTAAATATATATTTTAATCCAACAAAAAGTAGGTAGAATTCCTGTTGTATTCTCCCAAAAAAATAATTTTGTGGCGGTCAAGTAGTACCTACTTTTATATAAATGAATTCTAAATAAATTTTATCTATTGGAAGCAATTATACAAAAAAATTATTTTAAAAATGAAAACAAATAATAGTTGCAATTTCCACTTGAAAATAGTTAGTAGGATAATTTTTTTTAAGGTTGATAAATTTATACTGTTAATTTCAACATTTTTTTGATTTAACATTTCAGTCAACTGTAAGTGAAATATCCAAAGTGGTAGAAATCATTTGTAAACATGTGATCGTGGATTTTTATAATATTCAATATTATCCCAATCTATAGACATTGAGCTGTTCGCCCGCATATATTTTGAGTGGGAACCGCGTTGAATTATTAATTAAAGTACATACGTTATTACAAACATTAATATTACATTTCATAATTTGCATCAAGGTATTAAAAACATATGCAGATAACCAGTTTAATGTTTATATATAATGATATTTTAAATATAAATTTACAAATTTTAGAAATACAGTAGAAGCAATTGATTTTTTATAATGTTACACACAATTTTATATAGGAGATGCAATTGTTAGACCTTTTTACAAACAAAATAATACTTATTGAAAAAAATAATATATATTTATCGCACCACGTGTGCAATTTAGATGTTATACTTTTAAAAATTAAATTATTAGGGTAAGTAAAATTTTTATGATTTAATTCGTCATTTATATCAATAGGTCCGGTTCAGAAAATTGTAACCCTAGCCACTTATTATTAATTCAATTATTTTTTTTTATGGTATTGTTTTTTAAATTTATTTTAGAACAACCAATTATTGTTATTATATTCAAATTCATATGTTTGATTTCACAATTAAAAAAAATACTTCCTTTGTGAAAGTAAATTATAACCGTTTATTTTCAACAAGATATTGATAAAAATGTAAAAACGATAGCTTTTAAATTGATATCAAGACTACTTTTAAAAAATATATATTTGATAGGTCATTTTCCCATTTACCTAAATCAGACAATTTTTCAAAGTAATTCCATCATAATTGTTTTTAGTAAGAAATAAAAAATATAAACTTTTTTTTACACTAAACATTTAAAAAATATATAAATTAATAATGATTTTTCAATTGTCATAGACAAAATCATACAATGACAACTTGCTGGCAACATTATATTAGCATTGAAATCATAACACGAGAATCGGCTGTCAACTTTTTGGTTATACTTGACGTTTGACTTTTATTTAAATTTGAATAGGTTTAATGTAGAAATACAATTTTAATTTGATATTTTTCAACATTTTTAAATACACACTGGGGTAAGTTAAGGAAAGGGTTATTATTTTATTTTTAAAGAACTTAAATGTAATAAAAATAAAACTAGACGAGGTTGGAAGAGATATGTAACATAACAATATTTAAAATTATTAATGAAATGTTTGTTTTTAAAGGCTCATTATTATTATTAGAAATGGAGAATTATAAGAAGGGAAAGTGTGTTCAAGAAACTCTCAACCGGGATAAAATTGGCATTTCAAATATTCCTCAAGATATATTATGGATGCAGGTTAGAAAATAATATGGGTTGTGACTGCATATGTCTTATAGTTTACTACCTTCGAACTCAGGTTCAGGTACATTACAAGCTCACTTTGAAGGAAAACAGGCTCTTAGGGACTTGGAAACGTTCTGAAGCACATTCAAAAGACTGATTGTGTAAGAATAACTTTCAATTGATAGCTAAGAGACAAAAGCCTTCGACAGTTATCTAATCGTTCTGATAACACAGTGTAATGTGACATTTTATTTGAAATGAATAAATTGAAAAATAAATAATCTTAAGATGCTAATTCATTTTTAAGTTGTTTTGGGTCTGCTGAAAATATTATATTATTAGGTGAATGCGGGAAGTAAAGTCAAAGCCTTGCTGAGCCACGCCTTAGGAGTTATTGCCGACGGAGACTTGCGGTGTGTACTGTGGACGGGCACCGGGGCTGGTGTGTCCCGAGCCATATCCTGTGCCGAGATGATGAAAAGAGAGTGTAAAATGTCACACCAAATAACTAAAATAGGATATAGGAAGTATGTAAGATCTGAATATCAAATATTTATCAAATAAAGCTCTTTTTAATAACTTTATATTTAATATAGATGTGAAGAATTTTGGGAACCTCAAACTGATGGATTAGAAAGGCTAGTGGTAAACAGAGAGGTGCCAATTATCCACATATATCTGTCTGCAGACCCCCTGAACACAGAAGAAAAAGGGTAAGAATGTTAATAATTTTTCAAAACTAATTTTATTCCTAAGAATAAACTTATTCTTATATTATCTTTGATAGGTATCAATCTGTCAATAGTACAAATTTGTTCTGGCAAACAAACAGTAAGGATAAAAAGAAGTTTGATAAATCCAAAAGACCTAAAGTATCACCGGAAGAAATAACAGTTATGGGATTGCAATCGCAAGCTGGCAAGAAAAAAGGAAACAGAAACTCTTTTAAATCAAATATAAAAGAGACCCAACAGCATAAACCAGCTACTACTTAGTTTGTAATATCAATCTATTCGGTATATTTTAATAAAGGTGTTTTTACTATTTATTTCTTTATATTAAAACATTCTACTAATAAAATATCACCAGCAATTCAGAAATGTTGAAATAATCACTATTTTCAAAGACCGAGTTCTTTAAAATTGCAATTTTTCCATTAATTACTAAATTAGATGATCCTGAGTCATGTTGCTGATCATTTACCAAGTGTCTTTGCCAGCCGCAAGATGCGCATCGGATAAAATAGTATATGCCCACCTCCAGTCACATGCTCAAACATTGGCAAGTTAATGCATATAAAGGTTTTAAATTATAATATCCAGCATTGTGTAACAATAGGTTTGATGATTTTAACTAGATTTTATAAGAAAAGCCTCTGTGTCTATGTACAAAGAGATTAGTTAGTAAAACATTATTTAAAGTGTTTAATCTAACTTACAGCAAGCTTAATATATTCCTGTTTTTTTTTTTAAAGAAATGTATTATGTTAATGTACGATCAAAGTAGTATAAAAAGGTAAGGCAATAATAAAACATCAAAGAATACAATTATTGTGAATTTAATATACAAACTTTCAGCATCTTAAATGGGTATAGCATACATAACTCTGACATGAATTCATTGTGAAGTAATACTTTTCAAAAGAATAATTTCGAAGTTAAACTGCTCATGTTAAAATATGAGATACTTAAATTTTGAAAATTAAGTAATACATTAATTTAATCTCATTTATATTGATAGTGACTGGTGAGTGTCAAATTGCCTGTAATGGTAATTTTTCTTATTAGATATCCTGTTATACTGTATGTTTGCAGTATTACTTTTTAAATGTCACCATGAACACACAATGGCTGTGAAGACTTAAACAAATAATCATATTTTCATAATTGTAATGATTCATATCAAATTTATAAAATCAAAGTCATTTTTACCATATATAATTTGATCATTCACTGCACATATAAATAAATAAAATTATGAAGTAAATGTATATTATTCACGTAAAAATTAAAAATGAACTTACAAACTAAACTATAAATAAGATACTTTATATTTAAAAAAAAATATTTGGATACATTCGAAGTAAATTAGTTGATGTTTTCATGGTTTAAAAAAATATTCAAAATGATGTGAAATACTTAACACTTTTTCTTTAATGAAAAAAAAATAAATACAGTGGAATATATTATATTACCTACAAATGCTGAAAGTATCTTGCACATTCAAGGGACTTTTATAAAATACACAATATACTATTTATTTTCCAAAATTAATGATTATTATGCATTCTACAACAAAAGCAAAACTATAGTTGATGGCAGAAAAACACGAATATATCTACGTATATTTATTTCATAATAATTCATTTTTTATATTAGGTTCTACTTAATATGATCTCATAACATTATTCTTAATTGTAAATACATGGTTAAAATGAGATGCTATATATCAAATATATACATAATATATTTTATGAATAAGATACTGTGGATACTGTCTGATTTCACATTACAGTAATATTCATGAGAGCATTCGGTGTACTGAAAAGATCGGCTGAAAAATATTTACTCTGCTTGAGGCCATTGAAAAGGAAATTTGTTGTTTTTATACGTAATGCAAGAAATTTGCTTTCATTATAAGAAATCAACCATCACAAAAAGTTGACATTACTATGCTAAAAGTTTTTAATTTGAATTATTCTAGGCTGTACAAATTCATTGTCACTACAAATATAATTAATTTTAATTTCCCTTTAACAGACATGCTCGTTTTCTGAATGGTATTCATTTTTGAGAATTGATTTGTTCTTGGGTGTTATGCTGCATTATTTAAATTTTCTTAAAATGACCATTATCATTTACTGCTACTCACCCCGTTTTTTTTTTTTGGTTTTAATTAAATGCTAGGTTGAGTTTTTATATAAACCCACATTTAATCAACAGTATACAAATGTATTTATATTTTTAAGTGTTATCCAAATAATTAACAATGTGCCCCAGCTATGAGCACCTTAAACTCACCCACCCTTTACTGCACTACATATTTTCACCACATGCTAAATTTTAACTGGTTATGTATTCTATACATATCTTATTAGTTTCAAATTTAAAAAAATCCACTGAGCTGAGCAAATATATAGATTTTAGTTTTGTATTTGGAAATTATATAAATAAGTAACAAGGTCAGTTTAATACTACAAGGCAAGATAACTACCACATTAGTAATGAAATATTTTCCATCAAAGTATCCACAGTACTTACAATTTATTAATGTATTGCATTACTGGTTTTCGATTTTCAGCAATGCACGTAAAAATATATTATACACTTGCACTAAGAAGAATATATCTTGAGAAACAAACTGTTAACCAAGAATTGTCAATACCTTTACAATAGTGCTTGTATTTGCTTTGGGCATTTAATGTAACTAAAAAAAACCAGCAATTATATGTAAAATGACACATTTAAAGCTGAGTTAAAAAAACACTAAAGATTTATGAGATTTTCTGTAGTCAAATATTTGTTATCTAACGGTTATCAAATATTGTTATCAATACAGTTATCAAATATTGATTGTTAATATCAAATTTGCAAGATGTATCAGTCAATCTAACAGCTGAATCTATTACATTTTCAGATGGATCTTATATTTATAAATAAAACCTAACAATATTCGTAATATGAAATAGAAAATGTCAATTAATAATTAAGAAAATTTTAAAATCAGATTCTAATTATTGTACAGAAAAGATAATTATTTGAATAAACAAAAAGGCATGTAAAAGCAAAACCTAATTATTGCATTTTTTGCATTATTGGAAGTATTAAGTTATTCCTTACACTTATTCACATAACTAATTAATATAATTTATAAAAGGTTTATAAAAGCATATCAAAAGAATGATCAGAGCGCGAAAAAATTGTCAGCATCTTAAAAATTATATAATTCAACAAAAATGTTAAATTATTTAGTATGCCAAATGTATTAGCTGAAACCAAACGTTACAAATTTGTCTCGTAATAATATCAAATAAAAGTTAATATTACTACGAAGGTATTCTAAAAATTATATAATTTTGTATTTCAATGAAAATTTAAAAAGATCAGACCAATAATCCAAACATTGAATGAATTTAAGTCGAGTTTGGCGCCTCGTCGAACGTCGGTCCCAATAATGATCTACTTACTGGGAGCCGGAGCGCTCGACGTGGCCTCATTTCATGCTTCCGAGTCATCATGCTGGAACGGGAAGCTGATGATGGGTTTCTCTGTAATCGGGACAATTAAATTTGCACTAGACATAAGTTTATACTTCTCCACAAAACGGGTGAATCTGTGGCATAAGAATGTTTCTCCTTCAAATACAAAGAATATTTTACGATGGTGAAAGAATGCATGTGAGAAGATCCTATAAACTCGTCTGCAAACGGATCCCAGCTTAAGAACAGATGATTCCTTGATGCTTACTCTGAAATAATAAAAAGCATTGTATTACTCGCAGCACAAAATATATTTTGACAGTAAAAATTCAGTCTCAAATTCAATAATTCTAACAAGAATAGTTGGAACATGGAGACAAATCTGTGGTAAAATGTTGCTTTGGGGGGTTATAAAATGCATATTGATGCTTTAGTGCTTGCATGTATGTTTTAGCAGAATATCAATGCTATTTTGTAAACATATAGATTAGAAATAATAGTTTTGGGCTTTTGAGCACAGAATTTATAGTACTCAATTAATTAAATGGCACAAGCAGAGGTAATAAACAGACATCATATATACATATATTAAAAACAAGTTTAAATATAGCACTAGTATAAAACGTTGTATCATATGTTAAGTATAAAGACATGTCAATTGAATTTCAAAATAAGTATTTGTTACAAAACTAAAGCAATAATGAAAAGTCTATGTCAACCAAGAGTTAAGATGATGCTTTACCGGCTTGGAAAGTATTTATTGCTGTTGAGAAGACAGGCGGCGCCGTCTAGAGTATGTCGAGTGTAGTCAATGGCAGGACACTCCTTGGGTGTCTTGTGGGCGGCGCACAGGAAAATCCACTGCTCTGTGGCTGTCATCTGTGTGCATGTGTCAGGGTGGCATTCTTCCTGCAGCCTTACTGCCAGGCCATTCAATTCCATGCAGAATTGTCTGTAATGAGTAATAAAAATAAATAATTTGGACAAGAGAGGATGTGGTCAATCTGCTATTGAAACATGTCAGTTATGTCAAATTTGAACTAAATTACATTTTATTGTTTGAATTAAGAATATTTATCTTTTATATTACAAAAAAAAGAACAAGTATATAAAGAAGAAGTATATAAAGTTGTATTGCATCGCACAAACCTCAAGTGTTCGTATTTCCATACGCCTTCCTCCTGGGCTTCGGGCATATTGAGTGTGTTATCATAGTCTGATGGATTTCGCCGTATCGTTTGTTGAATGTATTGCTGGACTGCGAGGGTGCTATCCATTTCTTCGAAGGGTTCATCGGGCCAGCGGCAAAAATCCTAAAATAAACACTTAATTATTTTGACATCCCCGCAAGAGTTTGACAACTAAAGATGTCTAATTTGACGATAACGGAATCTCATCGAATGTGACGCTTGCAGATTCGCACTTCGGTTTAGACATGTTAAATTGCTTATAATTGATCGGCTTACCGCTGCTTTGGTTCCTGGTCTATTTCTTCGGAGAATTGGCGTACCATCAGCCATCTTCATGTTTGCCGATAATACGTTTTCACATAAAATTTTTAGCGATCGAACATTTGCTCGAAGAGCCGTGGTCTGCGATTCTAGCGACATCTATTAAAGAAAGACAAATACAAAATAAATTCTGCCACCAGAAGAATATTAAAATATTTTCTCGACACTTTATGGCTGTAAAGTATTAACACAAAACAGACCATAGAGAGCACAAATTTTTTAATAGGATTAAATATTTTAGAGAATAATTTTATTTAATCGTTAAAATAAAATTTCTTCTTAAATAACAAGTAAAAATAAATTGAAACAAAAGTAAGTTTTCAAAGGTAAAATAAGTAAATACTGCTGAAAATAAAATATGTTTTTACAAATCTCAATCTGATCTGACAGTTTTATTTTAAGCGCAAAAAAATCTCATAAGGCAGATCATTTAAATTTATTACGCCTTATTAAAAATCAAAGAGATTACAACCGAGGTTTTATCAAATATTTTTTCTCTACATAAACTCAATAACGAAAATAAAAAAACTCATGCACTCTACTACCTAAGCCACATCTTGTAAGCCCTGCTACCTGCGCGCAGAATCAGGGGACAACCACGTATTGTATTGTTAGCAAAGCTCCAATAACTATTGTTAATCAACATAAAATAAAATAAATTATATTTGAATAATTTTTTTACAATAACTATCCGAGTCCAAATAAATACCGTACTGTAAAATAGTCCTAAGAACTATTGCATTATACTAAGTTAAGTTAAAGGCTCTTGAAAGTAAATTTTTTTTTCAGCCAACTTTCCTATTCTTATAAATGTTGCAGAAAGCTGCAGTGAATTTATTATGTATTATCAAGCTTATGGTTAAAACATATGTAAAAAAATATTAACAACAATAGCATCAAACATGTGAGGATCAGCATTCCCAGGACGCATAAAAATATAGACTAATGTCGCATTTAAAAATCCTTTAAACGAACCTTTTCTGGAAAAAATATTTTATCAAATAATTAGTTGTAATAAAATTTACAATGTATAATAAGTCGGAAAAAAAAATTGTTATATTATATTTCCTGTATGAAAACATGCGGTAAATTTAGTTTGCAGACGCAAAAAAATTAAGACATTGCACAGGAAACATAAAATGAAATATTATATTGGTAAAAATTGATATTTGTAGATTGTTGTGAAATTGATATCAATCATGTCGAAAAGGTACATTTACAAACTTCCCGTTTTTTTGTTAATGAAAGTACGCCGGTAGTTACGACTTTAATACACTAGCTCTGAATTATTATGCATATTTACCAAAAAACGACTCATAGATGCATTGATTCTTCGTAGTTTTTTTTTGTTGTTGGTATTTTTTTAATATACCTTTGGCGTTTGATTTAGTATTAGCAGTGTAGTATTTATTCAAAACCGCGTTTACTCAAAATCCCTCCCATCCTTGGTAAACAATAATTGGGACGAAAAAAAATCAGTGTTACAGAAAACTACATGAACTAAATAAATTAATATCAAGTCGTAGAAAAAATGTTTTATCGTAGAAGACAACATAGTCATTAGCGATAATGTTTGAGGGGAAGTGTCGAGCGACCGACACACGTGCGCTAAGGACGCATTGTACTTTGTAGAAGAAAATAATTAATTAAGTATTTATATTATTATTCTATAGTCACACATTTCAAAGACCTTTATAAATTTGTGATATTCTACATCATAATCAATTTGGTTTGAGTAGAGAGTATTTCTCTAAATCACTAGAAATCTAATACCACACCATACAAGAATAAACCAATTACTCATACAATGTAAAAATTAAATATCAATTAACTTACAATTGTTTCACTAGAATTTTCGGCGATATCGTCCACATCTTGCGAACTCATATTGTTGAATGCAAAAAGTCTAATTATACCACACAAAAATAGACAAAGTCGTTTTACAATATTTGTAAAATCACTTCTGTTGCTTAAGTGGATTTTTTATAACGGGATTTTCATTTAGTTCCGCCGAAGAAGATTGCAGCCACAATGCAACGAAACAACGGATACATTCTTATATATTACAAGATTATTTTATCATTTCACAGAAGTTGAATGCCTTGAGAGTCAAGCGTGACTACCAGGCCACTGCGCGAAATAATTTCACTGCCCACTCACTTGTACAATTCCTCAAATCACAAAAATCATCGTAACTTAGATAATACAACGGGGAAGAGCGCAACTCAAGCGTGGCTTTAAAACCAGATATACAAAGTTTTTCATAAAATAATGCTTTAATTTATTATAAATTTCTGTTCAAATATCCACAACCACAATAGACTCGCGTGTTTTATGTACTGTTGAGCGACCGTGTATATTAAAATACGCCTTTGGATAGTTCGGGCAGGCTGTGGCGCGGCCGAGCAGCCTCGCGTGTGGGTAGTCACATATTATTGTGCGGCTCTGTACAATAAGAATTGCCGTACAAACGCTGGCCAACAATATCCAAAGGCACGGAGAATTGAAACTTTGCGAATCGATGACCAGGCTAGCCTCGAGACAATGCCTAGTCTCTGTTCACTAGTATAACGTGCGGTGATTTATTGTTACCTGGAAACGTGTGTCATAATTTACCATGTAATCACGAATGCATTTGAAAAAAATAAAACTTCAAGTAAAATACTACTATATGAGACGTTTGAAATGTGGCTGTATAGGAGAATCATTAAAACACCATGGGTTGACCGCGTTACAAATGCGAAGAAGGGTCTCCTGTTTTGATCACATTTTTCGTAACAGTAAAAATAGCATTCTTCAGCTGATTGTCCAAGGAAAAAAAAAGGAGATCGAAAGTATGGCCGAATTAATGAGACTGGCAAAAAATAGAGATATGTTCGATGAAATGGTCACCACCCTCCTATGAGGAGAGGCATCAAAAGAAGAAGTAAAATAAATGTACAATTTCATGAACTCCAATCAATATCAGTCTAGAACACACAATTGTTACTTTTTTCATAATCGGACTTTGATTATGATGTCCAGCTGTGATGTCGTTTCTTTTGTGCACAACGTAGACATAACTTTGAAACAGTTGAAGAGTTAACATGAATTTTATGATAATAAAGCGAGTGCTTGTATTTAACTGCTGAGACGCGCGGCTCACGGCTTTGGTAATGTGCTACTTAGTATAAGAATGTATGCATAACTCATAACATAACATAGCACACGGCCTGAGTAAAGTCAGTCAAAGGGGTAACGACACTGATTTCACGGAATTCATACAAAAAAATATATTTATGAGATGTAAGTGTGGGTAGATACCATTTTAATGCAATGACCTTACCCGACAACCCTCCATAAACATGGAAATAAATTCTCCCACATCATCTGGCTGCGGACTTGTGGCTGTGACTTGTGGCTGCCACTACAAGATGCGGAGTGGGAGGACCGGATTCGTATCTTTCACTATCAAACATGCCGTACCCCTACAAAAATAATAAGTAAGCTCACCATGTATTTATTTTGACAGGGTCCCGGGCAGTTTGATAATATTTCGGATAATTACAAACTTTGGCAAATCGAATATTTGATTCGGACAATCTTGGCAAAAAGTAGTCATCAAATATTTAATTTAATTATACAAGTCAGTTTTTGTATTCAAAAACATAGAAATTTAATTAATTTTAAATTTCAAGATTCTATATTTTATATTTGTTATTTTACAACAGTTGTTAGGGCTATGCTCACAATACGGTGTGTGGCTGTCTATATTTTCGTTATTGAGTTTGTGCAGGGAAAAATATGCCTAAAAAACCCTTTACACTCTAACTCAATTGTAAGTTTCTTTGGACACTTACAGCTGCAATGTGAAGAAATGTATCTTTACAGGAGAATCACTGAAATACTATATGAAAGAATCACGCACAGAATGCGCAAAGAAAGATTTTCGAAATAATAAACATAGCATACCACAGCTAGCAAAATGGAAAGAAAAAGAGAATTTCACTCCAGGGGTTGGAATTCGGAAATGCGGCCGGATTAGTGATACTATCCGAGGATAGGAACATATTCGACGAAACGGTCACCCACGAGATGAGGCACCAGAAGAAAAAGTAGGTTTCTTAGGACATCTACAGCTGCAATGCGAAGAATCGAGACGGCAGAAATGTGGCTTTACAGGAGAATCCCTAAAATACAGAATGCGCAATGAAAAAGAAGTAAACTAGCTAAATCAAAAGAAAGAGGAGTGGAGAGTTTATTGCTTCACCTCGCCATGGACGCAGATAAGTTTCGTTAGGATGAGATGGCGGCGATTTGTGCAAGTAAAGGGTTTATTCACCTGTTTTCCCTGCCTAGCACAATAATGCAAATAAAGAAATTCATGCACGCTACCACCTAAGTCACACATTGCTAGTCCCACAACCTGCGCGCAGGATCGGGGGATGGCCACCCACACTTAACCCCAAGAGCTATTAATATAAGAATCATGAAATGATGATTATGATTTGGTTGGTGCATGTGTTGATAAAAGGTGGTCAGTTTTGGCGGCAAGGGGTGGGGGTGGGGGTGGGAGCCGGGGGCGGTGAGGCGAGCGTGCGCGGGGCAGGTGAGCGGCTCAGTGTGGCGCGCGAGGCCGTGGGAGGGACCGGTCGCGCCTCCGCTCGCCGCTCGCCTCTCCGCCCGACAGTCGAGGACTGCGCTCCGCCAGGCCCGCACCTCGCACCCCGCACCTCGTGCCTCGTGCCTCGCGCCTCGCACCCCGCACCCCGCACCTCGTGTCGCCTCGCCGGCAGATCCGCACCTGGATATATTCGATTAAAAGTGCCGCAACTGTTGCCTGCACTTCGGAAGTCGCTCGGCTGACGCGGCGCGCGTCCCGCTCACTTGTTTGTTTTGCCATGTGATCTTGTGAACTGTCAGTTCGATTGTTGTTCGACTTTGTTTCGCTCGAGCATGAGAAACGCTTAGCCGAGACGAGTGGCGTTACGTATTCCCTTTCGCAGAGTTGCCGAGTGTTGTGATTTTTTTTACTGTCGAATAATACCATCATCATGGCAACCGAGTGGCTGACGGCGATCGACAAACGGTAATATAACTTATGAGCTCATTGTTTTGTAATTATTTATTTAATGCGACCTCATCGGTATTGATTATATATTATTTTGATAATTGCACGAGAATGTGCAACGAAAGAGTGCCGGTTGACAATAAACGCATTCGCGAGCCGTTCGTATCGGAAGACACTATTGTATTCGAGTAACAATAATTTGTAAGTCACAAATATAAGATTGATTTGAAAAATACTAGTCTCTGACTTTCAAAAGGTTTAATGTTATCGGATGTTGTTTTTATCGTTACGTGTGTGTACATTTATGGATTTTGAATAGCTTTGTACTCACTCGCATGCGGTCGGTTCCAAATTATATCTCAACGGCCTTTTTTGACACGCATTGAGTCCCACGCCGCTTTTTTATTTACCTTGAAATATAGTTTTTTTATTATTAATTCTTACAAATTTGAATGTGTTTTGTTAGTAAATACAAAAATAAAAATATAATGAAATGCGTACAACCGACCTGTACTTATGTACTAAAAATTAAGCGCACGACTACGATGTTCTAGATTCTAGAAAACTCCATTTCAGGAAAGACTCAACTGGAAGATAAAGAAGAGTGTTTTAATAGTAATATATTAACTAGCGATTTGATGAGTATTACAAATATATTCAAATAATATATTTTAACCATTAAATTATACTCCAAAAAAATGTTTATTGACAGAATTTTTAAAATGATTAACAATACTTTTTTTTATTGATAAGCAAAAAATAATAAAGATGGCAGAGATGGAATCGCTCGTATTTTTTTGTTGAACAGATTGTTTGAGCTTAACAATCAAGCAAACGATCAAAAACACGATCCGCCTGTACTTTTTGAGATTTTATATTTACGGACTGTTTTCGAAATTTCGTATGGAAATAAATTTTAAAGAGATCTTTTTCGTGCTTTAGACTAGCTCTAAACAATCTGTAGCCCAGTTCAAGAGATTAATATAAATGCATTGTTTTGGGGATAATATTGTGCTAAGCCTCGTTATATCAATAATCAAATTAAAATCATTTTAAAAATTCTCTATTATTATTTTATATTGCCCTCGAGACATCACTTATATTCGATAACATTATTTTTGTGTCGTATCGATACTACTTCGAGACTCAAAGACCTTATGATCCTTAGTTTATTATAAATACTGTACATTTTTTGTTTATTTAAATATTTTACATCATACCATAGCTTTAGCGTGAGTTTGATAAAATATCAATTCCACCATCACCAATTTTTAAAATCGGCGTCTTCATTAATCACCCGTGACGTCACAACGAATAGTAAAGTTATAAAGAACTAAAAGGCGAAACGACTATATTATTGATACAAAGTAACAAAAGAAAGTATATAAATGAAAATTTACGTACTTTTCACACCTTATGCTATAAATGGACGCCAATGGGATTTTAAATTGATTAATGGGGAGTAGCTGCGTGTATTGACCGTAGCCTCAGTTTTTATGATTCGTTTGAATTATAGAGCAGATACTTAAAAAAAAGTTCGTACTGGTCGGCAGTCTCGATTAAATATGTAAATAGGTTCATAATTGAATATTGATCGTTAGTTGGATTTAATTTCATACAAAATCTTTAGCGTACACCTACGTTACAAAAATATTTTTTTGTTGTAAGGATATGTAAATACAATATAAAAGGTTTCCAGGAAATTTGTAACTATCGTCTTGGGGAATGGATTTACCAAGATTTTGACTGAATAATAACACTTTAGAGGAAAAGCGGAGATTCTGAAAATAAAATTAGATAAAAGGTTGGAATTCCTCTCCTTTGAAGATAAACGCGTTGTCCTGACTCAGTGTACGTTCTATATTGATATTGACTTGTATCCAGTTTGTCACTCGTTATTTTATTCATGGAACTACAGAGATAGCCTGGGATCAGTCTTCTGTATAAAATGTAACTTGACAAAAGTTCAGAGGATCTAAAAAATAATCTTAGAACACACACAAAAAGACTGACAATGTCAAACGTAAACCTTTAAAAAATATTTTTTAATATTATTTTATGAAGTATTTGGTTCTGAAAATGAAAATCTGTATATGTTTTGTAATCGGACGTTACATACAATACGCGATGAAGATTTTCTGTGCATCATGCAATTCTTATGGTCTTACGCCATGGAAATCCTTTGGGTGTCTCTTTGGTCTTATATTGATACAATGATTGAAATGTATTGTATTAATCTTGTCTTGGTCTTTGTAAAAAAATAATAAATCATTTCAATTTTCAATTGATTAAATTTTCCGTCAACCAAAAATATTGGCATTGAAAATGCGGTGTCATTGGTTTTACCTGAAAATCCATGAAAATTATTTATATTCTTCGAATAATATTTGATCTGACGAAGAGTTGATTAAATTGGTAAACGAATTATACAAGGGGTCATGTCAGTGGAAACGAAAATGGGAAATGCAAACACGTTAGGTAATGTTGCTTCTCAGGAGCACTTGTATATTTATAAGCTTGAAATGTCGAGCGTTTGGAATATTCAAGTCTACCATATATCTACTGATTTAATTCCACAAAGTGTATGCTTAGGTTATGCTGTATGTCTAATAATACATTTGATATACTTGATAGTTTTATACGTAACTGAGACATGTAATATGATGAAATAGAAGAAAGCTATCACCAAAGTGGGATTGAGACAAAGAATATCCAGAATATTTGAGAAAACATAATCAGCACATTTTAGGCGAACTGCCTGTAAAAAGAATAAAACAATTGTTTTTAATCTTATACAAATATATTTGTTGAGATGAGCGAACCTTCAAGTTATTTTTGTAAATATTTATCGATAGAAGTGGATACGTCTTATTGAATTTGTTCAAAGTCTGTGCGTCCTGGTATTCAATTGGAAACAACTTGGTTAAAAATATGTTTTAGCGACAGATGACGTAAATATCACCAAAACAAAGACTTTTTCATTTTAAGTTCTTATTAAGATAAATTTATATAACGATATGTATTACATAAGATGTAACATTAGGTGATGGCGAGGGGTGGGTAAGGCTATGTTATTATACTACAGGTGATTGTCTTCATTTTAGTAATAAAACAATTCATCGTTTGTTGCTTGTTGCATTTTCAGCCTTTTGGATATTATAAATGATTTGATTGACTTTAGAAAATACAGAATGTGAATAAAAACTGATTTATTGGAATTCCATATTTTATCATATTGGTTTTTAAACAAAATCAGTGTTAAGAATTTATAATCTAGCCTATAAATTGTTCAACAGGTCAATTACCACAGCTTACTGATTTTTTCAATGATTAATGCATTATTTTTGAAAAATATTGTTTTGGGTTATATAATAGCTAAGTGATAAGCTTACATGGTTCGATTGATAAGATCCATGCTTAATATATTTATCAACATTGCGACAAGGCTCGACAGCCTTCATCTACCAGTTTGTTTGCATACCATTGCTTCATTCGCTAAGGAGTAACGTTTTCTCATATGGTGATGTTCTGCAAGTGTACATATAATTTTCGGAAAAGTTTTCATATGGGTGTATTGCCGGTATTTGTGTATAATTGAGTAACTTTGTTTATATGAGGCATAGTTGTGTAAAAGTTTGTTTTGCATAGAGTGACGTCACTAGCTCTGTGCAAGGTTGCTTTGCGCGAACATGCTTCGTTCCGGATCCCAAGTCGCCGAGAATTAATTTTCATCCCCTCGTATATAAGGTCGCGCATATAATCAAATTAGGGTAAATGTTAGTTTTAATTAAACTAGTGCCTCCTATGTGAAGCGCTGAATATTAAATTGGTAGATACTTTAACGATTAGTTGCTAGATTTAAGAGCGTGTGCGCAATCTGTGCATAAATTATTGCAGCTTGTTGACAACACATCAAAAGCAATTTTAAATTAATTGTTTCTAAAAATAATACAAATAACACAACACTTGAGGCGCTTGGCACGTTTAAGGTAACAAAACTCATTACTGTATAATATTAACGTGAGTTTATTATTGCAACAAAATACTAAAATCGTTCATTTCTGGACGGAAATGTGAAACTAATAAACCCCACCACCCATGAAGCATTTGTAAGGACTTCACGATGTAAAAGTTTTTAATTAACCAATGATTCAATAAGACGAAATTTTTAAAAAAATACCAAGAAGTGCCTGTTTGTATCGTTTTTGAATTTAAAGAAAAAAAATGCTACTAAAACATTTGAAAATTGATCATTCAGCTCTATAAAACTTATATATGTTGATGCCGTCTACGGACGACTTGTTTGATTATTCTTATTTATTTTAATTATAATTTTTATTGTATGCCATAAACCTAGCTTAGATAGACTGCTAAGGTATCAAGGGATAACACTTTATCAACGCTCAGTTATATCCACCCCTTTCGTTTGAAACCACACCTATTTTTCTTATTCCTAGTCTTTACTTGTTATTTATAGCATGTATCACTTCATTTATCTTCTCGCTACTTGAAGCTTAGATATGTCTGATTTATCTTGGAAATTCTTAAATATTGTATTGGCATATTGAATTATATAGATTATTAATTTGTATGAAAACAATTCTTGATATGACAATTGATAATAATTTACAGATTTTTACATGATATTAACCATTTAGATAATCGAATTAATTTATCTAATTTTGGTATCAATTGTCAGCACTTACATAAAGTATTTATTTATCAAGCTGATTAATTTTCTGAGAACTCAATAATATATATGTATTTTTTGTTTTAATATATACATAATTTTGAATTTAAATTTGTTAATTAATAATAAGTGAAAATAATATGAGATAACGTGGAAGCTAACCGGAAAATGTCACGTCTAGTTTTGGCAAAGTTTCGATAGTTGCAAAAGATTAATTAAACTTTAGACACCTTTCATGAATAATAAATTCCCATACGGTTTTACTTTCAATATACCACGCGATCAACAATGCTAGGGATAAACCAAATTAAACATTAAATTTAAGTTACTAGACAAGAACTTTAGCAGATGCGAGAGAAAAACTGTGAGCGAGATGTTGCAACAAATACAGCATTTTATTAAATTTACGATACGTTTAGAAAGCTCCAACAAGATATTAATTTTTCTTTGGAATTTATTTATGTTTGTTATTCTGGTGATGTTGCTTATCTCACGGTATATGAGATACCTTCGAAATAATTTCTATTGAAATATGTCTTACACCCATAGTCTCACTTTATCTTTTGTGATCTTACCCTTTTAGTTAGAAGTTTTGACTTATGTAACATTCAGGCAAGTTCATTAATATTTCCCCACACGAGAGTAGGAATACATTTGATGAATTCAGCATCTATTTAATGAAAAAAATGATTATTTATACTATACATCGATGTGTCACTTGTGTTTTTTGATACGTTTGAATCGAAATATATCACTACAAATTTAAAATTAAATAAGTTTAAGGCGAATTTAAAAAAATAAAAAGATGTTATTTTAAATATATATTTTTTTATACGTAAACGTAATTGAAACGTAGTGACATTGACAAAAAATACATAATCTGAAATTGAAAACCTGAAAGTAACTCTTTTACTGAAACACACGATTGGATATCGATTTTTTAAACATCGTCTCGAATATTTTTTTCGTAAAATCCAATTTCTGAAGTTCAATAAAAATAATAAAATTGAGGTGTTGTTCTATATCCTTTATAATGTTCATGATGTTTTAACTCAAAAAATGGCAAAGTAAAGAAATCATAAGGACCGAATTATCGAGGGTGAGATTTGTTCTTGAAACACCTTAAGGGGTAGATCTAGTCATCTATCTGACTTGAGCGGCTCATCTTGCCGGTGATCGCTTATGGGATTTTGTACTCCGAAAGTAACTATTTCGATTTGTTCTGGAGTCAAATAACTAAAATGTTTACTCGGGATATTCTATTGACAGCTACATTTTTATTTAAAAGGGATAATAGATGTCTCACATGTTACGCGCTTAGAGGTCTTGACTTGACTACTTATTCCTAATTTTGTGCTTGAAAGAACAGTTCTATTATTTAATCATTAAATGAAAATTGGAAAATATTCACCATAATCAGTCTCAACTTCTTTGTCAGAAGAACATTTTCAGTCATATTATTGACGTCCGCCCATTTTGCTTTTGATCTATATTGCCTTCTTCGCCTATATAATATTATATTTCCGATACATTGATATTACATTTATTTTGATCCTTGTTGTTCCAATTGTTTCTATTTCTAGTACTGTGAGAGTTTTAGTAAATCTGTATGTTTTTACACACAAATATACACGTGTAAGAAATCTAATATATATTGTAATCTGAATATATTAAAACCCAGTGTATATTAATTTTTGTAAAATTTGAATAATTTTATGAAAATCGTTTAATGTTGTTGAGGGACAAGGCATTTGAAAATCGTTTACTTTAATTTTTTGTTTGTCATGTATATCTTTCTATTGTGCATATAAAAGCAAAACTTTATAACGGCAAGGAATCTTTGTTATGGAAGGTTGGATCTGCTAAGAGAATAATTCCATTGTTGCGGGGAAATTTTCTAGGTTAACAATGTAAATTAGTCAAGAGCCTTAGAAGGGGACATTTTCTAATTCAGGCATCGGAGCTGAAAGTCATTACATGGCCGCTAACATATTCAATAGCGAGCTGCGTTCTAGAAGCATGAAAGCCTGATGAATTAATGAACACAGCCTTCAGCGTTAAGGGTAGTGTCAGGGGAGCTCGGTACTGGTACAGCTTGGCCTTCGGGCTGAGACAATGTTTTGAAGGCCCAAGGGGTTAAGGGTGGCTGGCGGGGGATGTGGTTTGGTTATAACATTAAACTAAACAAGTTATTATAGCTCTAATATTTTTGTTTAATTGGACAAGCTATTCTCCACCGAAAAAATGGCTTCCTAGAATTAAAAGAATATATGGATGGTTTTCTTTTCGTATCGTATATAAAGGTGATCGTTTCAGTCGTATTCTTAAACAAAAAATAATATTTACTGCACAATTTTTAATTTCATGCAAAGCAGGTATAAAACAACACGCCATTTTAACTTATATATTTTTCAATGAATTTATCAAAAATAATTATAAATTAAATGCAAATCATAAATTATTATTTTTATTTGAAATACTTAAGTTAAAGAAAAATATGTTTTTGTAATAAAATTATCAATAATACAAAATTTATGGTTCACATTTTATTATAGACATATATTTATATAAGTGTGTGTTTTATAAAAAGTGTGTTTTCGAGTACGTAAATTTTTATCAAAAATTTTCGGTACTTAAAATCTTCAAGTGCTTTTGAATTTCTAGATATATTTTTTATAGGTATGTCATAAAGATATATGTATGTCAGAATGTATCTTTCTAAGATAAGGCCGTTGAATCAAAATAAAGTGGCCATAAATATATTTGCTCAAGTACTTAATAGAATCATACTCAAACGATAAGACCTTTATATGAATTTTTGCATGTAAAAATATAAAAGCATATATAAATATATATATATATATATATATATATATATATATATATATATATATTATATTAACAATTTTATTTATTGAAATGTTAATAGGCCAATACACCATTTTTACTTTTTTAATGTGTATATTTTCTAGAAAACTTAGCTACCGCACATTAGAAAGATAGTGTTAATTAAAAATGAAGCTAAAATAAAGGCCAGTTGTCGGTTTTAATTACGGTACTTTTCATTTTGTTCATCCGTTTTAATATAAAGATAATGCATTTTTACATTAGACGTTATAAGCAAAGCTTGGTTTTAAATTTAAGTTAATATTTTTTTTTAATTAAAAAAACTTAAAAATACTGTTCAAACTATAGCAAAGTGCATGTGCTTAATGAGGTCATATTAAATAGCAATAAACAGATAAATAGCTTGGTTGTTTATAAATTTATAGTCTTATTAAAAATTAATTACTCATCCGTTACTAAACAATGAAATATATTTGATTGAAGCTTTAATTTGCATTCAAACTGCATATCAGTTTAGTTACTTTCTTCAGTGATAAAAGTCAGTCATATTATTCAACTCCAGCAATTTACAAGACATTTTTGTTTGATTAACAACGATATATTTATTTTATTATTTAATGTACAATACATACAGGGATTGTAGAGATAATTGTTAAAACAATGCGAGTTGTGTATAAGAAACGCTGTGGAGGTCGGTCTAAAGATCATCGTGCACATTTCTTATTCATACAAAGCAAAATATAATAACTCGAAATGCGATTGGCTTACTTGGCCGACGCTTTCGTATACGAAGATTTGATTTAATTTATTTCTTTTCATTTTCGATGTTATTATTTTAGATGTTTTGTTTAATATATCTCCAATAGATGTCCTGCTAATAAATGTAATATTACTGAAACCAATTAAAGAAATGAGGTGAGGTTTGTTTGAATTTTTGTTTGATTAGATTATTTTAAGCATTTCATATTAACTTTTAACCGGCAGCCCTGGATTCAATAGTTTATAGGTTCTTATATTGATTTTAGAGTTCCCTGTTACAAGGAATACTGTCCTTTTTATTTTATGAATCGAGCATCGTAAAGTTTACTACCAGATAATTGGTTTTGATCCACATCTGTACACGGAAGTTAGCTTTTATTGGTTCTACTTTCCCTGTTACTGCATGCCTGCTATCTCGATCCCAACGAGCGTTAGATTTTTATATTACCTTTCATATTTGAAAGGTATAAAAGTTAAGATCGATATACTAACAATATAACCGCCCATCTTAAAGCCGGCTACACACGCAGCGAATCAACCATAAGTGGCTAGTCACCATTCAGTGGTTTGCAGTTATGTCGCATCGTGTGTAGCGGGCTCAACTTTTACTATTCGATCAGATGTTTCAGAAAATATAAAGTCACAGCAAAATAAACATTTTTTTATTGATAAAGAGTAAACAAAGATGTTTGAATTCTTTATCTCAGTATTACGTAAAAGGCTTGTGAGCGCGGTGAGCAGTTTATATGCAAAGTAAACAAGTGACCGTGCGTTAGTAGCAAGTATCTATCTGTTCAGAGCGTACAAGCACGGCTCTCTAATTGAATAACACTATGCAAACTAATAGCGAAACCTTGTCATGCGGCGGTGCTGTTGTGGAGTTATTTTGTTACTGGATATGGCTGTTGTAAGTGCCTTGAACGAAATGCAATCCGCGAGCCTGTGGCGGTCTGCGCCGGTGGTTTTCTGTCTTAACTAACAATCGAGCCAGCGCACGTCTCGAGAGGAAATTGCCAATTTCACCACAATTTTCATCAACAGATACGCTATCATCTACCTTTTGAAATAGGTTGATTTTTTTCGTGAGATAATCTCAAGAATGTGTGCAAACTATTTGCATCACATTACGCTCAGAACGAGTTTGCTAAATTAAGTTGTATATATTCCTTTACAACACTTGCGTTCAATCGCTGTGTAATATCATGTATTTATTTTGATGAAATGATGAGACTATTTAAGCTATAATTTGTATTTTTCATCAAGTACACATGCAGCCTATTCGAGCAACTAATTTTGGGGTATCAGATATGTAACTGTATATTGATAATCATACATACATCATAAGTATTGCCATAACTATTTTTTATGATGTTTAAAGTTAAATGGGTTTGAAGATATTCAAACAATATCCGGAAGCTCCAAGTATCTCGCGGCGGAAATGGAATATTTCATGGACCATAGATAAGATGTTTTCTCATTATCGTCGGTAATTAAGGATGCTCAACCAAAACGGTTGTCGAAATGGGTTGATGAGTATAATCTTGATCGAAGATACGAGATATTGACTCCTCGAACTCTCTTAAGTAATATGGGCTAAGCACATATCAGATCACGAATTTTAAGTAGTGGGATCAAATCATATATTAGAAGTAGGAACCAAGTGTGCTATTTACCATTTACGGAATGATCATTACACAAGGTTGATTGATTCCACGAATGAGCTTTTGAAATATATTGTGAATTTTTTTAATGTGAAAACATGCTGTGATAAGTTATTATGTTTAAATATAATTAAATTAAATAATCTTGGCGAATTACTTTAACGAGATTTAAACAATAATGAAAATAAATAAATAAACTACTTGTCAAGCTAGATCTGTTTTTATATTTGATAAATTATGATTGAAACTATAATTTGTTAATGGAAAAAAAACATAAATATTTTTAATGTTTTCATAAACATATGGGAAATATTTTATCAGATATTTAATCTATAAATGTATAATGACGAATGAAATAAAAAGGATTCACGTTAAGGTTAATTGCAAATTGGGGGTGAAAAGTATGATAGATCAATGGTAATAGCACCGCGATTTTAACATTCAAAGAACTATTCGCCCTTGCATTGTTTCGAATGTCGATCGTGAGTCTCGAGAGTTTATTTTCTAACAAAAAATCGAAATTACGTTCATGGTTTATATTTTAGGTATTTGCTTTGAAAAAACAAAATAGTGATCATACAATGATCGCTATGAACATTTTACTATCGACAAAGTTTTAATAGATCTGTGGTAAATTTTTGTTTGAATATCTATTTCAGGTCCTCAATTGAAATCAATAAACCTCATAAATCTACCAAAGGCTAAAGACAACGTGGCTTTGCTTTATTAGAAGGGTTCCTATGAAGTATTCGACAAGTAATTTAATATTTTGGATCCTTTCTGTTCGTCTTACGTAGATTGAACCACATTGATGGAAATTTTGTCGTCAGGGCTGACCGCACTGAAGAAAAGGTGTCCAACCTAAACACTGAATGTTTTGACCTTTCGTGATAAAGGATATCTTTACTAACCCCTGACCCTCGGCTGGAATTTGTAATCTTACTCTCAGATAAAATCATAAATTCTAAAGACTGATGGAAGTATTGATACTGATGGTCGACTTTAAATATTCCATCAATTTTTTAGCGCTTGGTTAGTAAGCAATTTTTACATCCATGATCAATAAATTTACTAAATGTAAAAAAAAAATAATTGCAGTTTTAAACTTGTTTTTTAAAGTTATTTAATATGTTTTTTTTTAAATTATATGGACTGAAATGTTAATTTAATTACTAAGTTAGTTTGTCAGTGCTATCCTTTTTAAGTAAAGATATTTTACAATAAAAGAATTTTCTTTGTTATTAAAATTACGTTCTCCGATCCAAACGATGCCATTTCTTTAAAAATTTGTGTAAAAGACAAACAAAAGAAAGTACACATTTTTTTGTTGTCTTTTTTTTAAAACTCCATGTGTTTCTTTGTTTAAAGAAAATATTTGTGTTTTGCGATATTTGTAAATAACGAATCAAGTTGCCACTTTTTGCGGGCTAGTCCTGATGTGAGACATTGATTTAGTTTTCAATTGCGCTTTTGAATAAAGACCGCAAAATCCACACCAAGCTCTGAACAAACAAGAGATATTTACACAAATTTATAATAAAGCCACTCTGGGGGTAAAGTTTTAGGTGCTGGGTAGGCAAAAAGCACACATACTCGTATTTTCAGGGATTTAAATTTGTTAGGTAGAAAATAAAATGGGGAGAGTAAGTCTAGGTGAGGCAGATTGATAATCCGTCATCGAAGCCTCTGTCTTTTCTGAGAGAAATTGAATGATTGATTACTGTAAACAAAAAATATAGCATTAAAATGAAAATAACGAGGAATGTTGTTAGAATAAAATAGTATTGTTTTGTCTGATGAGAGATTATTTTTAAGTTGAAACATAATTTCATAATCATTTATATATGTTTCAAAACAAATTGAAAAATTATGGGTAAATTATTATTAGACAGTTGATTTTATAAAAAAATAGAAGTAAGTGTTGTTTTGTTGGAATAGTATTCTTTTCTCTATAAACTTTAACTCTACGTAATCAATAATTAATTGTAATATTTTACCAGCACAAAAATTGCCCAATAGAATCGCCCAACTGTAAATATTCTTTTTAAAAGGACCAATGACAATCAAATATATCAATATAATATATTCAGAAATCATTTATCTTCGTGTTTGCAAATATATTTAAAATAAAATAAAAAAATACTGGAAAAAATCCACTATTTGCCAATACCGCCAAATGAAGCGTCCATAATTGAAATTAATTAATAAACTCGATAACGCGAATGAAAATACGTCCGTCATTTCACATCAAACCCTAGACTTTTAAATTGAATGTCAAAGTGTTCATCTTCCATAAATGAAAACCTTGAAATTAAAAAAAACAATTTTTATCGACAAAGCCATCAATGAGGCATTTTAATTAATTATTTAATAAGACATGCAATAAGACAAAACGGTGTTGTACCAAAATGTATTTTAAAGGACGTTGAATAATCTTACAACAGAAAAAAATGCTGGGAAATAAAAGTAAAAAATTCAAAATACATTTTTTAACTGATTTAAACATAACAACAACACAAAAGTGCTTAAAATAATTATTTTACTTAATCATTGAAAGTATCTTTAATATTAATTTAATCAAATATTTTAATTAAATAAATGAAACTACACTGTGTTTCATCAAAAGTATGGCTTTATTTAACACATCCAAACAGCATGCATTAATTTCTGATACTATTGGCCTGAAACAAACTGAATAGATCACACTAACCTAGTTTTTATATTATCGACTGGGTCACGTTTGGCTCTCGGGCACCGATATTAAAAATATATATCGCTTTTTCTATTTGCTCAGGATGTTTATTGTGTGTTTTGAGACAGTAATTTCTTATTAGGTCCTGAAAGAAATGAATACTTTTATTAAAAGACCGTTTGGAAAATATGTAGTTACCTTTCGTTTGCTCTTTAATTGCTTTGGAACTTCGCAGGTGCCCGAATCGGCTAATTCGTTATAACTCGCATAAGCTTTCGCCCGAGGGAGGCGCTATTTGTCTTTGTAAAAGGCTCTAGTTATTACGGCGAGTTTTTTTTGTTTGGTTCTTTATCTATCCACATAGTTGACCATTTCTTATTTATTCATTAAACGTTCTTGAATTCTAAATAAAAGTCTAGAGTTACCCACGCATTTGGGTGTAATTTATAATATCATTTGTAGACCCAACATTATTAATATTCACCTTATCGTTTTAATTCCATCTATAAAATAAATTATGTATTTAAATAGTTTTTAAAAGTCGTTTAAACTCTGTAGATTAGTGGTTGAGACTCTTGACTAATTAATCTGGTAACTTTACGGTTCAATCCCTACCCTGAAAGGCAAACTCAAACTTTGCAAATTCTATATTGCCACTATTATTTTTTATTAATATAATCATTGACTTTTTTCAGTAAGTCATTTGTTCATTTCAGAATTCATTTTGCCCTGTCATGTGCGAGTAATTCTGTAAGGCAGTATTCGCGAAGGTCTCGCCTCATTACACAATATGGCTAGACCATACAGAGGAGGTCTATTGGATTCCGTAGAGATGTCCCCAGGTTTATAACCTTCCTTGTCCTATGCTATTAGGGTCAACATATGATAAAACCCTTTTGATCGATTGGTGGTCTTGTAAACCTGCTTCTGATGTGGTGTTTTTTGAAGCTATCTATCATATCTCGTTCTCACTGTATAATATATCGCATTTTTATTTCGGTTGCTCTTTTCTTCATTTCTTATTTGAACAAGTTTTAACACCTTTGTTGATAATATCTGCATGTTTATTTTACTTTTGTTTTACGGATATCACAAGTTATCACATTAAAACGTAGAGAGCCAAAAAATAATAATGTCCAAACATAATATATTAACATTTTGCTTTGGATAATGGACTACTTTGTACACTTTTATATTGTTTCTAAAGCAAGAAATAAATTTAATCAATAACAATCAACTATTATATTGAAAATTGATAAATAATTAATGTATTTCATTAGAATTTTTTTTCCATATTAAAAATGTTTGGCTTAATATTAAACATAATATGTAATTTATTGATTTTCATATGTAGCAGTAAAATGATTTTATATGTCATTGCCATAGGAATATTAAAATGATATACACAAAGCTATTTTTTTTATTAGAATTTATTAATCGCTTTTATTCAATGAGAACATTTATTAAAGTGTGAATTTAATATTGAATAAGAATTTTTTATTTTTAGCTACAAAAAAATAATAATAATACTCGTATTAAATTACTGTGCTTCGACTGAATTTTTGCAAGCTACAATAAAATTGTTTTTGTCTTATAAAAAGGGTAACAGACGGTTGGGCTGAAATTGGCTTTACCCAGCGAAGACACTAGGTATTCTAGTCAAGTAATCATTGTATTTGTGGCTCTTCATTAAAATATATTGTACTTTTTATGGAAGGCCCAAGATATCTTCCAGTTAGATCCAGTGATTTTTTTCCACAAAGTTCCCCCATTGAAGCTTTAGAAGAAGGTATTATTGTAAGATGAATTAGTGTCAGTGAATTATTCATTTTCACATATCCGGTTTTTTCCATAGATCTAAATTTCTTCTCCTACAATATATTACGAGATAATCACCGAGTAGGACGCCAGAAGAATGTGAGAAATGAATTCTTTCGGTGTGCCGACTTACGTGCATTCCCTACTAATATCTGAAAGTCTCCGCGTATTTTCACATCTGCGAATTCTTTGATATCTAGCTGGAATAATTATTTACCCATAAAAATGGAAATTCATCATAGAAAAGAATGCTAATGTTTTTCTAATGATCTATTTATTCATGCTCTAAATATTTTTTATTTAAAGCACAAAACCATAGAAAGTTTACTTGTTTTTTAATTAAGGTATAATATCATTGAATTTCCATAGTTAAGCTATAAGATGCTCGTAGTCAACATAGTTAGACTACATTTGAAAGAACACTGAATGACTGTAGTAGTGGAATATTGTGAAAGCACAAGCAGAACTAAAATCTGCTGTTAAATCAGACGTAAAATAAATCTTGAATACGGTTTTCAATGAATTTAATGTATGTGAAAAGTGTTGAATGCAAAATAAGAGGGTTTTTGGTAGTTAGATTTTTTTTAACAAAATAGTTTTATAATATTTATATTACTATAATAAGATTTATTTAGTATTATAAACACATATTTTTTGTATGAGTAAGTAAACCAATATATTTAATGGGAATACGATTGTATATTTTGACTAAACATATATTCAAATGGTATTACCACAAACCTTAATGATTTTTTTTTACAAAAACGGAATAAAAACAAGAAATCAGAAAAAAAACATATCAGCTTGAAAAACATAGTAGAACTATGAATTCGTGCGTTGTTTTCGTAGAGTTTTTCTTTTAGCGTGTATCAGAATATATTAGATACATGTTGTCTTTATGTAAAACAGTTTTCAGGATATTAGAAAAAGTTTTTCTTTGTTGTGACGAAGCATTGTTTCAACTTGTAAGGTGTTTTCATCAAGTTGGATGCTTTAAGGTGACATCCGGTGTTTTGAAGGAGTGTTTAATGTTCCGACTCTCACCAGCCCGCGGCAACATGCCTTTGATGAAATTTTAAAGACTCCTCAGGGATACCAGAGTAAACGCATTAATCATTTTAGTTAATGCCGCTTTGAGAAGGTATGTTGTCTAATTTAATCTACAAGTCAAATTTAATCTCTGATTTAGTAAATAGGGTGTGATTAATAGGTGTTATTAAGACTCAAGATGCAGATATTGCCGTGAACTTGCCTGGCGAGAGAGATTCGCTTATAACCCATTAAGGATTCTAGGTCTTTACGAGGGGGGCCGTATGCCTTGAAGGTTGAGGTGCCCGACATCACCTGGTTACCAAACCTCTAAATATACATATATGAGACGAAATCAAATATTTCAGTAAATCTGCTTTTACCTGTTTTCTCAAAACTAATGGTCGTGATTCTGGAAATATCTTCTTTCTTATGATTTAACGAATTTTTCATTAACATGGAAAGCTTGATTTTTTTAACATTTAAGTAATAACATTTTTAAAACCCATTAAAAATGCGAAGACTCCCAGGTGGTACTAATTGGTTTTTTAAAACCTTTGTCATAATTGTAATTGATAGTTTTAATTTTAAATGACAGGCTTGGGGTTGTTAAATATGACCTGTATTCATTAGGTAGATAGTGTCTGAATTTTTTTTCTTTTTCTAAAAGCAGTAACTCGATTGCTTACTTTTTTTAACACAATCTTAAAAGCCATTCTTTCGTGAAATATTTTCCCTCTTGAAAACCTGTAATCTATCACTTTACCTGACATTTATAAAGCTGACAGTCTCCGTGCAGAGTACTTTTTCATTTTCAGACTATATTTGAGTGTAATTTGGAATTTTTGTGGAAAAACATGCCACTCTCAAAAAAAGTTACTCTTCTTTGGTTCTTGCATCATGAAAATGATCATTTTATAAAATTTTGTTTACCATAAAAACCATACCATACTTAGTATTTTATAAAGTTATAAGAAATAGACAAGTCGGAAATTTGTGCATAAATAGCTGTAAGGCAAAAAAGCGATAAAAAAATGTGTGTAAAAATGAGATGTAATTCTGCTCTATTTTTATTATACTTTCAGTAAGTATTAGTAATTTTAAAAATCATGAAATGTCGCCCCAATTTAAGTGCAAAATTGGTTGAAAAGGACTAAAATAATTTATGTAAAATATTTTCAACGTCACCAATAGAGTGACATCAGTTCTACACCTGTAATATTATTTTAACATAAAAAAAATATTTTCATTAACTACTATTATCTTCAAATTAATAATAAATTCCCTAGTAGACATATATTCTCAGTCCATTTGAAAATAGCTATGCGACAAAAAAGCTAAGAATATTTTAATAATATTCAGTGTAGCGTAAGTCGAGAAAATAAGTACTGGCAACAGGTTGGGAAGCTCTCTAGAACGTGTTAAGTTAAGGGTGGTGTATGTTTGCCTTTCTGAAATCCAGGTTATTTCGCACACAAAGAGCCCACCCTGGCCCATACCTTCTGAATACCTGAATAACTTAACTTTGGGTTGAGGTGTTATTCAATTCGTCCGAGATCATTGAATATTGCGCGCGGTTATTGTGCAAAGGTATTCAAACACCGAGAGGTGTCGCGATGGACTGAATATATACGATATGCAATACATGAATAAGGAGACTTATATTTATAATACGGTATTTACGTGCGAAGACCCAGTATTTACTTCGTCTTCGATGTGGTAGCCTAGCAAATATTTCGGACATCCGATTTTTCTTATATTTCACCACAATATGTGACTGGAAATGAAGATTTTATTTTTTGGAATGCTTTATTATTTTAAGCATCACGACATAGCAAAAAACACTGAGTAATAATATACACGTTGCGATACTGTATGTAACTTGCTGGAAGAGCCTATTGTACTTTTGATTCATTTGATATCCAAGTCTTTACCTAAGGCTGATCGATGTTCTGAAATAGCTTATCGAAAACTTTCAGAATGACTTGAAGATTTCATATACGGCAAGTAAACATTTTTAAAACACCTTATTCTATGATAAACACATGTAAGTGGTGATATGTTCATGTTATTCGAGGCTCGACGTTTGGTTCATGGCGAGAAATAGTAGAAGTCAAATCAGAATCCAAAAAAACCACTGAAAAAATACCGAAAGATTTTTTCAATTTGTGTACGGCTGACTCTTAAGACCATTTAACAATAATCAATCAATCGTAATTGTCCACATAATTGAATTTTTGATTCAACATTAGTACAAAGTAAGGTTTTTGTAGTAAAATGTATAAATCCATATCTAAAAATTTTAATGTCATTAAATTAATATTAAATTCATGGCGTGTACAATACTAGAATGATATTTTTACGCATTCTATTTTTTATTGAGCTATAGTTAGAATGTCGGAAATGCTTCATAATAATCCATCGATTGTTATCACATAATTGTGTTTACTTTTAGTATTGAAAGAAATCGATAGTAAGTAAATATTGATGCCTGTACGATGTTAGTGCTTTAGTGCGAGCTTTTTCCTGTTTTTGTGACCAGCGGGCGAAATAATTAATGCCACGATGCCTGAGCTTTCTTAAATGTCAAAAATAATAAAATTATATTATTGTTACATATTGATACGAAAATCAAACACAAACTTTAAATATTCCTTAACACTTCACGACTCTCCTCTTCTGCATTATTCACATATAAAAAAAAAATATAAATAAATATATAAAAAAAATATATATATAAAAACGAAATATAAAACACATCAAAATTAAAAGTATCTTTTGGCTAGTTAAAAGCATGTTGTCAGTTATGTTCCTACCTGTAGTTAATCATATACATATTTAAAATTACCAATAATATTATTTGCAGTGGGTCTCATTTTTCTAAAGTTACTTTCTCTTGCCTATTTTTCTAAAGTTACTAATATGAGTTCTGAGTAATTTCTATCTTCTTGTGTCTGGTACATCCATCTTTAAAGGTCGTGCTATATCTCGAAGACACTTACGAAAGACATATTTTGTCTCAAAACAGTGTTATTTAATTAAACTGTTGGGAATTTTTCTTTCTCTGAATTAATCTCGTATTCATTTCCGGCCTTTCATAGAGGTTTTTGTTGTGAATTTATCTGTGCCGCTTTGAGTTGGAATACTTCCATTGTGTTGATAATGGTTGTGAAACTATTTTCATTTTCGATTTGATGAAAGTTTATCTCAAATATACAGTTAGAGCTTTCATATAAATTCCAAGTCTTTTTCGTTAGTCTGCGAACCTCTTCTATTAAAGATTTATGTATATCTGATATAAATACATTTCGGATTCCATTGTGCTATAAATTGTCAAAGTTAAAATAAGTGTTTTATTATGAAAGTGACTGTTCTAAAAACACGAATGGGATTTAAAGGTGGCCCCTTGATACTGAAAATTCCAAAAATTATTTTCAAGTGATCCCAACGGTTCAGCTCAAAGAAATATCTATCCCTTATCCAAAGCCTTTCGTGGAAAATAATACTCTCTGGAATGAATATTTTACGTATTTTTTATATACTAAGCTGTTTTGTATATTTTCTTTTGCTTACTTTAGATTTATATTAGAAGTATAATGAAGGCTATTATTTTTTCTAAGTCTCGAGGTTTATAATTCTGATTAAGAATTCAGCGTCGTATTTGAAAGTAAAATGAAAACCCAAAGTAGGTTTTAATTCATTCCGTTAAGATGGGATTCTAATAAAATCTTTTATTTATTATGCTCAGTTCAAGCCGGAGTAAATTAAAAGTAGAAGCAGTCAGATTTACAGGTGCTTTTATTTCTAACATAATTAATAAACAAGAGATTTAATTATTTATAAAAAAAATCCCATATTTATATATTCATATGATCTTATAAATAAGGCTCTTTCAATGTAGTAATTTGTGAGCGCGTGTTTCGCCCCTACATTACCTGTGATATCACCTGGCTAAGATGGAAAGTCATTGTTTAATCCAGAACCAGGTTGTCCGTATATGACGTTACTGAAAGTATGTAGCGATGGTATATGCGATGCTATTTTTAATGAAAATGCGAATACACACTGGCCAATTATGCAATTAATAAACCGCTTTTCCTACATTTACCAAAGACCATATATATCGTTGTCTGTAAGTCAATAAACATATTTTATTGAATGTTTTATTTGTAAAGTGGGTTATTATTTCTTAAAGTTCAATTGATTTTTTTGGTTCTTCTTCGACTTTGATTTTGATTTACTGTAAAATCTATCTCAATGGAATGTACATATTTTTGTGTTTGTATGCAGCGAATCCTACGTAATTATAAACAAAACCTTTGACTGTCGATGGTTTCTGAATATACTATTATCAGAAAATTGACGAATGATGAGATAACTGTTTAGTGTGATATGGTTAGGAATTTATTAAAAACATTGGGAGTGCTTTTTTATATTTCTCTTATAATTGAATACAATTTTTTATTTTAACACATGAAAGGCACTTCACACGCATTGATGTCTCACTTTTACTTTTGAGCCAGATAGAAATAAATTTATATTTTTATAACAAAATGATAAAAGTAAGAGTTATTGCTGTCAGATATTCAGGGGTGTGATATTTCTTCCAAGTATAGTCACAAGATAAAAGTCTTGGGGTACATTTTAATGTCTGCCATTTAAAGGTTATGATATAATAAAAACGAATATAAACGCTGGATGATAAAATATGTTCTAACTTTTTTCTGGATCGACTGAGAAATACTATTAAAAATTCAGACATAAGATAAGAATTATTTTTATAAGGCTAATAAGTAATTGTAATATAACTGTATTTTATTTTAATAAATTTGTAATTTCTTAAAAAGATTGGAATTGCTTGAATCTATGAATCGTTGAAAACCTTTCACATATTTTTTTCAGGGACTACGTATTACAGTATCTATTGATTATCTACAAAATTGTACATACATATTTCAGGATAATAAATTATTCTGGCTATCAGTAATCACATCTGAACTATTGAACATTTATAAGTTTTTCTTAGTTTAACTTATTTTTCATAGCCATAGAAAATCATAAGAAGAAAAGCTGTTTATTTTATTTATAATTATAAATTGATATAAAACTGTTTATTAAATATCAGCGTAAATATTTTCAAATTGTAAAATGTGCATACAATATAAAAATGCATTCTGTATACTTTGAATGCTTTTAACAATAATACAACACATTTTTCGTTATTGTTACTATATAGTACTTTTCTACAAAAACAAAGTAAATTTTTAGTTGGTCTGTTTTTAACAAGTAGAATGCTTCATTTACAGAGAGGAATTAAAACATAATTTCAATTAGTTGAAATGATAAAATTTATTGTATATTTCACGTTATTTGACACCAATAATTTATATATTCTAAAAAACATATAATTTTGTTGTACAAACACAAATTGACGAGTAAGGTTGAGAGTTAAATTATTTAAAGCAATATCAGTCGTTTACTCAAAATACAACAAAATTTTTAACACGTCACAAATATTTTAAAACTTCTCATTAACACAAAATATTTTAGCGTTTTACTGAGGCTGTGTGTACTGGTGAATCCACGTTATGAATCTGGTTACCCTGGTGTAGACCCCCGGGTAGACTAGGCTGCCGCAGTCTGTCGGGCCCCACGAAACGATACCGATCTGCATTCCTCTCCATGTCAGTGGTCCCCCGGAGTCAGCCTTAGAAACCGAAAAAAAATTGTCTTTTCACATAAAAATAGCAAGTCAAGCTTAAATAGCCTAATATATAATATAATATTTTAATGCGATTAAGGTTCTAATGAATCAAGCGCTGATATAATAAACGTCAGACGCAATCGAGTACTGCATAAGTGATATTTGTTACAAAACCGAACAAAATAAAAGACGTTATCTCTGGGAACTTCTTATTCATTTATTTCTAATATCGTTTTGAGTGTTTGAAATTTGGGTTAGACGTGTTGATATTCTCAAGTGAAATTGTTTATTATATAACACAATTCGTTCTTCTTCTTTACCTGTTATTTAAATCAAGTAGAGCTATGGGCTCACTGCTTGTTAAAATAAAATAAAAAAGACGAGAAATTTCCGTAACAATGACTTAAAACCTCGGATACAAAATAAAATAAGCTGCTTGTGAAATAGAAACACAATGAGATGGAACGAATCCCACGTGATAAATTCTTACTGTTGCTTGAAAGATGTAATGGTTTTTACAGACAATTTGCTTGGAATATTATGCTTAACATATTGCAATTACTTTATCAAATCATAAATTTCAGATATACTTTGCACAATAATATGTATGCGTTAAAAAATAAAGAATATTTCTTTTATATAATTATTTTCAAGTCTTAACGAACTTTAAAAAAAAAAACAATAAATACTATTGAGTATATACGTGTATTTATAAAAGAGTCTTCACACACAAATTTTCTTGCAGTGCGTCGTTTAAATGAGACGTCAGTTGGAATTAGAAAGATGGGCTGATATATTTAGATTTAAATAATATTGTTATTATCGTGCACTGAAGAACTGAAAATAATACTGCTGTAGCTTTCAAATGACAATTCATTTTATGGGCAGCTAGGCGGATATCATGACGTCAACGGAAGCCGATAACCGTCGCGCTTCAGGCAGCCTCTGCCCGTATTCCGCATTGCCCGTCGCTGAAGCAATTCGTTTCTACTATATATTACTTTATACAGCATTTAATTCAACCGATAATTCTACAATATATCTATCATGCTAAAATAAGTCTCAATGTTTATTTTTCCAACGCAATCAATCCATCAAAATTTTTATTACAACTTTAATAAAATAAAATAATTTATCTTAGGAAGCAACAAGAGTTGGATGTTAGATTAGATAATCAATGAAACAATGTTATTGATAACTGTGTTACTATATTAAATTGATTATTTTGGCAAGTTGAGAATATTTTATAGATTTTTATAACACTTACATTGCAAGAGTCTTTACCCCCAAGGCGTTCATGGGCACAGAGCATCTGGGGAGTGATTCCTCCCCTGTAGATGGCAGCGCACTCATCATGTCCCAGAGTGCTCAAGGTCACTTCCTGCAGCTGATCCGACAGGTCACCGTTCTGTGAATATAATCACATCTTTGGAATCACGGTCGGCGGGTAAAATCGCGTATATATTTTTGATCAAATATTCAATCAGTACCTTATTTATATTCAGAAACAATGGACGTTGCAATATTTTGTATTTGTATGTATGTATACATAATGTTTTTAAAATTTTTACAACTTTAACTGTTTTTGGCAGTGTTAATTTTATTTTGGTTTAAAATTTTATTAAATTTATAGTATAGGTGCCAAATATATGTGATTATCTATATCCAGCAAGGAATCGAAAGCGTAGATATGATCGGAGCGATTATCAAAAAGGATTATTTAAAATTACCATAGTTTTCCCCCATCCAATCACAACTGAACTGACTCCTATGGGGATGACTTGGTCTTGTGTAGGCAGACTTATCGGCTGGACGAGGTCATTGAACTCCAGGGGTTCTTCCAGCTAAAAAAATAAAAAAGCTTCATTATGATAACAAGTCACCTTTGAACAAGGTGTGAACAGTCTGTGGACTTGTAACTTTTGAGGCTGGGATTTAAAGAAAAATTTTACAAGAAAATTATTAAAATCTAAATGTTTGAATACTTGGACATTTTTTTAAGCCTTACTTTTTTGAAAATGTAAATGAAGTTCATTGGAATATTTCATTTTAATATTTTTATTTACCTTATTAACTATTCAGAATTAAATATATGAATAGGAATAATTTATAGATGTATCTAATACAAAACACAAATGGTATTTTCCCGATTCATACCAATATTGAAATAGTTGCACTTTGCAAGTGTTGATATGCTGAAAAAATACTATATACCGTATTTGTAAAAAAATAAATAACCAAATATATATTTTTTAATGTCTTGAGTGAGATTCAAGATAAATTTTACAACTCACGCATGTAATTAAATTAATTTAAAAATATGAATTTTATTTTTTCTTGGATACGTGGTGCAAGCAATAAATGCAAATAAGTATGATGGCAATGAACATAAAATCTATTCCACCCATAAAGCAAACTTTAAGATTGCTGAAACGAATATATCAAATATGTCTTGAAAAAATACAAGTCACCGTGCTACAAGTATTTGCTATCTTTGGTCAGACGGAAATGAAAAGAAATAGCGCTATATATATAACAGATTTCATCTACATAATTTATTTCGTATTTCTTACATTCATTTGAAATTTTACAAAATAAAATAATAGCTTCCGTTGGTTATCAAAGATATTACGATATGACAAAAATATCAAATCGGAATTTACGCCGTGTTCGGCGACATGATAAGAAATTGTGTGATTTTAAATACGTTAATAATATCTGCGCGTATTTATAGCCGCATTTGGGAATCCCAGTGAGGAATCTCGAATTGTCAATAAGCATGACTAATTTTTTTATCTCTTTATGAAGACCTACAAGCTTCTAATGAACTTATTTGATGTAAACGTATAATTGTTTTTTATGAATACAAGAATACAAGGGATGTATAACATGGTGACGTATGACACACACATACAGATAAATGTGTATTTATATATACATATATGTCTGAAATATGAGAACATATTTAGAATTAGATCCATACCTCGACTAGTGCGATGTCGTTATTGAAGCCAGTCGAGTAGTCTTCGTGTCTGATGACTCTCCTGGCGACTCTCTCCTGTCCGTCCCGGCGATGGAAGCTGGTCCCCGCCCGGACGGTCAGGAACGGGAGTAGGACCTCCCCTGTGCTGCCGAAGCAGTGGGCGGCTGTCAATACCCACCTGCTGCTCAGAATGGAAGCTCCGCATTGGTGATTTCCGAAATACTGCAGCGAAAGCTAGAATACGATGCAATTTAGAGTCAATCATGTGTTTTTTAAATTTTTTGATGCAACATGTATTTATTTTTACTGTCAAGCGGTCTGGCAAATCTACGTGTATTTTTAAATTTTTAAAATATTTTTCCATTTCTTTAAAATGAAACTGAATTCAAAATCTGCGCTTCAAGCTTTCTAATAAAATAAATTAGAATTTTCATTTAACCCAGAGTTATTTTCATGCAATTTTTTAATATAAAAATAAATTATATAAAATATATTTTTATTTAAAATGCTATTTGTATTGAAAGTCAAAATTTCCAAAACATTTTCAGTATATTTTCTATTTTAACCGAGAAAAACAATTATTAAAGTGCTAGAGATTAATAAAATTATAAGGTCGAATAGCTAGGTGAAAATAGTAAATATCAACATAAATATTTTCTTTAAAAAATTTTGATATATTAGATAATGCAATTTAGGGTAAACATTTATTAATGCATACCATAGTTGATGCATACCAATGCAAATATCATAGTTGATACGTTGATTTTTAAATAATTTAAATTTAATGTGAATAAATATAAATACAAACACAGCACTTACCATGTACGGATGTTGATCTATAGTAGTGTTTTCTCCCCCTACTATGCGTCCATCATCGACCTGTTTTTCCAGGACATCTGAAAAAAGTAATGATATGCCAATGATTATTATTATGTGTCCTTCCATTCTTACAAGTTTAAAAAAAATGTTTTAGGTATCAAAAATAAGGCATATGAATTTATCGATTCAAATTTTTAATTAGTCACAGTAATTCATTGGGAAGAGCACATAATATTCTGTTGAAAATAATTATAAAAACTTTGCCCTTTAATTGAATTGTTTTATTTTATTTCAGTCTTCTCAGGTTAAAACAGCTAAATGTATACAAAAATAGAAAGGGTTATTTTACAGTTTTCCCCCGAGATACACTTAGTAAATAGGGAGCTCTTATTCGGAATCGTCCTAAGGGATTTTATTTATTTTGTTTTCTTGGATAAATATTTAATGTTTATGGTTGTCAAGACAAAATATTAATAATAACTTCTTTTGTCGGATATCCAATGAATGCCAGGCAGTGGAGCTCTTGGTCTGTTTAGCTAGTGTTACTAAGATGGGCATGAAATTTTTGTAATTTGACATTTAAAATTATACTAAATAACAAGACAATTTAAAATTAATTATCACGATAAGTCACATAGTTTAATACGGGCAAAAACAATTACGGTATTTAATTAAATTAATTAAAAAGATAAATGCTTCTTCTTACCTGTTGATAGAGCAGCCGCCAGGCACAAGTAAAACACGACTGACACTTTTGCGATCATTTCAATGAATTTCCGACAAATATTTTATGTTAACAAAAAAATAATGATTACTTCGCTTTTATAGTAATTTTAATATCTTTTTATCATGCGATAAGATTATTATACCTCTTGAGTATTTCCATTAATTTCAATTGATAATATTTAACAAAAATCCCAGATACTTTATTAGATAATGAAGATATTTAAGAAGTTTCCGCATCGATTCATCTTTTATTTCCTTGATAAGGCCTTTCTTCTGTGAGTTTATTTAAAATTAGACTGAAAAAATAGTTCACATAATGATTAAAACGGACGCAGGATTGTATAATATATAAAACACATTCTTGAGATAAAATTTGTATTATCCTTTTATATAAATTAAATGTACATCCAAATGTATAAATAGTTTATGAAAAGAGATCGTACACAACTAGCTTGATTAAAATGATTAATAAAAATGTCTAAAGGTATTTAAAAAAATACTCTTAATTACGAAGGTAATTATTTCATTCAGATGAATTTAATGCTCTTTTAATTTTTTTTAGTTTTCACAGAGAATATTTATTTATTTGAAGTAGCTGTCTCAATTATCCGAAGATAAATTTTTTGTACGCAGGTTCGTAGACGGCCACCTACATAAGGTACTCTCCCGAATTGCTTTCTAAAAGCATAAGTAATTACTCAGGATTTTTTAAGTCGCACTATTGGCTGTCAGTGCTTTTCAAATTCGTCCCCAGACAAATCTATCCAAGCTATATAGTATTTTTATTTAGAAAGTCTTGTGATTCCTTAGGGAATTGAACTTTTCCACTGGATGGAGGTACATTTGCTGCTAAATGTACTACGGGAGCTATTTGCGTCGGTAACCCCGACGTGTTTACTTTATAAGTTTCTAGTGACTATAGTTGTTTTATTGTTTCAGAAATAATTCTAGATTTTTCGGTTGTTGGGGTCACATTTTCAAATGGGAAAACTGTCGACGCTGTTGGGGTAGTAATAATATTATTTTTACAACTTTTGGTTTCTCTGTTGTGTCATTGGACGTTGTTCTTACACAGGCGTTGCTGTGGTATTATTCGTTAGCTCTGTAAGCGTTGTTGGTACGGTTGTTTTTGGCGTTGTAGTGCTGCTAGTGCTAGACTTTAGAGCATACTGTAGGTCTTTTTCGGTCGTTTGATGGTCGAGCGTTGCATTTGCCAAGGTCTGTGTGATCCAATCAATGATAAACGGAGCACTGATATTTGTGTAGACTCCAGGGCGCATGGCTCGGGCGCAACCCCATCCCCATGACACCACCCCGTACAGGACGCCTTTCATGACCAAAGGGCCTCCCGAATCGAGCTGTTAAAAAAAATATATATTGTGAATGCCTTAATAAAAAAATGTTGAACAGCAGATTTATCTTTATTGATAATTATGTTGTGTAAACCTGTCTACACATATAAACAATCTGGTTTATTTGTAGTTACCGAATAACAATAAAATGCAATCGACCAATGTAACGCAATCTTTTTTTATTTTAACTGTCGGTCGGAGCGTTGAATGCAATCTTAGATCTTTTTAATCTGTTATCACAAAAATAAAACAATCTACTTTATGTGATACCGAAAAACAATAGAAAGGTCACTAAAAGGGAATTCGAGAGAATTGGTCTCTAAAAGCAAAAGTAATTACTCAGGTTTTTTTAAGTCACACTAATGGTTGTCAGTGCTTTAAAAATTCGTCCCCAGACAAATCTATCCTAGCTGTATAGTATTTTTATTTAGAAAGAAAAACAATAAAGTTCAATAAAAAATAACAAAATCGTGACATGGCAGAAGTGGATCTACATATATGATATAAGTATTATAGTTTTTATGAAAGTACATGGAGTTAAACAAGCTTAGAAAGTGAATATATAGTATTAAGTATGGCATATAGGTATATTATAGAGTAAAACTCACGATGCAGGCGTCGCGCCCGCCTTCTCTGTACCCGGCGCACAGCATCTGTGACGTCACATTCATGGTAACGCGGTACAAATCCACGCACTCCTCATGGGGAAACACTGGGACCACCACGGCCCTCAGGTACTGAGAAGGGTTCCCGTTCTCCTGAAAAATATGTTCAGAATATTATTTTATACTCTTAGGTCGTCAGTCTTATACATAACATAAATATTATATAAATTCCTATTCAAATATATATTTGATTATTTACTTTTGTAAAGCCCCAACCATACACAGTTAAAAAGTCTCCAATTTTCGGACCCTCGGATGGCATCGGCATGGGAATTGGTTGCAAAACTTTAGAAAATTGAAAAGATGGCTCCACCTGAAAAAAGACAGCAAATATTTCAAAGACAGTTCGGATTTCTTGGAAACTCATTTTATCGTGTTTCCATTTTTATTTGTTATTATTATTAACTAACATTATTTACTAAGGGCACGCATTTTTTAAAATGATTTAAAATATATGACATTTATATAGCACATATATATATAGCTCTTGGTTAACATTCCTTATAAAATGTGTTATATGATCTTTTTTGTCTCTGACGCGGCATTGAATGATCGCATACTGACTTGACCTTTAATATATTTGTTTAAAATTTTATCTCTCATTTTAAAAATGAAAAACCTATTTGAACTGTTATTCTTTAATAGTATTATTATCTACAAATATTAGTTAAACTAATTCTTAGTAAAAATATTTATTTTTACAATTTTTGTTCAAAAAAATCTTCTTATTTTTTTTACTCATCTCACGTTTTTTTGTTCAGATTTACAAGAATCGTCGTGTAAATCAGTCAGTATGTCATCGGATACATCGATAACTTGTTGATATAGTTTTTTTCAAATGTATTGTTCATAGTTTTGTCACACATACTGCATCAATTTATTAATTAAACAAGTTCGCATAAACGGGTAGAAGATTATGAGCAAAAACAGCGCTTGGGGTAGATTTTCTTTTAGCAAATAATGGAGTTTGCATGAAGGTGATGACTATGGTGCTATCGTAATTAACCGTCACGTACAAAACGATATCACTGATCCAATGTCTAATTGAATATATTTTGACTCAATGAGAGGAGAGAAGGCTGAGAATTCGCGATAAGAGGCATAGTTGGCAGACTTGTTAATTAAGGCTGTATGTTTATTCGATTATTTTAATTTCAGCTTTATTTGAAAATGTACTTTGAGTCTGATGGAATATTTTATTATTTCTAATATCAGAATAATTTCTTTAAAGTACTTATTATATAAAATTGATATACATACAAAATGATTAACAAATCTTAGTATATTATATATTTTAAAACTGAAAAAAAAGACTTGCACAGTGTTTTTATTTTTTGTATATTATTGATTTTTGTGAAGACCGTCTCACAGGAAGTACGATTTTGCCTATACAGGTTTGATTGATTGATAATGATTATGTACACTTTTTCTACAATTGATTAAAGAAACTCTTAGAAAAATATCATCGTGATTTGTGTGGGATTTGAATTCTTGCTTAGTACTAGTGATTCGTTGGTATAATTGGTAATGCACCGGCCATGTAAGCTTGGGGATGTGGGTTCAAATCCCACATAAATAACGACGATATTTTTCTAAGAGTTTCTTTAATCAATTTTCAATATTTGAAAAAATGTACTTAATCATTATCAATTTATTTTTTGTTGTTGAGAATTTACGATTCTAATGTAAGCGAACACCTTTATGAATAATCTATTTAGAAAAACTAATTTAAAAAAAAAGTACGTTTATTGTCTGTTAATAGACGGTTAAATGTTTAACTCACTTGGATGAGCCCCACATCGTTGACTTCTATGCTGTAAACGAAGTTGGGTTAGGTTAGGTTAGATTAGTAACTAAATAGTAGTTAGTAGGTTAAAACTATTTTTAAAAAAAAAGTACGTTTAATGTCTGTTAATAGACGGTTAAATGTTTAATTCACTTGGATGAGCCCCACATCGCTGTCTTCTATGCTGTAAACGAAGTTGGGTTAGGTTAGATTAGTAACTAAATAGTAGTTAGTTAGGTTAAAACTAATTTTAAAAAAAAAAGTACGTTTAATGTCTGTTAATAGACGGTTAAATGTTTAACTCACTTGGATGAGCCCCACATCGCTATCTACTATGTTGTAAACGAAGTTGGGTTAGGTTAGGTTAGGTTAGTAACTAAATAGTAGTTAGTAGGTTAAAACTATTTTTTTAAAAAAAGTACGTTAATAGACGGTTAAATGTTTAACTCACTTGGATGAGCCCCACATCGCTGTCTTCTATGCTGTAAACGAAGTTGGGTTAGGTTAGGTTAGGTTAGTAACTAAATAGTAGTTAGTAGGTTAAAACTATTTTTTTTAAAAAAGTACGTTTAATGTCTGTTAATAGACGGTTAAATGTTTAACTCACTTGGATGAGTCCCACATCGCTGTCTACTATGCTGTAAACGAAGTTGGGGTGGATGACGATGGAGGCGATGGTGTGCTCGGAGCCGCCGTGGGAGCGGTTGGGGGAGCCGGCCCTGATCAGGGCTCGGCTGCTGTTGAAGGAGAGCCCGAGGCAGTGGGCGGCCGTCACCACCCAGCGGCTGTTCAACGCTGCGCCGCCGCAGACTTGTTGCTCCAAGTACTCAAGTGCTACCTTCATATTTAATTTTTCAAATTATTATTATTGCTAGGTTTTAATGGGGGCGAGAGGAGACCGAGGCGGCGGTGGGCCCACACTGTTTTATTCAAATTTTAACAAAAATATTTCGAACACACCTCTAAATACCGCCCGGGCACAATATTAATTACTGTGTTAAATGAACAGGTTTTTTAAAAGCAGTATTGTTCCATACGCTACAGCTATATCCAAGTAATGAGGACGGTTAAATAGAGAATTGCTGTTTATACCATGGCATTTACATTATAGATATAACATGTACACTTACAATGCAGTTTTTTTTGCTAATATAAGTCCTATCAGCAAATAATATACGTACATCTATCAAGCGTATTTTTCAATATAACACATGGCAGAAATTGGAGTAGCATTGTAAAATTTAATGGTCATACGAGGAGGCTTTCAATTAACGTTGTATCGATAAATATCTTGTTTTACTCAAACTAATAATTGTTTATCATATCTTTGAAAATATCATTATTATTTTATATAAACGTATGAGTGAAAAGCATCAGTTTTACGATCCTGTGGCTTAAAACTCGAGTGATGGCTGAAGCGCTGGCGAGTGACTTAAGCTGACGTCTGTTATTCGAAATTGTTTTGTGGCTTTATAATAAACGTATCGTTGAGGTCCTCTGACGAAATACAATAATATTTAAAATCTTGTTAAATAATATCTCAATTATCTTTTTTTTGGAAATGTATATATTTTTTATTACTATCTGGCAAAATTCTTCACAGCCAACTAATTAAGCTGTTTTTTTAAAAGCTAGATCCAGGTTAATTGAAATTAAAGTAAAAAGATTTTATGTTTTTTATAGTTAGGTTATGTTTATAATAGTAACTGTAATTTGAAGCTTTCACATCTTTTGTTAATGGTAGCAACTGTAGCTTCAAGCATCCACAGGTTGTTTTTACCTGTTGTTGATTGAGTCTTCTTTCGTTGCTGTTTTTCCTCTAAATATATTTTTTGATTTAAAATATTCATTAACACAGAAAAAACATGTCCTTTTTATTTAGGAAATTCAGTTTTTCAGAGTTTTTTTACATTTGCATATATGTTTTGAGCAAAAATTCTCCCCACTCATTTCTTTGACATATTACCGAGATAAATTTATTTTATGTTATTAACTATAATAAACTACATTTATTTTATTTAAGTATATTTTCTATACGCCTAGTGTTGAATATGACCTCCTGTGATTTTCAGATACATTACTTCTTTAATAAATCTTCTTCAGAAATTCAATATTTTTGACAGAGAGTACTTGGTGGAATTCCATTTTAATATTTTAGAACAAAATACTTGAGTGATTTTCCACATGTTCGTTTTTATTTGTGATCGGTTTCGCCAACCTTTCACGTTGGCATTATCAAACAGAGTGATAATGCCAATGTGAAAGGTTGGCGAAATCGGTCGCAAATAAAAACGAACATGTGGAAAATCACTCAAGTATTTTATTCTAAAATATTAAATCTTCTTCCATTAAATGCTTTGAATTTCAACAAGAATAAGTAAACATTTTTTTACAGACTCTAGTCAGAAACTTGATTAAAATTATATTAAGTTCCAGGAACTGTGCTTTATGTTAGACGCGCACATATATTTTATATTATTTTCATATCTACAAATAGTACAAATTTTTTTTTTTTTTAATATTGTTGCCATTTAAATATTCATGCACAAAAGTGTATATATTTAAACTCTGATAGTTTTGAAAAAAGACTAATCTTTATAGTTATTTCCAGTTAAGCAGTTATTTGTTGTGTCAATATTTTGTTAAAAGATAAGCAGAATTAGACAGATAAGATAATTGTCAAAACATAATATAACCCAATGAAATGAGATAGTTAAATACACCAACGAGGTAAATATGTACACATACAATACGCAGATTTACAAATCAATGATTAAACACTTACGTTATACGGAGCATCCTCTAGATTTACAATATCTCCTCTGATGATTCTAGCTTGTCGTCTGCCTAAAAATCACGGAAACGTGTTTAAATTACGACGATAACGTTGAGCTATATTTCCTAGCACATGAATTTTAAATATTATGCATGTAGAAAAAATTATGGCCGGCCAAACAAATATATATTTTCTGTACACAAGGTTGATATTGTTTGCTTTTTTGGTTTCATTTGCCAATCTTCCTTTTTAGACAAAGGATAGCCAAATTATGACCAAGCTTTCCGTACATTACAAGTCCTTATCTCATGATATTGTACTGGAAAAGAGAGAACTTGGCACGGTGTCTGAATTTTTAGATTTAAATTTTTAGACTGTACAGTTATCTTGAAAAGGTACTTATTATATTTTTTTTGGAAGTATTAATTAACAATTGATTATTAGTATAGCAAAAAAAAAATCATTATTTAATCATAATTTTAGAAAAAAGAGTTTTACAAGAAATGGGAAACGTTGCTAATAGATTATAATGATAAAAGTACCGTTGTATTTTGTCTTCACTTTGAGTTTATTAATTTTTTTGCAAACTAGGTCATCATCAAATGCATAGCTAAACTTAGTTTTAAACTAAGTGAAGACAAAATACAAAGGTACTTTTATCATTATAATAATGGATCTTCACCAATCAAATGCCTTGTCCCTCATCAAGGTTGCTAATACAGATAATACTGTAGATTTTTAAAGTTCTACATTGATTACAAGATTAGTTTAAGTTTATACAAAAATACTTTTTTATTAAATCAAATAACTATATTTGTTCGATTGCTTGAACTAGTGTTTGATTATTATACATTTTTTGTGAGATAACTGCTCACTTAAATTACGTAGATTTCTATTATAAAAAAATATACGTTTTGCCCATATTTGAAATAAATATACCTTCAACTATCACAAGAATCACAATTATAAAACAAAAAGGCTTCATTTTGTATTGTATAAACACAGTCGTTCGAAATCAGTTCGTGATAGATCACACTGCTCAGCTGATGTCCGCTTCACTATTCACAGAGCACTCTCGACACAACCACATCGCAAGACACCATTCGAAATTAAGCGGTCTACAAAGAATGGGTGAACTAAATATAATAGATATCGCGAGACGTTCAGGTGAATACTACCTGCGCTTGTTAAGATTAGAAGTGTTCGGCTTTAAGATAATTTGGCTTGTTCACATCTTTAATGGCCCTATTACAGGTAAGACTGATGTGTGATGTCATCGTAAACCGTACTGGATCCGGCCAGCTTCCTTTCATATTATTTCCAAATGCCAGAGGCTAGTAGAGATGACGTCACTCCCGCGTAATAGCTCCATTTAATTGCTTTGTAATTTTATTATCTTCGGGAAAAACAAACATGGCTCTTCACCTGGTATTTTATTTTTAATTATACCATATTACCGGTAGGGGTACTTAGCATTGTCCACTTCAGGTCATTGTCGTTTAACTCGTCTATTCTACATGTTCTGTGAGTTCAGTTCTTCAATTCAGCATAATGATTTCGAGCATTTAGACGAGAACAATACTAAAATGAATAAAACAATTACAGAACCAAACAAGCAGTATTTTTATATTCGTAAATATTAAATTTTATTTTGTTTTATTTTAGTAGTCAAAATTACATTTCATTTTAAAAATGTTTTGTAAAAAGTTTATTAAAACGAAGTGTTTGAGGAAATTGTAAAAAAAAATAATCTTTACAATTTGCAATGGAAGTAAGTTAAATTTCTACTGGAAATATATTTCCAGTTTGTGTGTGGTTTTTCGTACATCGATCAATTAATCACCATCCCTTTGCGCTTCATGTATAATTCATAGGAATTCTAAGCGATTTGAGAAAATTAAACCACAACCCTACTAGAAATTCAGAATATGTAACAAGGGCTATTTAGGCTTTCTGTAACTTATTAATACACGCGAAACTTTTATCAAGTTGAGTGGCAATTTTGAATAATTTCATTTGTTTATTTATTTTAACTAAAACGGTAGTAATTATAAGTTTGGATGTAGAAGTTTACGCTCTACATATTGACATCGAACCTTCAACGCTATTACTTTTAACTGTATGCCTACCTTGTAACACCTAGCATAGTAAATATGTAACGTGTAGTTTAAATGAGGACTATTGTTTTCATAAACGCATACGATATTTCCCTACACATTAAATAGTTGAGTAAAATTTCTCCTTATATCAGATATCCCGAGATCAAATAGATAGATCAATGTGATGTTGGACTGCGACTCATATAAATTATACAGATCTATGTTAAACATTTTTAAATATTCTTTTTACACTTAAGGGCTACGTAATAAAGGACAGAATTTAAATAAAAATATAAATATATTCACTGTAAAATTGATTGATTGATTGATGAAATGAAGTTTTTTTAGTTATACATTTTCAGTTGTTGTATGTTGGTGGTTCGGTGAAGAGTTGTTAGTAATCTTCACTGCATGTTATTGAGTATCCAGTTCTTGATTGAAGGGTCATTGACGTCAGTGAAGACGCCAGGGCGCAGGGGGCGGGCACAGCCCAAGCCCCATGAAACCAGGCCGTACAGGGCTCCTTGCCATACCAACGGACCCCCGGAGTCTAACTGAAAAATAATTGTGAAAAATGGTATTATAAAATTGAGACACTTTATAAGATAATTAGTATTGATTTTTTTAACTAAGCAATGAATTGCTGTAAATCTATTAGAACCTTATAATAAGTCCTAATCTGAAGGCACCCGAGCAAAATAACCTAAAAAATGTTTATCACAATAAATATTTCATGACGTGATCTATTTTTACATGAAAAATTTAAAAATAACTGGTTTCGCTGCACACTTTATAATTAATGTTAATATGATACTTTGGACGATGTATCACTATTCATATTTGGTCGTTGAAATAATTTAACTTTCATGAATATCAAAAGGCAAAAGCTCAGTGTCCGAATTTTTATATGATATTACACGTTTACTTTGAGTTAAAAAAATAAATTATAAAACAGTTTCATCCAGTAAATTATATAAAAAGTAATATTTTATGTTTTTTAAAATAGAATGAAATAAGTAACAAAAAAGCCGAACCATCTTCCACCGTAAAATTATAAGAAATATGTAATTTATAAAAAAAAATATGCCCACAGTTTTTGATGACTACATGTAGTAATAATATTTACAAGTACAGCATAAATTCACCTCATCGTATTTCTATATTTAATGGTACATTAGCTAAGCACTAAAGTACCGCGTAAACTTCGTACATCACATAAGCATTGTTAATTATTCACAAGTCTTATGTTTTAATAAAATTTTGATGAATTTGAGATGGTACTTTAGTATTAAAACCAAAATATTTTATAAATAAAAAAAAATTGTAGTATAATAAATAGAAATTTACACATGCTCCACGCAAATACTTCGGGAGGGAAAATTATAAATTAACCTGAGGCCGTGTAAATATTTCATATTCTATGGTGTGCTTTACAAAGACGGCAAATAAAGTATGATAAGAGCTTTTACGACCACTATAGAATAAAGCGCGGCAAGAATACTAAACAATTTAATAAGTCTGAAAAGAGGGAACTCATAAGCCCCGATAGACGTTACGCTCAATATATATATTTGATTTTTATTTTAAAATAAATATTTGCTTTGGATATAGTATTAATTTGTACTTGTGTAGAGAAATAAATACTGGAGGTCGATGTAACATTTTTTACATCGCAAGGCTAAGATGCTGAACCTTCAGTAGATAAAATATAACGATAGCTTAGTTGGTAGAGTCGTGGGGCGGTAGATCGAAGGTCGACGGGGTGGAGTCCCGAGCTTGGTACAAATAATTTTTTTGGTAGATTTAGTGTTTTATCTTAGAATATATTTGTACATTTAGTATAAAGGGGGGTTTTTTTTTTAGTAAAAATAACATTTAAGAGATTCCTTTGGAAAACACAACTCACTTAAGACTTTAAATGTTAGTATTTTTATTATTTATTTTTTTAATCCAAGCTTACTTTTATATAAAATAAAATGAATTTTTCATATGTATTAAAATGTGAATATTCCTTATATTTGCATCTGAAATATTGCTAAAACAACCCTGTGTTTAGTGTGTAAAAATAAGTCTATGTTATCTGGTGTATATCTGTAATAACGGTAATTATAGTTTTTTGTGAACGTTGTTAGACAAGGGTTGACCAGTTGTGAGATAGGTCGAGAAAAACTCCCAGAAGAAAGTATGTACTGATCAATAGTAGTTACACGTTCGGGGGATATAAGTAGAAGAAGATATGCGCACTGTAAAAACATAAACTAACCACATTTGTAATTTAGAGTTCAAGACGAACTTGCAATCGATATTGAATGCAGATGTTACTTCGTTGTTTTTATTTTATCTGTTTATTTGATAGTAATTTTGTAAGCTGTTTTTTAAATTTAAAATTACCGGAGTCGTGGGATAAACATGAAGCATGTAACAGGTATCAAGTCGTTACATAGAAATGTCCTGACCTTTACGAGGGTTGTGACATGGCTAAAGAGTCAGATTGCGGGTTACTTACAACACACGCGTCCCTGCCTCCGCTGGGGTAGCCTGCGCAGAGCATGTGGGAAGTCACATTAAGGGTGGTTCTATACAAATTCCGGCATTCGTCATGTGAAAAGATCGGAAGCTGCACCGCACGGAGATGCTCGGAAGGATAACCAGACTCCTGTAAAAATATTACAATTATTAACAAAACGGCATAGTAATAATAATAGTTTTATGTGTCTTCATGAAAAATGATATTTCCATTTCTATACTTTATATGTATTATTTAAAAACAATTTTCAGTACAAGAAAGTGATGATTAAGTATCCAGTAATAATGTTAATATACCATATCGCCTTCAATGCTTTTTGTAGTTTTATTAATAATTTTACAAAGAATACTTTTTGCGCCGTCTGTATAGTGTTTTAATGTCTATACGAAAATAAATAAAATTTCATTTTGAATTGTACGATGTGAGTCGTCCTTGGTTTTTATGAATATTTTTAGGTCAAGAAGAAACAGAGTGATAAATATTCAGAGTTTGATTGATTATTCCAATGCAAGGATGTGGCGTCGTGGGATGAAAGTTTTTTCTTTATTATAATTTTTGGTAAAAAAAAAATGGTTTTCTAAGATAAGATTATTTTTATGAAAGCACGTTGTATACATCTAAACTTATAAACACGCTTGTTTTAAAATACTAAATTAAGACATGAAGTGAAGCATTTTGATATTTACTAATATAATTCAAAATATGGTGTATGAGTATGATATCGGCCTATCCAATTAAATAATTTCGATCTCACGTTGTTAATATCAGTGTGATATTGAGATTATTGGTTTTGATATTTATTTTGCATACGAAACAGATCCAATATGGCCAATTTAAAACTTGATTGGATTTTTTATTTCCCCAGCGAGGGAAGCGGAGAGAAGAGGGGAAAAGATTACACTTTTTAAATCTTTTGTGAATTATTTGAAAGGAGTTGGCGGGAACACTCAATAAATATACACTGTCGGTGGGCTTTTGTTTGAGAAAATGGCGGCAAGGCTCGGGAGCGGAATAATAACTCAGCCCCTGGGGGTAAGAAGAGGGGAGGTCGTGTACTTGAAATGGAAGATAAGGAGATTTTTGTTGTTCAACAAAAAGTAATTATCGGTTCTTATTCCGTGCCCAAAGAAGTTTGTTTCCCCACTCGATGATATTGCCACACAATCAAATTATTTGTAAGTAACAAAATCTAATAAGGTCAATTGGAATTAACTTAGTTAATATATGTTCATAACTTTGTTTCATTAGCCTAAGGCGTGTTTATAAACGTAGGATTTTAATCTTTAAAATGCCTTTATAGCGACAGATTGAAAAATGATTAATTGATTGTAAATTTTAGATTTCATGCTCGGACGTAGAGAGAGAAAAATAAAATAAATCTTTAAATAAAATTAACTTAATTTTGCACAGCCCATGTACAACACATTTAATAATTTTCCACAGTACGGTATTGAAAGTCTTGAGAGTATTATATATTTTTTATCAAATAATATTCTCGTTATCCCAGTGTAGCCAAAAAACATGTTCGAATAACTTTTTTTTAAAAAGCCTTTTAAGGTAAATATTTTCATGATATAAATAAACATAGATTTCTGATGCGTCTAGTAAAATGTGCCAGGATTGACGTAAAAAGTATTTAGTCACACCGCTTCCAAATTACAGATATATTCAATTTGCTTCAGACCCACTCCGCGGATTTATAAAGCCGGAGGAAAATAGACCCTTACCGAGGTGTAGCCCCAGCCGTAAGCCGTCACCAGCTCCCCTACCCTAGGCCTTATGAAATAGTCTGGGAGGCGGATGGGAGACACGGCCGCCGAGTACACCAGGGGCGGGCTCACCTGAAAAAAGATTACGGGTTAGCCCGGAGGAGTCTGGAGAAGCCTGCGAGGCCTCGAGAGACTCCCTCTGATCATTTCAAAGACAAATATCTACTCTTTGTGCAAAGGTATTCCTCCGCTCTTATAGCCCGTTCATTCGAGCGAAGTCTTTAAAATGAAAAAGAAAATCAAGCCCCCCCTCTCAGAGATGAGATTTTTATTTTGAGCCGCGAAATTTTAGTATTGCTATGTATTTGAAAAATGTTTACATTGCTTGAATTTAAAATGAATAGATCGATCTGTAGGAAAAGGCAAACATCAACGTTCACCATAACGTTAAATATTCAGTGTAATTTAAATCCTGTGTTGAAACAGGATATGCAACATATTTGCTCTGCTCGGCTGTTACTCCATATCTAACGCAGAGCAGAAATACGACATCTTTTCAAAAGGATCGATTGACTTTGCTTAAATTTTATGGCGTTTCGGAACAGTTCAATTCCTTTCGACATTTTCTACAGCAATATAATCTTTATTTACGAAAGTTTTTTTATAAGAAACCAAACGATCTCTATGCTGGAATTTTTTTGTTTGGAAATTATAAAATGATACTTATTACGTGCTTTATTATTTCCATGATTCTCTAAGTATAATTTAATCTCATTAACTACAATTCCTTTGAGTTCTGTGAACAAAAAAAATTAACGGAAAATCTAATATTTCGATGAATGTTTGAAAATTGTTTTGTTGTTTGTTAATTAAGGGTTTTCCCGACCAAAAAACCCTTGACATTGATATGATCAGTTTATTATTTAACTTAATGTTTTTCTGTCGATATTTCGTATACGTTTTAATGACACTTCTTAGAGACTTTGTAATTTTCTTTTGTTGGGTCGAAAGAAGTATCACTGTATACCCAGAAGATTTGATTACTTGATATTATATTTTTGATCGATACCTCGATGAGCGCGATGTCGTTGTCTTCACTGTGGATGTCGAAGTTCGGGTGCTTGAGGATGTCGCGCACGTCGTGCTCGCGGCCCCCGTGCAGGCGCGTGCCCGAGCCGGCCCTGACCAGCGCCTGGGACTTGAGGAAGATTACTCCGAAGCAGTGGGCGGCCGTCACCACCCAGCGGGGCCGCAGCACCGCGCCGCCGCAGATCTGGCGCGTCAGATACTCCACCGCCACCTGACATTATCTCGTATCATTGAACAAGTCGAACAGAAACTTCCAGCCATCCATCTTTTATATCATGGCTTTATTCCTTAAATATAACAATTATAATATTTTTCGAACTATTAGCATAATTAGTATAAAATAATACATTATAGTTGACACTTCATTTTGGTATATAACATTTCCCTTTGCTTCCATAAACAGTTGTTTTTTTTAAATTTTTGATAATCGGATAGTATAAAATTACATACTTTCTATTAGAAAAGCTGTATAAATCAACCCTGTAGAACTGATGTCAAGGGAACTCGATAATGTAAGTCTCTACATTCACAGAAATTACCAAAACTGTATCTAAGTGGGTTATTTTTTAAATATTTTTTTTAAACTGAAAAATTTAAAAACAAAAAAGATATATTACTGCATTTGGATTTGAATCGTGATGGGCAATCAAGCAGTCTTGAACCACAAGGATGTATTTTCTGTTAAGTAGCTCTGTAGCAAATCTAATATCACACAATCTTCTAGTACAATATTAGTGGCTTTTCTAGAATTAATTGTTCATCTAAACAAACAGTCGAGAAAACCAATATACGTGGCTGGTTTAATTGCGATCTATTCACCCAGGGAAAGACCAGTAGCAGAGGGTCACACTTAGTAACTAGCTAGTTTTCTTATGTCAATTGTATTGGCATTGACGGATATCTACAAGTGCAAATAAGTATACTATTATACCTAGTACAGAAAGAAGTCCAATCATACCTGATGATTTAGAATTTTAGGTTTACTTTAAAGGTAGTCAATACCAGCGCCTCAATTTCTGAGTTTAATATAGTCGAGTAGCGTTTAGTGGTGTACAGCAATTCGAAATGTAAATGAAAATGGCTATACGCGAGCTCTGATGGAATAAGTAAACGTGTATTTATAAATATCACTGTCCGTTATCTAGTTTAAATTCACCGTCTTTTTTTTAGGGAAACTGCAACTCGAACATTGATTTGTGCTCTTAGTTAACATTTCACTTATATGACGTAAAAATAAGTATTTACACGATTTTTCAAATATCAAAAAAAACCTATTTTTAGTGATTTTCAGAAGCCATTAAATCAAATATTTTGTATACTTGTATTGAGGTGAATTTTGTTGAGTTGATCGCGGAAGCTGATTTTTTTGTAAGCGGAAGTAGATTTATCCCATTACGCCCTGACTTCCTGCGCCGGGAATGGCTGAGTCTGCTCGTGGGGAATTTTCTGCGCTAGTTGCGAATGGCGACTCCGGGGACTTCTTTTCATTGATATGGCGGACGAGTTTCTAACGGTGCAGGGGCGGAGCGCACTAACCAGGTCAAATGAACATAAACGCTCGGAACTTCATTTAACTTTCATAGACGATTGCATATCACATTTGAATATCTACTAAATAACGTATGTTTTGTATCAATTTTTACTTGTGAAAGATATCTGCTATGAAAAGAGGATCGTATATATCCATATTTCCGTAATCTAGCAGGGAAGCTAAATAACCAGGAGATCACGATCATTTTTTTATGCGACTTTGCTTTTTTGTGGTTTCTTCAGACTTATTTTATCAGGCGGACTTTTTCATTTCTGAAGAAGTCCTTGAATCGTAACATCCAAGGCATTTGTTATGTCAATTTATTTACGGAGAACATTCATACTTATTTTACTCAATTGATTTTTAAGATTTTATTTCATAAATATACCGATTATTTAGTTTTTTTAATTTTTAATACTTACATTGTAAGGAGCCTGTTCGATGTTCGCTATGTTACCTCCGATAATCTTTCCCTGGCGTTTCGCTAAAATCACAAAAAAAACCTTTTCTTTTTTACGTATTTAATATGTAAAACCATGTCCGGATGCACCTTTTTAAAAATGAACAAATAACGTGTAAATTTACATCTGTAAAAATAGCTTGTTCCTTGGTTACAAAAAGTAAATAAATTACCGGAAATTTCCGCTGAGTAAAAGGCAAGTGTGAGTAGCACGACACACAGATTATTAGGAAACATCATAAAAATGTCACACTATCGACTCGTCACTCCGAAGAATCACAATTCTACAACTGTCACTTTGACATCCTGTCAGAAGAGATGTCCATTAACTTGTAAAACGTCGGAGCCAGTCAGTCTTCCGATATCTCAAAGAACCTCTTAAATAGCGTTTTTCCAAATTGAGCCTGCCCGGCCGCGGTTATCTGCGATTCGGGTGCATTTAACTCCCGTCATTAGCGGGGCTCGGCCGCCATGCCGTAATGCTCTCCGCCGCGATTAGTGATTAATTCTTAATGAGCTGCACTACTGAATCACACAGGGAATACGCTGTCCATGCAGCTGATTGTACAAATGAAGTAATCATTACTTTAATCTGAGGTCACGTGATGCTGCTGAGTGCTTAATAATCAATATTTTACTATTTAATGTCGGCTGACGTATTTTCTTGCAGTTTAACTAATATTATAATTGCCTTTAATACTCACTGCTCTGGATGCACTTCTGTGTAGTTGACATGCTTAAAAATTTTATTTACTGTTTAAAAATATTATGATTTTGAGTGGGAAGACGTACAAGTGTAAAATAGTTTTCCGGTTCTATTTTTTCTAGAAGCATCCCACCCATAAACAATAATTATAAGGGAGTCGTGAATTATTCGCGCCGGGCAGTAATTGATGTTTACAGACATACATTTATGTGATAATCCATCGTCAACTATGAAATGCAGTGATATAGATATAGTAGAGCGCGTTTCGTAAGGATGTAGGGTATATAATATATACTACATATAATAGTATCACGAAGATATACGTAGGCGTCGTCTTGGCAACAGGTCGAAGTATCGACGCAGGCAAATACATATCTTATTACGTGAGCCGTGCTGGTGTTAAATTTAAAGGTACGGCATTTTTAACGTCTTTTATTTATTTTTATTTTATAAATAAAATTATGAATTTTATTACGTTTTATTTCAATAGAAAAACCATTCGAATGTCTTAGAAAATAATCGCTAAATACCAAAGTGTATTTTATCTACATTCAGCGTACAATATGGCCCCGAATTTTTTGTTGTTGTATTTAAAATTACGTAAAAATTATGTGAATATAGTTGCTCATATTATAGGCACGCAATGCGTCGGGGGTATTTAAATTGCCATGCGATCCCTACTTTATTTTTAAAATAGATAAAGAATAATACATGAAAGTAATAAATGAACTATTCTAGTTTATGATACAGTATTCTGAAGTAAAGGCATGTAAAAATATTATTTAATTCAAAAAACAATAAAATATTAATTATTATTATAACTTCCTAGCTTATTATAGAGTCCAACAATTAAAATTAAATACTTTAATATTTTTTGAAATTTCACTCATAAACTTATCTGCTATGAGTTATATTGTATTATTAATATTAACACATTTAAAATAGGTATTGGATCCTATGCTATAAAAGGCAAAACGTTTTGTAATAAACCTATTTTATTAAATTTATTATTTTTGTATAAACCTGGTATAACGAACGGCATTGGGAATTTGAATGAAACGTGATTTGTCCAGCTGACGCATTTATCGAAATCGGAGAATCGAAGCGTTTATTGAAGCAGAATTAATAGCTTCATTCAAACAAAGAGAGACAGTTCGTCGACTATTAACCACTTCAAATTGTTCGTCTAAGTGTATTCAACAAAAAATTCACAGCCTCCATTTAGAACTGACGTGCTGGAAAATTTCGTTTTGTGTGACTTGGCATTGTTTTATTTGAACGGGAAAATGTGTAGATGCTTAGAATTGATTTTATTCTATCGTTGTAGTGGAGCGAAATACAGCTGTCAGGAAAAATAACGTTTAAAAAAAAATAGTTTGGCGGCAGTAGTGAAAATGACGTATTCTACAATCTAATTTATTTTCCTAATCAAGGATGATTTTAATACAGGTAAAATATTTTGTAGAGTTTTCTAAAGCAATGCATTGATTGCCATTTGAAGTCTAACTTAAAAAATGGCTTAACTTTAAAGACAATGTAAGCATGTAAACTTATTGCTACCCTTAAATTTTAAATAGAAAAAATATGAAGCTTAAAAATGATTTTGTTTTCATTGGTTATTTTTTACACAATTTTTTAAAATTAAAACGTATTTTTTGTAAAGAATAATAACATTCAATACTCTTTTGGATTTATTTTAAAGTGGTGTGTAATAAATGGCCATTTTATGTTTTTAAATTGGTTATTTGAATTTGTTTTGTCATATTTACATCCAACGTCAATTTATTGCTTGATTGAATTGTCTATGTTAATCAGATTCATAAATACAAACATGTGCATGCAGCCAAATATGCGATATTAATAAAATTTAAATAAATTTGAATATATTATTACAATCGTAGTATTGATTTATTTTTGGTTATCAAACATATGAAGCTTTTACGTACAATCATAATTAGGTTTTGCGAAGCTGTTTTTTTAACATGTTATTCTTCTCATTGGACATGGTTTTTATTAAAATCATATTTTATAAAAAAAGTTGGAACAACAGAAAATATTATTTTATTAAAAAAAAATTATAATCGAATTCGATTTAGTACTTTCCATCAAAAATAATAAATACATTGTATAATACTTATAAATAGTTTTTTTACACATACCGCGATTTTAATTGCATAAATCTTCCACTTTATTTGTAATTACTTGCGTCGCTATATCTGAATATTTGTTAGTTTGTCAATAAAAAGTCTTTAAGCACTAATTTCACAAATAGTTTGCAGACACTGTTCAGTCATTAAAATATTGCGAATACTTTAAGTACATACATGTGTGTAAAAATAACACATTTTTTTATTATTATTTTGAGATGAAACACTGAAAGGCAGAGGTAATAATTTATCTCATATTTTGGATTTTATATATTATTAAAGGCTAATGAATATTAATTATAGCTTAATATGCATACTTACTCTAAATCATTATAAGTCAATAAGGTGGTTGTTATTACTTTTATGCCACCCATTATACCAAACTAATTAATGTTTAGATGGAAAATGCATGAGAGGTTAGCGCCTTTAGAGCGGGTTGACGACGTTAACAAGATATTAAAAAGTAGCAAAAGTAGCGTGGCAGACGCGTATATAAGAGCTGGTGCGGCAGAGGTGGCACCTCGTCACAAGAAGGACTGCTGGCGAATCCAGGGAAGGAAGTGATGGACGTTGACGTACACTCCAGGGCTTCCAGGACGCCCGCAGCCTCGTCCCCAGGAAACTATTCCCACTATCGCGTTGCCCAGCACCAACGGTCCTCCCGAGTCTGACTGAAAAATATACACCCATGTCAACATAGATACTCAATACTTCCGTATTTATATACCTACGCATCAGATATTCGTATACGCATTAAAAGTATCTTACATTAATGGTATTGCTTATTGATTATGACTCACGTGGCAGGCGTCGGGTCCTCCAGCCTCCAAGCCCGCACAGATCATAGTTTCCGTTACGTTTCTATAGTCACTGTAGGTTTCTTTGCATCTGGTCCAATTCATAATGGGCAAGTAAACTCTCTTTAAGTTCACAGACAGCGGCCCCGACTCCTGAAAGGACAGAGTAAAAAGCGCAAAGTCAAACAAAAGTGGTCACGGACAGAAAAAGCTGTTAACTATAAATAATAAACATTTTAAACAAATTTCATTTATTTTAGTCTATGTATTTATTTGGCTTGGAACTATTAAATATTATTTTTGAAAAATTAATATGAATCTAAGATGCTTGTTGTTTGTTGCTTTAGAGAAAAAAACCCCAGGATTAAATTTTATACAGATTGCGCTAGTGGAAAACGTTTCTGATCAATGAATAAAAAAGGTTAAAAAACAAATTTAAAACAAAACAAAAAAATATTTGCCATCAATTTGATCATGTAAACTTACAAAAAAGTACTGGTAAATAATTGGATTTTCATAACATGAGCAAATAATTTTGAAAGTTTTATTTATTACTTAGTAGTTTTATTTATTTGTAAAATAAAAAAGGTTTTCATTTTGTTCTATCGTTATCATCTCTTACTTATTAATTAAAATGTTAAATTATTTTTTTTCATAAGCATCAACTGAACGCTAACCATTTGCATTCAATGGTTGTAAAGATAAAATATTATTATTATTAATAAGATAAAAAAATATTTTTCTTGATATTAATCATTAGAAAATATTTTTGATACTGTTAGTGGTCACTGGAAAAAAAATATTTAGCGATAAACATAATGAAATACTACAGAATAACACGAAAATATTTGTAAGAAAAACATATAACTTGTTATCGCATTTGTTTGATATTTCTTTGTGTGGAAATTCTACAAGGGTATATAGTTTGACTCACCGCCAGGTAACCCCATCCCATGACGGCTGCCATGGCTCCCTCCTCGAAACGGAGCGAGTAAGGTGGGAGGGGGATGGGGGCGGTATTCTCACCCATCAGGATAGGTGACGACACCTGTAAGGTATAAAACTATTCATTAGAACAATTGTAGTGGGGACAGAGGCAAAAATCAGTGCTGTTTTTTAAAAAAATATATTTCTTGTAAATGAAGATCGAAAGAGGGAATCAAAATAAATACAAAAATGTTTCTTCATTGAATAGAAAAAAAAAATCGTAAAAAAAATATACCAATTGATAATTACGCATGTAAGAGGCTTATTGAGGTTATAGCAGATTATTTAACAGAATCATATTTCCTATTATAGTGGATATGTTTAAGAGAAGAAAATAAAACTGAACATGAAACTACCTTCACAAGTGCGATGTCTGAATCAAGCGCTTCGTGATTGAAGTCTTTATGTATTACGATTTTCTCCAGATCATAATATTCTCCACCGGATAGTCTATTTGAAGAGCCAGTACGTAGAGTAAAGTCTTCAAAATCCTCCCTGAAAAATATAGATTTGAATTCTGATATACGTATTTCAATTCAAATACCTACACAATTTTACAAATGAATACATATACAATTATTGACCATGTATGCTTGTAATTTCACATACAGTATCCGGAGGCTAGTCATCAACTAAAATCTAGTGATTTAGGATATTGCGTCAGCAGGTTATGATTCATCTGCAGATGGTGAATTTAAGTTCTTTTGAGTATTCAATGATTCATTTAGTTTATCTCTGTGAGTGGAAGAATATGTGGAGGCGTGTGAAGACAGGATAGAGCTATTAGATTTATGCATAACACAACATTTACCATTGTCATAGTGAAAGTTAACCGTCGAACAGGTATTAATATACAGCTTTATGTTTATATTTGTTTAAGTTTAAACATAACGATGTAATATTTTTACTTAAAACACAATTTATTTAATTAATTATCAATAGATATAGTTATTGCACACGCGCAATAATAGCAGTACTTCTTAATTTATTTTTAATAAAATAATAAATATTCAAAAGCCAACTGAGTCCATCACTGGTTTTACAGCTTAGACATATTTTTGGTTTATTTGTGTCGCTGTGTTGTGAGAAAATATCGACTTTCTATTTACAGATATCGAATAGATTTGTGAGTTCACTGTGGATATTGACTATCGATTGACATATGAAGGTGTAATGCAGTACCGCAACTCCAGATTTGTTATCGAATAGTTTTTCTTACAAATAATATTAAATGGAGTAACGATGTTCTAAACACAGAAAAGATTATCACCACAAAACCAAAGGGACCCGAATACAAAATATGAAATTCTGTGGCGTCGATGTTATTTATTGCGATTGGTAGGTTTAATGATATTCTGATATTTATTTGTGACAAAATACGTGATCCTTTAATATGTTGATCTCTCTTATTTATATTAGTTTGATAAAAATTAAGTATTTTTTATAAAAAAGAAAACAAATTAAGTATTGCATAGTTTTAACAAATTAGTTTAAATGTTTGTAAGAATATTGCATATCCGTAAAGGCTTTTAAGCTGTATATTTTACCAAGAAAGATAAGTGTATTCTTTAGCGCTGGTCCCATTTACAAATGCACGTATATCATGCGATACAGCAAAATTGCAAAACATGCAGCCGTATGTTAGCCGTCAGTTAACATTTATGAAAAATTTATAGTGTCAGATCGTACACGTTTCCAGTGCAACCTCCCATAACTCGTATGTTCTTTGCAAATTAGTAACTAAGCAAAGATAAAATAAGTAAAAATAAAATATGTACGATTAATTGTAGAATGGACGCAATAGATAAGCAAATAAAATTTATTTGTTTACGATTATACTAATGCGGAATGAGGAATAATGACTCCTTATTGTATTTTATACTCTGGTAAATTATTGTGATTTGCTGCAGGCGCTGATAAAAATATCGTTATCTACATAAAAAACTATGTTTGTTGGTTTAATATATTTATACATATATGGCACAAAAAATATTTTCTGTATCAAATAAAGATATTTGCTATCCACTGTGTTTTACATAACAAAATATCATAAGCTTGTAAATTTGAATTAACTTTTGTGTGAAGCAAAAACCAATCACTTTATGACGCATTTACAATTTGTTATTTTGACAAATTATTTTTTCACTGGATCACTCTGTTATTGTGGAGCCTAAAATATATTTATCACAAAATAATTTCAGCAATAAATCTACGTAATATGTATATTAGTTTAGTTGATGAAACGAAATTAATAAATTCGTTTTATTTTCGGTTTTGGAATTTTATACATTTATAAAATCTGATAAAAAAAACGATTTTTTCAGATCGTTTTGTAGATTGATACTGCAAATTGAATTAATTTTTTTTTATAGATTTAATGATTATTGAGTACAAAACAGGATATTACCATTAACAGTATTTATTTTTAGCTTTTTCTATTACTGATCAGAATTATATAATTAATAATGTAAGACTAAAGTAAAGTTTTCACGTACGACCGTCAAAATCCATTTCTCCATATTGATTATATCGATTTTTTTGTAAAAAAGATAACAAAAATAGTGACGGTACACGATATGACATATTTCTATACTGTCTCAGCAATCACAAACAATAAAGTCTGAAATGGAAAAGTTTTTCACTGGAATGGGTAAACATTTAGGATCTCAAGAAAGCTATTAGATATTGGGTGGAATTGGTTCCTTACCCGTAGAAGCAGTGAGCAGCTGTGAGAGCCCAGGACCGGTTGATGATGGAGGCCCCGCAGCGGTGCAGGCTCCATCGTCTAATGGAGCCCACGAAAGCATATTGAGATATGCTGACGTCCTCTCCCTCCAATATAGCCCTCATGCGAAAGTCTCCTGAGATTAATTGGTCAGATCCGTGTATTCCTGAAATATATATTTTTTTGTTAAAAAATGATACATTTACTTATTTTTATAAATACATGAACGTGGTCATGATTAGTGTATTAGATGGCTAAAAGTATCTCATATTAAGGGTGATCTAATGATTCACGGGTCTTGTGTTGTGGCAACTTAGTTTTGCAAAGTATTGAGTTTTTCTCATCAGCCAAATATTTAATTTTTGATATTTACTAAACACGTGGCATCAGTTCTCTTCAACGTCAATTAATAATTTTTTAATTTATTTGAAAAACGGCAGTATGGGGCTTTTATGGCTAACGTTGTTAAAAAATTGATTTAAATAAAAATCATGGACACGTGTTGTCATGTTCAAAAGAAACGATCAAATTTAATGAATGTATCGTTCTTTAGAAACCAACGATTGATTCGGGATTAGCTATGTTGGGGGCCGTAAACTTTATTTCAACAATTATAAACATACGATCAAATGGAATTTAATTTGACCGAATACCCTTATTTGTTTGATCTGTGGGTATTACAGCTTTATTATTACTACTGTCATTGATCCGTATAATGCATTTGTTAAGTTCTATATAACCTCATATGCAAATTTTCAAATGAAATTATGTAATAATTCTTACCAAAAAATGTTTACGACAGACTTTCGTATATACTTGTTTCACGGTATTTTTTTAAAGATGTCAGTTTATCAATTGGAAACCTTAATTAATTTATTATCTTAATGATAGGAATACCAAGTGTGCAGCAGAGTGACGAGATGTCAGGACTCGCTCGCGGTCCGTATTTTCCCAATTATTCAATTTACGCTAAGTGTAAAATAATGAGTTTGGACATTTAAAACAAAAAGAAATCAAAATTCAGCTCTGAGATTAAAAAGAAAATAACTGAACTGGTTTATCTATACAATATTTCGTCCGATTGTGTTTTTCCCTTGTGGTAAAATTGGTCGGTAGTATTTAAAGATAAATGCAGTCGATAGCTCTTTGCGGCAAGCTATTGTAAAATATGTAAAGGAAAAGTGTTGAGCTGAGAATCCGTAAGTAAGACACGTACGAGTTGATATTTACGGAGGATACGGATACATTCTATCGCTTCGAGAACTGACTGATTAATGCAGGTATGTGAGCTCTTATACAACCAAACAAAGGTTCTGCTAGATTTTAGGTTCCGACACAAAGGTAGTTCATACAATATGGTTCAAGTAAAACTGAATATAGCAAACAGGATATTTAATTGTCGGAAAATTAAATGCATTCTGCTACTTTATCGTGACCTTTCAAATCCTTCAATTTGTTTTAAAGCGCGTACATACTAGAATGTATAAAAGCAATATTTAACATGTACTATATGCAAGTATACGATTTAAAACATTAATGTAAAAATACATTTTCTATTTGTAAAATAACAGTCGAGAAATATGTAATTCAAGTGTTGAATCTGTCTTGTAAATATTTAATGTCAGATTATGTCTGTATTGCCGTTGAAAGCACATGGTTTATGCAGTTGTGACCTCATTTCATGGCGTTTCGCGAAAACCAGTTGCTGTATTGATCTTAATATCTTACTTGTATTATGTACGCATAATCACAAAAATTGAAATGCTGTAATTTAAAATGTTTATATCCTAATTTGTGCAGATTTGCAGATGGCAGTTTTATTCGTAATAAGTGTTGCAATTTATAGTTCTAGTAGTGAAATATGTGAAATTAAATTATTTAATATAATCAAGAAACTCTCAATCATGTTAATAGGTATTTTACGTGGCTTTTATTACTTTTTACGTAATCACTTATAAGTTAAATAAAACAACGTAAATGAAACTCGTTCCTTACAACACTCGTGGTCCATCACTTAATTTAATAATAATGATAATTCTAACCAATTAAGACCTGCGACATAATCACGCAATCGACTTTAAAAATGTATATTTAATGTTACTTTTAAATATAAACGCATCGATTAACGACTCACCTTCACCCGAAATAGCGCACAAACTATAAAAAAATACTATCAGCCTCATTACGGGATACTGAATGGACCGACACAGCGAGAGTTCTTCTGTCAACTAATTATGTACCGAGAGCGAAGAGACTTATGTTTTATTTAAATTCGTCATAAGGCAAACGTACTCGCATGCCTTTGCAATAAAAGTGATAAGATAAAAAAAATAGCACAATATGTAGTTAGTATGTAGTCAATAATACTTCTTAAAAAAAGTTTAGTATCTATAATATATGAGCATTTGAAGCATCAAAAGGTCATCACCTCCGTTTTATTCAAGATTCCACACCCTTTTTTCATAAATAATTACACTATGCGTATGATGAGGTCTAATCTTCAATTAACAATATTTGCTAAGAGCACCATCAGTGAACGACTCTGAATAATGCAATTAAAATATTCTTATCGTGTTACTCAACAGTGTTTAAAAGTTAAAGCGTTAATTCTACGAAAAAGTTCAATCATAAAGACGTTGAAATATACTGTTTTTTTTTTGTATTTCGGTAAAAATAATACCATTCGACTATTTTTCATACTCGCCTCGGCAACAATTTAACAATGAAAAGGTTAAACTTATTGCTGAGTTTTATAGTTGCTGAATATGTTCAAGAACTTTTTTTATATATTTATATAAAAAAAGTTATTCTATAGTTTTTTTTTTTAGTTTATTTTATTAGTATTTATTTTCATTCTAGCCCTGGCGATCGTAATGCCCGCGATGCAGAGCTGATCGCCCAGAGGCTGCGCAGGGCCGGGCCGCTGGGTCGCCTGCCTCCCTCCGCCCTCAACCACCTGGCGCTCTGCGGCTTCTACGAGGACCTGGAGAAGGGAGTCACCCGTGAGTATACATACATGCTCTTCAATTGTTATATATATATACATATATTTTAATTCTAATTTTGGGGCTCTCGAAACAAACGGTCTTGTCGTCTGGTGGTTAGCACACTCGCATGCTAACCACGGTGACTTGAGTTCGAATTCGAGTGGGGCAGTAATTTTTTGCTTTGATTCTGGTAAATAAGGATATATATAAAATATTTTAATTTTTTTACCGTAATTCATTTTTAATTTGAAAGAAAAAATGGAGGGAATGTAATGAGACGGGTAGAGCTGCAAGGTCCCATATTGGTGCTTGCTATAATTTACGTACCTGCCATTTCATTAGCACCTTTCTAAATTGATGTAGTAGTAAGGCTATTCGTTTTTATATTATTGGATATCTCTTGCTGGTGCAATGGAGATTTAAAAAAAAAACAACCAGACTAAAGATTTGTTTCTTGAGGGATGTTTGTTTATTATATTTAATCTTCTTATAGGGTAAACATAGATAAATAAATCACTGAAATAGCGCATGAAAACACCTTTTGACGTTTTTTTATCCTATGATATTTGATTAATGCTACGTTGGGATTTTGAGAAAAGAATATTTGAATTAATTAAAAGTTATATTCATTTTAGAAACAGTTCATTGTTAGGCTGCAAGTGACTGAGGAGAATTAGAATTTCCAACCAGGAAATTTAAATGAAGAGAGCAGCAGTTGCTAATTTTAATAAAATATTATTTTTGAAGCATTGAAGCGATGAAAAAAAGATTTTTAATTGAAAATTTCGTTTGTTCTAGAATAAATTAGCTTAAATCATTTTCCATTTATTGTTTTATTACGGGATTACAATTATTTATTGTTATATAAATCAGTTTCAATAAAATTACATCATCATTAATAATATATTTTACTCCTGAAACAAAGCATGCACGTATTAATTAGACCCATGTACATTATAAATTATACCAATTTGCTAAATGATTTATTCCTCTATATATTTTAATGGATAAAATTTATTTTAAAATTTAATTAAAAATTTAATTTAATTTATCGAAGTGCACATAAGTGCGCGCTGCCCGATAAAAAAAATCCAATTGGTTAAAAAACAATTGATTGCTTGATTAATGTGGAATATTTAATCAAAATGGGAATCTTTAAAATAAAATTCAGTCATACATCGATACAGCTTTATCAAATATGACGATCTAATTGATAAATTTCTTGTTTTGGTTTTGTTTACAATTTGAATACTATGATTGATAGTTGCCGACAAATGTTTTTTTAATAAATAATTTTAATAAATAATAACATTCAATATTTTTGACAGAGAGTACTTGGTGGAATTCCATTTTAATATTTTTGAATAAAATACTTGAGTGATTTTCCAGATTTTCGTTTTTATTGGTGACCGGTTTCGCCAACCTTTCACGTTGGCATTATCAAACAGAGTCAAATAATGCCTCTGTTTGATAATGTCAACGTGAAAGGTTGGCGAAATCGGTCACTAATAAAAACGAAAATGTGGAAAATCACTCAAGTATTTTTTTCAAAAATATTAAATAATAACATAATGAATCATTTTCTTAACCTTTTTTTCTTGAATGATAAATTAACAAATTGGCATATCGTATATAACTATCTTCATTAGAATGGCACAAGATAAATTGTGAGGTCAGCATTCGTGTTTTGCACACACATGCAGGCTGCTCGTGTTGGATGCTCCAGCGGAGGTCACGTGCCTGGATATGGGAAACCCGACCTGCCCTTGACCCAATAACGGCAGGAATTTATTTATTTCCTGGTTTTATTTTTTAATTCCTAGATGAGCACACTTGCTTAACAAGTAGTTATGTTTACTTTTTATCTATATAATATCATTTTAGAAATCTTTATTTTACATATCAATTAATCGTGATAGCATTATAAAAAGTATAATCTATTATTATATCTATAAAATAACAAAACGACCGAAACATCAATCAAATTTTATAACAGAAAAAAAGTACATGCGACTATGTTAAAAATTGCATGTACATTTTTAGTAAAATAATTATTTAATTTTGTTTGTAGTAAATCATTTTTTTTTAAATTACCGTTTTGTTAGCTCGCGCGTATATTCTTCAAAAAATTTTCTCTTTGTGGCTGTCTTTTAAACATTTTTTTCAAATTTCCTATTTATTTCCCGGAACAATAAGCCTTATATCGTAAGCCATATAATAATGTAGATCTCTTTTCTTGAAGTGCAGTAATTCTCATTTAATTATTCTCAAACAATTTTGCTAAATACGAGAAATTCATACTTAGTAACAGTTACGATTATTACGCTTGAGTGGCATCAGATTATTTGCAATGTAAATATTATCTTGTAGCAAGTGATAATGGAGGTGTTACTTAACGTGCCAGAGACATAACACTGAAAACTCGCTGGAGATTCACGAAATGTTACGTTGTCTCAAAGTCGATGAGGCTTGGCCACTTGAGACAGCTGCAATACTAAAAATCAAGACGTTTGAAATGACTCCTTTAAATACTATTGGTTGACCATGTCCATGGAAAAAGAGGCATTAAATTGAGGTAACTAATGGGAGTGCGGAGTTTACGCCAACAGCTGAAAGTCGAGAGTACGGTTGAATCAGGACAAACATATGTTCAGTGCTCACTAACATTATGTGAGGAGAGGCAATTGGAGAAGAAGGGAATGTATTTGTGAGGTTTCATTGCGATCGACCGAGTGCTGGGTTTTGACGTCCCGGGCTGGACTACCGCCGGTGATTTCCGCACGGTCAATTTCGAATTAATGACAATCTGAATTCGTGATTGGACGCAAGATCACTGATTGCTATTCATTATTCATAGAGGTGTTTGGCTTTGAGTTACCTGCTATTTGATAAATATTACAATCATTAATTGCTTTCATATGTGAGCATTTTTATATTAAATAATACACATTATACAAATTTACATACTTTTTAGACAAATTATTTTTGTCAATGCTTAACCTTAAATCAAGGCATTAATTCAAAATTCTCCTTTTGTTGAACCAAAAATATCTAGGAAAGTAAATTTTAAGATATAAATATAGCACAGTAAACTCTTTAAACATTTATTTATTATATTAATATCCCGTTTTCGATAATTATAATTTAAGACAAGGTAAATATAACAAATATTCGAGAAAAGTCGCCATTATATTTTCTCTGAAGTTTTGTTCATTTAACTCAAAGGTGATATTAGTTCTATGGAGGATAAATGTTGTAGTATTCATTTGGATGGAATATTGGTAATACAATCTTTTACAGGCCTAGCTTGTGAGGCATGTAACGAGTCATCAAAGAAGGCTTCGCGCCTAGAATATTTGATGTAAGCAATTGTTCTTACATGTTTCCCGTAATGATCATCTATCTCTGTTAGCAGGCGCCCGGGCGAACGAATTAATACGCGATAAGACAAATTTACCGAATTTGAAGTCTTAAATCATCGCAGTGTTAGCTCAATTAACATTAACAAGTCATTGTTTATATACCGATCTTTTTTAAGATTAAAGTATGATTCATACTTTTTCATTAGTATCCTTGAAGTGATGAATGAATTCGTTGAGGATCAATAAAGCCTAAGCTCCAATGGTTCTGCTTGTCATAAAGTTATTATTGACTCCGATGAGTTTGTATGATATGGATAGTTTTTTATACATTCGATGTCTCTCTGGGCATATAAACATATGGAATTAAAATAATAAGGATATTTTTTAGAGCATTAAAAAAACACATTTTTAATAAACGCTAAAAATAAAATTACGCAAACTTCATTAACACATTGAATACGAGTATCTTAACAAGTAACAACCAATATAAATACAGTTAAATTTTTTTTTATGTATTCATAAAAAAAAATTCCGTTTTTGTATAGTATTTTTTATGTTACCATGACTTTTCCGATATCGTGTAATATTTTAAAATTCTTTAAATACTTAAAACATAGCGTAAAGGGGTAAAAACTACAAGAATGAATTAACATAATTTAACAAGAGGTTATGTCTCATGTAAAACATAATTTATGGAATTTCATAATATTAATGAGGTTTTTAAAATTAGGTTATACAAGAACGATTAAATAATCATTGAAAGATATTTATATTTATACAAATAAAGTAATATTTTTTACAATTTGTCTACCTAAGTTTATTTATAGTTGCTTACTCATTCTGATCTTGTGAAGTATTTGAATTTAAATGACTATAACTGGAAGACAATCCTACAGTTCTCCGGTAAATACGGTTCTCCGATAGAAGACAATTTCCAAACCATTTCCCAATAGAAGTAGGCGGTGAAGTTTATAATTTCGAGTTGTGCTGATAATCAAGAGGAACAAGACATGTTCTCTGACTTATTGAAATCAACAGTTTTTACGTGTTCAAGATTCAAGAATGCAAATGAGAATTCACATTTGAAAATATCTCATGAATATAATGATTGTCCTAGAATAGTCGCTAAAGCTGGAAACAAGAAGAATGGCCACAGAATTCTTATAAATTGTATTTATGATTTATTATTTGCGGCACAAAGTGTTATTATTGTCTTACACTATTTTATTAAAGCGTTAGATTAATTTCATGATGAAAGGTTATTTCCTTTTTTCGCAGCCACTTTTCTTCGCTCTGCTTTGTTTCAATTTTTCTAGTTATGTGTAACACTGCGATCCATCACGTCACGGGATGTTCCCCAAACAGTCCTCATTAGCGCCGGAGGTAAACAATGTTCCGAACAAGTAATAAACCATTTTGGCATATCTGTTTAATTTTGGTCTTCAACTCTGTGCCAAGTATGCGCCTAATGATCTCCCCGAGTCACGCTTCGGTCTAATGACCTAAATCAAAAGTTGGAGCTATTCGTTAGGGCAGCGGGCGGAAGACCATCATTATATACCCCAAGCACGCAATTTTCTGTAATATTATTCAACCCTAAAAATTGTATCATCAATAATATCATTTGTTTGCGACATATAGAATTTGATTAAGAAATATCGATACTTAACGAAAAAAACACACGTTATTCAATGTAACTCAAACAATATGAGGTTGTTTTTATGAAGATCTATAATATATATAACACAAAAATGACCGAACGAAAAATACCGTGACCTCCCAAATATATTAACGACAACATTTCTCGCAATATTTTCTATTTTTGTCTCGTCAAGATTTCCTTTACTGTGAATAAAAATATATATACATAATATATACACCTTGCTTTGGCAAAAATTTCTTCATTTATTTCTTGGAATAGCGGTTAACTTTAAATAATGAAAATAGATGACATTTTTATAATAATTTTTCAAATATTTTTTTATAAAATATATTTATGACATTAATTGATAATTTAATTAAAACATCCATAGCCCAATGAATGGTCATATATTTTTAATGGTTGATTGATTTAACTTTTTTTACTCAATCACACATTCATCAATAATGGATAATAAATTATTATATAATAAAATATACCAAATTAAAAATATGTGCTTAAAATTAATTGTAGATATTTATCCTATATCTCATGGTTTTTAATAATATATATATTGATTTTTTTTTGTTTTATTTATTATTATGTTCAATTGATACCGTGTGTAATAGCACGGTATCAATCGTTTTTTTTAAATAAATAACTCTTATTATGATATTTTTAAGTGATATAATATATTAGATCGATCATTTAAGTAAAATGTAGGTGGTCTTATTTGGCTCCCTTTTATTGTTAATATCCGTATAAATTCATAAAACTTGCTAAATAAAATTGAAATTTCCTGCTTCAATTCAACGATGAGTTATGTTTTATCAAATTATTTATTGTTGGGTTTATTCAAAACGACAGTATAGATATTTATTAATATAGTTTTGTTTCAGAGGACACATGAGCGCTTATAATATATCCTCATAAATCAGTTTAGAAGGACATTATTCTTTTGCACATTTGCGATAGCAGGTAATTGAGTAGTCGGTATATATAATATTTTAAGAACATGACCCGAGGGGCACATAAAGACTTAATATCAGCCGTTTAACGTGAAAATCTAAATGAAAATGATGATTTATTTGAAAACTTTCCCAAAGGAGGTAATAAAACTCTTTGCCAAGTAAAATGTGACAGTATTTGATTCACTAGATCTAAGTATTATAAAAAAACGCCACAATCCAAACAAATAAAATAAACAATACAACGTATATAACTGAGAGGAGATTTTTCATTAAATTTCTTTATAATTTTTACCAGACAGTATCATAGTGAATTTCTAAGGATACCGACGGGATAAAAAAATATCAATGATGCATAACATACTATAAATATTTTGATAAATCGAATTAATTTATTTTTTAAAAAAATGATCACATATTTAAGTACATATTTTCTATCACAGCTTGATCAATACAAAATTGTATCGGCGGTGTATGTGTTGGCAAATATATTTCAAACTTGCAGTGCACAATAACGCTGCAGTAACCAAATTTCATTTAAAAAATATAAGAATATAAATATTAAATGCTTTCTCTGGCCCTTTTCCAGATTTCCCTACAAATTATTTCCAATCACCTAAATACTGATTTCAACGTCATCGTTTTGGGATTTAATATTTACCGCGGGGACTCAAATTTAATCGAAGTACATGCTCGGTGTCGTATAACAGCAATAGCTGAATTAATTTAACCCAATTTATGGGTTTGGAGGCTGTAGATGAAACCTTTTACTAAAATAATTACATGATTTATTTCAACAAATTTATTTCGTTTTGTCATAATATAAACTTAGCGATTTGCATTTCATTATTCTATAACGTGTCAGCTACGTATATAAACACTATTCAAACATCCATAACCATGGAAATGTAAATGAATGCGTCCAAAAATAACCCTTTTAATTCGTCACACTTTCCATAGCGTCGTTATTGAGTTTCATACAAAAGCTTAATGATACGCATTGAATCGCATAAGAGAATCTAGGCCATGTTATTTCTGGATATTTATTTGTTAAAACAATACAATTATTTCGGCTCATAAATTTCAACGTGTTTTAATAAAGCAGTCAATCACGGAGAAAAGCATTTAAATGTTATTCACTTATAATTTGCTTTCTGGTAGACGAGAGACTTTTTTTCGAGACTTATAAGGTATAATGTTCCAATGGTCGAAAGGACTTCGGCGTCAGGTCGAGATAGCCAGGAGGTGTAGAAAATCTTTTTAAGAGAAAAAAATGCGAGCTATCAAATATATAATCGAAACAAATGTTATTGTAACACAATACAAAGCCTTTGTACATTTTCCCATAGCTATTTACGTTAAATAATTAACAGTTTTTGTCCTCTTGTGTTAAGTAATAATAATTTTGTAAACCCAAAATTTTTGAAAGTACTCTGATAACAGTTTCAAAACAGCCAGTAATATTTATTTCAAATTTAAGACCTGTTCAACTTTTTGTAGCTGCACATGCAGGATTTACTTTATTCCTTAACAACTTTATCTTGAGACCTAAGCATTTCATCCTGTGGAAGTAAGTGCTATTTTCCACAAAGGTGGATACTACTATTTTAGTATGCTTGATATATATTAAGTCATATCATCATAAATTTATTTGATTAATTGATGTTATTTCAACGAAAGTAATGTGTTTAATTGTACAGCAAAGATAACAATTCGTATTTTCAAAAGTCGTACTAAAAACTGACCTAATTTAAGTACAAAATGCGTGCTTTATACATTTGACTGTATTTCAGAAGTTGGTATTAATTTGTATTAAGACTGTAACAAATCATATCAAATTGACGATTCTCGCCAATTATAATCTCCATCATTCGAATTGTCAGTTATAACTTAGACAACGGCCTGTTCTATTGATCATACTTTTGCCAACGCCTCGATGGGACAACGTTAATTTCAGTTGCTAACTATCTTACACAAAGGGTCTCGTGACAAGGGGTGAGTTATTTCACCTGAGAGATTTGTTTCCGTTGGCTTTGGTCCGGAAGTTGGCAACATCCCATTGTGTTGCCGCGCTGGCAAATGGAGCCTCCGTTTCCTGTATTTTTTGTCGTTGTAAAGCCACCTCTTGTTTGAATAGGGTGCATATTTTTCTGGAGCTTTATTTTACTAATTGTTGATTGAAAGGAGTTTATGTTTACTTTAACCGTTTTAAGAGACTCTAAAACTACAATAATTAAAAATGGTATAGTATATGTTTAATATATATATATATATTAACTAACATTCATGACATTATTTATTAACTAACATTCATGAGATTTCTTTGAAATCTAGACTCCACGATGTTATTTGCTAACGAGGCGAATCGATCAAATCTTTTACCGGCCTACAGGGTTGTTTTATTTTTAAACTTGCCTACGTTTCGGAATATTTCACTGACAGCGATTGCAAAATGGTATTATATAACATATGTGTGGTGCCAAACTATATTTAGATGTAACGTGAAGGTATCATTCCATTGCCATGACAGTGTAATTAGTGTGAATTTTGATATTAGCTTTCTACCAAGTAATTACTTAGTTGTGGTTACAATTGTCAATTCTAAAATATTATATTTAACCTCACATAAATTCATTAGCTTAATATCCACAATAATTGAAAAAAAATGTATTTCATGTATATAACATTAAATATGTATGTCGTTATACTTTGAAATCGTGGAAATTAGCAATGTTGTAATATTAAACCGGAAAAAACGATTATTCAGGTGAAATGTTTACAAGATAAAACAATGAAATATTACTTATAGTAAAAACAGCGTAAAAAATCTGATTTATAATATTTTTTAAAATTTAAACATTTTTAGTTTTGAGGATTTTAAGTCGTTGTTTTATTGTTTTGAATTTATCAAAGATTTATTTTCATTGCTATTTAAAAAAAAAGTAGACATCAAATAATCATTTGTAATTCATTAGTATATTTTTTTTAACTTTGTAACGCTTTAACTTTTCTAGATACCATATAATTAAAAAAAAATAATAAATTCACGATTTAGTCAAAACCATATATGTACCATTACATTGAAACACCACACAAAAAATTCACATACTTTCATTCATCTTAAAAAAATAATTTATTATTTTTTAGAGGTAAACAATATAATTTAAAGTGCACAGGTATAACTTTCGGTATGAAAATGGCTCCGTGGAGAGTGTCGTTGCTTTTATGTCCCATAAGCCCCGATCAAACTTTCGTGAAAAAGCTTTTTGAGGCAGGATAATTTGCCTTTACTTTTTTTAACTGTTGGGGAAAAATAATTCAGAATGCTTGTAAGAAAACTCGGTTTTACTCTCTCTCTCTCTCACGTACGCTCTCATATATTTTCATAAAGTGTACTGGGACTATAAAAAAAAGCCATGACACATTTTGTTCCGTGCATGCGAGAATGGGCGCTAGCTGCTATAAAAGCACATTTGAATATGCGAGTAGAGTTTACCGGCTGCTTGTAAGAGGCATTATTGACAACTCACCGACTCCACACAAAGCATAGATTTATGAAGAGTACTACACGAGGAACACGATTAGCTTAGTTTAGCAGTAACATTTTATTTAAAAATTGTCCATATTTTTTATATTAAAAAGTATACCGGTAAATAAGTTTTTACAAAATCATTAAATACTTTTACTCCGTTAATTTTTATGCGACTCGACTCGCCTGGAAAAAATACCTCTATTCATTTTATTATTCGCTTAACTACATTTATACTGATGTAATCGGAAATGTAGACCGCCACTTGTATAATGTCAACTGATATTATAATATGAAAAATCAAGATATTTTAATGAGATTCATATTTTTAACGGTTGTGTTCGTGACCATTCGCATAACTGAAAAGGGTTTCTAAAAGGGAATGCTTTTTAATTAATATTCTTTGCAAGGAAGAAATATCAACTTTTCAACTTGCTAGTTCATTTTCTCAAGATTGAGCGAGGAGTTGCAGTACTTTAGAGTCAACTTTGAAAATATGTCTAGAATTTCATATTTGTAACGAACTTTTAAAAATAATATATCTTTATTTAAAAATAGAAATCGGATATTATTATAAAAAAACACATTCCCAACAATATTTATTTAACAAGTAAACAAAAAATTAAATTTGATGTGAAACTATTAAAATAAACAGCAAATATATCAAAACACCAAGGGGGTAAATGATGATGAATTAGTTTGAAAATATAAAAACACATGAATATAATTTTTTTTAAATTTACTATTAAAGTGTTCAATTAATAATCAAGAGGTCTAAAATTGTATGCTTTTTTATATCAACAGAAAAAGCAATATTGTTTTTTTTTAATATATTTTTGTTTTTCTTCAAAGGATCAAAATAAATGTAAAGGTATTAACGTAGGCCTCTTATTTTCAGAGGACGGTATTACGATTAATTATAATTAATTAACAAAGGGTGTCTTAAATTAACAGCTTCGTGCACAAAAACATTAGCTCATGAACAATTTATTTCACGAAGAGATCATGTCACCTTTACTGTCGAGAACATTATAATTCAAAAGTGCTAAGTTTATATTTGCGTGTAATGTAGCGTACAAAAATGCTAATTTTGTCAGCAACACATTACACATAAGGCCATAAAAATGTCTCTGGAACTTTTGCCGAGCGTGTAATTTTCGTTGTGAACTTTCAGTGCTCTGTTGCGCCAAGCTTTCTATAGTATTTCGTAATTAATGTCCTGTTATTTCTCTTTTAATGTCTCCATAAACCATAACCAACACAGGTACAAGCCCGGGCCGATGAACTTTTCCACTATTAATAAAATTTATTTTGTATCAATATTTTGTCTATCACATACTTTGTACGGTGAGAATTTATTGAATCACTTTGATTTGATTTATTTAAAAACTTTATGCATTATCTTTTGGTACTAATTTAACAATTTATTTTGTGTTTCTGTGTATAACAGCATGACATTTACCATAGAGCTACGAACTTTTTTTTTAATGAACGATTTTATAAAAAAATGTGCGCACTAGTATATATTATTTTATAATACATTCATATAAAAGTTCGTGTCTTAAATATGAATATTAAAAAGTACTTTAAAATTTAAATAAAATGCTCGTTTTGATTTTTACAAGTTTGCTGACGTTTGGTAAGGTGAGGGTGGGTTAGGTCACTCAACGACAGAATGCTTGCAAACTCTCGATTCTTAGCCGCTCTCTGAAATGTTCCACTCCCAGCACAAACCGCAACGTTAATCCACGGACATTGATGGATTCTAATTGTTTTACTGAGCCATTTACTATGTTCGTAGGCGGTGCTTCAGTTCCCCGATGCGCCCACTCGCTCCACCGACCTGAGCCCATCTCTTTGAGTGATTCTCAATTTGCATTTTTCAATTGCGTTGTATTGTCCTGAGTCATGAAACTGATTTCATTAGGGAGTTAAAGTTTGTAACTTTAATAAATTTATTCATTCCATTTTGTTTTTGTATTTTTTTTTTAGAAAATTAATTTAAAATGTTAAACGACGTCTTCATAAACTTTGTTCGCTTTTGTTCTAACTAATGGCTGCTGCATTCTGATGCAGAATAACTAAAAAAATATTTAACCCCTTTATAAAACCTTTACTTTGCGGCTTCTAATTATTGCATAGTGAGGTTTTCACTTTTTGATGAAATATTATTTGAAATTTTCGTATGTAGAATGAAAGAAAATATATGCTATCTTAATTTTTTATCAAACTATTTTTCACTAAGTTCTCGAAATGAAATTTCACTTTAGTTTCTCATCATTATACATTTTTAAATGATTCTTCTTATTCAATAGAAAACATTTCAAGGTTTTATAATTTCACTAATGCACGTACTTCTCTTTGCCATGCTGTGTAGATGTATTGCTTTGTCAGGTCCCTATTTAGGCTGCAAGCCTTATTGTTATTAGGGTGTAAGCATCGTTAGCCTCAAGGATGATCTTTATGCCGGGGTTCGGCCAGCAGCTTGTTACTTATACATAAAGCCTCTATGGTGGTCTCCTGAGCATAATTTATTTTCTAAGTCGACGTGCGACGGGATATTCCACGAAGTCCTATAGCTAGACTAGCTGAAAGTAAGTAGACAACTAATAGACACATCGCATAGTAATCGTCAACACGAAAAATATTTTTCTAGGATCTTTATTTGGTACGTACGTAAATAAAAAACATTTTATAGTACGTACATAAATACAAACATAAATTAACTTGAGTATCGAAAAACCCCATACGGGTAATAATTTTCATATCAGAAAAAAAATTGAGAAATAATTATTTTATAATTCCGCGTTTTCCTTATTTTTGCTCGTGAAAAAGATTTTCTGGCATATACGTTGTATTATTTTTGAAGCATTTATTGTTTATATTAATCTCGTGAAATAACCGTAAATAAAAGATGTTTTAACATTCATGCGGTGTTTCACGAATAATTTATTTAGTTTTCAGATTAATATTTATCAGAATGTACGCACAAAATAGGCATACAAAAAATACTAAAACATTTTGCAAATATGCTTCGGTGCCGCCATTGAAGGAGGCCGTAAATTTTTGTCGGGAAATTTGATTTATTTGCGCGCACATCGGCTTATCTCCACAGCCATTCCTTCCAAGGGCCCAATACCTCAACAGCTCCATAAATAACACGAAAATGTATCAGGCCGGTATACAAGCGCTATCTAAAAGCCTTTGCAGTCGAACTGGTCCAATTTTACTTATCCGGCCTAGCGGTGTTGCAGGCCGTTAATCGAAACTCTGCGACGCGTCGGCCGGGCACATTATATTCAAATACACGTTTAATATAAATAAATATCTACTTTTTAAATTAAAAAAATAGCAAGTAATGATTCATCGTGACTTTTATGTATATTTTAGTAAAAGTGTTCGTATCGTTTTCAAATGTTGAAAACATAAAACCTTTGGTTTTCGTCAGTTCATTATTAACATTTTTTAGACTTTGTAGACTTTTACATTGATTTGATTGGTGTTATATAAAACTCAATATTTTTTCATAAACATATATATATAAATGTAATGTTTTCATCTAAACAAGTGCGTCACAGCTGCATTTCGAGGCAAAACGCTGGAATCGCCCCGGCGCGTAGCCTTCAGCCCCCTCAGTATTGGGTTACGGAGCATCATCAGGAGTGGTATATTTAATATTTATGAAGGCAGCGTGATATTGCCAGGGTGAAATGGGAAATTATTTTTTTGGTCCACCTGCCCTGGCTGTCGGCCGGTGGGGTCACCGCCAGGGCCGCCCGAGTGAGGGTCGCAGGGGGCTCCGGTCCCTCGCAAAAGTAACGAGATTATGTGGAGTCGGCGCGGTGGAAGCCCTTTGTGTTGCAGGGCGATTATGTGTACTAGAAAAATATGCCCTGTAAGCTTTTATCAAAAGGAGCTTTTTTCATTGCTTATTGGAAGCTGTTGTAGTCTGAGATTTTTTGATGGAATCACTAACGGACAATATAAAAAATAACTGATAACTTTGAGTGTGTTTTTTTAGATTTTTTTAAAATGGCATGTCTTTTGTAATCGATTTCGCCTGATTTTATTTTTTAAATGTCATTTTTTTCATAAATAAATATTGTTAAAGTTTAATAAATATTTGAAATTTAAATTTAATGTCACCTTCATACATTATTGAACTCTTTCTCTAATGAATCAATATTTCATATAACCTAGACATACATTAAAATTCTGATTCCGTTCATAGTGATAGTAAAACGCGAGCTCACATATAAAATAACATAATAAAGTACAGCGGTTTTACTCCTCTCGACGGCATTAAGTATGAAAGCGAAAATCGTATTTAAAAAGATTTACATTTGAAATTGTTTGCTTTCGGTACTTTACAAACCACCACTTTATGTAAAAATATTTATAAGAGTCACTTCATTATCTATGAATTCGCAAAATGTTTATTTCGCACAGCGTCTTTTCTCTTTGAGATAAATGTTGTCTTTGTGATAAATACTACCCATAGCTTTCTGTTGAGTCGAAGCGAGGCCGGCTTTTGTTCCAGCCAATACCTGACGGTCTTTACTCCACATTTATTTTAAGTTAAAAATATTTTGTTTCTTCCAGTGTTTCGTCAGGGCGACCAGGGAAAGTACTGGTATGCCGTGCTGGGCGGTTCCCTGGATGTCAAAATACAGCAGCCAGACGCCGACATAAAGGTTTGTTACACTTGAATCAATACTGCCGGTTCACATGTGATATTCCAGATAAATTATTATTCAATGACCGGAACCCTTAAAGCAGGCGACCGTTATACTGTGAGTTCCAGCCCAGTAATTATGAAATAATAAGCATGTGACTTGCTTTTATGCTTGTTGAACATTTTCAACTGCATTTACTCTATTTAATTTAAAAATAAACACCGTATCATTATTCGTTGTGTTTTGAGTATGTGATATTAAATTTTAAGTTTTGGAAAAGCTCGAGTGATGTTCTGTTAAAGTTTAATTATATTATCTCTGATAATAAACATTTTTTGTAGATATATATATTTATAAAAAAAAAAAAAATATATATATATATATATAGTATCCAGTAAGTAATCTTCTCCAGCTAGCTATATGACTGCTCCCTTACACCGGTTCTCACGGTGCTTTCCAATCGTTAGGGGCTGACGGATTCCCCGGAGACGTATTGAAGGTTCCCTTCTTTTCACTACTACCGTTTAGAGAATCGATACGTTTATTTTGCGATCAGTTTGGGAGGGGAGGGGGCACCCAAGGCTGAGCGCCACGTTTCAAAGATATCGATAAAACTGTTTTTCATGTCAAAAAGTACGAAAAATATAATAAAAAGCAATGACCATACTGTAAATGTACCTACCGATGACTATAATCAACTTTTAATTGAGTTATTTTATTAAAAGGGTTTTCCCTTTTTTAAACTCATAAAATCAGTGAAAAAATTGTTTTAAAAATATCTAAATGAATACAAAGATTTCTTTGGAGAATTCTTTAGGCTCGATTACATAATTTGTAATGTAAAATATGCTTTATTTTATTTCAACTTATTTAAGTAATCATAAAATCTCATAGTGTTAAGAGAAAATTCACTCAACATTCAACGTTATAGGGTTTAGAACTATTTGTAAATATTTATATTTTATTTTCAGTCCAAAATACCTTCTCTAAGCTTGTGGGGAAATTTTTCATTTGAATACTCACAAACGTATTCAGCAAAACTCGATTTGCCTGACGTAGAAAAACGAGAATCAACGGCATAGAATATGCATAAAATATTTTTTTATCGTAAAACACGAGTGTGGTTCTAGTGGAGCTTAACAGCTTTTTTACAGCGTCGTATAAATAAATGTTTATGGTTTATTTATTAAATAAAAAAAGTCAACGAATAAAATTACAGCCACCAGTAGAAAAAGTGTATTTATTTCATCCGTTTGTGATATTGATAGTACGTTGAGAAACGGGAAAATATGTATTAATACAATATGATTAAATTTTTACAAAACATAGTCGATCAATTATTTTTTTAAATGACAAAAAGCTATAAAACAAATAAAGTTGTAAGCCTACGAAAATGTGATACATAATTTTTATGTTTAGAAAAGTAGTTGTGGGATATAGTACCACCAAAAAGGAGAGCTCTTCGGTTTCCAACATGAGAAAAGAAGACTTTAACTTAATTGAAGACTATATAATGAAATAAGTAACTTTTTATTTATATCTTCACATTGAGTTTATTTTATTATTTGCATTACTAGTTTCGACCTTATAACCAGGTCATCATCAGATGCACGACTTAAACTAGCAAAATATAGAAATAACATATGCTTAAATACAAATAACAGGATACTGGTAACAGGATACCAGTATCCTGTTATTTGTATTTAAGCATATGTTATTTCTATATTTTGCTAGTTTAAGTCGTGCATCTGATGATGACCTGGTTATAAGGTCGAAACTAGTAATGCAAATAATAAAATAAACTCAATGTCAAGATATAAATAAAAAGTTACTTATTTCATTATATTAATGGATCTTCACCATGCAAATGCCTTGTCCCTCAACAACATTATAATTGAAGACTGTTGTGAAAATTGACATTTACACTTTATTTCAGTTAATAACGGTTACGGCAATTTCTTGTGAAGTATAATATACTTATCTAGAGTTAATTTGTATTCAATTAAGTTGAGATTTTTTGTAGAAAGCCTATTTATAATAATTTTTAGTATTTTGTTATATTATAACGAAATTTTCGACTCACACCCAATTTTCATTAAAGTCAATAGACATAGACACGAACAAAGAATATATTGGATTTTCATGTTTTAATCGAATTTATTTCTCGGTAAATAATAATAGTCACATAAAATTGTAATTAAAATAAAATACAAACTTATTACTACACGATGACTGATTGTTATCAGCAAGAGAGCTCTAGCATTTTTAAGATAATGAAACATGGTTTTACAATGTATCTATTTTATCTCAAACACTCGTACCATAAAGCAAGGATTCCATAAAATTTTGGTGGTCTATTTCTTCTAGAGTGCCGTCTGGGTTATTTCACATTTAGGAGGTGTTTTTATAAAGCACTTACAGCCTAACATCTGTATTAGAGATGCTTTCTTGGAATTTTTTATGTTATTAATTAATTATATCTTAACAATTTTATATTGTTTGTTTACACATATTATTCAAATATTTGCGAGCGTGATTTTTGCCATTTCACTAGACAACAGCTACTCATGAACTCTCAAGAATTTCACTACTATCTTCACTATGAATCTCTACATGAACCCTCTACATCTTAGTGAAAGTTATATGTCATGTGTATTGGGAATCAAAGTTTCACATATGAGAACACTGAGATATTCTCTGATTGAAAACTTATATTATGAAATCAAAACAGGAATTTGGTCTTAATAATAAAATAGCTTAATTAAATTTATGGATAATATTTCTAATATTTTTGTACTATTGAACAAATCTGGACGGTCTCTTTTTTGTTTTACTTAGTATTTCATTGAAATAAAAATAGTTGTAGTTTTATTGTATGTACATCGTGTTTCTCATTTACAGATCGTCAAACACGTGCGAATTTGACTTGCTGCATTGTTTAACAGTATTTCGTAATACCTATAGTGTAGCTGTTAGTAAGCAAGTAATTACACCACTTGTCTAGAGTAATGTTACACATAAAAGTTAGATCTAATATCTGCTGTACAAGTAGAAGTTATGATTCAATATTTATGATGTGGAACATTAAAATAATTAGGTTTAATTTATTAGAATAAATGTGCAAAAATCTCAAACTTTAATTTTTATAAACTAAATTTACAAAAATACTAGTATTTGAAATATTTTGTGTCAGCAGAAATAGCCCAACACAAATGATTGAAATTTGATCTTATTTTAATGAAAATTAAGGTGATTCACCTGTGATCTTTTTTAATACGCCCTGTCATTAATGTTCAATTATTATTAGGAAGTTCGTTTTCGCGTGACTCGCGTTACTTTCGATTAAAAATTTAAATATTTAAAAAATACAAGTTTTTTCATACTTGTTAAATGAATGATTGCTTATGCTTGAATATATTTTGAATTAAATATGAAAATAGGTCGCTTACATCGCTAAGTGTCAGTCAATTTTAAAATAAAATATATAGGTCAAAGTTTTAGAGTAGTGTAACTTGAAATATCGTCCCTCAGAGCGGAACTACCCCTAGTGGATCGCTCACCATAAACTGCGGGGGAACACGGCCGAGGATGTCCTGTGTAAAATATAAATGAACCCCTCGGGGCACCCTACTGGTGACGAACAGCGCCGGATGTGTGGTCACACGAGGCGAGTGGTTCATTAGAATAGGAGCACCCTGTGTTATTGGATTATCTTGGCAGACGAGTGTTGTTTAAGTAATGCGAAGACCTGTAGATTTAAGGTCATTGAACTTTTTAGTTTTGTGTCAAGCGCGGAGCATAAAAACTGATGATTTTTTTCGTTGTTTCATATGTGAGTTGATCATTTAAAAACATATTGTATATCTGTGTTCATATCCAAACAAATATTGCAAGTCCTTGATAGCAAAAATATTCAAACATGAAAATCTTCTTGAGGAAAGTCTTTTTCGTTTTATGTGATTACTTTAAATAAAGTTTTATGAAGTAAAAATGGAGTTACTAGCGCATTGTTATTATTTTTTTAGACCTTGAGTAAATTTAACTCTAAAATACAACGAAAGTCTTGACACAACTTAGCTTATATAGACATAATTGTATTAACCTGTTGTGTATGACGTAGAAGAAGATATGACGACAGTCTGGAGCTTCTGTGGTCAATACGTATTCCTTTTTATATTCTGCCATAAAGAAATAGAGAATTATTAGAATCGAAACGAAAAACATAGAAATAACTAACTAAACGAGATTTAGTGATCGAATAGTGCGCATACAAATAAATAACGCATGTAAGTTCAACATGTAGTTTCTTCAGTGATATTAAGTTGCTAAAAAACGGTGGACGAAGTTTTTAAAAAACGTTAAACTTAAAAGTTATACTTTACCATGCGCCGTAACTTTTGTAGGCGTAAGTGAGAATTGTAAATGACAGCTCGTATTTCTTTAGGTTTAAGACGAAGTCCACGTGAAGGACCACCAAAGCTCCTCTATTTGCCCGGGGGGCTGCAAAACGGTCTTGGAATATTTCCCAAACTTTGCGAATATTGAATTGATAATGTGTGTGCTCATTTGAAATGTAGACGGCGCGGCTGCCCGAGACTTGCTGCGAGTAAATCACTCGTGGAGTGAGTGACTTCAACTGTGGTACATACTCTTCGTCTGAAAAAAATACCCCTCACAGGAGACGAGGAATACTCGAAGTGCTTGAAACAATATCACGTAGTTGGGCTTAGTCCTCATAAACTTGCATTTTATTTAAATTTAACACATGTGAAGTGCTATGTTTACACTCTAGAGTAAATCCTTTTTTGTAATTATTTTAACTCAATCCTTAAATATTCCGTGAATTTTATCAGACCTCGTGCGATCTACGTAACCAACCTGGGGTCTGGGTAAATATTCCAGTAGATTCTGAAAAAAAACTACACTCTTTCAAATTCAGGTTCGCTGAATAAATACTGACCGCCCCACTGTACTTTCAGAACACAAGCATTGTTCTCCGCCATTTTGAATTCAGCCTGTGAAGGTAGCCATGACACTTTAATGAATATGCTTCATTGAAAAATCAGCCTCTGCTCGGTACAAAGGTTTTATTTTAAATATTCTTTGAACATTAAAAATGCTAAAAGCTTTTCTTAATTAAATTTGGCAGCTCATTGCGGTTGTTTTATTTAAAAATTATAATTTGATTACACTGTAATATATTCAGTACCTCATGAGGTAACGTAATAAAAAATATGATACAAATGACTAATTTATATATGAAAATCAAAATCAACAAGCAGCTAAAAATATATATATATATATATATTGAGTTATTTTTGTAAAAATGTTATTTATTAAATATACAAACAATATTAACAAACTAAGAAACACATATTATTTGTTATTTGGTCATGATTCTTATGCTATGCATAAAATTGAAAAAATGCGCTTACTAATTTTGATGACATTTATTAATATACTTTTAAGCATTGCTTATATAAAATTCAAATAATCTTTCCTCTTGGTGTATATTTAAGAAGTCCATATTTTCGATAAAAATGTTGCACAAATTCAATAAAAGTATTGTTGTTAAGAAATAAATAAATTTTATAAAATATTTGTAGGCATTTTGTTTGAAGTAAAATAAATTATTTTGCGTAATTGCTCATTCTTTTGAATCAGCTGCATTCATTTGGTTCATCTCTCTTGAAAAGCGGTCGTTTAATGTATTTAAATTTCTCCTCCATTGGGTTTTCTAAGCTCCGTCGGAACGTTGAAGACAACTCCCCTGAAAATAAACGCTACAGTTGCTGAATAATATATTTTAATTCGTTTCATGCGAACAGTGCTAAACGGGTATGCTTAAGTTTAAAAAAAAAATTATCTATAAGTCCTTGTGAATCAGATTTTAACGTGGGATCACATGAAAATGCTTACTTTATATAAACTTTAAAAAAAATTCTTAATGTTGGTTTAATTGTGTTTTAAAGACATGAGGCGATTTTCAAATGTGATTTTCATACACACAGGAAGTGTCATCAAATTTATATTATTGTGTTTTGAATTTCTCTGAGTATTGGGCTTCAGGGCTATATTCATCTCAAGCCTTGACGCTTGAGATGAATATAGCCTATCGAAGCTTGTATCAGTTATCTATATTTGAAATATATATTATCAGGGATCACTAAATCGTGCCAATGATTGGTGTGAATATAACCAAAGAAAGTTTTTTTAGTTCAAAAGATAACTGTCATCATTAAACAATGAAATTGAGTCAAAGCGTCTCGAAGGATCGTTTGAAATGTATAAAATGCAGTATAATTGGATTGAAGATGAATAAAATCAGTAAGACGTGTGTTTGTATATAACTCTAGTGTAGCAATATATTTAACTAAGTACTGTATCAAATGTGAGATTTCTCTCGGGAATGAGTAATGCTTGTTTTATTTTTAAATGAAATGAAAGTTTTATTAAAAATCTAACCATTTTTATGCAAATTAATTTACAAATGTATTTAACAAAAATAAATTGCATTTTAAAATTAATGGTTTACGTTGAATTCTGAATATTAAATTAATTGAAGTAGATATTTGAATTAAAAATATTGCATTTATAAAAAAAATCATTTTTCTAATCAGAAATATACATTTTATCAAAGGTGACGTATTTACCTTAAACCGACGAATAATATTGAAAGGGTTGATATTTTTCTACTTAACGCAATAAATGTAAATTATTTAACAATTACCGAATTTAAAGGCTTTATTTCTTATGACGCAGATATATTAATTGGTTCCAGTTTTAACATTCTGTAATTTGTTTTGATTTAAATATTTTTCTATGAAAAATGTGTTGATATTTATTATTAGTAATATGCATGTTGATATATTAACATAGTTAACACTTTTAATAAATTTTTTTAGCATTTACTCTTTTCGAGTAGTTTTAGATTAAACTGTTTATGGAAGTCCCTTGAACTTTAAAAAGTTTTTGTATCATCGATTGCAGTACTATTTTATCATGGATTTTAACTATCGTATATAAGTTGTGGGTCATGCGTAATTTTATTTATTTATATTTTATTTTATTTTTCACGATGAAAAGAAAGCTCAGCACTATCACATGATCACATTATCACATTTATGTCCCCTGTTAAAATGCGCTTCATTCGTAAGTAATCCTTGTCGGGGATCATCTTCCCCAAAAGTCTCGCATGACAATGCATCTCTATCTACTTGAGGTCCGCGGTACTTGTAAGATGAAGGTTTTCCGGGTAATCAGGTTTTCCTTCGAGAAATAATTTCGAGGGGTGAGAGTTTCAAGCCCTCGAAGAATGTTTATGTTTAAGGGTTCTGTTTTAGAAACCTTTTGCAAAAGGTCTTGTTTGTCTTGTTAATAGTCTGTATTCGTTGGGGTTAACCACCATTTAAATAATTAAATAAGGTCTCTTGAAATACTCGTGTTTACTCAGCGGATTTTGAATATCCTCGTTAAACCATTTAAATTTTTCTCACAAAATAGCTAAATTATATGACGAGTGTTTTTTAATACTTTTAATATTTAGTATTTTAATTATATAATAATAATTATGAATATTTAAATATGTTATTTCACTATTCTGGTAGGCTTTGAAAATGTAATTTTTAACATTATATTATGTCATGTTGTGATTGATTGCTCGCCTGTCTGAGATTTATACGTGCCAAATTTATGCAAAAGGATTAATCACATCAGAAACCATGGCACACGCAAACGAGTAATTGTATTAACACGTAAGACCCTGTCTAAGCACTCACGTACTGCAAGAATACGTCGTGCATACAAACCTCACGAGCTTAACAATTGATAAACCTTCGAAATATATAGAGGTCTACTGAGTAGAGTGGAAGACAAAAAACTATATTCTCGATTTCTATAAATTCAAGTTTTAACAGTGATCAAAAATATAATATTTTTTATTATTAGCTTAGAACGTAATTAGATTATTTTAAATCTATATACTACAAAAACAATATATTGATTATCATAAATTATAGATATAAAATAAACATTCTCTCAATAAATATTTATATCAAAAACAAATTGAAAATATCTGATGCTAAAGTATAAGCTCAACATACAAACATATTTTAGTAAATGTGTAATAAATAATGGAAAATGTTTTCGTTGCCCGTGAGCTTCACTTTGAGTTACTTTCGTAGGTTATGTGTTCAGGAAAATGCCCACGTGTGTAGCTTTACTGCACGTATAACTTTACTAACAACCACACGAGTCTGCACTGAGGGTATCTGCAGGTATCTTCTTTACTAACCTCATGCAGATATATTAACTTCTACCAGTTCTTCTACCCTTCTAAGAAACATCCAGTAAAAAGCACCGTAAAATTTTAATTCTGAATTTATTCAATGCAAAATTCAAACACCGTGAGCTTTTTTTTCTGAAAATGAAGGCGTAGATCAACCGCTACAGATCGTGACTTGTATCTTCACTTAACTGAATGAAATTTAGTTTATGACTCCACAGGCGTAAATGTTTAAACGTGACTTATAAAATATTACAGAGGCACTCACAGCAAGTAACTGAAAGTCTATCAATAAAGATGGTACTTACTTTTAAAAAAATTAAAGTTATCATAACTCGACTGAAGCCAACTGAATGTGAAATTTTTGCGTCGTTACATTTGCACTCATTTCGATTCAGTGAGCAACGTATACGATGCTTTATCTATAATATTACATGAAAAGTATTTTCGATGTGGCGTGACGATATTTTAAGTTCTGCCAATAAACTGTAGTGTTGATATGTAACAAAATTTTATTCAAAAAAACTTTAAAACTCGTCTATTTGGCAAAGCACTTAGCCAAGATAAAAATTATTGATATGTTGACTAAAACCAGACCGTAAATTTTATCTACAGGTATTAAAAATTACTCATATTATCTTAAAATATTGCTGGATGTTACTTTTATGAATTGCTACATTTGTATCAAGATGGTTTTTCATGTGTATTTATTTGCATTGGTCCTCACTTATTTTTCTGAATATCTGTTGGTAACATTGTTGCATACACTGACTCAGGATTACTTTCATGAAACTAACAAGAAGAAATAGTTTTGCTATAGAAATAAAGTTGTTTGAGATACTTGGGGCCGACTTGGGTCATTAGGGATACTACTTGTTGCAGCGTTACGTTCACGAGCAACTGAACGTGAAGTTCGGGAAATTTGCCAGAATATATTAAATAGATCATGCGACGCTTATGTAAGTACTAAACATTTACTAAACTTTACAAATATTTCATTTTTCAGAATAATGAAACTTCTTGATCATAAAATTATTTTTATCCATTTTACAAAAGTCTTTTTTATTTATTGTTTGTTTAAATTGCAAGTATTTTTTTCACATTGCTTAGAGGTTTGCCGCAGCCGCAACGCTTTTTCAAATTTCCATTAAAAAATAAATATGTTTTCTCAATTACTTATTATACATATTCAATTTATTATTTATTGGTGTTACTTATTCCATATTAAAAATATGGTTTTATGATTTAATTATTAAGAAGTAGAAACGCATCTGTTTTTGCTTTATATTTTCAACCACCGCGATTTTTGTGTATATTCGAGGACGTCTGTTGTGTAACACGTATGTAAGAACTAGCTTGTACTTGCAAACCCACATGGTGGAATGGGGATAGTTTTAATTAATTAATGGGATAAGTTTCGTTGAGACAGTGAATCACGGCGCTGGTTTTGGTAAACAGCACTGGAGATGCCAGGCAGTGCCGTATGCAGAGACACATTTTTTTATGTTCATTTCATAGGTTTTGATTTACACTAATTACAAAGGTGAGTTTTCGAAAAAAAATTGAGAGGCGTCTTACCTTAAAATAAGCAATTTTTTTGGCTTATCTTCGTGCTGCGTGAACATTCTATGTTCTTAAAGTAATTGATGCTACCTCTCACCCGTATTCTTTGTCGTGGTGCATCATACGAATGAATTGTACAATGTCTCTAAGTGCGATTAATTTAAACAAAAACTCACACGACGTTGTTTCTAATTATGATCTTATCAGCAAACAATTATAAATTAGTTGTATTTTTTTATTATTTGCTAACATATAAAAGGGTGGGTATTTCTACAAATAATATTTCTAATGGAGGGTCACAAATTGTACAAAAACTCCAATTTATCCTTGTCCAGATTAACGTGGAACCTTTCTATCCACATATGTGGCCTGTTTTTGCACGGCTCGACGTTTATTTCAGCATGTTTATTTTTCTTACCGAAGGGCTTGTTTATCAGGATTTGTTTCGGTTCGACAAATATTTTTGTATTTTCAAATATTTGTGTATTTTTATAATTATGATTTACTCTGTTTAGTCAAACTGTAAAGATGTGTACGGTTGTCAACCAAGCTGAAAAAATAAGAGTCAATATATATTTAAAATTTATCGCTCAGTTTTTCAAACCTAGAAATGGTTTGTTTAGATCACAAAAATAGTTTTCATATATTTGAGTTTTGTTTAAAACTCGAAATATGTATACCTGTTTCATATAATGTTTATATTGAATAATCTCATTATATTATTTTTAAAATACTTTTATCAATAATAGATAAAACCACAAAGCTGCGATAGCCTAAGATGTCGGTTCAAATCTTAAGACTTATTCCTTTAAGTCGAATAAAACTTCCGAAAAACTTTTATCGATGAAACTGTGATGATATTCAAAGCATTTTCAATACTGTTTTAATGTAAAAAAAAAAAGAATAAAAAAATACTTATATATACATAACCTTTCACATCGTTGTTCAATGAAAATCTAAAATAATATCTAATATTTCAGTATTTGTTTTTAGTTTTATTACGATATTAAAAAAATTCTTTAACTTTGACATACAAATGATGTTTTAAATAAAAAAATTTAAATTGTAATTACATACACATACAAAAAATGGTATCTTATTTACTTTACAATTAGACTTATATTTTCAATTATATTTTATTACGATCAACTTCATATATATTATAATTCATTTTATAAATCCTTTGGTACAAAACGTCTAAAAGTTTTCAAGATTACTTTTTATGAAAAAATAAAAGTAAAAACATTTCAAAACACTGGCGTGAATTGCACCACAAAAGAGTTTCTTTTGAACAAGAAATAACTCTTGTAAGTCGAATGACGTTTCTCTTTTATCAACCCGAGATTCAGCTTTTTGTAGACATGATCAAATAAAAAAGAAAAGGAAAACGAAGGAAGTCATATTAAGGATGTCCTTAAGAGTAGAATTCACAAACGAGAAAGGAGATATTTATAAAGTATCAAATGACACAGAAAACTCACTGTCTTGTGTTTGAAATATATATTGAACAGGCTAAATCAAATTCTGTTTAGATTATTCGACATTATTGCAGCTAGTTTTTCCAATAATCCTTGGCTGCTTTGTTTATTGATTAATCACTGTTACTAAAGTAAAATAAATGTTGATTTAAATTTATAACCACAGATATTAGTGAAATGTTTTAAATATCTTAACATTTCTTATGTTTTGAGTAATAGTTTTAAAATAAATAGTTCAGAAGTATGAGTGAACTATAAATCACGAATACGGAGTGTGAACTATGTTATTAATTATCAGCCTTTATTGCTTGATGCCTTTGTCAAATATTATTATTCAAACTATTTTAAATTTGGTTTTTAATCATAATATTTAAGAACATGAATTTAGTTTTCTTAAATTCAACAAAGCGTGAAAATAATTGTTTTTTTAAATTAACTCAAATGAAGCAACTACACCCACCTTTATGGGTCTCGTTTTAAAGTATGTGTCATTTACTCAAGACAAAGGTAGCCCAGAATATTTGCTTATGATTATAGAAAGAATTAATATCAATATTCAGCATCCATTATATTTCTGGCGAGTATAAAACGCAAGAAAGCTTTTTCAAATTCAAAGTGTCACGAAACCATTGCATTTGAAACAGAAACAAATCCGTAAGAATAGAAACCCAGACAGAACAAAATATCAAGATTTATTCTGACCCAGATCTGGACTCAAAAGTTTACAAGTTTTCTGCTTTATACGGGAGGTCTTGAATATTTTGTTCTTCAGATTGCTTTGTTAAGATCTAAACACAAAGGCATTATGGTTTTCTTATCGATATAAAAACTTTATGCAGCGTCAAATATTTTATTTATGTTGTGAAGTATGTATTTGAAATAATAATGAGTTGATAAAGGAAAGCCTGCTTTTAAAGTCCCTCTTAACGTGTAAACTCTATGTTTTCATAAATGTACAATTTTCAAAGTTATATTAGTTTTGTAAACTTGAATCCCGCTGCAACTTGTGTCTGATAATAGTTGGATTAAGACTATGTTGAAGACCATCCAAAGGGGTTAGCATTTCTACGTGGTATTTTTTAGAAATTTGTTTCGTAGTTCTTCCATATATACCTACAAATAAATAATCCCTAATAGTTTTTAAATTAACTAGGACAGTGAGAGTTTTAAGATTTGTATATTGATTGTGACCTTTTCGTTTTGTAACATCGTCGCCAGTTGAATTTTATTAAATATTTTTGATAAAAGTTTTTATATAATGATGATTTTTAAATAGCAAAACTATTTTCATATATATATATATATATATATATACACTAACATTAAAAATATTTCGAGTTTTAAACCACACAATAACACCTGTTCTTTGAATTATAAATAGCGTTACACGTTTTTCATAATAGGTACTCCATTAACACGGATAAACGAAATAAAAAGTAAATAAAATACAAGTTACAAGCTTTTGTGTTTAAATATAACAAAAAGCTCTCGTTTCAATGCACGTTTCCATTTTCTTTCACAGTTGGAGATGCAGCTCTGCAGATCTGAAGAATTTTCTTGCCTGGAATGGCTTGTGTTAAAACATGAAATGTGCTTTTATTTATTTAAACTTTGTTTAGAGGCTAGCAAAAAATAGTTAAGCTTTTAAGGTTTATATTGAACACATTTTTATAGTGTGAAATCTATTTATTTTAAAATACACTTTATATAAAAGTGCTTTTTAATTTTTCAAATAATTTATTGCGCATTAAAAAAAATATTTCTCAGTCAACTCCTTACAAAATATAAAGTGACCAAATTAGAACTCATTTAAAATGCAAATTCATTTACAAAAAGACTAATTACTCAAAGTTAGTTTACCGAGGCAAGTTGGATGGATTTTTTTTTATTTTAAATTACGTTAGTAGTTAGAGATTCCAACATAAATTTATCGGTGCTTTTATTGAGTTTAGTAACCATCAATTTAAATTATGTGTTAAAATTTATATAAACTTAATAAGTTAATTCTTAAAAATATAAGCATAATTTTTATTTTTGAGGTATGCTTAAATGTCATGAAATTTCACAATATTTTAAACATACTTAAACATATGATTTCTATTCATCACTGGATAGTGGTCTCTCCACTCTATGCAACAAAGATGTGAAGAGGATTTGTGGGATTTACAGCTGTTTCCAATTTGTTACATTGTCATCGTTTACCAAATTACTAAGTAAATGGATCTGATATTTTGATTTGTATCAAATATGGTTTTATTTATAAGTGTTTATCTGACCGACTACTATTACTTCAATAACAATTGAAAGCTTAATCGATAAAAACAACTCAAATTCCATTGTGCTACAATACGTATTATTAATGATTGTAATAATTTCATTATTAGAATACTTCAACAACAATGCTAATAAAATACTTGCAAAAAGTGTTTTATTTCAAATTTATTATGATTTATGCATTTATATTGTTTCACAAACATTATTGTGATTTATTTATGGTATATTTTACTGTCAAAAATAATAATTAATAAGCGCACCAAACGAAAGCAACTTAATACCCCAACGCTCTTGTAAAATATTTTTGGAAAATAATATTATTCTAATTTATCTTTTGAGAAGCAGACGTGAATTTTCAAAATCGTATTTAATATAACCGTGTTTAACAGATTCATATACGAAGTTACCAGACGATAAACAACTAGCAAGCTTATGACTTAAATAATAACATAACTATCTGAGAAATTTGCTTTATTAAAATTCGGAGAAGAATCCATCATTGGATTTCAAGATTTCACAAATAAGTCAGTTCCAGAGGATTTCATACAAAATTTAATTATTTTAAGGCTCATATACTTCAAAATAAAATAATTGGTTTGCTCATTATAAAACAATTTTTCTTTTTACAATTTACAACTCCTCACTTCTATGAGAGAAATTGGAAAAACTAAAAAAAGTAACAAAAAAATTAAATAAAAAATCTTCACTTCTTTTATAATGTCTAATCAAATTTTAATGATATTTTTCAATATATGGTATTTAAATATAATGAGCGTTTGTGGCGATATAAAAAAAACATGAGCTAGCAAAATTTAAAATGGTTTGTTAATATAGAATCATTCATAAAAGCAATAAATATTAATTGCAATTTTAGAAATTTTTATTACAATCTTTAAATCGTGTCTGAAAATATAAAAGCAAACATCAAAAATTTTAAGTACGAAAGATGTAAAATATCTTTAAAAGGCAAAATTATAGGCAGTAACTTTAATTTCAGGCAGAATTTAATAGTTAAAAATATATCTTTTACTTTGAAGCTGTTATAGCTTTTTATTGAAGATCTTATTGAGGACATTAGTGTAAAGGACATTAGATAGCATTTATAGACGGAAGACGACTGACTCTACATCTTACTCCAGCAAACTTAGTAAGTGCTGAGCTATAAATTACTCGATTAGAACTAAAGTTACAGAGACGGGCTTAGGAGCTCTGCGATCATCAGAGATGTAAATTCTCATTTGGAGATGTAAACACGCTGGCTCATTCGGTGTATATACGATACTGCGAGCTACAAGAGAAGTTCGAGTTTCTGCATTACATATAACCTATGATATCGACGCTACTTTAAATACTTTAATTTGCTCCAAATATTCAACATATTAAAAAAATGTGAATCGTATTAAAAAATTTGGATGCAGTACATATTTTTATTGAAATACATTAAACAAGCATTTAAGTGACTAAATCAAGCATCGAGCAAAATCATCATTAAAACATTTTAATATTATTGTTAAAAAAATTATTATCTTTTCACAAGCCGTTTTGTCTACAAAACTTTGTTATGAATATTCTTAGTATTATTTTATTTTCGTATTATTTACGGCAAGCGTTTAAGCTTTGAGAAATTTACAAACTTCCATTCGTTTATTGAAATATTTTAAACCAATTTACGACATGAATTCAATTTACTTTGATTCAAACTTTTAATTGAAATCCAATTACGCGAATAAATACAATGACATCGGTCGTTGCAAAACAAAATTCCGAATTTCAGTAATAATTATTACTTTATTTGCTATCTTAATGATTCCAAGAAATGTTTGATTAAACTTTGATTTAATGTAATAATTATATTAAATTTACTTCATAACGATTGCAAAATTCCTACAGTGGATATTAAAAATATAAATTGTTTATGAAACTTCAGTTCACGATAAGAAATAATTAGTTTATAAAGAAATGATCAATTTGTTTAATCAATTAACATCGGAGGGAGCTTTTACATGTTTTTGGCAAAGGTGTACCGTGACTCTCGTTTTCATGAAAACGAGTTGCTACTTGCACTATGTAGTCTTTTCTTTTATCTGGGTGGAGCTATCAAATTTTAGATTCTACAAAAGGTATTAATATTTTTCGAAAATCGTTACATAATATGGATTTTTTTCTTATCCTCAGTCTATTACACAAAGGTTGGCTGTAATCGCTTTAAGTCGCTCGCTTGCCTCCCTGTCTACAGCGCAGGGAGGGCGAATCCTCATTTACATTATCAGAGTTTGTCATTTGCTGGTGAAATTAACAAAATAACCCAGCTTAAAAATGCAGACTTTGTCAAATTTACTATGTTAAAAAACCAAGAAGTCTCAAATTCATTGAAAATCCATATCTCTTATTTGGAATAAAATTCATGAGTAAACGTTGTTTTTTTTCAATAATAAAATAAAAAAACAAAGTGTATGTGCTTTACACAAAAAAAAATCATCACTTATACACAATGTGCGGGTTGTATTAAAATATTCTGTTTTGTACGTTTATTATAAGTTTTGTAAATATTACATTTAATTTAAAAATTTTATACACATGGATAAATTATAAAATAATATTTTTTTATCTCTCTCGTTGCACTGGGTAACTTATAAAAATTATGAATACCATTCTGCATTTTTATAATAATAGTTTTTCTCAATGCAGCGTTTTTCAATTTACCCACAAGCTTGAACCAAATTCCATTAAATGGACGATACAAAAAGTTTTTTTAATCTTAAAGTGCTCCTTCCGTAAAGGCAGTATTTTTAATTATACCGTTATTCGAATGCGCTCGGGTAGAGTTTATGTTTTTTTTATGCAACCGATGTAGTTTCGTAAAATTGAATATTTGATGAAAATATTAATTAATTATGAATTTGTTATATTATTATTTTTGAACACAATTATGTTTTGTCGTTTTGTATGAACAAAAATTTCTGCAAGCAACTTTTCGTTTACGGATGAGATAAGATGAGATCACCTATCTTGATATACACTATTACCTCTATAAAACTCAAAATATTGTTGTGTGCAGCTACACCTTACATGAACATCGTAATACTCTGTTTGTGATTTATTATTTATTACAAATACATTGTAGTATCGCTACTTTGTGCTTAAAGTTTATTACAAAATCTGAAGCTCTTTCTCTGAGAATCTAATCCTGTGCTATGAGACGCCATCTACTAACCTAGCGTTTATAGGCTTTAGGCTATCTGTATATGATTTTCTTATCCTTAAATGACCAGTCGTTATAGTAAATGCTCAGTCCACTACCCCTTCAGCTTTCCAATTACTGTAAAAGCAGCTCAGTTTTTTATCTGTCCTCTCACCCATTGAATAATTCAACAGTTTTAATCGAATTATACCGATATGTATCGACCCTTGCTGTGTTTACTGGATCTCATCGATCGTGCCAGAAAATATTTTGTTTTCTAAAAAAATTTATAATAACATGACGAAGCTATTTTATTTACCCCTTTTCTTTTAATATATTTATAAAAAAACAAAAATTGGCTTTTTTAACAAGATTTTCTAAAATAATAAATAAGGATATTGGAAGACTGTGAGGGACCCGAATAGGTAATTCGTCTTGCGGGAATTCGGGTGGTTAGAAGGTTTCCATTTCATCTGTGGAATAAGTTAATAATTTAATAAATTTAACTTAAAAAAAATATATATATATATTTTAATTTTTAACAATTGGTTGTCTTAGATTGGAGTTGTATTTTTTAAAGGAAAACATTAAAACCAATTATAACATCATATATTTAACAAAATTCTTGAAAAAAGCAGTTTTGTGCATTATCTTCGTCGACCCAGTTGAATGATCTAATGATTATATCATTAGATCAATAATTTTTTTTTCATGAATTTCACAATAGATGGATTGATTAAAATTACAATTTGAAAATAAATATGATGTCTGAAAATAAGCTGAAGACTAGTTGTCACATTTGTATGTGTGATGAAACAATATATTTCAAATGCTAGTTTAGCTCAATTCGTTTCATTTCAGTGATCTTCAAAGCGTCGGAAACAGATCATTCGTCGCCTTTCACGGGCCCGGGTTTTGGAGATAAATTCAATTAGAGTATAATGATACGATATTTCCTTTCGAAGAGAAGTCGTAGTATAAAACGTTTTCTTAGATATGTTGATAAATATTATTTTAAAATAAACAAAATTTGCTAGTAAGAAAATTTCATGACAACCTTCAATGTAAGAGAGGTCAATTATCCCATTTTAATAAGTAAAAAGCTGCCTAAAACAAATTAATTAACACTCTGATTTATTACATAAATAAATGTAAAAAAAACAACTTCTTTTATTTCAAAAGAGATTATAGTATTTTAAAGATTTAATGTTAATGATATTTTTTCAGTAATGAAAAATGTAAACAAAGACTACATAAAAATGATCCGTGCCTAAATTTTTTATAACAATTGACTTTATTAAAATGGAATATTCTTCTTTTTGTTTGTTTGAAATAACGCTATGCTATGATAGTCAGGTAGCTTTGTATGGTAGGAATTCACGTGTAGTCTTCGGGGTTACACGCGTTTTTAATTCCGCCGTTTACTCTCCGGCAGTCGGCCAGGGGCTGAGTGCTCATTAGCGAACCGAGCTCTCCAGCAAAACGACGCCTCCGAGGCAGAGCTTCCTAAGCCTTCCTTCCTTTTCATTGACAACTGAGATTTTTCTTATACACAGTTCAAAAAGATAAAAGTATCCTCCCGATGAAAAAAAAAATAGTTTCACAAACTGTATGATTATAAACATTTCGATGGTTAAAATAAAATAAAACGTTTGCAAGCGAAGCAAATTTATAGTTTAACATGAATATAGTAATAATTTTTTGGTTTTCCACACTTTTAATTTTATTGGTGACCAGTTTACACAAGTCTCTCCAAGTACTCACATTCAAAAATATATTGAATACTTTGAATAAAGAAAATGAAATTTATAATGTTAAGACTGTGAAATTTCAACAAATAATTTAACTCTACTAATGCTCACAGAACTAAATATTTATTAATTATTTTTAAGATAAATTTATTTAATGTTGCATCTATCAGGCTAAAAGTTTTTAAAGTTCTCAATTTGCAGGCGTGTTTGCTTTCCTCACGATGGTACTCGTCGTTTTCTAGTTCACCTCAATCTTAAAGTAATACTTTATGAGCAGTAAAATATATTAATTTCTCCACCAATAAGAGTGGAAAAAGTAGAAGGACAAAAGGCAGATGAAAAATATTTAAAAACAATGGCAGCAGCGACCTGTAAATTTATATAAAGCGTTGATGAAAAAATAAGCTTCATAATATTTTTTTTGTAGTTTGTGTTTTTGTAATATTTATTTATCGAAAAAATATGTTTTCCAGGATCACTGAAACTAAGAGAATAATAACATTTCTTATCGATTAGATGAAAAAGAAGTACCACAAAATCCACAGTATTTATTAAAATATTTTTTTTGTTCAAAAATATTGTTTAAATTAAAAAATAACATTTAAATTGTTTTCAATTAGGCGGTTCTTTATTTAATTATTTAAATTATATATTGGCATGTTATTTATATAATATTAAAAGAACTAAGTGATGTGATATTCATACTAAGTATTGTTACATATTTTTCACACGTCTGCGTTATACTTTACACACATAGTTTGTGAGATTATCTTCCCTCGTTATGATTACATGTTATCGTGTCGGTATTTTTTAATAGGACAAAAAAACAGCCAAACATTTTCGCTTTTTTAAATTCAATTTAGCATTAATGCCCTCCTTGAAAGCCTCTGTCGTTTCTACTTCCATCCTCGTTCCCTGTATCCATTATGCATGTCGCGCTGCATAAAGGCATTTCTTACCCTCAATAGATCGCTTCGCATCCTTCACGGCCAAAGATAATTTAATTATCCGGCCAATTCATAATAGGGGTGGCTTTTTCAGAAAGTAATTGATCGCCCGGAACCTTTTTTTAGGTTCACAAACATTCGCAACAGGTTTGAAGAGAATTAATAAAACTCAAGAATCGCACTTTCAGAACAAAAAAGCCAGGATTAATTAGCTGAATATTTATGTTTCTTAATCAATATTTAAACTTTTATTTGCGGTAAATTTTAAAGGTTTAAATATATTTTTTTTTACAGTCAAAGCGATCACTTAGTTTGTAGTTTATAAAGTTTAGTTTCGAATTGCGGAATATGTTTATTTTTTTAATAGTTTTATGTGTGTTTAAAAATGTTTATTTTGACAGCATCGTATTTCGTGCCGGTTAATTAAAATCACTGGATTTATTGGTCAATATTTCATTATTGTGATTGGTCAATAATATAAATAAAAAGCCTCAAAAGCTAATAATTTATACCCGATTTAAAAAAGAAAACACGCATTTAGTTTTTTTGAAAATATATGGACAAAGAAAATATGCCGTGCCATTAAATGAGCTTGTTCTTTTGCACCTGAAGATTCGTTTTTGTGATTACATTTACTCGATTTAACCACCAATTCGATTGCGAATTCCAATAAAGGTTGGGGGGTATTAAATTTTCCATGACGAGTTTCTCGAGTCCTCATGGGATTCCCCTCACCTGCCGGTGTACCTATTTAAGGGAAATTCTTAACTTAAATCGGGGAATAACGAAACGCGAGGAAGTTTGGCAAAGTCATTAAAAGAGAATGGAGCCCGGGGGCGGGGAAAGTTGGTCGGCGACTCCAGGTGCCTGCAGATCATCTCGTTTCTTATTTTTATCCCAATTATGAAATAATCCTGACGAGAAATCTGCGAAACTTAAATTCATGAAGGAGAATATTAATAAAGTCTTCGTTTCTGACAGGTAGCCCCTTGTTTAGATTGCCTAATTTGACAATGAAAAATTTGAATTAGTAATTACATAATTTTAATAATTTATTTTGCGTCCAGTATTTTTCTTTGATAAAGTAATTTTTATTTGTTATTTTAGTTTAATTTTAATTATTTATTACAGCTTTTAAATTCAAGCATCACAGTGGAGTTGAAGTCTTGAAATGCGCTGATTTTGCTAAAATAGTAATATTTCGGAATAATTGCTGACGCCGGGGCGTGACCTCCCTCGCTCGCGACAGGTTGGGATGTGGAGAGGAGACAGAAGGCCGTAAATAAATTCAGTGTTCAGGCTTGGATGGCAGGTATGGGCTGAAGCGCGTTTAGTCTTTTAAACTCGTTTAGTTTGAACAAGGCGCAACCGTCACAATACCCGTGACATCATCGCGTGCCTGTCACATGTAAATGATTTCAGAGACGTTCGCCATAAAAATACAATATTTAAATTTTATTTCTATTTATAGCATCAATATCTAATTTACCTAAAAAAACAACTTTGAGGGCTTATCTCGGTAAAGTACCCTTATCAACTAACTACCTTGTAGGAAACCTTTATGCGAGGTAAACCTCCGACAGGCTAGGCTAGTCTAAACATTTTGAAACACCATAAATCGCGTGTACTTACCACCTGATATTTTCTTTTGCACAAAAAACAACCAGAACATTCACTCAACGTCAGATGTATAATATGTTGGATGTAAAGCCCACAGCCCTTTTTTACTGCCTAGCTTTATCTAGGAGATTTATTTGGGAAACTCTATTTTCTTTTTCATACGAGAACTGCGCTCCCAGTATTGAAAAAAAACCCGATGGAATAAATGGTAATTTCCATGCTAACCGTTTTGGGAAATCGATCCAATAATCCCGAAAAAAGAGTAATATTTAAAATTCGTATAATCATCTTTATTAAAGAGTTTTCATTTGTAAAAATTCAGTTGGAAGTTTCAAGATCGTCCATAAATCCTATACAACGTATATAAAAGTTAATTTTTAATATTTAGTTGAATTCTAAATCTATGTTTTCATTTTCGTTTTCTGTATCATCAAATGTTTTATATATTTAAGTTGTTGGTCTATTTATTCAGTTGAAACATCGGTAACATTTACTCTCTTATACATAAATGGTCTAATTCACGAAGTGGAAGTGGCTTTTCCGAGAAAAGAGTCTTTAATGTATTCGAGTCGTTAAAAATAGAATCAAACAAAAATACTTGTTTTTTTAATTAAATTTAATATCGTAGTAGCAAAAGTAAATATGATATTGTTTTATATATTTTCGTATTAGGGTGTTGTATATAAATTATTAACAATTTAAGAGGTGATTATGATATAATATATAATCTTGAAAAAATTGCCTTACCCTAACGTTAGCGTTGCTCTATTAAAAAAAAACCATTTAATAATTTGGTTGCTTTTCTATTATTTTTTTTTTACAGAAAATCAAAATTTGCGTGATTCCACTATTATTTATTATAGATAAAACAGTGATTCGATTAGTGATTTCTATGTGAAATTCGATGATCATACACAAATGGCAGATATGTTATTTGATGGTACACAAAACCATTTTTTTAAAAGGTTTTCTTTGAAATTATTATTATTATAAACTATATAGTAAAATTAGTTAAAAGTGAATATAAATAGAACAAATTTTGCACAAGTCAGTAAAAAAAAAATACAAGAAATACATTGTAGTTACCTAGCGAAATACTTAATTCCTTTCTCCGTGATAAATTCTCTTATTTTATCAGTGTTATTGTGATGGATGTGGCGAGTGGTAGGCTGATTAATGTAGGGGTTTATATTCAACCCCCTCCCTTCACAAATCATCCCGAGTTGCTGCAGTATAATAAGAAAGGAGAGATTTTTCAAGTGATGAATCATGTAATAAAGGAGTAACGTGCCACTGATGACTGATCTCGGATTTTATACGATGGAAAATCTAGTTAAAAAACTTTTTAAACGACAAAAATAACTCCTCTTTTTACTTAAAAATATAAAATAAATCTCAAAAAAGAATGACGATATTAAAATATATTTTATAATTGTATTTTGATTAAAATTTTTGAATTGTTTTATTTATTTTGTAATTTTATATTACAAACAACTTTTAAAAAATATTTATCGATGTAGGTTAAACAACGAAAGTAACTAATTTATTGGTGACTAGTTCAAAAGTTAAGTATTTCCTGAGTCGTTTTTTTGAACAATGATTTGGTACCTTAACCAAACTTATAAAAACAAAACTCTTCCTACAAAAATTCGCACTAAAATAGACACTTGTTAAAAGAAAGTTCTCCTGTTCAGGGAATCGGCTTTTAATCTCATTCAAAAAGTTTCAAACGAGTTGTTTCTTTTTCTGTGAAGAAAAAATAGTCCACGACTGTGAAGTTCAGTAAATAACATTTTATAAGAAAATGTGCACACCCATAATGGGACCTCCAACCTTACCGAACTTTTCTTCAAATATTGTATTTTGATAAGAAATAAACTGAGAAAGTTTGTCTCTGTCTTATCAGGACGAGCCAAAAAAACACCAAAAAGTACTTAGACATTACGTATATTTCAATGTATAAAAGGATTTTTAGTTCTATCATTCCAATAAAGAAATTTCTGCTCGACGTGCGTAAAAGAAAACTCATATTCAATAGATTTTGAACATTTTGATTTAAAATAAACAATTGTAAAGTAAACATATAATTGATTTCAAGCATCATAGATCCCAATATTTAGATGCCATTGACGTTGATTGACATAATATGTAAACTAGTTTGATTTCGTAGTACATATTATGTACTACGAAATCAAACTAGTTTACACAAATTGTCGAATTAAATAGAAGCCAATAAAATAAAATGATTTTAATGTGTTATTTCAGTCTAGCTAAATATAAATTTGATTTCAGCTTCATTGTTATATAATATAATAACGTTATAAACATCTCAGAAACACGCCTCGAATCTCGGTAAAAAAGTAAATTCATAGAATTTTCAAACGCAATTTATCGAGTTTGGAAGCAAAAGATTTTCTTTTGGTAGAATTTCATTTTAGGTTCTATAGACATGAAAGTTTTCGCATTTTCTTTTCTATTTAGTGTGTAAATTATAACTTGTTCAACATGATAAGTAGCTTTATAAGGAAAAATGTAGAAAATTTTTTTTCCTCTGTATTGTGATTCTATTGAAAACATTGAACTTGTGAATTTAAATATAAATATACTTTAACTGTATCTAAAAATAATTCTTAAATATCGATTATGTTGTATGCGGATCTCATACTTTGTATTTGTTTCGTTATTAATAATCGTACTAGATATTTAAAAATTTAAAAATTCAATGTAGTCTTATTAAAATATAAAAAAATATTTTTATATATATATATTTATAAATAAACTTTTCTGAATCTAACGTCATTTTTAAACCGAAAAAAGTACAGTAATTATTTTAAACTACATACATTTTTCAGTGACGCATCTTCGACCTAATTGAATCAGGTGTGCTCCCAATTACGCTAGCTAGAGATTCACCTGTCAAGGCAGGTAATAATTCTATGTCAAGTGTCGGAGGGTCCCACCACAAAGTCAACAAGCCAACTAGCACTATATTGTAAACATAATTGAATTATTTATCTATTTCATACTTTCCCAGGTATTCAAGATTAAACCTATTTGGATTCACAGCCTAAAATTCAGCTGGGAAATCATCGCTGGAATGCTTAGTAGTCGGGATATTCAAGATATAAGTTCACAGTAATCCTAAGAATTTTTTCCGATAAAATATACATTTTTTAGGTTTAAAGTAGTAAGTAGTATATGTGCGTAGTATAATAAAGAAATTTTAAACAACGGTTGATTTGTTGGTTTAGTACGTTGACTTTTGATCGAGAAGTTCCAAGGTTCGTTATCAGTCGATCAGGTGAGTCTGAAACTGATGTTATTAGGCTCACGCCTATTTCAGTTTGCCGAAGACGATTTAGTTTATGAAATTGTTTAAAAATTAATTATTATATTAATATAAATAGTTTTAACGTAGATATGTTTTAAAGTATGAATGCATTGTGCAGTATTGGAATGCTGACACATGCGAGGTGAGCTGTCACCTCAGGTCGGTTTTACTTCAATCCAAAATAATCACTTTCTGACTCACGTCAGCGGAAGAGTTATTGTGAAATTACCGTAGCAAATGAATAGAATGAAAGGCTTCCTGTGTGGAACACACCGTATCCTGTAGTCTATTTTTATGCGGTAATTAACCAACAGTACCATTTATTGCATTAATAAAAGATTATAAAATTATTTATGGTACGCCACGGAATTCGGACTGAATTCTTATGAAAATCCGATTTCGCGATTAGCCGACAATGATAAAATATTATTGTTGGAATGTGTGCATTAATTTTTATGATTATAATTGATCTGCCTCCAAATCACCAAGAAGTGGTTCTCTTAAAGCTTATACCTGAGTGGGTTATCAGGTTATTTACAGATTATAAAACTAAAGATATTTTGGGAGGAATACTTCTACTCGTAGCCAATTTTTAATGCTTTTTTTTTGTTGTTTTATTATGTTTTTTAAGTATTTTAAACACACACACACACATATATATATATATATATATATACGATTGAAAGTACACACATGAGTTTTTAAGCAATATTGAGAATCATCAGTATTAACATACTTCTGATGCATTACTTATTGCTTCTAATGCTCCCAAGTTCTTTATCAATTAGATTTCACTTTATCTCGTAGTTATATGGTCATCTAGACTAACATAAAAAAATATTGTTTAGGCTTATAAAGAAAATTATGTTCTTGTTGTTTTTTCTGGTATAAGTTTTCTCATAAAAAAGTAACATTTTTTCAATCTAGCTCATAGTCAATTTTTTTATCGTATTTGAATTTTTATGGCATTTTTATTGATAAAAAACTGAATTGTTGTTGTTTGAGTCACTATAAAGATTTTTATGTGATTAATTAATTACTAATATTTATGGATAATACCATAACCATGACAAAATTATTAATAGCATAAAACTAAGTACAATTTGAAATAACCGCAAGATATTTTCATTTTATAATTTTCCAACATGCTATATGTCACGGTCATTCTGTTATATTAATATTTAAATATATTTTAAAATGGCGCAAAAATTTAAAATCAAACAATATCAATATATTACGGTTCCTTTTATTTTTTACTGTATGATTAATGCCGCGTATTTTTTTCTCAAATTCTGTGTTTTTTTATCGAGAAACGTAATCCCTTTTACCCTTTGGTGTCTCTTTTCAAAACACTTTACGCGGAAATATTTTATCCTGTATACAAAATATTATTTTATAAATATTTAATATTCGCCTTTGTATAGCTTGTATTGTAAAATTTAAATTCGTTTGGCATAGTAATCGTTGAATCTATAAATATGGTTTGCCAAATTGAAATTTCCGGTGTCTGATACCGATAGTTTTTTTTTTAGTAAAAACGTTACTCAATGTATCTATCTATCTATGAGTGTTTTTGTATTTCTTGTAATGTGTTTATTTGAAATTGTAAAGATAACATAATCCTGATTATTTTATCAACGACGAAATAATATATGGCGAGATAAATAAGCGCCATAAGAAATTTATAATATTTAATCAATATTAGTTTTGAGATAAGTCCACGAAGTTGTGGTGATATTAATATAGATTGTGTGTAAGATTTTATTTAAGTAGACGTGTTTTACGCTTGCTTTCCTGCGAGGGCTTTTATGTCACCAAAGTTTTACTTAAATTCCCTGATGTAATATCTCGAGTACTCATTAGCGAATTAATATTATCAAATTAATGAGAGTTTAACATTTTACACCTGCGTTCAACGCGATATTTAAATACTCGAAGAGACACCATTACAGAGACAAGAAATATTTTTTGTACTGGATTTTTTATTATAATAAACTAATTCGATAAATATTTATGACTATTTAGTTAACAATGATTTTCAGAATATTTTTATTTTTAAATTAACTTTATTATTTTGTATTCTTCATCAAATGCAATGAGTAGGAGGAGGAGGAGGTTTGCGACCATTTTTCTATGCGTATACTCGTGCTGAGATAGTGTTCATGGTTACCTAAAGGGAAAATAATGAAATGGGTCACCGGGTCCTTTTACACCGCAGTTTTATATTTGAAGGAAAAGTCTGCGTATTGCTGCTGCCCATTAGCATTATTGTATAATCCTTTCCTTACAAAGCTCTGTCGTTTAGATCTGATACTCCTGCAGCAAGCTACATAAACAATAGCAGGAACCCCTTTAACTCGACCAAGTACATTCAGAGCACATCCCTCCATAATCATTCTAAGTCCACTACTCCATTACCGATGTGAAGTGTTTTTTATTTTATTTTTAGAAATCATTTATCAATGCCTTTTTTGCTGTCACGTTGTAACGAATGAAACATAGTCGTCATGCAAAAACGCATTTAAAAAAAAGTCTTCGCTTACGGTAGTCAATAAAATAAAAATTGTAAATAACACTATTTTCATGCAAGACGCATAATATCAAGTTTATGAAAGAGAGACATAGTCGTCATGCAAAAACGTATTTTAAAAAATGTCGTCGCTTACGGTAGTTAATAAAGTAAAAATTGTAAATAACACCTTTTTCATGCAAGACGCATAATATCAAGTTTATGAAAGAGAGACATAGTCGTCGTGCAAAAACGCATTTAAAAAAATGTCGTCGCTTACGGTAGTCAATAAAGTAAAAATTGTAAATAACACTTTTTTCATGCAAGACGCATAATATCAAGTTTATGAAAGAGAGACATAGTCGTCATGCAAAAAAGTATTTAAAAAAAAGTCTTCGCTTACGGTAGTCAATAAAATAAAAATTGTAAATAACACTTTTTTCATGCAAGACGCATAATATCAAGTTTATGAAAGAGAGACATAGTCGTCGTGCAAAAACGCATTTAAAAAAATGTCGTCGCTTACGGTAGTCAATAAAGTAAAAATTGTAAATAACACTTTTTTCATGCAAGACGCATAATATCAAGTTTATGAAAGAGAGACATAGTCGTCATGCAAAAAAGTATTTAAAAAAAAGTCTTCGCTTACGGTAGTCAATAAAATAAAAATTGTAAATAACACTTTTTTCATGCAAGACGCATAATATCAAGTTTATGAAAGAGAGACATAGTCGTCGTGCAAAAACGCATTTAAAAAAATGTCGTCGCTTACGGTAGTCAATAAAGTAAAAATTGTAAATAACACTTTTTTCATGCAAGACGCATAATATCAAGTTTATGAAAGAGAGACATAGTCGTCATGCAAAAAAGTATTTAAAAAAAAGTCTTCGCTTACGGTAGTCAATAAAATAAAAATTGTAAATAACACTTTTTTCATGCAAGACGCATGATCTCAAGCTTATGTTACACGTGTGTGAAAGAGATACATATACTTTGTAGCCAAACGTGTGACTCAGTCGGTTCGATCATAATTGATTTCACGCATCAAGTGCGTACAATAGCGGTAGAGCTGATAATCGCTGTCCTGACAGTCCGCGCGCGCTACGGGCCCAGCGCGACGTCCGTCCGCCGACTGCATGCGACTCTCGTCCCTATTATGCCTCAGTTCGTGCTTCAACAAGTGTTTTATGTGCTGAGTGTTTTTAATTTTCTTATAGCCTCAAAAATATATATGTATAATACTTTTATTCTATCGTGTTTCGTGTGGTGGTGATGTGTTGAATTTTCCACGTGTTTTAGAGTGTTTGTTTTGGTTTTTTTTGAAATGAAACAATGCGAGTACAATATGTATAGAAATTGAATTCTAGTGCTATTTGTTTATTGCATTAAATAAAACAGGTAAATATTTTTTAATAAATAGTTAATCGAGTATATTTATTATAAATGTTATATTTTCTATCAACTAAATATATCAAATGACAACTGTTGTTTTAAGTATTGCGTACCAATTTTTCTGTTTCGACAATAATATTGTATACAGTAATTTAAAGTAAAAATTTATTATAAAAAACTTTATACTTTTTTAAACATAATTTCGACTTTGTTTACAAATAATTTTATTTAAACATTGTAATATGCAATGTTATAAAATAAGTAACACAGTAACATGACAATAGCTTCCTGTCACGATGCAAAGAGCTCAGGAAAAAAAATATTGAATGCATACAATGTTTATATATACACACACACACACACAGTAATATTTTAAATGAGAATTGTTTTACATGTATGTGGCTTTAAATAGCTTGTTTAATTCAATAATTTACAAACAAAAATTCTTCATGCTTTAACTGTAATTTATGTCAACACTCTTTTAGCAGGGTTGTTCAATAATTTGTAATATTCGACGCACAGCAGCTGTTTCAACTTGGTTATTTAATAATGTATATTTGTGTAATGATAGTCTGATAACGTATCGTTCAATCATCCGCTGCGCTGTTCTTTGTCTATCCGCGAACCCTCAGATACTCCACTAGCACGGTCGTTAGTAAATAAAAAAAAACTGTGTCAGTGGAAATGTCAACTCAATTTTCCTGCTACTTGTTTATCATGATTTGTCATAATATTTATGTTGATGAAATCGTGAATCATTGTTAAAATATTCCATATTATTATATCGTTGAATATTTCGTATTCTAAAATTATTAACAAGGCATAATAAAGGGGGAATACAAAACAAAACTAATATCTATTTTAAAATATTATATTATAATCGAGTGAATTACAATATTATAAGCATATTTAAATGGTTTTAAATTTTAAATATTACCTTCTTTTAAAATTTTTGGGTCTTTCATATATTTTACTGCAAGAAATCAATATTTTTTTACAAAATGAATTTTCTAATAATAATTGAAAATTGTTGTGTCGTCTGTTATAGTCTGTATATTGACTAATATTAGAATTCTCTATCTATTTTCTGTTTCCTGCCCGTGTAATGTGGGAGGGTTTCTCCAAGATACTTTGTTTATTTCATGTTCAGGATAACATTAATTAGTTTCCATGGCCCAGTTAAGAATCTAGATACATATTATTTAATGCTAATTTGTCACCAACAAGGCCATCGGCGAATGTTTCCAGCTCGTATTGTATAACGGAGATACCAACATTCAAACAAAATAAATTATCATCGCTAAAACAATGTTTAACTAGTTAATTGTTGTTACCTCGCTAGGGATCAGCGATAATAAAACTTCATTTTAATATACATCATTTATTATGAGACATTGAGGTATTTGTGTCGTTCGGTTGATGAATACAGTCGTTTACTCTATTTTTATTTTTTTTATTCAGTGATAAGCACTCCGCTGAAAAATGCCAATGTTTATTATGAAAGTACTTTTGCTGAACGAATGAAAAGTTGTAAATTTAATATTTAAACCAAGTTTATGATACGTGTACCAGTTTTTTGTAAATTGTCAATTATTAAAACCTTAGTTTTTTCACCAAGCTATTATCTGAAATGAGTTTATTCTAGTAGAGCTGCAGACTTTACTTTCCGGAAGCATAAAAATAAAAACTTTTCCACAAACCACTTTCGTCCGCCTGCGGTTCTATAGAATTACTAGAGAATAAGCCTCTGGCTATTCTCAAAGAACTTCTTTTATAAAAGAATAGCAAATATAAATTTATATATATAATTATATTTTACATACAAACATGCAAGTGGATTGAAACATGTACAATAATGCAAGTACACTTTGAAAACTGGTAAAAAAGGTAACAATCTAAGAAAATAAGGGGAAAAAATTCTAAAATATAAAATTAATAAAGTAAACGATGCTTAGTCTGTATTTGAAAGTATGAGTGTATTTCAATGCTCATCCTTTTCCATTCTGTTCAGGACATTGATTAGCCTCGTTTACGATTAAAGTCTCATTGGCTTATTTCAATAAACGTTGGGCGAAAAGCTTTTAGTTTAGTGGCCAGCTTTAAAGTGGAATTTTCGATATAAATTCAATGATGTTAGTTCTAAAGTGAACACGCAATTTAACTCAATTACAAGCTACAAACAAAGCTAACAGCTTTGGGCGGCTCACCGTATCTGCATTCCTTTCGGTCTGCCATGGCGTCTATATTGATTTGATTATAAATATACTATGAGTTCATTACACAACCACCAACCAGGATATTAGTACCATAAAAGTTAATGAAAAACAAATTTGTTTTTTTTTTTACTTTCTCATAAATAATGTTATCACAGCATGTTTATTTTTTTATGTTCGCTCATAAAATGACCAAGCTTACATATTTAATGTTAAATAGCATTTTATGTTTTTCACCATAAAATGATAGTATATTTATGAAAAGCAATGCAGAAACAGGACATGTTTTATTATTTTTGCTACTTATATTTAATAATTACACATTTTTATTTAAAATTACATCATGCTTTACGTGCTCGTTAAGCTATAAAATAGATGTAAAATCAGAATGTATGTCTCACAGGTTTTTTGTGTGTTTAATCAAATTTGCGTAAGACTACGCTTGAATCCAACTCGTGTCTCGGAAAAACAAGTTTCAGCGATTTGCTTCGTCGTTTCAATTATGAATGAAAAACTTTGTCTCACTCACTAATAACAAAGAAATCAAATAAGTTTCGTAAGAAGAAAGTTTTGCGTTTTGGTAAGGTATATTGTATTATTATACATTAAAAATAGACTAATCCGTTTTTCTAGACACCGATAATTTATTAACCTAAATAATTCAGGTAAATTACCTTTTGTACTTTGATAAAATAAAAACATTTTTTGTTTTATTGTTTTACAAAATATGGTTCGGAATATTTATGTGTTTGCGCAAAAGCGTACGCTAGTAAAAAGTTGGAATTTTATGTTATTTATTATTGCTCTAAATATTTGATATTCCATTTAAGGTTTCTTTTTTTTTTTTTTTTAATATTTATAGCTTTATTGTTACTCTAACTTATACCATGCAAATTTATCTAAGATTTTTTTCAATTGACGTGATTTACGTTCACAAAACTGGAAAATACAGAAAAAACGGCATCGTAACAAATATATATATAATATATATATATATTTGTTACGATGACGTTATATATACCTGTAAGTTAAAAAATAAACACATTAATTTATTTATAAAGTAAGATTGCTTCGTTATAAAAAATTCGCAATAAACTTGAAAGAAAAAACCGAAATTAATGATTTGAATATTAATTCCCGATAAATCTGTAATAATATAGTATTTTTATTGTATAGTACAAATATTTTTTGTAAAAAAAATATTCGTTGATTTTAATTAAAATTGGCATTATTAAAAAATATATTAAAGCACATTCATAGATGACTAACAAAATGTAAAAAATATATTATAATAATTACACTATATATAAATCTTAGTCAATAGTGTAAATACTAAATTTTAAGTTTATATACCTTATTTGTTTCTAATGTAATATATTTTTATTGATTAAAGACAAGAACTCAATTTAAACCATTTTCTAAAATGTTTAATAGAGCGATCAGAATGGCGGCATACGCTATTCGTAAATCCTAAAATACAGTGGGTCCTCGATCGCGGGTGTCGACTGACCGATATGAAAAACCGTTTAATTTCCCGTTCGCGCCGTAATTCCCATTGCGATGCCATGACGTCACATCCGGACACATCTGCAGAATGGCCGAAATGAAAAACAGAATAAAAATAATTTCTAGCGTCAATGTATGCGGAATAAAACGGAGAGAAACTCAATTTTGGTATGTACGATATTTTAGCCCATAATAAATATTATGATTATACCGCCTAATAGTGTCATAAAAATATTGCATTTATTTTATTAAAATTTGATTTATTGTCTACATTGATTATAAAATCAATGAAATATTTTTTATTATTATTTAAAAATACGATGCTGACCTACAACCACATGCATCGGGTGTGGTTGTAGGTCAGCATCGTATGTTGCAGGCCTTGAAATGTTGATTGTCAAATAAAACTATAAATATAATCTCTACACGCGTAGTTATTTTCTAAAATAAAATTTAGTTTCCTTATTATCTTTATCTAATAAATATTTTTTTTGAAAGGACAAATCAAGCAATCAGACAAAAGTATTAATTATTCAATTTAAACGCGGTGTTGAAGGAAAAAGCATGAACTGCTTTCATTTTTAAGCCTTTTGAACAGTACTTAAGACATATTCATATCGATTGTGAGATTTAAGAAATACTTGGTTAAGAAAAAAATAATGTTGACTTCAAGAGCATACTAGTGATTGAAATAGTGAATTCCATGTGTATTATACAAATATGTAGAATCTTATAGCACTTGTCATTATTTTGAGTCTAGATTCCGACTTTCAGCTTTGAGTACTTAGTAGAAAGTGTTTATTTTAAAGCTCAATATTAATCAATGCTGTCGTCCTCCCATAAGCACAAGGTTAGCCTTACTTAGCCCAGCCATTCTTGCAATGGCCAAAATCTAGCAATAGACTAGTGCTAGAGCACTCAATATATAGGCGAATTTATAATGACATAAAATAAATTATATATTTTTAAATAGGTTATGTTATCACGGAAAATATAGCAAAACAGCAATCTATTTTCATTTTTGTTTTGATTTAATATAAAATTTAAACATATATGTTTATTTTAATGGGACCACAAGATAGACAGGAGAAGTTGTAAATTAAATGTTGAACAAAAAAAACTGCTTTGCCATATGCAAATGCAAAGGTAGTACTGTCTGCAGTTTTTCTTGTTAATGATAGTCGCTTGTCGCACAGCTCAAATGGAGCCTTTGATGTGGTGTATTCAGCTTCCCATTAATTAGTGAAACGTTTAGAGGGTCCCGGTACAGGATCACCGTAGTCCAGTAGTCATTAGTCAGCCATCTGATCGACGTTACTCTAGTTTACAATTAGCTCTATTTAAATTTCCTTATATCTTAATCGGGTTCCTCTTCTCAGAGAAGATTGGAGACCATCTATGTCTTTTCAAATTATACAGGTCGCATTTTTGGGTGATGTCATAAGTGTTCATCCAACAAAAATACCATATAGGTGTATGTCACTTTTTCAGTTCCTTTCTTCCATAAAATATAATCTCATTTTAAACATTATGAAAGGCACAATTAATCATTCACAAATGAGCTCAAAATCCCTGAAGTTACACAAACGTTCAACATGCGTCAGAATGAACGAAGACAAAACCCACTGAGCCTCATAAAGCCACATCTGTATTAACAACTCGAAACAATGAGACGTGTAATGCGGCTGTTATTCCATAAGCCGAATTACGTGGACGACCGGCTTTACAATTACAGCGGATATCCTGTTACAAACTTTCTGTTGAATTCTTTTTAGTTGGAATTATAATAGGATTTTATCTTTTAATTAATACGTACTATTCGGGGACACGTCGCTTTCAAATTTGTGTTTAGTTGCATAATTTAGTGCAATTATTTCATGCATGGCTCAATCTCGATAAACATGAAATTAAGATAAATTATTCAATTATTTGTCTATTGAACATAACCAATTATTTGTATTATGCTGTAAATAATGATGCGGCGTTTGCATTATCACAATATACGCGTATGTATTTTTTTACTGTTATTAAGAAAAAATCTCATGAAAACCGTATTTAAGAATTATAATACGCCTTAAAATCTGCTTTTTATTAATTATAGTTCAGCTTTATAGTTAACTACTTATTCATAGAAAATAAATATTATTAAAAATGACGTAATTGTTCATTTCTGGGTGCTCATTTATTTTCTGAATTATTGATTGTGTCTACAATTTTTTTTATATTATCGGTAGTGAAGCGTCGAAATAAAATTTTCAGCACACACATGATATTCGATCATACATGTTTAGCTATTGCGCCATATCTTTCATGACTGTAACGGGTCGCAATAAAATCTTTCAAAACATATACGATCAATCGGAATAGATAATCTAGACTTATAACATATGCATAAGTACAAACTGTTTAAACAACAACGTAAAACTGAGTCACAAGAGAAGCAAATCAAATAATTTGTAATGCAAATTGCATAGTCACTTGGTTAGTTAGCACGCTCACGTATTCAATGTCATTCTAAATACGTAACCCAAAAACCATTTACTATGGTTTGGATTGCGGTTGCATGAAACAGTTCACATGTTCTCCAGTAAAATGTTGAACAACCAACTGGGACAAGATAACAGACGACACTGCACTGAATATAATCTAGATTGACATCACCTTAGATGTTATATATATTTTTGTATAAATGTAAAAAGGTATTAAGGCATTTTCTTATTTGATATTTTGTGTGTTGCCTCTAGCTTGAAGTATATCCAATGTATAATCAGAACAAAATCGTCAATAGTTTTTGTGAACGTATAAAAACACTTAAATGGTTATAAAATAATTTGAAAAGTGTCACTTTTGAAAATGCATGTTATAATATTTTTTTATATATGCATTACACCTTTAGCACTCTACACCTAATATATAATTTAGAATGATTATATGACAATAGTTTATCATTTCGGATGATCGAACAATAGCGCTAATCTGTGGGTTACATGAATGATCACGTCCCCGTGTCGCAATGTCGGTCAGCATTGACTCGGAGATGCAGCGGACGGACACGCATTAATCTAATTCCGACCAAGATGGGCCATCAGTGATGGGCGCTCTGTATTCAGCGCGCGGCACAGCTGACGCTCGTGCAGAAGGAAGTGCCAGTCACAGTCACGAGGTGCGGCGGAAGTCCCCCAATTAATTGTATGCGCCAGCTTCGCGTAGCGGGCCGCATCGCAGCTACTTCACTTTATTTCGTGTTGTGAAAATTATTCACGCTGTCTCGTAAGCACTGAGCATTTAATTTAGCGGAAGAGGAATCATTTCTTTTTTGAATTTTTTTATTTTTAAGACTGGAGATGAATTGTGAAAAAAACAATTCCTGCTGAAATCTGTAGTCATTTTTTTTTTAGTTAGTTAAGTTCTTTAAATATATTTGAAAGCTTAAAAATTTATTCAGTGGTGAAATATTGTTTTTTCAAACGTAAAAGGACGAGACTGTGAGTCCGTGAGACGGTCTTCACAAAAATCAATAATATATTTAATGAGTGCGTGTATTGCATTAATTAAATAGACTTTAAAAATAATAATATCCTGATCGGATTTAAATGTTTCACTCAGTACTTTGTGTTAATAGTCTAGTATTGCAAGTCACACAGTATTTAATTGGCATAATAAGTACGTTGTTTCATTTATAGGATATGATTGTTAAAAATTCTTGCTTAGTACCAGTGATTCGTCGGTATAATTGGTAATGCACCGGCCAGGTAAGCTTGGGAATGTGGGTTCAAATCCTACACAAATCACGATGATATTATTTTAAGAGCTTCTTTAATCAATTTTCAATATTTGAAAAAATGTACTTAATCATTATCGACCTTGCCTATACGTTATGCTTTAATATAATATAACAGAGAACTCATAAATAATACAAAATAAGCCACTAATACAAGATATTTAATGAACAACCTAACATTATTTAATTATTTAGTTGATGAAATAATTTTTAATAGTACGTTTCAAGCCCACAAACAATTGCGATAATTAAATCGGCTTATTAATTTGTTGCCTAGTCTTCCCGAAACAGTCCGGCCTTGCGTTCCAGCTTGTGACCTCCACGCAGTGGTTATCATGTCACCGAATTAACGCCCTTTGAAGTTCCCCGATGAATGCTGTCCTCTGTCACTCCTACATTATGTGAATTTTGTTTGTAATAAGCAATAAATTATTCACACAACTGCGTTCCTTGTACAATATTGTACTTACATTATTATTTTATCAAATTGGAGCAAGTAACAGTACACATCAATAGAACGGTATTATCTCCATGTGTGTGACAAATGACTACAATTGCTTAATAGAGCAACATTGTACTGTTGTATTTTACCAATTAATATTTTACAATCATAATACTTAATTATTTTATGATTGTATTCCTTAATCTTATAAGGATCCACCCTTATCCAATTTGTTAATAATGGATACGAGCTTAGCAAGCCTTTTACGTATTTACGATCTATTTTTTATATTTGGTTGAACAATTAAAATATAATTATAATTCAAACCGAATACTCTAAAGTCGTAAAGATTCAAAAGTCATAAAATTTACAAAAGTTTTTTTGTGCTACGTGAGTATTTTGGCTACTGTTACAACTATGCGGTAAGATTATAAATAAGCAATATTTTCTTTGTTATTCCAGTAGCGGGAAGACACCTGATCTCAGATTATTGAAATATGATTCTACAATAATACATGTAAATGATAGCTAGCTAGTTTTTATAATTTAAAAGACATTTCACCGCCACTCAATTTTTGAACGGCCATTATCGGATATCATAGCCTTTATTGAGTATGACATATAAAACACAGATTTGTATTATTAATTTAGTTGCAATCATAAATAAGCTATTCAATATCATATTTTTGAATTTATAAAATATAATGTTTAAGAACACAAAATCGAAAGCTATTCTTTTTTTTATAAAAAAAATCATAGAATAAATAAAAGGTGCATCGCCGGTTAAGTAGGTTTGTGCGATAAAGACCTTTTAAATAAGTTATGGATAATGATTAACTAATAATAAAATAGTGTAGTTAAATACTATATAAAAATATTTTGATATTCGAATGAGAAAGTAAATATATATTAATTTTAAATATTAATAACAGCGGCTTAAAATCATAGTTCATATTTAGGCGCATGGTTTTACAGATTTGCTATGTTTGGTAAATATGTAATTAGTTTTTAAAGTTGACCGTGCAAGCAGGTAATTATCTTAAATGCGGTTTTATTCCAAATTAAAATGAAGTTTGTTACTTTTAAAATAAACTTAATACATGACTGTACATGAAAATATATAGCTAATAGATAATGGAGCGCAGGAAACTGCGCAAATTATGCAAATTCAACTAGTTGAAATCGCAATAAGTGCGGACACTTGCACCATTCTTGCCGGACGCCTCCTGAAATACAGTCGCAGGTATGGTGCAGCTTTAGCAGGTTAATGAAGTTTGCCTTTTACGTCATAAACTGAATTCATTCCGAGAGTCGGATTCAACGAGGGGAGTTCTGTGCTTAATGGGATGTCGGATTTCTATGTTCTATTTAACTTTTCAGCGCTTTTACTGAGTATTGCGTTTCAGTTTTGAAAATATACAAAATAACAATTTATTTAATGCTTATGATAATCATTTATAATAATACTTGTCGTTGTTGAAGGTTTTGAAAATTTTACTGTAATACCTATACGTTGGTGCTCAGTAAGTCACGTACCTTGCGGTGTCAGTGGAGGATATTTAGGATGAAAAGTAATCTAACATTTGAGAAATAGTTTCTACATAGCTTTAATTCATAGCTCTGTCAAGTTTCGAAAGGTTTTACATTTTACTTTAGAATAATTTATGAGTTAAAAAAACTAAACAAGATTTTAATGCTGATTTCAAAAATATCTATGTTTTTACGAAATGTTGGAAAGTGACATTAAATTTATTTTGACGAATATTCTGCTTGAAGAAAACTTACCCGTTTTCTACTGTGACATTTCTAAAATTTTAGAAATTAATTTACAATTCCTTAAAAGACTTAAATATCTAATTCGACTCGTATAAATTAGTAGACAGGTTATTTTCGAAAAAAAAATATTATTAAAATACTTATAAATAAAGTATCACCTGCATGATTTGATATATTTTTATGGTCTTTTATGTCTGCAGATAAGCAAGTTAACCGTTAATAAGGGGCCTTTGACATGTAGCCGTATTCTACATGAACGCACACTCGGTCCTATCTCAAATTAAATCTCACTTTACATTTTATAACTGGCTCGTATAATCCGCTGAAAGCTCTTCTTTTGATGCGACACACCGACTGCGCTTGCAGGAGACGATAAATAAGGTTCACGTTCAGATAAACCGAGCTTCTATTTGACTGAAATTGATAACGTCGTGCAAGTGTAATCTGTTTTCAAACCGTTTGCAGTATAGGCATTTCGAATTTAAAAATAGCCAGTATTTTTATTATATTTTTTAAAAAAATGCTGTTATAAGTATGTAAATTTTTTTAAAAATATATGGTTGATGGGATAAAAAATCATACATGATAAATGCCTTACCCAGAAGAGAGCTTTGTGCACCAGACATTCTGATAAGAGTAATGGTGATAAATGTTGGTTTGCTCAGTTTGTCTTGCGGTCATCAATTTCTCAATTAAATAAGATAAATATTCATCAAATTTAATTTAATTTCACTCAGTTATTTTATTTATTTTAACACAGTTTGTAATTTTTCAAATGTTTTAAGCATAACATTTTCACAAAATAAATGTATAAAAGTATTCTCGAAACAAATGTTATTGAGTTGAGCGCTTTCAAATGCCAGTCACTAATACTAATGAACGAAACAAAAATAAAACCACCATACGAAAATATAATAAAAAAAGTTAGTTTTGAAATAAATAACGTAAACACAAAAAATTATGAAAGTTTGTAATTGAAACGACTATTTCTCGTTATTCAATTGATATTTTTATCAATGTTGGCCTCATTATTTTCTACCAAAAATTAAATATAATAGCTGCCACTTATCAAAATATTTTGAAGGTCTAGTTATTTTTAGTGGCTTGTCTGAAAAAATTATGTTTCATTACTCAATCTATACAATTAATTATTGAGCATGTGATATGAAGTCATTTATAAATAATTTACGCAACGCGGTTTCCTGTTTTCACAGCACTTGGTTTGATATCTCGGTCAGTTGCAGTCAACATCCTACGAGGTTTGGGTTATTGAAGTTGACAGATTGTGGTAATGCGGATTTGCATGGAGTCAACGTTTCTGCTAAATGCATTTCCCTCAACAGTTACCTTTACAGGTTCTAATATTGTACGAGCTTCTCTTGATATTATACAATCCTGCCATATTACATTTATTCTTCTCCGAGTGAGATATTTCCATTTATGACATGAAATGTTTAAGCTTTAAACTTTAAAGGATGTAATTCTTCTAGCACAAAGTTTAATTTTTAAAAAAAAACTGCCTCATAAGTAATTTTTATTTTATATATTGGCTCTAATGAATTAAGAGTGGTAATTAATTTATAAATTATAAGTGTAAATTTTTATTTTCTAAATTTGGCTTAATCTATATATACATATATATATATATATATATATATATATATATATACGAGTATATATATAAAACACAAACTAAAAAACCAACGTGGATCTGGCTGCGCTAAGCTTTTGAACCATCCAACCGATGTGCCCCAAACTGGTTTCATTTGAAAGCCAATAATACTAAGGTGGTTTAAGACCACTTAAATTAAACAAGTAATAATCAAATTCGGTGCATTCGGCGGATTAAAAAATGCCACCGAAAAGAGCTGTAAATTAAGAAAAACTTTTTTTTGAAATTGGCTATAAATTAATTAATTATAAATATTTTTTTTCTGAAAATTAGCACATAGGCAAAAAAAATTGTGTTTTATAAGTATAAATCATCTCATAAGAATTATTAATTTAATTTGAGTGTAAATCAGCTTACAATAATTATTTACCAAATTATTACCTACATTTTATTCTTGTATTATTATGTCTATTCAATATTACATAACACTTTACATCTTTGATAAATATTTTTATTTGTTTTTCAAAAATAACACAGATAATGTTAAAATAATTCATTTTTTTGACAGAGAGTACTTGATGAAATTCCATTTGAATATTTTAAATAGAATAAAATACTTAAGGGATTATTTTCCACATGTTAATTTTTATTGGTTACCGGTTTCGATAAGTTTGATTGATAATGCCAACGTGAAAGGTTGGCAAAACTGGTCACCAAAAAAAATCACCCAATCATTTTACTGTATTTATAATATACTGATAATGTTATTAAAAGTTTCAGTTCATACATTTTATGACGAGTTACACTGTTGAGTAATCTTTCAAACACTTTTATTTTAAAATTATGCTTATTTAAGTTCCATTGCTTCTTTATTTTACTGAATTGAAAATATTACTCATTTCACAACAAATTCAACATACTCGTACCTACAAATTGAAGTAATCAGATGAAGCAATTATATTTTATCTTATCTTTAGTTAATTTAAAAAAAAAACTAAATTACATCGATTTTTTATATTCCATTGCTAAATTTTTCGTTCATTGTGGAATTATCGTTCTTTTTAGGGGATTCCATTTAACTTTTTCTACAAGCCTTACTATCGTAGCTTCATATAAACTCAGCAAAGATAGAAATAAAACTAAAAAGTGAGGGCAAAACAACCCCACTTCCCCAAATCAATACCTCCCCCTTAGGTAGTTATCGGCTGGGGGTTGTGTTTCTCAGCGTGTACTAATAACCTTGGTTACTTGGAGGTTTCATGATTTCAGCTCTAAATATAAATAGAGAATAAAAACCATTACTGCGAATATTTAAGCAAAAATATTTCTAAGTACGTTCATACATTTCTTAAAAATAAGAATGAAGTATTGATTTTTGCATCGGATTTAAAGTTTATAATTTGTACGTATGTGTTTAAGTTTTTTTAAACTAAATTTATAAAACCTAAAATTCTTAATGATACATGCATTAAACTGGTAGTCTTTCAAACCTAAAACTTAATCAATAATCGATCCGTTATTTTCGCAGTAAATAATCTCCTTAAAAAACATATCTGACAAAGTTTTTTGGCAGTGCAAAATGTTAATATCACCTGATTCTCCCGGATGTACTTTAAAGTCCATCAATATTATAGTACCTTTAAGGAAACTCCGTTTAGAGTATCCGTATCTCTTAAAGGTTTTTACTTCTATAAATTCAGTGTAATGGCATGAGATACACATACATAGCTCCTTTTTAAAGTAAATAACACCTCTTCTTAACACACACACACACACACACACATTATTTTGTGTTCCTCGTATAGGTTTTATTTTCCACGACATAAGTTTTTCGGGCAACGTTGTTAGTAAAGATTTATTCACGGAAAAACACGTAGTGGCTCGGTAAAAAATAGGTGTGATTACCGGCGGAAATATGCTGTATAATCATCCGGGGAGGCCAATAAACACAAGTAGGAAATAAACATTTTCCAAAGGTACCTACCGGAAAGCGAAATATATTGGTCTGTGAGGAATCGTAGATTATCAAAGCTTTTATCTTTGTGGCGTGATGAAATTAAATTGGAATCTTCAATCAATCTCCCTGTCTCGTAAAATAATATTTAGTGCTTAAGTTGTACATCCTCTGTTAGTAGTTACTATATATGTATAACTATCAAGAATATATTTTTTCCATTGCTGACGCCACTATGAAACGAACTTTTTTGTGTTTACTACTTGTAAAATTACTATAAGCTCTCACGAAACACGACTGTGTTTGTATTTGAACTTCAAAAATAAATCACAACCCGAATGTTAAAGTATTCAACACTTTATTCATTAGCGGTTTTTCAAAATTGTATGATATATAAAGCTCAGTCTTTTATTTCCATTTAACCTAACACAATCTAGCCTTGATTTCAAAATCAAGGGATTTTTATATTTATATATTCATTGAAAAAAATATTATTTGTTTGGTAATACAACAAAATATTGTTGAGAGATCATCTTCTGTTAATATAAAAATTAAAATTGGTGATGTTTAGGCTACACAGAAGTTATTACTAACTAAGTATTTTAGTATTGGCATTCAATTGAATTGGATATCGGATAGTTTTCTGATTCAAAACAACAAATCTCATAATGGAAATTAATCTCCAACAGCACTAATAACTTCCAGAAAATGCAATTCCAGATTTATCTAATCCAATCAGATCATATGCATAAAAGATAATCTCTTCGTTGAAAATAATAGTTATTTAAATTATAAAACAAACAAAATATTATCATATATTAAATTTGTACTATAAACATAGGCATTCTCTTCAAAAAATTTAGTTAAAAAAAATATTTAGCGGTGGCTTAATAATTAATCTTGGCGTAGCATTCAGAATATTTTGCAACCATTATAAATAAATAATGTAATAAATAAAAATAAATTAATCATCATCATGCTATTTTTATAAGCTTATAACTTTTAATTTTACAGGTAACTCAATGTGTTATTTATAACCTTGATTTCTTACATAAATATCCTGACACCAATGTGAATATGCTGAATAAATAGGGACACCATCTTTTTATCTCAACATTATTTATATTTTAATTCTCATGGGTCTTTCATTTCCCGGCTCTTTCGCGTCCCTTTGCCTGTACAGGCTCCCGAGAGATGGATCTTACAAGCTACAAGAAGCCTACCTCTGAAAACAACATTTTAGTCTTAGCCTGAGAATATCTCTTCATTTTATTTACACTTTATATTGCGCATGTATTCATAAAGCACACCACCTGCCTTAAATTACACTCTTTCGACCCAAAATTAAAATAATATTTTAATAATGCTGTATTTTTTTTTGTATCCCAGAAAATATCACCTGTTTTTTTTTAAATAAAAGCGCAGAATCCTATTTTGTATATAATATCACATATTTATATTAAAAAAATTAAATACAACATACATGCTCATAAAATAATTTGTTATTGTTAAATGTAATTAAAAGCGTTTCGTTCGTAGACGAAATTTTTTTATGAAATTTTGACCCTAAGTAGTTAATAATAAATTTATTATGAATGATTGTTATCAGTGTTTAACGTATTATTTAGATCAAGTTTATAGGTAAATAGGAATTCAAGCATATGCGGATAGTGGTTTTGTATGTAAAATCTAACAACACAAAATCATCACACGTTGTGAGATGATGTATTGAAACCAAAATTATTATGAGATTGAAATGAATGATAGATTCAATATATTTTTAATTAATTTTCAGTATAATTTTGTTTCGTCTACACGTGCTGGTTCACTCAGCTCCTCGTATAAGATAAGATCATGTCCAGGTCAGCGAGTTCCTTGATCAGCGAGTTGCCTCGTTATCAACTCGCTCGGTGTGAGCACGACAGACATTACCTAATGTGGCTTGATTGAACTTCTTAGCAATAACGCATTTATTTCGCTGGAATAGAATTAATTACGACCCGCCTCAATGATCACATGCTACCTTCTTATAGCATTAGCGGAATACACATCCTGAGATCTTTTAACCAGAATCATTCAATCATTACATCTATGATTTATTTATACTATTAGATAGATAAAATTTTCTACATTCGCTGCAAAACAACTGAGAACAGAATTCTAAAGAAAAGTGTCCTTTTTTGCGCTGTTTGTTTAAGTAAATCCACAAAACAACACCTAAAACTACAGGAAGCTGTTGGCTAATTGGTAGGCAGCGTATACAGGCTTTACTTTCTCTACCATTTAACAGCCCTTAGTTTAAATATCTTGTATATTTTATCTGAACTTGGAAATTTTTTGAATAGCAAATCATAAAAAATTTCGACCTATTTTATGAGTGGCAATAAAACCTTTCATGATTTTGTCATCTATAAATGTGTTAACCATTTTACGATTAAATATTTGCCGTGAATTTATTGAATCACGTCATGTCCCAATAATTTCAAGCTATCTCTATAGATAGGCGACACAGTCGAGTACACATTATCGAAAGCCTCTTTATCTAAATTATTCAATAGTAACTAATGTGAAATTTTATTAAAAGACAGTTTTTTGTGTAATAAATATTGATTTATTGAAAAAATAATAACTCATAAATATATAACAAATGGAATTAAATATAAATAACTTACGATGAAGGCAATATTGTGCGTAGGTTTTATATTTTTAAGAGTGCGTATTTGATTTTTTTTTACAAGCAGCATAACCAGATCTGGTTTTTTCTAATGCATTGCTAAAATGATGCAAATAATGTCTTTTTTTTTATTATAAACGCATTTTTAATTCATTATCATTTTATTAAGATGTGAAAAAATGGGTTAGTTAAAAATATGAACACGCAAACTAACATTGTCATAAGTCGCTTCAAAAATGTATTATTGAGTAAGAAATTCAAAGCAATCACGAATAATATAATACTCTTCACGTAGTTAATCTATGACGTGCTCTCTAGAAATCTCATAAATATTTCCTTGTGATTTTGATTGAAAAATCTCTATTTCTACAGACAGTCATTTCTAAAAATGTGATTAAGACAATTAAAGTTCATGAATTAGTTTCTAACCGTGTTCCTTTTAAATACATAGCTTGTTATTGAGTTCTGATCAAACGGTGTAGATGCTGTAAGTTCGACACTGATGAAACTAAAGTAGGATTGGAAGTTTTAATGGATATCTTACGTGGAAGATAATGTCCATTTAGCTGATTACAAAGTCTCGAGAAAACTAAAATCTCGAAGAGTTCATTCATTTTTGTTTTAAAGTTTGCAGACTGGCGAAACTATATTTTAAACGGCTTTAAGTGCCATGAAAATTATTGACCCCTTTGAAATTCGGAAAGTTCTGCTAAATATTTAATATTTAAGTCGATGAAATCTAATATTTACTTAATATTTCTAGACTACCACTATTAATAGATACGTTTAACTAAAACGTCTATTTTTAAGATCTTAAACTATCAATGAAGTTGCTCCCGGTTTGCTTGAAATTTGAGTATCCCCAGAGTGATGTAACTCACACATCTTTTAATTTGATCGAGGATTATTTTTATTTACACTATAGAATTTTTTTTTTAAATCTTAAACCATCCATAAAAATTAGTGTGACAGTAATTTACTATAAATACCTTTGAATAAAATAATATTTTTTTTTGAGAATATTTAAAAATATATATGATTATTTAATTAGTTTAATTGAACAAGTATGAAATTTCATACTCTTTATTCAAGCAGATTTTTTTTCAGTCTCCTTTTTCACGAACATGGGTCTATTAAGACAATGTTAATAAATCACTAATCTCATTAAGGAAATCTCCTATGCCCTTCTATTGATATATCATCAATTTTAATGTGTCAATCTCATATTTTCGTGTTGGGCCTTTTTAAATTTTTCTTTCTCCTTTGTTAGAAATAAAATTCTGTGCGTCGGTTCTCCCCCATTTCTTTTCATCTCCAGGTTGTTATCCGTTGACGCGATCTTGTGATATTTCTCGTATATTGTTGCCAGTCCAATTTTTTTTATATCGAATTGACGGACGGACGTTTAGGTTGGTTGACTTTTGAATCGAATTAGGGATAATTAAAATATTATTATTTTCAATTAACACAATGTTGCGTTGAACTGTATTAGTTTATTCCTGAAAAATCTCTATTTTTTATCTTATTTAATAATATAGTCTTCTTATATTCATATGCAATGATAGATCGCACTTGGCGAGAGAATTATTGCGTTAATAGCTTAAAAGATTGAAAAAATTTCAAGTAACTTCATTTTTATGTAATATTTATTTATTTAAATCGTTATTGTTAACGACTAGAAAGAGGGAACTAGAAAAAAAATCATCAATGTAGGATGTATTGAGTCTTGCTATAACTTAGAAATCGTAGAGGTATTGAAATTGAAAATTCACCAGTTCAACGAAGAATTTACAAATACTTTTATTGTGTGCTTGAACTGATAAACAAAGGACTTTATTTCTTCCCTTACAGCAGTGGTCCCCAACCCTATGCCCGCGGGCACCATGGCGCCCCCCAAACGTTTTACGTGTGCCCGCCGCTGTGCGATCACGATTTAAAAAATTATTTAAGTTAACAATAAAATGTTATGAAACAAATTAATATTTGGTAACTAAACAGAGAAATATAAGCGAAAATAATAATATCGTTTTAATTTTCAAAATAATAATCCTTTCCAAAAAATAATAAATAAACCTGTTGAAATAGCATATTATGGATGTGGTACGATTTGTCTTTGTCTAATGCGTTCACGATATTCTTCAGATACTTGGTGGAAAAGTTGCTAAATATATATTAATCTGATATTTTTGCAGTACTATGATGAAAGCGATGTGAAAGTGTCTCTGATATTTTTGCGTTAGTAAAAATAAGGTAAAAGCGATGTGAGAGTATGTCTCTGATATTTTTGCGTTAGTAAAAGTGAAGTGAAAGTGATGTGAAAGTGTCTCTGATATTTTTGCGTTAACAAAAGTGAGGTGAAAGCGATGTGAAAGTGTATCTGCTATTTTTGCGTTAGTAAAAATGAGGTGAAAGTGATGTGAAAGTGACTCTGATATTTTTGCGTTGATAAAAGTGAGGTGAGAGCTATGCGAAGGTCTATCTGATACTTTTGCGATAGGACTGGTGAGATATAAGCTATGTGAAAGTCTACCTGACATTTATGCAATTAGACGATAATTAAACGGCGAAATATAAGCGAAAATAATTATATCTTTATAATTTTCAAAGTAATTATTCTTGGATCCAATGTATCAGATGAGGACTTCTGGAATATAGTACACTTAAACAAATTACCATTCTTGAAAAGAGGAGCATACAAAATTAAATCGTTTTTCGGTTCTACATACTTGTGTGAATCATTGTTTTCAACAATGAATATCATAAAATCAAAGGGCAAATTTCGACATACAGATGAACATCTTGATCTTGAGCTTACGGGCAGGAATATCATCATACTCCCCTAATTACGAAGCAATGGTCAATGAAATGCAATGCCAGCGATCACATTGAATTTGATATTTCTCTTTTTTTATATTGAATTTTGATGATTGGGTCGACTTTGGGCAATTCTGATTGGTTCTTCTGATTGGAAATTTTTATTTAAAAATCAAACAATAAAAATATTAAAATTTACATTAAATATTGTTGGTGCATTAAAATCTTAATAAACTTAGTCCGGACCCTAATTGATATTTTCGTATTCTTACCTGTTGTTTGCAATATGCAGCTATAGATGTACATTTTAAAGTTGCTATTAAAAATAATTATTCGTTGCATATTCGCCCCAACTCGATCTAATTACCAGAATTTTTATGCTATTATTTACTACTTATTATTTATTGAACATAAAAATTTAAACAATTTTTTTTATATTTTATAATTATATTTTTGGAATTAAATATTTTTGTGCATTATATACATTATGGACTATGTCCAACTATAAATATACCTTAAAAAAATTAATGGTGTCCGCCGCCCGACCGGCATTCTAGAATGTGCTCTTAGGTGCAAAAAGGTTGGGGACCCCTGTCTTACAGGGACTTTCAAATGTAAATACCTAAAAATAATTAAACATTGCTTTTGCTTGTCGTGGCTAATGAGCCTCTTGGGAAAAATAATCCAGATACAGTTTGTATAAAAAATCATCCGTTATTTTCAATGTATTTGACTTTGTAAATTTTTTTTTCTTTACTTGAAATTTATACATTTCATTTTTAGGTTTGTACAATTTAATAACGAATTTTATACAAATATCATATGTGAATGAAAATGCTTCCAAAGAGAAGTTAAGGTTAAAGATGTAACTGTGTAACAGTATGTAAGGTTGAGTTTTCCATTAGAGGCTTTCACAAAAATTATTAAATTAATTAAAATTGGGTTCTTGTCACATTCGTAAAACATATTTCAAGGTTTTGAATAATAACATACAGGTGAGATAAGCTAATTAGTACATTTTGAAAAGGTAACAGCGACCCTCGACCCTTGTAATGTACTCCATTACTAAAAACTACACTCCGAGACTACAAAGCCACTTTCACTTTGAAACTTTTGCTTTTAGCTTCTATGATAATGTCAAAGAAACGAAGATTTGAGACAATTTACTGCCTGTTGCCTCCTCGTTTATTTCATGCTGTGTTCTCTCAAAATTATATTACTACTTGAAAACACTCACTGAGTAATCATCTTACATAAATCTATTTGTTTAAATTATTATGAATTTGATTTATCATTTAATTTTTAATATAATTTTCTATAAACATCTTCGCGTTTTTTATGTTATGAACTATGTTATTTTTGAGATTTTTTTTAAAGCACGGTGAGACTGAACAATCGACTAAAAAGTAGAGAAAGCATTTGGCTGAGAAATCACTTATATCGATTTGCAAGTTGAGTAATTTCTTTAAGAAAATATATGGTGTTTATATACAATTTTTTTTTATAGTTTAGGTGTGATAAAAATTCTAAATGATTTTATAGCCTTTTAGTTTTTTTTTAGTTTTAAATTTAATTGCTTTATATTGATTTAAATATGTTTACTGTTATCTTATCTTATATTAAAAATCTTTTTAAGCAAAGGCCTCGGTATTTATAAAGAAATTGAAAGGGGGGGGTGGGGGGGTGCGATGAGTTTTCCTAATTTTATTCATCGTCGATTGGGAGTGCTTTGATTCCTAAATCATTCATTGAATAAAGAAAATTTGTTATTTTATTTATGAAAGGCTTTGCACCAAAAATCACGTTTACCATGGAAAATCAGAAAAATCTTCCAAGTAAATATTCATCAGCAGGTTTACGTCAATATTTCAGTATATTTTCAGCGTTTAGCTTTGGATCCAGCATTTTAATTTAAACGGAAAATAAAAATGGAAAAAACTATGCTACTGTATAATTATTCATTGTGTGTTTTGTAGATAGGCATTTATTATAGTTAGTTATACTCTCTACAATATAAATAAATATTTACATATGGTATGAATACATAAAAACTACCTCAAATATATAAATAATAAAACCACTTAAATAAATTAACTGTCCAACCGAATTCCTATTTGCAATTTTTTAATATCCATTCCATCTCCTGGTTACTCAAGTTACTCAACTCTCGTATGTTTTATAATGATGAAATAATCATACCAAATCTAGCTTCAAATGCTTAGGACTGAAATATTAGGCATTCGATAAAACAAAGTTAATTATTTTTTTGGGTGGAAAGGGTTTTCTTTGTTGTATTCGAGTACGAAAATATTAAACCAAATTATAAAAATACTACTTTATTATTAATCAATGATTTGTATTATATTAAATTTGCATAATAATTTATAATGTTGATTCATTTAAACTCTACTATCTTGCAACAGCGATTAGATTGCAACCATGTTAGTATTAATTGCTTTCATGTTCGTGAGCGTCTCAACAGACTAAGTCTTAGGATGGGTTCAATCTACCATAAATTTATTAGCTTTCATTAGATTCCCTCAGAATTATATTGAATGTATTAATACACGAGTACAGCAATCAGTATTAAATTACGAGAAGATTGCTTCAGAGAGTTACATTTCAATCGATGATTGTGTGCAATGCGGTTATAGAACATACACCAATGAAAGTAACAATACTAATTGCTATTAATGAATGAAGTAAAGTCTTATTCTATGAATCTAAAAATTAAAGGAATATTTTTTTAATACTGTTTTATTAATCGTTTTTATGCAAATTGCAGATAGTTAATTAGCATAGTAGCGAATAATGCATGAGTTATATACTTTATAGCAAATCAAAAATCTAATTTATACCACAATTTCTCGATACAATTATTCGAGCATTATTTTAATATTCAATATTTTTTTTACATTAAAAGGAAATAATGATTATATAATAGTTTAGCATTTTGATCGACTCGATTATTACAAAGTTTGATAGGATATTAATTCAATTTTCAGTTTGGCGTCCTTGTCATTGCATATACCTTTGTCATTCAGTATAACGCTATAACTAACTTAAACAGGACGTGCTTAGGAGTTCACAGATTAAATATGCTAAAGTAAATATTTTCACACACCCACGCTTAGCGTTAGCTATCTATTTAAACTATAGTAAAAGTTACCTTTTTTTATTTTAAATTTAACGTTTTACGTTATCTTAACTAATCTAACTTTGAAAAAAGTTTGGTCCTTGAATTTTGGACTGAAACAATTTTTCGGCGTTTATTTATTATGCGTGGAATATATGCCGGGATTATCAGAATATAAATATGGTGTATTTAAACGAATGGTGTCATAACTTGTTTATAATACTCCAAATATATACATCATCTCAAATTTCCATATATTTTTCAGCTCACAAGAAATTATTAAAAAATGTAATCACGGCTCTTAAAAATATGATACAGATCAAAATAATTTATCGGATACTCGTATCTTCAATTAAAAATGAACATAATAGTATTGAAATGAGAATAAAAAACTATTTTGTATCCCTGCATTATTTTAATTTGTAATTAGTGGTGATGTTATAAACTTTGGCGTTGACAATAACATTAACTTTAGATTTTCTATCGTGTTTACAAGATATTTTTAGTCACTTGGATAGTTAACTTTCAAAACTCTCAACGGTGCCCGAACTTTAGCGCGATTAAGCCGATACAAACTAATCAAGCTTTCTAATTTACATAAAGCAAACACAGCTGCGAGTTTCTCAAAGATATTTCCAATAAACTGCTCCAAAGTCCGGCCCTCAAGCATTCAAAGTATACGCGAGAGAAACGCTCGCAAATCTGTCTGTTGCAATCGCTGGCTCTTTAAATTCTTCTCAGATTCTTGGAAGCATAGGCGGCATCTACGCGCTCGAATAAAGTTCGATTTCTGCAGGGAAATATGTGGAATCCATGACTTCCGTTCGCTCGAGGCACAATACCGAGCTTTCTTCCGATTTGAAGAGCTTTCCGTGAGGCTGCCTGTAGTGGAGTGCGCGGTAGACCACATATCTCTGCTGGTTCAGCCCCGACCAGCCATCTGTTACTGAGTTCGCAATTACTGCGGAAACAGCTTCCCCGCCCCTTCCGTTCCTGGAGGTGGTTGGATAAGCGTCGAAGATATTTACATAATGTATATTTGGCGCGGTTCAATGTGAAAAGCATTTTTTACGACTTTCCTGTAGAGTCAACACATTGAACACAGCGGTTATATAACTATGCTATGTAATATGTTTATATTTTTGGTTGTAGGCGCTCTTCTAAATTATAACAATTTCCGCGTAACTTATTATTTTTTACGAAAAGTAGTTAAATATATTCGGATAGCGGAAACTCATATTTAACTTTTTTTGAAAATTATAAATAAACGAGTGAAGTATAGGATGAAAATTAATATCAAAGGATATCTTGTCTTCTGTATGTATAATATATTCGCTATTCAGTAATTAAAAATGTTTGAAAAAAATAATACTTGCTGTTGGCGTGTACTTCTTATAAGAATTGCATTCCTTTAAGCTGCTGAAGCGGAATGCAAATGTATCCCTCTAAGCACCCCTTGCTGCAACTCTATCCCGAGCACTTAGATAGTACTTTGTATTCAGACACTTGATTGCAGAAATAACTCGACTCCACTTGAGACGGCCATCGAAGCATTTAAATTCTCGGACGTCTTGTGTAGTTGCTTTCTTCCCCGGAATTGTAACAAAGTCTTGTTTGCAACATTAATTTAAATAATAATGTATCGTTAATACCATAAAATAACATTTTGTATTTTAATTTTCTATGAAACTGACTAAGCTTATTTACTCTTTTTGCCCCCCCAAGTGCTGATTCTTAATAATAGAAAAGTATAAATATAATTAAAGCTAAGATGAAAAAAAAGCTGGATTTTAAAACAATTGTAGAGTATGGTATTATTTAGGAAAAATAACAAAAAAAGCAGGTAATTTGTTGAATATTTAGGAAATTGTTTTAAAATGTGTTTTATTTAAACCTCAAAGATATATTTATTTTCTCCTTTATGAGTTTCTACAAAGAGTTTTTTTACTACTTTAATGTTAAAACTACCTATATATTAAAAAAACAAAACCTTTTTAAAACCACTTAAATTTCAGTATAAGAGTAATGTTTTATTATAGATTCGATTTCTTAAAAATTGGTAACGTATGTGGTAAACAAAAACGATACAATCACAAATGTTAAAATGCTGTGTTTATTTATTTGTATATTATTGAATTTTGTGAAGACCGTCTCACAGGAAGTACGATTTTGTCTATATATTGAAAATTGATTAAAGAAACTCTTAGAAAAATATCATCGTGATTTGTGTGGGATTTGAACCCACATCCCCAAGCTTACATGGCCGGTGCATTACCAAATATACCAACGAATCACTAGTACTAAGCAAGAATTTTTAAACAATCATCTCCTATAAATGAAACAACGTACTTATTATGCCAATTAAATATTGTGTGACTTGCAATACTAGACTTTTAACTGAGTGAAGCATTTAAATCCGATCTGGATATTATTATTTTTAAAGTCTTTGTGAAGACCGTCTCACAGGAAGTACGATTTTGCCTATACAGGTTTGATTGATTGATAATGAGGGTTCAAATCCCACACAAATCACGATGATATTTTTCTAAGAGTTTCTTTAATGATTTTTCAATATTTAAATTTTTTTCTTAATCATTATCAATCTATTTATTTGTACATTCAATTTTATAACAATCAACTGGCCCTCTTCCACATTTCTAATTATTCATCTGAACTTTTGTAGCAAAGACAACGTGTTTTTTTTTATACACAGTCGAGGACTTAGATGCATCCAAGACGGTCGTGAACTATGAGCCATGAACAAGTACCAGGTAATGCAGGATCGCGGTGACTGTAGCTGTGCTTGTGTTGTTTCAGAGTGCAGCTGGCAGCCCCGCGCCGCCCGTGACTCTGGGCGTGGGCGCGACGTTCGGGGAGCCTGGCGGGGGGCAGCCCCGCGCCGCCACTGTGGTCACGCGCTCCGCCTGCGAGCTGCTGCGCGTCCAGCACCACGACTTCCGCCTCGTCTGGGAGGTACACCCATTTCTTACTACTTACTTGCTACTTCTAGGTACAGCCATTACTAGGTTTTCACTCTTCTTCATCAAGTGCCTCTTCTTCACAGAGCATATATAGTACTCATGCTTTTTTTTTTTTTTTTACTGTCGGCCCCGGGCAGCGCTGTGGTACTACTTCCGGGTGCCGACAGCTGGTCTTTTTATATATAATATACAATATATCTAATAATCATAGGGTTTTCGCTGTTCCCCAGTATGCCTCCCCTCCCTTCTATTCGTCTCTGACATTCGTCCCTTACTATCTATGGAGACAGCGTCTCTGTTGGTTGATGCGCTGAAAAACATGAAAGCTGAAAAGCATGAAAATGGTGTCTCGTGCTCTTCAGCTCCCGATCCAGTACTCATGCTGAGCCAGTCCTCATGGTTTTCTATGGGTAAAGAGTGCAGTGGGTTGCAGTTTTATATTGGAAGGAAAAGTCTGCATATTGCTGCTGCCCTATAGCATTATTGTATTATCCTTTCCTTACAAAGCTCTGGCGTTTAGATCACACACTCCTTCTGCAGCAAGCCCCCCCACCTCGACAAACTATTTTCAGAGCACATCCTTACACAATTATTCCAAGTCCACTATTTCATTACCGATCCTTTACACACGCTCAGGGCACATAACGGCAGCCATGGACAAGCAACAGAATATGGAGAGCGGGGAGGTTCTTACTAGTTACAGCCAAAGTCTGTTGGTCCGACCGCCAATAGGGCCCTTCTCTTGTTCCTTTTTGGTGACTATTTCATCGAATATATTCCTATCATGAGCCAGTCTTACTAATTTGGCCGTATATTTGAATGTCAGCCACTAGCGTAAATTCCACATCCACGTAAGTATCCTCCATCCAATTCTCCTTTTTACTTCGATTTTTTACATCGTCATTCTTTGCGCATTCTTCTATAAAGGCATATTTTAAATTCCTCGATTATTCACATTGTAGTTGTCTTAAGTGTACGGGTATCAACTCCATAAAGAAGAACTGATACCCCATAACTGATAGAATAAGTTTTCAATGTTACGTCTCTGGCTCATAATACTTTTTTCCAAGCTGTTGAGTGTACTACGTACTGAATCAATTCTCATTTTTATTTTTGATTAAGATTCCAGTTACCAATTAGTCAGCTGCCTAAGTATTTAACTTTTTTCATTTTGTCCACTACTTTTTGTAGCAAAGAAAAGCCGTTAGAATATATCACATTTGTTAGTACTCTCGATGAACAATTTACAAACATCGCACAATCAGAATTACCGCGGTACTCTGACGCACGGGTCTTATCAAATACGTACGTCATGTATTTACACAACACAGAGGTATTAGCAGGCGTAGGCGAATTTTTCTGTTGTTCAAGAGAGCCTTTTTAATAACTAGCAGTAGCCAGTTAGTGCAAAACCTATGTTTAACAATGATGAAATAATTACAACTCAGCATATTAATTATCAACAACTTACTGAAGAGCTGTTAACCCCAAACCAGGTATTTTTTAGACAGTAAGATTTAAAATGCCATAATCCGAGTATGTTATATTTCATTAATTTGTATTTAGAGCAAACTGTGGGTAGATGTATTGAAAGAAAGACTTTTAAGATAAAAAAAAAATTTTACTTGAAATTATTATATTAAAATTTTTAATTATAGCTTTCCGTGAATGTTAATATTTTTGAAACGTAATCCTATGTATATCTTGCACATTAGTAATGTGTCCAAAACCTGATCAGTAAAAATATGTTGACTCAAAAATAATATTTAAATTAGCTTTGATGTAAATACAGTAACTTTTTGTTGAACTTTATTTTCTCACTTTGCGTCGTGAAATTCAATACAATAAAAAACATCAACTAAACAACTAATCATTATTTTATAAATACAAATTCTGAAAGATATTTGAAATTCGATATGTAACGTAGATTTACTTACTCGATTCAAAGAAAATTAAATAAATCGAAATAAACCTTATATTGTCATGCGATATCCGATCTTAGAAAGCTCCTTTAACCCATTGTCTATAAGATTTATAAGCAAAACGGTTTTATCTAGTTCAATTTGAATATAAATTGATCCCATACTTTGAATATGCGTATTATAAATGATTGGTATTACATTTCGGTAAGATAATATTTTATTATCAAAACTGTATTTCAACGGCCGATTTACTAAAAAAGCTTATCGACTGTGTTTGACTGAAATTTTAACTGATGTAATTTCATTTCGAAAAATATCAAAAGGTTTATTTTTGTTGCTCAGATAACAAGGTTTTTACATATTACTAATATGATAAATGTGCACTGATTAAAGTATGTAAATAAAAGTAAACTCTATTGTAATATGTTTGATTTTCGATTTATTTAATCTCGACTATTGTTAATTTGTCAAAATTAATGATGCTAAAAACATAGAGTTTGTATTTTGATTTAAACGGGTATTGTAAAATGTATATTAAAACAAAACAATTTTTTTCATAAATTTATTTACATAATTAAGGTGAACTAATATTATTTTAAAGCAAGTAAATTGCACATTTACAGTGGAGTAAATAATATTTATTTTATAAACATATATATTTTACATCAGAAATTTTTTTGAAATTTACGAACTCATATAAAACGTATCAGATATATTGCGATCACACTCATTACTGAAATCAAAAAATATATTTTTTGAAGGACTATTGATAATGGAAAACAAATCTTCATTTTGTTATCTAAAAACAGAATAACAATACTAATTACTCGACATTATTCCAATTATTTGAGTATTTAATTTGATTAAAAATAACTTTGAGTTATTCTTGCTAAATTTAAGAATTAAAGCGATAAGAATCTTAAAGAATCTCAAAGCTAATATTTAATGAACTCGATAATTATTATCTAATCAATCTAATCACCCTTAAGAATATTTATTCAATGTTTTTAATCTTAAATATAAATTTTATACCGATTACATAAGATTGTTGATCAAAACAGTTTATTTATAGAATTTATAACAAAATATTGACTCGGTAATCTTAAACAATAAAAATGTCTGTTTAATTAACTTACATTTGTCTTCGTTGAAGAACTTTTCAGTGGAATTGCCTCAGTTACTTGACTCACCCTCGCATACATTTTAAATTCAATTTCATTTAATATGTTCTTGTACTGAGGGAAGCCATTCGCAAGAAGTAAACTTTCCCGATGAGCGTGTGGCCCAGGAAATATATGTACTACGTTAGGCACTTCGCATCTGTATACCTTTTAAATCTCACTTTAATCTCGCTGTTTCAAATCCGATTTACATTTTATGAAACATTAAAACAGAAAACTCGAAGTTCACGTAGAGATTCCTCCGATGAAATATCTCATCCACAATCTTGATGATTAATGTTCTTTGAGTTTTGGTTTATCGAATGCCCCGGGGATCACGTTGGTAACCGAAACGCGGTCATGAATATTGTTCTTTAACTTTGATTAAATGTAACCACGTGAGAATAGCTCGAAATCTGGTAAAATATTAGTGAAATAATATCCTTTTATTGTATACGTGTATATGCAAAGTTAAAATCATTTAACCTTAATTGAGTCACGGCTAAGGTTTAATACATTTAAAATGAGCATATACTATCAATGTTCTAGATCCGTTGGGCGAGATTTATTTTAATTTAGGAGAGGCTGATTGCATCTTGACTGATTTTCAGTGAAAGCTGCAACTCCCGCTTGTCAAATTACGAATTTCTGAGCATTGCAGTTAATAAATGCTGCACGAACAAAGGGACACAGAACAAAGCTTACCTTATCAGCTTAACATTTCGTAGAATTGACTTGGCCTGAGTACTATCTCATTGTTACTAGCCAAAAGGCTTAAAATGTTAAAACGACGACATTGATTAAAATTGGATTCCATATTCCCAAAAAACAAATACGGACAGATTTTAAATAAAAATAAATACCTGTTACTGTCTTCGATGCTTATAAAAAACCATTCTCGATTAGAATTTTTTAACTTCACTTCCACTTTGTTGGTTTTTCTTTAAAACCATACCTTTGTTGATGCAGTATAACATCGTTTAACTGATTAAAATGTACAAAAAATGATGCCTTAATACTGTTTTACATTCGAAACAAACTTTTTAATGTTAAAAAAAAACAGCTACTTGGCTTAATTAAAAAGTTTTTTTTATTGTTCATGGGCGTTTTTGTCAAAAGATTTTTTCATGTCAAAAGCCTTTTGTATTGTATTTAGTTACATAATTAGATAATTAGTCAGATTGTATAACTTTAGATTTCATACTTTTAAAACGCTTTTGAAATTAAACAATTTAAAAAGTCACCTCTTTGATACTTTAAAATATACCGTAAAAAAGACAAGCACCCCGGCTTTAATAAGTTGAGTTAAAATATAACGCCGTGTATTCAGAAACATATTTTGTATTTGTTTTCATGTTATGTAAATATAAATTCACATATTGCGCCCATCAAAAACGTTTTTGTCAAATTGAAGAAAGGTGAACTCTCCACCATTCGAGTGTGTGCCTCTCCTTTCAGACGAACATGTGTATTTTATTATTAAAGAAGAAGGCAAGCCGACGAGGAACAAGGGAGTACTCCTTACTTTTTTAGGGGTGTTTTTTCTTTTCGAGACAGCGAGACTGCCGTATTTTTTTGCAGGTAAATTTAAATTCTCGTGTTTCTACTTGAATGTTTATAAGTTGGGAATTGTTTCGGCGTCACATACGTGTTTTATGTCCCGCGTTTTGGATGGTTTTTTCTGTTCACGTTGCATAAACACACATCAGCTTCGAGAACTTTATGGTTATAAAACGAAAAGTCCCGCAACGTTTGATGAATGTGTGGCCTTATTTGACATGCTTTCATTTTCTATATTGCATTTTTCGTTTACGTTTGAAATAAACTATTTCATTCAATATGGAAACGAGTCATGTCAGCGCCGATTTATCATTTTCGCAAAATACGCCTTTAAATTATAAATAAGTATTGAAACAGATTAAAAATAATGATTTATCTCTTGTTATAAAAGCCGAATAAAAAAAACAATATGGTAAAAAAAAATATGTTTAAAATATATGTATGAGCCATGAAATAATGCTTTTTGTTTATATTTATATTATTATAATAAATGTTTTCATATTCAGTAGAGCTTTATTATTTCAAGTATTATCATATTTCGGTGTAATAAATATTCAGTCAAATAAAAAATTCCGACAAGTATTTTTTGATTGACTGGTCTATGATGTTCAATTCCAAATGGAAATGAGTTTTTTAATGCTCTCGGTTGGGGAGCATTTCAATTATTACAAAAATGAATGATTCATATTTGTTAAACGCAACTTGTTTTCTATAAACAAGTTTTATTTTCAATTGAGTTAGTATTAAATAATTCAAAGAAATTTCTTATTGATTTTGTAACAAAATAGTTTACATTAAATTAATATTTTTATTCATTCTACAACCACCGTATTTCTATTTTCTAGTATTTTAGAGTTTTTTTTACAAAACCGTTTAGCACTCTTTTTACGTAGAGGTAAAACATTTTGTACCTACAGATTCAAGTACTTGTTGGACTTGTGCCAAGCTTTTGAGACCAGCTGTTGTTGATTTATAAATAGCTTATTTTGTTATTAAACGTTCATTTTTACATAGTCGACTATGTCTGAAACAACGATTAGGTATTGGACATTTTTACTTATTTTCTCAAAAATGCAATGTGTTAAAGAGTGATAAAAAGCATTGAAAGTTTATTTGTTATTAAAAGTAGTCATATTAATAAACGGTTATTTATCAATAGTAGATATAAAGCTTTTAAAATAACACTAATTTATAATATTTTAAGCTTTTCAGTTGTTGTTTGTGTTGATCAAACTTTTTGAAACCAGGACAAGTGTGGCTATAAAGGTTTTCTTTTCAGCTGAATATATACTAGGCATTTTATCTTAAAAAGAATCATAAGTGAATTTTCTTCAAGAACATTAACATAAGAAGCGAGTCGCCAGAAAATTCTATGTATAGCACTTAGAAATCTCCTGTTTTCAATGTAAATGGAGGATATTTTCTTTGAAGCTTTCAATTCGTTTAAATGCATCCACAGAGTGCTTCCAGCGTGTCTGGGGACAAAATAATTTATCATTATAATATAAGAACATTCATCGAACCAGGCTTTGCTATTGTTTGACATCCGGTATCTGAAAGTCTGGTCTCGTGGGAATATCCGCAAAGGAAATGAATATTTGCTTAAGAATTCACGAAGCTACCTGCTGAAGAAATTAGGAAAGACGTTTCTGTTGAAATTATCCATTTGATCACATATTAAACACAGATAAGAGCTACTTTGTAAATATTCTATATTTAATCTTAGCAAGTATTCGATTTAATATTATCTTACTATTTGTATTATGATGGAAAATAAATAACTTTTACCTAACAGTTATTATTTGATGTGTAATTCCATTTGGCCAATAAAACATTTCCAGGAATATTTCTCATTTACAAACACCTGTTACTTAATTAATATTAAACATTATTTGACAATTTGCTCATTTTATGTGAAACCAAGATTTGATAAAATTAATTTTTAAATTAATATTTAAAGTCAAATGCAATTATAAAAAAAAAATCATTAATTTTAATTTAAAAATGATCACTTAAGAATGTAATTTTTTTTCCTTAGAAATTATGAATGCAGTTTTTTTTTCATAAAATGTAATTTTTTTCCTTTGGAACTATAAATGCAATTTTTTTTATAAGTTTGAATTTCAATTATAAAATTATATATCATAATGATGAGTACGTGAGCTTGCTCTACTAAAAATAATTTAAAACACTAGTTTGATCCAACTTATATAGTACGCTGTACACTTGCTCCATTTCCATAATAATTAAGTATAATGCATTTGACGTTAGCGTGAAACATCGCGTGTCCCTGACATAAAAGTCCTATAGCATTCACATTATTTTTTCTGTAATAAAACCCGTCATTTGTAAACATAGGAGTGGCGATAAATACTTCCCCCAACGCAAAAAAAACACGAAGCCTTTATTGAATGTGACTGTGTGAAACGTGAATTTCGATTAGCTCAATGTGCTGTGAATTTTTTGCAATGGTGTTTTAACCAGACTTTAAAATCTTTTCTTAAGTTAGATATACCATTCAAAAGTAATAATATTGAAGATTTGTAAGTCTTTATGATTTAAGCTGCTGTCGTATATCGGGAAGCTGATTATTAAATGGATTGTTTAATTTCTTGGGCGACGACTTTTTTTCTCAACTTATACTGTTTTGCCTTTCCGATTATTAGAAAATTATATCTCAATATTTCAGTTCGTTTATATCGTTTATATTTTATAAAAAAATGATTGACAAAATAAGCAGCAGGCACATCAATAAAGTATTTTTTGTTACAATATAGAAGTAACTTTATCAGCGTGTTATAATTGGCTTACAAAGTAAGGTTAAAGGCTGATTCAACAGCTGGATAAAAATATCCGAGACGTAAGAATAATTTTTACATTCCCAAATCCAATATGACAATATCGTTAATCCGCTATCCATTTTCCTAATTCCTTCTGAAACCCTTAAAACGTATACAAAGGAAAGATGCCTCGTACAGCGGCGTGAATTTAATGGACGGATTTTTATTTTATCTTGAAGTAATCGGCTTAATTCGGAATATTGGCAGCAGAATCAGATAGGAGGGATTTATTTCAACTGGCAGACCTCGCGGAGATTTAATACCTTCTTACCTTGAATAGAGCCTTAGATTGGAGTTGATATGTAACCTTTACTTTTTTATAATATTATACAAAGTTATGTATAAATTTATCTTAATCCTTTCCTTACTTGAGGTTTTTGATGTCCATTTATTTGTATAGCTTTGAATATATAAATAAATAACCCTAAACTTGATTCATTTGAAAAACAAAACTTTCGCTTCGAAATATAATATTTACATTTATTTGAATTTTACTCAACTGAATTTAAATATGCTTAGGCTTGAAGACTTCTTTTAGAAGCGAAAACCTCCCAAAGGGATTTTATGTTTAGTTCATAAGTGTGCATTTGTGTATTTTCATGCAAATTCCCTTTATTTGATGTATTTCAAAACTTGACACCGAGGCCAAAAGCCAGACAGCCATTCTTCTAAAACGCTATTATCGAAATTTCAGACGTTTAAGTCCCTGGTTGTAGAAACAAGCCTCTTTCCGATCGTTTTTTGGAAAAAAAAACTACAGAATACTCAACTTGTGCAAATAACATCGATAGATAGAAAGTAAACAGCTTTTCAAGATACTGCCAGCGCTTTTACTGCTAAATCTGAAATGCAGGAAAATGGAATTTAGGATGGCCTTTTTTATTTCGGATTCAATATCAAATATGGATATGGTGATATTAAAATAACTAGGTTAAATCAACTCATTCATTTTTAACCCAACGCAGAATTAATTTGAGAAACAAAATATATAAAATTACGACATATATCGAAAAAAATTTGTGAAAAAAGAAAAAGCCGGAATGAATTGCAATTATTGTAATTGTAATTGTAAAACATTTGACTGTGTTATTACGAATATATGATTTATCTGTAATTCTATAAAGATACCTGTGTAAATAAATAATAATTATAGTTAAAACACAAGCAAAATAATAATCACTAAGTTTTAAGCCTGAAAAGTAACAGATAATAAAGTGACAAATAACAATTTTTATTGTTATAAAAAAGGTTTTAAATTTTCAAACAATTATTTTAATGTACTTCATAGAACTTTTTTGTATTGTTTCGGGTCAGTATTTCACCTTACGTGTATATTTTTAGTAGATTTTTTCTCAAACCACTCCAAGCCCATTCACTTAGTCTTATAGGGTAGGTTATCGACTGTGAGAGAAAATGCTTTTAGAGACGCGGCTAGCTCGATAGAAAATAGTTTAATCGCGGTGAAGTGTTTCACTGTACAGTTGAATTTAATTACACCAGAATACTCATGTACTTTATTTCACTAGCCAGTGGACAATAGTAACGTAATTGAGATATATGTGACTGAGATCATTTATTAATTAGGCTAATGTTCACTACAGGTACTACTTATTAAAATATCACTTTAAGCCTCTAATTATTTATTTTTATAAAAACTTTATTGTAAAATAAATACGTGAATTAAAAAAAAATTATAACTAAGAATAAATACTTTTCAAGCACTTGTTAAAATATGATTTGGTTGGAAATATATGAAATGTATAGGGTCTCCAGGCTTCGATAGCCAAGGAACGTTCATTTAGATTAGTTTTTGGGTAATTTGGTTACAATGACAAATTTTGAGGTTTTAAATCACATTTTCTCTGGGTTTTAAACGCATATACACGAATTTCTTTATTAAAATAGTTCTCAAACTAAAAATGAAATTTTTTACCTCAAACCTCATGGGGGAAAAGAACAATCAATCAGCTGTCACTGCGAGTCGACAGTGATTTACAAACTATGTCTGTATGACTTCATCCGATAAATAAATTCTTAATATATAGTTAGACGAAGCAAACGGAATATTTTAACTAAAGCTCTGTATTATATTTATATGGAGATTTAGTTATTTTTCTTTTGAAAAAATGTACTAAAAATATTATTTATATTTGGTTAAATCCTTTTTGTTAGTTTTTTCGAGTTACGTTTCGGGCATAATAAAAAGCTTCTTTGTTAAAAATTGTTTTCAAATGAAAACATGTATTTGATTTTTTTATGAGAGAGCATTAATTTAAACAAATCGTGTTCCTGCAATTTACTTGCCTAAAGATTGTGAAGAAAATATAATTAAGCATATTTTTTCACACATTGAAAACGATTAAAGAAAACTCTCAGAAAATATCATCGTGACTTGTGTGGGATTGGACACACAAGTCACGATGATATTTTCTGAGAGTTTTCTTTAATCGTTTTCAATGTGTGAAAAAATATGCTTAATCACATAAACATACTAATACCTGCATGGGTAAATAAAAACGCATTCTGATTGACATTAATCTAACTTATTATAAGAAAATATAACCCGAAAAATAAATAAAATTAAATAGCATCGTTGAAAAAATTAAGGTTTTTTAGTGAAAATAAACACAAATGGATTTTCACCTTATTTTATACATTGTTGCTTGTAAGAAACATTATGAAGAAAAAAATTATGTATCTTTATAAGTGTATTCTCATCAACCAATAAGTTTCAAGGTTTTTGATCCGAACATTCTTCAGAGATTGATTTATATTTTTAAAATAGAAAATGGATTAAGAAACTCTTGGATATAAGTCAAGAATAAACATGAGCTATATTGCCAATAACAATCCACTTCAGACAAGGAGAGATGCTGCTTTGGAGATGCTACTCAAACGTCTTGAAGTTCTCCGCTGGATTTAATAGTGCATCGCGCTAAAAGCTTTGGTCTATTGAAATACCGATTATATTTTAGTACAATATGGGATATTCCTTATGGTTTATTTTTCTGCAGACAGCATCTCAAATGTTGCCCCATTACTCTTTGCATATTTAATATTAAAAAAAAATGACATGGCAAATTTTTTATAGTTCCTCGTTATTTCTGCGAATTTCAATAGTTATCTTTACCCCATAAGAAGAGGAGTGTATAAAGTTTGATATAGGACAAACGTGTCACCCCTTCTCGTAAATGGATGTAACTATTGAAAATACAGCATCAAGAAAAGCTGTGACAGTCTGGATCTTGATTACTGAACAAGGAGCCAGGCATCGGGAATGACAGGCGGGGCTGGCTCGACTTTCTCGAATCTGTAGGCACAGATGGTGAGACTATATTTCAAATATTCGATATGATACACAAAAAATAGTACAGACCTTTATTTTAATATAACAATAAAAATAACGTATAGGTATTGAGTTTGCACAATTTTTATATGGCGTGGTCAATACTTTGTTTAATGGAAACTACAAAAATTCATTCTTTCCGCTGGATTCTCATCAAAATAACCATAAAGTAACATTTTTTTATAAATACATATTTCCGGTGTAGGAGCACGTATTGGTCACAGTTTTGTTACGTTTTTATAATTGACTCGTGAATTCTTTTCAAATGATAACGTCTCCAATTAATTCAAAATATATACGATTAAACATGTTAAGGAATCTACATACAGAAAATAAATTGTATTTTTATATTTACTATACAGGTATATATAAACATTGGCTTATATTATGATTTAAATTGCACCTTAAACAATAAAAAATAAAATATTTACACATGTATGTTAAATAATTTAAATTAATGGTTTCATAGAAATCAATGGATATAAATTTTTATATTTTTAAAATATTGTGTGGAGTTTTTATATTATTTCTTTTCATTTTGTAGGAATAATATAATTAACCTTTTTATAATGATCGCTCTTGTGAAGTCGCGGGCGGCTCCATAATATTACTGATACAATTTACTCGATCTTCAGAGTCGCCTCTCCGTTTCCTCGGTTCTCTTTTACTTATTCCGCATAGGCCATTTACAGGAAGCTTTTAGTAAAAGTTAATCTTAAGTTACTGAAAACTTAGGAAGAAATAAAAAACTTAACAAACCATGTGCTTTGCAAACGAAAACAATGTACTTATTAATAATTGTCGAAAAACAATTACAAGTGCAAATATTTTTTTATTTAAAAGTTATCTTTAAAATAATGACATTAGAACTCCTTAATTTAAGTCTCACAAAAAATAAAACGATGAAATAACTTGATTCAGATTTTTTTATATTTAAATATTAAATAGGGAATATTAATAAAACTCAAGAATATTGGATTAATTTACATAAACTCAATCTGAAAAATTAAAGATAAAATAACCTATAAAAAATATTTTATTATTTAATGTTTTGTTTTAAAACATGTTTTATAGTACTTATTAAAAAAAAATGTTTTTGTTATTCTTGGTACTTAAAAATTTCATTTTTGGTACAACTTTTTTGATTTTCCAGACCAACTATTTAATCACAATTAATTCTAAATTTACTGGAATAAACTATGTTAATTTTATTTTAAAACCCCATCTTTCTTTTCTTGTAGTTTTCAAAAGTACACTTTTCTTTACTTCAAAAGAAAATTTCTGGCAATGACGCTTTAAAAGTTTAAATTACCTCGTCGCGTTGGAAAAGCTTACGGATCTTATTACTGACTTTTGTTTTCTGTTACGAACTAAGAGTCACCGTAATATTTTAAAAATAACTCAGGGTCAAAGTTTTCACATTTTAATCTCATTTTTATATTAGTCCGTAGAAGTGGGCACGACAATGAGATCGGGTGAATCTGAGCGAGAGTTCTGTGAAAAGGTTTCACGTTTGATCCCTGCTCAGGGCTCAGGACAATGTCAAAGGCGTCTACCCAGAGATATTATTGCAAGGGGAGTAGGGGACGAGCTCCATGTCACGTGTCGTCATCTGTAGCCAGTCGAGCGGCGACATTTCCTGTCCTGTCACAACTGAAGCGCTCCAACTGCGAGCTCACCCATGAAAGCGCCGAGCCGCCTTGTTAACCGATAAGTTCTTTGTTTTATATAATTTTGACTAGCAATAACTTTAATAACGTTAAACGTTAGAAGTAACTTTTGAATAGTGAATTTACAATTCTATTTAAAAATAGTAAAAATATATATATAAACGCTCTCTATGTGCGGCACTAGGAGTAGATGCTTCTGTTTTTTTTTTAATTAACCGAAAACAAGCAATACAAGCACTATGTATTATAGTTTCTGTTACAAAAAGCTTTTGTTCTAAGCCCACACTCTCGATCGCCATAGTTTACACCCTTAACGCTTTCTGAACGCCAAATTGCTGTCGATATTGAGTTTATTAAAAAAAATACGTGAAAATTGCTACTGGGCTTTGGGAAGTAAAATTTAAGCAAATAGTTTTTTTTCAAAACATGTTCTAGCTCTTTTTTGTAGTTTTTTTCAAATACAATGCTCCTTTGGCGTTTCGACTTCATATGGGAAATTAAATTTTAGTTACTAAAATATAAAAAAAAAAAATTCAGTTACTGAAAATGATAAAGGCCGCATCCAATTCCAAAAACCACTGTAAATACCGTCAGTACTGAAAACACAATCAATGATTGATTTTAGGTACAGCACCTTCAAGTTCTCTTCAACTTGGTCTTGTAAATATATATGTGTGTGTGTGTGTGTGTGTATATATATATTTATAAGTATATAAAATTTATTTAAAAATATGGTATTTGATGCCCTCAAGGGTGTGATAAAATATAAACTATTATACAAAGTGTGAATATCTTTGTTAATTAATTGGTAAAGTCCTCGATTGGGGTCATTCTGGCAGTATAATATTTGATAAATTTAAATTCTCATTTTACTATTACATGAACTCAAGGCTTTTTTGTTGTGTACCAGACAAAGTGCTGGAAAATAAAATATATAATTCTTCATATTTGTATGTTTTTTCTTTCAGAAAAACAAAGACCTGATGTCTGACCTTTTGGCAAACTGCAAAATAAAAAATGGTGAGTATTCATTTTCTATTTATTATATTCTATATATTTATTTTATTTTCCATTTTCAATTCTCAGAATTTTTTTAGAAAACTTTTCCCGAACAAATAAAGTCGAATGCTCCTTCCAGTCGGTTTTTTCAGACCCACCTTAGAAAGAGAAAGGCACGTTCGGGTGATTTGGGATAATCCATTAATAAAAGTTATGGATGCTGTAAAGATTGTTGCTATCCCAAGTTATGTTTTAGTTTGAACCGTGGTGACTGGTTTGTTTTGACGTTTTGGTGCTTAAAATATTAAACAAAACAATATTCATCAAAAAGGCGAAATTTATAATATCTACAATGATGATGGGAGATCTAAGCCTTTAAAATTTATTTATATTTAATATAAAAACAATAATGATATTTAAATGTTGAATACTACATAATTTCTCTTTTATTAAACAACTGTCTTAGATAATATTGAACAGTTACATTTATGTTTTAATTATGCATTATATTTTAGTAAAGCCTCTAATTTACGAAAGCCGACATTTTATTTGCTTTCGGTCACCTCGGCCCAGGAATTTATTTACTGAAAGAATATATCACGGCGGAGGTAATTTCGGTATTCTTTAATAAGCTAGCGCGGAATTTCCAAGGAAACAGGACACTTCGCTGGAGAGTAAAATGAAATTTTAACAGGATTTCAGTAAAATAAGGCTGTTATTTTTGTCTGCCGGCGACATTATTTCCTTAGTAGAAAATTAAAATAAACGAAAACGAAGAGATTAATCCTATTAAAGCGAGTAAAGAACCTTTGTTGTGATACTTAAAACAACACAACACTATTGGATATAATTTAATTAATCTTGACAGTTTTATTCGGCTACCGCCAGCTTCATTAATTTGACACTCAAATATCAAAAATGTTTATTAACCAAAACTTACGACCGATACTTATAATATTATTTTGTTTCTGTCATTTGTACTAACACTACTCCATAAGCATTACGAAATCAAGTAATTTAATTTATAATGCAAAATAAAAGTTGTGTTGAAGATGAGACTTGTTTATTTACTTTGAGCAAGATAATATAGACTTGATAAGTAAATAAATTACACGTTTCAGCATGAGAATAGCTACATACTTTACTCAAAATTAAATCATGCCAGTTAAATGCTACCTGTGATAAGCACCTGTTCCGTGTCGCCATATGACAGTCTAATGCGATTTTTTGGTATTGTAACCCGGTTTCTGTATACACGAAAAAATTTAAAAAAAATTATTATTGGTTTCCTATAGAATTATATATTAATGTGTAATTTTCTATCAACGACTGCATGCTACTCTAAGCTTGAATACATAATCAAGTATAGTGTGTAGTTTGGGTTGTAAAACGTTGGATAAGAAATTGTTTTTCTAATTGCATCAAAATTGTACTTTTATAATATAAAACGAAATCAAAATATTATAAAAACGGCAATTTACAGTAATTCAATTTCTGGACTGGATCAATCGTATTATTATTTTCAGATAGCTCTCTTTCCTCTGTTTAGATCCCCTAATTTTTCTAGAGTACGAAGCCATAAATCCTAGTTCAGTTTAATGTGAGAATGTTAATATGGACGTACATTATCCTGTCATATAGAAGCAAATTCTAAATAAAGCTCCATCGCTAAGTGACCCAAGTCTAATACGACATAAGGTCGTCTCCAACCAGCTCAGGCGTCCACCTGAGCAGGTCCGTTCCTAAATTAGCAGGCTCCAGGCTCGGCTAGCTTACACAAGGTCGAGTATAAAACACGAATTTAAATCTGCACCATTGCTTATTTTAGAATCCGTTGACATTCAGGATTATTGGATTTGCTGTCGAGCTTTGAGAGGCAGTCGTGCGTCGTCATCTTAAAGGGCGTGTACTCGTATTTGCCCCGAGGCCGGTGTCGCAGAGTAGTTCTAGTTGTATTTGAATTGTAAATAAAGCAGTTACCGCGGGGCATATTTTGTCCCGCAACGCTAGTTTTGGCGTCGGAGTTATCTGTAGCGGTGTCTGCTTACTTTCTTTTTTCAGCAATCGTTAAAACTGAAATATTAGATTTTTTATGTAAGCAGGATTGAATTTAAATCTTTAAAAAAAAAGTTCCTAGAAATAATTTAGTTCATTGAAAAATTAAAGCTTTGTTTAGTGAAATCATAATTGGTAAGCTGAAGAACGTCTATCATACTTGGATACAGTTCAGATCTTATTTTTTATTTTTATTTTTGGTATGACAATATTATATAAAAATAAATGAAAATATTGTTAAATAATAAAGTGTGAAATCATGCATTAAATAATAGTATTTATGTAAACCTGTGATACATTATTTAGTTGCCATAATTCTGTATTCTTTAAACTCATCAAAGTAAGCGCACACAAAAATAGTAGATTAAAAAAGTTTTTCCGATGTGATTCCAAAAGGTCTCAATTGCACTCCAATATTTCTCTTTTGATAATAACATCTTAAAATAAAAATATGAGATAGCCTCAAAGGAACGTCCAAGCCGCTATCTTCACCTCTCTCCTTCAACTACAGGTTGTTATCTCAAGTTGGAAATAGAAAAAGAAATACATACTTAGATCTAGAAGTTCTTACTTTTGTGACATCTCTAATACACTGTGGGCTAAAAGTAACGGTAAGGAATACGAGTATAGCCATTTTTGTGTGATTTTTCCAGTTAACAAAATACAGCAGAGCTTCCTTGTCAGTCAAACTCGGTTTGGTTTTGTGAGAATTTGTACGTTTTTATTTTTTTTAATATTTAAAAGTTTCTTGACAAAATATTTTAGTAAAACTGTACTAAAGTTGCCGTTTTTTCTCAAGTGAATAAAATATTAATAGTTATTCGTTTCGAAGAAAACATACTTTCTGCTCTCTTCCACATGTCGTCCTATGTTTTAATTTTGATATTAGATGAATTCTGTGTAAAAAAATAAAACTTCAAACGAGTAGACATTTAGATTTTTCAAATAGATATACTCTCTTAGCATGAATTAAATGCTCTGATGAATTATTGAGAGAATTTAAAGAAAATAATATATTTAATATTAATCGTTCATATTTCTATAACATTTTAGTTTTATATTTTTGTTTATTAAAAAATAAATCTGGAAGTGCACATTTCACAAAAAAATATAGTTTTCAAACTGTGAATGCTTTTTGGTTTATCTTGTACAAAGCAAGGTTAGAAGTAGAAGAATCAGACTCCGGTAAGACTATGAGCTATTTTTCAGGACTTGGCGGATTACACGCCTTCTTCGGGGACTTGTATTGTGACCCGAGTCTTTACTTTATTTCTCCGAATAAGCTGCGAGGGCTTTCTTGTTTTCTTATTGTGTTTCAAGAGCTTTTTGCTAAATTACCCATCTGATTATTGTGGATATTGTCGGATGATTCTGTTTACTTATAAAATAGAATACAATGGGCCTTTGATTTGTGGATTATCGAAAATAAAACAATCATTGTTCGAAGACTGAAGATTCTAATTAAAATTATAAATTAAACTTACAAAAATCATTAAAATTAAGTGAAATATTTACATGTTTTTTTATAACAAAATATGATATTATTAAGTATTGCTGATTATGTTGTTTATCACAAGATATACATCAAATTATTATTATACTTAAAATACCTTCAGATATTAAATATAAGTATATTTGTTAGTAAATCGTGAGTTTTCATTAAATCTGCTTAATATTTTAAAGATGCCTTAAATCACTCGAACCGCAAACCTACATTTCCTCTCATTTGAGGGACATTTTAATAAACGTGTCAAAATTCTGGTCAGCTGGCAATCCGACCAGGATCACTCGGCAGACCGAGATTAACCGTTAATCAACTACGAATCCCAATTCAATTAAATTTTGAATATTAGATTCTACCAACTCTAAATTAAAATCTAAATTCAGATTCAACCATAAACTTCAGTGTACGAATTCACTACAAAAAATCCTATTTGCTTTGCGTAATCGATTTTGACGTTACCCGCGGATGCGGACGGTTATAACTTTATTAAAAAATATATATCCTAAAAGTTACGATTTTAAGCTGGGCTTATTTAAAAGGCCGGTGTTCAGCCCGTTTCCATTTTGTTTTTAATTAACTCTGCAAATGTAATAAAAAGTCAGAATAACAAGCCGCGGAATTTTTATTCATTCAGAGTCCTGAAATCTACGTGTTTACTTTCAAATAAATCAAGTTAATTATTTTGTTTCATAACAACCGACCTAACGCCTATTTTCGATGTTATTAGCTCAATTCTTCTTTTTTGATTGATATTTTCATGGAAAATAAAAAAAGCTTGTTTATTAATTAATCAAACAATTAAAATTTATTTCATCCTTAAACGAAATACTGTTTTTGCCATTAATTTCATATTTATTCAAAAGTAATCAAATTTTGGATTTCGTTAAATTTTCATTGAATTGTAGCGATAATAAGAAAATAATAAAATCAATCAATAGTCTCGGTTGGCATAAGAAGGTCATCTCACATACAACTACCCGTCGATGTCTGCCATGTCTTTTGACGAAACTGGTCGTTTTAAAAATATATATGTTAAGTATTATTTAAAAAATATATATATATTTTAGAAATGAGAGTTTCGCGAGGGTTTAACAAGTTAAATTAAGAGATTTTAAGCTATACTGTGTTTAAATGAGAAAATGTATTCATTATACTGTTTTCTAAACGAAGCTCGTTCCGCGGCTTTGTCTGCTTTTATTGGTATTCTCCACAATCAATGAAACGTTGTTCATTTAATGATATAATGAAATCTTTCAAAGAGACACTAGCCGCTCTGGCACGACACTATATACAATCCACCACTCTATTACAATCCGGGGCTCGAACAAGTGGGCTGATTGTCCTGGACCGAACCGAACCGTTAATCTCTCCTCCCCTGAAATGCTGGAGTGGTTGCTTTAGGTGGGCCAAGCACTTGTTGAGTTACATTCTCTCTTAGTTGGCTGCACCCCCAGCGAGCTTTAATTATAAGGGTTCTTGGGAGATTTACAACCCCCAGACTTACTCGCCCTTCATGTAACAGTTGAGACTTGCGTAAACTTATAAGATCTTTTGCAGAAAATATATTTTATTCAGAATATTTAATTATTAATATAACTTTAATTACGTTACCGTAAAATTTAATTCTGTAAAATATGTCAATGTCTATATATATATATATATATATATATATATATATATATATATATATATATATTTATAAGTACATAAAATTTATTTAAAAATATGATATTTGATGCTCTCAAGGGTGTAATAAAATATAAACGATCATACAAAGTGTGAATAACTTTGTTAATTAATTGGTAAAATTCTCGATTTGGGTCATTTGGCAATATAATATTTAACAAATTTAAATTCTCATTTTACTATTACATGGAATCAAGGCTTTTTTGTTGTGTATAGACAAAGTGCCGGTTAATAAAAAAATACATAAAATTCTCTTGATAATACCTATTTCATTAGAAATAATATGTGCATAAAATTAAATTTAAAAAACTTTAAACGGCCAACATACAGCTAGTAATTTATGTAATGGGTAGGCTTTAGCTAAAACATGTCGAAACCCGCAATTAAACGGATAGTATCTCTGTAAAGTGGAATAAAACAAAATTTTAATTATTTTTAATCCTAAAAGTAGAAAAAGACGATTTGTTGAAAAAATTAAGATATCATAAAATTACATATTTATAACAAACAAATATAAAAAGAAAGGTTAAAGTAAAAGTGTACGTTCATATATTTAATAAATTAATCCAACGTTCCACGTAGTCCGCGGTAAAATTTTATTTACCTTCACGGTGAATGTACCAGGGGACGTTTTATTTGTTAGTTGGCTCAGCAATACGACTTAATCTCCCCTACTGAAAATTATATTACACCATTACGTAAATTTTATTACCTATCATCGGAGCAAACCGAAACCCCCGCGCCTACTAACGCCCCTTCGTTTTACAATATTTTGGCTTCAGTGTACAATAACTGAATACTCCACGAAAACCGCGGGTCATTGAAACAAACTTTAATGAATATACGGAGCTTTTAGAACACACACAAGAGCTTATATTGAGTCTGTTAAATTTTATGGCATTCCAAAACCATGAGCCATTCATTCAATTTTTCTTTCTAATATACATACGAGTATGTAGGTCTGTATATATAATATTTAAACATAAAAATCTAAAATAGTGGTTATTAAGAATTAGTTCTTTTTGAAATACTGCCTTTTTTGAAAAATAATAAAAGCAAAGATTTGATTCTCCTCTATTTACAAAAATATATAAATAATGAATATTTGCTTGATGTGCGGTTTGTAATTCCAAAAATATTTATAAGCAGCGTTAATAAGTGGCTACATTTTTACTTGAATATTGTGAAAGCAAATCAATTTACGCTTTGCTTTCATAGTCGAATAATATTAAGTAAAATTTATGCGCATTTTATGCGAAAGTGGTTACTTTTTTGAAACGTGAGCACTCAAAGCCTTGGCTTAAATTTAAATTATTTAAAAGTACAGCTGAGGCAATAAATACTTGTTAATTTTATCAGAAATACAAATACAAGGATCATCAAAACAAAAATAAGCACCCAGGCTGTAAGCATATATCTAAATATGAAACAGCATATATTTTATTTTGTTTATTTCCAAAGTAAATATACGTTAACCAAACTTTATTTGTCTGTGGTAAATTGTAGGTTATTTTTTATTTGATCTGGTAATAATAATTTTCGTATTTGAAACGTATTTTATCTGTTTGTAATTTGAATTCAAAACATGCTTGAAGCGCTCTAACGAGACTATTGCTAAGTAGATAATACGCTCAGCCATTGTTTAGTTAGTGCGGCATTTGGTTCACTAAATCATCCCTTCGATTATTATTGGTTTACTGAAATCGTCCAATTTCTTAGTCCAATCAATTCCTCTGGAAAATGTATAATTTTCAATTAAATTTACGGGGTGTGCAAACATCACAATTCTCCAAACACTACCGTAATTAAGTTTGTGACTTGAAACTATGTATACTTTCATTACCGCGGACAGGCAAGACCGAGCTGCTCTCGCGCCCATGTTGAAGTCGTAAATTATTAACCAACATGGCATCAAAACTTGGCCAGGCCGGATTCAAGTATGGCAATCAGAGAAAACAGGTAGCGACTCGGTTGCTAAAGGATAAATTTTAGTCTTGTTATTACATGATTATCTTAGAAGGGTGGTTGGTTATCTTAACTCTGTGAGTCGGGGTGGCAAGCAAACTTTTCAAATTTGAACTTTACAATCAAATTTCTCACTGAGATAAGTTAAAAGGTTTTCTGATAAATTTACTGGCATCTTCTTCGATGTTTTATTCATAGTTTGTAATTTGTGAAGTATCAAGTTATTTTTTTTGTAAAACCGTCAGGCATTCCATCTCACTTATAAGGGGAGAAATAAAACAAAGTATAACTTTAAAATATAATATAATATTTTATATAAAATAAACTCGAATTTAGAAACAGATACAAATCAAATCACAATAAATAAGTATTGGAAATTATATCACTTTTGATATTTTTGAAATTTTTACTGCTAACTAAATTATATATCGTATAATATAGTGCCTATTAGTCAAGCCTATTAATGCGTTTTAATTTTCGGTTTTCCACCTTAGATGCAATTGTAGTATTTCAGATGCAAGGTATCAAATTCCTCCACAGAAGTCTAAACTTTTTTATCCAGTATATTTTCTGGCGGATTGTTTAATAATACCAGATTTATTAGACTTACTAATTACTTTGCTTACTTAAAATATTCTTGTAGCTTGTTTCAGTTTTTTTCTTCTTAAATACACACGTGTATGATAAAACGAATTATTCTTAACATTAAATATTTTTTATTCGATAGAAAGTAAAATATTTAAATGAGTATTAGCTTAAACACGTGGAAAAATCACCCAAGTATTTTATTTAAAATATTATTAACATCAAAATAATACTCTTAAAATCTGTAGTAGTAAAGAAATAACTTTGGGCCTTATGCCGAGAGTTGATTACGAACAACGTTATTCGTAGTTGATTGGGTTAAAAGGGATTGTACATATAATACGTTATCCTAATTATAATTGCAATGGATATATTTGGATATCTCGCACCATCTACTATTGTGTATTTACCATATTATATACACCACAAGATTCATATTTGTTATTAGTCAGAACAACAGCCCAACTCTAAGGTATGAAATTTACATGCAGTTATTCTAATAATTATTGCAGAGGTGCGACCTGAATGTCAAGCTAACTACCGCATACCTACGACATTATGTGCATAGCTTCGTGGTTAATACTTGATATAACTCGGTACAGCTATCCGACTATATAACTATAGCGCATAGTTAGACAACTGCTTCAACTTGGGGTAAATTTTAGATGCAATCAAGTCTGAGGGAGTTTACTGCCCATTAAACACGAAACGGTCAGCCGCGAGCGCTTCGCAGGATTGCTCGTTTGCGGTTCCATTTTACGGTTTGCAATAATTCCCCGCTGAAGCATGCGGTGACAATAGATCGAGATTTACCTTTGCTGCAGGTACGCTCACAAATGGAAGTCTTCTTGGATAGTATCCACGTTCTGCTAACTCTTTACTGAAAAAGGCACATTTCTATGGGAAATTGTAAAAAATATTCTGAACAAAAAAAGTGAATGCAGAAGACGCAACTACCCAAGCACGTTAGAAAGTAAATAGTAATGAACTACTTATGAGCTAGAGATGTTAATGACACTGCTGTTAACCTCCGTCGCGAGCTTTAAATAGTGTATAAATCGAAACGTAATAAGTGAAGATTTTCAAAATTTTCATGTAATACCTGAATACTGTAGAAAAAAAAACAGTAGCATCCATCCACACGTTTGTGTGGAGAGAAGGTAAAATACATCAAAACTTGGAAGTATTCCTTTGAATTTAATGATGGAATTCTTCAACGAAAATATTAAATTCACAACCTAAAATGTTCCGAGCGATGTCGTGTAAAGAGTTGAGGCAGTTTCACACGCTACGTTATGCCGTGCGGTTTACCTGAGAACTGACAGCGCCTATCGCCCCCAGGTTCAGGCACACTCGCAGCACCCACCCGCCCAGCCACATGAAAAATATATTACACTGCGAACAATGCCGACAAATAACGATGCGCTCTTTTTATTCAAGGAGATTCTCGAAATAACTGATGTTATTTTTCTTTGAACATGGCCGAGGCGTTAAATTAAAAAAAAAAGTTCTTTACAGTGATCAAATTTTTCTTGGATTTATTTTTATTATTTTTCCGGGTAACCTTAAGGTCGTTACAAGCTTGCGATGCTTGGTATGTTTCGAGTTTATTTATCAGATGTTGGATAGCACTGATGCATCGCAAATACACGATGCTCGCTGTTATAATTGCAACCTTCGCTCGGTGAAATGTAAATATTCGGCAATAGGCGGAAACCGCTTGTTTGATTTGCGTTAGTAAAAAAAAACCTGAAGAGTATATCGACGCTAGTTTTTCAAACGTTGTATTCTGATAATGCTTTCAATTGAAGCTATTAAATTAAAGTTAATTATTTAACATTTATTGCAGGGTGCCGATTATCATTGGTGTAATTTTCTACGATAGCATATTGTGAGGCTCACCATGTTGTACTATAATTTTATGTAATCATGTTTTCTCATAAATACATACATGGGTTAAATTTTAACAATAAAGTGATAAAATGTTTCAATTGATTACCTGTGACAATTTTTATTAAAAAGTGTGTTGTATTATTAAATAAATTAAAATTGAACCCACTGCTTATTTGCGAGAATTGATTATTCGAACTTAGGTTACAAAAACTGTTAATTCAAAACCTGAATTAGTACACATTTATACTTTCAATTATGATCACGTCACAATAGTACTGCGTGGTCTATAGTAAAATCTAAAAATAAACATTAATTACGGATCCAATTATTGTAGCATGGCACTATCGTGCACTTTTTGTTCCTCGTGTGCTAGTAGAAACACACGGATAAATTGGAAAAAAAACATACACACACGGAATTGGCGTGTGGCTACGTATACCTGGGTCTTGTTTAAAAAGAATATTTGTTTATTTTTCAGGAGTGGGGTCCGGGGGCAGGGCGGGCTCCCCGCAGCGAGGCTCGCCGCCGCGCCGCCCCGCCAGCCCAGATAGGCCGAACCCGGCAGACCCAATCACTGAAGTAAGCTCTGAACAAATAAAGCCTTTCATTGTGATTATAGGCAAGTGTGTGTACCCGGAAACTTACCCTTACTGGGGTGTTTCCTTAGAAAAATCTACTTTCAAAAATTTTGTTGTATTATAATATATTTACAGACGACATTGTATATTTAATGTCTCAGCATTTATTTTATCAATTTATTCAGTATGCGATAGTTAGCAAAAAAATATTAAGTTTTCAATTTTATATTTATTTAAGACTGGGGAAAGTCATTTCAGAATTTTTATAACTCAAATAATTCATTCTTGGAATTCTCACTAATTGAAAAGCTAACATATTAGATAATTACTATAATTTATTTAGTGTCTTACTGTGAATTTTTGACTATAGGTAACTATATATATTTTATATAAATAATGTCTAATATCCTAATACTCATATTATTTAAATATAATCTCTTGTATTGAGTTGGGTGCACGCTGTCGAGGTATACGAACAAAATGGGATATTAAATTGGACTTATGATTTGCTGAAGATTTTAGATAGCGGATTAGTACTACAGATAGCATGGTGTCTCAATTGCTTGAGATACTTAGTTTATAACACAAAGTACAAATAATAAAAAATAACATTTGGAAAATATTACCTATGGTAGTTCTAAATAATGGTAATTCTTGTATATTTTCAGTCTCCAAGTCCGGCGATGTCTCGTATCGGCTGGGCATTGCGCACCATGCTGGTGAGCGAGCAAGGAGCCTGCCTGAAAGACCGCAAGGTGTCGGGGAAGATGGTCCGCAAGTGTGCACCGGGGACGGAGCTGGTGGACTGGCTCATGGCAGTGTCCCCCAGCGTCCACGGGCGCCAGCAAGCCGCTGGCATGTGGCAGGCCCTGCTGGAGGAGGGCGTCATCTCTCATGGTGAGAAAATGCTTTGGATCTTTTCGCGCGTGATAAGGGTTATCTTTCGATTTAGCTCTAGTAGAAATTGCCATGTAAAATCCCCCAACTGTCTAGATCCGTGCTTCTCAAAGTGGTCCCTTCGGACCCCAGGGGGTCCCTGGGATCATTCGGGGGGTCCTTAGAAAAATAAAACCGATTTGGGGGTCCCTGAACAATGTCAGGGGGTCCGCGCAAGGTTTAATATAAAATAAAAAAATGTGACATATGTTTATTAATATGGATGTTAAAATAAATAGCAATGAATACATTTTTTGCAATTTTTACGTCCTAAGTAAAATATAAATATAGACAGGTGCATAAAATTAAATTAATAACAGGCATCGCGGTGAGTCAGGTAGGTTAATACAGGAACGCAATAGAGTCGATACTTGCACCAACTAGTCTATAATATGAATTTATGTAGTTTTTCACCCAGGGTCCGTAGGCAAGTTTTTACTATGAAAGGGGGTCCGTAGGCAAGTTTTGACTATGAAAGGGGGTCCATGGGCAAATTTTGACTATGAAAAGGGGTCCGTGGGCCAAAAGAGTTTGAGACCCACTGGTCTAGATTCATTCTTCTAGAAAACTGGACTGAAACCTCATTGAAACTATCTTACAAATAAATTTCATTGATAAAAGCTAATTTATGTGATATGCATGTTTCTGATTAACAGTGACCCACGAGCAGCCGTTCAAGGACAAGTGCTTCCTTTATCGATTTCACGTGGACGAGGATGCGCCGCCTCCGCCCACTCCCTCCAGTGAAGAAGCAGCAGCCGCCGAGGGGCAACTGCGGGAATCCCTGGGAGCCCTGCTGCAGCGGGGGCCCGACGCGACTCTGCGTATGATCCTCAGGAAACCGTACGTCACATTATAACACCTCATTTTCAAATTGTCTCTACAGCAGTCATACATATTTTGAATTTAAAATTAATAAAATATTTAGTTAAAAATAAATTAAACTAAATTTAATTTAAATTAATTCGTATTTAATAAAATTTTGAAATATTGACTATTATTTTAAGTAAGTGATAGCACATCATAACAAGTCTTTAAATTTAGAGGTTAGTGTTTATTGTTACCTGGTCGATTGCATTAACAATTGTCAAATGATTAGGCAGTTTGTTAAATGACTCCGGTGAAAAAATAATTTAATTCTAGCGTAGTTCATGAAGTATTATCACAAATTATTTAGAAAAAAAAAATTATATACATATTAGCATAAATATAAAACCAAACAACGGGTTTGCATTTCTACAAAATATACACAATTTTAAAACCTATAAGGATGCCTATCAGAACAGAACTATAATGATTCTGCTCTCTGTTACACTCCGAATTTTTCGTTATATCTAGTAATGCAAACTAAGGAGGATACTTGCAATCTCACACTGGCAAATGTCGTATAAGGAAAACTAGAATATTCGATCGAGAAACTATAAAAAAAATATCAAAAGACTGAATGGGTCGGAAAGGTTCTGAAGTAAGTAAACATTTTCCAGAGGCTGAATTTTGCACGAACAGCAATATTACACAAATAACAAGTGATTTTTGAACGGTCGGGTAGACCCAAAACAAAAGTAATAACTAACACAAAGGCGAATATATAGTAAAAAAAATTATAAGTTACTATTTGTTACAGTATATATATATCAAAGTGTTACAAATGTTAAGAAATTTCACCCTGCTTGAAGATACAAAACTAGCATGTCAAAACTGAAAAAATGAGAACATCACGAAAAGTATTATAATAGAATTCCACCAAGTATATAAAAAAAATATTGAATGTATGTAAACCCTTTGAACACGAATTTATTCAATGATAATATCTATTGAAGGACTGGGTGTATTATAATACGAGGCTGAATAAATTTCCATCGCAGAAGCCACGAGCGCACCCCCGATGAGCTGGAGGCTGTGTACGAAGAGCTGCTGCGCGTGCCGGCGCTGGCGCACCTCTCCACCTCCGTCAAGAGGGAACTCTGCGCGGCCGTCGTGTTTGAAGCACATCCTCAGCCCAGCACAGTGTGTGAGTAACTCATTATTTATATTCCACAACCCTCGTGAGTGTCCTTCGATTTCAGTATCACGGCCCGATTTAAGCCCATCGGAATTGATTGGATATGATCCGTAGGCTCGGGTAGGAGAAATTTTAGATTTAAGAATATGCAATGAAGTATTAAATATTTTTTCTCTAATAGATTAAAAATTACAACTGAAAATGTTAACACTGTTTTATTTACACGAAAAAATTTTTTTGAGGCTTAACAGTATATTAGAACAAAATAGTATTAAAAAAAACATAAGTAGCATCTAGGCTGCTTAAAAAATATGTTCTTTTTTTGATATGTCATTTGTTTATTAATACAACACAAAATATTATTATATATTTTAGGATCATTTAAAGAATAAAATAAAATAAAATAATCCCAATAGACGGAGACGAACACCTTCAAAAAAGACCAGATATATAATTATATCTTTCAAAATACAAGAGCTTTAGAAATTCTCACTTTCCGTCAGTGGAAATTTGTTCAAGACCCAAAAGTGTTATAAATTGACGATAATATAGCGAATTACATCCTGATTTTTGTTGGATTATAGACACCTACGCAAAGCATCCAAAACCACTATCAAAAATATTGGAGAGCTTACGTCCTAACCCTACTATTTTAAAATTACATTTTATTTTGTTTATAAAAACTATACACAAATCAACTGCTTTTGAATATCTTGCTGTAAAGAACGTAATAGAACGTTTACGTTTTTATTTTGCAATCTTTTACCCGAGATTCACTCATCAAATTTATGAGCAGGTCTTGGACGGGTCTCTGTGACTACATCGTAACTTCCTGTTTAAATCTCAACGAAACGCTTCATTCCGGCGCTTGCATGAGTTATTTACTTCAATTGAAAACGTAAACGTGGCGTTCTCAAAAGGAATTGAGTTTTTACTGGCCATAAAACATTTCTGTTTCGCGACCACAAAGGAGCGGAAATAAAGGAGGACTTAACGTTTTTTTTATTTCGGTGTCGAGCGCTGTACCGACCTTCGTTAAATGATAAAAACTTTAAGGAAAAGAACTCGGGAAAACCTTCTCATGAATAAAGTATACAAAGAACTTTTACAAGTTGAATAATTTAACGAGTACCTGGACGGAATCCTTCGTTAGAAATTACGGGCGTCTAATACGTTGAATAGTTTTCATAATCAAAGGTAACAAAAATTCTTTTAAATTTAAAACGGTCACGCTTAGAAATACGGAGTAATTTTCCAGATTATCTACAATTGTTAAGACTAGGATTGAATAAAAAATTAAGGTTGTCATTTTTAAAAACTAGTATCTTTAGTATCTTTGGACAAATTATTTTTTTTCTTCAAAATTTTTTTTTATACGGCCTATATTTTGCAATGTAATGCGAAATATATCAAACGAGTACTAACATTTATTTTTAATTTCATCTGATTTAAAAAAAATCATAATTATATTCAACAATTAAACGACTGTAAATGGCTGGTGGCGACGAAAAACCCCAAGAAAAATCTTGAGGACTATTTGAATATAAAACAATGGCCTTAATTACATCAGAAATTGCTTAAAATGGTCACGAAAGTCATACGTCGCCGAGAAAGTAAAACCGCAATAATTTCCCAAGTTTATTACTTTAAAAGAAGTTAGCGAATTCCTAACGAGTAATTATCTTTTTTTGTTTTGAGTATATTTTACTTCATTAATTAAACATAATACCTTAATTAACCGGCGCTGGTCTTTCAGTATTTCACCAGGGAGACGAGGGCAGGTCCTGGTACATTATCGTGAGAGGATCAGTGGATGTCGTCATCCACGGGAAGGGAACTGTCACGACCCTTCACGAAGGAGACGATTTCGGAAAATTAGCCCTGATAAACGACGCTCCCAGGTATGAAACTGTTCAAAGTAATTATATTATCTTAACACCAATAACAATTAACTATTAATACTATTAGTACGTAATCACATTACGTGTATTTTCATTTAGCTAATATCAAATTGTATCAAATTTCTCTTAAAAAATATTTTCGGTTCATTTAGTTATTCTAACGCCACAAGTGGTAATCGATTGGGCTGTTAAATTTCACCGTTTCATCGATAGGGCCGCTACTATTGTGCTTCGAGAGAGCAACTGCCATTTCCTTCGTGTGGACAAGGAGGACTTCAACAGGGTGTTGCGAGGAGTCGAAGCCAACACTGTCAGGCTCAAGGAACACGGCCAAGATGTCTTGGTTTTGGAAAAGATCAGCTCTGCTATCAAGCAAACCTTTTCGCATTTCAAGTAAGTGCAATATTAACGCTTTTATCAATAAAAAATATGGAAGATCATTAACTTACTGACAAGTTTTTTAACATTATTTACGTATAACTTCAAAGTGTATATTGTAAACACTTAATCACTAAGAGTTTTTGTTTTTCTTTTCCAGGTACACCGTTATGGCAGGCACTTCAGAAAAGATGCTGGAACATCTACTGGAGACAAGAATGGACGGAAAGTGCAGCAGAGAGGACCGAGCCGCTCCTAATGATCCCTTCTTGGACGACTTTCTTCTCACTCACATTATCTTCATGCCGACAAGCCGACTCATCGTGGAGCTGTCTAAATAATATCCTTTTCAATACTTTCCAAAGTCTTTATAATAAACAATACTTACATAAATGAAATTGATGTTTGAGTAATTTATTAATAATGTTTCGTGCTATATCATAAAAACCCTTAACGTTATATCCACTTATCGGGTAGAGTCTACAAATCAAGATACAGAATTTATACTGGCATGCAAGCGCAGAGTTGTCCAATTTGTTTATCGGTGGATAACCACAAATAGGCAAGCAGTATCTGATGACCAATCGGCTGCAGAATATATAGAGGTGAGAAGATATTCAAAAAATTAAACTAAGTTTGAGAATAATTTACAAACATCTTATGAATTGGTATTTTTAAAACAGAAATTGTTATGTGAAAATCTTTGCTTGCTAAATAAACATCAGTGTATTAAAATTATTACTATTTCACTTTTGGGAGAAAAAATTATTTAAGATACAATGAGTAGAAGTTAAAACATCATTAAAAACTAGTACCTGCATAACTACTAAAGATCTATTGTAGTTTGCATGTTTTATGATTCTAGGAATTGGCGGGTGAAGTGGAAGCCGACTGTATGCAGTGGAGTTGCTTGGAAGAGGAAGCAGGCCTCATGCACCACGTGATGTCGCAACTTCGTAGGCGACAGGAAGAAAAGAATCTTCACGCCGGCCAGAAGTGGAAGCTGCCTCCTTGTGGACAGCCAATTAGTCTTTTCAGTGGAACAACTTCCGATACAAGAAATGTCATCCACCCAGACGATGACTGTATGTATAATAATCATAAAAAATAAAGATATTGAGCTTTTCTTATTTGATCAAAATTAGATTGATTTCAGATAAATTGCTCAATCGTCATAATGTATTTATAAGAATAATTTTCCTTTCAGTTATATTCAGAGTATATTGTGCCGACCATACATATTGCACTCTAAAGTTCCCAGCAAATGCAACGGCAGAAACCATCAAGATAAGTGCAGCCGACAAACTCAAAATGCGACCAAATGATGAACTGGTACTTGTAGAAGTTAAATCCACTGGTGAAAGAATACCAATCAACGACAAGGATATAAGTATACCAACGAGTCTGACTCTCAATGGAAGAATTTTTGTTGCTCCTAAAGATCACTTGGATGCTCTGGTGTGTTTATAAGATTTAATCACAATATAAATACTTATTTCATATAATAATAACATAATTATAATTTATAACGTCTTTAGGAAGTCTGGAAGGAAAGGGTAGCCCCTTGGATTCCATTAAATGTTGAAGTGAAACAAGAGTGCGTAAATCATAATAGGTTTTCCACTTTTTGCTAATGAGTTCACTTTTGAATAAAAAAATTGTAGCTTGCATTTATTAGTCATAAATGTTTAATAAATATATAAGTAATATTTTGAATAAAAATACTTGAGTGATTTTCCACATTTTTGTTTTTATTAGTGACCGGTTTCGCCAACCTTTCACGTTGGCATTATCAAACAGAGTGAGATTCTATATAATACTAAGCAATTAGGTAAACAATTGTTAGAGGGAGAGGTTGTTGTTAGAAAGAGAGAGAATGATTGTCAGGTGGTAAGGGCTAATGTGATTTTAATGTACCTGACAAGTGGAGGATTCTATATAATTGCAAATTTTTGTGTTAATGGGGTAATTATCTAAAGTAGTGGCTTTGAGGTGTAGCAGCAGTTATTCTGAGTTCAACAGTTCTCTGTTTGATAATGCCAACGTGAAAGGTTGGCGAAACCGGTCACTAATAAAAACAAAAATGTGGAAAATCACTCAAGTATTTTTATTCAAAATATTAAAATGGAATTCCACCAAGTAGTCTCTGTCAAAAATATTGAATTTCTTAAATATATAAGTAATGAAATTAAAAAGTTCTGAGCTGTAGTCTATTACAATAGCCCTCTTAATGTTATACTTATTGTTATAAAGATAAATATAGTTCTCTCAACACTGGTTCATTATTTTAGACTTGTCTAGCAGAACAAGAAGTGGCAACTCAGGGCCTAGATATGGATATAGAGACGTTTAGCACTAAAGACCTTGCATACTTTATGACGTTATTTGACTGGGATCTGTTCTGGTGTGTCCACGAACATGAACTAATATACCATACATTTGGAAGACATCACTTTGACCAGATAACAGCCAATTTGGATGTCTTTTTACGGAGATTTAATGAAATTCAATATTGGGTTGTCACTGAAATTCTTATGGCAACATCATTAAGCAAGCGGGTGACTATATTGAGGAAAATGATAAAGCTAGCAGCATAGTAAGTCTTTCAATAATTTATGGATAACTTTTAGTTTATTCTTTATCTAGATTGTAATAAAAAAAATGTTTTTTCAGTTGTAAAGAATATCAAAACCTGAATGCATTTTTTGCAATTGTTATGGGACTAAGCAATATGGCTGTGAGTCGCCTATCACAAACCTGGGAAAAACTACCATCTAAGTTCTGTAAAATCTATACAGAATTTGAAGCTCTAATAGATCCAAGTAGAAACCACAGAGCCTACAGGTAAGACATCGTACAGCATTAGATACCAATTACAATATTTAGTTGCTTCTATATCAATTTTTTTTTACTCATAGGTTAAGTGTTGGCAAACTTCAACCGCCTGTTGTCCCCTTTATGCCACTTTTACTTAAAGATATGACTTTTACGCATGAAGGCAATAAAAATTCACTCAATGGCTTAGTGAATTTTGAAAAAATGCACATGTTAGCTCAGACAATGCGCACAATAAGGTATTGCCGTAGCCGTCATCTAGGTAAGTTAATTTATATAAAAATTACAAATACATTATGAATGCAAGCTATTTCATAAAAAAACTATTCATGATCCATCACTATTTTTAAGTTTAACGCAGGTACCTTATATTTGAGGACATCATCCACAGGAGTTCACAAATTCACAAAGCCGTTTCTAATATATTTAGGAATAAACTTTTATCAAATCTATTAATAATCACAATAAAATGAACGATACAATCATTCTTCAACACATTTTTAATCTATAGATTATTGACATCAAACAACACATCTCTTATATTTTACCCTTAAATCATAATTCCCTAAACAATTAATAAAATCACTAAAATGTTAAATATTTCTAATCTATTTATTTAGACCTTATCAAGATTTCTTTTTTTGCATTAAAACAATAAAATAAATTATAATCAATTGAGATTGATCACTGTTTTCCTCTTTTCATTGTTAATATGTTCATAAGGTATTAAGAAACTTCACTAAATTCACAATCATATACACATACTTATTTAAAATGATTTATGCGTTACAATTATATTAATATTTTCAGTTCTGGATCCTCCATCTCAAAAGAATGACAGTGACCTCCGAGCTTATATTGGGTGTCTTAGAGCCATCGACAACCAAAGGGTGTTAACAAATATGTCCCAAAAGCTAGAACCTCGGAGGTCTTAAGCAGGCACTCTCAATACATGGAATGGACCAACAAACCAAAATCTGACGCCATTTGTCTTGTTTTTACTGTAAATATCTACATATTATATTAGAATTCATCTTATGTTTATCAATTTTTCTCTTTTTTATTATCTAATATGAAAATGTAGAGAGCCGCAATTTGTATCATTAAATGGTATCTTTTAAACTTTAATCTACAAAGAAGTATTAAAAATAGATATTTTATAAATATAATAACATCATTCCAAAATATTCAGTGTAGTGAATTCAGCCTCTTTAGAAAATATAAATTTATTTATAAATATTATTTTTCACACAAAAAATATTTTGTGTTTTTAATAACTTCACTATAATTTGTGTAAATAGTTTGTATGTACATAAATATATACTAAGAGATTCAAAAAGCAATGAATTTAAAAATAAAAAAAATTAGATACTTTAAGTTAAGTACACTGAAAATCTTTCATTCATTAAAAAACAAGATTTAAAATAATATATTATAAACTCTCATCAAACTCAATAAAAAAATCTAAAGTCTATTTAAAAGTTTATGCAATAAAATCATATTCACCCTTACAATAAGAGCTAATATTAATCCTGCACAAAAAACTATAATATTTTTATCAATTTCTGTACCTTTAATTGTATAAATGAGTTTTTGGTTTAAAAGTGAAAAATGTATCTTCGGGACCATATTTTTTGTATCCAAAATTTTAATCAAGTAAACAAAATAAATACTTCTAAAAACTACCATATATTTAATATTATTTTACATAATAATATTAAATATTTATTATTATTTAATAATGATAATATTTTCATGTATTATTTTCTCATAACAAGAATACAATACAATTTTAAGAAAATGTAAATAGCATCCTGTGAGACGGTCTTCACAAAATTCAATAATATATAAATAGCATACCTTTGAGACAAAATTATGCAGGATGTGAAATGCTTCAGAAGACAGACCCGGTTTTGAATCTTGATAGCATTGTACTTATAGTTAGCTAACAAAAATTAGTAAATGTCATATTTGTTTTAATTATTATATATTAAATTGTACATGTAGATCAAATATTTGTTAGATTTTAAATTATAACTTCAAAACACTGAAATAGCAATAGTGGATTTCATATGTATAGACTTTAATATGTTACAATTTCCTAATACATCTTACCTTAATCACTCGATGCCTTCTTACCGACAATCCCTCTTCAGAATTAAAAGTCCCCTCTCCTCGAGTTGATTTATAAATCTATGAAAATATATCATTTCTAAATAATTTCACTTCATGTTAATTTTTAATAAAAAGCTGTTTTTAAAAAATAAGCTTGTGTAAAAAAATTATAATAATATCCAATAAATAAATATAATATAGCTTGTACATAGATTTCTCTTTTAGATCATGTTGAACATTACAGGCTAGCATACTGTATGAAGACACCAATTTTTATAAAAATTAAGAAAACTAATAAACTTCAATAGACTAGGAGGTAATTCTCTGTGCTATTTTAATTTTTTTAAAGTAGAGAGTAGATTCCTTGAACACTTGTATATTATTAATTTATCAAAACTGTATAAGCGGTACTTCATCTGAGGTACAGATAATTTTTTGAGATAGGAGTACTATTTATTTGTATTATGTGTATATGTACAAATATACAATTTATATTATATATGATTTAAATATCTAAAATAAATATTCAGTAATATGTAAAAATCAATGTAGATTAAGATGTGTAAAAGTGCAATAATTAATTATTATTTGATTGTAGATCAACTACGGACATGTATCGAATGCTAGATCTTTTATTCAAGTTAATATCATTATGCTACTAATAAACCTATTGTAGATCTAGTAAACCAATTTATTCATTCAGAGTTCTTTAATTCTTAAAAATGTAAAGAAAAATATTCATTATAGTTATTAATGACAAAGATTCACATAAATTAGATAATTATTCAAATTGTATTTAACAATTCATAATAATAGATTTTATGCTGTAGGTAATATTCAGTACAGCCAGACATTCATTTGTAAAATAAAATATTGCCGTGAAGGCTGCCAGGTTCAAGACTTCTTAAGAATCTCCCGATGGCTCTGACTTCGGTCAGAGAACAAATCTCTCTCTCATTTGAGAAAAAATGATTTATTTAAAAATATATTAAAATCAATAGATTTTTAGTTAGTATCTACTCAATAGACTTTTCGATTCTTTATTTTAATGCAACAAAAGAGTTAGTTTGGTGCCTTAAGTTCAATAATAAGCTAATTTTATAAAAATCTTTAAACTAAGTAGAAAATATATATACTTTAGAAGAAAAAAATTACTGTTTCTGCACAATTTGAAGTTTTTATTTTTTACATTAGATTCTAAGTTCTGTTGTCTTGATTTGGCCTATACATCCATGGCTTAAAAAAGGAAAGTAACATTTTACGGATACTGAGATATATTTTTTCTCTTTGCACTTTTTTATAAATTCACCTTGGATAGATAATTTCAAGACTTTGTAAATGAGGTTATTCAAAGCTTTATTTCAGTCTTAATGAATATTCCAAATCGTATGTATAGGTTAGTCATATTGTTCAGCCTTGGAACACCACCTTTAGTGCTTGTATTTAAGAGGTACATACCTTTCCTATAATTAAACATTTATCTTAATATAGTTTCCACATTTCATAGAACTAGATAATTACATTTCAATGCTTGTTTTTCATATCGCCATTTTTTTAAGCTACATTTTTATATCTATTAAATTTAACTGTAATCCATTTAGATAACTCAAAGCACCAAACAGTTCACATATTTACTTATTTCATTCAACCATTCATTTCATGTAATATATCTTTGAGTATAATATGATATAAAATATTAAGAAATCCTGCATCCACCCATTAAATTATGATAAAGGAATGAATAATATCCTCTCAGCAAACAATCAAAGGCTTCAACGTGAAAATAATTAAATCAATATGATAATTTAATGAATAAATGCACAACATTGATTTTAATGATGCTGTTTATCACATATTGCACTAGTATGAGTCATTATCACTTATTCTACAATTTCTTTTTAAAAAATATCTTGATTACTCTTTTACAATATTCGTTAGCTTATTATTGCAAGAGATCATTCATTTTTTTTATGAAAACATGATGAATGCAGCCAAAAAAATGTTAAAAATCTAGGGAAATGGATATAAAACACAAATCCATGTTAAGGTAAAAAGAGATGAGAAAAATATGCACGAAATAATAGCATTACTATGTTTATTATACTCTTTATTATTTTAACATTGAATATTTAAATTGCATGGTTTTATTATTGTAGTATTCATATCACATTACCTATTCAATAATTACAATGTGAAAATGTAATGCATTTACCATCAACTAGAATAGATATTCTTGTAAAATTAATCTAGCAATTTTTGTGTGATAAAATATCTTAATGCTAATTTTCAAATGTAAAATATAAATCTACAAGTATTGTATAGGACAATCATTATCTTATTTAATAGCTTGGAAGGAGAATAGTGTTATATAGGAATGTAAACTTGGCAGTGAGAAATTGTAACAAAGTATTTTTTACTGATTGAAAGGATATAAATTCCTCAGACTGTGTTATAAGTAGAATCTATTTAGCATTATGAATGTAATATTATTATAACTGTAAAATAAATGAGAACATCCAAAATTAAAAAAAAACAACATATTTATTAACTTTTATTCACTATGTATAGGAAACAGCCATTCAGATACGACAACATTCATAATTTATTTTTACAGATTAATTTTAACTTATAATTACCATGGTTAACATTCGCGTAAATAATTTATGTATTCACAGTCTCCAGTTGCGACAAATAAATAACACAACACTGTACACTTCTTAATCTAGCACTGTTAAATTAATGCCCGTCTTTGAAAGGCTGATTGAAGGAAAAGTACTGAAAAAACTATGTTTAGAGAAATAGCATTATATTAATATTGTGTTATGCAACCTGAGCCACATTTCAATTATTGTTTTTTTTCTAAAACCTTTCAGAGACAGGACATGAAAATGGTAAGAGCCTTTATACATCTATTCTGTTTTTAATACAAAGTAATAGAGCTAATTTGACACAAAATAAATGATAGTTGTGAAACAATTCTATTTGATATTCTCACATCTGACTATTTTCTTCATAGTTTCACAAAACTGTTTCTGTCTTTTATTCCATCTGTTTTGGTTAGGATAACTCTATTTTACAGACATAAAATATCTCTTACAGCAGCACTTTCATAATATTAAAATTATCACCAGATGGTACGACACTTTGGTTGACTATTCTCATTGTTATTTTTTTGTCCAAGGTTCTTGTTTCTCACTAATCAATGGCACTTATCATCTTCACAATCCACTCCACATTAGATGTAATTTTATCATACATGCGGGGTCTACCCATTCCGACTTTAGAACAAGCTATTCTCCAATTGCTGACACCGACCAGGGACCATCTTGCTTCGATGGGGTCCAAGCAAGCCAAAGGACTTCCAGCAAACTCTTCTTCCTAAAAATTAGTTTCAAATAACATGCTCACTGTAAATAATGGTAGCAACTTAATAAAAAAAACCATATCAATATTTATTTGCATGTCTAGAGAAAAAAAGTTTTTTTTTTTTTCATGTCTAAGTTAATTAAAATATTAAAATTTATTTGGTGTACCAATCACTTATGTAAACAATAGTTAAGATAAACAATCATATGGCGGAGCTACAATAAGAGAATCTGTTAAGATTATGATAGCCAGAGGGTGTAGGTCAATATAGACTCTATTCTATTTAAATTAATCAAATGGTGTTTCTTGCTGTTTCATGTGTATCTAAAATATATTGCTATTACAATACTCACATTGCAATCTTCTTGCTGATATATTGATTCTGTGCAAAGGCTATTGACAGTTGTGATGCTAACATTTTCACATCTTTCCATTGAAATCATTTTCAAATGAACTCGTTGGAGCTGGTCTCTATTTCGTGCCCACCCCAGAGTGTTACAATTTGAAAAATTAGCATCTGACTTGATCTGAGGTAAGCAAAGTGGCCTAACAAAATCAGACATTAGAACTGCTTCTTCCATTTTTATGAGAACGAGTGTGGACCCTTCAACGGGAGATTTGACCATTCCCACAATTCTTCGTTCTTGAAGCCACGGAGAAGTACTGGAAACTCGGACAGATCCAAGTCGTGCTAGCCATTCTGCTTTCGGTTGTCCCTAGAAATATAGTATATTTATTATTGAATGTGCTCAAGGTATAAGTAATAAGCTTTACTTGTAAAAAAAGTACCATAGTGGCACATGTACTCTCTTTGTTCAAGCTTTGCATTGCCATTACATTAAAAAAAAAAAATTACATAAAAAATGTACACTTATTAAAAAAAAAATTCATTAGGTAAAAGTTTAAAAGAATTCACAACAGCCCTAAAACCCTCTATTAAGTGTATGTCTCCTGAATACCAAGCTAAATTAGCCTATACATATATTTATTAATAAATTGTAGATAAAGCTAACAAATGAATTTCACCTGAACTTTAATTTCACAATGGGACTGACTTCGTTCAAAAAATATTTTAAAATACTATTTGGGAAAATCTGTAAATTATTATTTATATCTACCTGGAAACAAGATGCTGTCGTCATTAACCATTTCGCAGAAATTAATGTAGCATCGCAAACATGTGCATCTTCTCTGAAGAGTATGGCATGCCACGGCCAGTCCCCATATGCAGCTATCTTTCCCAAACCATCGATTCCTGTCACATCTCTTGTAGACTGTTTACCACAATCTAAAAATGAAATTATTGTTACAATGGTTACAGGCTAGAGAACTAACTATCTGTGTGAGTTATATTGTGAAATAACTAGAAATAACCTGTTTGCACCTTTGGGTTGTTAACAATAACGGAGAATATTTTGACAAATTAGTCATTTACATACCAAAGTTGGAGCAGCCCACGTACATTACTTTCTTGTCAGGACAAGGTGCCTTCAGAAAACTTATTTCTGGAGCTGATGGATCCTCCACTTCTACATAGTGAGTATTTTCTTCATTGTCTATTTTGGTATTTATAAAATCAACATTCCTGAGGATTATATCAATTTAATTTGTAATACTTAATATTATAGGCTAGAAATAATAAACAATAAAGTATTTTTAGTTACTGACTTGAACGATAAAGAGTTGCATAGTGATGATGCAACCGTTTTGACTGCTGAGCTCGTGTCATTTTCAGATCCAACGCATAACTTCCCAAGCTTTCCTTCTTCGTTGAATATGACATAACCTTCAGAGTAGTACTGTGATTGATGTGGTGATATTGTCGGGTACTCCAAAAGGTGAGATATATTTGGAGCAATTATTACTACAATAAAACATTAAAAAACATAGAAAAATATTTCCACAATAAAGTATTTTGAGCAGCATTATCAACAACACTTACAGCACGACTTTTCATCACTTCCATCAGGACAATCTCTAATTCCATCACATCTTTTAGAAGGAGGAAGACAGCTTCGACTTAGCCCACAGTGGAGATGTCCCGGAGCACAGTAGGTGCAAGACTTCTCATCTTCGAGGTCTTCACAATCTGGGATCCCATCACATATTCTAGGGGATAGAGCATTTGACTTCATAGTCTGAACACAGTCTGTAAATAAGGTAACAAATAATTTATTTAATGAAAACTGAAAATATTTATGAAGAACCCACGTGATTAGTGACAACAAGATATTATCTTCACCTTACACTTTACATCGATTGTAACTTATAGTTACTTCCAATAAAACTTTACCTGTTTTTGGTCGACACGTTGTCGGTCCATTGTACTCAGGAAATCGGCTGCAATCCATTGATTTCTTAAACCGTGTAGGCAGACGACTACCACAGCCAGCCCAAAACTCTCTGCAATAACTGCGACAAGGAAGGAACATTCTATCCTCTTCTTCCTTTGCTACACAAGACGGTTGTAAAAGTTGACAAACAAAATCATAAGCCAATCTGTAGCATTCAGCATCAATCAGTTCTCTAAATGCTATCATATCTTCTTCAACTTCTTTCATCGAGTTATGGCCCAGAACATTTGGGTATGAGGTTATATTGTATGGGAGGTTTTGGCACATTTTTACTTGAATTGCGGAGCATCTCCTCGGAGGAGGAGGTATTGTTGTGGAAACGACAGTTGTCATTACTTTTGTTGATGATAGCGTTACTGTAGACGTGAGAATTGCTTCACTTTCCTGAAAAGAGCAGTAAAAATATAATCTCAAACTTGAATGAATTGAAAATACAGCTGGTGGTTTATAATATAAATATTTTTTACCTGTGAATGTATGTTTGCAAACTCAAATAATTATCAATATAGTCAACTTTATATGTAAAGCCAAAGCTATAGCAGTTGTTTCTGTTATTTATGATTGAAATACAATTTAACGTAGTACAAAAATGTTTTAAAATGGCAGAACTGCCGAAAGAAGACAATATTTAAAATATTTTGATTACACAAATTCATACTTGAATATCCAGACTACTGGGATCAATTGTGAGATTCACAAAGTATCTGGAATTGTTCTGCAATCTTATTTCTCGCATCAGCACAGTTTCTACGTCTTGAACATCCACGTCTATATACGTCGGATCGAAGTGAAGATTGAAATGCACCATCATATCCTCATTTTCTAATCTGAAATTAGAATTTTTTGCACATTTATTATTATCACATTTAGATAGTTTGGATTACATGTTACTTTCTAAAATAGCACCAAAGTAAAGAAACATCAGTTGCAATTGATGGATCTTTTGTTATATTTTATAAGAATTGAGTAAATGCTAAACGTTTTTGACAAATACGAAAGACATCTTACATATTTGAAATTGTATATTGAAGCTATAATGCAATCCATTATATAGTGAAATAGATTAACGGAAGGCTTCTTAGCGCCATGAACACTGTGGAATGTCTAGAGTCCTTTAACCTTGAAGTCAAGCAAGGAACAATGTTTTTTATAAACAATCTAGGCATATCCACCAGAAAACTCTGTAGCATCATCTTATGAGCATCAGAGAGGCCATCATCTTTTTAAAACAATTTCCACAAAGATCTAAAAAAAAATTTTTTTTTGTATGAGTCACCATCGATGGCCAAACAGATCAACAATGGATATTAAATACTGGTTTTAGAAATTCCTTAAAAATTGAGGTCGGTTACTTAAATTTGCATATTTGAAGGTGAACTTTTAATAGAAAACACAACTGTTCAATTATTATTACACCGAAAGGAGAAATTTAAGTGTTCTACAAGTATTTTCAGTAGATGAAGATCATGTTAGAGCGATCTCTTGGTGAGAAAAGACATGTATTATTTTGTTATACAATTAATACATTTGATATTTTTCTATGATATTAAATCACTTGCTGAAAATTATAACTTCTTTAATAAATATATATTATTATCACCCTATTATTGTGTGATTAGAGTTTTTCAGACCACGGATAACACAACTTACTTATATTTCTTCCTGATTGTTGATGTCAGGATAAATACTGTTGGTGTATCAGAGCCATGTAACTAACCCAAACTCTATATTGCAAATAGTCTATTAAATATCTGTATTAAAATATTACATTTCATAAGTCATATCTACCCATGTAGGTGTTTTTCAAGTAATCTTCAATGCCTCTCTCTGTTGTAAGCTACGATTTGTGAAATACGATTTTTCTCACAGTTATTTTTAATCTACGTTTCTCAATCAGTAGCTGTTTTTTTTTAAATGTATTTTCATAAATGCTGTATAAGCTCTATATCGGAAGTGACCTATTCATTTATTAAAAGGAATATCGAAGTAGAAAATCGTTTATAGTAATTTAATAATGCTCTCGGTCTTAATAGCGAGAAAATTTGGAAACTTCTCTGATGCGGCATCTAATATATATCATAAAATAAAAATTATTTATTTATTAACATTTTTAAACGAATCACACCGTAGATTGTTTTTCTACGAGTTCAAAGGTTTTTTATAACCATTTCGCCACCTATTTCGGAATCACTATCACCTAATTTCACACAGTATGCACGTATCATATAAAAAAAAAATCTGCACGTAAGATGCTAATTTGTGTGTAGAAATAATAAAGAAATTAAAATGAATAAAAATCAGGCCTATAATTTAAAGTGAGTTTGGAGGTGCCACAGCGTGATAATCCGACTCCACTGTCATTACTACTCAGAGTGATATTTCCGTGTTATTATCCACAGCAGTATTATTATTTAAGCGTACGCAATAGCAATTTTTATCGCTGATGCTAAAAGTTGTATAGAACTCCGAGACGATGGGTCCATGCCCGCGCCTGCACAGCCGAGCGTGAGGCACTCGTGAATATCTGTCTCGCATCTCAGCAGGTGAAAGTAACATTAGTGTATCTGTAACAGACAAAGATTGCCCGACATTTACGTAATTTACTAAAAACCATTTATTCGGTCTAATGAAATTTGCCGACTGGCGTTAGGGAAAACGTTGTACTCTAACCTCCAGGGCTTGCAACTTTACCTGCTGTTTTCAATTCAGGATTAAGAAATTGTTGATTGCGCTTTATTACTAAATAAATACATTTCCAAACTTCCGCAACTCTGATTAGATTAAAAACATAGTATTCCGTAGTTTTTTGATATTCTTTTACTTTAATTTAAGTTATAAGGCATTATGATCTCATGAACGACTGGTTTTTTTTACCTTCCTACCGTAATTTCTACAATTCATTTGTACGTAGATGGTATTCACAGCGATATAAAAAAGTGGGCGAAAATAAAATCCCACAACAAATTGAACCATTAATTGTTTTCAGTTTTATGGAAGGCAGTTTGCCAAATATACAAACAAGAACACGTGAAAAGACTTCTTGGCTGAACACTTTTACAAATTGCAGTTTTGTATTCAATTGCTACCCGTTTAGAATCATCTTTCGCATGTCCTTCACGTCAATTGTAAAGTCTATATCTGACTAACCTCCCTAAGTTCGGATTGGCAATGAACCAGCATAGATCATCTGAATTTAAAACCCTAAACTATCTAAAATACAAATATCCTTTTCATAAAAAAAAACCTGGTAATATTATATAAAAATCTTTATTTGATACTTACAAAGATTTCTAATTTTTTTACCTTCGTTAAATGCATCAATCTTATTAAGTCTTAAGACTAGTATAAGAAATTAACTTTGCGGTCATTATTTTTACAAAATATTTTCGTAATAGCAGTCATAAATAATCTTGACTCTGGGCTTTTGACTTTCGACAGCGCCTCAGACGTACGGATATGTTTAATTACCTGCCATCATACTTTGAATTTGCAAAGAAGCCACAATACGTTTATGTCAAAGCCATGCGAGTAAGTCGTATACTTCGCTTTGTTTAAAAGCCTAGCCATGTTTAGAATGACATTTCTATGCAGTCGGCACTCCTCTGAGGTGCGTCTGCGAGCCCTACAATAATTGCAGGTACATCTGGCCGGGAATAGAACGGAAAACCTTTCGCCTCGGTTCAGTAAGTTGTGCAACTCTGAATGCACTGTCGGTGCAATTATCGATTAAGGGCGCTATTAAACTAATTGCAAGCTAAAATAATTTAAGTCGTTTCATCGGAAATAAAACTGCAGCCATGCGGTGCATTGTATCTTTGTTGTTTAAGCAATTTGTGTTTGGTAAATGTGTGCGTAAAATAATCGTGAAAATGCAATAGCGATAATTTATGACGTCATTCGCGTTAATCTAACGCTTAATTCCATGCAAACGTGCCAGAAAGCTAAACAATTACTCAGTGTTAAAAATATTAATATAATGTTTGTATTTTATTTTTTTTACATAATACTATCGTAAACATGAAAGTGTTTCATTTTGGAGAGCAATTTGTACATTTTATCTGGTTGTGTTTGGAAATCTTAGAGACGCATCTCAACCGCATCAATATCTCGATGTTTTCTATACCAATTGATAGATTATTACCAATTTTGCTGTCGGTTTAAGGGTATTTTTAAGTTTGTATTTAAATTTACTTAAGTCGTTTTATATTTTTATTTTTTTATGTTTGAATTCACATTTTATATTATTTTGTGCTGTGAAATCAGATAAGACAAAGGATGTGGCTGGAGCGGCTTACCCAGTCGGATGCGCTTAAGTATCGTATAAATTGTAATCGAATGCAACAAAGAATACATAACACGCAGGCGTGCCCCCCTCTTCGAAAATAACTAGAATACGTTTTTACACATTTTGATAAAGTCTTGTGCATCTAAGCTCAATGTATATATGCTTTAAACATATAAAATGAACTCATTCCAGTACGCTACCTAATCTTGCAATTTCAAATCTACTGTGCATTGATTAGATCATAGAGTTTTTGTGGTTCGGTGTTTATAGGACACCTGCTTGCTTCGACTGAACTGAATATTTAAATTATCCTCGGAGACACTCTCCGTCATCTGGTGCAGATAATTGCGAAGGTCGCTGGCTGGCTGCTCCAGTCACCCACTCCGGGCGGCGACAAGTGCTCGGAGAGGCTCGGCGGCGCGGGTCTGGGTTCGACTCCGAAGTCGTGCCGCTCGGAGAGAAAGGCGGCATACTTTATCCGCGAGGTGCTTTTCGTGTAGTGAGCAATTTCTAATGTTAAACGTGATTTTCAGTTAATTGATTCAAAGTTGAAAAGCGTGTATTGGCCCTTTTATAACCAGATTACCCGGAAGATAATGCACACGAGTATCAGCGAGTTGACAGCACCTTTTTTGTACCTTATAAATTATTTACTTCTATGCTATATATTATATAGATTGACCTGTTTTTTTTTTAAGTAATTGATTCACACATTAAACATGGTACATCGGTTTATCACTTGCATGTAACAATTCTAATTATCGTTTAGATACTGAAATGCGGTGGTCGAATTGAAGAGCTATGCTCTTCCAAACGAAGTAATTTAAGCATATTTAATTTAAATGAAAATATTACGATTACTCAAAGAAGAATAGATCTAGTATATTTTTTTAAAACAAAAAAAATCTTAAATATTACACAATGTCTATTATCCACTTGTTTCTATGTTAGAGAGTTTTTTTTTCTTGCAAATTTATTTTTTTACTTCCTCGAGGGAGTAAATGCATCAACTACATCATATTTTTAAGTAATTCTATATTAGTTATTACAGGACATAAATTGCGCTATTGCATGCGCATCTCAACGTCACGCCAATGAAACATTCTAACGTACAATAATTTATATTGTTACAAAATATGCACGAGAACTGATGGATCCATTCCCGTACTCGAGTTACATGTGTCGTCCTAACGTAACCAAGTAACATCTGTCCACTATATTAGACACGAGAGATATTCTTGACCAGCGAAAAATAGCTAATCGGCCAGCATGCAACCCTCGGGCTGCGTTTTTATTAAGCCCTCTCTAATTAAAAATATTATCGTAAAATTAATTCCAAATTTTTAACATATCTAACATCTGCGATTGTACGTTTTGTTTTTAATTGATGAATAATTAAAGGTTTTGATACCTTTTATTTAACTCGAATTTTACTTATGCGTTTTAAAAATGCATACTGAGTTTTGATAATTACTTCATATGATGTTTCATGCTTCTATAACCGCATGGATTGTATGCTACTTGCATTTATGATTTAATACGCAGTGTCTTATTACTTACAGGACCTCACTCCATTGAAATTTTGGATTTAACTCGACAGTGTCTTATTACTTGTAAAGACCGCACACCACTGACATTTAGTATTTACAAACGCAGTTTATGGCTCAACAAGCGGTACGCATCAGCATGCAGTTCTCATGCGCCTCATTTTGTAACTATCGTATTATATATGCCGTAATTTAAACCCCCCTAAGCCAAAGAGATTAGAATGAAATTCATTTATGGTTATCTTATTTCAGATTATAATAGACCATTAAAGATAATCGGTGCCTATAAAAATTAAATTGTATCCGAAACGCTTACTTTCAGATTTTGAACACCAATAATAATAAAATTATTGGAATTAACTATACTATGTACGCATTGCATGCTTTAATATACTGTATTACATCCTTATTTAAATTGATAATAACTATTATACGGATAGAAGAAATTTAATGTACGAGCACCTCACATTAGAAACAGTATTTGTTGCCTTAAACAAAAGTTTATAATGCCTTGAAACAATTCCATTGTGTGATAATAATTACTTGAAAAAACGGCCCAAACAATTTTAAAAAATGGGGCTCATTTGAATAGTTTTATTTAGCACTTGGACTGACCTGTCGAGCGCGAGGATGTCCGTGAGGAGGAAGCCTGTCCTGAGCTCGCTCCGCTTGAAGACGAGGTTGAGTCTCTCCTTGTAGTCCCGCACGTTGTCGGGAGGCGCCGACTTTGCTCGCATCATCCCCCGGAAGACTCGCTCTGCCGTGTGCTCTGTTGTCAGGTATATTGCTGAAAAAATAAAAATAAAAATAAATAAATATAGTTAAACACACTTTAAGCGGGTCACCAAACTGACTAAACTGATGTGCGTAACGGGCAAAATTCGCGTAAAATTGCGCGTGTGAAATCTAGTCTATACACTCTTTGATTTGCACTTTTTGATTTTTTTCTTCCGTTTAGCAACTTTGAGTTAATTATGAGATTTTTGTTAATTGATATTTGTAATATATAAATATAATAATAAAGATGTATATTTGAAGCGGGTAACCAAATTGACTAAACTGATGTGCGAAGCGGACGAAATTCGCGTAAAATTACTAGATTTGCATGTAGTCAAATAAATAGTTTCCTATAAAAAGTTGAACCGCTTCATACACACTTTGCGGATTACTTGGCATCACAACAACACCACTTTGTCGTAAAAATTGTTCAATAATTGGAGGATTATCATTCTCTGACCACTCCACTTCTTCATTGTCACTTTGTTCAGAATCACTGGACAGTATTGGTAGAAGTAACGTTGACGAGTCCTAAACAAAAATTACGAGCTGTAAACGTAAAGAGTAAAATGACCTTCTGCCGCTTTTAGAGTAAATACATTCAAAAAAGTATTAATACGCGCCCCGCCTTTAGACAGCAGTCCGCGAAACGGGTACTAGTACCCGCCTCGCCTTTAGTGTGTTAATATTTTTGAATAAAATACTTGAGTGATTTTCCACATGTTCGTTTTTATTTGTGACCGGTTTCGCCAAACTTTCACGTTGGCATTATCAAACAGAGTTTGTCAGTGAGTTGTGAGTTTGTAATGCCAACGATCTCTGTTTGATATAAAATGGAATTCCACCAAGTACTCTGTCAAAAATATTGAATTTCTTAAATATAGTTGTTATAAGTCGCACATTTTTAGTGTGCTCATTTTATTGTCATTACTAAAAACATGTTTTTTAACCAATTAGTTTTTTATTGCGAAAAGAATGACACATACGATAATGAATACAGCAAAAAAACTAGTATACGTCATATTTTATTATATTTTAAATGTGAGATAATGTTACGCCTTGGATAAATTCCACTTTTTTATGTTTAAAATTATTATGCTTTTAAAAAAACAAACTAATATTTTAGTTTTATCATAATGTACAATTAAAAACAAACTCCACGTGGAAAAGGGCTTTAACTAAGAAAACCAACATTGAACTTGAATAATTAGATTTAACTTACCAACTGTGCTAAACTACAGTTTATAAATACAGGCAATAAATAGTGAATTCCGTACCTGACCTTCAAATATAACTCCAATCATCATAAATTCCAAGCCAATCTTGTATTTAATTTAAACGCAGTCAAAAGCAAATAAAACAAATTTACAATTTTCCAAAGATGCCATGAGTTTTTATATATTACCAATTATTTCTTATACACATTTATACCATGTCTTCAGTTATTTTTATTGCATGATTTGCGTATCAATATAATTTTCTACAGTTAACTCTTTAAATGAAGTAAATGATGCGGCAAGACAAAAACCACAAGTGTGGCGCGCTTAAAAAAACGCGCATTGGTCACGGGCACTTGAAATTTTCTCAAGTATGTTAGTTTTTACTCGCTTAATCTGTCTTTTAACTTAAAAACCACAAAAATGTAGAATACACAACGGTAATACAGTTTCATTGGTTTTTATAGTTTATTGAATAAACACTGTGACATCAATGCCAAAGCAATATTGTTTTTTATAAGTTAATTTTAATTTGCTTTAGATTCTAAGGACAATAACCCTACCTCTATTTTTTTATGATTCACTTACTTTCTTTTAAGTCATAATCTATCTCGGTGCAAAAGCTAAATGAAATCGTACTTTATATACACTCGTTACGTTAAGAATCTGACTAAATATGGCCTAGCCTGTTTTAACAATTGATTTATTATCAATATATAAGCAATTTGCATTATATTCGCAATTGTAAGTTTTATCAATAGTCAAGATTGCAAATAAATCGGAATATCTGAAAATATTACAGTAGGTCTGACACTCATGCGTCGTATCGTATTATTGGCTATAACGGCGGTGGTTATGGCAAATATTCTCATTCCGAAGTGGGATTGTTGGGAGCGAGTGTCATTACAGGGAAATCGGTGAATTGACATTTGAAAAGAGTGAAATCACGTCACGTTTCCCTCGGAGCGCTGAAACCTCGGTGTTATAATTCGGTGCATTGAATTTACAACGTCTGTCTGGAATATTGCACAGATGGTAATTGCTGGCTGTAAATATCAAGCATTGTAAAGTTTGCTAATATACATAATATAACATTTATAATAGCCGCAGACATGCAATCTCATAATAGAAATATTGTACCTTTTTATATAATAAATATAGCAATAATTTTTTTGAAAGTATGAATTATATTGTAATCGTAGATATTTATTATAGATAAAAAGATAAATCATTTAAAGATTGTAAATATAAAGTGAAATTTTCTATAAAGTTCTAAGTGTATTTATACTGTTTATAATTTTATTGCAAATTCAAAATAAACCATTTAAATGTGACTAGGTTAATTTCCGAGACATTGATAAGTCTCAATACAGCCGCAATTGATTTTAAATGCTTATTTCTCCTCTTCCCTTGAACTCTATTATTCTAAGAGTTCTCAGATTATCTAGCTTGGATGTTTCCTTCTCGTAGAAAAAAATATTTATGAAGGATTGTAAAGCTTTGTAAATACACGGCCTAAGATTTATCTCCCAGGCAGTCATGAACAGTTACTTTTTAAGTGAATCCATTTGCAAAACCACCAATTCATAAGCATTTTATTAATAAAAATAAACATTTCAATTCAATGCCACCAAATATTTTTTTATCTCGAGCTGCGTTTTGTAGCCCAGAATCCCTGAAAAGCAATGATCATCAGATAGCGTCATCGAGTATCATTTATCGTGTCGACCATAACCGAAATTTTTATATCACAAAAATAGTACGGATCATGCAACTAAAATAAGCATTTGAATAAAAAACCGGTAAAATATTTTTTAAATATACTTATTGTTTTTGTAATACCAAAATTTGACTTGAAAGTGATTGCTGGATATTGAAATAACTGAATAACGAATTCATTTAATATTAGTCATTACTTTAGTAATAATTCTTGCTATAAAATTCATTAATTCTTAAATGGTTAGAAATTAAATTAATTGACAGTGAAAATTCTATTGCAGCTAATATAATGGCCGAAAAATATGTTTTTTATTATTGAGCTCACAGCCAACAAATCAATTTTGTTAATTTTGTAAATTTGGTCCGCGTGTGATGATCTTATATTTCAGGCTTCCCGACTCACAAGCTTGCACGAAATATCTACATAAAGTCATCCCCAAAATATACAACAGCAAAAAATATTTTTATGTAATGCATTTTATGCACTGATGGTACTGCTCGAATCCCTTAAGGTAGAATATTTCGCGTTTAGATTTTTTTTTTATATGTTGGTAATATCATACATGGTGTTATATAATATATATTCATGTTTTACGACAAAACCTCATTTTCACCGCTTTCCCGTCTGCAGCTCTTAGTGATTCATGTATGCTAATTGATACGCCGAATTTGTGCTAGAGCGCAGAAGTGCTGTTTGTACGAGTTGAATTTCCACTTCGTTTAGCAGAGATAATTGTTCAAAGTCAAAAACGAAAAAGAAACTTGTTAACTTTAGAAAGGCGCCACATTATTTTTGTCTGATCGAGCGGAGTGATCTATTTCACGAAAAAATTACCTGTCAACTATAAAAGAGATATTTTAAATTGTAAAATGCGTGTTGTATCATTTTACAGTCAATGGTTTTAATTGGGTAAGATGACTGTGGTACAGGTTGTTTCTAGGATTTTTATCGACGTAATGAAAGTATAAATAAGCCAACGATGTTATAGTATCATTATCGAACTTAATTTCGTATACCTTGCAAATTAAAAAGACAAAACATTAGAGTTGCTGTGCTATTCTATTATTAGGGCTTGCAAGTCATCCGCATTGTGATGTGTATAACAGTATTGTACTCTGAGCGAGTGTATACTTTCAACAATATTATTGGTTTACGCACTTATCGCAACGAGCGTTATAAAAAAATTAACAATGTAACGCGTCGTATCGATACATCGTAAGCGTATCAGATTGCTCTTATTTACAGTTTTATTGTTCCATAATGATCCCGCAATCATAAAAGTCGTCGCCGGCACAACAAGTGGCATTTAAACTTTTATGGGCGCTTTGTTCCCGAGAGGTCAGGCCCAGTGACCTCGGCGGGATTGCCTCAGTCCTCGGTGTGAAAGGACTCGAGGAAGCCGACTAAAGGTGAGATCGCCTGACGTCGCTGCGTGCCTGCACCTCCTCGGCTACAACCACTACGAGGTGCATTCTTGCCAACCTGTATAATACCAAATTATACATCTTCGAACTTTAATGAGCCTTGCGCTTTCCATTTTCAGCAAGACGCTATTGCACGCTGATGTGTGTGGATACATAATTATCAATCTCCAGCACACAAATTGATTTGTCACCAAACTGCTTTGACAGATTTATGGCTGTGTTCTGATAGGATGATTGACGAAAATAATAAGAGCCATTAAATGTCACATGAATTATTTATTTGTCGCAAATTACCTATGATTTGTAAACACAGTGGTTGTACGTGGATTTTATTTAAAAAAAATAATCTCCATCATCATAACATATTTGTGGGCTGTATTTTTTCATCAATACAATTATGGTTTAATCTATTACAATAACAGACCATCATTATATAACATATTAGAAATATTCGTGTTGGTTTTGTCTAGACTTTCGATTTGCATGAAATATGGTTTTAACGATGCAATATATATGTAACATTAAAAAAATGGCGGATATAAGTATAATAACAAATTCCCATCCGGAGGATATCATTATACGTGATTTATATCGATTAAATTAAATAATCAAAAGAAAATCAACAAAGAAGAAAGTTTATATCTCAAGTAAAGTAAATATTGCAATATTAGTAGAATTTTATACGTTTTCTCTCATAACCAAAGTATTTTATAATTCGACAATAGGACGCAATGAAGACGGCTTTGTTTAAACCACTTAAACTTCGCTTAAGACGTTCGTTTGTAAAGAAATTGCGAATTAAAATAAAATTACAATTTTTACTTTGCAGTGAACATGGACAATTGAAAATTATTTATTTTTAAATTTTGATGACATACAGAATGATAGTATTTTTAATGTGGCTGAAAAATGCTTGATTGACAAAAACAAGTTCATCGCTTTTTCAAACCAAACGATAGACTAAAATTCTGCATGAAAAATCTGACCCAATCGATTTCTTTTGAATCTGATATTGAAATATAAATGCAATAAGAAACAGCGACGACAAAAAACCACAACTGTTTATTTATTTTATTATACAGTGCCCTTTCTACAGACCTCTCCAAGCTGATACCAAATCTTATCCTTTTGCGATACACGCTGAGGTGCCCCGCGGCGCAGCGACGAGGCCGACAGGGATGCCAGAAACCACGTGAAGCACAATTAGTCCCTAGATATAATACTACCAGATTTTAACATTGAAATCATGCCATAAAATGGAATATATTATTTTTAAATTACAAGATTACTTAATTTGTAATTTGGTATGTGGCGATCCTCTGATCCTGCCCGCAGGTTTTGGGACTAACAACTCTCTATTTTCGTTATTGAGTTTATGTAGGGAAAAATATGTGCAAAAACCCGTTTTTTGCATTTTATAATCATGTTTTAGACATCCTCAGTAGCATAAATCAAATGTATATCCAACTTAACCTAATTTGGGATCTGGCAGCCCTGCAAGCCATCATGGTGTCTGCGGCCAGGCCGAGGCGGTGACCGGCCCAGCGCACCGGGAGTCGAGTTTCACCCCACGCATCTGGACGTGGACTTTCCACCGTCAGAAAGTGCAATCATAATTGTTTGTTACTTTCACAGCGTTCCCCTAAACTCACCGTCTAATCGGCTTATGAATAAAATATTCATAAATCGCTGGTAAAATATTCATAAATCGATTACTGTTGCGCTTCTTTGAAGTTGTACGTGCATTAGAACTGTTAACTGATTTGCATAAACGTTGTAAGTTAATGTTATTCTGGCAAGAAAATAATTGCTTACGCACTGGTAAAAAATAAAAATGACATAACGGTTATATAAAAAAAACCAATTAAAAATTAAAAAAAAACAAAATTAGTATTAAACTCGCCAAAGAAACTGGTATTTGCATAAACAGATATATATATTTTTTATTTTCTTAAATTACATCGATCACATAACAACCTCTCATATTTTTTTTTACAAATTACTGAAGTAGGAAGCTTTTTTATTTACAAATAATAAGGTCAATCGAACTAACAAATTGTAATTTGAATATGAAATAAAACCAAAAATCAACTCACGGCATAGAAAATTAATTGAATGTTAATTTCTTTTCGATTCGAGGAAACCAATTTTATAAGATTTTTATAGCCATTAAATTTTTATAAATTAATTTTATCGCTTTTATTAAACCTACTTTCATTACTTTCTTAATTAACAAAAAAATGTTTAAAAAAATACGAACGGCAAGCGCTATAAATTTAAAAACTCTCAAATATGCATCCCACTTTGAGAGTTGTTGTTTTTTTATAATTTCAGGCCATCTGAGAAAACGTTATTCAAATATACACCATAGCCAAATTATCTCAGCGGTCGCACAAATAATAAACGAAACGAATGAAAACTGAAATCTTGACAGTTTCATTTAAAAGATGGACATCATCAGAAAAGGTATGCAAACACATCGACTAATAACGGTACACCACTCGTCCTACAACTTTCACTAGCACCAGAGAAATTGTTATTTTTTTTACAAGCTTGCAATGTTATTTGTGTTTCACGTGTTTACAAATCTCTAATTAACTTCATGCTGAATTACGTATCTCGGACGAGCCAAAGATAATTATGCAGTTATAAGATGATTAAGATTTGGCGTGGAAATTGGCTGAACGGTCATGACGGAAACTGATGTTACAAGATCACAGACGAATTATTTTTTAGGCTTAGACTGTGTGAAATCGGCAAATGAACTATTGATTACACAATACACATTAAATATTATCAAAATCAGAATAAATAATAAGCAATTGTGATAACATTACCACAGTTCATAAAAATATTTTAAGGTTGCTGCAGTTCAATAATGTATAAGAGCAAACGCGAAATACACTCGTTAATTATAATTGTATATATGTAACTAATGATGATGATAATGATTTTTACTCATTTATTAAATATTTCCTTAAATAACGTATTGCGAAAGGTTCGATTTCAAATGTACTAACAATGCAAAATAAAATCAACCATCTACATAATGGCATTGAGGTTTTTTTTAAAACGATAAAAACAAGTCGTAAAATTTAGAATAGCAGGCGGATATATTGTTCCTTGAATTGTCAACAATGGGGCATTTTTTTTTGCTGGCAGCATTTTCTTGTGTGAACTATTTTCTCGGTGTGCATTTAAAATGTTAATATTGAACTGTGTGACCCACAGACCGGCGATTGGTTCTAGCTGGGTAAGTGTGCCAAGTGCCAGTCTCGGCGCGCCGCCGGAGCGAGGCGCACGTGAAGAGCCCACCCTGTATGTGTGTCGGCCGCTGACCGTTATCCTACCCATCTAAACACAGCCGCAGACATCGACACGGATCGGACCTGCTAACATTTCAAATTATTGATAATTAATATTGATCCAAACCATGTCACCCACAGTGCCTAAAGCCAAAAAAAAACAAGAAGTTATTCCATTATGAGTATTTCAGAGAAAAATCTAAGAAACCCATTACACGTATGTCTATTTTTTGGATTGGACGTCAATCAGATGCGTATTTATTACCCATTACGGGTTTATTATATTATTACTAATATGATTAGGCACATTAGTTCATACATAGAAGATGATTAAAGAAACTCTCAGAAAAATATCATCGTGATTTGGGTGGGATTTGAACCCACATCCCCTGGCTTACATGGCCGGTGTACTAACCCTTGTACTAATGAATCACTTCCGTTAATCGAGAATTTTTAACAATCATACTCTACATATGAACCAATGTGCCCAGGCCAACCAATATTTAGTAATTTTCAAGCACTGGACTTTTTGAACAAAGTAACAAGTGAAATATTGGTTGGCCTGGGCACATTGGTTCATATGTAGAGTATGATTGTTAAAAATTCTTGATTAACGGATGTGATTCGTTAGTACAAGGGTTAGTATACCGGCCATGTAAGCCAGGGGATGTGGGTTCAAATCCCACACAAATCACGATGATATTTTTCTGAGAGTTTCTTTAATCATCTTCTATGTATGAACTAATGTGCCTAATCATATTAGTAATAAACCCATTAAAAGTAACAAAACACTGTATAAATTAAATTTCAAATTAAAAAATAATGAGTTACGTATGTTACAGCATATTTTTATATATGACTATAGTCTTGATATCGTCTTCCGTTTCTTTCGAGAAATTTTACATACCCAAAACAACAGAAAATGTCGCCTTTACTAGTTGCAGTTTAATATTTAGATTAAAAACTAAATCGGAAGCAACAGTAAGTGAACCTACTTTATAATATTTATTATGAAAATCACAGCAGATGATTACATAAAAAAATCAGATTGGGTCAAATTCTTAAGCAAAACTTTATTTACACCCATTGAAATATCTGTAGTCTAAATAACAAACTATTAAAAACGAGAGCTGTTTAATTTGTTTATTAATATCACAATTTAAAAGGATGTTAGTCACGGGAAATTGATTTTATAGTTTTACAGTATTTAATTATTAGTATAATAACATTATATTTGCTTTCTTTGTTCCTATTTCATTTCGCAGTTAAACCGTACTTTTATTTTTTATGCAAAGTTCATTTATAATGGAATATTTAATTTAATTGGGTCCATTCACTTTTGTTTCCGCCCCTGGTGCGGCCCTGCCTCCGTAATAACCGGAAATGCGATATCTTACTTTTCAGTTACACGCTTATTCAAATCATAACATGCCACCAGTAAAAAGGTCAATTTATAAATTTGCTTCGGATTGCATTTTTATTGTATTATATAAAAATAATAATAAAACTAAACTTGCCACAGTTACCTGGACGCAAACAAAGAAGTTTTTGTAACTTTATCGTGAAAGGTAAGGTTACAAAAACCTCGTAGAATTTCAATTAAAATAACTAAAGAAAACACACTGCAAATACCACAGCTTCGTTATGTGATAATTTGTTTTTATTGTGGATAAAATAATAGGAAATAATTATTTATTATAGTTTTAATATATATAAACAAATTTACTTCCTAATAAGCATTGTACATTTGAAATGCGTTCACTTTTTTGTCATTGTAATATTTGATTTGACACTTGCGTTGTTTTATTTCTAGTTTGTAAGAGAATGTACAAGTATGATTTAAATAAAAAATAAATTGATTTATGAGAATGTTCGATTAAAAAGCACAATATGAAATAGTTCAAATAAGACGATAAAGAAACGACCGAAACCACATAAAATTGACTTAAAATAATGTGCTTATAATATGATCTTGTTAAATAATTATTTTACAAATTAATGCAATCATTTTAAATCTCCGTTTTTTTTTTTTAAAACATTGATTACCCGTGTTATTGTAATTATAATCCTAGTAATTTAAACTGATCTTTTAGATTTTTGTAAATAATTATTTTATATTTTACTCCATTGCGATCAAATATGTTACCGCGGAAACAATTATATCCTTGGTAAATATAATGTAATGCATATTTAAATACCCATCTCCCTCTCCAATCAGATAAAACTTTTGTCACTAATGTTAACAAAATAGGCTCCTACATTATTTTTCAATGATTCCCAGCCACGCACCGGAACATTATGCTGTTCGAACAAAACCTTACCGTGTCCAAATGAATTCCACTCAATTACAAGTAAAGGCCTGCGTGGACTCACGAGCTGCGATGTTCCCTTCATGTGACATAAGCGCCCATCGCGTGCGAACAATCACATGGCACATGATTGCAGCTTCGTCTTCAAACGCACGGGAGAATAAGAATGATTGTTTACGTTTGTGCAACAGTGATAGGCGGCGGAATAACAGTACGGATCCATTTCGAGGCCCACAAAGGCGACGTTGCGTGCAGAGAGATGGAGCGTGGAGTTGACCGAGTCCGGCCAAGCGGACGCAGACCTCTGGCCAGTCCCCACGGGCGTTCAATTACTGTGCATTATTACTAATAAGTCTCGTATTGAGATCCTCTTTGCTTTTCATATAATTATCAATTTGAAAGTGTCAAGTTTAAAACACCTTTGAATGTCTTCGTACACATGCAAATTTGCATTCGTTTTTAGAGTCCAATGGCTAGGTACGATCAGTTATAATGGATAACTTACAGTTACCGACCGAGTCCATTTATTGCACGGTGAGTACGGTCTTTTGTATTACTGCCGAGTCTCGTATTAAAGTTTTTTCAGTTATAAATTTGAATGTGTCAAGAAAGTTTTTAAGCTTGAAATTTCTTCATAAATTTGTATTAGTTTTTTAAGTTCAATGGTTAGGTATAACTTGTGAGGAGTATGCCGAATTATTATACAGCGCGATGAGTATGGATCTCTACCCAATAGAGACTAGGGCTTTCTCGTAATTATTTACGCAAAAGTGTCAAGCTTGAAGCACTCGCTAATGTCTCCATAATGCTGGGTACTGCAGTGCGCTGAAGCGTGGAGTAGCCGAGTCCACTACAGGCAATACTCGCCGCCCATTATTGCCGTCGAGTCCAGTATTGAGGCTCTCCGGCCCCGGGCTTTCTCGTGATTGTTAACATGAAAGCGTAGAGCTTTAAACACAGTTGTAAATGTTTTAATTTGTGTCCGTTTTTACACTAATTTGAACATTAAGTCCAATGCTAACGCGCGTGATGATATTTGTAACTCTAGTTTCTTTTCTTCACTTCGACTCTACTACATTTGAATAAATCCTGACTGCCGTCTATTGTATATTCTTTGATTGAGCTTATTATATGAGTTAAGTCCGTTGAACATTATCGTTCACCTCCCATTTCTGTCAGGAGTCTTATTCGTTATACTTCAGCCTCGGGTGGTGTTGTGATTATTTAGTTAAGCCTTGCCATGGTAAACTCGCATGCATCCGCCCGTTGTGTTGCAGCCAGCCGTGGCTGCCGCTCTCCGCCCATCGCCGTCGGGCATCTTATTAAGTCTTAACTCGAACCTTTGTTGTGATTGTTTACTCGGAGGCGCGAGAAAGTGTCACGACTTCTTTAAATACCGTTTTAGACGCTACGGGCCGTCCGCTGTGTCTTCACACGATCGCATCCGGCGTTAATCTGGGAGGAAATGTATAATGAGCTGGTTTTCCGCATTTAGATTGTCATTTCATAATGTAAGCCGCATGATGTATTGAGTACTGACAAAAAACTCCTATCTTCCTCGCATTTGTCTGTTATTTTGCATATATCAATACTTATTGGATTAGTGCTATCGAAATTAAGGCTATTTACAATCAACCTTCTTTATATTCAAGTTGCAAAAAAGTTTTATCTGCAAACCTTCGTTTTATACCGCCAGACTTTTGAAATCTCTAAAACATCACCTAAATATATTTATATATAAAAACATTTGAGTAAAATAAGATATCATAAAATATCAATATCTCATATAATGCCAAAGTTTATTTTAAAGGAAATAATGTTTGAGATATTTTAATTAAATGTAATCACCAATTTATATGTATGTATGTCGACACTGCTATTTAATACTTTTGGCAACATAGATATGTCAGTTCTTTAAAGTAAATGTAAGGAACATTTTCTCAGTTTATAGCCGCAAGGCAATCATCTCTAAGTATAATGTTGAATACGATAAATCACATTATACCGTAGAACAAATCAGAGCTCATACCAATTACACGTTTAATCCCACTTAAGCTCGTTATTCCAACTGTCGACTTAAGTAACTAATGCATTCTTTAATTTCATTTCATTTATTCATCAATGCAGACAGTACCATGAAGTAAACATTACGCTGTCAATAAATAAGCAATGATAATTCTTTTAAAAAAATAAATGATCGTTTGCAAATGCTCACGCAAATTTGTGATTAAAGCGTGTTTTTTTCAGTCAAGCGTTCGAAATTGTAGACTAGAAAACATTATATTTTTATTTGAACTACTTACTTTCTTTCTCTGCCCAATATTTTATTCGGAATGAATCACAGTTCAGATATTTTGCATACAATTATCATTAAAAGATTAATTTCGATTTCGTGTCTGAATTATTTAAGGTCATGTCTGAGCGCGTTTTCAAATGTCAACACGATTGTTAATCTGGAAACAACGAATACGTTGAGCAAAGGAATTTTCGTGTTTTACATGGTATGAATGCACACCCACGTAGACGTGCCAGCATGGCAATTTAAGCTTTTGTAAAAACTAATCACCCACGCTTTAAAAAAAAATCTATGCTAAAATGTATAAGCAAAAGAAAGCCGGATATGCACGACGCGTATGTCATTCGATTTGTTGTCGTGAGGACTTTCTTAAATATATTTGTGCTATTTTTATTATAAACAGGTTCAGCCGTGAAAAAAACAGCTTTTTTATAGATTATTTGGCTTCTTGTGTATTGAGGTGCATTGGGTTTTCTGTACTCCGACGTAGCGGTCCCCGTGATGGAACCAGGGATTTATCCCTGTAGCAATAGGTCCGAAACGTCGGAAAACAGAAAACTTAAAGTAGTTCAACACTTTCTATATGTTTAAGTCATCATCAGCTTTAATATTTAATAATTAGTTACTGAGACAGTTGACCCTTGTGGCATTAGAAAAAATATTTTTTCCTGCAATATTGTTAAATTTAATTCATTTATAATAAAATAAAACTTCTATGAAATTCAACATCAAAATACTGAGACATTGAAAATAAAAACTAATACCTTTTATTTTATTAAATTATATACTTTAAATATGCCATAAATAGCTCCATTGCTAATGGCGACTTACTGTTTTGTTTTGCTGCATCGTTATTCATATAATCTTACTTTTCAAAGTTGATTTAAAGTTTCGATGGGACAAGATGGAGTCAGCACGACGCGGGAGAAAGTGTGTCTTTTCAATTCTTCCTTATAACGATGACGACGCCGTTTGCAATACATTATCATTTCCCTTCTGCCAATTGCACACAATGCACTGGCAATTTTTTTTCATTTAGTCAGTTCATCATTAGGTAGTTTGACATCTCGTAAGAAACTAACGATGCAACGTGCTTGTATGTACCTAATTAATATATTATAGTATCAACGTTGTATAATATATAGAGGAAAAAGTCTGCTCTACGTAAACTCTATTCATAATAATAATAAAAAACAAATCAGTGCTAGATTAAAGTATAATTATAACAGAATAAGTTTTTTTCCATAAGAATGATTATTTGCTACCTTTATGTGTACCTAATCTTTGATTTTTATTTTAAAAACCTTTTTATATACAGAAAATTATGAATGATTGTTAAACTAAAAAAATAGAATACAAACTTGTTTCACGAAACAGATGATTTTATGCCATCGTAAGAATTGACATTATTTAAATGTTATATTATTTATTTTAGTTTATCAAATGTCTTTTCATATTCTCATAAGACGTCATTAAATTGATTAATTACTATGGATTCAATGTTATGTTCTCTGACTAAATTATAAATTTCAATTTTGTTAATAAAATGCATCACATTAACATTTAGTATTAATTCATTCAAATTCATTGCTATAAGAGTTAGACGTTTAAAATTTTATTTCATGTATTTAATATTTATATTTAATTTTTATTTATGTTTCCTTTTTAATTTTTTGACGTGACTAGTTTCGCCAATATGCAAATTTCGCATCTTCCGCTTGGAGCTACGAATCTAGAATTTTGGCGAAACTAATCGTGTCAAAAAAATAAAAAATTTGAACGTCAATAAAAGTATTTTCTGTCAAAAATATTTATTTTACATAATAAATTTGTTATGATAAGTGTGCATATTTTAAAAATGACGGTAAATTTATGTGCCATTTTTTTTCTTCATTATGTGGTTTTTTTTAGTTATTAAAACCCGTTGATTAAAAGATTCATCTACTTGATTTGAATCATTAAAATATAAACATATAGGTCCGTCCGGTACAAACTCTTCAACGTAACGCCAGCAAAACGTGTTATTTATGATAAATGAATTTTTGCAATCTCCGCATTCATACACGCGGAGCATCATTTTATATAAAAACCAAATTCAAAAGTCATGGTTATGATTACTTTTAACTGTTTCATTCCGGATATAGTAATTATTTTAAAAAATCATTGAGAGCACAAGCATTACCTTTATATTAAATTTAAATTACTAATAATAATATAGTCATTGAATAATTGCATGTTTCACAACCGACGGCATTGGTCAGCGAACTTAGATAATATTTTTGTTATTTTTAAATATATTTTGTTGACAATTTTGCGCTTATTTTTTATATAGTTAATAAGGTAACCCTGATAATTTTTTTGGAATTAAAAAACCCAGAGAAACCTACTTTTTGTTCTAATAAAATTAGAAAAAAAATATTTGAGTAGGTCAACTAACGAGGAAAGAGATAAGATAGTTGAACAAGTAATTATAATAAATGAGATTGGTTTAATATTTGATATATTTCTCACCATGCTTTATATTTTATCCGACCACTATCATTCAGGATGTATCGTATGAATGGTGCATTATTCTAACGGATATGGAAAAGGTCAAACAATTCTCAATACATAGACACTATCCGTATATTCCATGTCCTGAGTTTGTCAGTCAACTCGCATTAGTGTTCTTGGATGTAAGATTATTTGTTTTGATAATGTATTGTAAAGTCACTAATTTGTTGCATACCCACCTTCATGTAATATTTCTTACATGGTTTATAAGAAATATGTTTATTTGTATTATTTCTAATACATATTTTTTTCCAAATGGAATCTGCTTGTGATATTTTATCCACGTTATTGGTCTTGGGGTTCAGCTTTATGTACGTCATAATGTTTATTTTTTTACCATCAATATTCCGTGTATACTTCAGTGATATTTCTTCAAGCCTTGTGTTATAAATGGAAGTTGTAGATACACGTGTCATACCGATTCCGTAATTTTATTCGCGCCTAGTGACAATTGGTCCCGGACATTTCAAACGTACGTCTACTGATAAATAATCATTAAATTGAATACTTCACTGGTAAGTACTCGATATATTGACTGTCAAATTAAATAAATGATCGTCACACACAGACACAAATACCCAAAATCTACAACACGAATTCAACGAACAGTCGTTGAAAAGATATTTGATTGCTACAGAGCAATCAAATATCTTTTGATAGTAGATGGAAGGTGTTTTCTTTTAAAATATATAATAAAATAAAACAATAAAAAAGTGTGTGGTTATGCAATTTGTCTTGTGCTTCTATAGACTTCACGCTATTCTAATGTATATACTTAAACCGTGTGTAATAATTTATTATTATGTATTTTTTAAGTAACAAAATAAATAAATTACAGCAAAGTAAACATTGGTTTAAGAATAATTACATACATTTTAATGATAGTGCTCCATATGTTTTCGTGAGGTAAAAAATAAAAACTGAACCGCAGACAAAGCAGGGCATAATGAGTGATTTGGCTTCCTAGATCAATGAGATAGATACAAAATGAATTATCTAAATCGAAATAGAAAAAAAATCGTGACTCGATTGTTTGAACCGCAAGGTCAGAAGTCCGTTCACGTAGTTGCCCAAAATGTCACAACACAACTTTAGAAAAATGAAAGGCCAGGCAGGGGTCAATGGATTCAGTCGAAATGCGCATTAACTCCCAAACGAAATCATTACACTAATTACTAATTAAGCTTTACAACTTATTCGAGAGTAAATGAGTATAATTTGGAATGAACTGATGCAAGGAGGTCGGGTTTCGGTTCTACTCGCCTGTAAGCAACAAAAGAAAATTCACAATTAATTTAATTTATATTTGGATTAACATTTCAGCAATATTTCAGCTATTCTTTGAATCATGATATTTTAAACCTAGCCTGACCTGACAAACGATACTATGCAATATGAAATAATATCTTTATTATTGTGTTGTATAAGACATTGTTTTTATTGCTGACATTTAATTATCCACAAACAACCAGAAAAAATGTTTTGATTGATCGCAGATACTGTTGTTTATATTAATAAAAAATAAGAACGCATTTATTAGGCGGAAATTGGCTCGCTAAAATAGATTTGCACCGTTGATTTAGCAATGTATTATAGATTTAATGATATAATTTCCTTTCTTCTCTTTATATAATCAGATTTTTTAAATCCTATCTCGTATATGAAGGTCCTTTACGGCTGGTGAGCCAGTCGTGTTGTCAGCTGCAGCACAATCTCCTAAAAACGCCTGTCTCTCCCCATGAAATAAAGTCTTCTGTCCAAGCAATAAAGCATTCATTTAAGAGGCGATATGTTTCACTAACATACCAGGCTTATATCCAAAGAGATACAAACAAAGCATTGCTCATTTTTATATTTTCTTCAATGTTACAATCGGATAATTAACAAAATTGATTGGAAATAACCAGTCGCACAGTAGAGCATTTAAATCGCTTTATAATTAAAATTATTCGGCATTACACTACGGCAATTATTTATTATTAGTTGTGAGTTGATATTTTAAATTATTGATCACGCTAGCCCATATCCTCTACATGCATCATCATCATATCTTACATTCCTTTTGTCTTTTGTAGCTACTGAGTATTCTTAAATTTAATAATAAATAATATAAGGAAAAAAACTATTCTATTAAATCTTATTTCAATCGATACATTAATAGATAAATCATTCACAAAAATACTATTCAAAGAAATTGAAATAGCTTTCACACTTAAATGGTGCATTATTACTTAACTTTTGTCAATGTTTTAGTAAAAACTTAAACGATTAAAACGCTCTTATTGTTTCGGTGATAAATCTCAGCGGTCTCGTAAAACATTTTGTTTTATTTACATGTATATAAAAGATCGCTCCGAAATAAATACCTCTAATCTTAATACTTTTTTTAAATTGGAAGCCAAATATTTTATTAAATTTGAGTAGTGTACGGTTGGAGCAATGCTATAACGGTGCTCAAATAAACGCTCGCTAACCGGTTTTTGTTTTTACGGACCAACCTTGACCCCGAATCGGGAATAGCGTGATTTTCAAAATCAAATTACAGAGAAGAGCATCTCATATATAAGAAAGAAATACCATAAATCGTTATTAATAACGCAATTGTTCTTTTAGGTAATGTACGGAGTGCTGTACAGTTATTTCGCCCGAGTCACGAAAGTGCGACCTTAAAAACGCTGCTTTTTGTGGCTTGGAATTTCGAATCCAATCGCTTTCTTATGTATTGGCGGAGTGATTAAAACGACCTCTAGTAAAATACTGTTTTCGACTTAAAAAGCTTTGCGCTAAACTTGGAAAAAGTGGCAATGCTTTTGGGGGGTGATCTAGAAGAAAAAAAGCACTTATACAAATAAGTATCGACAGCTGTAAATAAATTGTTGTTAACCATAATATGTATTTATTTAGTACAGATAAATAATATATATTTGTAGTGTTGTGCAAAAATAACTAAAAAAATACGATGATGCATTCAATAAAAGGTAATATGTACACTAATTTAAAAATTATTTAACAAAAGCCATAAAGATAATAATCGTTAATCTCTGCGGATACGACTGGTTGAACATAAAAAAAAGATTAAACAAGATTAACAGTGCACTTACCAAGTTATAGATCGATAATGATTAAGTACATTTTTAAAAAAATTGAAATTGATTAAAGAAACTCTTAGAAAAATATCATCGTGATTTGTGTGGGATTTGAACCTACATCCCCAAGCATACATGGCCGGTGCATTACCAATTTAATTGGCATAATAAGTACGTTGTTTCATTTATATGATATGATTGTTAAAAATTCTTGCTTGGTACTAGTGATTCGTTGGTATAATTGGTAATGCACCGGTCGTGTAAGCTTGGGGGTGTGGGTTCAAATCCCACACAAAGCACGATGATATTTTTCTAAGAGTTTCTTTAATCAATTTTCTTGATTTGATAAAATGTACTAAATCATTATCAATCAATCAAACCTGTATAGGCAAAATCGTACTTCATGTAAGACGGTCTTCACAAAAATCAATAATAAAGTTATTGATCAACTATTAAAAAAATATTTTAAATTATATTGGACTGGTTTTGTGATGGTGTCAATTGTGTTCAATAACCAACGTGTGGGTCATGATTGTCAATCGCTTCGGAAACCGTTCAAATGTCGCAAAAATCATATAAAACGAGCAAGCAGGTCATGGGCGATAACTCACATCCGAGGTAGACGCACACGGCCGACACCAGCAGGAAGACGAAGAAGCCAGCGAGGAGGGCGCAGCCGCAGCGGCAGCCCGAGCTGAGGTTGCGGCGCGTGAAGCGGATGTCCGAGTCGCAGGACACCGTGGAGCCGGGACCCGCGCGCGCCCGCCCCCGCCGCGCCCCGTACGCCGTGTTCAGGCTCGACATCTGCAACAACACAGCTGATCAGCACACATCGCACCCTTGCACTTACTACGAGTATATAAGGTCAGTTCGTAGGCTTTGACATCCGGTGTTATTGAGCTGCTTGAAGCTTTCAAACCTCTGATCGGGCCAGCTCGAATACCGCGAATCCCTGAAGATGCTCCTAGCAACAGAATGATGTAATAAACATTGATTTAAGAATAATTACATAAATTGTAACGATAGCACACATCAAAATCAGCACACACCACACCCTTGCAGCCCCTTTATAATGTGTGTTCGTAGGGTTGAAGTTTTCAAACCTCTGATCGGGCCAGCTCGAATACCGCGAATCCCTGAAGATGCTCCTAGCAACAGAAACGATGTAATAAACATTGATTTAAGAATGATTACATAAATTGTAATGATAGCACCCAAAATCAGCACACATCACTCCCTTGCAGCCCCTTTATAATGTGTGTTCGTAGGGTTGAAGTTTTCAAACCTCTGATCGGGCCAGGTCGAATACCTCGAATCCCTGAAGATGCTCCTAGCAACAGAAATGATGCCAACAGAAAGTTGGAGTTACCAATACCTCCAAAGTTTGTTATAAACTGTAATACACATTGATTTAAGAATAATTACATAAATTGTAATGATAGCACACATCACACCCTTGCAGCCCATTTATAATGCTTGTTCGTAGGCTTGAAGTTTTCAAACTTCTGATGGGGCCAGCTCGAAAACCTCGAATCCCTAAAGATGCTCCCAGTACGGAGACAAAAACGTGTATTATAAATTGCAATAAACATTGGTTTAAGAATAATTACATACATTTTAATAAAAGTGCATTTTAAATAAATTTTTCGTGAGGTAAAAAATAAAAACTCAAAATCAACACACATCACACACTTACAGCCCCTTTATAAGGTCCGTTCGCAGGTTTTGATATCCGTTGTTATTTGATGATTTGGTTTCTAGTGTGTTTAGCTGTTTGAAATTTTCAAACTTCTGATGGGGCCTGCTCGAGGGGCTTAATCCCCTGAATATGCTTGGGGATAAAAGCGTTGGGAGACTGAAATCTTCAAGCAGCTTAATATCCAAAAAACGCAATCATTGAATTCATACGGTGCTTTTAAATTGTATACAATGACACGATACATACTCGTATAAACTCTGAAAATAATAATATATAGTGATATTTACTTCATTTCTTATCGTTGGTACAAATATTTCTAAATCTTTTAATTTAAAGTATCTACGGATAAAAATGTTTTTTTTTTTATCAACATCAAAAAACCATATTTTACTATAAAGTTAAAGCAAACATTTATACGATAACACTAAAAATTATACATAATGTAAAACGTATTTTTGCTACGTTTAAATTCAATTTTATAAAATCCCATATCTCTTTCTTGTGGCGATGATCTGCAAGTTATATTGTTGCCATCGTATAAAATTTCTCCACAGAAAGAAAGGGTAGTGCTGCACTGTAGGAAGAGCATTGTATGCGAATAGGTCGTAATTACAATGATTAGGTTTGCATGTTTTTGTGGAGCGTGGGGAACATCGCTATTTTCTCGTCGACCGAACCGTGACGATTTAACTGATACATTTTGAAGCGATCGGCTCGACGCATTTTCTTTTCGCAATTCGCAAGAATGACTCGTTTAAAATCACTTTAAATTGCACAAGTATAGTATGTTTCTGCCGGTAGTAGAAATCACTTACCTAGACCGACACGTCGCCGTCCTATAAAGCAATGAGTAATTTTATTTATTGAGTTTACTGCGCTTCTGTTTTATGTGTCCGTTATGTTCTACTAATATCCGAGCCGCATGCCATCGTTCATCGGTAATTTCCTCTATTTTTTTGAATTGCTAATTATCTAAACAACTCAACGTTGCAATTATTAACACTTTATTAATACGTGTTTTTTTTTATTGTAAGCTATATTTACTATTCGCATTTGGACTAGATACTACGTGTATTTAAAAATAAATATAAAGTTGTAGATAATTTTGTTTTCAATATATATTTTTAAAAAATAGCAAGATGTCTTGATTTACAATGGACTTGGAGGGGTTTGCAGTAAAATGCGACAGTTCAAAATTAAATTGTAGCTTCCCAAGTTTATTTTGTAGTATTCATTAAAATTATCTCACGTTTTGGGTTCAATGGGCATGAAATAGTCCAGGTTACCTCAGACAATCTGCTCGGTAACGCACGGCCTGCTCCGAGCAACCGAAGGTTAGAGCAAAGGAAATAATAGATGGAACAGACAATGAAAATAAATATAGACTCTTTATTAAGAGACAAGAAGTATAGAAAAGCGTGAGTGCTGGATTAAGACAGATTGAATCTATCGAGTCATCAGGTATCATATCGGTATGGGATTGGCCTAACCTTTTGACGGATCAAGTTTAATTGGATGCAGTGGTAGTTTCCTAAGAGCCTGTCCAGGTCCATTACGTTCGAAGACAGAGTGGCATTTTGTATTAAAGTGCTAGAGAAATTCGGACAAACCGATCGTTCGCTGGCGGAACGGACTGGATTCTGTAATATTTGGTAAGGAACTGTATCTCGACATAATGATGTTATTCAAGTCGATATTGAGACCAGTCGTTTACGTGACTTAGTTACGTTCTGATAGGTGCGTTTTGAAACATCATAATTGAGAAAAGTCGACTCGAAGGCGGTTGATTGTATCGCTTATTTTTTTGTTGGTTAGTAATTTTGCACGTTCTTATTAATTTGTCATTAAAATATTTTTTAAATAATACGAATCATAACGCTTATTAAATTTTACTACTAAGCGCTTACACATATCTAGTATTAATGTTGCGTTGCGTTAAATGCACAATCACAATTTATTTTTACTAAAAATGATAAATATAAAAAAATTGAAAATCAATTTAAGGCGTGTCTTTTTCGCTCTTTGCTTCTCCTCGTATCATGAGTAGTATGTTTTGATGATATAGGAACATTCCGACCATGCAAAAAAAAAGTAATATTTACTAAGTAGATAATACCAGCAAATACTCTTGTATCACTTATACTTGTGTTAAAGCGATGGTCTGTATTTTCAATTTAAATAATTTAAAAAAAACAATAAACAACTGGAGTAAAAAAATTTGCATTTAGCTCAACTGAAACATCATTAATTTAACGTACCGCGTTAAGTTCATGTAAATTTCCAAATTGAATACAAAAAAACAAAAAAAAATCTAACTCGGGTCTCCATTCACTATTCGCTTTGAGTCGTATAAGGAAGTACTGTCAGATAAGTTTTGTTTAAATGTGCAATTTATGATGTGCAATATATTGTGATATAAATAAAGTTAGCTAACTCAAAACCACGATTTGTTTCATATTATTGCAGAAAAGGTTAATTGTACTGGGGCATGCGTCCACGCGCCAGATCGGCTTGTTCAACTTCATCTGGCACTGCCTTAGTTTTTGTGGTGTTTGTAGCAAACGAGTGATGTGTCAAATTTATAATATGTTATTCATGGTGTAATTGAGTTTTTCCTGTTGTCCGTAGATGAGTAACGGGATATTAAATAACATGCAAAAACCGTTAATTTAAAGAGCTATCTATGTACATTTTACTATGTGTTTAGATATGGACGTTTCTCACTTTGTTTATCATTTTTAAATATATCATTGAAGATTAACGAAAATTACTACAAATTGATTTTGATCTTTCATTGATGAAAATTTAAAATAAAACTCAGCAAATCACCCAACAGTTATCACATATATATTTTTTATAACTTTACAAAACACGTTTGATCACAACTTTTCAGTGAAATATTAAATTTTTAAGCTTAACAACTCCCAAAAAAAAGTTAATCTCTACATTCATTAATTAATTTAGGAATTTACGATTTGCATGTATCAGTTTCATGGCGACATACTTTACATTTATTATTAAAACAGTTATATTAGTATGCACACAATTTAAGGTATTCCAAAACCTCGGATTGATCCCGTTAGTCAAATATTTACACCATTATAAGTAAACTCACAAACACACCTACTTTATTATTTATTGACATTTCTGTTTTACAAATCGGCGTGTAAACCTCCGATTATACATATTCCCGTTATTTATATTGAAACTACTAATATAGATCACGAGATCACGAACACCAGCATGATCTTACAAAACGTTTCTTGCGCATTCTTAAATAATAAGCTGTGTATATTTATTTTATGTTTATATTTAAATCGGTTGACAATACTGCAACTATTACAAACTTTATAACACAGGAAAATTCAAAGTGTCATCAATGCATCGATTAACTAACCGATCAATTAAAAGTTTTTCGAGTACAACGTGTACAACCTACGTGTCGGGTTACCGTTACACACGTTTGACATGCAGAAGATAAAAGCAAGCAGACAACTTAATAATTATAATAAAAAAATCTGCCCAATCTCGTTTGGAGGAACGGTTGGCTGCCTGACAAAAAGTGGATCTTCAATTCTGCCGAACAAGGCGAATCGGTGGCCATTTTGTTTAATTCTCAGTGTTTCCTATTTTTGAGGCTAATTTACCGTATTATGCCGATCTTATTATTCGTCATCGATGTCTACTGCCTTAACGGCTTTTTTTAATTGTTGTTAATTTGTCATGCTAGGCGGCTAAGTATAAGGATGTCATGGATTTTAACGGCCAATGATGGATAGTTTAACAATTAGAAACGGCCATTTTTATCGGAGGATGAGCCTTGATTATTTATTTTGAAAACTATTTTCAACCCTACCAATATATTAATTTCCGGATGGCGCATTTACCCACTATTATTCAAAATAAAATGTCTGCCAACTTATTTTTTTATCATGGGATAGCGTTTAAAACTGTTTTAATTAATGGTATAAATAACAATATCTACGTGTACATGTAATATTATAGAATATTATCAAATGGGCTTATACTATTATCAACGTCGCGACACGCCACCGGGATACAATGAGTTTTCAAAATACATTATTATTTTCCATATACTTTTCCTTTGGTAATATTTAAATATCCATGCCTACAAATAAAGATCAAATATGTTTTGTATCAAGGACGTATTGTGTTTCCTTATTAGACATCGATTTCCTTATTGTATTTATCAAATCTGACTATTACAACAAAACGATTTAAATTTGACATGTTTATGGAAAATTCTAATTTATTGTAGCATCTGTGAATATTTTGTGCTTTATTAAATTTAAATCATTTTTATATTGTTGATTATATACGCGGAGTGTATTGTTAACATGTACACGGTGTGATGGATGTTTGAACATAATGCATTGTTCACGTAAATTCGTTTTAGGTTGAAACCACAGACTGGGTTTACATTTCCCATTTCCAGCATTCGTGTTCGTGTTCATGTCGCCCACTTGAAGATTGTTGGGCTGCGGTTTGCGCGGAAAATCTCATAACCTTTGAGACAAAATGGCGGTGAGGAGACGCCGACTGCCTGATTGCGTTATTAAATTCCTGAACGATTACATAAGGTTTAAACCCATTCAAACATAAAATAAATAAAAATATTAGCAAAATTTCAGAAATGTTTTTTGAGTATATCTTTTTAGTAAAAGTTCCAGTCTGTGTGGCAATTTTTTTTTTAACTGTAGATTCAATTTATATGACTCTAAAAGAAAGTGATTATTTTATTTAATGAAATAAAAAAATAAATCATATGAAACCATAAAAGAGCTGATAAATAAAAACAGCTTCACAATATGGAGCCATTCAAACCCAAGACCCAGCTTGTATTATTGGAAACAGCAAAAAATATATTGTGAATCAATTTAGATCAAAAATGTATTTCTCATTTTGTAGAATCTTATTCTGCTTCCGTTTGTGAGCATTTTCCTGGCTTAGCGCACCTCAAATTTCTTTTTTGCAGTAAAAGTTCAATCATTTAAGGACAACAAACGTTTTTGTTTGACATACTCAAGAGCTTTCAGTTTTCATCCTAGTCAAGTCGATTTCAAATAGCTGTACCATTTAAATGAGTATTCTCACAAATATCTAAAGATGTAATATAACAAGAAAACCCATCTGTAAAATGATGTACCAACGTATTAGAAAGTAGCTTGTACTTATTTGCTCGAGGAATCTACTCACGTTCTTAGAATCAAGAAGCCATTGCTTCATTCACATTGCTATCAAATTACTCTAAGAGCTTCTTCAAGTGGTGTTATTTATATCTTTTTTGTAGAGCTTTAAAATATTTCTACACGCATACAATAAGATTGCCTGCCTGACTCCTTCACTCAGATCTCAACTGTCCACTTTTTTTTAACTGTTTTATGCATAAAGCATACTCCCGATAAAATGCCTGTATCATAGACAAAGTGAAATCTCATTAAAGGAAAGCTTTATTTTCCATAAATATTAATGCAAATTTCTAATTGTTTCCACTGTAATCATAATAACTCAAAAAATATAAGTAATTGAAACGTGCAGTTACAATAGGTTTTTCGATCTAAAAAGAAACGACATTTAAAAAAGTTTGTATTATATTATTTCAGTCAAATAAGATTAATGTGATATGACAAATCCCAAAACACTTCGATTGTCGGTAGCGACAAACTTTTGATTAAACACGGACGATCCTAAGAGCAGTGTCAATAGCCGGCCATCATGATTGGAATAAAAATGTATCAAGGCGAACTGATTTATTGTCGATAGATTTTAATAATGCTTTTGTAAACACGACTCAGTAAAACTTTGAAAGTGATTTCATCGGTGGTACAGTGGAAGGAAATTACTCTTCCTTCAATTCTTCAAAGCCCTATGATGTTTGTACAGCCGCACGCTATAGTACTTATATTGTACAAATATTTTTCACGCGACAATTATTATGAAACGTTATGTGAAAACTCAGTTCAAAATTTACATAAAATGCAATCAACTAGATTTTTGGTAAAATTACGGTTGCGTTTTTACACTCCTCTTTCTACACGCCAGATAAGATATATTTTTAAGCGATTCTTTTCGGTATGAGAGAACCGGCGGCATTTTAATACCTCCAGCATCGCATGCCTTGCTTAATTTTAGTAATAATCTTAAAACCAGGCGCTAAGTTAATTACGGATCTAACGAATGTTTTTTCACACGTTTTTCATATCAAGTTCAGCTAAACGTAATGAGGCGCTTTGTATTCACGGTGGAAGTCTCGAAACAACGCCGGGGCACGTCAGGAAGGAGACCTGCGACGTTAATTGTGTCAAAAGGCTTTTGTGCTGGTCTCTGAAGTTCTTGTTCTTTTGTTATTCGGAAGAAGAATGACACGTGTGCTTCACACGTGGTTAGAGCCATGAACTCCTTGCGATGACAACTCTGTTACTCTGATTAAATTATCATGAAACGTTAACCGGACAGTTAGGTTAAAGCGTAACTTTTAACATTTGAGAGTATATACGTACACACTAGAGTTTTAAAAAAATACAAATAAATCAATATTTATGTATACTGCGTGCATTGTTTTTGCTATTGGAATTTTTATGAATATTTTTTTAATTTCACTATTTAGAGTAATTTATTATAATGCTTTACTAAATAATAAATTTTTTCACAAATCACATAAATTTTCTATTTTATCCAAAATGTTCTGATAAATAATACTGATTTTTTCTTCAAAACTTATTATCGTTATATTTACAATTTGAATTTTCGATATCGTATCATTATAATTAATAAATCCATTATTGTTAATAAATCCTTAATCTTTTTAATTTTTAAATTTCAAGTAAGTCAAATTTTATATTATAAGGCAAACAAATACCTTAGAATAAAGACAGTTAGATATTCAATACGATTGCACAATCATTAATTAAAAATACATAAGCTTCAAATACTTTGTTATATTTATTTTTTTATGCACAAATAACGTACGTTTTAAAGACACAAAAGCTTTTAAATAAAACCTGCAAAAGAATGCCCAAAGTCTGTTTCTTCGGTTGGATGTCCGACAGGCAGGTGCGCTGACCACAAACGAAATGCAGGTCAGTCAACTCGGAACCCTCTTTTATTTCGGCATTTGGCAGAATGATGCAAAAGGCAAATCGACTCAGGTTGAGCATGAAAGGGGCAAAACTCCACAGGAACGCTTGAAAGGGGACAAATCCATATGAGATTATTCAGCCACTGCACTCGCTCGGTGCATTTGTTAAGTGCGAGCATTCTTCCCCACGCCTTTGAAACTTTTGGGTTTGTAACTCGGCATCGTGAATAACTTGAGAACGTGCCGTGAATATGATGAAGCGATTTTATGGTGACGCGATGTGCAATGCGTCCTAAGTCGTTGCAGAAGTGCACTGCATGTTGAATGATTGAGCAAAAAACATTAAAATTTGTAAAGTAGTTTTAACTTGTCGATTTACAAGTTGCGTAATTCATAATTTATGTGTTCTGCGCTGTGAAATTTGATTGATTAAAAAAAATTAATAAATCACCAAATGTTATAAACCAATTCAAATTAAAAAATATATAATTAATTTTCCAATTTAATTCATATAATTCCATGCTTGTTTCTTAAGTATTGGCTGAGGAAAATAAGTTTCTCAACCTTAAAGTATATTATACGGTAGAAGTCTAAATTAGTAATGATTATCATGTAAGGCAAGCACTGACTGGAGTACGTGATAGTTTTATAGACCTTAAATATAGAGCATACATTCTTTTTGTCCGTTAACAGTGTGCTAAATTATAACGCTAATAAGAATAAGAACGCTAATCAAATGTGCATTAAATCGATTAAATCAAATATATTTTTATCGTATGGTAGTACAAAGGTCGATGAATGTCTATTAATTATTTAAGCTTATAAATATTAGCATTCGTGGTTTTGTATTTAAATCAATAGAGTTTGCTGCGATTTTGCAAAAACTGCCTCATAAATTATTTTTTATAGCAGGTTGAATGATTTTCTCTTATATTATTTTGCAAATTTATGGTACTAATGTAGAAAACATTTAAAAGTCTAAATCATAAACTGAAACACTTGCAGCTAAATCATTTAATATTTGCCATTTTTTTATACGAGCATAATATAATTCAATAATTTTAAATAAAACCTGTTATATTTTTTACTATGTCGATTATTAATTAATATATGTATATGCTATACTACATATTAAGTTCAGAATAAGATTGCCTACGGGGAGATTTTTAAAACTTTAATTGTTTCCAGATATATAGAAAATAATATATTAATATTGGCGCACACTCTTGATTCTTTATAAAAAAATATATAAATCTAATTTCTAACCAATTTATTTTCATTACTGTCCAAATATGGTTGCAGATTGATGGCCAATAATCAAGGCAATTTATAGGTTTGTTGTTATTGAAACTTACCGGGTGCTTTTGGCAGACAGTCGTGTCATAACCATAAATCTGATCTCATTTCACGTCACAATATTGTCGAAGTCGTGATTCGGTGACCTCAGGCTGCGGGGACAATGGCGGCTGATCGAATAAATCAATGCAACTTGACTACAACACTGCAGCTTGTCGTTGTTAAGTAGAACTTCACTGTACCGGGTGCCTCCAAAGTCACGGTCTCATCCGATACAGGAAGGTTAAATACATTAGATAGCTTGTATTATGTTGATAATTTATTATAGATTGCAAAAATATTTTTTTTCGGCTATCTTAAAAATACAAAGTTTATTTTTATTAATACATAATTAATCAAATATATGTTCGTTATAAACAGTGAAGATTTTTGCGAGTTGCAACTGCTTTAGTATTGTTATAAGATTTATTTAACTAAATGTAAACGAATTTCTCTCAAATATAAATAAAGTTTGTAAACGTGTGATAATTATTTATAAAAAAATATTAAACTAATGATGCACTTACATCAATAGAATTAGTTTTGTAATTGAAAAGTAAATATATTTGTTTGTTTTCTAAACGTATATATAAAACGCAGTGTCCCGTTGTCGGGTGACACCATGTTTGTAATTACTATGCAAACATAATACGGACTCGTCAGACCAGATTTCGGCTGGAGTCTCAGGTGTCAACTCACAGGTAACTAGATAAGTTATTTATTGCATTAAGACGTAGTATCTAAATTACTGTTAGATAAAAACTATGTAAATTTAAGTTGGTCTGTCGATATTCGAGCTAGGAATTTTAGATTTACTTTTTAACATCATACTATCGCAACGGAATTGTCGAAAACAACATTTTAGGCCGCATTTCAGTTTTCATTTTGATACGAGTATGGATATCTTTCTCGTGCAAAACTCAAACTCGTTTTACAAAATCCACTTT